>CM063108.1:11887833-13192670 GCA_031841125.1 Acanthococcus lagerstroemiae | reverse complement strand
GGTTGTCGGCATTCTCCTCCACCCAGTTCCAATTACCTTCACGAATTCGTTTCCCCATCTCGTCATCAGTCTGCCATGCGATCTTTTTCTCTCGTATGGCGTCCAATCCTCCACTTTTCTTTCCCATCTCTCTTCCTCCTGTCTTACAACGTGCCCGGCGTACTTCCATTTCAGTTTCTTCAGAAAATATCCTATGCCTGTCATATTAGATTTTTTCCTTAAAATTTTGTTGCTAAATTTTGTTGCTAACTTTGTCTCCCCTCGTGATGCCAGAAATGCTCCTTTCCATAAACAGCTCTCTGCGTTCTTTGAAGCTTCTGCGTACTACCTTTTGTTAGGGCCCAGGTCTGGGCCTCGAACAGGAGGACTGATCGCGTGCAACTTCCCCATATTTTGTTTTTAAATTATTACCATAATTTCCTTTAAAAATCGATTTTAGTGCTCAGTACTTTTGCCACCTTTTTTGGACCCTGATATTTAATTCTTTATCCCTTCGATTTTTAAAGGACAAAATTGTCCCAAATATACTACTTCTTCCTTCCATTTTACCTCGTATCCTCCAATTTTTACCGCTCTTTTTTTGTCGTTCGCCAAAATGAAGAAATTTTCTCAGTTTATCTCCAACCCTGCTTCTTTACTTTCTATCCATAGTTTCTCTCCCATTTTTTCCAGTTCATTGATCGATTCAGCCATGATAACCACGTCGTCCGCATATCTGAGGTTGTTCAGATATTCGTCATTGATTTTGAAGCCCTTTTGTTCCCATTCGAATTTCCTGAATATTTCTTCGAGCGCACTGTTGAGTAAATCGGGGGAGAGAGAATCTCCTTGCCTTACACCTTTTTCTATTTAAAATCTTTTGCCTTTCTTATCCAAACAGATATTATGCTTCGGAGCCTTTATATAACTTTCTGATTAACTTGATACATTTTGGATTTACTCGCTGCTTTGCTATTGCGTTCCATAGAAAAGAATCGCATGTATAGTCAAATGTTTTTTTTAAATCAACTGACTTGAAAATGTTCACCGTCACTTTTGGAAATACTGTGTTGCGTGTTGCTCACATGCCCTAGCAGAGGCAAAACTATAGGGGGTGTAGGGAGTTGAACTTCCCCCCTCCCCAATAATTTGTTAGTCGGCAAATTTTGAAACTGTTCATTTAAATTTTTCAATTCTTATGAATGTTTGTTTTTTTTTGTTTTTTTTTGTCAATTAAAAAATATTTTGATTAAAAAATCGACAAATTTTTAATTTTTCAAAAATGTTGTCGGCAAATTTTTCTTCTCCACCTCCCCAAACTGAAAGTCAAATTTCGTTTTCTACGAGGGGAATTCAGGAAGACGGGGAAAGGTCTAGGACACTTTCGTCAGCTGTACTTTTTTCCATCAGTGGGGTGAAAAATGGAAAATTCGAAGTATCAGTTGGATGTATCTGAAAAGCAAAAACTTCGTGGATTCAAAAAATTTTCGAATTTTCAATAGCTGCCAAACCAGATCCTGAACTGACGCGATTTGGAGTGAAAAACTCTTGGTCAAGGCTAACATTTTGTTGTTGGAATTAGGATGTCTTTCCAAATAAAGTATTTTCGGTGCATCTCCTTAAAGGATCTTTTCAGTGGCTTGATCAAGTTCGGAAGAGAGTTTTACAGAGAAAAAAATGTTAAACCAAGCCTTAATAAATCACACTGTCATAATCAGAGTTGGACGCATTTCAAAATAACTCTGGGAGGGCTTCATTATATGATAGCTGAGTTTACAGAGCCAGTTGATGATTATATCAAATCTTGATTAGTGATCTCTTCCCCCGCCCGCGCAATCCTTCGAGACTACTCCAGTACTTATCCATAAGGTTTCCATATCAATGATAGTCAATTAGCTATTCCATCAGACAAACAGACTAGCAGGCAGGTACACTTTCATCATTTCTTTCATTTTCATCATTTAGGTCGTTTTGGTCCCTTTTTGTATTTTCTACCTGGTTGTATGTTCTCTATCATAACCATATTTCTATAATTTTCAATATTTTCTTTGGTGAAGGGAGGGGGACAGGAGTAAAACTACCTAATTCTTATTCTCGCATTCCAAATCGTTTCTCCTGGAATTGTCTTTATTTGATAAGTTTGGACGCAGCTAAGAAAGTCTCAGCGAATTCTGAATGAACCTTCAAATGTTCTTAGACAGGGACGAAACTACAGGGGATGTGGAGGGTTGAAACACCCGCCCAATAATTTGCAGCCGGCAAATTTTGAAACTGTTCATTTGAAGTTTTCATTTTAATGAATGTTTGTTTGTATACATTATTTTTTTTCAATTAACAAGTATTTATATTCTTTTTCCTAATTTGCCCTCAACCCGAGCCCCGGAATCCGCCCTTTCGAGCATTACTTCAGAGACGTCAGGGAGGCTGTTAGGGTTTTCTTAACCCTGTTCCCTTCTGGCCGAAAAACCAACCTAGGTCGAAATCTGGCAAGTTGCTATGTGGGCTCGAACCCGAGACCTCCGGAATCCGAGACCAACGCGCTATCCACACGGCCAACCAGACCTCGAACAAATATTTATATTAAAAAATTGGCTAATTTTGAATTTTTTAAAACTTTTTTCGGCGAATTTTTAGTTTAAAATAATATTTGGCGGCAAATTTTTCTTTTCCACTTCCCCAAACTGAAGGTCAATTTTTTTCCTGAAAATGGAGTACCCCGGACTCCTGTCAAAGGCTAGTCAGTCAAAAGCCGAAGGTTTCAAGCTGAGTATCAAACGTTATCTGGAAGGATGAAACAAAGCTGAAATATGGAAGACATTTCGAAAATCTGAAAGTCGGTAACAAACGTAGAATTTCGAATTTCAGTGAATATTCTGTTTTTACTAGATTCTCTATTTGTTGAACATTTTATTAAAATCTAAAAGTTGAAAGCAAAAGACTTATTTTCCAATTTCACAAGCTGAATCCGATAGCAAATATTCTATTGTTTACTTTTACGGACTTTGGTCCTGGTGAAAATAGGAGGAAAATTTAGTCTGGAACAAAACTCAAAACTCTATGTGTTTTTGTTATATGAACGAAAGGGAGCTTGGGGCGCGGATTCCCCTAATCCAATCAACCTAAAACTTTGTACTTTTTTTAAATTTTTTTTTTATTTTATTTTATTGGAATCAGTTTAGGAGACGAATCAGAGGAAATTCAGAAGAAAATATCACCGAAAGTAAATAATGACCACCTTAATGTGTAGTTAGGAAATTGTGTGCTCCTTTCAAGTATTCCTAACATCCTTCCAGCTTACACTTCCAGACTAGGGTATGCGAATGTGAGTGCTTGGGGGATAGAATTCCAATCTGCATTTGCAGGGACGAAACTATGGGGGGGGGAAGGAGGGTGAAACTGTGAAACTGTGAAACACCACCTAATAATTTGGCAGTCGGCAAATTTTGAAACAGTTCATTGTATTTTTCATTTTTTAAGAACTTTCTTTTTTTTTCAATTAAAAAATATTTTGCTTAAAAAATCGGCAAATTTTCAATATTTGTCGACAAATTTTCCTGCTCCACCCCCTTCCCCCCAAATTGAAAGTCAAGTTTCGTCTCTGTTCCCTAGCGTGGGGAGTGGCTAAGTTAGGGAATCCCTACGAGCTGACGGATTGTATCCCCTCGCCCGTTGTAGAAAGGTCAAGACATTTTGTACTTCTTTTTAGGTATTTGGGCGTGTAATTTGCAAAGTTTGCCTTTCAAGATGTCCTTCCTGGAAAATAGGTTGCCTTACTGGAAAAACGATCACACTGACTGACCTGGTTGCATGGTTGCGTAGATCAGTATAAAAGTTGGGAGCCCTTCCGAGATTCTTTTACCCTTTGTGTTTCACGGAAAAACGCTGCTACTAGCGGCGCTTCTTCTTTAACGAATATTAAAAAGCTCAAATGTAGGGAGCGGGAGCAGGGTGAAACTTTTATACACCGTTGTCGTTAACAGTACACGAAGATCGTATACGACCGACGAGTAACAAACAACAGGTTACGCTTTCTCACTTTCAGCACTACTTTGAATTACTGGAAAGAAAGAGAAAATGAGAAAAAGAAAAAGAAAAAAAAAGGAAAAAGAAATTCGAGCAGTTAACCTTTTACCCTGTTACCAGCTTAATTTATCTCTGCTATAGGTACATTAGAAAAGATAATTTATTTTCGCAGATTCGCTGGCTCTCTTTTGCTTCCGCAAAATGCTTGGTATGAAGCGCCCCATGTTTCGGATATTCGGCTTGTTTTTGCGAAAATTCTCTCCGCGGTATTTCGCTGACAGTTTTGAAAACATTCGTGGTGATCGCTGGTTTGATAATGTCTTATTTATTAACTCGGCTCCGCTTTTGTGTTCGCCTAAAGCGCTATTTTTTCTATTTGAACGAAATACCGGATAAGGATACATCAGAAATAGTGGGAAAAAAAGCAGAAACGCGGAATATAAGACTGGAGAAATTCTTTATAAAACCGAAAAAAAAAACTTCCTCCGATGTATAAACTCTCGAAGAAAAATTACGAACATATTTCGACTCATTTCTCCTTTTTTCTTCCTACTTATCATATGAATGCAAAAGTATGCAGCATTCGGCTGACATTGATTAATGAACGTTTGGTATGAATTTTTTCACAAAATCAACAATGATATACTCTAGTGAAAAAAATACTCGCAGACATTTCAACGATTATGTAAAATAAATTTAAACTGTACCCACTCCGGGGAGAGGAGTAGCAGAAATAACAAAGCCACGTCGGGTCCTCGGTGAAAAATTATTACGTTAACCTTGTTTCTGGCTATTTATTTATCGTGCGATTTGATTTGACTTATATTTTATTCCACTTCAAACGTACGAGTACGTACACTCGTGAGACGAATTCGAGACGTTTTGGCTTTGGACCCTGCCCAAGCGAATGCGTTTCATTTTTCCCACCAGATGGCTGGTTATTGCGAATAAGATTCGGAATTTTGGCGCCTATTCCGATTTCGGTTTTCTAATGATAAAACGCACTTCAAACAGAAATAAAAAGTATCGTCTCTTCGTCGTCCCGCGAATGATTCACCGTCCAATGATCGCTCCATTTTAATTGCAGGAAGATGTTACCCAATAGAGGGCTTCTTAATTCTTGGCGAATGCCTCGTAAATTAGTAATACGAAAATGTAACTCCGCGATTTTAAGGTCAAATGATCCGTCGTAGAAAAAGAAAAGAGGAAGTACGGTGCTTCATTATAATGAATTTCGTTAATATTTTATAGCTACATTAGGTTACTCCGGTTCAAGTGGTTACAGGCGAAAAAGGTTTTTCCATTTTCTTTTCCTCCCCCTCCCCCGTACTTCCACATACGTTTCTTTCTTTTTCATCCCTGCTTTCCTTCCTTCGGGCATGACTTAATAAATTAGATTTGCTATTTTCGCGTGTAATTTCCTTTTTGTATTTTATTACATCCATTGTTCGATTATTTGAGCATCGATATCTAGTATACGTCCGTTTCTCCTGCGCCCTTTTTGCTTTTCTCTATTTTTAACCGAATACCGACTCACTCCATCAAATTAATTTTATCGCTTAAACTTGAAAGCGAAGTTTCATCAGATTATCGACACTTAATGTTCATTTAGACTTCCCTTTCCAGACCCAAAAAGTTGGAAACGGGATATTGGTCACGTTAGAAGATCTTATTCGAGAACAAAAAAAGCATTATTATACGTTCTCGCGTCTTTGTGGATCCTTCTTCCATTAAACCCCCCCCCCCTCCTCCAGCAAAGTTTGGACGTTCTTCACATCTAGACTGTAGTGTGCTTCTGCCTTGTGCATTTGGTATTTCCACTTAGAGTACCTTCTAACGGTCATCTATTTGTTCAGTCATATAAAGCGCGAAAACTAACATGGAATTCGGGAACTTCGAACGCTTATCTCTTGACGCGAAAAAGAAAAGAAGATAGAGGGAAAGAAAGAAGTGAAGAAAGAAAGGAAGAAAAAACCTAGGTGAATTGATATCTCTTGAGACTTGAAATGTATTGCAGGAAATATCGCATCCGACCGAAAACGAATGTAATAACACATACGTTTTTCTTCGTAGGTCGAATGACAGAGTGCTTGGAGAATTATTCCACATCCTTTTCATCCTCAGATCTATCGAAAGCTTCCCTTAAAATTGAAAAAATTGGGTAATGTTCAAATCTGTGAGCAAAGAGAGTAAAACTTTGATTTCAATTCAATTTAAAAAACCTTTACTGAGGGGATTATGCATCTTGGTGTGGTGGGACGTATGGCGATGCACGCATACCAAAGTGGCCCCAATGACACCGCACCCCGGTCCCGGAAACTACCCTTTCGATTACCGCATCAGTGGCCGGAGGGTTGCTTTGGAGCCGGGCCCGAGCCCCCATTTCTCCGTGCCGCAACGGTGCGCGCGTCCTGCCAGGCCATCATAAGGTGAGCGCTCGCCTGGAATGCAGGTCCCCCGCAGCCGGACGCGCTGCCTCTTCACTCACCCCTCACGTGAGCTTCTGTACTCTCTCCGCTCCAGCCCTTGCCTACGAACGAGCTCCGCCGAACGGGATCCGCAGCAGCAGCAGAAACCTTATCTCATCTGTCAGCCCTCTGTCTCGACCACTCTGTCTGCATATTCTTCTTCATGATGGCCGAAACGAAGGCCGACACCCGGTTCCATCCGCTTCGGCTTCTCAGCATCTCCGGGACCAGAGTATCTGGCGCGAGACGGCCGATCACGCCGTCCTCGTCCTCCTACTTTTCTTCTCCGGGATCGATCGGCACCGCCCCATGTCTCTCTTGCCTCCAGGCCTCGCACTCGAATAGGGAGTCCCATGGTATGTCCTCCGTTCCTCGTCCGCAGTGTGTGCACTCAGCGCTCGGCGTTATCCCCATACGATGCAGGTACGTGCCGAAATACCCGTGACCGCTCAAGACTTGGGTCAGGTGGAAGTTCAGATTGTCGTGCTTCCTACCCGTCCACAGGTCGATGTCACAAATCAGCCCTCTGATCCATTCGCCTTTGGATGAATGAACGAGCCTGCCCTTCAATTTCTGGAGCGTGGTCAGCTGAATGCCACGCTTCGCCCGGCGTGGTTTTTGTCGCGTTTTCGCCTTCTTCTGCGTGTTGTACACCTCCGCTATCTCGCCGACCTTCAGCTCGATCGGTGGTAAGCGCGCAAGCACGCCTACCGCTTCCGAAGAAACGGTGCGGTACGCACTGACGCTCCTCATCGCGACTTTCCTCTGGGCCCTTTCCATCTCCGCTCGCTTTGGTAGGGGATCTGGATGGCGTCCGCGAATACCGACGCTCCGTACAGCAGGACTGACATGACAACGTTCACCTAAGCCTCATCCTGTTTTTTGGGTCCGCCCAGGTACGCCATCAGACGTGAGAGCTACCGTACAAGCGGCCCCAAAGTGGGGCTCGCCCCCCCGACGCATGTGCCGGGCAAAGGTTTCCTGTAGACGCTCCTATTCATTCCTGTTTCTTGCTATTCTTTGGAAGTTATTACCTTTTAGAAATTTATTAATATCATCTTTCCATCTTAACGTTTGTTTACCTCTTCTTCTATTGATGCCGTCCAGCGGTTGCCAAAAGGTGGCCCTATAGGTCCATCGGTCGTCTCTGAGATGGGAGATGTGTCCCACCCACCCCATTTTATTCTTTTGATCTGCCAAATTGAATTGTTACTGAATCTTAATTTTCTTTTGAAAACCGAGATTCTTACCCTGTCCTGTCCCTTCTTGCTATCCCCAGCATTGATCTCTCCATTGTGTTTTGAGTTAGCCTAATTCTGTTCAAAATTTTTGCACTTAATGGCCATGTTTGACATCCGTATGTTAGGGCAGGCAAAACACAGGTATTGAAAATTTCGCTTTTGTTTTTGTAGGTAAAGTTTCCTTTGAATATATCTTGTAGACTTCAGAATTTTTTCCACGCTTTATTAATTCTTACATTAACCTTCTTTTCTATTGCATTCTTAAAAATTGTTAGTTAGCCGAGATATGTATGTTTTCGAACTATTTCTATTTCTTTGTTACCCATTTCTACAGTGGCGGAGGTCGCCCTCCCCCGAAATTCAAAGAAAAGAGGAATGTAAAAAAAAGGGGGGAAAAGGAGAAGAAAGAAAGAAAGAAATTTTTTGTAATGCTACACTTCTCTATTCACTTTTATTACATTAAGGAAGTCCGTGAAACGTTTCAAAGGGAGGGCAAAAAATGTTGTGCATTGTTTCCCTAGTTCTCCCCCCCCCTAAACTTATTCCCTAAATCCGCCCCTCTTGCTATTGTCCCTTCCTATGTGCTATTGGATATAATTTTTGTTTTTTGCCTGTTTATCGTAAGACCTGCTTTCGCACTCTCTTCGCTGAGTTCCCTTATCATTTCTGCTAAACTTTGATTTAACCCTACTGCAAAAACCGAAAGAACTCTCTTCTCTCCTCGAGGATCAAAAAGATTACTGTAATTAAGATCATCAAAATTTATTAGATTCGCAATACAAATGATCGGGATTTTGATCGGCTTGCCAGACAATGTCAAAAAGATCCCCTAAAATTGGAACAAAATTGTGATCTAAAAGTCAGAAATCGAAATGAGTCACCAAATCGCGATTCTTTCTCATCTTTTCAATTTTTTAAGTCATCTAAAAACCATGACCATTGATCACTACTAGTGGCGATCCAGGATTTTAGTATTGGTGAGGTGGGAAGGAGGGGGTGTTTAGGAGTTGAGGGGAAAAATGTTTACTAGCAAAAAAGAATTTGTCACAAGCCGATTTTAACAATTTTTGTAGGTGTTACACTATTTTTCGTAATAAATGTTGAAAAAAAAATTTTAAAGTGGTTAATGTGCCAAAATTTTGTTTTCTTTTTTCTTTCTTTATTTCAAATCACTGAAATTCTTATAATGCCATTCGGCTATCATTTCTTAAATTAATTATGAAATAATTTAAGTTAATTTACATCAGTGCGATGAAGTCAGTAATATGTAAGAAACGTAACTCAAACCTAAAGAGAGAGATTTGAAATTCGATGATTTCTTTCAGATCCTGTAATTATGTAATTATAAAAAGCTTAGAGATATGAAGTAAATACATGGAAACTTCTTAATAGGATTGGATCAAAATCATTGAACAAATTTACTATGCTTATAAGTTTTACTAAATTAATTTTAAATTTCAAAAATAAAATTTTTAATGTAGAGTATTTTTAGATCCGCCACTAATCACTGATTTCGTCTGGATGTATTTCGGCCCTGATTTTAGTTTTCAGCTTGATGCTGTTAGCTGTGGTTTGCTAAACTGGTTAATACTAGGGCTAGCGTGTATTTCCTTTTAAAATTAACAATGACAGTGGCAACGGCAGCAGCAGCAACAATAATAATTTTTTTTTCAATTTTCACTATTTTTTTTAAACATCCATGTTTTCTTATATTTCCTTTTAGAAGAGAGCATTTTAAATTTAAAAAAAAAAAAAAAGAAGAAAAGAAAAAAGAGAGTATTTTTAAATGTTTTTTCGTTGCGCTTGGGCTATTGAGTAAAAAAAAAGTAAGTTGATTTATATCAACTTTTTAAAGAATTTAAAACCTACCATCATATTTTCTAATTTGAAAATTGAGAAAGTAGTTTTGAAAATTGGATTTCTACCCGAAATAGTCACAGAAAGTCTGTCCCCTCTGTAATTGGCCAATGGCTGTTGAGGGGACCTTAAATAAATAAGATAAAATTACAATAAACGCTGTACCAACCTTTAAAATAAAATAAAATAAAAATAAAAACACCATTAATTTTACGTGAAATGTTAGTTTTAAGGGAAATTAGTTCACAAAAGGCCGTATCAAAGTTAGCTCATTGGTTTCAGAATTTCGTGATTCGTCCAGAAAATCTCAATAGACTGAATAGGCTAGGCTAGGGGGGAAAATGATAGTTTAAAAAAACATTAGAGGTGGACTTATGATAGAAGTACAATAGTCTTGTATCCTACATGTTTCAATTTCTACCTTATGGTCAAAAGCCCACCTACTTTTTCTTTTCTTCCTTCTGTCTTTTGCCCGGGTTTTGTGTCCATTTGTCTGTTTTGTCTATCTGTCTACATTGACTGTCTCCATATCTTTTTGCCGGGCCTGAGCAGTTCTTGTCCGTCTGTCTTTTTGCCTATCTGTTTTCCTTATCTGAGCTCCTGTCGGGTTGTCTCTGTATTTGTATTATATCTGTCTTTTCGTCTTTCTTGTCTAATGATGATGATGAGTCTTAAGACCGGCTTGATGCAGCTCTCCATTTTCCCCTATCTAATGCAAGTTCTTTCATTTCTTAATAACACTTTTATTTGACATCGTTGATTATCTATTGAACATACTGGAATCTGTATGTCGTAATTCTTCAGTTCTTCTGTACCATAAAACGGGGTTACTTTGTGACAACTTTTCCATTAAAGTGCAGTTATTTCAGACCCGTATTGAAGAAAGTAGCTTTCAAGTACATGAAATGGAAGCCTAAACCCTCGTAAATTGATTCTTCAGCAAATGAAAATGCGAATTTTGAAAGGAAAGGATGTAGGCAGGTTTTTGTCCATCATAGTTGTACCCTACCGGGTGAGGTATTTTTCTGTAATCCTATTTCTTGGCCCTCCGAAGCAATGGAAAACACGTTCCTATCACAAAGTTAGACCTGATATGAAAAGTACGTGTATTACAAACTTTAGGAAGAAAACATTTCTCAAGATATATAGGCTTAAATGATAATTTTTTGTAAGTAGAAAGGAAAAAAAAAGAGAGAGAGAATAAAATATAGCATTATTCGAATGCAGGTATTGAAAATATTGCGCAACGACCAAGCCGTTTTGGGGCTGGGTTCGAACAATCCTCGTATTTTTTGGCTCCTAGCTTTCTTTTGTATGCATTTGTCTTCTAAGTGCCGTGCCCGTTGTCGAACATAAGCGGATCGCGGTTCCTGACGACTTTTCTAGCAGGTTAGTCGGGGTAGTTTGCCATTGCTTTCCTCACAGTTTTGTTACGTTAAAGTTTTCCTTCTCTATGCTGAAGAATATGCAGCCGCCGTTCGCTTTACTAGCCATGTATTTTCACGACGTTGAGTAAATTGGCCACGACATGCACACGACAGTGTCAGTCTTTTTGATTTGGTTGTAACATGCTCTGCTATTACAGTGTCTTGTTCGTTCGAACTGGCAGGGGTTACAGGGTGTGGTATCCTTCCACCTCAATTGATGCTGTAGTCGGTGTGCTCGCCAGGATGTTAGCGGGGGTACTCGAATATCGCTAGCTTTTTCCAGCGCTGGTGGGACTAAAACCCAAGACGTAAGGATCGGTCACACTGCGCCTCACGCGTCATTCTAAGTATTCAGAATCTAATTTTCGTTAGTAAGGATATAAATATAACGTGTCACGAAGTTCCCTCCAATGTAGTTATCTTCTCAAACGGATCTCAACCTCAAGATTTCAAGCATGATATTTTTTTGACCACAGAACTTTCCATCGAACGGAAATGGCTACACGAATTTCATATTTTGAAGTTTCGAGAATATTTCACCTTCGCTGCATAATCAAAAGTTGTAACGTATTCTTCAGACAGCCGTTATTAATCATGTCGCCCTTGGATCATTTAACTTGTATAGAGGGGTACCACTGTTCTAGTCACCAGTTCAGGTTCTGCTGATATACCTCGGTTACCGTTTCCTCCTATAGAGAGCGTGATATTCAGTTCTGTTCGCTAACCAATGCGTTCTAAAGGCTGTGTGGGAGCTTTGTCGTTGCCCGCCAGTCATGAAGTAACGCCATCTTACTGTATCTGTCTTAATTTTTTGAATTGTCTCACTGAGATTGAGCACCTGGAAACACCCGAGTACTGACGTCGGCCATTTTGAGTCGCTTGGTGCTGGACGATTCACAATTCGATACGCGGAAAGTTCCGCGTATTGAATTGTAGATTGTTGGACATCAAACGACTCAAAATGGCGGATATTAGTGCTCGGGTGTTTCTAGGTGCTCGAACTGAGATTCTCAGTTTTCCAACTCGTTTTTTGTCTCGTCTTTATCAACGATAACTCAAATCAACAGGTTCTCGAGTCAAAGCCAAACTTAAGTTCACGACGTGGAAAAATACTGCTAACTGGGTTCTTAAGAGTGGCCTAATTTAATAACCCAAGTTATCGCTGTTTGGAAGTCCAGCGTCCTTTGTTGTCACGGCACAGGGGTTATAGAAAATCGTACCTATTTCATGAATGAACGTTTTCTGCTCTCAGAACTAACGTTAAGTATGAACATTTCTGATGTACATTAAAAAGACGCGGAGTTCGATGCACTTTCCTCGCAGGAAGAAGAAAAGGCGCTTTCCTCGGTGAGCTTCGGATGATTTCATAATTAGTTTTGAATATAGAGGCAACATCGAACTTACATCGTATTTTCGCACGTGCAAAACCGTTCTAAGATACGTCTCGGTCGGATTTTTAAGAGACTGTATCAGCTGTTCCCCTCGAAGCGCCAATTAAAGCCTTCGCTGCGAATTATTTTTCAAGCAGGAAGTTAATTTCCAGCACATCCAGCCAATCTCGATAAACTTCGCAACATCAGCCGAGCTTATCGGGAATGCAGGAAATACATTAAACTTTTGCAGAACGTGAAAATGCAGCAAAAACGATATAGCCTTAACGGCACATGCTCGGTGAACATTTTTTCTTCGCAAAAAGGTTATTTAGCTCGGCTTATCTGTCCGCTTGTATAGGTATTTCAAACTAACTTTAAACCGATTCTATTTCACTGAGTACCACGGCAACCAATGCCAACGTAATTAGAAATAATTGACCCGATTCAAAATGGTGTTTTTCGTGCGAATTTCTTTATTCGCGATGTTTGTTATCTCGCGCTCGTGATGACCTCTTTTCGGTTGAAATTTATTTATCCTCTTCCTAGGTCGTGAAATTCTGTCACTTCCTCCCTCGAGCAAAGCGTATAGTAGTCCAGTGGCGTAATTATGCCTTTCTTTGGAGAGGGGGGTCAAGTTTTCGTAGCCAGTCATCGTCATCAGGCCTCGTTTCCGCGGATCCCGTCCATCACTGCTGTCGTCCATGCGTCCTCCTGCTGACCGTCCCAATTCTCGATCCAATTAGCCTTCCACAGTCGGGGCTGCTGGTTGGGATATTTCTATTGATGTGTCCGGCCCGTATCTATCGATTAAATATTTCGTGGTTGCTGTGGCTCACCGCTCTCCATGCAGCTCGGTCTTCCTATAACTCCTTCCATCTGTGATGTATTTTTGCGTTTTTTAGTGTAATATGGAAGACATCCTCGTATTGCTTTATTTGACCACCCTGAGCTCTCCAGCCTTGTCCGATTTCTCTATGAAGCAATTGTTTGGGGAGACGTTTATCTGGCATTCTGCGGACATATCCTACCCAGCATCTCAGAGTCCTGGCTATAGTTACTGGTTACTAGGCTGCCTAGATAGTTAAACTGCTCCACTGTCTCAGTTGTATTTCCAGCTATGTTGATAGTAGAACTGGGACTCGAGGACGCATCGTACCTCATAGTCAGCAGTTTTGGTCTTGGTGTGGTTGACTTCCATTCCTAGGCCCTGGTAGGTTTCAACAAATACATCAAGTGTTCTTTGCGTTTCCTCTCCTAAATATCTCAGGATTACTGCATCGTCTGTATATTGTAGTTCGGTAATGAAGCGGTTTCGGACATTCTTTTGGCTCTTCAGTTTTGCTAAATTGTGTAGTCCACCGTCGGTACGGTATCTAATTTTGATTCCCCTGTCAACAAGTTTGCAGTCCACACTGATGAGGAAAACTGTCATTAATGCAGTACAAAGCAGTGCTGCCATTACGCATCCTTGTCGTACACCGTTAGCAATTTCAAATTTGTCAGTGGCGTTTTTGCCAGCTACAACTTGTACCTGGTTATTTGTGTGGATACCTGCAATTATTTTGATGATCTTTGTAGGACATCCAAATTTTCCCAGGATCTGCCAAAGCGCCTGTCTACTGATCATATCGAAAGCCTTCTTGAGGTCGGTGAAAAATGCATGCATTGATGAGTGCTACTCCTTAGTTTTTTCCTGGATTTGACGTAGGGTGAAGATCATATCTGGCGTGCTTCTGTTAGGACGAAATCCTGCTTATGATAATGGTAGATAGACTTCCAAAGATGGGGAGTAGCCAGGCCACTATTCGGACCGGGCAAACAACTACAACAACAGATTAAATCAACAACAACGATGCAATGCTATTTTTATGCGAAAAAGAAAATCAATCGGATTTCAATAAAAATGAGCTCATCTGAAAGGAAATTTTATTTGCTACAATGCATGTTCTTTTCAATTTTCCGTTAACCGCATTCACTCTCGAGATGTATTGAAAAAACATTAAAACTGCCATAAACTGCGGCGCTGAACTCCCCCTTTTCGACCCCTTTTCCTTATCAGTTTTTCTTTAATCGATGCTAGCGAACCTACAATTTGCCCGGTCCGAATAATTTTTGTCGGTATCTTCCCCGCTACAAAGAGTAGGGATATTCCCCGATAATTAGTACAGTCTGTTCTGTCGCCCTTTCCTTTGTATATGTTCACAACTGTAGCATCTTCGAAATCCTAGGAGACGTTTTCAGTTTCCCATATTTCCGTGAATAATCTATAGAGTACTCGTATGAGATTGCCTCGGCCGTGCTTGTAAAGTTCTGCAAGTTGGTTGTCTTCTCCAAGGGCTTTACCATTTTTCAGCTTATTGACAGCTTGCTCCTCTTCCTTGAGGGTGGGACATTGGGCTAGTTTTGGCTTCTCTGGGTATTGGGGCAGCTTCTCTATCAATTCTTGGTCCATTGTTGGTGATTGGTTGAGTAGCTTGCTATAATAACTCTTCCATCTCTTTGTTATATCAGTCTCCTGCTTCAACAGTGTATTTTGCCCGTTTCGTATTGGGCTGATTGTGTTTTGTGGAGGTCCGTAAATGGCATTTACGGCTTTGTGAAAGGCTCCACTGTTGTGTGTGACCGCTAGTTTCTGTTTTTCAACTGCTTTTTCTAATTGTCCCTTGTTTCTCATCTGTCAAGCAAGGCGCTGTATTTTACTTTTTACAGTTTTTTGCAGTTTATATTGTTCAGGGCCATGTCGTGACATTTTTTCTTAATTCTCCAGAGCTTTAGCAGTTATCTCTTCGTTCTCGTTGAGCCAGTCTGGATTCTGTTTCTTGGGAAGTGGGCCCAAGATTCCTTGGACACCTGCTCAAGGAAGTTTCTTATTTTGTGTCAGTTGTCCTTAATACCTTTTTGCAGTTTGGATTGTTCAGGGCCGTATTGTGACATTGGTTTTTATTCTCCCGAGCTTTAGCAGTTGTCTCTTCATTCTCGTTAAACCAGTCTGGATTCTGTTTCTCGGGAAGTGGACCCAAGATTCTTCGGACACCTGCTCAAGGAAGTTCCTTATTTTGTGCCAGTAGTCCTCAATACCTTTTTGCTCCAGAGCTTTAGCAGTTGTCTCTTCATTCTCTCGTTAAACCAGTCTGGATTCTGTTTCTCGGGAAGTGGGCCCAAGATTCCATCGGACACCTGCTCAAGGAAGTTCATTATTTTGTGCCAGTTGTCCTTTTTGCAGTTTGGATTGTTAAAGGCCATGTCGTGACATTAGTTTTTATTCTCCAGAGCTTTGGCAAGTATCTCTTCGTTCTCGTTGAACCAGTCTGGGTTCTGTTTCCCGGGAAGTGGGCCCAGAATTCCTTCGGACCCCTCTTTTTTTTCTAATTTGCTCTCAACCCGAGCCCTGGAATCCGCCCTTTCGAGCATTACTTCAGAGACGTCGGGGAGGCTGTTAGGGCCGTCTTAGTAATCTTCCCTTCTGGTCGAAAAACCGGCCTAGGTCGATATCGGGCGAGTTGCTACGTGTGCTCTCGAACCCGGGACCTCCGGATTCCGGGACCAACGCGCTCTCCACTCGGCCAACCAGATCCCTTCCTTCGGACCCAGTTTTCTCTTCTTTCGAACGTGTTTATGCCAATTAAGTTTGCAGTCCAAATACAGTAACGGATATCAAACGTGGCTAGCTGGGGGAATTACTTTTCCATTGATGTAGATGGGTATGTAGGGGTGAGGTCGAAGCGAGAAGTCGACTCGGACTGACTTAGATTCATTCAATGAGGTTTTCCAGTCTTTGGCCCAGCTGGATGTACGATGAACTGTAGATAGAAGGGTGGCGACCGCGGATTCATAGTTGTCACCATACGCAACTACAGCAGTATCATCAGCAAAGAGAGCAATCACAGCTTTCTCGCTAGCTGGAATGTCGGCTGTGTATAAAAGAACTGACCTTCGCGGTACTCCGGCACCAATTGGTTTCTAGTCTGAGCTTTCCATACCAACGGGGATACTAAATGATCGATCACGAAGGTAGGATGCCCAGAGTGAACACAGGTTTAACGGTAACATCTTTTAAAGCTTATGTATGAGGCTTGCTGCCATACCCTGTCGAAGGCATTGCTGACGTTAAGAAAGACCGCCGGCGCGAACTGTTTGTTCTCGAGAGATTGGGAAATATAATGGACGGATAACGCGGTGAACCTGCTCGATAGTGGTGTGTTTACCACAAAAGCCAAACTGTGCGGATGTACGGATGGGAGCTGTTGTTTGGATTCTACTACTGGTTGGAGACGAGCGAGGACGATCTTCTCGAACATTTCTGCGGCGGTCGGCAGCAGTGAGATGGGACGATAGCTGGAGACTAAGTCCGCTGGTTTGTCTAGTTTCCGCATGACGATCATTTTGGTTCTTTTCCAAGACCTAGGAACGTAGCGTATACGAAGCGCCGCATTGAAAATGTATGTTAAGAGGACTATACCTTTCCTTGAGAGCTTCTGTATCATGATAGGTAGTATACCGTCAGGGTCGGGTGATTTTCTACGTTTGAGGGAGCCGATCAAACGCTCTACTTCACGCGGTGTGGTGTGTCTAATAGAGGCACCAGAGTCTATCGGTAGGTCTGAGAGTATAACACTAGAGTTAATGTCGTTGGGTTGGAATACATTAACGAAGTGCTGGGCGAGCGTGACAGCTTTGTCATGGTCACTTCTAGCCCATATATTGTCAGGGTTACAACAGGTGGGGGACGACGAATATTCTTGGCCGCTTTCCATAGAGAATAGTTGGATTCCTTTGATGGTGCAAGTTCGGAAAGGAATTATTTTTCCACTGCTGTATGACACGGAATGTCTCTTTGCAAAGCCGATTGAGAATAAGCTTGTTGCACGGAGATCGATTTTGCGGCCATGTCTTGCGCGCACGACGACTTCTCCTAATCAGACTCATAATAAACTTAGGATATTCGAGCGATTTGGGCAACGCCGTTACAGGTTTGGCACTGAGTTTACAGCTACCATGTATTGTATTGATAAACTGGTCTGCTTCTTGGTCCAGAGTATCTGTACTTTGGAGCTGAAGATCGATAAGTTCATCTAAATGAGTACGATAAGCATCCCAGTCAGTCGTTTTATTAATAAGCAAGGCTGGAGTTGATATTGGGCCGGCATACTAGAGACGTTAAGTTCGACTGGAAGATGGTCGGAACCAAGATCGACAATACAGCTGGACTGCAAGTTACGTTCGGAAATTCCTTTGACAGCAAATACGAGTAAGGCGATTGTGTCAGGTATCTTGGAGAAGTCCGCCGGCCAGAGTGATGGTGACTGCGCATATTTTAAGTAAGGGGGCTTGCGCAATGTTTCCCCGCTCACTGCCGCGAGCAAGCCCAGATCGGGTCCGGCAGCATAGCAGGCTACGGCAACCTACGGTTACTTCTTATGGCTAGGACAGTAACCCTGCTAATTCAGGCTTGAAGCGCTGCTATACTGTGACTGCTCAGGTTTTCTACCACCACTTCTAGGGTAAGTAACCTGTCTCTGTTCCTATCCGGTTCAGCCAAGTAATGTCTAAAAGTTTAATGCATGGAAAACGAAAATTTATTTCGCTCCCCCCCCCCCATGACTAAATCGCTGATGTAGTCAAATTCACCGATTCCTCTCGAATAGAAATATGTGTACCTAGTACCTACATGAAATGCTAGCCTTTTAAATTGCGCGTCACCCTGTATTCGAAAATGAAAACCTCTCGTAAACTTGATTTCCTGGTGGAAAATTTTTCAACTAATCTTATCAACGTCGAGAAAGTAAATTCGCACTGCGAGAACTTGTAATATATTAGCTTTCCTTATGCTGTATTTGCTCAGCTGACGCGACAATATACATTAAGCTCGGTATTTCACTCTCATAAGCAATCTATCGAACGTATCTCACCCTCAGTGGAACCAAGTAAAGTTTTCTCGATTACCGAAAATATTCAAGAAAAAACTCCTGGAATTACCCCCTCTCCGTTTGCCTTCAGCGTATTATTCGTGCGAAAACGATTGGATATTATTTGGGAACACAAAACGTGAATACGATTACCTTTCCCTCACGTACCCTGTACCCGCTATCGAAAATAATTCCGAGACATAAGCAGACACTTAACTGACGGCTTTTACCGCACACGAGAATCATTTCTCAGTCGTATTCACCGGCGATATCCTTAATTTTTCTCTTCTTTTTTTTTTTTTTTTTTTCATACGTAGTATACATTTTCTTTTTAGCGTTGTTGAAATCGATATCGTTATTGATTCTTTCATTTTTTGAAACAATATTCTGTAGATAACATTGCACCGAGTCCGACCTCGATAGCTGGTGCTAACTCGGGAGGATTCTCTGTTTTCATTTTTTTTTCTCCATCGTTCAACGCGTGATATCGGTTTAATTTCAACTATAAATAGGCTACTTGGAGAGAGTGACACACCAAATGTTCCAGAGTACGTGGTGAGGTGAGAAGGTAAAAATAAATCTCGAAGATGAAAGGTTTTTTTTTTTTTTCTTTCTTTATAAATGATAACCGCGTTCCGGAGACAGCCGAACGCACAAATTGGATATTTGCTCATTTACATAATGTCACACCTTATATGTACAACCGTTGTCAAGTTTGTATTTGGACTAAGTTGACGGTTTCCTCGATAGACGTATCGATTAATCATATAAGAATTTGCCCGATTTGCCGGCCAAAAAAAGACTAATGAATATTGATTACTGTTTTGAAACTGGCTATGTTACGCTCAGGGTGGAACTGTAGTTTTGACGAAATGCCATTTTAGACTGACACAAGGTTGGTATTCGAAAGTTCAGGCGGCTAGACGTGAAGATACCATGGGAGTGAACGACGAAAATTCATGGAGTAAAATTTCATTGTATGACAGCTCCGCAAACACACTGCCAAAATAGTACCTGCGAAGTGATACACTGGGCTAGAGAAGTTTGAAGTTGGTTGTTGTCAAAGTTACCCTGTGAGGATGCTTATAAATTATTAGAAAATATTCTGACGCACTTGAAAGTATACAGCGGCACTTTTTGAAATACGTATATGCAAAAGTTTTCCAATATTACCCTGCTGACATCGAGAATGCGGAGCTCCTGGGTGGTTTTGAAATGGAGTCTCTTGAGGAAAGACGGAAAGTTGCGGTGCTTGGTTTTCTGTATGGCGTATTACAGGACAACATACACGATGAAGGTTTCCTCCGGGAAATCAAAATACAGGTACCGAGACCTACAGCCAGAACGGTTCAAACATTTCAGGTGCAACACAGGAGAACAAGAACTACTGACCTTATGGTTCTAAACAGAGCGTGTCGGTTGTGTAACACTTTCGTGAGGAAGATCGAGACGGACGGGCTAGATGCTGACCTCGACATATTTCATCAGTCCCAGAAGGAATTTGAGAACCTGGTTAGAAGAGTCTTCAGAGAGGTGGCCTCCGCACAATGACCATGGTTATGGGGAGGGAGGCTAGGTTAGTCTAGCCGGCTTTACAGTGATAGAAAGCAAATGAGCAATGCGTGAGTGGATGAGAAAAGAATAAATGAGATGTTAAGCGAATGTGGTAGGTTATAGTTGTTGTTTTTATGGTTGCTGTTATTATGTTTTCGTATTTTGCAATAGTGTTGTCCCGCAGTTGGCCACTGTGCTGTGAGGGCGGGACTTTAAATTTTCAATAAATAAATAAATTATTATAAGCATTTTATTAAAGCTGGTTGTAGTACAGGAAAAAAAATTAAAAACGTTTTGGTTAATCCTGAATTTGAATGCCGTTCGAATCACAGATTGGCGAAATGCGAATTAGAGGTGGGAAAATACGGTAACCATCGCAAACCATCTATGATTCCTGTACAAGCATATAAAGTTGAAAACTCTGGAGTTTACCTAGTAGAAATCAGTAGGTTGCTGGAAGAGGTTGACTTAGACGAATTGATGGGAAACCCAGCTAACAGGGCTATCTTGAAAGCAATTTACGATGCCACAAAGGTTAGTATAACCTTAGAAAACCAAAATAAAATTACAATAATTTTAAACAAGACTAACAACCCTCCAAAGCAAAGTTCGGACAAGATTAGAGACCAATTAAATCGAGGGAACGCCTGAGAAATGAAAGGTTTTTGTCAAAAAAAGGGGGAGAAAAACAACTATATTTATTGTTTAAATTGGTAAAGAAATAATTCAGAACCCAAAAACAACTCTTGTCAGTTTTTTTTAATGTTTCATATCAATTTCATTCTTTTTTATTTTTCATTCTAACCGAAATATGTATACGTATTTGAGGATTCTTTACTTCACTCCTTAGGCATTTTATCTATCACAAACCTTGTACAAGTATGCGTGAGCAATTGAGAAAATTCATAAATCCAACTCGACTTTTTAGAACTTCATTTATCCTAGGTAGCTAATTTTTATGTCATTTCTAGTGGTCTTCTAATCCGCTGTACAGTCAATTGACTTGATGAGGAGGAGGGAAATCATTCGAGAACATATTTTAAGAACACAGCTTACTTTGGTGAACTCTGATTGGCTGTTACTATTATTTACAAACTTATTGGAAAGTAATGAACTTTTATGGTTATCACTAATGTTTACAAACTGACTGGAAAGTAGTTAACTTTTTTCCGACAATCCAAGCTTGCTCAACTGAGCCCAGAGTATGAATTTATAGCTTATCTTACATAGCTTAGCTCAAGTGTGCAACGGGCATAACCGTGTTATGAGACTGAAAAAGTTTGATGATCTACGTATTAATGCGCGCGCGCGCGTCTCTCTCTCTCTCTCTCTCCACCCCTCCCCACCCCTCACCGCCCCGCCCGGCCCTTCCCTCTATTCCTTCTAATATGAAACATTTTATAAATTTAATTTTCTCTGAATTTGCCTTTAAGGTATAAGCACTCAAATATGCTTAGATGATTCGATGTCATGTATTCAAGTTTTCTGCGCTTGAGTCGATGGATTTTCAGGTTCGGCCTTGCTCACCCGGTCCCCTTCTGGTTACGTCTTTGTACTTTTTCAACTGGAGCGATAACGTCTTGCGAATTTCCCCAACTTCTAATGTGAGAAGTTTTTAGTCCAGACTGCAGCGAGGGCATTTGGAATCAAAAAACAAGAGTGTGTAGAAAAATCGCGTGTATTCTAAGTTCGATAGTACAAACAAGTGCTGAACATAAACTGTGACTAAACTGGCGTCCTGCCTGGGCGATCGCGGGAGAAAAAGAGAGAGAAGAAGAAGAACGTGGTTTTGAAAAGATCTCGTGTCGGAAGTACAGAAATGTAGGAGACAAAAGACGTTTGTTAGATGCTGGCTTCGTGCTGCGTAGAAAGTAGCCAAGCAGGACGATATATTCAAAAATGTATGTTGGAGAGGAGAGGGTCATTGCAGGTATTACCACGAATTATTATTTTTTGGTCTCGTTTCAAATCTATCTATAGGTATATCTATCTGTCTTTCTATGCAGTCGGTATACAGCGAATGTCGCCTTCCGAAGACCATCCTCCATTTTCCTCGGTCCATCCATAGATCCTCCGGCATGTTCCGCAACTGCATTTCCTCTGCTACCTCAGTCCCTCAGTGGTCTAGCTCTTCCTGGGACGTTCCCTCTTCCTTCGTCCGTCTCGGGAAACTATTCGATGATCTCCCTTGGCAGTCGTTCTTCCGGCGTTCTTCGGACATGTCCATACCATATCTACTGCCTGGTTTTGATGTCGTCCACCGGTGTATTCTGTACCTCCATTGTGTACCTCCATTGTCTCTCTGATAGTCTTATTTCGGATTCTTTCCTGTTTTGACCGCCTGGCTGCTCTTCTCCAGAAATCCATTTCTGTCGCTAGAGAAAGATTCTCTGTCCTTTGCTTTAACGGCCAGATCTCCCAGCTATATGTGTAGCAAGATTTCCCGAAAAGCCAGATGTCCCGCCCAAATCTCGGAATAAGAGCCCTGGAAAAATAAACTTCTCCTGGGGATCTCACATGTGAGAAATCGCCGATAGTAGATTGCCGACTAAGGGGGCTAATAACTCGTAATAACGAACGTTCAGCCTACTATCACCATACTTATAGGTGTTTAACCACAAACTACCACCACGCCCCACGGAAGTCTGGGCGAGTCCACGATGACCCCTGTCCCCAGTGTACTTCATTAGCGAAGTAATGCTGAAGACCTGAGCCATCAGGATGGACTTAAGTACTTGGGAACCCACTCTTGACATCCCTGAATGAAAAGAGGTCCACCAAAGGAAATACTAATTTTGAAAAAAGTCCAGGAATGCCACACGTACCATAAATCAAATACTAGCATGGTGGTACGTCCATGCATTTATGATAAAATAAATAGAAAAGATAAAGTTGTTCCAAATTCACCTCACTGAAATTATGAGAATCATGTCGAACAGTACAATGTACGTGTATTTTAAATTGATAAAAATTGAAGAGAAATAAAATTCATGATAAAAGAGAAAATAATAAAAAATAAAATATAGCACAATGGAGTTGCTCGAAGGTTCCGTAAAATAACATGGAGCCAATGGCTCTTACTTCGCGATACGTCTCCTATTCGTACGCGATCAAAAAATCAATGATACTCTCTAATATGGGTTCAAAATCAACAATAAATTTTATAAACCACTGTAGTGAGTGATAACAGTGTGAAAATAACACCATATTATAGAGTGGTGTGTTCTCTCCCCTAAAAGTTAGAAAATTCAACGAATATCAGCATCAATGGATGGAAATGAAAATATCCAAAAATATACGAGTAGCCAATTAGAAACCGAAGTACAAATCCGCAGGGAGTCCCCCTCTCCCAATAAAATATGTCGTACGTTCGAAAATGCCGTTGAATTTCGAATTTTGAGAACCAGATAAACGAACATAACTTCAAAAATGAGTGACTTGTTCTTAAAACTGAAAAAATATACATGATATACGAAATCATCACGAATGCGAAAATATGCAGCGAATTCCATAACAAGGACTGTCGCTCAAGAACCGAAATGAACCGCACTGCATTTTTCAGCTCAGTGCATCGCTTCGTTATCTGTAGTACTCTGCCAACCAGTCTTCTGAATTATCATTCCACCCCCTCACCCCGTACCATCCATGTAATAGTAACGGCCCGAGAGACGGAAAGAGCCTGTGGACGATGATTTCAAGTAAGACCGTGCTCGCCCCGGAGGTTAATGCCTCCTCAACAAAGCGAGCGTCGTACTTATCACCTGAGAAATTTTAGGCTGCCTACTTATGTAGTGAAATGAATAGGCACATTGCTTGTCTAAACTGAATTTTGATTACGATTTTGGTATCTTCATAGCACTGTACGGGTGTCCCGGTGATTGATCCGGTTCGTACAGACTAAAAGTCTATCCACAATACGCATATTCGTATACACATATCGAGAATTCGTTTCCATTTCAAAAACGTCACCATGCAGCTCACATTCTGAATACATGTCGAAAATGTCCGACTGCGTGTGCCGTGATATACGAAAACCATCGTTCCTTTAGGTCCCAAGCTCCTAGCTGGAGAGACTTTTAATTCGTAAAAGTAGCCCTTTAATTGCTCATGCTACATATGTTTCAATACTTCCCGCAATTGTTTTATACATCCGTTCTTTGTTTTCTTTGCTGATTTACCGATCCGATAGAAATGAATTCAACATCGCTGTTGCTTTCCTACCCCCTAGATATAACGATCTTTTGTATTCTGGTCCATGGATCCATCTTGTAATATTCTGACTCCGGGGTCTACTCTTGATGCCGTTTCCGTCTTCGAATTCAATATCCTTCTGGTCACCTCCAGTACACATATTTTTGGCCTTCTTTATATATTCACGACCAAGACCTACTTTTGGTAGTCCTCTATCAGTTTCCGTGCCATATATTCCAGGTCGTCATGGTGCTGTGCTATCACCACCTGATCATCTGCGAAGCATAGCGTATATTACTTCCATCCGTTACATTTATTTTTCCACACCTGTAGTGCTTGTTCTAGATATATTTTGAATAAGAATGGTGAGATACAGCAACCCTGTCTCAGTCCCTTAGTTGCTTTAAAGCTCGCTGATGTTTTGTTTCTCATTTTGACACAGCTAACACTACCATTGTACATCCGCTTCAAAACTATAATTAGCACAACATTGATATTCGTTCTTTCCAGTGCTTCCTACAGTTCGGGATGCTATCGTATGCTTTCTCTTAATCTAAAAATAACAGATGGACTGCCTGTCCTAACGCTACCTTCTTCTCAACAACCTGTGTTAGAGAATGCAGATGATCCATTGTGGATCTCCCTGTACGGAATCAGGCCTGTTCCTGGGCTTGTAGGTCTGCATATTTTTCTTCGATTTTTTTTTATTTAGAATCTTTCCGTAGAGGTGGCTTAAGGTACTGGTGACTCAGTGACTCTATAGTTGCCACATTTTTCCTTGCTTCTTTTTTTTATGCAGTACCGATATCCACACCTCTTTCCATTCCTGTGGCACCTCCGTTCCATTGGTGCAATTTTCCATCAATCTCCGTATGTATTAGTCCTCCATAGTTGCCATATTCTTTCGTGTTCCCGTTCTTATGCAGTGCCGATATCCGCGCCTCTTTCTATTCCTGTAGCACCTCCGTTCTATTGATGCAATCTTCCATCAATCTCTATATGTATCCAGATAGTTTTGTCGTACCATTCTGAATCAGTTCGTCAGGGATTCTGCCAGGTTCCGGTGCTTTACAAGTCTTTAACTGCTTACAGGCTTCTTTTATTTCCTTCGTTACAACTTCAATTTGCGGCCCCGTAACAACCGCATTTACTAAATCCTCTGGTGTCATAAATTCTATTCTGTCTTCCCGTAGCACATGCTGAAAGTGTTTAACCCATCTCTCCGGTCCAATTGGTGTTACTGTATCCGGGTTATTCTACTGTCGCATTCTCTTGACAAGTCTCCAGCTCTTTGAGCTTTTCCTTCCACAAATACTAGTTTCAAATCTAAGAGCAGAAAATCTGAAACCCACCAATGGTTGACTGTGAGTCACTCACCGCTTTCACTGGTTCGAGGAAAATCAAAACTAACGTGGGTTGACGTAACGGCGGCGAAATCGAGAGTCGAGGTAGAAGAAGACATCAAATTACCATAGGTACACGTATACAGGATATTTCTGTCGCACCCTGAATTTTGAATGGTTGATACGCCAACGACCGAAATGGAAAACTTAATTCCCGAAATAAGCATCGGGAAACTTTCTGTAGCTGTGGAATAGATGTAGAAACACGTCGGGAAATTTCTGGTAAACAATTACTGCCATGGTAATAAAAGCGCCGGCGATAGTCAAAACATTTTCACCGACGTCGATATTAGAGCCGTGTGGCGAAGCACGGCGGTGGTATGTAATCCGAGAAAACGAACAAATGTCGACTCATCTAATACCTTTTTTGAGCTAAGTACTCGTTACTCCGTATAATCAGAGTGCAGAAGAGGAAAATCTGTTTAATTTGTTTTATACCCGCGTATAGTAAAATGCAGGCTGCACAGTTTGCTCTGCGTTCTTCCTAGAGTTCGTTTTGACTTTTGAAGCAGTTGGCTTTTGCAAGCCAATTGCAGAAAACTTCTAAGCTCGAAGTTTAACCGTCTTTTTCTTTTTTGAATCGCAACTAATTTCCGTTGCCATGTTTTTGGGCGGAGCTGCGGACAACCTAAGATTGATTACAGGAGAAATTGATCTTCATTAGTTTTTTCTGGTGTTGGTGGAGGCGTGATAAATAAACTTTCTAAGTTGTACGTGGAAACTGATTTATTACTAGTAGACTAAAATTCGTTGTAGAGTAATCATCTAATCAAATGTCTGCTAAGGATGTAACATGGGAACGAGTGAGGCTCCACTTAAATCACTGTTCGTTAAATTAGGAATGCCAAATGACAAAGGGGGCGGTGTCAGCCTTATTTTTTTTATTTTACTTTTATTTGCAGCCTGAAATAAACATATTGTTATAATTAAGTAAGTTAGAACTTAAGTGAACCGCCGTCTATCCCGCCCACCTTTGGGCATAGGCATCTGTCGCATTCTGCGCTCAGCGAGGGCTGATATATCTCCCGATCTCATCTATCCATCTTGTAGGTGGCCTCCCCTGCTTCCTTTTCATGTCCCATGGAATCCAGTGTGTTGCTCGCAGGTTTCACTTGTTCCTGTTCCCCCTGGCCATATGTCCTGGATACTTAAATTTAATATACTAGCAGCGCACCACATATCTTTATTCTATATATTTAAAAAAAATAAAAATTACAAAAATTTATAAAGTTATCATATTACAGGACCTCCTTCCACACCTTATTTGCAGTTTTATAGCTTCCAGGTTGTACTTGGATTTTTAAATTATTAAATGAAGTTGTCCGCGACAGAGCTACGTATAATTGTCCATGACTGAAGACATACTCGGATAGATATATCTAAACCTTCTCCAGTGTCTGTCCCTGGGCCTTGTTGATCGTCATACAAAAGGCTAACTTGATTAAAAATTGTCTCCTCTTGAATGAAAAAGGCAAGGTGGAATCCGCTGGCGACAGGTCCACCCTTGGGAGTAATATCCTTCGACAGCACTCCACCCCAAGTGCATTCGTATACATGTTTCTCACAATTAGTCGTGTCCATTCAGCAGTCCAAGTGCCACATTCATAATACGTAGCAACATAACAATCGCACCAACTTTTAAGTGTAATTTATTTGGTGGTGAACCTGTCAACTCCAGACTATCCAGAAATTCAACGGGGAATTGCAGGATTTTACTGTCATTTTCACTGATCAGTCTGTTCACGCTTGTGTAAGTTTTGGCTTCTCCAAGAATCCAGTCCAAAATCTTGTCGTTGATCTTCTGACAATTATTATTTTTTGGTGCCAGAATTGCAACATGAGAAAATTTCAGGACGTCCTCTGGAGTGTCAAACTTTTCACCATAGACATCTCTTATTTCACCATAGACATCTCTTATAATGTCCTGAGAAATTATGCTTGCAGGTAATTCTATAATGCCCCCGTTTTCAGAGCCAAAATGAGGGAAAGTACTATTACCAATCTGCAGCAAGAATTCTGAGAACTCTTTTTCTCCTGCTTCCGCTCGCATGTTCTGGATCATTCTCAGCGTTTTGAATATAGGCCATAAAGGAGACAACTTGATGGAATTAGCAATTGTAGCAGCTCTTGAACTATGTGGAACTACCGGTAGAGCCTGCCTAAAATCTCCACCCAAAACCACAATCTTGTCGCCAAACGGCACGGAGGTTGCAAGTTGCTTCACTAAGTGTTCCTTAGACTAAGATGAACTTTGTAGGTCAAGTAGTTCGTGAGTAATGGACAAATGAGTGGAAGAAATGCGTGTGAGTAGTGAGGTTCAGTTGGTTGTTACCTCATAACTCTCCTCAGACTGAACGGATTTGAGTGATCGAAAAAGATTCACAAAGAGCTTGATTCACCGAGTGTTTTAAAACCTTAACCAGCATTGTGCGATAATTAGGGCCTGAGATATAGGTGTTGAACTTCATAGAACCCAGTTTTTCAAACATATTTTAAATATATAGATCCCGATATCTTTGATTTTTGTTTTCTCTTTTATGTTATCGATACTAATCTTATCTTTCAACGTGATATTAAGTATGCTTCTCAGCATTGCGTACTAGGTTTCCTTAAGTTTAGAGGTAAGCTTCCTTGTTAAACCCACGTCTGACACCCATAGCCCAGCACCGGCATCACGCACCTTATATTTTAGTCCTTAGTTTTATTTTACTCTTGAGAATCGTCTTTTGTTATTCTGATGCTTATTTCTTTTTGATGCCCTCCCGTCGAAGGATATACTTTGGTCCAGGTATTTGTATTCTTTTACTTTTTTGATTGTTAATTCCCTGAGTTTGATAGATCCGATCCCTTCCTCGTTTGTCATTATTTTGGTTTTGGATGCATTCATGCTGAGACCCACCTTGGCACATTCGTCTTTCAGTTCGGTTCCGATTCTAATCAGCTCTTTACGTTTTTACCAGTTATTACAATATTGTCGGCGAACTTCACATTGTTTAGTGTTTCCCCTCCTATGTTTATCCGCCGTCCATCCCATTCCAATTTCCTGAAAATTTCCTCCAAGAGAATCTCGCAAAAAATCTTCAATAGGAATCAGTCCGAATAAATGTCCTTTTCTGCCCATAAATCTCCCTGACTAATACTAATACGTACGACTTACTTCTATGACTTTATGACGACTGAGAACGTCGTCACATCTTCGTCTTTTGCCGAAAATGTACACCGTGAACGACACTGTTTCATCGATTTCAATGAAGCCACAAACGACTGGAATTCTAATACGAGCCATTTAGTGCTCTTTCTCTCTATTTTTTCTTTCCTGTGCACATTCGCTAGGCTACTTAAAAAGCAATGAATTTTTTTAATCGCGCTTCGAGAATATTCAAATTATATACATAAACCGCCTTTTAAACGACGTGATCAAGAACCGGAGAACCTTATTCATGAGATAAAACTTTTTCAGCTTTCAACGTTGACATTCCATTCGCCGTCTACTTTACGTGCTCCCTGCTAACCCTTCTAAGACGATTCTTTTTTCTGCTCTGCTTTCTCGCTGTACCTCAGTCTATTGTGCGCTGTTTCACGAACCATTAATTATTCAATTTGGTTTTGCCAACTGGTATCGATCAGTGGTCCATCAGTTACAAGGACTAGCGCTGATTTATGGGAATCAAAATGAAAAATCTAAGGTGGTTGTACAAGGTTAGGGTCCAAAAAGAGGTTTTTTTTTCGAGAAGTTGGAATCCTGAGAGCTTAATCTGTCTTCGTAGGTGTAGAAACACCTCAGGCAAAATGTTTTTGAAATCGAAGAATATTAAGGGGTCGCGGACTGGGGTTAAATTTAACATAGGATTTTTCTCGTACAAAAATTTCTAATTTTGTTTAACAAAAAAACAACAACAACAACTAGAAATTAAGTTTGACCAAACGTATTAGTTCCACTCGAAAAAATTGTCCTCATTAGTTGAATACGACATAATTGAAATGATCTCCATTTTGGGCCACACGATCTTTAATCTTTTTATGAAGTTTCACAGTTCCAGTAAGAAGTAGGTCCAATAATCCGCCACTCTGCGACACCAGCCCACACGGTAACTCTTTGACTATGGTGTCTGGTGTGGTTTCTGTTGAATTGTATTCGTGAATGGCAGTTTTGTTACGGGGGGGGGGGGAGAGGTTGAACTCTTTACGAAAAGCTCTTTGCACCTTCATAATCGAATTTAACCGAACAACTGCTCAACACAAAAAGCACATTCTTGCATCGAATAATGCTCCATGTTTACTGGAGTCGAATATAATGAAATTTTGAGCTAGGTCATCTTCTTGGGGTCACCCTTTAGCTTTACTTTTTCAGATTGCCGGATCAGAATAACATGAGCTAGGGGGCACGGGAGCAACTTGCCCCTCTCTAGCCTCCGCCGGAGTTGGGAGATTTTAGTAGATAGGTTAAAAGTTGAAAAAATTTAACAAGTCCAGAAAGTTCCATTTTTATTTTGTCAATACAAAAATAAATTGATACTTGGAAATTTTGGGTTGAGGCAGTTGGAAATTTAACAATAAATTTTAACCGCCATCCTCTGAACAATTCTGCTACATTAAGGTTTTATGAGTCAAGGACAGAGGCATAGAGTGCTAAACATTATGGGGGGGGGGCAATCCAATTCATATGTGACGTTGCTTCTCTACAGAATTATTACCAAGGTAGATAAAAAAAGAATATTCCTTTATTGTAAATTAATGTAAAAATATTAAGGGGCTTGTACCCCCCTCCGCTACGCCGCTGGTCGAGGATTTCATTTCTCAGCCCCTCCCCCATCATTGGTTCTCCTCGGGGACCTAAATTCAAATCTACTTAATAGGTGTGCGTTGGGGACCAAACAACTATAAAAATTGAATCCCCGTTTCCACATACCCTAATTTTGATATAATCGACGTTTTTAACAGCAGTTTTTAGGTCCTGTCTCCTAGTGGACCCTTTTCGGTTGAGATGCTCAAAAATTAACCTCAAAAATGAATTCAACACACCTAGTAATAAACCGATTTTTATACATTTTTATGTATTTTTATGTCGTTGCCAAGGACTATAAGGATGAAAGTTCATCCTTTGCCAAAATTCAAGATGGAGGTGACATTGAAAATTACTTTGTCATAAAAGTGAGGGTAGCTCCTCATACGGTACACTGATGAGAATAATGTTTTTGAGTCAATCCAAATTCTTTTCAAATTTTAGGCGCTCTGTCAGCTGAGCTACCCTATCCTCCCTCCGGCTACTGGTGCGATACTCGAAAGGGTAGTTTCCGGGGCCGGGGGTGCGGTGTTTCAGGGGCCACTTTGGCATGCGTGCGTCGCCATACGTCCCACCACACCGATCCAGTATTCTTAGGCAGATTTGATTTTTAGGACTGTCTGAAACAAAATTGAAATTTTTCTTACAGAAAATCCTGTGTAAGCTTCATTCTAGGTGCGCGAACCCTAAATATTCCTCGATTTAAAAAAAATTTCGGCTGGGGTGTTTTGACGCCTACTAGAACAAACTAAGCCCTTGAAGGTGCAATTTTTCGTAGAAAACCTTTGTTTTGGAGCAGCTGAGTATGCCGAGCCGGTAAGAAAAGTGACAGTACTCAGCGAGAGAAGCAAACTACATTCCATAGAGTACAGATTGAAGAGGTCACACGTCTTCAAAAATTGAAAATAGCGAATTGTCATCGAGAGTCTGATCACTAATTGTAATTCAGTATTTATTTCAAAGGCAATCAAAAGGTCGTACATTGAAGAAATTTATTGAAGATTGCCTGCCTTTGATAAGGAAAAAACTTTACCAGTTGTGAATTCTTAATCATGAAGTTTGATAAAATTGTTGAAGAATACAACTTTCAAATGTGTAACTTCTTTAATTTTTGAGATAGGCAGTAGGTTGTGGCATGTTCTGTTTCTCTTTCAATGTAGTCGCGCGATGATTCATCGTCTTAGCTCGTAGAAAGTTTCATTCAAGAATTTTAAAATTTTACAAAATTTTAGGAAACGTTCCAGACTTTTGGCAAATTTTATAAAAGTTCGGAATGGAACTTCATCTGTGGTAACTTCTTTGCGATCTGTTCTGGAGGGTAGCAGTACAGTACACTGCAAATGTAACAAAATTTATCCCTACCTGTGGTTTGTCTCAAAAATCAACAGAAATTGAAATTTGTGCGATTCAAAAATTATGCTCAAATTTTATGAAAGGAATTGTGAAACTGGGTTATAAATAAATACAGCCTTGAAACAGATGTTTCGGTCCACCCATTGGGACATAGGCCTCCTTGATCAATTATTTTGATACAAAGGTTATGGTCTAATTCTCCTTGGTGACAAGCCATTACTGGGGAATGATTATGAAAAAGTTTTTCTTTTCTATAAGGGGCGTGCAACCTGCATGGCATAGTCAGGTGTTAGTAGTCTACAAGTGTGGCTAACCCAATTGTAGTCTTTTTGAATTCCGGCGGAACAATTGAATATTGAACTTCACCTCTTGCTACAATAGGTGTGGCTTGGTCGGATGTTAAAGTTATTCATATATTTTTGTATTTTATTGTTTTCTTATCGTATTTTAATCGTAAAAATTCGCCGTCCGTACTGGGATTTGAACCCGCGTTCCGTGGTTCAGGAAACAGCGTTCGAATCCACCCGGCCACCAAGTCACTCAAACTGGATTAGCCCCGTCAATATTAAACGTAGGCAGTTTAGTTCGGTAAATCTTCATAACCCTTTTAATGTTCTACATGTTATATTCGAAAAAAAAATTCTGAATTAAAATTAGTTTCCAATCTGGCAAGGAAACTTCGTTATTATTCAAACTTTGAAGAGTTGTAACCCCGTCATTCTTGAGTAATGTGCTCATATGTTCATAACGGTTTTTGTTTCTCCGGCTTAGTACTATCACCTCTCGCCAGCTTGGCATACTCAACTGGAACACTTCATATTTTTCGGAATAATTTGAGAACTTAGTGAGTTCCGTTACCTCTGAAAAATAAAAAAGGTCCATGTGGCCAGATCCCGAGTGCGAATTTCAAGTCAAATTTTGTACCATAATTTTGTGTTCGTTTTGTGACATTTTTTAACGTCAATTCGAAATTTTGTTCTTTATCCCAACCGAAATATTAGCAAATTTCGGTTTGTGTCTCGGTCCTGCACTGCACTGTGCAGTATATTCAAATTTTAAAATTTGGACGACCTTCGGCTGTTCCAGTTACGTGCCGGTATGCTCGGACTGCGTTTATGCTGCACAGACGTCATTCGACGCTGGTCAGTTTGTCGGCTCATTTTCTCTTCTAGACTTTCCTACACTACTTAAATTGATCTTACGCCTCATAGTTTCACATCAACGACCAGATGTTTACAGTTGTAGTCTGGACAATGTACACTGTACAGCCAAAAAACAACCACGCTTCGTTAACTTTTACTGGTCGTGTATACTTTTCGTATATGACATTTTCATCAACCTAAAAAGTGCGGAACTTTATACGCGCAAACACTTTATTTAAGAGAATCGCGCAAAACGCCGACGCTACGTTGTATCATTATACGAATTTGTTAACAAATTAGCCCGAATTTACCTTCAATTTTTTTCGCAGCTCCCTCGGGAATGATAAAAGTTTTACGAACAAACGAGAGGCCTGAAGTTTGCTCGAGTAGAAATTCCGAATTAAGTTTCTATGCAGTTAATTTCGAGATCCATAATCCGTAGCCTAGCGGATTTCTTTTCCCCGTTCGACAAATTGCAATTTCTAGAATTTTTTTTTTTGTATCGGTGAACGATCTATTATTGCGTCACTGCAGGTTAACTGATTTAAATCAGTTCGGTCACTAAGTCAGTCGGTATAATGTCGCTGATTTAACCAACAACTGAAATTTATGCTGACTAAATCAGTGAATATTCGCTGATTTGCAGTGGTAATGGTGTGGTAGGACGTATGGCGATGCACGCATGCCAAAGTGGCCCCTGAGACACCGCACCCCCGGCCCCGGAAACTACCCTTTCGAATATCGCATCAGTGGCCGGAGGAACGCTTTGAGGCCACGCCTTCCGCTTCCGGTGTGCGCTGTCCTGCGAGGGCCACCATGGAGTCCCCTACTGACCGAGGTTAACGCTCCCAGCACTAAAATGGAATTTTCAGCTTCACTCATTCTTCACCTCCTCTTGGTACAGTTGGCGACGCTGGAAGGTGGCGACGGAAGGGGAACCCTGCCCAGGGTTCGCAACAGCTCTTCTAGGATGGTACAGAGTCGTTCTGTTCGATGGTGTGGGCCGAGCTTTGTCCGTCGGCCCTCGGCCTCGTCTTCATGCGATGATCGAGACAAAGGCCGACACCCGGTTCCATCCGCTTCTGCTCTTCAACATTTCCGGAACCAAAGTGTCCGGTGCGAGATGGCTGATCACGCCGTCGTCGTTGTTACTCCTGGTGTTTCCGTTCCCGAGATCGATCGCTGTTGCCGTTCCGCGCCTCTCCCGCTCCCAGGCTTCACACTCGAACAAGGTGTGCTAGGGTGTGTGATTTGCAGTGGTATACTTGCAGCTGATTGAATAAGCTGGAAAATCAGCGAATTTCGCTGATTCAAATTAAGAGAGTAGTACTTGAAAAACACCCGCTATGTGTGCTACGTCGGCATGGTAAGACGGCTTGAAGAAAAACTTGAGGCAGATAGGAGAAGAAAAACCTTGACAGATAAAACCTGATGAAAGCAAAGGGAAACTACATCAGTATTCTTCACTGGAAATGCGTCTCCACCACCACAACTATGATGACAACTCACGAAGTAACTAATAATTCCAGACATGAAAAGTCTCTCATTCGGATGTCCGGGCGAAAACTACCTAGTGAGAAACTATCAGAATTGAGAATGGGGACATTCATTTCATTCATTTAAGGGAGGTGGCGCTGTATGCACCGAGTGCTCAGACTTTGTAGTCCATTGCACTATTCAAGTTGCTGTTAAGAATCAGCTCAGTAGCCTCACTTTTATAGCCAAAGTGAGTATTTTACTGAGCTCTATCCCTTTGACTTTACTGGGTGCTGGATACTCTAGTCCCAGTGCTTCGCGTCTTGTCCCGGCTATTGCTGGGCATTGACATATAATATGGATCGAGGTTTCTTCCGCTACTCCACACTTCCCACCACATGGGTTTTGTGACCCCATAACCAGTTAGTAGTCCGACCATGAGCCTTGCATGTTTCCTGTCAAGGCCTAATAGGAACTTGGCATACCTACTGGGGGCGTCCCCTATCAATGTTTTGCTGACTTCATGCCACTGGCCGACCGCGAATGCATTTGCATCTGCTTGCTTATCCAAGCCTTTACTTTGGAATTTATGAGGTAGTATGCTACAGGAAGACACGGCCCGGGTGTTGCCAGTTCCTTTTTTATGCCCTCCTTCGCTAGCTTGCCAGCGATCATGTTCCCTTTTATGCCGCAGTGTCCCGGTGTCCATAGTATGATGACAGGGTTCTCCTGAGCTAGGGTGTATAATTTATTAACGCAGTCCGCCACCACCAGGGATGTAGTTTGGTGTGACGATAGTGCCTTAATAGACATTTGACTCTCTGTACTTCTTATATTCGTAGATCTGCTTAGTAACAAGGCCCTTTTGCTAAATTCTCTCAGTGACCACCGTGATCACCATGATCTCTGCTTGGAGGGCAGTGACGCCCTCACCTAGTGCCATTGAATAGTTGTCAACGCCTTTTGCATGCGTGATTTCGATTCCTACACCTTAGTCATTCTTAGAAGCATCTGCAAACCACACATACTCCTCTTTTCCTACAATGCTTGGCCACCTCTTTTCACAAGCCTCCAGTGTGGGAATCAGCGCACGGTACGGCTTGTCAAAGAAGTATTCCATCGCAATTCTATCCTTCGGCATCCCAAAGCATTTGTCTAAGGATCCTAATGAACGGTCTCATTATGGTCTCTAATCCTGTTTGTGGGCAGACTGAGTATGAACTGAACAAGCTAATGATAGAGAAAGTGTGGACAAATATAAAGCTTTAAGAAATCAAATGAAGAGAGAATGCAAGGAAGCCAAAGAAAAATGGATTAATCATGATTGTGAGGAAATTGAGGAGCAAACAGGGACGGAAATAAGGGGCATGGGGTATCCTCTCTCCCCCCCAAGCCACCGCCGAAGTTGGGAAATTTTATTAGATGGATCAAAAGTTGGAAAAATCCAACAAGTCAACAGTTTTTTTGTTGTTTTTTTTTGCCAATAGGTACAAACAATATTTTGATGCTTGGGAATTTTGAGTCGAGTCAGTTGGGAATTTAATAACAATTTTTGCCTGTCTGGAGAGCAAATGAAAGCAGGAAAAACCGATCAGGCAAAAAAGGTAAAATAGAGATTTTGAAGCAAGAGCAAAAGAGACTCTAAAAATACGAAGTAAAAATATGGGTGAGATATGTTGAAAAACTGTATAAGAATGGAGCAGGTGTAAGTACATGTATGGAAAGAGAGGATTCTGTAAATGATGAAGGAAAATGAGATCCTTCTCGTATTTTGAGATCGGAATTCAATAAAGCTCTGAAAGAAATGAAAACAGGTGCTAAAGCGGAAGGAGTTCATGAAATTGCTAGTGAGCAGAGATGGGAGTTGTTCACTATTTAATGAACTTGCTCTTGCGCTTGTTCTTTTCCATTTTTAGTGAACTAGTTCTTGCTCTTGTTCACTTGGTCTTCCAACTGATCTAGTTCATCGTTTGTTCATTAAAAAGAACCTTTGCTCTTGGTCATGCTCATTTAAAAATAGGGTTTTTGTACAAACAAATTGCGAGCAAAAATTTTTTTGGGTAATAGTCTACAACTGAAAACTAGGCTGTTGCCCAAACAATTTTTATATTCCTCATTGAAATCCTATGAGATTGTTGATAAAATTCAAACATCAAATAAAAATTCAATAATGTTATAATTTGTAATTGTAATTCTGAAACCATTATGAAAGTTGAAACTAAAGTCTGGAAAGTGGAAATATATAAGAAAAAGCAAAAAAAAAAAAAAAAAAAAAAAGAAAATTACGAAAAAATATATGAACAAAGAATGAACAAGTTGATCAGGTCCAAGAATCGTGAACTAGTTCTTGTTCTTTTTTTGGGGAGATGAACTAGTTCAGAACTAAGTTCACCAAATAGTGAACAAGAGCAAGTGAACAACTTGCTCTTCAAGAGCAACGCCCATCTCTGCTAGTGAGTTATTGAAGAATGCAGAAGTAGTTTCAAAAAATTTATACTAATTAATTTGCAGAATGTATAAAAAAGGAAATTCCAATAGACTTCCAGAAAAGCAGGTTAATTATGATCCCTAAAAAGCAGGAGTAAGCAAACGTGAAAATTATCGTACTATAAATTTACTCTCGCATGCATCAAAGATTGTAGCTTGGAAAATGAATAAGAGAATCCAAAATAAAATGGAGTAGATCAATTCGGATTCACAATAAGTCAGGAGATGCGCGATTTTCTTGACTTGCGAATGCGAAAGACTGTCGTCCCTTGTCCCTAATCAATCAGGTTTCCCGACCGCCTCTTAAAATCGACAAAACTGAGCTCTCAAATAAGCTAACTGTATTCGAGGTTGGATATAGATGTCTTTAATATGTTTGGAAGAGATCGTGAACAAGTCTAGACGAATTTTAAAAACAAGTCAGGGGAAACCACAAAGAGTCTTAAACTCACCAGGAAGCACTTCGAACCCTCTTGAATAAGTTTGGAAGAGTCAAATGTTATCTTGGATACATGATTTAGTAAGTGCACGTGGTAGCAATATCAGATAATGTTATGGTAATACAACAAACCTTCATCCAGCTATCAATGTCACTCCATTGTATGCTCCTACCAGTGACAAAGATGAGGAAGAATCCATGCCAGCTGCAGACTCCCCGTACCCGGCCGTCACCCCCTTGCTGCGTCGCCACACTTACCTAGCCGAGGAGGTGATGGGTGAATGAAGGAAGTGCTCTTTTTTTCATTTTTGCTCTCAACCCGAGCCTTGAAATCCGCCCTGTCGAGCATTACCTCAGAGACGTTGGGGAGACTGTAAGGGTTGCCTTAGCCCTCTTCTCTTTTCTTCAAAAATCGGCCTTGGTCGAAATGTAGCGAGGAAGTGCGTCCGGCTGTAGTGCATCAGAATTCCAGGTTAATGCTGGGTGAGCGTTGCCTCGGTCAGTAGCGTGTTCCATAGTAGTCCTGGCAAGTTTTTCGCGTTTTACCAGTTCCCCCCTGGAAATGAGAAATTTCGAAAACGTCAGTTGGTGCGTTATGTGTCACATATTCAGCGCGTCGAAAGCGCTACCACATTATAGTCTTCAATTTCGTGTACACATTTGCGAATTCTTACTAAGACCTTAAAATCGTAGACGTAAATTTGGATGTCTACATTAGACTCTTAATGCTCTAACATGCATGCTTTTTCTTGTTTCAGGTGAGTGCTGATTTCTTGATGATATCATGACCGTGGTTACGAAACTATGTATTTGTAAGTACTTTTATTCGCATTTCACGAGACGTGAAAACGTACGTTTTCGGAATTTATTTCAAGTACGGATTTCACGGTGACATTTGGAGTGGAAACGGATGCCCGATACACGTCCCTACGTGGACTCTAGGTAGACCTCAGGCCTGTACAAATCGGCCATAGCCGATGCAGTTTTGAGAGACTCTTGAAACATGGAAATTTCATTCGACAATTGCGAAACGACTTCCAGGTTGACGGCTCTTGTAGTGAGACAAATAAAAACAGCAATACACGATTTAAATCTGATGATAGAACGATGTCCCACACAATTGGTATCAAATGGTCCGGCGAAGTTGATGTCAATTCGTGAAAATGGACGGCTAACGAATACATTTTTCGAAATGATTTTCCTGTAACCCCATCCTTCGAACTCCATAAGAGCGTTGATGTCTGGAAATTTAATATGTTACGTATATCAGAACTGCATGAGGAGTCCCGGATAATTTCACGTAGGTACGCGGGTTCCAACTTCCAATGCGTTCTTCAGCGCCTCCAATCGTCCGTGGCATCGTATTACTGCTAGAGGGAATGATTTAGGGAAAGAACTGGAAATGGAGGTAAAGAATAAGCTATGAAGAGCAGATAATGAAGGAGACAAAGTGTAAATCCTTCTCGGAAATGAAAAGATCAGCGCAGGATAGAAAAAAGTGGAGAGACACAAAGTACTAGTCGAAAGACTAAGGAATGTATGTAGGTTTCATTCTAGTTTGCACTATGGCACGCGACGCACCCATTGACGGGGTGAGACTGTTAGTATATGCGACCAGCTCGGAAAAAACATGATTTATGCCTAAAAAAGCAATTTTCAAGTTTTAACGTTTTTTAGGTGGTCAGACCCTCCTTAATGATCTGTCATTGGTAGAAACGGAAAATAAATACTGTAAGCATCCGATATCGCGAGTTTTTCAATACCTGTCATATGCGAAGTCGTTGAAAGTTCACCCTCCTTTTCTAAATCACAAGAAAGATTACGTATTCACAAGATTTTCAAACTCCCACTGCACATGGTATGGGTCACGAGGCGCTGCGCAGAAGGAAAATACTTTAATTTTGCTCAAAAGAAGATTTCTACATCTTAGAGCAAAATAGAGCTATCTACTTTTTTGGGGGGAAATGAGTTATTGGTATCATTGGAATGGAAATTTCACGCTCTATCATGTACAACACTGCATGTTGATGCTGACAAAATATCAACTTTACATAAGCACGACGTCCCGATTTCATAACACAGGAGTGATAGGCTATTGAAAACTTCTTCTCCCTCTTCTGGCAATTTCAATAGAATGTAGATAGCACTATTCTGCTCTAAGGTGTCGACTTATAAGCTAGTGATAATTGAAGAGGGTAGACTCAAAACCAACACTTGCCATTTCACTTTACCTGTGCAAGTAGGCAAAGTACTGCACATGAGTGCAGGGATATCTCTTGCTGTGCCTGTGAACGTGGAGTATGTAAAACGTACCACACATTCACAGGCGCAGCAAGAGATATTCCTGCACCCGTGTACAGTGTCTTGCCTGGAGAAGAACGGCAAGTGTTGGTTTGTATTCTAACCTCTTCAATTATGAGAAAATTGATCATTATAACGAAAAATAGGTAAAATATTTACAAGCGCGCGCACACATAAATATAGGGTGTCTCTTGCAATGACCCTCCCCCTTCAACCGGGTAAATAGGCAACTTACTCATACAATATGTAAATATGGTTGCATACTCTTACTTTTGAAGGACTTAGTTGACAAATTTTGAAAAGTTTTCTATCTTTGTAATTTTTTTTCTTCTCACGACTGGAGATAGAAAAATGGCACCTGTAGATAATAGGTAATAGAGGGCAGTTGTGGTAACCACAGAAAAAAAAATGGTCGGAATCGGTTCAACACCGTGTTCATGAAATCAATTTTTGTACAAATTATACCAGAAAATTTTAACATTATTTCAATTTCTCGTGAAACTTGCCCTCTTAAGCTACTGTTTTCTTATTTGCAATAGATTGTACATTAAATTTTCCATAAAAAGGTCATTAGCAATATTCTTGTATGTGATTAGAACTGCCTAAAATGGAGTTCAAGGTATCCCCGTTTAGAATTATTACTTTTTAACACAGATGCACAGACCTTATGAAGATAATAATCATCTTCTTCAGCTACTTTACCGCTTCACGGAGTTATATCATTCATAGGCCCTTATTCATCTCCTTCCTCTCATCTATTTACCCCATATTTGAAATTGAGGTCCATGCAATGAGGAGAGGGGTCCTAGTATTTTGTAAAGTTTAATACAGGTATCCAATATTTGGTTCCCAAGGTCGCTAAATTCGGTTTTGGTAACATTTGGCTATATTCTCCGAAGTGTGGCGCATGCCGATTAGAAAGGAGATGCAAGATGACAGTTGTGGTAACCACAGAGAAAAAAAAATTAAAAATCATGGAAAGTGGTTAAACATGATTTTCATGAAATAAATTTTCAAATCGTGTTCTTGTTGTTTGATCATCGTCCTTCGTCGCATGGTCTTAAGAAAGTTCGTGCTTCGTGGCTTCAACACTTCTTCAAGAACCAGACAACACTAAACTTGTCTCTGAACGTTATTCTAACACATCGCTAAAATTACACCCCCTTCCCCCCAAATAATAATAAATGAAAAAATCCTTATTTGCAAACGTCGCATTAAGGAAGAATCAACAAACGATTTATATTGTATATGTGTTATGGTCATCCTTGACATTTCCAGCAATGTGTTAACGATATCCCCCCTCCCCCCATCTGTGCGTGCTACCTTGGCGTGGTGAGGGGGCTCGAAGAAATGAAGGGGAGTGGATAGCACTAATGAAAGGACTGGCTGACTTACTAGACAGACTGACTGACTGACTCAACACTTCAGTCGCCTACGAGTACCACACTCCTTGTATCAGCCTGTATTTCCTTGCGAGCATCGTCTTCCTTGTACCAGCCTGCGAGCACTACGCTCTCTGTTAGTGCATCATTTCGCAGATGAGTCTGCAATCACGGGAGAGCATTTTCATGCCTGCTTTGCGGACTGCGCCGACATAATGTCGTCGTCCGCTACACGCTCCGCGGTGCACGTTGCGCCCATATTTTTTTGGCGTGCTCATTTCTTGGATACTACGTTTGCTGGACAATGACATTCTCATGTTGACGCAGTCTGTGAAGCGGACATGAAAATGCTCTCCCGTGGTTGCAGACTCGTCTGCAAGATGATGTACTAGCAGAGCGTAGTACTCGCAGGCTGATACAAGTTGTGTGGTACTCGCAGGCGAATCAAGTGTTGAGTCAGACAGTCAGTCAATCAATCAGTCCAGTCAGTAGTTTTTTTTTATTTATTATTATTATTATTATTATTATTATTATTTTTCGTAACACTCTTCTCGTCACGCTCCTAAGTAAGGCTTTTTTTCCTTGTGTGCCAAAGTGAAGACAAAATGATTTCCATGGAAATTATAATTCCTTTTTGTTACTCCATTTCGTTCCTCTTTAAATGTAACGTTTTCCTCGTTTGTGTTACACCCATGGCTGGAATGTGCCAAAGTAAAGACAAGAAAATGTCAAAATAAATTTCCATAGAAATGATTATTTCATTCTTCTTCAAATGTAACGCGTAACGCGTGAAACCGCATGCGTAAAAGTAACGTTTTTCCGGTTTGTGTGCCAAAGTAAAGACATGAAAATGTCAAGAAACCTTCAATTCCCACGCGTACGGCAATTTTGGGCCAGGTAAGGCAATTTTGAGAGCCGCGTCCAGTAATTATGACAATGGTATCTGGCAACACTGAACTACATGAAACGATGCAACTAGTGTTGGAAGAACGCAAAAGTCATCGTTCCTGTTCCCGTTTGTTCTTCTCTAACTGCATGGTTGTCATTCACGTTCTTTGTTCTCGTTATCTTTAGAATTACCAACTTTCCCGTTCTCGTTCTTGTTCCTACCTGGGTCCTGTTTTCGTTCCCATTTCCCGTTCTTGTTCTCAATCCCATCATGTTCTCGTTCTCGTTCGTTTTCCCAACACTGGAATACTGCAGTTTGATTTTTCATTACAAAAATATATTATTGATGGTTTTCGGCTTTCTGAATTTTACTTTTGCGCCAGCTGCGGCGGTGTTGGAAGAACGCAAAAATCATCTCGTTCCCGTTCTCGTTTGATCTTCTCTAACATCATGGTTTTCATTCTTGCTCCTCGTTCTCCTTACCTTAATAATTACCTACCAACGTTCTCGTTCCCAACCTGGTACTGTTCCCGTTCCCGTTTTCCGTTCTCGTTCTCAATCTCATCATGTTCTTGTTCTCATTCTTGTTCTGAGAACGAGGACATGTCGTTCTTCTTCTCGTTCTCGTTCGTTCTTCCAACACTGGACGCAACAGTGTTCCCTAACTTTAAACGCGTTTTCCTCGCTAACTGCATTGCCTACTTCCGAGCCGGTCACATATGTTAATAAGGACCCCTTTCCCTACAAAATCCCGCAGAACTACCTTCTATAGGAATTAGTCCGAATAAAAAAACATATTCCTACCAGATTGTATGCTCACTAAGGCGTATTCAATTGTGGTTGGTGGTCGCACAAAAGTCAGAAGGGGAGTCGAGATGAAATTGCCCCGTGTTGTGACCAACTGATAACAGGGTTAGGTTGGATCACTCGAGGGCGCGATTCTGTATAAAATGATGATGAGTTTTGGAAATCCCATCAACGAGTAAAGTTTATGTAAGAAAAGTTGCATTTTTGCGCGATTTGCAAGCGGCGCATGGCGGTGCGTATAAAGCCGTCTTTTATTTTGCGGGACGAAGCGAGAAGGAAAGAGGACAAGCGGAACATTTGCGTCGCGTTATGCAAATCCTTTTGGAAATTTTATATTTTTCTTCGCGAATCTCGCCTTCCAGTTATGTCGAAGAAGGACTTTCGATGTATTCAATCGAATTACGAGAGAAAACTCGCGTTCGCTGCGCCATGCTATTTTCACGCCGAATAGCCATTGCGTATATTCGTCTCTCGTAGCCCGTTCTCTCTCTGTCACTCACTCTCTCTCTCTCTCATACACATACATGCGCTCTCATCCACTCTCAACCATACCCTGTGTCGTACTCACTCTCTCGCTCTCTCTCAGAGGTAATAAAATGGAAATACATTTTTATAAAGTAAGCGGCGTATTGTTGAAAATAGAGGAAAACACGATTATTGATATATATGCGAGCTTATAGTTTCGCACAAGTGAAATACTATAATATACAGCACTGTAATGCTGAGAATCGTTCGTGTAGTCGTGAATTGAAGAAAAAGTATTTTAGTTTTCTTTTTTTCCAAACATAAGAAAACGAATGAGCTGTGGGGAACAGCCGCAAAAAAGAAAGAGAGAAAAAAAAAGAAGGAAATGTGAAGTTTATATTTGGCAAAGCTCGCGCCCCAACTTGTATTATTTTATAACCAGGATTGAAATATACGCGAAACTGTATTCATGCTTATTCGACTTTTTCCTTGCATTTTTCGTAAGCGACATTTTATAATAATTTATAAATTCGTATTACTAGTCCCTTAATAAAATGCCGCGATTTGTACTCGCAATAAAGTGTACACCTAGAGTCAATCGAGTAACACCTATTGAAAAATTCCGGCTATTAATTTTTGATTTTTTTTTCTTTCATAAACGATTTTTTTGCCTTGTTTTTCCGCCGTCTGATTTATTATAGAAGCCCTTAATGACGCTTACATTTCGCTTTACACTCGATTCAGGAGATGCGAGTTATAACTTTAAATTAATGCAATTTCCCGTTAAAATCCAACTTCGTGTATGATTTGTGCGTTTCCTTTTCCAACAAATGAGTTTTCGAACCAAGTTTCTAACGTTATAAACGAGCGCTGTTTTTATTTTTACAATTTTTTTTTCTCTCTCTCTCTCTCGTTTCGATTTTCGCTGCGTCTCCTTTTCTCCATCCTGGATTTATTCGATCTAATTGTTGCGATATTCGAAAATGAATGAATATTGTTGCGTTTGTTCTAGCCGGCGAAACTGAACGTTTTCAGGAATGACTTGGACAGTTGGGATTTCACCCTCGGTAAGTTGAATTCCAGTTTACTGTGTGGTAGTTGACACTTGGCGTATAGTACGAGGGAATTCGACGAAAAAAGCCAAGTCCGACGGAAATTGACAGAAAGCTTAAAATTTACGCAGTTGGTTAGTGGAGCATCCTAAATAATGTCCTGGAATTCGCGTAGAATTGGGGCTGTCGCTAGCAAGTTTTCTCTTTTAGTGCTTTGTAAATAGCAAAAATGCTGACTAATATATTAAGAACTTCTGTTAAAACCTAGAAAGAAGAAGACGGGGAAAACGATACTTTTCCCAATTTGGTCGATTAGATAGTGGAATTTACCGAGTACCGACAGTGGCGGATTTAGCAGCAGGCAGAGTAGGCGGCCGCCTAGGGCGGCAAATTTTGGGGGGGGGGGCGGAATCTCGCGTAATAAAATTTACTAATTATTTAGCGATTTTCCCTTTTGTTGCTGGTGAGCCTAACACTTTTACTATTTTCACAGTAAAAATAACCTGCAAAATTTCTCTCCGGGAATATGTACCTAGTTGTTGAAGTATTTTTTTCATTGAACTCCAGATAACTGGATAACTGGTAAAGCGTAATGCGGAAGGTGCATGGAGCTACAAAATATATACCTAGGTACCAACATTTATTTCTCATTTGCTGATTATCTGAATGGATTTTTTTTTTTTAACGAAGCAGGCTCACCAGATATACTCATTTCTGGAGTATATATACTCTTTGTGTCACAGGAAAGAGTACTCTCCCTTTTTCTGAAAAATTATGTAAGATATTATTTTTTTATTAGGTATATTTTATTTTTTGGCAATTTAGCGTTAAGACTATAAGGCGAATACCCTTTTACGAGCAAATGAAGCAAATAAGTAGTAACATATTATGCTTGTCACTTCGTGGTGAAAAAATATTGAAAAAGTGAGCACAATTTTTTTAATTTTATTTATTTATTTATTCAAAAATAACTGGTCCGCCTGATTAGCAAGTGCGGCAGTTTTCTGTCCGCCTATGGCAGGTCAAGTGATAAATCCGCCACTGAGTACCGATGTGATATCTGATCTTGGGATGCTAAGAAAATTCGTACGAAGTCGCTTCTGCAGAAAAATCCACCGAAGCGATGAGCCTTTAAAAAGGAGAATTTTACGGATTTAAAAAATCCTTCGAACTAATATTTCGTATCAGAACCTGGCAATATCCGAGAATCATGATTGCGTTCCTCAATTATTGCTCTGTGCCCGCGAGAAAGTTATACGAACGTATGACTTCACCTTAGAGTGAGTTTATTTTACCTTTCCTGGCCTCTGGTTCTGAGTTGTCCTCCCTTCCGGACTAGGGAAATACATCACTCCAAAAACGTTCGCTATTGGGAACCAAACCATAAAATCATCCGCGAAATTAAAGCTCTAGATAGGAGAGTACAATCGTCCGCTATTTTGAATCCAACCGCGTCCGTCGATGCCGCATTGACTACGCGGTACGCTTCGCATAGTCGGATTCGGGACCACGGGCACGGTTGAAGTCAAAATGGCGGACGATCGTACTTACATGAAGCGAAATCTTTAGTCCGGCATATGCTATATGTATATGAAAGACTGCACCCCCTCACCGATTCTCTGGGACACGGTTTTTCTTAAAGGGGATATCTTAGGGAACATTTTAAGTGATGTTACCAAAAATGAAAGTTGGCCGCTACAACAAAATGTCGGCCATTTTGATTGACAGGTCGGTCCAGATTTTACATTTTACCGTATGTCTCGATAATAAACGAAATTGGGACAAAATTTATATGGACTAAAGATGTTCTACATGAAATTTAGAATATTTTTTGTCATTAGGTAGGACGCGTGAAACTGTCGCATTCACGAGATATACGCGCGTGAAGTTGCGCGCAATTTGGACCGATCCGTCAGTCACAATGGCCGCCATTTTGTTATTGCGGCCGAATTTGATTTTTGACACAATCGCTTAAAATGTTACCTAAGATGTCCCCTTTGAGAAAAACCATGTCCCGGAAGATTGGCGGGGAGAGGGTCAGTCTTTTCATGTATGGCATATGCCGGACTACCTACTCACTTTGGCAGGATCACTGACTAATACGAAGTCAAGTCTGAGATTTACTCATAATCAGGGTTCTCAACACTCGAAAAATCACAACTTAAGAGGCAGAACTTATGAGATTTCGAAATATTTTCGACTTAGAAAAATAATTATATTTTAATTATCGACACTAATTTCTTTTTTGATACATTTTAATTATTTAATCAAAAGTGTAATTTATTCCTAAACTCTGTTAATTTTTTTTTTTGGCCTACAACAATTTTGAATAAATTGAGAGATTTAAAAACAGATCCTGACCGTATTAATGTTCCTGAACTCGATATTTACTGTTATTGGTTAGTTTTCAGTTAGTGGCTTCCCTGCAGTCAAATTATAATTTTTTTTTTAGCTTTGGGTAATTTTTATATTTTATTCCTTGAAAATTGGAAATTGAAACTTACGAGATTATTGGTGAAAATCAAGTGAATAATTTTTCTTCCTGTCATATTCTCTTTCAGAAGGTTCATCTTTCTGGGAAAATGTACGAGTTTTCATGAATTTTCACCTATTAGTCCTATAGTTAGCTACGAATTAAGTCGTCTCTCAGGTCACTGATGCGATACTCGAAAGGGTAGTTTCCAGAGCCAGGGGTGGGTTATCTGGAGAGTCACTTTGGCATGTATCTATCGCCATACGCTCCATCAAGTAAGCTACAAATTAAGTTTTAAAAATTTGGTTACCGTGAATCCTCTTGTATTGTGTGAACGCACTCTCCGATATTTATCTAGAGTTATTGAGGGCATTGGTATTAATTTTAAGAATTTTCGCTCTTATAAAATTTTATACTATTTACCATTTTATCTCGGAAAAACTGAAAATTAATAAAATTATTACTCTTATGGTATCAAAATTACATAAGTAGATATATTTGAATCCCACAAAAATTTCACGTGCTTCATAAGTATCATATGTTTGGTGGAAATTATCCTATCAGGGTTCATTCTATGTATTAGGGTAGTCTAAAAAAAAAAAGGCTTTCTTCGAAAAGTAGCGTTCTCAAGAGCTTGATGTGTTCTAGTTGGTGTAGAAACACCCCAGCCCAAATTAATTTCTCAAAATAAAATTATTAATTTAGGAGTTGTGCATCAGGAGTAAAGTTCATTATAGGATTTCTAATCAGGAAAATTTCAGTTTTACTTCAGAAATTCTGAAAATCAAGTTTTACCAAAGGTATTGGTTTGCTTCAGAAAAAAAAGTTCTCATAAGTTTATTAACTGAGTTCCTATCCGCTCATTTTTCAATAAAAAATATTCAGGGTCAATACCCTCCCCCACCCCATCTTAAATGTTGGTTAAAAAGTGAACTTTATCATTCTGGTCCGTAGCAAGAACACAAAAATGAAAAATTCATGAAAATAGGTTTTTTATTATTTTTGAGTGCGCTGAATTAATTTTTGAGGTTACTTTTTGTCCCTTTCAAACTAAAAGGATCCATAAGGGGACAGAACTTGAAAACTCCTAGTACAGACATCTGATACATTCAAAATTAAGGTTCGTTGAATCGATGATTTTATTTTTGAAGTTGTTTTGGTCCTTACCTCCGTCCATGTTGACCCATTGGGTAGATTTGGTTATTCTACTCGTATGATCTATAGATTTGATTATTTTACATTTGAGCCCTCTGTGGACCAATATGAACGAGAGTTGGAACCAGAACTACCTAGAAAGTAATCCCAACTCAGGAAACCCAAATTTTGGACATTAGATGCCCACAGGTGTAAATATTAATATTTCACGTTTCAGGTCCCAGTTAACCAATAAGGATAGGGGTTGGGACCAAAATGACCTCAGAATTGAAATCACTGACTCCACAAACTCTAATTTTATTATATTTGACGTATTCAGTTGCAGTTTTTAGGTTTTGCTTCCTGGTGGACCTTTTTGGTTGAAGGCGGGCAAAGAAAGTGACCTGAAAAATGGATTCAGTGCACCTAGAAATAATGAAATCTGACTTTTATTCATTTACATGTCCTCTCAGTGGACTATAATAATAAAAGTTCATTTTTTACCGCAATTCAAGATGGGCATTGACCTTGAAAATTTTATTTTCCTAAAAGTGTGGATAGGTAAGGGACAAAAATTTCAGCCGTACTGAAGAGAGACCGTGGCTAGGTATACAATTAGTCCAGTTATAAGAACAATTTTTTGAGTCAAGCCAATATTTTTAATCAAACTCTATTTTTAGGAATTTCTGAGGCAAAATTGAAATTTATCTAATTTGAATGTCTGTGCTACACTTGACCCCTGGTGCACGACCTCTGAATATTCTTCAAAAAAATATTGGTTGGTGTATTTTTACAACTACGAGAACAGATCAAGTCCTTGGGAGCGCACCTTTTCGAGAGGAAAAAAACTTTGCCATGGCTACTCTACTGGTCAAGGTAATACCGTATGGTAAATATGGTGTGTCCTGTCTGTCTGTTCGTTGTCATAGTCTAGGTGACTTGGCCCGTTGTAGTGTGCTGTTGTGATTATGTCCCGTCGTTTTTCGTCTTCTTCTTTTTCTTATGGGTCATCTCCGGCTGGAGTTTTGCGATTAGTAGAACAAATAGCATTTTTTTGATTGACCGTTGCCTGGAACAGTTCCGTTTGTAAACATCCACACCAAGCCACCGCCACCATATCTAAGCTTCCCAAGATAGCTTTCCTCTTTTTATAATTCTTTTCCCAGCATGATCTCCACGTGGCCCGAGTTATAGATTTGTATGTTTCGCACATAGCCAGTTTTAAAGGTGGTGGGGAGATTTAGGGGTAACCTCTCCTATCATTGCTGAAAATGGAATTTTTCGCAAGATTCCGAAAATTGAAATGTTTGCCCGTTTTGCTCGCAACGAGTGTTAATAATAATTTAATTTGGATTCTTTCTGGGGCCACCAGACGCGTCGATTACAAATTGGCTTCAGCGACCTTGAAAACTTGTATTGAGGGGATATCTCGAAAAAAGTAACGATATTTGGTGCCTGCCTCTTTTCGTGGTTCCTCGGGGAATCAGACGTGAAAATTACCCGCAAATCGACTTAAGAGACCTCAAAATTTTTAAGTTAATCCTTATTTCAAGTTTCATTTTCCGACCATCCTCTTTTCATTTGAGAGTCATCCTTTGAGGCCATTGACTCACACATCGCAGCATCATATTATATAGCTACCTGAAAATTATGAGAACAGATTTTCAACCCAACTAAATTCCATGGAAAGTAGTTTTTCAGTTAAGAATTTTTATTCAATGTTTTTCTTTATAGAAGGGTAGAAGGCATGTGGCAAGCGTTCCTCTTTTCCGATCATGTTAAAACTTTACTGGATTTTGTTTTTTGTATTTTTTGAAACTGGAGGGGGTTCTGGTCGAAATTCCGGTGTTCAAAAATGACGAGCACCTATGTACGTTAACTGGAGATGGAAAGGATTGTTCGAATTTTTTAAATACTTCCAAAATTGTATTTTTTTGAACAAGGAAAACTTTAGGTATCAGTAACATTTTATGGTACTTACGCCTTAAGATGAGAATGTTTGAATACAATAGAGTATATTGAAAAATTTTTATATCGTAAGTAGAGTTTAGACGTGGTCTTGTGATAGAAGACTGAAATTCAAAAATTTTAACTTTTACTGGTTGCCTTTTTATGTCTTTTGGCTTCCCAGTCCCCCTCTCCCACCGAAATCACCCTACAGCATACCTTTTGCTCGGAAGGAGGCACTACTACTGGTTACCTATACAGCCTGAAATTTCTGAAGTTCACATTAAAATGATAAAAATTACATTTGAGGGGTAAAGGAAAGGATATAATATAATGTTTCTAAAAAGGTTTTCACGTTTATTATGATTACAGATCTGACTCCAGAATTTTCTAAACCCATTCTACCACAAACAGGTGATATTTATATGATATATTAGGACTGATACGTTTTGATTCAGCGCCTCGTTTAACCATACGGACTGACTGGACTACAGCCTAGGGCGACGAAATTTTGGAACGGCGAAATTTGTGGCCCAAAAAATAACCTTAATTTTGCGGAAGGGGTATAAAAAAGATAGGGCGGCAAAGTATTTAAAACCGGCCCTGCCAGGTACAGGAACTTCTCTCTCCACTCCTTTAAATCAATGTACATTTGACCTTCTACTGTGCCAGTATTGGTTCGTTTCTTGTGAACAATCGTCCACTACTTTTTGGCGACATTTATTCCTAGTTTATACTGGAGGCTGACATTATGAACACGGTTGAGGATTTATTGCAATCCGTCGCTGACCAATACTCAAGCAATAATCTACATGAGTATAAGAACCTAGCTGACTATTTAAAAACACTAACATAATAACGCAGAAAAAAATAAACTACGAGAGCAGATGTCAAGATAAAAACTGGACAATATGAGATAATCAACACAAAACAGCCAACTGTGACTGTAAAAACTTTTCACATTTTCCCAAATATTATTATGAGTATCGAAGAAGTTTTTTAACGAAAATTACTCTAGATTAAACACCTGAACGGTTCTGTCCAGTTTTTCAACATTTGCCTTGAAAACGTCATAAAATAAGAGCTAAAAGAGCCTTAAAACTGCTAGATATTACTACAAGCCTTGCGGGGGAAAATGTAGGTGGTCAGCATTGAAAAATTCAAACGTAGCCTCCCCTAAATATATCCTCACTCATTGGAAAAAACTCTGATGATTAGTTGAAGTTAGGGATGAATATGAAATGATATATCTATGTCGTGTATTTTGTGTCCGGACCCACAAATATGAGACCAATAACGAAGTGACTTTTGGGGCAACATGCTCATAATTCCCTAAAACAGTGGCGGGCTTAAAAATTTTCTAAGGAAGGTGTTTTGAAAATAAAACTTTTTCCGTCTCCGCCCCCTAAAAAACTGTGATGGATGTTTCTGAAGACAAGTTTTACAAAGCGTGGTCCAAAACAACTGCGACCAGCCGCGAAAAAAAGGAACAACGCCATCTAGCGGCAAACGAAGAACGCGCGATTGAAGTTCATACTTTTCCGTGTTGATAGAGCGCTCGCCGAGCGTTCTACGTTCACTAGCGGCCGAGCTACAACGAGTTAATGAAAACATGTTCGACGAACCCCTACAGCCTAAACAGGTGTATTCGGAAAACAATAAAATAAAATACAAAAATCATTCGTCGCCATCAGATTCCATTGCAACAGCATCTGGGTCCTCTATGTCGGATGAAGAGTCATCTTCGGCGTTATCCGTTCGCACTTTTTCAAAATATCGTCCCTTGTGAGCAATGCAGCGACGCATTCGTTCAGGCCATTTTTCAAGCAGTGTTTTTGGGAATTTTGCCGGAATGGAGTTCAAAACCGTGTGCAGTGCCATCAAAATTTCGTGTCGGCTTGAAAATCGTTGGCCGCGCAGGTGCCGCTTTATGGTCGGATATAACCAAAAGTCATTCGGTGCCAGAAATTTTGATGGCGCTGCACACGGTTTTGAACTCCATTCTGGCAGAAGAATTCTGAAAAACACTGCTTGAAAAATGGCCTGAACGAATGCGTCGCTGCATTGCTCACAAGGGACGATATTTCGAAAAAGTGCGAACAGATAACGCCGAAGATGACTCTTAATCCGACATAGAGGACCCAGATGATGTTGCAATGGAATCTGATGGCGACGAATGATTTTTGTATTTTATTTTATTGTTTTCCGAATACACTTGTTTAGGCTGTACGGGTTCGTCGAACATATTTTCATTAACTCGTCATAGCTCGGCCGCTAGTGAACGTAGAACGCTCGGCGAGCGCTCTATTGACGCGGAAAAGTATGAACTTCAATCGTGCATTCTTCGTTTGCCGCTAGATGGCGTTGTTCCTTTTTTTTGCGACTGGTCGCAGTTGTTTTGGACCACGCTTTATATAATGTGATTAAATCGTTTCAAAATGAACAATGTAGAGATGTAGACTGTAGGGATGTAGACTGTAGTGCTGCAGATACTCAAAAGCAGGAGAAAAACTCTAAATTCGCAATGTTTTTTCTTTCTTTTTCGGCCGAAGGGGTGTGTTCGAACCCCTAAGACCCTCCGCATAGATTTGCCACTGACCTCGAACCCCATTTTGGTCTGTTCCTGTAGCAAATATTGAAAAACTGCGAATATCTAGTTCTATGTAGAATCGAGTTGGAAATGACTTCTGTTTGAATCAGTTTTTAATGTACTTGATATTCACTGATACGTAATCCTACATCTAATTTTAATGAACCATTCCGTCAGTAGACGAAGCCCCACCCCTTCCCCCTACGAATCGTTAGGACTTCTAGGACATTGATTTATATAATGCTCCACTAACCAACTGTACTATTTGAGCTTCTTGCATGCTTTTGTTGAACTATCTTCTATATTGCCAGGGCTAATACCTACCTGAGTAGTCTTGTCGTTCTCCTCGACTATAAACGCCCAATTTTTTCTTTATGAGTTTCTTATTCGTAGTTCTTTGATGGTTTATTGATGGCACGACAGATATACATATTATACATAATGTACAATAAAATATAGACTCAAAACCCCTGGGTCGATGTTGCTTGTTTGAATTTTTATTTGGTTCTTAATCACTGTGTGTGTGTGTGTGTGTCGTAATGTGCCATGTCGTTTCGTGCTATCGTTTTTGAATCCCAATTGAATAGACCGCTGTATTATTTCGCTGTGCGGCGATGTGTTTGTATTTGCAGTATAAACGCATGACCGCTTCTCAATTGTCGAAAACGAAAAGCCATCAGAGCGATTGAGTGCTGCTTTGTGCTTTTCAGTTCGCAGTGTTTACAAGCCAAAAACAAATAAATAATTATACGAGACACGAGGAAAATGTAGGCGTTGAATGGGTATTCGGTGACGAGGAAAATTCAGAATTATGCCGTATTTTCCACTTTATGAGTAACGCAGAACTATGTAGTTCGTTTGCAACTGGCAAAACTCAATAATTGATTCATTATGCAAAAGACAAGATTCGATCACGGCGTTTCTCATTGAGCAGGCCTCACTCGGGAGAGGGAAAAAGGTGATTCGTTATTGAGAAGTAATGATGTACGCTGCCGGACAAAAGTCTTCATTTACTTGCCAAAAATACATTATTTATGTTCTGATGGCAAATAAACGCACGCGAATGACTCGAATTGGGGATATAATATTCTCGTACTGTTTTTCTATTTACGCCTGTTCCGTAGAATACTCAGTCATACAGAAAATTGGGGGAAAATTAAGTTTCCGGAAGTAGAGAAAAATCGACATATTACCCACGGGCGGCTACGCTGTTCAACGTAGACAAAGATTCGCTTACAATTAAATTCAGCGGTTTGTACACTTGATTAGGTAGCACTGGAAATATTCGGGTCAGTTTGAATTCGATTGAAATAATTTAAAATTTTAAAATTATGTCTATTTTGCCGGAAACTTCTGCGCAAATTGTTGCACTCGTTGTAGAAATCGTCGTTCTGTCGCTCTACAGTATAATCTGGCGCATGGTACCGCGAAACACATTTACCGACGATACCTAGCGACAGGATCATTCGTCCACAGACCGCGATCTGGCCGTTCAAAAGCTGCAAATGTCCAAAAGGACAGAAATATTACAAGAATAGCGATGCCAGATCCTTACAACATCGAATAGAATAGCTGGGAAAGTGAATTTCTTTCGTAACACGTCTGTGAATTCTCAAACAGTTCGTCACCGATTTTGTGAACATGGTTTATGTAACTGTAAACCGACACAAGTCCCAATACTCACTATGGAACACCGACGACAACGCTTGTCTTTTGTTCACGATCACATATGCAGTGGCGAGAAGGGGTTTGGAAGCGGGTTTTCTTCCCGGATGTGTCCAGATTTTCTCCCGTAGGACCCGATGGACGTGTACGTGTATGGAGAAACTCTAGCCGAACGGAGGTCGAATTTCTTCGGTGATTCCATTATAGCAGAGTGGCCACTTTCTGGAAAACCTGGAAAACAGGGAAACGTCAGGGAGAAGTCAGGAAATTTTGAAAATTTCAGTAAAAGTCAGGGAATTTTTTAAGAAAGAACAAAACTGCTTCTCTCAAGTTTACTGTATTAAAAAAAAACTTAATCTCATATCTTCGGTAAGGAGGAGTTCTTGTCAGTAAGATACATATTTTTTGTTATTCTATGGAGAAAATTTGTCTCTGGAGAAGTCAGGGAAAAGTCAGGGGGAAAAATTCGTCGAAAATAGTGACCACCCTGTATAGTCTGGGATGGTATTTCGCGTGATGCTAGTAGTTCAGGCAAATTAAGAGTAAATAGGACGCTAGCTGGACATAATTGCGACGGAAGCTATTTCTTTTTTAATGTCTTTAGAATGACCTTCTAATCAAAATACCGAAGAGTCCACAGCGCCCCGCCACCGGGATGGCCCCTCTGGGGAGCCCATTCCTCAAAAATTCAGTTTTTTGCGATTTTCTTTGAAAATACGCAATTTGGAGAAAAAAGTTTCAAACAAAAGTTACTCGTCATCGAATTTCCTTCAAGTTTCACTACTCATATGTTAGCGTAGGCCTAATAGTTAGCCTAAAAATGGCGAATTTCCGATAGAACTTCTTGCTTTCAAGGCATTTTTTCTCAGTTTTTCACGATCTTTTCAGAAATCACGCAATTTCGAGAAAAAAACATCTTCAGAAAAAAATTACTTGTCATCAAATTTTCCACAAGATACACAACTAATACTTCATTCTAGGTTAATAGTTAGCCTGTAAGTCGCCAATTTCCGAAGATACTTCATACTTGCGCCAGTCACTTTCATATTATTTTAAATACTGAATGTATCAAATGTATGTATATTCATGGTGTGGTGGGACGTATGGCGACGCACGCATGGCCCTGCATAAAAGTGTGTAGTACGGAGTCCTCTAATAACGGCGCACGTGACCTCACTACCCTTTTAACCCATAAGGGGCGCTGTGTCACGAAAAATCGACTGAAAAATTAGTGCATACTTAAATGGGGGTATGTGACCAAAAATTTGGAAAATTCATCGATTTAGAGACGGATCTGAATTCTTAGCCTCATTACGCACCTGAACACCAAAATTGACAAATTTAAAATAAAAAAAAAACTCACGTCGCCTTTTGAATTTAAAGTTGCAGCTGCATGATTAGTTCGTAGTTAAGAGTGGGGCACGGGGTTAGGTGACCAAAATTCCCCGGTTTAGAGATGGATCGGAATTCTTAGCCTGATTACGCAGTTACACATCAAAAATTAGAAAATTCTAAAAAAAAAATTCACATCGCCTTTTGAATTTAAAGTTGCAGCTGAATGATTAGTTCGCAATTTAGAGCGGGCGAGAGCGTTATGTGATCAAAATTTAAGGAAAATATCCGGTTTAGAGACTCATCTTAATTCTTAGCCTTATTACGCAGTTACACACTAAAAATGAGAAATTTCTTTAAAAAATTAGCATCGCCTTTTGAATTTAAAGTCTTAGCTTCCTAATTAGTTCGCAGTTAAGAGCGGGGGAGGGGGTTAGGTGACCAAATTTCTCCGGGGTAGAGACGGATCTAAATTCGTAGCCTTATTACGCAGTTACAAAAAATAAGACATTTCTAAAAAGAATTTGCGTCGGCTCTTGAATTTGAAGTTTTAGCTGAAAGGTTAGTTCACAGACCAGAGCGGATGAGGGCGTTAGGTAACCAAAAGTTTGGAAAATTCTCCGGTTTAAAGACGGATCTGAATTCTTAGCCTTATTACGCGATTGACTGTTGCGGAGCAAAAAGGACATACGTGTAATATAAATTATATTATGCTTATGTCTTTTGTGTTCTGACACACTCAATTATGCTCAGAAGATGAGAAAATTATTTAAAAAATTCGCCGCATCACCTTTTGAATTTTAAGTATCGGCTGAAAAATTAGTGCATACTAGCACGGAGGGGGGGGGGGGTTTAATGTCACAAAAATTTGGAAAATTCTCCGGTTTAGAGACGGCTCTGAATTCTAAGCCTTATTACGCTGTTACTCACCATGAGAAGTTTCTACAAAAAATTCGCGCCGCCTTTTGATGTCAATGAATAACGATTTTCAAATGGTAATAACTTTGGATACACTGAACCAAAAAATAAGATTAATATAATGATAATTTGTTGAAGTCCCCTAGCTCAACATTCCATTTCATATAAATTACTTCCTCTCCCCTAAATTAGAAGAGATTTTTCAAAATTTTGTCATTTTCTGATGTTTTTTAGCGCCTTTAATGTCAGTGATAGGCAAAAATTTTACTTTACATTTTTTGTGGGAAATTAAAAGCAGTTTAGGTTTCATAGGAAACATTTTACTCTGTACCAATAATTGTAGCTGGTACACCCGGGCACACTTTCCGGTACTCTTAATTTCCTCCCATTTGAGAATTCGAGAAAATGGTATCTAATTAACTGTTTTTTGGTCTCGATGAGTTCTACAAACTGTTGAAATATTCATAATCATAATCTATGCTGGGACACACTGTACACTAATTTTTCAGCCGATTTTTTTTTGTTCAGCGCCCCCTATGGGGTACAGGGGTAGTGAGGTTTGGGGGACTCCGTACAACACTTCTATGTAGGTCCCGTTGTGATTCGCTATGTCATTTCTAGCGGGTCAAGTGCCGCTGAGCTCATTCTTTGGTAATGGTATAGAGATAGGGGAGCAACCTTCCGCCCCCCCTCCTCGGTAAGAATTACGTTACAGATGATGAATATGAAAATTATATACTACAAAACCTCAAAGGCTTTTAGTCTAAAATAGTAGTTGGCAAGCTCTAAAATTTTACTTTTTTACTTGGCTGTGTGAAGACTGGGATGATATATACCCGTATCCCCCTGTTTTACGCCCTTGTGAGGGGGTAAAGTCTTCTCGATTTGAAAAATCGTCTGGTCTAGGGGAATCGAACCTCAGGTTGCTTACTTCCAGCTGTCTCTCTAAGTATTTCGAGCCGACTCGATACCGATTCCCAAATTAAAATATTACCTATTAAACGGGAAAAATTGACTCGATTGTGCAACTCCTGGAAACAGTTGCCCCAAAGTGCAAAGAACCTCGAGCCACACCAATCAGTAAATGAAGTTTCTTTGTTGCCAAACGAATTCAGTATCTTCGAAAACCTCATTTTTAGTATGCTTGACAGTGTCATCTGTAATTTTAAGGTTTTGCTCCCTCGGTGGAACCCTTGAGGCAGAGGTGAGGACCAAAATAACTTCATAAACCTGCTTAGTGCGTCTGAAAACCAAATGTATAATCATCTGCATGCTTTTATATGCTTCTGTGTGTGTCAGTGGGCAATGTGCCTAAAAAAAGTGTAATTTTACCTATAATGCAGTTGAGACCATTGACTCTTGAGATTACTTTTTCGTAAAATTTTTAATAGATACTCGATCTGTACGCTAATGAAAACGACTGATTACAAAGTTTTTCAAGTTTTTTCGACTTTTTGAAATTTTCAAGGCGACATGCCAACTTTCCTTCCGGGGATCCTATGTTAAACTTGACCCCCTCAAACGCCTCCAAATTGCTCGTTTTCAAAAAATATTAGCTGGTGGGTTTTCAGATTAAAATGAACAAATTTAGCCGCTGGGAACGAAACATTTAGGAAATTGTAATATTTTGGACTACCCTATTCTGGCTGCATAAAAGTGTTACCTCCTTCCCTCCATCTATGCAAAGATTATAGTCTCGGATTTCCTTGGAAAAAGTGTCCCGAAACGGATTTTCTTCCCCTTGCCATACCCTGCAAAGATTATAGTCTCAGATTCTCTTCCCTTCACCATAAATTATTTTCTGGTTATGCCCCTGTTTTGGTTACCTGAAAATATATTATAGTCCCGTCTCAACCCGGCCATTCGATCAAAAAATGAAATCGTGAGGACGGGGGGCCGTCAGTAATTCACTATGCCTTTTCGATTTAAAGCGAAAATGTCTCCGAGAAATTTTACATCGTTGGAAGATGGAAGGTGCGGTGAGATGTGCTGGGTACGTACGTCCTCGCGTACCCGCCAGTCACCCCTAAAATGATCGTTACGAATGGTGATTTTCTTTTTGAGAAGCAAATCTCTTTTAAATTTCATGTACACTCGCCAAACGTTTCAGAGCGACGACTTCTTAGTCTCTGTCTCGTTCTTCTTTCTGTGCAGGAGATTTCTTTAACTGTCGGTCTTGGAGCGCGCAATCTGTGTTAAAGTAAGCCCCTATTTTCTCCAGTTTTTTTGCAACGGCAAAGCGCCCAATTTTGTGTTTATGCACGCTCAGACTGTAAGGTAAAACTTGGCGGGGGTACGTAACGTCATGAACATGAGATAACTGCGAGGTTGAAAGTGTACGAAGGTATTACCGCGCCTGGGTATAAAGAAAGGTATACGCGGAACAGCAATTCGACGTGGCCTATGGCGGATGGGGTAGGGGCGGCACTTGTGTAAAAGGCTTCGCTTTGTAGATTACGTTCTGAAGTTGGTATTTTTTCTTCCTGCCGCTGCAAAAGTGCCGCTCGCGAAATCTAATCTAATATAATTTCCCTATCCCGTGAAAGGAAAAATTTACCTCTATGACTTCGGTGGAATGTTTTTAAGATATTCTACCGCCCTTGCTCTCTGTGTTCTCGCCTTTCGTCTATTGTCCTAGTAACCGTCTTGCTTTTTCATCCCCCCCCCCATTATACGGTTTCATTGCACCTTTGAATACGATTTAATGACGCGGCGTATAGCGCCGAGTTGAGCACAAGAGAAGGTCTCTCTGGAACTGCTAATTTCGCTCGCGAATTTCAGTCGATCGAAATTTGATTCGCGCTAGACCGCGTTTCCACGGAATTATTTATTGGCTGGCGCAATGGTGTCGCGATTAGCAACTGGAAAAGTGCAGGCAGAGTATATCCAAAGTTTATGCAAGGCGACGTCCTGAATGTCCGCGAAGTGTACGTCTGTCGATGTGCCCCAAATCGCTGCGGCGCAATTGCTAATGACGTGGCTACAAAGAAACTTCATTTACCGATTCGTGTGGCTCGAGGTTCTTTGCACTTTGGAGCAATTGTTTCCAGGAGTTGCGCAATCGAGTCAATTTTTGCCGTTTGATAGGTGATATTTTGATTTGGGAGCTCCTATCGAGTCGGCTCGAAATATTTAGTGGGACAGCTTGAAGTGAGCCACCCCAGGTTCGATTCCCCTAGACAAATCGAATTTTCAAGTCGAGTAGATTTTACCCCCTCACAAGGGCGTAAAACAGGAGATATGAGTAATCATCCCGGTCCTCACACAGCTAACTGGAAAAGTAAGATTTTAGAGCTTGCCAACTACCATTTTAGACTAAAGGCCGTTGAGGTTTTGTAGTGTACAATTTTCATCTTTAAAATCTGTAACGTAATTCTTGCGGGGGGGGGGGGGTCGAGGTTTTCTCTATCTCTACACCATTATCAAAGTATGAGTACAACGACCCTTAAAACCTCTGAACGATGCCCATGTCGCATTTGTTTGAATCTCTAAATTTGTGGGCCCCTTTTCCCCCTGGTGCCACAGTTGGTAAATTAGTGACAAATCGTTGTCCAGTCCAGGAATATTAGACCTAAAAATAGCATATGAAGGGAAAAATTGCTGCAGAGTTGAAACTTGGCATGATTCTCAAGTACAACTCCCTAATGAACATACTAAAAACCCCCCGCCCCCAGGGGTAAGCGTGACCCCCTAGAGCTGGAAAACCGTATCGAAAGACAGTTTTTGACCGTAGCTCCACAAATATTGATGTATATGCGAAAATACTTCTTACCTAGATTGAAGAGCGTAAAATTCTCTACAAAAAAGATCTCTTTCACTTTTATCCTAAGATCAAGACTGACCGAGATAATTGACCAAGAAATATCCCAAAATCATCAGTACCTCATTGTATTCGTATAGCCCTATTGTATGTATAACTAGTTGACCCGCTTTGCGGCTCATCTAGACTGTGGGCTAAAGTGAGCTGGCTAAAGTGAGTTGGGTTAAGTAAGTTAGATTGGGGGGGGGGGTAGGAAAAAAGTATTGGTATTGGACGAAGTTGCAAGGGGGGTTCAGACCTCCGGGATACCTGCTTTTCAGTGTCCTGATTCATTTGTAGGTTGTTTAGACAAAGGTGTCAGGGTTCCTGAAAATTCAGTTGGATAATTAGAATATAGATACTGAATATCAGCCGTTTTTTTTTACATTTTGATAAATACGTACAACAGAATATATACACTTCGTACTCCGAACTACTGAAACCCTTTGGATATAGGCCTCCACAGCCTCTTTCCATCTTTTTAGCTCTTGGGCTACTCGTCCCCACATTATTCCTGTAATTTTTTTAATATCATCACGCTATTTTGTACCTGGGCTTTCTCTCCTTCTTTTCTGGTCGTAAGATTCCCACTCACTGATAATTTTGTTCTATCGTGTCCCTTCTTGATGTGCGATATGTCCCACGTAATCCCATTTTAATTTCTTGATCTCCAACTTACCTCTTTCATTACCCGTTTCCTCTCTTATTTTTTTGTTTTTCACTCTGTCTTTTATTCTTCACCCTAGTATACTGTGTTCCATCCTTCTTACTCACGAACGTAGCGAAGAGATTTTCCTAGGGAGGCAAAAATTGTTAAATTCCCAAATTGACTCTCCACTCAAAATTCCCAAGTATAAAATTTTTTTACATGACCTGAGAAGAAAAAGAAAATCGAAATCTCGTTTGACTGGTTGCATTTTTCCAACTTTTGATCCATCTACTAAAATTTTCTCGACTCAAGCGGAGGCTTGGGGAGCTGCCCTCCCATGCCCCCTCCTCAGTTTTGTCCCTATTCTCACTATGGTGGTTAACCTTTTTATTTGCTTCCTCGTTAGGGCCCACGTTTGGGCTCCATAGGTGAGAACTGGTAGAGTGCATCTTTTCAATATTATTTTCGTCTTTGTTTCAATCTTCATTTTACCTTTATGCATGTTTTTTAAAGTTCAGAAGCTTGCCCGTGCTTTATTTATTCTTTTAGTTATCTCTCTGTTCGTTCTGTCTTCAAATGATAGTATCTGTCCCGAATAGTCGAATTCGGAGATTCTTTCTATTTCAGTTCCTTTCATTGTAGTTTACATTCCCCTTCCATATTGGATAATAATTTTGTTTTACTTGTATTAATTTCAAAACTCACCTCGATTATCTTCACATGCAAGATTTCCTTTACGGCTTCTGAAAGTACTTGTTGCCTTTACAGGCGAAAGCTGGTCTCAACCTCTGCCATTCTGGTTTACAACTGGCCACTCTGTGAAACATTCTATGAGTAAGTAGTCTCTGAAAGCTGTCTGCCCATCTCAAGTGTTTTCTGCCCCTACCTCTTTTCTTGTATCCCAAGTACCAAAACGTAGGTTTTTCCACCCAATTATTTCCTCCTCTTCTCGATAAGTGCCCCGCCCAGTACCATTTTCTATATAAGCATTCCTCTACAATATTTCTATTTCCTTTTACTCCACTCTTTATTTTTCTTGTACTTACTCTCATTATTTGCTTTATATTTTGCCTTGCTCTTTCCATCTTGTTTTGTGCTACTTGTATTTCATTCGCTTCCCTTTCCCTCATTGCCCATGTTTGTGAGCCATGCGAGATTACCGTGACTATACAGATGTTGAAGACTTATGATTTTAGGCTGTTTCTGAGATCGTTTATAAAGATCTTTTTAAGTGTCCAAAACTTATTCCACCATTTTTTAATTCTTTTGTTTATTTCCTTTTCGCCTCCGTTTTTATAACTTATGGTTTGCCCCAAATATTCCCCCTCCTCAACTACCTCTATTGCTTTTCCATCCAATTGTATTGGCTCCTCGTATTCTACGTTAGCTAATATTTTTGTTTTGTTTATACTTGTTTCTAGACCCGCCTCCGCACTTGCCTGATGTATTTCTATCATCATTTCTTCCAATTTATCCCTTGTTTCCGCAAATACCACTACATCATCTGCAAACCGTAGATTGCTTAAATATTGCCCGTTGATATTCAATCCCTTATCTTCCCAGTTCTGGCTCCTAAATATCTCCTCTAATGCTATATTGAACAGAGTGGATGACAGGGGGTTCCCTTGCCTTATTCCTCTTTTTATTTGAAATTTCCTTCCTTTTATGTCTGTTTATATGATTGCTTTGGTGTTCCTATATAGTTCTTGTATGCCATGTATATGTTCTATAGGATATCCTTGTTTAACCATTGCCGTAATGAGGGCTGGGTGTTTTATAGTGTCAAAGGCTTCCCTGTTGTCTATGTAGGCCATATGCAATTCAAATTCATACTCTATACTTTTTTCAACAATTTGGTTTATTATCTGTAAGTTGGTAATTGTTGAGTATCCCCTTCTGAACCCTGCTTGCTCTTCTGCCTGAGTCTTATACTGTTTCATCAACCTGCTGTTTATTACTTTTGCGAACATTTTTGCCAAATTTGATGTTAAGTCTATCGGTCTATAATTTTCTATCTGATGTCTATCCCCGTATAATTTTAAATTCTTCCCAATCTTCCGGGATTTTTTTATCTTTGTAAATTTTATTAAATAGCCTGATTAGACTTCTGATTAGATGCCCTCCCGCATATTTAACATGTTCGTTCGTAATATTGTCTAGTTCTGGGGCTTTTTTATTCTTGACATTTCCAATTGCATGGGCTACCTCACTCTCCAGAAATTTTGGCTCTTTTTCGTAATTCCACTTATCAAAATCAAAGATTGTTTTGTTATTTGGGTCCTCATACAAGTTGTTATAAAATCTTGTGGCGATTTCGTTCATCTTACTCGTTCCGAAGTATTTCTTACCATCTTCCTCCAGATATGTTATCCATCTATTTCCTAGTGTTATGTTTCTTTTAACTTGCGTAATACTCATATTATTTTCTAATATCTCATTAATCATTCCTCTTTCCCTTTCCTCGTATTTTTCTCTACTTTTTTTCTTTATTAATTTGTTAATCAACATTATTTCTATGTGTTCATTTCTAGATATAAATTTCTTGTTCATGAGCTTCTGTCTTTTTTTATATAGGTTTTTTAATGTCTCCTCGTATGTATTTTCACCTCTCGGGTCCTCTTGTTGCGAATTCACGTTTATTTGTTCGGCTGCTTTCTTTAGAGCTTTGGAGATTTCCTTATTAATCTGGTTATTATTCTTCTTATCCCAATCTATTTTTGTTAGCTCTACCTCCACTCTCTCTTCGTATACTGCACTGTATTTTTCAATATCCAATCCTTCATTATTTTTGCGATACTTCCTGTCTTGAGCTATTTCGTATTCTATTTCAAAGGCTAGTATTCTATGATCTGTCTCACATCTAAATGATTTTATGACCCCACAATCCTTCATATTTTTGCAATTTTGTTTCGTTGTGACATAATCTATTTGATTCTTTGTTTCTGAGTTTGGTGAGATCCAGGTCCGTCTCCTGCTGTATTTTTTTTTTTTTTTTGAACCAGGTGTTGACAATTTTTAGATTGTTTTCTGCGCAGAAGTCTATTAGCGATTCTCCATTTTTGTTCCGTTCCCCATGGTAATATGGACCTATTATCCTTTCTTCCCTCTTTTCTCCCTTTCCAATTTGACTATTGAGGTCCCCCATCAGTATTACATCGTTATCTTTTTGATATTCATTTTTGGAGAGTACGTTTTGCAAATCCTCACAAAATTTTTCGATCATTCCTTCATCTGCTCCTAATATGGGTCCATGACCCTGAATTATTATGATCTTTTTGCCCCCGTTAAACTCCAGCTCCATTATGGCTATTCTGTCGTTTATGCTTTTGATTTTTTTAATGTGTTTTCTAAGACGTTCATTTATCAGAAAACCCACTCCCCTGTGACCGTCTGAGTCTGAGTGGAACCATACATTGTTTAATTTTGTGTTTACAGTTTGTTCCCCTTTTCGTCTTACTTCTGCTAACCCTATTATAACTATTTCATGTTCCGTGGTCTCTTTTTCCAAATCTATAAATTTATAATTTTCTTTCAGTGAGCGAGCATTTAACGTGGCTATTTTTATTTTCATAGTTTCATTTTTTATACTTTTATTTTTATCTTTATTTTTATTGTGATAGTTTTGTTGAGATCTGGGCCATACTTGCCTATGTTGGCCAGTCTTACCAAGGCAAGGGTTTTCTTCTGATACGCAATTAAATACATAGAAGGCATTTTGAGCTTTTATTGAAAATTCCAGATTTTCAATTCCCTAATAATTTCTGCAGGGAGACAGTTACCGCTATCAAATTTTAACATAGTGTGAAGAAGTTCAATGTAAAACTATTCCAAAAAGTTCCAGTTAAGAGAATTCGTGTGAGAGTGCAGTTTCAGGCGGTTCAAGTACTGAAGATCTATTTGTATTATAATTTTTTCCCCTTTTCTGTGCTAAATTTTGTACAAGATATACATTTTTTTAAATATCATCACTTTATATCCCCCTCTCTACCTATACCGCATTGTAAATACGAATTATGTCTTTCTATTACCGCCTGCATGATTACAACATTGTTATTGTTTCGCTGACCCGCCTCCTAGTACGTTATGTAAGGTGAGTCAAAAGTTGTATCCGGCCCGGAGGACCAAAAATGTTTCATTAAAATGAGAGAAAATAAATTCGTATAGAAAACTGTATCTCATAGAAGTTCTTTCGATGTAGTCGATTGTATTCTATCGTGACTCGTCGCCCTCTCGTAATCTTTTCGGTTGTAACTACCCTTAAGAACCCTCTATGTGCAAAATATGACAATATACGGTTACGTAGTTTTTTCGCGAATTTATTTTCTCTCATTTTAATGAAACATTTTTGTGTTTCTGAATATACTATGAGGTATTGATGATTTTTGGATATTTCTTGGTCGATTACCTCGGTCAGTTTTGATCCTAAAACAAAAGTAAAAAATACATTTTTTGTAGAGAATTTTATGCTTTTTAATTTAGGTAAGAAGTATTTCCGCGTATAAATCAATATTTGTGGAGCTACGGTCAAAAACTGTTTTTCGGGACAGTTTTTCAGCTCTAAGGGGTCACGCTCACCCATGGGGGCGGGTTTTCTTAGTATGTTTATTAGGGAGTTGTCCTTGAGAATCATGCCAAGTTTCAACTCTGTAGCAATTTTTCCCTTTTCATATCCTAAACTGCCTGGACTAGTCATTGAACTCGGCGGACCATGTAATGAAAAAATTATTTTAGTCACTGGAAAAGTGCAAAAATCACATGATTCAAATTGTTGTGACTATGGATGGGTGGGGGGGGGGATGAAAGGAAAATTCCTGAGATGGATAGATAAATATTATTAAAAAAGGGCTCTAATGATTCGCATCCCTTCTGTTTGCTCAATTCGGCGAGACTAAAAAAATACAAAAAAATCTACGGTTTCTTCCATACGGCCTGTGTTGATCCATATGAGAAACTGAAGGGTCATTCCGAAACCCCTATTTCGGGAATTTCGAGGGCAGTTACGGAATAATTGAATGTCACACATAGCTTCCTCTGGAGAGCTCTTTCCGCTCAAGGTGTTAATAAAAAAAATCATGAAAGTACTGTAAAAGACGTACGAAGAAGCGACAGCTTGCGTCAAAATGGATACAAGGGGACGAGAGTTTAGGGTGGAAAGAGGGGTCCGTCAAAGCGACTCCCTCCCTGTCCCCAAACTTGCTTAATTGCGTGTTACAAGAGGCAATGAAAATTTCAAAGCCTAATTTTCCTGGACTATAACTGCTTGCAGTTTCTTTGCATTCGATGAAACTATTTCGTGCCGATGAACATGTCTCTCGGTGAAATCACCTAAACCCGATAGTTAATTTTGAAAACCAGCTAAAAGCAACTGGCCGAAGAATACCGACAGATCGGCATGCCAATGACGAAGGTCCACCAAATAACAGCATAGTCAACGAGAAACAAACCAGAAAAAAAGCAGCAGTTCTTGAAATTCTGCGTAGAACTTAATAACGTGAAAAGTAACGACGGAAAATTTCCACTTGGAACATCGGCACGCCGAAAATTTTCGTATCGATAACAATAACGGCGTATAATGTGGCTCGACGCAGTTCCAACGCTAATTACCATCTCTAAAAATAACGCTGCCGCTCGAATATCGACTAACCGCCGATAAGGTGACGCTTTTAAAACCAACAGACTCGACTAGACTATACACTGTGTGCTCTTCTGCCTCCGACTTCCTTTTGCCGAGTCTTAATTTACAGCTTTAATTAGGCGGCTGTGGATTTTCGCCATCCACTATCCGAGCTTTAATCAACTTTTCGACATTACCACAATGGCTGAGCGTACGTGCTGAAGCGCGTCTAACCGTTACCGCAGCAGCGCGCACCCCACCGTCGAGATCAAAATCGAAGAAGGAAAAAAAAATGTATACATACACTTCCACCCTCTCGTCTCAAACGCGCTCTTTCGCACTCATTGTTCGCCCCGGCAAAGTCGGCTATAAGTCGTGAAAAATAAGTCGTGACTGGAAACGTGGAAACTGTGCGAAAAGTTTTCAGCTTTCTTATGAATAATGAGTACAACAGACACGCCATCTGGCACCGAAGTTAATTTCCTGTCATAAGCCGAATGCTTGATCATCTTAAACACGGCCAACCGGGGAACGATGTAAACTTTTCCTATATAGATACTGTACGACGTAAATCTCTTCTCGCCGAGTTTTAGATGTCGTTAACGTATCTAGAATCCAGCTTCTTCGGACTCGATCCGACATGTTTAGGCAAATTCCTGGCGACCAGCTCATCGCCGACATCGACGCCATGCGTCACACGTCATGGGAGCGCCTAAATAAGGTAGACGCTGCGCTATGGGTACGTTTGATCAGAGAGGGAAAACTGTCAGCGGATTCGGAATCAGCGCGAAAAAAGGTTTAGAAAAGTTCGTACGATTTTTACGGCATGAAAAAAAGTGAACCTTCTTCACAAAAGGTACCACCGCAGGATGAGTTTTTGAAATGTTGGGTTCGGTACGTAGCGCTCTGTGCAGGAAGTTCTAGCTAAGTCAGTATGGGGTGATCGTACTTCGCGAAAATAAACCAAAAACGTTATATGTATGGCCTATACGCAAGATCGTAGGGGCTACGATTTTCAAAGTACGAAAAATAGCGAACTTTCATTGCGAGTCTGACTATTCTGCCTTTCATTCAGACTTTTCGAAATCGAAAGAGTAATAAGATTGCCGAACTGAATTCCTACATTTGATGTTCAAGGGCAACGTTAATTTTAGAAGTATAATCATAAAATACAAAAACGACTGAATACTGACTAAATACGATCAATTTTTGTCCAAAAACAATCATTTTTGGTAACTTCCAATCAGAAAACGACTACATTCGACCATATTCCAGGCTGCCCAGATTATACTCTTTTTAGAAGAAAATACTCTTTTGGTACTGTAAAAAAAGAGAACTCTATCTTTTCCGCAAAAATGTCAAGAATTCCTCTTTTGTTATGCTAAAGCTGATAATAAAAGATAACGATATATAAATTGTGACTAATAGCGTGATAGCGAAGGCCGAGATATGCTTGAGATTGAGGCACTCACTCTGCAGTCAACAAAATCAAAATGTGACACATTTATTTCACTCGAGGTTGTGGCATTGTGATTTTATTTTACAAGTTTGTCGAAGCACATTGAGCTACCGCGGGGTCAAACAAAATGAAAAATTTATTACATGCGATATGTACAAAGATGGAACACATACGAAAGGCACTCAAATATCTGTTTCAAGATTATCGCAAAAAATATTAAAGCAAATGAAAAGAAATTTATGCGTGAACCATTTTTATTTTTATCAAACAGTACTTGACTAGATCCAGGGAAAGGAAAAAGGGGAAGAGTAGACGAGAATAATTTATAACACAGGCCAGGCTCGAACCGAACGGGGAGGGGGGGGGGGTCAACCTCTCATTCCTTGGCCGAATTTTCTTCATACACATGTGGGCACTTGGATAAATTTGGGGTATTTGAAGCCCCCTAAATCGCAAATCCTCTTACTTAAATCCTGGGTATGGCCCTAACATAGTCCATAAAGACTCCAGGAGCGAGCATCGGGTGAAGCGAGATGTGAGTTCACTGGAAAAAGTTTCTGAATGACCTGCAGTACTCTTGTCTATTGAAAAATATGTGGACAGTCTGTTATTCTATTTTAAAAGAAAGACGGAATTTTGACCAAAAATAATAATATTCTAGCACTTCTAATAAAAAACGACAAAATTTTCATTGAAACAATCATTTTTGACCATTTTTAACTAAAAAAACACGCCAAATGTTGACCAAAACGATGAAATATTGATCAATAACAAGGTAATTGTGACCAATAACAATCAATTGTCACCATTTCAATCTCAAGAAACAACTAAATTTAATCAATTTAATTTTAGAAAACACGAAATTCAGGCCAAAAAAAAACATTTGTGACCACTTTTAATCAAAAACGACAAAATTTTGACCAAAAACAATAACTGTTGACCAGTTTTAATAAGAAAAATGACAAAATTTCGATAAAAATTAACTAAACATTGAACAAAAATAATCATTTGTAACCATTATCTACCATTAAAAGACCAAAAATGAGGAAACTTCAACCGATACCATTCATTTTTGACCCCTCTCTGTCAAGAAACCACCACATTTTGAACAATAATGACAAAATTTCACCTAAAAATGATGGAAACTTCACTAGAAACAATAAATTTTGATCATTTTCAAATCAAAAGGGCAATCAAATCCGACTATTTTTAATTAGGAAATACAAAATTTTGACCAAAAACAATAATTTCTGACTATTTTTAATAACAAAAGTGCAGATTTTGACGGAATATTATAAAATTTTGTCCAAAGACAATCAATTTTGACAATTTTTAATTTAAAAAAAAAACGACGAGCTTCCGAAAAGAAACGACTAAATTTTGACCAAAATCAATTATTTTTGACAAACACTGTAAATCCTTGAATGACCAAATTTAGATCAAAAATAAGGAAATTTCAACCAATAACAATCAGTTTTAACCATCCTCCTTAGAAACGATAACATTCTCAGCAAACATGACAAAGTTACGGCCAAAACCAATCATTTTCAATCAAAAAACGACCAAATTTCTTTTGAAATGATGACATTTTCACCGCCAACTAAGATAATATCGATTGTTCATAACTTGTCGTAGGAACGCTAGTATCATTATCAGTAACCAAGCCATGGGGTGGCCGATATTACCACCGCCGTTGTCCGATATTACCCTCATTGACGGCTCTAGAAACAATCAATTTTTTTAAATTTTAAATCGTCCAAAGACAGTTATTTTTGACCATTTTTAACTAAAAAACGAGCAAATTTCGAGAAAAAATGATAAAATTTGGATTAAAAACAATTAATATTGAACATTTTTAATCAAAAGACCACCAAATTTGACCATTCTCAAATTAAAAACGAGATTTCAACCAGAAAAAAACTTTTTTGACCATTAATGAGAAACGATAAAATTTTGGCCAGAAGAAATCAGATTTGAGCATTCTTATAAATACAACCAAATTTTGACCGAAGACGATAAAATTCTGGCCCAAAACGAATCATTTTTTACAATTTTTAATCAAAAAACGACATAATGTATTTTCAACCAATAATTTTTAAAGTGCACAACTTTCAACATTTAAAGTCTCTTCAATCTTTGTGATTCTTTCACTTTCAGTTTACTATCTGTTGTTACTCTTCAAACAGGTTGTAAAATAGTTGTCACGAACAGAATTTAGTTCTAAAATTTGAAAAATTTCATAAATTTTCAACTGAAGGCAGGTGACATTATGAATTTTTGAAGATGGGAAGAGACAGGATTCTAATTTTTATGCAGGATGCAATAAAAATTAGAATTTTTACTGAAACATAACACAGCTTTACTCTTCAAATAAGCAGAACTGAGTCAAGTTCAAAGAGCAAAAGGACAAGAAAAAACAGAAGTTCCTAAAGACGGGTTTTTGGATTGCTGATTCTGGCAAGGTCCTTGCGAAAGGATATTTTTTTCAGAAAAAAAGGACAAAAGTTCAAATTTTTCCAACTACCACCTGAAATTTCAAAATCGACGAGCAGTAATTAAAAATAGTTGCAATATTTTCACTTTTTCTACTTGCAACTGTCGAATTCACCGATTCATGCACAATTCCAAATGACTGAGGAGCAAGGACACTCCTACGCTTCATGATGGCTACAGCCGTAGATGTCTTATTGGATAGTGTATATTTGATTTTTAGTTAGACTCTGGTTTCACCCCATTCTAAAATTTAGTACTTGAAGGGTTAAAGCGACATACTCGATAAATCGAACCAAAATCATAAAAACATGTCGATTATATGATCGCCAATGCAGTCAAGCAAAAAACTATTGGCCAAGGGAAATTCAAAATTCCAGCAAAGATTTTCTTCACGAATCCCTTCGGATTAGCTCCCTAATGAACGTATAAAATTGATCAACTGCCTCATTTCCTGGGATACCAATATGGATGGCTTAGGATCCAGATGAGTGAAATGCTTTTGGTGGTGAAGGAAATGAGATGGATGCGTTGGACGAGAGCGTGCGTTGAAAGGCGATGATCAGAAATAGACCTTAAGGCGAAAAGTGAATCTGAGAGAACCAGGTAGTGGGTGGGTCTTCGAGCGAGGAAATAGTAACTAGGCACTGTAGGATAGCATGGAATTCGGCTGTGTAGATAAAAGCTGTGTTTTCAAGTCGGAAAGAGTGCAGTAGACTATCTGTGGAGTAGGCGTAAGCGGTGCTTCGGTTGTACTTAGAACCATCAGTGAAGCTTAGGATACGGTCAGGAAAGCATTCCAGAATTTCTTCCAATTGAGTCCGATAAACTTGGGAGGCTGTAGAGTTTTTAGAGAATTTTATAAGTTCAAAATTGCATGGGGGAAGGTTCAACAATGAGGAAGGGGGTGACATATGGATTGTTGGTAGTGAATTGTAGGAAAAGGTACGGGACAGTGTCCCTTCAAAGTGTGAACGTAGGTACAGTGAGGATTTAGGAACAGGGGTGTAGTTTGAAGGATTGAAAGAGATACTCATAGGCAGGAGGAAGATTAGGGTTGTGTGCTACCGTAACGAGAAGTTTGGCAGTGAGTCGCATTTGGCTGTAAGAGAGAGGAGGAATTCCAGCATCAACACACATACTCAAAGCTGGGCTAGTGCGAAAGGCGCCAATGGCGATACGCAAATCCGCATTTTGAACAGCGTCAAGAAGTTTTAAGTATCAGGGAGGGGCAAGTCCATATATGGGTGATCCATAATCCATGATAGCTCGGATCAGAGTCTGGTATACCGAATGAATAACCCTCTGCTACATCCTTTGGGAGGATGTGAGAGGCACTTCAGAACATTGAGTGAGCGCGTACATTTGGCTTTTATGTGTTTTATATGAGGTTACCAGGGGAAGCGAGCGTCAAGATAGAGGCCGAGAAATTTGACTGAATTGGAGCGAGGAATCGATTGTGAGTTGAGTCGAAGAGGTGGGAAAGGTTGACTGTCTGTTCAGTGCTGGACATCATGAATTCTGTTTTGCTTGGCGATATACGGAATCCGTGTCTCGAGGACCATGTTTCGATTAGTTTTATGTTCTCTTGGAGTAGTCTATGGGTACGTTGTGGGTTTTTGGATTTGAGGTGAATGCTGAAGTCATCGGCAAATAATATTTATGTAAGAATGAAACAAACCTGGAGAGTGATCTCATTAATAGCAATCAAAAACAAGGTTACGCTAAGGATGGGGTTTGTAGTTCCAATTTGGCTGTGATCGAAAATCGAATTGAATTTTTAATACCAGCTGCTCGAAAAACCCGTGATTTTTGAAGTCGAGTCAGTTTTGCGCATTCAAATGGATCAAATTTAGTTTGGGAACTTGAATTGGAATCGGGCAAGACATCTGATTGGATTATCGGTGCGAGCCACGTACAAGAAAGAAAATTGTAGTCCAATTACTTCGTTCAGTTTTTCCACTCAGGGAAGCTGGCTATTTGGAAGGTCGAACAATTTGCCTACCTTCGTGTTTCAAGGCAGTGTATCTCGTAATTTCGCGTTTTCTATTAAACTTTCTATTCGGTATTACTTTGGTAAGACTATTTAATTGCTGGTGATCATACTCCTAATAAAGACAGTACTTTCCTAATTTTGAGTAAGCGGAATTCGGTGGGTTTTTAGCTGTATGTATACCGATCTTTTAATCATGGATTGAAATAAGTATCCCTCCTGCCACTAATGCGGTACTCGAAAGGATAGTTTCCGGGGCCGGGAAGCCACTTTGGCATACGTGCATCGCCATACGTCCCACCTCACCAAGTATCATCACGTGATCTAGGGGTCACCAAATGGCGGACCGCGGTCCGAATCCGGACCGCCGACCTATTTTGTGCGGACCCAGAAGAATCCATAATTTCGTGATATACAGACCAAAAAATGGAAAATTTCAGAAATTGAGTACTTCTCACATAGTTTCTGGGCTAACGATTAGGCCTAGGCCTTCTGGGTACCCGCTTTTCTTTCGAAGGCTTGATTTATACCAGTACTCTTATCTAGTGATCATCTACCAAATGGACCGCGACAAATTTATGTTTGTTATACCCGGACCCGCAATGAAACTAATTGGTGATCCCTGACGTAATCGGTATCAGTGTTATTAGACATAAAACAAAATGACGAAATGACAATTGAATTTTCAAAATTTTGTCATATGACAGAACTTTGAATCGTTTTTTGTCAGGACCGTTTCGTCAATGACATAACCAAAAAAGTTCATCCAATAACAGAACAAATTCACAAAAAAATTATGACATTTCGTCAACGATTAAACGATAAACTATGCTAAACGACATAATAATTGATGACAGATTATGCCAAGCGACACTGCCATTGACAGTAGACTATACTAAGCAATATGGCAAAAAGGAAGACAAAATGACAAAATAATTTGGTCAAGGCACAACAAAACCGTGAAAAAACAAAATGACAACACTCATGACGTAACAAAAAATATGAAATGCGCGTCTGACAAAATGACAGGAAATCGTTTTGTCTGACAATACTGATTGGTATACTTACAGCTAAAAAACCAACGAATAATTCAAATTTATGGAGAAGGAGAACTTTGTTTTACATTTGCCAAGCACTGAAACTTTCATAGCTGGTTAGAACTTGCAACTTTTCTCAGAAGCGGGCATAGAGTAGGATTTCTTTCGAAGGAAGGGAGGGGCCGAACTCCAGAATTCTAGCATTTTATTTGAAGTAATGTGAATCATGCACTCACTTTTCCTGAGAGGGAAGGAATTTAGAAGGAGATGTAATCCTTGAGGGGACTTCAGGAAGTCTGAAGAGGGCACGAACCACCCCGAGAAATGGAATCCTGCGAGGGGCTTCAGGAAGTATGAGGTGGGCTTAAGTTCCCCGTCCTCCTTGTATTTCCGCGACGAAAGCTGTTTTTCGGAAACGCTGCGTTAGTGGAGTAAGTGAATCTATGCGCGTCTGGTCTTCTGACTTTTTAATTTTTCTTTATTTTTTTCTTTCTTAATAACAACGGTAACTCAAAAGTAAAATGGGGGGGGGGAATAAATTTATTTTCATTCCTCCTTCAGTTTCAAGCGTGAACTTGATAGGAAGACGATATTTTGTGTAATTTAAGAAATCGAATCGTTTGTCGGCAACGCTACTCGAGACTTATCTAAAATCTGAGACCGTTTTCCTCGCTCGACTGTGCAATGTCTTTTACGACTGAAGCGGAAATTGAAGATTAAACTTAAATCTCGGATATACCTGCCTGTACCGTTTCTAAATCTTTCATGATAATAAAAACGTAGGTATATGTATATAAAAATGACTACTGTTCGAATGTAACAAATCAGGCGAACTACGTATACATAATGCGAATGTAAAAGCCCCTTTAAAGTTCAGAGATGTTGCTGTACACCGTGTTCCATCCGTGCTCTTTTTTCTTCTTCCGGTGACATCTTCTAAATGTATAAATCTGTCTATCTACCTTTTTAACGTCTTTTTAATGAAACTTTTTCGACGCCCTCGCTTAAACGTGGGTATTACCAGTAGATAAGAAAATCGTTTTTCCGTCGTACCACGGGGTCGTATTATGAATCGTGTCTCGTTACTTTGCCAGTGAATTTTGGTGTATAAGAAAATCTATCTGCTATGCATCAATCAACTGCCTCTGGGGACTTTGGAGATTGTACATAAATCTTCTAAACAATTCGAAGCTGATTTTTGATAACTCGATAGAGTGAAGCTGTAGAACTGCTTTTTGAATCGCTAATTTAAGATCTTTTTGACGAGTTACCGAGAGATAATCGGTTCAGTGCTGATCGTGTAGAATGGGATGTTGAAATTGGAATGTGTATAGCAACCATGTTCAAAATGCTTCGCCTAACAAAGCTGCTTGGATTAATTTACTTTTATTTTCTCACTACTTTGTAGCCGCGATTGGCATGAAATTGGATTACAGTTGAATAATGAAACGCAAACAAACGCGCCACTTTCATCCTTTCGAATCTAACGCATTCTAATTCCACCATCGTTCTGTTTTTTAATCATCGAAAGGCCACCACACAGTTGCACACAGACAAACATTTTAACCGAATTTTGGTGTATGTAACAAACATGTATGGTAAAATTTAAGAAGATATCAGAACGCTGTATAATTAATAAACTAATATTTTACCGTATGGGGGTTTTTAAAAACACACACACAAGTACACCAGAGCCACGTACTCGTGTTTCATTTTCCATTTCATTTACCTGTATTTGATGTTAGAAATAGATATACGACGCAGTGACGCAGCCATATGGGGTTACTTGTGGGGTAAATATTTAAATACTAATAATAATATTAATAATTAAAAAAAAAAGAGAGAGAGAAGAAACATTGAAGAAATATTGAGAGATATGTTAGTGATAAAAGCTATGCTGTCGATTCACTATAGGAACTTCATAATAATTTCAACAATATAACTGTAGCAGGACTTTCAAAACTGTAAAAATAGGATGGACAATGCTCTACTATAGACAGTAGAGACAGTGTCCTAATGATTGATGGTTCTATCTCATGCCCAATAATTTTCTTATTTTTTGAAAACTGTTGAAGTTATCTGATCCTTAGAACTCATCAAAACCTGTATTTATAATCAAAAATTATCAAAATTATTGTTTGTCAAAAACGATTATTACTTATGATAGTTGAACACTTCGGTCAAACCAAAAACTTTCACTGTATCTATAAACGTAACTTTTAACTGTACAAATCAAAAAACATAACTTTAACTGTTAATCATAAGAAACAAATAACATAATCGAAACAACTGGCATTGACTTTATTTATATACAGGTTTTCCATTAGAGAAACTGGTAGTTTGCCAGTTGCGTCCCGAAAAGCCATTTTCGTATCATTTGCGTCCCGGCTTAAAAATTAAGATGTGCGAGTTCCGTCCCACATGTAGGGTACATTGCGTCAGAAGAAAACGAACATACAGATTGTAGGTATATGTATTGAAACCTCGAAAATTTTAATCTTTTTACTTATCCACGTACTTTAAATCAGTGGGTGTACGTGTTGCAACTATTTTAAAATGTACAGGTTAATGTTTTCCCAAAAATCTCAGTAGTCTACGTTTTGTTGATAGCCCATGTTCAAATAATACTTTTTTACATCAACTCCCTCTGAATTATGAAATTAACTCTTTAAATCATCTTCCTAAGATAATTTGAATCCCAGATAATTTATTCGCGTTCAAAGTAGATTAATCGCCTATTTTTATAAGAACTACCACGCTTGCTATTTCGTTTAACATACATTTTTTAGAAGTGTATACCACCAAAATTTTGTACTAATAGATGCTCGCATTAAGCAAAGAAGTTTGAAGTAAAACAAGAAGTGCAAAGCCGAAAAATTGTTATTTTCTTGTCTGATTTTCTGGGGAACGTACCCCAGTACACAACATGTAGGTAGTTTCCTAGACAAAATTAGCTTGAAAATTTCAATAAAATAAAAAATTTCCAACATCCTCATATTTTAATATCCTGTTCATCCTGTTCTAATCAGTATTTCACAGCAGTCCGCCAGATGGCGTACCTTCCGGGCTTCAGTCGTTAATATAAGGTTATTTTTTGAGTATTGGTGGGTATCATATTTTTGAAATCCGGGGAGCGGTGAGATCTAAATTATGATGTCCCGAATGATTATTTTTAAAATCGAGAGATCATTGCCATACAGACCAAATGTACACAGAACAGGTAGAAAGTAGGAAGGACTGGTGACGAGAAGTAGGACGCAACTCGTTCATCGTTATTCTTTACAATCGGGACGGAATTCACACCTCTTTTTTCTTCTCATGGGGCGCAGCTAAAACATGTAAAAAATATACCGGACGCAATTCATACCCAGCCGAGAAACTGTATGTATAATAACGGCTGTATAACAATTAACCAAAGGAAACTGATAACATAATCTTAACTGTTAACCATATGAATCAAATAATGTAACTACAGTTAATAATAGGAAATTGATAGCATAATCCTAACTCATTGGCTGCGTGAATCAAATAAGTTTAACCATAACGACAACTGTTAATTATCTTATGGTTATAACAGCACTGTATACTTGAGAAATATCATCATTTTGACCATAACAACAACTGTTGACTGTATTCTTATGGTTATGACAACACTGTCGAGGCTGCCCTTGAAGCGCTGCGAAACGGCACAGTGCCTCTAGGCTGGAGCGCCTGTCGGGTGCGCTCGCTGGAGGCCGACCGGAAGAAGGAGACCAGGTGCTACCGGTGCCTGCAGGTGGGCCACATCGCCACGAAGTGCGCAGCCATGGCCAGCATCAGCGATGTGTGCTACCGGTGCGGCGGGGCCGGACACAAGATCCGGGAGTGTAGGGAGCCGCCGAAGTGCCCACGGTGCAGCCAGGTGGAGGGACGCGACAGCGCGCACGTCTTGGGTGGCCGAGGATGCCAGGACGTGAGCACCGCCCGAGAAGCACGAGGACAAGGTGGAGGCCGAAGTCGGCGGCGGCCGATTCAACGCCGCTGACCAGGCCACTGAACTTCCTTCAGGTCAACCTGAACCACTGTGCAGTCGCGCAGGATCTCCTGTGGCGCACTGTGGGAGAGAGACAGGTTGACCTGGTGATAGCCAGCGAACCTTATAGGGTCGCTGAGGCGAGAGGGTGGCACCGCGACCGCAGCGGACTTGCAGCATTGGGAGTGTGTCCAGACTGCCCAATAGCTCCAGGCGGGGTAGAGGAGGGGGAGGGGTACGTAGCTGTACAGTTGGGCAACCTTGCCGTCTACAGCTGCTACTTCTCCCCGAACAGGACCTTGGAGGAGTTCGAGACCTACCTCGCCTGTCTGGAAGAGAGCGTCGCCAGGAGGACGTCAAGGGTGATTGTGGCCGGAGACTTCAATGCCAAGTCAGAGGAATGGCACTCCGGCCGGACCGACCGCAGAGGGTACGCCTTGGGGGAGCTTGCCGCCCGGCTAGACCTCGTTCCGACGAATGTGGGCGGCACTCCAACGAGGTTCCACCAGGGATGGAGCTCAGTCATCGACGTGACCTTCGCGTCAGCAGGACTGGTCCGCTGGATCAAGGGCTGGTCCGTGCTCGACGAGGAGTCCGGGAGCGACCACCGCTACATCGCGTTTCAGCTTGACAAGGGTCACACCGCAGTCGCTGTACCAAAGGAGAAGAAGCCGGGAAGATGGACAATCCGGAAGCTAGACGCCGATCGGTTAGAGGCGAGCTTCCTGGCTCTCACCTGGGAAAAGGGAGAGCACGGGGCCGCAGAAAGGAGCGCCGAGGCCGCCGCCGAGGACGTCATCAGGACGGTGGCAGCGGTCTGCGATAGCGCAATGCCCCGCGTCGGTCCGCCACGTGCGCGACCCCCAGTGTACTGGTGGACCGACGAGATTGCCGAGCTGCGGAAGGAATGTAACCGCCTCCGTCGCCGCTATCAGCGGATAGGACGAGATGACGGAGGGACGGGTGAAGCCTCGCAGCGGTACCAGCAGGCGCGCCGAGCCCTCAAGGCGGCCATCCGGCAAAGTAAGAAGACGGCGTGGGAGGAGCTGCGACAGGAGGCGGACCGCGACCCCTTCGGCAAGCCGTATCATGTTGTGATGCGGAGGGCCGGGGGCCGTCAGTAATGAGCCGCATGGAGTCGGGAGTGCTGCAGAAGGTGGTGGAGGAGCTGTTCCCGCAGCGCCCACCACTACCGGCATCGTCATCTGGAGAGGCCACGGAGGAGTTCTGTCCACTGAGCACCGGCGAAGTGGACAGTGCCATCGAGCGGATCCGGACGAAGAAGCGGAAGGCACCAGGGCCTGATATGATCCCGAACGTTGTGTGGGAGTCCGTGCATCGGGTGGAGCCGTCCCTCCTGACCAACGTGTTTAACCGCGCGCTGCAGGAGGGGACGTTTCCGGACCGATGGAAGGCGGCGCGGCTTGCCCTCATCAAGAAGCCAGGGAAGCCAGACGGGCAGCCATCTTCATACCGGCCAATCTGCTTGCTGGACACCGTGGGGAAGGTGTTCGAGCGGACGATTGTAGATAGGCTGGAGGCGCACCTGGAGAGGCGGAGGACGATCTCGAACAGCCAGTACGGCTTCAGGACCGGCCGTTCGACAGCGGATGCAGCACTCAGGCTGAAGGCGATGGCGGCGAAGGCGATACGCGACGGAGAGTTCTGTGCGGCGGTCAGTCTCGACATTCGCAATGCCTTCAACTCGATACCGTACTCATGTGTGGTGTCGGCGTTGGAGGAGGCGCGGGTGCCGGGCTACCTCGTGCGGATTATCCGGAGTTATTTCTGCGGGCGTCGGATCGAGATGGAGTCGGCAACAGGACCAGTCACGAGGGCGATGACGTGCGGCGTCCCTCAGGGGTCGGTCCTTGGACCCATCCTGTGGAACGTCGCCTTCAACGGGTTGCTGCGGCTGGCGGTCCCACCAGGCGTGAAACTCATCTGTTATGCCGATGACACGCTGGTGGTGTGCCAAGCCGCGACAACAGCGGAGGTCGCGACCAAAGTCAACCGGGCGTTGGAGCTGCTGACCGGATGGATCGAGTCGGCGGGATTGTGCTTGGCGGTGCAGAAGACGGAGGCAGTTCTCTTCACGACGCGCCGCAAGTACGAACAACCGACGTTCGTGCTGAAAGGCGAGAGGATCGCGCCACGCCCGGCGCTGAAGTACCTGGGGCTGTGGTTCGACGGGAAGCTGTCGTTCCGCGAGCACTTCCGGAGAGCGGCGGAGAAGGCGGACCGGGTCGCCGGGCAGCTGTCGCGACTGATGGCGAACCTGGGCGGCCCGCGGGAGCAGAAAGGGAGGCTGTACGCGAACGTCGTGCTGTCGGTCCTGACGTACGGCGCACCGGTATTCGCGGACGCCGTCCAGATCCCGTACCGGAGAGTGGAGCTGGAGAAGGTACAGCGGAGAGTCGCGCTAAGGTGCGTCAGCGCGTATCGCACCGTGTCAACGGAGGCGGTAGGCGTGCTGGCGCGCCTTCCACCCATCGAGCTGAAGGTAGACGAGTTGGCGCAGTCCTACAAGGCGCAGAAGAAGGCGAGGACGCGGCAGGAGGCACGGGCCTCGCGCGGCAGCGATGGATGGAGAGGCTCGCCCAGTCTTCGAAAGGCGAGTGGACCGGGAGCTGATCGGTGAGCTCGACCTGTGGTTAGGCAGGAAGCACGGAAGCCTGAACTTCCACCTGACCCAGGTCTTGAGCGGACACGGTTGTTTCGGCTCGTACCTGCACCGGATGGGTTTGGCGGGGAGCGCCGAGTGCACCCATTGTGCAAGCGGAGAGGAGGACACGCCGTGGCATACGCTGTTCGAGTGCGACGCCTGGGATGAGGAGAGGCGCGGGGCGGTCACGATCGATCCCGGAGACGGCGTGATCGACCGTCTTGCGCCGGACACCCTGGTCCCGGAGCTGTTGAGGAGCCGAAGCGGTTGGAACCGGGTGTCGGGTTTCGTTTCGGCCATCATGCGACGGAAGATGGAGGCTGAGTGGTCGAGACAAAGGACGCAAGGAGGAGAAGCGGATGTTGCTGCTGCTACTGCGGCGGCGGATACCATCCAGCGAAGCTCGCCCGTGGCACCAGGGCTGGAGCAGAGCTCGCCCGCAGTGCAAGGGCTGGAGCTTCAATCGGGAGAGTCTCACACGACGAGTGAGTGAAGAGGAAGAGGCAGCGCGTCCGGCTGCGGGGGACCTGAAATTTCCAGGCGAGTGCTCTGGGAGCGCGGACCTCGGTCAGTAGGGAACCCCGTGGTGGCCCTGGCAGGACGCGCGCACCGTTCCGGCCAGGAGAAATGGGGGCTCGGGCCCGGCCCCAAAGCGTTCCCCTCGGTACTGATGCGATGCCCGAAAGGGTAGTTTCCGGTGCCGGGGGTGCGGTGTCTCAGGGGCCACTTTGGCATGCGTGCATCGCCATACGTCCCACAACACCAAGTATTGTCATAATTATTAATAATCAATAATTATTGTCAAAACCATCAAGAATCAATAATTATTGTTAAAACCATCAGTAATCAAAAGTTATTGGTTCTCGGGTTAGCTCTAATGCTAATCAAAACTATTGATTATATCAATTGTCAAAACCGATCAAAATTAACGATAGCCAAATATGCTATTGAAAGTACCTGATGAGTGTTTTTCCAAAACGGCTCAAGACCAAAAAAGTAATTTTATAGCAGAAGCAAATAACTGTTTCCTGTGTTATCTACAATAGTTCCGACGCAGATGACACCCTAGTTGCATACTCAAACATATACAGGAATACAAGTAGGTCGAAGTTTTGTAACAGCTATAAGGTGCAGTGGGGTAATTGCAAACAACTTTTTGATTAGTGACACTTTGCCGACTCACTGTGACCGCTCTATGGCACCAATCAACATCAAATTTCTGTCACACATACTTTGAAGGGTTCCCTTTTAGTGGAGAAAATTTTGTACCAATAAATTCACAACTTTTTGGAAAAATGGAACTTTAAAACTTTTCAATCACGTTTTTGCATTTACCCCATGATGGGGTAAATGCAAAATCGTACATTATTTTTGCGAGGCCTTATTTTTTTGCAGTTTTGATCATCTCACAGTATTCTACATAAAATTTACCAACTTTTGATCTATTTATAAGCTTTATTCGGTCAAAATTTCTAGGAGTTATCTACTTGAGAAGAAATTTTTCAGTGGAGTGAAAAAAAAATTCGAATTTAAAGTCTCCTTAATTGAGCGATGGCCTTCTTTTAAGGTCTTTAATGCCTCTTACATATGCTTTTCATTGTATTATAGTGGTGCAGTATTCTGTTTTTGGTATTTTTGGACCATTTTACACCTAAAATACATTTAAAAAATTGTTGGGGTAAATGCAAAATTGTAAGTATTTTGCAATTGCCCCAGCATGACTTTTCCTTGGGGTAAATGCAAAAACCCATATTTCCGCCAATGTAATTAAAATTTTTTAAAATCAATGGTCTTACCTTAAACTTGAATCTTTTGTGATAATTAACAGATAAATATCTTTTCGAAAAAATTTCACAGGATACACTTTCGGCCGTTTTGAAAAACAACTACCTCCACTTCACTTAGGAGTGATTTTGACATGTGATGATAAAAACATTTCCACATAATAATAGAGATATGGACGCCACCAACTTCAGCATCTGTGGACTTAATGCATTTTGGATATTCTTCCTTTTTTGGCTTCCGACACTTCCTCTAAAGGTTATTCTGACACTTTTGTGCTCCGAGGTGAAGCATCACATATTTCTCCACCAGATAGCGCGTTTGTTTTTGCCCTAAATGGACTTAAGCCGTTTTGTAAAAAAGCTCCTCACTTATGTTTGTAACCCAGTGAAACTACCATTGACACTTTCAATAGTAAATAAAAAGTTGAAACTATTGATTATCAAAAAGTATTAAAACTATTTGATAGTCAATAATGTATCAAAACTTTCAGTACATAATATAAATCGATCAGAAGTATCCGATAGTCTTAAGCCATCTAGACTATTGATATTTTGATAATCAAGAACTAGTGAAATTATTGATTGTTAAAAATGCAATTAAAATTAGAAAACTATTAAAATGATTAATAATCAAAGTTAAAGTAATTTAGTAAATAATTGAAAACTGTTGGAAGTATCTGATTGTTGAAAACCATTACAACTCTCAATCATGGAGGACTATCAAAACTATTGATAATTGAAAACCATTGATGTCATAGGTGATAAGGAACTATTAACCCACGCTAATAGTCAAAAATCACGGCGGGGACATACCAAAGAGTTTTTCCTGGAGGAGGGGTAAAAATTGTGAAAGTCCCAACTGATTCAACTCAGAATACCCCAGTATCAAATCAAAAACAAAAAACAAAAAAAAATGTTTTGACCTGTTGAATTTTCCCAACTAACTCACTCAAAATTCCCAAGGATCAAAGCAAAAGAAGAAAAGAGAACCATTTTGACTTGTTGGGCTTTCCCTACTTCTCAACTCAATTCCTAAGTATCAAAGTGAAAAAAAAAATGGATTTTCCCAACTAGCCTGACTGAAATGGTAAATTTTCCCAGCTGCTGAGTGATAAATTCCTACAGGGGGTGTAAGTCCCCCCTTCCCCCCTATTAGTACGTCCCTGAGCCATGGGAAAAAAACTATCAAAACCGACTGTTGGAAACTATCAAATCTATCATTTATTATGGAAAACTATTGATGTTCTAGGTGATTGAAAACTATTGACCTATACCTAAAAGTTCAAAATCATTCAAATTGCCAGTACTCAGAAACTATTAAAATATTATCAATTTTAAAAAAATTATTAAATTGTTAATAGTTGTACACCATCGACGCTACCGATGTTAAAAACTATTAAAATTTATCAAATTGTTGAAAATTATTAAAACTATTGATAGTGAAAATCCGTTGAAACTATCCATTATTAAAGATTGTCAAATACCAAAAATTATCAAAACTGTTTATTAATATTAACAATTTAAACTACAGATAGTTAAAAATCATTAACATAGTTGATACATATTTGTTAGTTTCAAAATTCTAGTCTTTTCCATTTCAATTTCTTGTAATTATTGAGTATTCTAGTATTTCTATGAAATTCAGATTTGTTGGTGAATTAAAACTTTTTTTTTTTTTTGTAAGTATTACAATATTAGTAAAACGCACAATTTCTATTAATTTGATTATTGTAGTTAATTTTTAAGCTCTAATTAATTCTGAAAGTTTGACATACTTGGAAATCTAGTAATCTGTAAAAGTTAGTGTAAATTTCAGTGATGTTTACTTTCAGGAAATTATAAAAATTCGATAAATTTCTGAATTTTAATAAATTTATTACATACTTCATTTAATTGTGAAATTCTAATTACTTAAAGAACTTCATAAGTCATTATAAATGCAATAAATTCTGATAATAGAATGTTGACCACTGAATAGATGTCGGCATTTCAGTAACTTGAATTTACAATTTCTATAATGAATCTTTTGGTAATTTTAGTTCCCTGAATTTTTAAATTATTGAATGAATATTGAAATTATAGTGGGTAAAAATTTTACAATTTTAGTAAAGTTTGAAGTGTTCCCTTATTTTTTAACGAATTCTGGCTTTTAAAAGTCTACGTAAAACTAATTTAATTTAATTATTTCAAAGTCGAAATATTATTCCAGAGAGCGTAGAATAAGGGTTCTTAAGATATAAGGATGCGAGGGACAATTATTATGTGTTCTTATGCTCTTAGAATTACATTGCAGCGATGTGCTAAGGTTATATCAATATTCGACAGTATTTCCATTTTAAAAAATGAAGGAAATACGAAAGAGAATTAGAGTTGCTTGGGACAAAATGGACAAATTTCGTGCTGAGATTTGTGTATTAAAAAGCCTAAATCGGGGTTGTGAATTTATCGAGTTTTAAGAAATAGAGAGAGAGAGAGAGAAGTGTCGAGTCTAGACTGGAGCGAAGACATACGAAATGAAAAGGAACGGGTGAGTGTGCAGAAAGCGCATGTATTGATCAATTGATAGTGTATACAGATCTAACTGAGAATGCTAAACATAAACTGTTATTGACTGTCACTTACTGTAACTCAACTGATGCCCTGCCTAATTGGTCGAAGGATAAAAAATAGAGTGAGTCATGAAAAGAAGAAGAAGAACGTGGTTTTGAAAAGATCACGTACCGGATGTACAGGAATGCAGGAGACGAAAGACGTTTCTTAGACGCTCGCATCATGCTACACAGGAAGTAGGCCGGCAGAATGTTAATGTAAAACGTGTACAACAGAAATTATGTACAGAGGTCGGCAGCGTTGAAAAGTCAATCGCGGTGAAGACCCCCGTAGGGTCAAATCGGAAAGCTATTTCAATATTTTGAAATCAGTGACCACAATTTTTTTTTTTAAGGTCAGTCCGCGAAGTGTCACCTAGTGAGGTTAAAATTTAAAACCAAAAATCCCTCTCAGAATCGAATTCAGTAACCTGGTAATGTGCATCGAATTGAATTTCAAAAAAATGACAATCATTGTTACGTCTGAAACCCATACGGTTGTGCTGAAAGGAGTCAGAAGCAAAACATTCTTTCGAAATCGAATAGCGACCTTGGAAACCAATTTATAGTAGAAATATTATTTTCCCCCTCCCTCCCACTCTTGTTGGAGTTACCTTTAGGTAACATCAACTCAACAGAATTATTTTTCGTCTTATCAGAAATCAAAGGACCTATTAAAATTAAGGAAAGTCAACTTTTAAGATTCTTCGAGCACCGAAGGAAAAATTAATTAGTTAAAACGAATTATGAAGACGATAGGGAGTTAGTGAACGGCGTGTATTTCCAAGATCCGATCGATTTGAAACCTTGCGGGAATTTCATTTTACTTTGTTGAAACAGATCGGGGGCAGAAAAAAATCTATAGAGATCAAATAAAGATCTCCCTCATGTTTATCATACGTTTCTGTTTCAAACTAATTTTAGCTCGAGAAAATGTTAATATAATTTTTAGATGAAGTGTGACTGTTTTTATAAAGAGGTGACAAAATAGACCTACCCACTGAGGATTTTTAAGAAAAACGTTATTTCTGATCCTTTTTTGCTTCACGTAAGTCTAGAGCGCCTTTGTTACTCATGTGTAGATGATATTTTCACAGGATATGCAACCTGTCTAACTGAAATCTGATGTGCTTTCAAAATTATGTGATATTGGTAATTAATATTAATCGCGAATATTTTCCTTGTATTCAAATATCACGGAACTTTTTGAAACGTCCGGTATTTTTTTCAGAATTTGTGATTTTGCTTCTACCATTACTGTAAAAGTTTATCTAGTCTATAAATAGAAAACATGCTTTCGTGGGCCCTTACAAGAAAATGATGTATTAGTTTTCCCTATGATCGTGAAAATTACATTTACGAATGGAACTTGGCTTTTTTTCGCTCCTTTATTGATCAGTTAACAACGGTCGTAGAAATATGTTAGAAGTGTCATCCACCCTGAAAATGCTCGACTTCGAATAGGCGCGAAGAGATGGAAGAAAGCGATCCTTGAAATTTTGTTTTTCTTTGGGTTGAAAGCACACGAGGAGAAGTTATTTACCCAAATGAAGAAGGAGGGATTGTTGAATTTTGAAATGGAGGGAACTTGTTTCCAGTTTTTGTATAATCACGACATCGCGGATGAGGATAATCTTATTTTCAAAATACCAACGACACGGGGGCGTTTATAAATTGAGCTGTGTGAATTCCGCGATCCCCGAAATTATTTCAATACAGGGTAGAAGATTATTCGCTGAACTCGCGACGGAGACATAATGCTTGAAATGTCTCTTCAGACATCAGAAGCCCTGCTTGAACTTTTTAATTCGTGTTGACTCTCAGAGACAGAGCGCGTTCGTTAAATTTTTTTTTGTCGAATCGGTGCTCTGTTAATCGTATCAACGTCCTTCACGTTTCAACGGTCCGAAATAATGAAATTTTATGAAGAATAACGAGACCCGGTCGTCCATGTGTTATTGCAGTGTGTTCCCTTCCTATAAAATTTTCTTCTTTTGTAGCGGCCGTATTATTGCTTTGGATATTGAAGTAGAAAAATAAAAATAAATAGAAGAGACAGATGACATTGCGAAGCAGCATTGCTCTGTATGTATGGGGGAGAGGGGTTTTGTATTTCTGTCTAAAAAATGTTGACTTTTGTTACTAGAAATGTTGAAATCGGCCAGCAAAATATTATTATTATTATTATTATTAACACTGACGCGATGCTCGAAAGGGTAGTTCCTGTGGCCGGGGGTGCGGTGTCATAGGGGCCACTTTGGCATGCGTGCATCGCCATACGTCCCACCACACCATTATTATTATTATTATTATTATTTTTTTATTTATTTTTTTCTAACTAATGTAAATGTTTGAAATCAAAAGCCAAAACAAAAAAGGTTTTGGCTTTTTTAATCCTGTTAACATGTGCCTTGTTTTCTCCGGATTTTCCTCGCTTCCCTTCTTACAATGAGTTTGCAATATGATAATAATGTCGGGGAGCTCCTCGGATACATTCCCGGGAATGGAAATCTGTTGACAAAAAACTTCTTGGAATCTTGACGTCAGATGCAGTTACGTTAAACTACACGTTCCCGTTTCAGTCGAAGGGGCTAATTATGGAAATAAATTTTAGTCAGACTTATTATATCAATTTAAGTCAATGGACTACTGCGAGTTTATCCGCTTCAGATGCGTCACACTGTGCTGCAGTTGATGAAGAGACAGATCGCCGGCTTTTGGTAGTTGCCAAGTTACTGAGTAATGAGGAACTTATACCCATTTTCTCAGTTAATAAAAGTGGATACAGAGTTAAAATGTGGATCCAATAGAATTCGCATATTCCAGTCACCTGAACCATTATGGGGGGGGGGGGTCAGGAATAAGAACTTTACAAATTGAGTCCAGGTTGGAAAGAAGTTTTGAGGCCCCCATTCCATGCCTCACAGTCCGAACTGGGTTCCCAATAAGTACCGAGATAGGTCCTAGTATCTCAGTTGAGTCTCTTGCGTTCTCCTTCCAGTTTCACTGGACTTAGAACTGGCTGCAGCAAAATCCGCGGGTGTGGTTAAGGACACAGAGTGTATACTTTATTTATTTTCGGCGGTTATAACTTCCTGATAATTTTTCAATATGTTCGAATGTACTACCCGTTTTCTGTACCAACTCGTCCATGGTAGCTCGGATGAGATCTTCTTTCTCATTCATTATTCTTGTTTTTGGAGCCGCTACTGAATTCATTTTTTAGTAGGTCACACTCTGACACTCTGTCAATGTGTCAACAAGTACATGTACATTAGAGTATTAGTGGTAGAAGGATAACATACGGGACTCAGTTCAGTCGCATAATGTGGAACCAATTCGTTACTATCCCGGACCCATTTGGAGAATTCCTGGGGCCCCTTTCCGACTACCCATTTTTATGATCCCTTTCATTTGGGACCCAGTTCGGATACAGCCTTGAATTCAGTGACTACAGCAACCTGTAGTTGACATACTCGAAGCTTTATGTTGAATAATTTCAAAGTTTTCACGTCCGTGTCCCCACGTGGACCATTGTTGGTCCATTGTTAGTAGTGGTTACTCTAAAAAATATCCTCAAAAATGAATTCATTAACTCCAAACATCCTATTATTATCGATGTACGTGAAGTAATGTTGAATATTTTTAAAGTTTTTTACATCCCTGTCCCTCTATGGACCCTTGGTGTGGTGGGAAGTATGGCGATGCACGCATGCCAAAGTGGCCCCTGAGACACCGCAGCCCCGGCACCGCATCAGTGCTGAGGGACCCTTATTGACAAGACTTACTGTCAGAATAACCTCAGAAACGAACTCAGCGACTTCGAAACCTTCATTTTCCATGTACCTGATGGTATTATCTCCAAACTTCAGATTTTGCCCCTCAGTGGAGCCTTTAGAATAAGAGTTCGGACAAAAAAATTCATAAATGTATTCAGCGTTTCTGAAATCCGTGTATCTCGTTTTTATTGATCCCACCTCCCCCGATGGGGACCTTGAACACTGCTCGGTTTAAAAAATTTGGTTAGTGGGTTTTTATATCGAAAGATATAAGTTTAGCCACTGGGAACAAACATTTCAAAAATCGCTAAATTTTTGACCACCCCGATCGAGGAAGGTCAATTTCAAAACTTAGAACATCGAGGAAGCAGTTTTGAAATTTAAAAGAAAATGGAGGGTGAAGGATCAGTTTTAAAAATTTGTCCAATAAGGACATTGGGTTTCAGACTTGCAAAATGAGGAGATTGATTTTAAATTTGGAAAATGAGAGCGCTGATTTTCGAATTTGAAATATGGATTCATTTTGAAACTAACTGAATTAAAGGTTTATTTCTGTACAAGGCAATGAAAGGGTTGATTTTAGTACCCGCAAATGGAGGGAAATTGAATTTTTTAGATTTGAAAAATGAAGAAGTCGATTTGATTTCGTTTTGAGATTTGAAATAAGAAACAGTCGATTTTGATGCTGGCAATGTGTAGTAGTGAAGTTATAAAATTTGCAAAATGAGGGTTTGATTTCGAAAATTGCAACATGAGGATTGATTTCGAGATTTTTTGCTAAATGAGGTGTTATTTTTGAAAATGAAAGGGTTGATCAGGAGTATCTACCAAACGAGTGATTTTTTTTCAAGATTTGTCGAATGAGAAGATTAGTTTTAGAACTCACAGAACAAGAAGATTTATTTCGAGGCGTGCAAAGCGAGAGACTCGTTTTGAGATTTTTTTTAGAAAAAGCGGTCAGATTTGATACGTACTCAGGAGTGTAAATTTTCGAAATTTACGTACAGAGAGGATTAATTTTCAGATTTGCGAAATGAAACGGTTTATTTTGAGATTTTTAAGAATAGGGCAAGGTGTCTACAGGTGCTGGAAAGTCCTTCAAGTCCTAAATTTTGAAAGTAGGTCCTAAAAGTCCTAAAAAGTGTTGAAATAAAAAAAAATATTGATAAGTCCTTTATTTTTGTTGAAAATACTCAAAAATAATTTTTTAATGATTCCTACGATTGTTTATTAAAAAGTGCAGCGCAGAATCTATATTCACAAGGAGGGAGCAAGTGAGGGAGCAAAAAGGAGAGAGAGGTAAAGGGGGTAAAACAATTGAAAAAAAAAAGATTTGCACACTTAGGAAAAAGATGGAAAATACACCGGCTACAGTCCTGTAAAGGGTCCTGAAAAACTGTGTCATTTTTACTTTTCAATTTCTGTAGACACGCTGTGGGGGTAAATTTTGATGCATACCAAAAATGGAGGTAGTATTTTGGAGTTCGTAAAATGAAGTGAGTTTATTCTGTGATTCGTAAATGAGGGGTGGCTGATGTTCATCCTTGATGGGGTTGATTCTAGTTCCTTCAAAATGAGTGGGCTGGTTTTATGATTTGCAAATATAGTATAGTTCGATTTCAAAATTGACAGAATGAAGTGGTTAATTTTGAAATTAGCTAGTAAAAGAAATTTTTAATTCGCGAAATGAGAGCTGGGTTTCGATTGATGCAAAATGTATAGTATAAAGAGCGAATGTAAAATGAGAGCTGTCAATTTTAAAAGTTTGCGAAAATGAATGGGTAGTGCCTTAAAATTTGTGAACTATAAGCATCATTTTGATGCTTTAACAAATAAAATATTTGTGATCTGCATCGAGAAAAGGTGTTTAGTAAGCAAAACACAAATTTCCCATGAGAATGAAAACAAATTTTGAATGCGAATATCTTTGGATTGGAGCGATCAATCTTCTTGAAATTTGGAATAATTATTAATGGGTGTTATTAAAATATAACCATTTTATTTTCTATATTTTTGTTACTTTTTGTTAATTGGAGGGATAAAATTTTCGAGTTATTCAGTATTACCTACTGTGAAAACAGTGATAAGAGCTTTTGAATCTATGAACATCTGCCATGATAAAAATCAGCATAAATCAGCCCGCGGAAGTTCGTGTTGTGGAAGAAAATACTGTAACGTGAGAATTACTTACTAGACTGAAAAATCGTCATACCGATAAGAATCAGTCTTGTAGGGCTCAACTTCGATGGTTTGTAAAAGCCTAAATAATTCCCCCCCCCCCCACACAAAACCACGTGAAAGAGCAGATCTTAATTAGTATAAATCGAGTAAAATCTCAAAATTGAATTTTTTGCTCACTAACCACCTGTTCTCGATGCAGGTCATATTTATAATATGTTGAAATCAAGAATCAGGGTTACCAACAGGCTGCTTTTGGCAAAGCCAGACCGTATGCTGCTGAGGGGTTGTCCGAAGACTTTTTACCGTTTTTCTGGTCCCGATGTTCTTCTACTCATTCACTGACACCCCTGTCAGTGATTGAATTTGATGAAATAATTCTAGTCATGCTATCGGTTGTAAATGTAGAACAGCTATGGTGATAATTTCTAAAAATTCAAAATTATGTTATCCGTCCTATTTTGAAAACGTTGCTAGTCAGGTCAGAAAAATCTTTCAAAGGGGAGGGAGGATTGAGAATTTTAGCATTGCCACCTACGAATGTTGTTCACTGAGTGCAAATATTAGCCAACAATCAAGAAAGAAGGTGCTCGTCTCTTCAAATTTATCAAATTCTGCCTATATAAAGGTGCCATAAACGCTGGATGGAAAGTCTCTGTTTTCGGTATACTTGAAACTTATTTTTTATTGCCATCCTCAACGTGGGGTGAAATTCGCCTCAGTGTTCACATTAGCTCTGAAATTTGAATGTTTTTGTATCTTATCTATATTTTTTACTTGGTCTTGTTTTCTCCCTTCTTTCTGGGTCTCCAGTCAGAAACTGCTTGTCGCCAAGGGTGGAAAGTCAATCATTCTTTCAACTGCTGCTGTTTTTGACTTATTACTGCTTTTGTCGTTTGTTCGACTGACTGACTGACTGACTTTTTCTGCTGTTCAACTTAAAACTGTTTTTGACTGACTTTTTGTGATCACCTATTACAGCTTATCAGATGCGGGGAGAGAGAGGGTTAAACATTTAATAAAGAAGGACAGATCGATCAAATAACATCAAATTGCAGGCTAATACGCATTTTAGCATTTTTAAGAAAAAAAGTTGATGATTTTATTGTTATTGACTTTGGACTGACTAACTGCTGATCATCATTGATTCGTTTCAATCGTTTGGCTTTCGACTGACTCACTTTTTGAATGGAAAATTCTTTCAAATTTTGACTTAATACTTAAACTGATTTAAACTTTCCACCCTTGCTTGTCGCAGTGCTTTCGACGTTGTAATTCGACTGTGCAGGAACATGTCGGGAGGTGCGCTGGGAGTTCAAATCTGTTTTGAATACTTCATGAGGTACACAGTCACGAGTCAGTTTCTCTTTCAGCATCGAACCGAAGTTAACCCTTCTCGCGGTTGGAGGGTGTTCGAGCAAAATTAACGTCTTCGGGGACCAAACTTCATCAAGAGGTCGTAACTGAAACGATTTTCCAGGATCGCGCTGCTTTGTCCGTGATTCTCGATCACATGCTGTACAATAAATTTGAGTGAGAATTTAATTTTCTTGCTCTCTTCTCGGGCAGAAATGCTGGCTGCGTCACTGATCTTTCGCTACGGGGCGGATATTTCCTAAATTTTGAATTTTTGCATCGTCCACAGATGACGTAAATACTGTCGGGCCGTATGTTTGTCTATGTGCACGGGGCCTCGTCGAGGCGACAAATTAATCTCTCCCAACTTGGCAAAAGCTTTCTTCAGTATGCAGCTCTATTCCGGTAACGTATCTGTGCCTACCGTTTACGGCTTCTAGTTTTGTTATTTTACAGCAATAAAAAACGAAAATACTGCATGAAGCAAGTAGGAGACACAATTTAAATGCGAAATCGACTTCCCCAGCTGCTGCTACTGCGGGTGTGCGGAGCAGCAGAAAAGGTGGCGACAACAAAATCGAAGTTTTCAGCTCTTCGGCCGATTTTAATTAATTTTTCATTTGTCAAGTGTTTACGCAGCCTGTTCGTTTCGTTTTCGCACACGCCGAGTAATTAATCTTGCTTTTTTTTTCGCGTTTTCAGGAAAAAATCACACCAGTAGCAGGCCCGCATTGCTGCCCGAGCCGGTCGGAAAAGGATTGCTGCAGAACTCGACGGTGCAGCCGATGAAAATCGAAATCGACAGGACACGTCCGTCTTCGTACTTAGGTGAGTGCCGACGAGAGTAATCACATTTTTGCATAAGAAATCGAACTCGATCTCTGCTGGTAATTTATTGACGTTTGCGTTTCCGACGGTTTTCAAACGACTGAAGGAGGAGACGATCGCGAGGTTTCTTTTTTGGAACAAATGACAGGAAACGGCGTTATTGTAATTTAGGGGGAAAGATTTCGGTGATTGATACCCTACACCATTTCCCCAGCGTGGAATTTAAACTTGTATAGGAATCCATGCAAACCTGGTAGCTCGATTGTTCGGAGCAGGAGAGGCGGAAAAGTGACATAGCAGAAAGTATCATTCTGGATCGTTGAAAACTCGCCAATATGTTTCAGTCCGGCCAGAGCCGTACCCAGGATTTAAGTACGGGGGGTGTTTTTCGATTAAGACGAATTTTTTTCTTGGCGGGAGGGGGGAGGCTACAAATAGCCCAAATTTATCCAAATGCGCGCATGCATATGACAAAAACTTCAACATTTTTTGAAACTCTCATTTTCATACTTTTTACAGAAAATGTGACACATCCACCCTCCTCTCCATCTCAAACCCATTTTGTTCATTTTTTTTTGTCATGGGGGGGGGTTACGGCCCTGCACTTTTCCGATGAACTAAGTAAATTTTTGAAATATCTTAAATAACATACGAGAAATTTCGAAATAATAATTTTCGTAATTGGCCTCAATAGAGTTGTTTAAGGGGACAAGGGGAATAAGTTGAATTTTTCAATCAAAACCAGATTATTTCAAATGGTAAATAGGGTGAATGAAATGGTTTTTGGTTTTTCGTCCATTTAAACTGAAAAAAACAGTTATTTTCAAGAGTTTTCCGCGCTTGGATGGATGGACATAGCAATGGGAGATGTAGGAAAAATGTTCCTTTCAAAACGTCTTGCTAAACTGGCCAATTCAAGGAAGTCGATTCTTATTTATTGGAAAACATTTTAAAAGTGTATACCTATTCTTTGTTTATTTATTTTTGGTTTGAGATTTCAAAAATGTCCATCTATTAGCAAAATCCAAAAACAATCAGAAGTTGGCCAAATTTACCAAGTGTTGACCTTTTTATTATATTATTATTATTGCTGTTATACAGGGCCGTACCCAGGATTTAAGCAAGGAAAGAGGGGGCTTGCGATCGAGGTACATTTTTTCCTGGTGGGGGGAGGGGCTCAATCACAGGTGCGCCCTCCTCTCCGTCTGAACCCATCGTTCTTCGTTGTTTTTTTTTTGGCCAATGGGAGGGGTTTGAACCCCTAAAACCCTCCCCGTCGATGTTGCTGAACTGTAACGAAAGAAAGGCTTAAAGCTCCCGAAGTAACACAAAGTGAAAGAGATGACACCGTACTCGTAGGCCGAGACCTGAAGAGGAGAAGGCTAGTGTTAGGCAATTTATGCATCATATGTTTGTTGGAATGGTAATAATTATCATAATCAATGAAAATACATATGTAAACATTCCCCAATGGATAGAACATTCTCGCCACTGAAAGGTTTAAAGCCTCTTTAAGATCAGCTGCTGAATGTAATATGCTTTTAAGATGCTTTCGCGGCTCAACCCCCCGCCGTCACTCGCTTCGCTCGTGCTGGCCTTGCTCGGCGCTTCGCGCCTCGTCCGACCATCACAGTCCTCAGTGTTTGGTCTATAACTTTTGTTCCTGAGTTGAGGTTTACTTTGCGCTTCTTTTGATTCCCCTTTATGAGCGGTCCTTAATCTTCCAGCATGAATTTCCCCCTTCCATCCTTTCTTCATCACGAGCCTCCTCCTCCACCACGACCCCCTTGTTCACCACGGTCGCTGTCCGCCTCCACGGTCGCACTTCAACAGTCGCAGCCCTCCTCAGCCACAAACTCCTCCCCCACAACGGCCATAATCTCCTATCAGAGGCTTCAGTGCCCACCCTATGGTCTTTTACCTCCAGTATCCCCCCTGCGAAACCTTTCCTTCTGCACATCTGGCTAGGCCCTGTCCCTTGGACTTCCTCCTCACCTCTACAACCGTCGACCACCACAACCGACCTCCACCAATTGAGCCTTAATCTCTTTACATTACCCTCTCCATCGCTCCATGACTTTCTCTGTCCACATCTTCTCCTCCACGTGGCACCCTCCGTTCATCCCTCCGATCATCACCCAATCCTCCACCTTGTCTCCCCCCGATCACCCTCTTCCACCCGAGTGCTCTCCATTAGGACCACGTCCCCCGACCACTCCCACACCACTATGGCCTTCATTTCTATTCACGTACCACACCCCCACCAAGACCTCTTCATCCATCACTACGCCCTTCCCAACTGCGACCATAATCCTTCGCTACAGCCTTCCTCTTCCACTGCTCCTTCTCGGCGGCCTCCTCATCCCAACTCCTACGAAATCCCCTGGTCTTCCACTCAGGAGCTCCATCACCATGACCACCCTTCCCCTTGAGACCCCCACCATCAGCCCCTCTCGCACCATGGCTTTCATTTCCCTCCCCAGTCCCTCTTTCACCCAGGACTTCCTCCTCTACCAGGATCTCTCACTCACCATTACCCCCCGGGCCTTTATCTCCCTCTACAGTCCCCGCCACCACCGTGGATTTCCTCCCCTTCAAGAGCTCCCTCCTCCACCATGAGTATCTCTTATAACCCCGGGCCCTTATCCACTAAAGTTTTACTGCCCCTCCAGGACCCTCACCCATCACTACCTCCTCCTTCCTCAATGGCCACCCTCTCCTACCAACCATTTCCCCCATCACGAGGACCCCTCACCCACCACTACTCCCTGGGCTTTATCTCCCTTCACAGCCCCTGTCCTCACTGTGGTCCTCCAACCCCCTTGAAGTTCCCTGGCCATTCACCCAGGAGCTCTCACAACCATAACCACCCCTCCCCCCGAGAGCCCTTCCCCCTCAAGACCCCACCCCGCCACCAGCCCCATTTCTCTCTCCAGCTCTCTCTCTCATTAAGGACTTTCTTCTCCATCAGGTCCTCTTACTCATCTTAACCCCCTGCCCCACCCAGGGCCTCCATCTCTGTCCAGAGCCTGCGCCCCCATAGAGGTCCTCCTCCCCCTTCGGGAGCTTCCTCCACAACCATGAACCCCCTCCTGAGGGTAGGCAACCCGCAGCGATTTGAGATCTTTGAGATTATGGGTAATTATTTCATTATATGTCTTTTTATGTCATATTATGTCTGTTATGTCTTAGACGAAGGCTGGAATTTAGATATCAGGCTCCTTGGAGTTTTTTTTTTCAGGATGGGGGAGGAGGAGTTTTGGTTTTCAATATACATACAGAGAGAAGAGAGATAAGTTGATCTAGTTTCTTTCGAGAACAGTCCCAGTCGGTATCGTTGGATACAAAGCTCGGTGCAGTCTGAATACAAATAGGCTCAGATGCCACTGTTAGAAGAACAGGTATGAGGTCAGAGGAGAGGAGATTCAACAGATAGGAAAAACTGAAGCCCTCCCCCTCGTGGAAAGTCGTTTTGGTAAATTTTTACCGTATACACTATACTAGCCTTTACCTTTGTTCGGGATCAAAGGTGCTGGTATCCCTGCGTATATATTTAGACACCGAGGCGCCATTAACGGTAGGTGGACGGGGGTACACATATACCGGAGAGCCGTTGCTCGTTCATTTGTACGTTTCAATTTGAAAGTCTAATTTTTCTCCGCAAGTTTGAATACACAGCTGAGAGAGCAACTCTCTGTGTGGCTTTAATTATTTTATACTTTGCATGCTGCGAAATGTTAATTGCGACCCGCAGAAAAGATGTTACCTTTTCTGCCGTCAGGTGCAAAAGTCAAATGGAACTTCAAAGAGTCGGAGCGCGCGACCGAGCGTTGCGAAAAAGGGGATTATTTGAAAACTCTCCGCTACGAAAGCGTTTTTCTTGCCGTCAGGCTTATCATGTACGTACGGGGGGAGGGGGCAGTGATGCTGCGGTTTAGTCGAATGAGAGAATATTTCAACGGAATTGCGTGGTACGGCGGTCATCGTGACGCGAGCGGAAGGCATTCAGCGCCGGTCACCGTTGCCATCCAATTATCGGCTAAAACCCGGACACAATTATCAAAAAAGGTCGGCCAAAGGGGTTCGATTAAAGTTTCTCCGACATTCGGCGACCATTTCCGCTGCGTGCAGCCGAAGAGAGCTTCTGTGCCTGTCTATCGTAAACTTCGCCATGCATCTTTCGTACATGCTGTCGTCTTCGACTCTTCTCGCGCTTTTTTCTTCCTCTTTTACCGGGACGGCGGAGCCCGGCAGCCGGGTCGCAATGGGCGCTGGACGGCGCGCGGCGAGATGTAGCGCGGCCGCGGTTTCGCGTATTATTGCCGCCATATTCCGCTCTCTCATCGCGCCCTTATAGTGATGTACGAATGCACATTAGATCGGAGCACTCGGATTATCGTCGACCATACGTTAATCAGGAGTTTTTCTCGCAATTGCGGTGTCGAGTGTGAGAAATTCTCGCAGTTGAGGGTTGATACTGGCGAGAGAGGCACTTACCGCTTACCGCGTCCGCCCTATCAGTATACGCGGGAAGACGATTTTTTCTTCATCTCTAGTTCCAGAGCGACGATTTTCCCCCGGCTATAACGTGATCAGTATCACAAATTTGTTTTTTATTCCGGGATTTATGGCATAAGCTCGCGTAAGAACGTGACCTCTCTGCTGCGCTTCTTCTTCACTATCATATTTAAACGATTCATTGGGTTACCGCGTGTATACGTCGCGGATACGGTATTCTGTCTTGAATGTAAGACGACGATGTTGATAGCACGCTGCACAGTGGCTTCTCAGAAAATCTAGCTGGCCAAAAATCAGAAACTTAGCATTCGGGGTTTCTCGAAAGCGCTGAATTCATTTTTCGTGAAATTTTCAGTCGAAACCCGAATCGGGGTTCAAGGGGACTGGCGTGTCAGGGAGAAGTCGCCCGAATTCATGGTAGAAGAGGTGCAAAAAACACTATGTAGCTTGAAAACTGGAGAAATTGCCGGACCAGACAAAATAGAAATTTCAGTACTAAAAATGGTGGCCGGCACAATAGCAGCATTTTTAGCAAAACTTTTTACACAAATAATCAGATAAAACTACATCCCTAAAGAATGGAAACAATCCGAGATCGTATTACTCCATAAAAAGGGTTCAAGAAGTGACCTGAACAATTACAGACCAATGAGCTTGAGCTCCTACGTCAGCCAAATATTTGGGTAAGTTCTAAAGAACAGGATTTATAGAATACTGGATGAAAACCAACCTAGGGAACAAGCGGGACTTAGAAAGGGGTACTCGGCCGTTGACCTTATATTTACTTTAAATCAAATAACAGAGAAAGCGAGGGAGTATCGGTATGCCACTATACCTGCTGTTCATAGATTTTAATAAGGCTTTCGACTCGGTAAAACACAGTTCGGCCTGGAGGGCACTAAACAACCGAGGGGTAAAAAAGGACACCATAGAAACTATCAAAAAATGGTACGAGGAGGCAATAGCATGTGTAAAACTAGATATTGAAGGAGAAGAATTTGAGATTCAAATAGGGGTCAAACAAGGCGACTCACTATCACCCAATTTGTTAACGGCAGTTCTTGAAGAAATTTTTAGAAAATTAAATTGGGAGGGAAAAGGTTTAAGGATAAATGGTCAGAGGCAAGGCCGTACCGACGGGGAGGGTTTTAGGGGTTCAAACCCTTCCCATTGACCAAAAAAAACAACGAGAAACGTTGGGTTCAGACGAAGAGGAGGGCGGATCTGTGATTGAGACCCTCCCCCCACCAGGAAATAATTTATCTTGATCGCAAACCCCCTCTCCCCTTACTTAAATCCTGGGTACGGCCCTAATAACAATAACAACAACAACAACAATAATAATAATAATAATATATAATAAAAAGGTCAACACTTGATAAATTTGGCTAACTTTTGATTGATTTTGGATTTTGCTAATCGGTGAACGTTTTTGAAATCTTAAACCAAAAATAAAAAAACAAAAAATGGGTATACACCTGTAAAATGTTTTCCAATAATTCAGAATCGACTTCCTTGAATTAGCCAGTTTGGCTAGACGTTTTGAAAGGAAAATTTTTCCTACATCTCCCGTTGCTATGTCCATCCATGTAACCCCCCCCCCCATGACAAAAAAAATGAACAAAATGGGTTTAAGACAGAGAGGAGGGTGGATGTGTCACATTTTCTGTAAAAAGTATGAAAATGAGAGTTTCAAAAAATGTTGAAGTTTTTGTCATATACATCCGCGCAATTGGATAAATTTGGGCTATTTGTAGCCTCCCCCGGCCCCCCCCGGCCAAGAAAAAAATTCATCTTAATCGAAAAACACCCCCTTACTTAAATCCTGAGTACGGCCCTGGTCAGAGGCTGAGTAACCTGCGCTTCGCCGACGACATCGTCCTGATGAGTAATAGCATGGAGGAACTGAACCAGATGGCTAGGAAACTTTGCGAAGAGAGTAGGAAGGTTGGACTTAGCATGAATTTCTCGAAGACGAAAGTGATGACGAACGGGGAAAATGGAGAGTGTTGGATAGAGGGGAAAAATCTGGAAAAGGTAGATGAGTACGAGTACCTCGGGCAAACAGTGGCAATAACGGAAAGGTGGAAACGGGTGACGAAAGAAAGAATTGCAAGTGCTTGGAAAAGATTTTGGTCGAACAAAAGAATATTTGATAGCAAGCCGTCTCTACAGACGGAGGTAAGAGTACTGGAGTAGTGTGTAGTGCCCTCCTTATCCTATGGAGCACAAACGTGGCCCCTGACTATGTCTCAAAGGGATAGGATTAGGAGAACATTCATCAGAATGTGGCGCAGATTGATGAAAGTAAAAACAAGTGATGAAACAAAAATAGAGTCAATTTTGGCGAAAACCGGGGCAAAAAATATAGGGTGGACGGCAACTAGACTAATGTTCAGCTACACGGGTCATATAGCTAGGGAGAAAAGCAAGTGAACGAGGATAGCAGAAGAATGGGGCCCTAGGTATCTTACCAGGAAACGGGGGAGACCCCCAACAAGATGGAGGGACGAACTAGTGAAAAATTTTGGCATGCTCTGGGTAGGGGCAGGTAGGGATAAAAGGAGATGGGTAAGAACGGTCAAAGCCTATGCCCAAGGCCGGGCGAACCTTGCAGCAGGGCGGCTTCCTGCATAGTCGCGGAGTTGTAAAGTCAAGGCAGCAAATAAAATAAAATAGATTTTGATCTATTTTAGTCCAGAGTCGTGGGCGGGGCTGACACTTGTTTGCTGCCGTGTCTTCGGTAGTGTACCGAAATTGTTAATAAAAATTCTTGGACTGTTTTTTTGGCGTCTTCTGAGCTGGTTTTGAGATGTCTGATTCACATCAATTAACTAAAATGTGTCTCCTTAAGTGTGATTTTCCTTTTCTCCCCTCCTTCGATCCACGTTCCAAGAGCACCCTGGCACGTTTTTCAGACAGTCGGTACCAGTGAAGAGCACGTTATCGTATCGGAGTCCAATTGGTGATTTTTTTTTTGGACCACGGTTTTGGGAATAGCGAACTACACGCTCGGGGGTAGTACGTAGTCGAATCCGTCCCAACTGGCACACGAAAAGCGTGTTTTAGAAAAGATCACGAATCAGAAATGCAGGACACAAAAGACGTTTGTGAGATGATTGCATCGTGCCACACTGGAAGTAGCCAGGCCGGACGATTTATATAAAAATGTGCATTTGCAAGGAGAGAGTAGCCGCAATATTAAGATGTTTTTATACTGTTTGGTCTCCCTGTGCTAATCTTTTCATCTCTGAGTAGGATTCACACTTCGTAGCTCATTCCTTGCCTTCCTTTCCAGTTCTTTCCCCCAACCATTCCCTCAAGTAATAATAGCAATATCACTGGATGTCTTATTGACAGAGTGCCCGGCGTACTGCCGGCAGGACCCAGCGTCCTACTTGCCTCACAGTAGCTAATGAATGAATATAGCTAACAAGTACTGTTGGAAGGACGTTGATATGTTCTTTGAACTCAGTGTTGACAGTAGATGCAGCGTGAAAAAAAAATGAAATGCGTTGATTTGGAGCCAAGATAAGAGAATGAATAGAAAAATTTTCGCATTTTGTAAGGTGACAACATATAGGATTGCCGGTTCCTTCGGTTCACGTGTTTTGAGACCTGATAACATTATGTTTACCTTCCAGTGAAATTTCTGACGTAATTTTGATCAACTTTTAAAAAAAATTCATGATTTTTCCTTTATTCTTTGTATTTTTCGGACTATTGTTACCAATATCTTCTGTTTCTTACTCGTAAAATAATGAATAAAGTAATGGATGTAGGCGATAGAGTTTCAGCGAAAGCAACTCTTTTTGATGCTGCAGAATCGAATTTGTGAGTTATAGTGTATTTGGGGAAATTTAGAAGAATGCTCGATGCTATGATATTGGTACAGTTACCAAAGTGTGTGAAATCAGAAAAAAATGCGTTTGTACTATGGGATCTTGACAAGAAGAATACAAAAATTGAATTCAAAGATCTGAAAAAGGGGAACACGATAAGTTTAGTAAGTTATTTGATGGGATATTTCATGTTAAAAAAGAGTAGTTTAAAAATATAAGAATTCAATGTAAGGGTGTTATTCACGTTTCGATGAAGCAACCGTCCAAAGAACTGAAAGCAACTATGAGAATCAAGGCGATACTGATACTCCTCCAGCTCTGTCGTCAAATCATCTTGCTGAGATTTCAATATTATAAACATTCGATACAAGGGCGCAACCAAGGAGGGGCTAGGAGCTATAGCCCCCCCCCCCCAAAAAAAAAAAAAAAATTAACATTTTTCAAAATGAATTTTGAAATGAAAACAAATAATTGATGCCGATTCATCGTAGATTCGTACAAATTTACAGCTCATGAAAATAGGCAGGTACCAAATCAGGTAGTTACCAAATCGAGCTTTCATATCTGCCCAAATGTTTTTCCCTAAATTCTAGCCCCCGCCAAAAAAAATTCTGGCTGCACCTCTGGTTGGATAGGTAATCTGGTTTACTGTTTGTCCTTCTGGTAGAACTCTACTTTGCTGACCATGATGTGTGTATCTGTATTAGTACTATCTTGTCCTGCCCGTAGTACATCCAAGAAATGCTTCCAGCAATACGCGCATCAAAAGTCTGCCGGAAGGCGCTACCAGCAGGACGCCCCGTTGGGCACTCCATCATTATATTTTGACCTATCATTTTAACTCTTCTCTTTACGATTAGGTATATTCTAAATTTCTCTTTTCCCTCCTATTCGCCTCAGTACTTCCTCATTCCAGATATTTCCAGTCCATTTGATTTTCAACATTCTCCGATAACACCACGTTTCAAAAGATTCTTCCTTTTTCTTTCTTGTGTTCCTATTGTCCAGGTCTGCGATCCATTCAATGCTATACTCCAAATATACGTCTGAAGAAATCTCAGTCTTAGTTTTAAATATATATTTCCCCTAATCATGTCCCCTTTTTGACAAAAAGCTTTCTTAACTTGGTCATTCTACTCTATATTTCTGTTGTACTTCTTCCATCTTGCGTTATCAAACTATTTTGGTATTTGAATTCCTTTACCTCCGTTATTTTTTCATCTCCTATTTCCATATTTATAGAATTTTGTTTCCATCTACTAACTACAATCTCTTTTGCTTTATTTTTATTCATCTTCATTTTATATTTTACTTTTAATCTTTCAGCCAACTTCTTCAGTGTTTTCTTTAGTTTTTCTTTACTTCTATATTCACTATTGCAATGTCATCTGCAAAGATTATCATTCTACCCGTCCGCCTTGTATTATCACACCTGATTTCTTTTCACTCATTTTTTCAATGCTTTTTCTATAAGTAGATTAAACAGTACTGGTGACAAACAGCAACCTTGTTTCACACCTTTTTTAATTTTCGTTTCTACCACTTCATCCTCTATGTATTTGTATGTGAGCCTTCTGATCCTTATATGTACCTTCGAGTAGTGATGCAAGATATTGAGAGAATCAATATCGATACGATAATATTGTTATTATCACGATAATTAAAAATATCGATATAGTACTTTTATAAATATCGATAGATATTATCGATATTTCTGATATTTTGATCGGAAATATTTAGACCACTAACTTGCCTTGTTTCATCATTTTTTCAAACAGTGTTTTCTATAATACTTGTCCACTATCCACTATATTTTACTAATTATTTTCTAAGTTTCCTTTCTTCATACAGTTGTAAGGTCATAGACTCATGGACAATAATTCCCGTCAAAACCAAATTTTAAAAATTGCAAACAATTTTGATCATATTAGTTACCGGAGTTGGCCTTGGCCTCTCTCTTTTCAAGTACTTGTCCATTTAATATTCCAAAATTCAACTTACAATCTTACAATTTACAAAACAAACACATTCACATTGAAGCACTTTTGAGCAAATTTAGTCATCAAAATCATTATCAGCAGTTTTCTGGCGAATCAAGTTAAAACTGTTACCACATTTTCGGCTCAGTAATAGGAAAAAACAATGAAAACCTGAAATTTGATCAAAAAAGACTTTATAACAATGGAGCTTACAGGCCTTTTTAGTACGTACGTACTTATATCATCATCAGTGAATCGTCCCAGGAAAAGGACCTAAAAATCTGTTACCTCAAGGCTTTTCTCTTAAATAAGGTACTAGGGAACTTGGAAAGGCGGAAAATTTTGCACCAATACTGTCTGGCGAAAGGGCGAAACTGGCGAATTTTGAGGAATTTTGGCGTTTCCAGACCGCCGATCGGTCACACTGTATTGGAGGTTTTCAAAATATTGAAATATCGTTCTTCCTACAAGAATATCGATAGATATCGAACATTATTCGATAATCGGAAAAACCCTATTATTCGATATTCAGCGGAAAAATTATCGATAGATAGCGATATTTTTGATACGATATTTACATCACTACCTAGGAGATGTTCCATATTACTCCTCTTTCCTTACACTCAACTCCTACCTCCTTCAATATTTGAAATATTTTTGACCATTCAACATCATCAAAAGCTTTTTCTAAATCTACAAATGCTACATATGTATCAATGGTCTCATGGATACTTGGGTTAAGTGACATTTTATTTTATCAGGTCTCCCTACCTTTCCCCTTTTTGCTGTAATAAGAACTTTCCCTTCCTCGTCCTCTAAGATATCTGGCATCCCTTCCTTCCTCCTGTAGGCTTATCCCCCTATTTCACTCCCTCGGTTTCCCGTCTTTACTCCCCCCCCCCTTGTGCTAATGCTAGTCTCCGGTCTCTTTGCACGTGTACAGCTCTTTAAAGAACTCGGTAGCCTCCCTGACTGTTTCTTCTCTGCCAAATAACTTCATTTCAGTATCCCTAGTTTTAATTGCCGGGAGTACATTTCGCCCATTTTGCAGAGCTCTTCGCACTCTCCTGCTTGAGCTACTTTCTTCAAGCATTTCAGCAATGTATATCTCCGATTATAAGCCGTCCACGAATATAAGCCGCACACAAAATTTGAAGACGTACTTCAAAAATAATTTATTAGATGTGAATATAAGTCGTAAAATATGTATTAATAATGCTAGAAAATAATTTCAAAAAATCGGTAGGTAACTGTAGTCTGAGTCATCTACATCGCTAGAAGAACTTGAGTCGTCAGCCTCCTCACATTCATGTTCACTGACTTCCCATTACACATCGTCGTCAGTACCATCCAGGGAATGGGAAATACACATAAGGCAGATGTGTATCACCAGTCAGGAAAGTGCACATGCACAGACATGAAACTTACGAGAGTTAGCGATAAGGCAACAAAAAATGATTTTTTGAAATTATTATTTGTATATAAACCGTACCCCACATTTTAAAACGTTAATTTCTGGGGAAAAAAGTGCGGCTTATAATCGGAGATATACGGTAATTCTTGATCTTATTTCCTGATATCATTTCTGATTTGTTTTTTGATTAATTTTTTGAGCTCACACAGTTCGATTTGGTCTTTCTTAGAGAGCTTATCCTTACCTCTGATTTTAGTTCTTTTGTCAGTGAGACTTCGTTTCCGCACCAATTTTATCATCGGCAGTTGGCTTGACCTTCCTTACGTCGAGCTGCCTTACCACTCCCTTGATGGATATTCTTCTTGTAACCCGACGCAGGAGTTGTCTTCCACCGCTTCCAACCTCTTTCTTAGTGCTTCATTCGCCTCGTCCTACTTATGTCCCGGTATGACCCATTTACTCCCTGTATCCAATTTCTTAGTACTCATAGGTCCACTTCGGCTCTAGCCATCCTATGGTCCGACGAAAAACCAAATTTGTTTAAAATGTCATATTTTCTAATTCACGAAGGTCGTTCAAAAAGTAAGGTAACAAGGCCAATAAAAAAATTACAACGAATTAGAAAAATATATTCAAATGAAATATGTTTACATATATCCATGTATACTACTGCTCGACGTAATTTCCCAGTCGATTTAAACATGTGTCCGACCGGTGGATTAGTTTATTGACACCACTAGCATACTACTTTGCCGCCAACAAATTGAACCAGTTTGACACATCCTCGATCAGCTTATTGTCCTTGTCGAATCTTCTTCCGGACAAATACTGTTTTAGATACAAGAAAGTATGAAAGTCGCTGGGTGCTAAATTTGGGGAGTGAAGCGAGTGTTCCCAAATTTCCCATCCGAATTCCTGCAGCAAACCCTTCGTTACATTTGCAGTGTCATGGGTCGGTCGCATTCTCTTGAAGGAAAATCACTACCCGCCAGGGTGAATACGGGACGGTGATGTTATTTACAAAACGTGAAACGGACCATACAAAATGAAGGTCTCGGTTTGTTGACGCGAGGAGTGATTTTCTTTGAAGACAATACGACCCCTCACACAGTGAATGTAACGAAGAGTTTGCTGCAGGAATTCGGATGGGCCTCTACCCGCACGCACCAAATTTAACACCCAGCGATTTTCATCTTTTCTTGTATCTGAAGCAGTATCTGTTCGGAAGGAGATTCAACAACGACGATAAGCTCAGCAAGGATGTGTCAAACTGGTTCAATTTGATGGCGGCAAAGTGGTATGCTAGTGGTATAGATAAACTAATCCACCGGTCGGACAAATGTTTATATCGACTGGGAAATTATGACGAGCAGTAGTACATGAATATATCTAAACATGTTTCATTTGAATAAATTTTTCTAATTCGTTGTAATTTTTTTATTGGCCTTGTTACCTTACTTTTTGAACGACCCTCGTATAATAGTCGATTATCTGACCGATGGTAAGTAACAATGCTTTGGATTTGCCCATATCATGCCGGTTACATTCTCTGTCGGCATTTCCGTATTTCTCGCTTTTTTGTTCCTTTTTCTTTCTTTCTTTTTCACTTGACCTGTCTTGAGTTGGATCAACGTTACTGTAATCTCTACGTAAAACGCCATGTATTACGTGCGCGGAAAAGGAAAATCGGGGATGCCACGAGAATAATCACGCGCCGGGAAACAGGTCATCGGGTGGTTGACCATCTTCGCGTATCACCTTCAGCCCGATGATTAATAACTTAATTTTGGCAGAGTGGCCGAGTACACACACGTATACGTGTAGTTATCTTTTCGTCCAGCCTGATGTCATACTGTTCCAAGTTACTGGCCAAACAACTGTCCGAATTAAAGCCCTATGCCGCATCGTGCCCCGGCCTAGTACACCGAGAATTTAGTATTTCATCCGAAGAAATTGAAAGTACGTCTTTACGTCACTGAGAAGGTCCTGATGCGAAGGAACCTAATATCTTTTCTTTATAGTCTATTGATAAATTGTACGTAAAAGAGGAGTTTTGTGGGAAAAAAGGGTTAACAAATGGGAGCTCGCTGGAAATTTTTGAGGGTGGTGTTTTAAATGACCTACTAAAATTCTCAGCCTCTATCTCCTATGCTCATTTTTTGTAGGAAAGTTCAAAACCGCTCCAGTCAGGTTTTCTTTTTCTTTCATCAATAATTTCGAGCGTTATGGGATATGAAAGAAATTTTCAAATAAAAATTATTATTCTCACACCAGATTCACTATAAAAATTGTCCCTGTTCTTTTTTCTTATCAACCCCAGAAATGTTACTAATGGAACGTTCCGACATCCTTCTGAAGAGCATTGTTTAACTCAAAGTTTACGGAGAAAAAGAGTTTTTTTTTTTACATTTCACGGGATTTTGGGAATACTTCTTTTCAAATTTGCTCTCAACCCGAGCCCTGGAATCCGCCCTTTCGAGCATTACCTCAGAGACGTCGGGAAGACTATTAGGGCCGTCGTAGCCCTCTGCCCTTCTGACCGAAAAAACGGCCTAAGTCGAAAATTCTGGCGAGTTGCTACGTGAGCTCAAACCCGGAACCTCCGGATTCTGAGACCAACACGCTATCCACTCGGCCAACCAGATCACCAGACCCCTGGGATTTTGGGAAGAAGAAGAATCAAATGTTACATGCATTCGATTCCCTATGTTCGTAGCTTTCCATCGCTGGCAATTTCTATGTCAGGAGGCACTTAGTGCCTCGCGTGGTCGGGTTCAAGGGGATTACAGAAAGAATCGCGGTTCTGAGGCTCGGTTGGAGAGGAGTTAAAATCTTAACAATTATTCCGGGCTATGATTCTACAAGGGTAGCGCCGGAGCCAGAGATTTCGGAATTCTACGAATTGTTGTAAAGGGTTATAGTAAAGGAGAGAGGGAACCTTAACTTGATTCTAGGCGATTGAAATGCTAAGGTGGGAGCAGATATGCCACCCTCAAGTAGTATTAGCGAATTTCGCGTAGGTCTTTCTAACAAAAGTGGAGAGAGACTTGTTCAGCTAGCCCTGGAAAACGATCTCAAAATTATAAATACATTTTTTGATAAACCTGAACACAGAAAATGGATTTGGAAGTCACCAAATGATATCACAAAAAATGAAATCAATCATTCATTTGTGGACGATTCGAGAGTAGTCGGAAACTGCGAAATTTTGAACAGATTTAAATTTTCTTCTGACCATCGCCCAGGGAGATTGACCTTGAATTTGGGAAAAAGTAAAAATTCGAAGAGGAAAAAATGTACTAAGAAATCTCTTAGCATCCCGTTGTACAAATCTGAGGAAGCAAGTGAGCTGCTAATAACGAAACTAAGTAAGTCAGTCAGTCAACTACAACTCAGAAGAAAGGCAAGAAAGATATCGACAGGTTGTTGAAAGCTTTGGAAGAAGTTCTGTCCGAGGTGGACGGGCGGCAAAATGTAGCTAAAATTGATAACAAACTGAGCCCAAAACGAAAGAGCTTATTGAAAAAAGGTCCAAGCTGAGATCGAAGCCAAACAGAAGTAAGTTTGAAAGAATTGAGTTGGTGGAGGTTAACAAACTCGTGAGGAAAGAAATTAAGACAGATATGCAGAATTATAACTTCGATCTGACTGGAGAAACAGTGGAGGAATCCTGGTCGACTGAGGAGGTCAAAAAAGCCCTTGCTAAAGGTCAATTTAGACTTCCATGCATAAATTCCTTACCCAATTAGGGTAAATTTTTTGACAGGAGTGGGAATTAGTATAGAAGCAACTAAATTTTACTCTGATCTCCACGCACAGCCCACAGAGGAGGAAGAACTTTGTAACATACCCACCCCTTGCCTCCGTACCATATCCTTCAGGATGAAGAATGTTTATCAACAATTCTAAAGGACGAGGTACAACGAATTTCGGAAAAGTTGAAAAGTATAAAAGTAGCAGCCTCCGATAAAATCGAAAATTATAACTTGAAAGTGCCTACCCTGGCATTGGCACCATTTCTACCTCCCTCTTTAACCAAATAAGGAATTACCCTCCCCTCCTGTTGAGGTCTGGTTAGCTGAGTGGATAGCGCGCTGGTCTCAGAATCCGGAGGTCCTGGATTCGAGCCCGCGTAGCGAGTTGCTATATTTCGACCTAGGCCCGTTTTTCGGCAAGAAGAGAAGAGGGCCAAGACAGCCCTAACAGCCTCCCCGACGTCTCTGAGGTAATGATCAAAAGGGCGGATTCCAGGGCTCGGGTTGAGAGCAAAATGAGAAAGAGAGAGTGTTCATTGATCCGAGTTACAGTTCAGGGTTTTGGCTGAAGTATATCCGTGGCTGGAAGAAATAAATTTCCATGGAAATGTACGAGTATAAACACGATTTTCGTTTAAATATACACAGTAGTATGACGTCATAGTAACAGAAGCGTTACGGTAGACGGGGGGCGTTACGGGGGGAGCGATACTGGTTTCGCTCAAGTATACCCAGTAGTAAAAGCATATAAAATGCTAAAAATAAAGGCTGTATCCGATTAAGATAGGTGAATCGGCTCTCGGCGATTTCTTCGATTTTTATTTTAGTCCTCGACAAGTACTGATAAAAGAAAATTTTTGAACCTACGATGACATTCCCATCCACCTCCAGGGAGATGTGACCTTGAAATATGTGATTTTCACGTTTTTGGCGTTATCTCAGGCATTTTTCAATCAATTAAAGCGAAACTTGTTGAATAGTAATTAGTTGAATTACTCTAAATTTTTTTCAAATTTTTTTAATCACTTATAGACTTTTGAAATTGACTTTGAAATTTTCAAAATGGTGTCCTGAGCGCCATTTTTGAGGTGGAAATTCAGAAAAATTCACGTATATTTTTTTACGTATTTTTCAACGATACATTCATTTTTAGCAATTTTCAAGTCCGGGCACATACGAGCGAAAACCGTAACGCTCCCTCGACACGAATTCAGTTGTTGACATTTCCATGGAAATTTATTTTTCTTTCAGCCGTGGGTATACTTGATCGATCTTGATCTTTGCTGCGCCCTGCGTGACTAGTTCTTCTTTTCTCTTTCCATTTCCAGCTCAGCTCAGCTCACAGTTCTTTAGCTCTTCATGGTGACAATTCAGTTCAGTAGTTGACATTTTCATTTTCTTCCAGCCATAGGTATTTTTAATCAATTATCACTAATTTTTGGCCATTCTTATGCTTATGAACAGCACGTTTCGCAGTTACTTATGAAAAAATGATTTATAACTCAAATATTGCAGGTTCACTTCATTTCTTTTGAGATGACCATATGAAGTACATGTATGTACGAATATAAATGAGATCATTAGCGACTTGAGTAACCGAACCTATAATAACGCTATTCGGAAATCAGTGTTCGTTTCAATCAGAATTAACTTAATTTGATGCAGAATTTTCCGGCAACACAAGTTTCCATGACTTAGTAGCAAATTTTTCCTAGCCAGAAGAAAAGTTAAAAGTTTTTATAGGAGTTTCATAGAAAAATTTCGCATTTTTACGCAAGAAATTGACTTCCATGCGGGCTTCTACTACCAGTGTAACTCAAGCGCTCGTCACTTTTTTATTTAAATTAAAGAACTGGTAATTCAAATAAGGTAATTTTAGCAGTGTTGAGTCTTAGAAGTCAAAATATGTTTTTAAATACTGTCATATACTTTGGAATTCTTTTGAAAAAGGCGTGCTACCAAAATATTTCGGATTCTCTGCATATTCACAATCTTTTCTCATCGGACAATATACAGCTCCAATTGCAGATCGATTATACCATACTGAAAAAAAATTGGCCATATCATGTGTGGTGGAACTTATATTCACCATGAAGAAATCAGGAATTACTTATACGAACGGAAATCGTAATCTGGAGAGAAAGAGAAACCTTTATATGAACCTTACACGATTTGTACTACAGATGGTTTTGTGTTCGATTTATCTGGGCCTTTCTATGCTACCCAAAACGGCGCACAATTAATGAAAATTGTGATGTCAAACTCCGAAGGACGTCCCAAGTTGTTGGAACCTGGTGACATATTTATTTTAGACCGCGGATTTCGGGATGCTGAACAGTACTCAGAAAACCTTGGCTGTGAAGTTTTAATACTAGCATTGAAAGGCCTAAGGAATCAATTGACTACTTCAGAGGCCAATGAATCACGTAAAACTACAAAAATTCATTAGCTGTCGAAGCTGTTCATGGAGTAATTGCAGGGACGTACCGATAGGGGGCAGGGGGCAACTTACCCCCTCCCCCGTAGAAATTTTTTTCACTTAGTTGTTGGGAAAATTTACCCTTTTAGTCAGGCGAGTTGGGAAAACCCAACAATTTTCTTTCTTTCTTTCATTCTTTGATACTTGGGAATTGAGTCGAGAAGTTGGGAAAACCCGACAACGAGTCAAAAAGTTTTTCTTCTTGTGCTTTGTAACTAGGGAATTTTGAGTTGAGTCAGTTGGGACGTTCACAGTTTTACTCCCCCTTCCCTCAGGAAACTTTTCGGTATGTCCCTGAGTAATGGGGGAAAAGGAGCGATTCCTCCATGACCAACTGGATAACAAGCTGCTCCTTAAGGTAGGCCTGTTCGCCAAAATAGCTTGTTACATGAACAATGAATTTGGCAAGCGTTTTAATTCAGGTACTACAGTGGTGGAAGAAATTTTTGCGTAATAACACAGAAATCGGGAAATGAAAATGAATTGGCAGAGTTAGTGGAAGAAAAACGACGGAGTAAGCAAAAACTTTGTTAGCGTCTCTTAAATCTACTGACATTTTGGATTTCCCAGAATCAACACAAGACGAAAGAGAAATTTTTTTTACTGGCACATATCAACTAACCCAAGCTGTCAGCTACCTGGCTGAAATGGTGGTTGAAAACGACGAAGTCGGCATTAAATATGTGAAAGAGGGGCCTAATATGGTACGATTTGAAACTAGATTTCGTCACATTAATAGTAAAACTTACAAATCTTACATCAAATATCAACGAAACGGGGATCAGGTATTGCGCAAATAGGCTCTGAGAACGATTGGTTGCTGCTCATAAGTAGCAGCCGCAATATATTACTTATCGAATGCAAGGTATCAGGACAAAACAGTGAAGCCAACGGAAATCCTGAGCAAAATTTTCAAAATCGAAAAAACTGAGGCAGTAATCAACGAGGTTAGTGATGATTATTAGTGCCTCCCTTGAATTTTTAATTATTTCCCGTGTTTTATATTGGTATTCAATTTTGCAATCTACATAATGTACATAGTACTTAGTAGATATATTATGTAGATTGTTTCATAATACTTTTTAAACGTTTGTTCTCTTGCTATTCCTAATTTCGTGTAGTCATTTAGAAATAAAGTAAATCTACAATATTTGAGTTCTAAATCATTTTTTCATAAGTAACTGCGAAACATGCTATTCATGAGCATAAGACTGGCCAAAAATTTGTGATAACTGATCAAAAAAATGGTTTTTTCGTTGTTTAGGTATGTGCCCGGACTTGAAAACTGCTAAAAATGAATATATCGTTGAAAAATACGTAGAAAAATACACGTGAATTTTTTTGAATTTCCACCTCAAAAATGGCACTTGGGACGACATTTTGAAAATTTCAAGGTCAATTTTAAGGGTTCATAAGTGATTAGAAAATTTGAAAAAAATTGAGAATATTTGTACTTATGACTACCAACTATTCACCAAATTTCGCTTTAATTGATTGAAAAATACCTGAGATAATGGCTAAAAACATGAAAATCACATATTTCAAGGTCACACCTCCCTGGAGGTGGATGGGAATGTCATCATAGGCTCAAAAATTTTCTTTATCAGTACTCATAGAGGACTAAAATAAAAATCGAAAAAATCACCGAGGGCCAATTCACGTATCTTACTGGGATAGAGCCTTTCCATGGAAATGTCAACCACTGAATTCGTGTCGGGGAGCGTTATGGGGGAGCGTTACGGTTTTCGTTCAAGTATACCCAGTAGTAAAAGCATGTAAAATGCCAAACCCCGATGTCTGAGGTAGTGCTCGAAAGAGCAGCTTCGTGTCGGGGGGAGCGTGTCCCCCGGCTGGAAGAAATAAATTTCCATGGAAATGTATATACCCGATTTTCGCTCAAGTATACTCGTTAGTGTGTCGTAGTAACAGGAGCGTTACGTGGGGCCGTTATGGGGGGAGCGTTGTGGTTTTCACTCAAGTATAGCCAGTAGTAAAAGCATATAAAATACCAAAAACACAGTATTTGGATGGGAGAGTTTGAGACCCTTTGAAGAAATTAGCACAACTGGTAGAATGTGGACTTTCGGTGTATTAGGAAAACCGTTTCGTCGAATTCTGGCTTGTTGCCCCTCGTTTCTTCCGAATGTCCTTTTGTACCTAGACTATTAAGTCTCTTTCCAAGTACATCAATGGCGTAGTCGGGGCGGGGGTCTGGACACCTCTCTGCGATGTTCTCAAATTGTGGTTTTATTAATTGTACCACCCCTTATAACACTTCCTCTCCTTGGTTCAAGACCGGACGCCTCGAACACTAGGCTGGCTACGCCCAAGTAGTCCATTCCATTATGTTTGGTGGAGCGTATGGCGACGCTCGCATGCTAAATTTGCTTCCCAGACACCGCACCCTTGGCCCCAGAAACTACCCTTTCGAGTGTCGCATCAGTGACCAGAGGGACAAGTACATTGCATAACGAATGCAATTCTACTATTTGAATCGCAGATACGTCGATAACCTTATTCATAGTAGCGTGTAACGCGTAGTTAGCGAATACCTCCACCCCCTCCCCTCAGCCCTGGTGCTCGTATTTTTGAACAATCGTCGTCGATTAACGGTGGTGTATTGTTTTTCAGCGCCACCTTCGTTATTCCACTTTAATTCCGAACAATCGAACGGATTTGACGTGTGTAATCCTTACCTGCCAGGGAGTGTAATCGCGCCGCCGCCACCAACGTTGCCGCCGCCGCCACTACCACCGCCGCCACCGCCGCCTCCGTCTTCGCCGGTACTGTCGTCGATGGAGCTCGTACCAGTGACTGTATCGGCCAACAATTCGGCGGAATCGCTGAGCAGCATCACCGTCACAAGTATTGAAAAGTAATTAAGAACGATTCTTCGCTGGCGTGCCCAGGCCGTCTCGGCCTTTTGTTACCCTCCTCGCCGCCATTTTTTTGCGCACTCGACGGGCGTGCAGCGTGTTATAATGCGTGAAAACCGTGTGGCCTTTGTTTCAGAAGCACGACGTCCATGTCGGTGGGAACGTTGACCACCTTCCAGCCGGCTCCGATCGCCAGCTCGCCGGTGCTGATGGTCTACGACCTGGATCCGATGAGAACGAACTGCGATAGGCTGTTTAATTTGTTCTGCCTGTACGGCAACGTTGTTCGGGTAGGTGTGCCGAGCGCAGAAAGGTGCAGTGGTCTGATTTTGAGATGTATGGGTACTGGATAGCCCCTTCCCCCTGCTACCGCCATGCCAGTGTTTAACCCTTATTTACGTTTATGGTCGCGGATTCGCGAATAATCTGGCCGGCGAAATGACCGGTGGGCGAGCACCGGGATACCGAGAAGGCCGCCATTTGGTGGAGCGGAGGAAAGGCTCTTGTATTTATTAGACATTAAGCTTGTGTTTCGTGCGAATAGTTCTGCAGATCGCAAATCTCTTTTTCGGGCTGTCGAGAGTGGATACACGCCTTGTTGAACGCGATATCGCTGGCTCAGCGTTTTACGGCGTGCAAAAGCCACGGCTTGATTTACTGTTGGCGTCGGGAGCGTTAAAATTCTGACTGCGGTCGGGTCGTTCTAGAGTTATGTAATCAAATTTCAGTGTACGCGAAGCCGGGCAAGATGATCGTTGAAAGGGCGAATTAATGCAACTGGGATGCGGTGTTGCGAAACTACGTTGGGTGAGGTTCCGTAAGACTGCGCACTTATAGTGGAAAAGTTACCGTAACTTTTTCCCTAATTACTGAAAACACCTCGTTATAAAATGTGTTGTAATTTGAACTTTCGTGCAAATCCGAGTTTCAGCTCTGTTAAGTGGATTGAAAATAAGTAGTTAGCATTTACCGAAGACTTGTAATTTTTGATCTCTCAAAAAGTTGGGCCTGTAAGAGTGCGCATGGTAGGTCTGTGAGACTGCACATCCTAAAAAAAAAAAAAAAAAAGCCAATAATCCACACTAAAGGATTTACGAATTTATTTACAGATTTCGCATACGCAACATTCCTGGCTTTTTTCGACACCCGCACGTGCACATATGCCCATTTCCGGTACTCTTTAACAGCGAATCCATTCTTCATCACCTTTGGAACTCTGCCTCGCGAATATTTCTTTCGATATTCGAACCATAGGCCGTTCGTAATGATAATTGTAATTGATGTTCGATTGATAATACCAGTTTATTCGGTCAACAGTTACAACAAGGGCGTAGATGGGTGCTAGGGGTCTGAACCCTTTAGCAAAAAAATAGATTTTTTCGGGAGTTATGTGAGGTAAATCGTGGAGAGGAAGGTGTAAAGGGTCAGGCAGGACAGAGAAAAGAATTGTTCAGACCTCCTCCCCCAATGGGTTATAAAGGAATGATAAATGCCATCACCGCAACATCAAATGAAGTTCACAGTCTTACGGAACCTTGCTTTCTGAGATTCATCTCAAATTTGGTCACCGTTCCATAAACGTAATACTTTTTTACTTTTTTTTTCCTTCTTCATTTATTAACAAGACTTTGTTCGTATGATACGCGTACCCATTTAGTGTGGGGGAGTGGGGGAGGTCATGTCGCCGAACGCACCCGTATTCGGGCAGAAGCATCCACCGTCCTTCCCCAACAGCCCCTAACCCAGTGGTTCACAACCTTTTGTAGCCCATCGCCCCTCTCTGGAGGTAGACTAACACCTATCGTCCCCTTTTAATTTTCATTGTATGCCTAATTTTAATTTTAGTAGGGACGGTGTCGAGTCAAATGCGTTCGGGTATGACGCGACGATGTGTAGAGAGTGGATTATGACGTCTTGGCCTAGATATTACACTATTTTAATTTTTCGCCCTTTGAATACTCATCGCCCACCACTTATTTATTGCCCCCCTGATAACCCAAATTGCCCACTTGTGGTGATCGCCCCCGGGCTGGGAAACCACTGCCCTGACCCTTCCGATTCTACACCAGAGTATCCCAAATGATTTTACCACTTCATCCCGCCATCTTTTCGGCGGTCTTCCGCCTTCCCCTTCCACTCTCTGGGCGACCACTCCTCAGCTAATTTTCACAATTTCTCGCTGCCCCTAACCATGTGTCTGACGTACTTCACCTTCAATATTTTGATTCTCCATCCGATATCTATCGCCTCCGTGGTGTTCGCAATTTTTTCGAGTTGCATCTAGTCTTCAACCCTAATTTTCACGATAATTCTTAGCATCTTATAAAACGTTACGCTCATGCTTTCGTTCTGAGCTTTTGTTAGCAACCGCGTTTGGGCTCCATAGGTGAGGGTGGGTACCACACAGGATTGTAACTTTTGTTTTAATGGGTAAGTTCCCTTTGAGAAATGCCTTATAAGCCCTGAAGTTTTTCCATGCCTTCGCCGTCCTCGCCCTCGGCTCCAATTTTCCCCCTACCATAGCGATCATTTGACAGAGGTAATTGTACTCTTTGACCATGTCTTTTTCCTCTCCCCTGACCTCGATTCCATCCCCCTTTATATTATTCATTATTTTGTTCTTGGAGGTGTGTTCATTGTCAGTTCTACTTCCTCAAATGTTGTGCTAAGCTCCTCCGCCATGACCATTAACTCTTCCAGATCGTTACTCAATAGCACTGTATCGTCGGAAAAACGCAAACTATTTAGCCGCTGACCATTAAGTTTCATTCCCCCCTTCCCTGTTTCCCCAAATTAGCTTCCTAAAAATCTTCTCCAGTAAACAGATTCGGGGAGAGTGGGTCCTCCTGTTTTACTCCTTTTTTAGTGACAAAAGTCTCCCCTGCTCTGTCCAAACGTACCATATGTAGTCCTTTTTTCGTACATACCCTTCAAGACCCATACTATGTCCCTTCCTACTCCCTGCTTGACCAAAGCTTTCCACACTGTCCAGTGGTGTCCCGAGTCGAATGCTTTATTATAGTCAATAAACGTGAGTCCTAAAGGCATATTAAATTCCTTAGTTTTCTCCAGAAGTTGGTTTAATGCGAAAACGTGATCAGCTGTTGAACATCCCCTCCTGAACTCTGTTTGTTTCCTTGGTTGGTTCCCATCCAAAATATGTATCTATTTTGTATTATTTTCCTAAAAATTTTGCTTGATGTTCGAGGAAAGGCTAACGTTCAGATTACTCCTATCCCCTTTTTCATGTAACAGTATTATTTCCGATACGTGCCATTGCCTTGGAGTGAATGCCGTCCTAAAGAATCTGGTGAACCTGGCCATGAAGGGTGCAAGAGCTCTAGCCCAAGATCTTCAGTATCTCATTTTCTATTTTATCAGGTCCCCCTACCTTCCCCTTTTGCTGTGACAAGAACTTTCCCTACCTCGTCCTCTGATATCTGGCATCCCTTCTTTCCTCCCTGAGGCCTACCCCCCTATTTCACTCCTTCGGTCTCCCCTCTTTACCTCCCATCCTCCCTTCTTAGTGATAATGTTCGTCTCGGTCTCTTTGCATGAGTACAGCTCTTTATAGAACTCAGTAGCCTCCCTGACTATTTCTTTTCTGCCAAATAACTTCATTTTAGTGTCCCTAGTTTTAATTGTCAGGAGTACATTTTGCTTATTTTGCAGAGCTGTACGCACCCTCTTACTTGAGCCACTTTCTTCAAGTATTTCAGCAATTAATTTATTCTTGATTGTATTTCCTGATATCTTTTCTGATTCGTTTTTTGATGAATTTTTTGAGCTCACACAGCTCGATCTGGTCTTTCTTAGAGAGTTTATCCTTACCTCTGATTTCAGTTCTTTTGTCAATGAGACTTTTCGTTTCCGCACTAATTTTATCGTCGGTAGTTGGCTTGACCCTTCTTACTCCGAGTTGCCTTACCACCCCCTTAATGGATTCCTCCATCTAATCATCGACACAGGAGCCGTCTTCCACCTCCTCGAACTTCTTCCTTAGTGCTTCATTCGCCTCGTCCCACTTATGTCCCGGTATAACCTACTTACCCCCTGAATCCGATATCTTGGTTTCCCTAGGTCCATTAGAGCGGAAGATGAGTTCCCCTTCAGCTGTAGCCATCCTATGTTTCCATGAAAAACCAAATTTGTTTAAAATTTCATATTTTCTAATTATTCTCAAATTGTTTACTTGTAAGTGGTCGATCTCGCACATCGTTTTGTTGTCCGGCAATCGCCGGGTCCATTTTTTCTTTATTAGCTTATCCCGAAATGTATTTTGCTATTTTTAAATTTTCCCCCAAAGCTAAATCTATTAGGTGATCCCCGTTTTCATTTGTTTCCCCTGCCCTGCATTTTCCCCAACTTTGTGATTGTGGCTAGTCGGCTCCTATTCTTGCGTTCCAGTCCCCCATGACTATTGTTTGGTATCCGACTTCAGGTACTATCACAGAAGCGCAAATAGGGCTCAGAACTGGGAGGGGGCTTAAGTCCCCTTATTATGAAGCAACACCACCCCCGAGCATTTTCTTTGGTAATTTTTCAGTGTTTGGGGGACTATTTAAAAGTTTGCCCCTCCCCCTATTTTGCCTATGTACTATCACCTCTTCGACTCGATGGAAGAATTCTTCTGCCTCTTTCGCCGGGACCACATTAGTAAGGGCGTAGATTTGGATAATTGATAGTATTTCCCCACCTCCTATAGGAAGTTTCATGGTTGCAATTCTCTCTGAGATTCCTTTAACCATAATCAACTTGCAGGGACGTACCGTAGGGTTTTGCCTGGAGGGGGGGAGGGGTAAAAATTGTGAAGGTTCCAACTGACTCAACTCAAAATTCCTAAGTATCAAAGCAAAAAAAAAAAAAAAAAAAAAAGAAAGAAACTTTTGACCTGTTGGATTTTTTAAACTGACTCAACTCAAAATTCCCAAGTATTAATGTAAAAGAAGAAAAACCTTTTGACTTGTTCGGTTTTTCCAACTTCTCAACTCAATTCCCAAGTATCAAAGCAAAAAATAAAAAATAGAAAACTTTTTAACTTGTTGGATTTTCCCATTTCGCCTGACTGAAATGGTAAATTTCCCCAACTAATAAGTAAAAAATTCCCATGGGGGGAGTCCCCCCCTCCATTGGTACGTCCCTGTCAACTTGCCCCCTTTTTTATTAATGTAGAAACCCACCCCTCTATGACCTTTAGATTGTCCAAAATAGTGAAAAAACGTTCCCATTCGTTCTTCTGAGTATTTTTTCTCCCTTCCGTCTTATTTCAGATAAGCCAATTATATCCCACTTCAGTCGAACGTAATACTAGAATCATTTAATCATTCGAAAGCTGAAGACATATTCTTTCGTATGATATAAAATAAGGAACGTCAACGTTCAAAAAACTGCTGTTGAATAATCCTCATATGTCGCGGAAATATTCGAATTTCATTATTCAAAAACTCCGAATCTCAATATAACGAGAAATAAACCGGGATGAATCACAAGTTTTCCCGCATTGATAAATAATAGGTTTTCACAAGACAATTTTACCATAGAGTCTGATTCACGCGAGCTCCTTTCAGCTTCGAGAAATCGCCACTGCGCAGTCTTAGGAACCGCGCAGTTTTACAGATCCTTATCCTGTATATTGAGGTTGCGAAGGTAAATTATGGATCATTGTGGTTTCGCGAACAATTGGATTCTTTTTTGAGTTCGGGGTACGGAAGAATTACACTCGTCCGTTTCAACGAATTGAATCCGTAATTGTCGATCTGGACTTGTTTAAATCGCGACCAGCGAATGGAAGGACGCTGAACTTGAAAAGTCCGCTCTGAGATCATTGCGATAAATTAGAAGCGTAAACCTTATACAGTGTGTCTTGGAACCATCTCCCTGTAAGGCATCTGGTAGACGTACTATCCACAATGCATGCAGGTATGATGTGTTGTCTAACCTATGTCTTACAGGGGCTGAACTACAGAATTTTATAAATGAAGCGCTCTATGCAAAGGTACTGCATATATGTCGGAGAAGTGAATTTTGTCCTACATTACAGAACGTGTTTTCTAGTCGAAAATTATGTTTTTCGGATTTGAATGGAAACCGCTTCTGTAGACCTGGCAACAGCATACAGTAGAAAGTCGTCGTCTACGACGTGATATCTCAAGTTTACAAACAAATTACGATCTACAGGCTGGTTTCGGAAAAGGGTACCATAAGTCGTGCCGATCTTGTTTACGTTTGTGCGTGCGTTATCAGTACAGCTGCGCATAATAATTATCGTGGTACGTCATAGGGTAGGTATGAGAAAACGTGAAGTAAATTTGATTCGATATTCACTGAGACCCACTGGACGCTGAGACGTCAGATTTTTCTATCTCACAACTCTTGAACGCATTTTTCTGAAAATTAAGATTTCACATCCTCAAACTTGAGCTGTTTTTATTTCAGTCTCTGTATTGACGCTAGCGACTTCTTTTTTGGGTAACGTACCTAGATACATTCGTGCTCATCAGATTCTACCTGAAACTCAAAAACAAGTTCTTCGACATATGGTACCTTTTCATGGAGCGCCTCATGTGGTGGGTTCAGGCCAGAGATGGGAAAAATCGAAAATAATAACGATCATTAAAATTAATTGGATTGAAATCATTTTATTTGTGATTTTAAAATCATGATTTTGAAGACCAATAGTTCTTGATTTTAATAAGTTTGATTTTGTGTTTTATAGCCCAGGGACATTAGGTCCACCCCCCGTGAAACCTTTTTTGTAGAGACTTAAGCCCCCAAAATTGGTTTTTTGCGTTTTTCTCGGGAGTGGCGCATTTTTTTTTTGGGGGGGGGAAGAACATCTGAGTGAAAATATTTTATATAAAATTTCCTACAAAAATAGTCTCTTGACATTTTTCTGTAGAACGCATAGGAACGCGGCTACAGATTGCTGGAAGTACTACTGTTTCTGCATATAAATGCGTATAGACATTTTGCACCACCCTACCCTTGTGTTCTGTAAAGTGTTTTTAGAAATCTCCCTCGTCTCGTGACATCATTTTTCTCCGTGATTATTTCGATTTTAAAATGAAACAATCATGATTTTTAATAATTCGTAGAAAAATTATTTTTTTATTTTGAAATCGTGATTTTTGAATGAATTTTAGAATGATTTTAAAATCATGTTTTTCAATTCTTTGTTTTTTGATTTTGTCCATCGCTGGTTCAAACAAAGGTAAGTGAGTGCTTTTCGAGTGGCAGATGAATCGATTGCCGCAAAATTCAGTTTCGTAGTTGGTCAACTGGCGCGTTTCTGTCGGAATTTGAAAAATTGCGAACGAAATAAGTGAAAATTAGGTTTCAACACGCAACACACGACTTTATGTTTTATTAATTTGATCCAGCTGAATTTTTTTGTGGTTGCCATATAACTGTACTCGGTCGTTGAAGGTTACAAAATGACGTTATATTGTTTATTCTTGCTCGAAAATGAATTGGTTTTAAAAGAGTTCAAAGAACATGGGGGGAGGAGCACCCCTCTAAGTTATTGATTTGAACATGTTCGGTAAATTTGACGTTTACGCAGTATTTTGGGTCGCACTGAAAAAATGAAGTTTTTGATTTTCGTTACAATAGGGATTTCGGATATTTTTCCTTTCCTCGTTGATAAAGTCAGCGTGAAATGTGCCGAAAACAATTTTATTTCAATTTTTGAGAAAAAATCTATAATTTTTGGTTTTAAAAATTTTACTTTCTTTTTGTGATTTTTGATGTTTTTTTCATTCTTGAATCAATAGACGCTATTTTGGGTTTACAACTATCTCGCTTCCAATGGTAAAACATAATTATATCGTTTCCCATTGATAGGGATTTTCCCCTGAGACTAGTTCTGTTTGTCCAAGCAGTGGCGTAGCCAGGATTTTTCCGAGGGGAAAGGGATCAGCAAAATTTTTTGGGGGTACACGTTACACCTTATATGAATTGTATGTTTTTACATGAACGCATCAGTATGTTGTGCTTTTCAACTTCAATTATGCATCTAAATTTAAATTTCATTTCGCGCATTTACTGTGATACTGCCAGCATATACAAAATTCTCATCACAAGGGGGAGGGGGATTCATCATCCTAATCCCCCCTCGGTATATCACTGTGTCCAAGTTGTAATTCAGTCTTAGTCACAGCAGTAGTTTTATGATTCAAAATTCTAATTGTATTTGGTTTTGTAAATCTCTAGAACATTATTACTATGAATCGTCAGTGCGTAAGAAGCGAGTGCATGGATGGCATATTCATCCCGGTCTTGTTTATTTCTTGAGTTCAAAAAATTTAACATATTTTTATTAATTTATTATTTTAATAACGTTTAGAATTTTAAAAAGAAGATTGTGAGTTCAATTCAGCGATTCTAAGCCTAGTGCAAGAATTTTTCTTGTGTTTTATTGAAAATAAGAAGAACCGGAATAAATTTCTACGAAATCAATTTCACATCATAGTTTGTATCGTAATCTGGGACCCAATGTGCAATCAGTTACCCTCTATAGTTACCCAGTTACCCGTGGAAAAGTTACCCATTTGTTACCCTCTGGTTATCCTCTGATTACCCTGATTCCCCTTTAGTTACCCGTGTAACTGGTGGGATTTTGCGCATCGGGGATACGAAAACTTTCAAATGTGTAAAAAAATTTGATGATACTAATTTCAAAATTAAAATTTTAATCAGAAAATTTTGTCGACTGAAATCAAAATTTTATACCTAATTGTTTAGATATTTAAATGTTGGAATCAGAAATTGTTGGCGCCTCGAGGACTTGGGTTATTATGGCTCAAATTTTGGTATTTTGATTCCATTTGATCCGAAATTAAGGCAAAGTGCCAAATCTTGATCGGGGTACCAAATCTTGGTCAGTTTTTCATTACGCTGTGACGTCACACCGAATAGTCTGTTGGTGCTGCCACCTGTCTTAACTTGTAGAACAGACCTTCTTTTTCAATTTAAACCACTTGGCCTATGAGATAAGTGTCTTGGGTGCTTTTTAAAATTGTTGTTGCAAAAACGTTAAAATTTCCTGTATAAAAAAGTAGACTTTTCGAAAAATCGATTTTATGATCACTTTGGATACATTTTTGGTTTAATATGATGCTAACATACTACAGTAATGATTTTCTTCATGTTTTGACAAATTTGATTTTTTTCCTCATGCGAACTAACTTTGAAAGTAAGCAAAATTCTGTACAAAAAATTTGAATTATCGAAATGTTATCGCACATAAATCGATTCTGATGAATGGAAACACTTTTTATAATCAAGTAGAAATGATTTCGATGAAAATTCTTAACAAATGAATGTTTTGATTTTTGGAGTAATCAACATTTGGCACCTCACTTTTTTGACCAACATTTGGCACTAAATTTTTTTTTCAATTTAAAATTTGATTTTAAGACCGTACTGATCAATATATTGAAGAAACTGTGGAAGTTTTTCATGTGTAACTTATTTACTAAGTGTTTATAAGTAAATTGTGTTCAGAAAAGTGAAAATTTACGTCAACATTTCTGGTGCCAAATGTTGGTCAATTTTTTCAGGTGCCAAATCTTGATCGATCAAGATGTTTTTTTTGAAAATTCAAATGCTCATATCTCATTAAGTTTTTCAGTAAGCGGGTTCCGCCTCGCACTTTTATGTCTTATTTGCCTCCTAGTTTTTATACATTTTGGGGAAATTTGAATCGAAGGGGTGACCAACATTTAGCACCTAGTGCCAAATCTTGTTTTTGGAAATTTTATCAAACGTAGATGAGGAGGGGAGGGGGTGATTTTTTTCAATCACAACCTCCTTAAAAGGTAGTTAAAGGATAAAATTTTTGTATGCTGGTTTGAAATTTACCCCCCGACCACCACAGACCACCCCAGGGGACCTAAAAAAAAAAACGATCAAGATTTGGCACTATGCCTTATTTGAACTCTTGGAAAATCAAAACATTTTTTTATTTTAGGTCGCCATTTTACAAATTTTAGAATTCAGTTGCTGGAAATTCAATTTGGATGCAGGATACACGATTCATAAAAGTGAATCGCGAAAAGGCCGAATTTTAAGGCAGCTTCTACTTGCTGGTATCAACCCAGACATAGTCTTAATCGTTTGTGCTTCGTTTATGTTTGATCATGCCTTTAATTCTTTTCGTTGTGTGTTCCTTCCTGTAGAAGAAGCCTAAAAGATTGAGACCATTTTCATTTCAAAAAAGGAGGCCCCACATTTTCCATCAAAAAGAGGAAGCACGTACGAAAAAAATGGAAGCACAAGGAGAAACGACTGAAACTTAAGGGGGGGATGTTGCTGAGGCTCGACGATTATTGTAGTGGGAGGGCTACCACAGACAGTTCTTGTCGTATCTGATGGAATGACAATTTTTTTGAATTTGAATAACCGAAAAATGTTTCAACTGGGAAATATGGACTTAACACGTGCCATTTCGGTAGGAATTCAGATTAGAGGGCACCCATCTTGCTTAACCCGGGAGGGGATAGTTCCCTATATTTCGTAAATTGGAAATATCACCCGTAGTGGAGAGGGGAGATAATTGGAAAGAGTGGGTCTTCAATTATTGCATGATCTTTACGGGTTCCCTGTATCCCCAAAATCCTCTATGCTATAGAAACGTCTTCTGAAAATTTGGAAGTGGAGCATTTTTCTGAAAGAGATAGCTGAATATTACTCTTATAAAATTTATACAGAGTCCGGAAACCAGGAAATGAGATCCCCCGAACTTCTCAATAATCCCCCTTCTTAGTTTACGAATTCGGTTGACATCTTGCGTGAAAAAGCGAAAACTTTCTGTTTCTTCTTGTTCGTACTCAACATTTCTACAGTCAGTAAAATTCAATACTTTGTGGTCGGAAAAATGGAACTTCTGGAATCCCCACTGCTCTCTCGAGCAGAGTCGTAGTGGTACGTCTGCGTTTTGGTCATATTGAGATAAGCCAATGGTGAGGAGAAGGAGATGAGTGAAGAAAAAGTGGATGTTCAACACTTCTAACGACTCAACGATTATGACTGGTTCTGAGATCGCGAGTAGTACCTAAATTAGCTCAGGCATATGACGCCCCTTGTTTTTTGAACTTCTGAATTTCATGTAGTACTGGGCGGAATCGGTACTAATATTGTCTTGTTGTTTGCAGATAAAATTCTTGAAAACCAAAGAAGGCTGCGCAATGGTTCAGATGAGTGACCAGTATGCTGTGGATCGGTGTATGGCTAATTTGAACCCGACGGATATGCTGAATGGACGTGAACTATCGTTAGGGTATGTAACTCTATACTTATTTACCTTACTGAACTTTTGCAGTTTCACTTATGCAGTTTCTGCAGAGCACTTATTTCGTTTTTGCAGGTACTCCAAACAGCCGTTCGTTAGTGAGAACAGAGGGTCGTTTACGTTACCAGATGGCACTGAAGGATTTAAAGATTACTCTAGTCATAGGCATAATAGATATTATAATCGTGCTTCGTCGCTGAAAAATCGAATTCAACCACCTTCGAGGGTAATTAAAGCATATAGATAAGATTACAACTAATTTCTGCCCATTCGGAGTCCAGCAACCTTGAAGCTCATCGAGGAAGACCGATTTAAAATAGTTAATTTTCAGAAAACTGACTATAAAGAATAGGAAACAGAAATGTGGGTCTTTTATAGTTTGCTGTATGCTAGGTGCATTTCCTCGCCCCCCCCCCTCCTATAGACTTGAAACATATGCCATTCGTTTGTGGTACATTTGTGCTTGTGCTGAAAACCCCGTCGTTTGTGCTGCTCCCCTTCCTGAGATACGCAGGAAAATTTTTTGGGGACTGTAAAAACTCCAGCTTCCCCACTCGACTGATGAAGTTGGTGGTACCAATCGTTTGTGCTGAAAACCCCGTCGTTTGGGCTCCTCTCCCTCCCGAGATATTGAGGATTACTTATGGGCGGGGGGCTGAAGAAATAGTTTTTGAAAAAGGGGTTAAACACAGAATTGAAAAGGGAAAAGTGAATGCAATCGTTTGTGTTCTGTGCTAGTTGGTGCTGCCACCCGTAACCTCCTAGCCTGTCACCCGGTCGTGAGAGGGGTCTTCATCATAATAGCAAGATACATATCAGATTTGCCTGAAGATAAAGGAGTAGGCTAAACACGACTGTGTAAGCAATAAGGGAATGCAATAAAAAAGTTGTTTCTTTTTTGTTACTTCGCTCAATAATTTTGCCAAAGACCTACCTACTTACATAATACATTTTTGTGCACGAATTTATTAATGAATGTAGTTATAGCGAAAATGCTATGTTCACAAAAGAAAATTTTGGTCGAAAGAACGTAGCAATTAAATGATTTTTCCCCAAAATCAAATCCTTTGCTCAGTTACCTGGAAATTGAGCATAATGTTTTTTGGTCGTCAGAAAAAAAAATAGATGAAATTTTGCTAAAAATTCATGACTGTGCTAACCAACTGCATTTCGCCTCACATCATTTTTGTGGAATTGAAGTTGCTCATTTACTGGCTCGATCAGTGAATCAAACAAATATTTTGCTCCTCAAACATATATTTTAATTGATTTTTTGGGAATTTTCTATAGCAGCACAACCATCTCTCTCAAATTTTTCGCAAATTGTAATATTACCACCTTGAGCTGTTGCACAGTGTAAAGTAATCTCAATTTACAACATTCTACTATTTTAATACAGTTGGTATCAATGCAACAGAAAAATCTGAAAAAAAGTAAAATAACAAAATTGAGTTTTGAGAACCAAAAAACTTTTGGACTCATTTTTCAGGCTATTGAATGAGCTACTTCAGTGTCATAATCATTGTTGAGGACCCCCAGCTCATTGCCCGGTTTGACTAGAAAGCTCAATTTTTTATGGGAGAACCCCCGAACTACTTTCAACCACAGCACCAATTTTTTTTTCTTCAACTTTTAACACTGGGTGTTTATATTGAATATATTTTCTGTCATAAGTAGGTATTATTGTGGCTAAAAAATACTTAAATTACCCATACGTTCTACCCAAATATTAAAATCTCTTAGCGTTGTACATATTTTCAATTCGTAGTCTGATCATTAATTTTATACAAATATAAAAAACCTATTGTACGGCGCTAATACAGTCAGGAGGACGGGATTTTCAGTACAAACGATTGACACAATTTTCGATCCCGCTGATGAAAATGGGAAGGCTCCCGGTTTTACAGCCCCTCCCCACAAAAAAAAAAAAAAAAAAAAGTTCCTGAGTATCTTAGGAAGAGAGCAGCACAAACGACGGGATTTTCAGCACAAATCGGCCCAAACGTAGCCTAAGCAAATGGCATGTTTCAAGTCTATCGGGGTGGGTGGGGGCCAAATAAATTATCTTTCTTTTCTCCACCTATCGCAGAAGTTAAAAAATTCCAAGTTAGACTCGGACCTACTGCTGGAGACTGAAATAATTTTGCAGCCCTACTTGTGGTATGCCTCAGGAGAATGTCGGAGCTTTCCACCAATTATGTATGTTTGAATTTGCATATAATAAAGACTTAAGGTGAGAGCGAAAGAAAAATACAACGTGTTTTGCCGTCCCTTTGTCGCCCGAAGCTGAAACCTCATCAGCTACGGGAAATTAAGGCCTGGTTTCAACATTTCTGATAATCGATAAAAATTTACATGGAAAATTGTTTCTTTCCAATATTTAAAATATTTGCTATAGGCTTTTCTTTTTTTGATATATCTACTAGAATAGTTTTTATTCAGTCGCAGTGGGAATTTATTTTTTCAATTTTTCCTAGGGATCCTACCACCCTTAATCAGTTTTATTGAAATACAAGAAAATTCTGCAAAGTTTTAGTTCGAGCGAATGAGGGAGCCATATGACTGTGCTACCCGTCCTTTTTGCTTCGTAAGGAAAAATATACGAAGTTTCGATATTGTTAACCGAAAATTAATTGTATTAATGTGTTGAAAATTAGTTCTTATCGATTTCAGTTGGCTATGAGACAGTGCTCGAAAATAAAATAGTTTGGCTCCGCAGTCAAGGTCAATGGCCCCAGGGATGGCTTCAGAAAGGGAGCAGGAGGGCCGAGAACATTTATTGGTTTTTCAGGTAGCTGAATTCAACTTTGAAGCAGTTCTTCAGCTTCTCGGAGTGCCACTAAAGGGAGTCGAGACCAAATAACAATCAGTCGATCGAGAGGGTGTCCTAATTACTATTCAATAATTTCAACAAAAAAAATTATCATTTAATTTGTACCCTTTCTGGGGCCACCAGACAAGTCGGATACGAATTGGCTTCAGCGACCTTGAGAACTTGTAATGAGGTGTGATACCTCGAAAAAATTAACAATTATAGTGCCAACCTCATTTCGTGGTTCCTCGAGGGATCAGACGTGAAAATCACCCGCAAATCGACTTAAGAAACCTCAAAACCTTTAAGTCAATCCTTATTTCGAGTTTCATTTTCCGCCCCTTTTCTTTTCATTCGAGAGTCATCCCTTGAGGTCGTTGACCCACATTTCGCAGTCAAGCTATATTTTATGCTTGACCAGCATCGTATAGCTTCTTGAAAGTTATGAGAACAAATTTTCAATCCAATGAAATTCCATGGAAAAAAGTTCTTCAATTAAACATTTTTATTCAATGTATTTTTCTGTAGAAGGGTAGAAGGAATGTGGCACGCGTTTTTGCTCGGAAGGAGGCACTACTGCTGGTTACCTATACAGCCTGAAATTTCAGACGTTCATATGAAAATGAGAAAAATACCTGACTCCAGAATTTTCTAAAACCACTGTAACACTAACGCGTGATTTTTGTGATATAGGGAGACTGCTGTACCTTGAAACTTTTCAAATAACACCGGGGAGGTGCTGCTTTTTGGCGGCAATTCAACGCAGTGGTAGTTAGTACAAACCTATCCTCTTTCAGCTTTGTTTCTTGATTCTTATTCTAGTTAGCTCATTATCACGTGGAAAGTAAGAATTTGCTCGTTGTGAAAAATGGGAATTGTGGAAAAAATTGAAAAGTAACTAAAAGGTTTTTATTTTATCGTAAACTAGACACTTTAAAGCAACTGTTTGCATAATGCGATGGAACGAATCAATGCCCTATGTCCGTAAATCTGCTCGTCTTCATTTCTTGACCACCCTTTGTACCTTGGAACTGAAATGCCCATGTACATGTACCTTGGAACCTGTAACAGTTCATATAAAATTCGATCTAATTAGCATTTTTTCAAAATATTATCATTTTATGATATCCTAGACATGCCGCGAAGTAAAGCGGGAGGGAAACGAATCCCTGTTAACTCGGAGAATATGAAGAATGCTGTAAAGGCAGTAACGCGTGACGACGAGACAGTGATGAATAAGTGAAATAAAGGTAGAAAGAATATTGTCACTTACCTAGAGTTAGTTATTTGTTTCGCAGTTCAGCTCTTGATTATTTACAGGACATTCAGCCGACCAAAAAGTTTTTGAAATAAATCGTAAAAATACACGTTCCAAGGTACAACACCCAGGGTTCCAAGGTACATAGGGGTTGTTGTACCTTGAAACAAATTGATTTTTTTTTAAACCTCCTCACCGGCGTCATATTTGGGTTAGACCATCATTTGAAGCGTCATCTAATCTGCAAAGGATCCTAGTTCACGACCTAATGTTTGAAATAGGGATGAAACATTATACGGAGCCTCCAACCCCAAAAATGTGAAATTTGTTTCAAGGTACAGCAGTCTCCCCTACATATTAGGACTCTGATAGGTTTCGATTCAGCGCCCGTTTAACCATGCGGGCTGACTGGGCTACAGCCCAGAGTGACAAAATTTTGAGACGGCAAAATTTGCGACCCAAAAAAACGATTTCCTCAATTCTGCGGAAGGAGGTGTAAAAAAAAGACGGCAAAAATACTGCAGCCCAGGGCGGCAAAGTACCTAAAACCGACCCGATTTACTCCTCAAGAAACCTTTGATGCAATTTTTCCAGTTCAAGTGCTAATTTAACTATGAACTAATGGCACCCTCGTGTGCAGTGCTTGTAATGTTATGTTTACTTTCCTTGTCTACAAAACGTGTGTTTGGCGCATTCCAGATTCTGCATTTCTACAACACCCCTACCAATATTGCGGAGGATGAATTAGTAAACGTGTTCAACGACGCTTTGGATGGAATCAGCGTAGTTCGATTAAAATTGTTTCCCAAACGAGGTGAGCTAATCGGCCTGGCGCTTGCTAATTGACTGTTTTACAGGTTATTCTTGTATTGCTGGCGGTAATAGCATTAATAAGAACTTCACCGTCGCTTTCTACATCCAATTAGGGTCGCTTTTAGCGAAAGCCGAAAGAGCTTTTGTTTTGTTTATTATCATTTTGCTTCTACTTTGTGTATAATTACGGCGTGGGCCGACGATGAAAAGCTAAATTATAATGGGCCGAAAGACAACTGCGACGCGGCCCGGCCCGTTCGCGTCCTGTTCGATGTGATTGACGGTTACGGTCAAGAAATTGGCGCGGAATTACCGATGAAAGCGAGCGAGCGAGAGAGAGAGAGAGAGAGAGAGAGAGAGAGACCGAATTTTGTGTCAGAAATGGAGAAGCGATGACGGAAGAACGTTATACTGTATTTTTCAAGGTATACGTATATCGAGTTTCATGGCGCAATTTTTCGTGTACGTATAGTTGCCGTTGATATTCGCCCGCGAAACATATAAAAGTCTATTTATTTACCAGAAGGGCAACTAGGTCATAGGAAGAATGTAGACGGTGTAGTATTTTCGTGCCATATAAGAAAACGTAAGTGGTTTAGCCTGGAAATGAGAATCCCACGCTCGTGTTCTACCCATCGTTCGTTTGCGAGGGGAGGAAAAGATCGAGTGCGAAATTCAGTTGCAGAGAGACGCGGGAAGTATAAAAGATGAAAAAAAGTGATTACAGTTGACATTATTATTACACTCGCAGTAGTTTTCGAAAGATATTTTCGTTTTGTTAATTATCTCGCTGGAGTAAGAACACGTAATGTACCTAATACACTTGTTATATACAACAAAGCTCGAAAAACTTGACGGATAAATTTCGGTATTAGGAGCTGCTGCGTTTCGAGTCATTCGACGAGCTCGTATAATAAAGCGTCTGAACAGTAACCTCGTTTTGCTGTATCGTTTTACACAGGATGTTTCGCGGTAAATGATCCTTCTGCAACTGGATAAGTATTCAGTTTATCCTGACCCGTGTAGGTAGATTAGCATGTTGATACTTTTGAAGGCACTACGATTTGTTCGAATAGGTTATTTACTCGTTTTTCAAGTGATTTCTTTTTGCATTGTTGAAAATGAAATAATGGAACTTCTATAGTGGGGTCAGTATTCAAAAATATTGGTAGTTCAGGTATATTTTTTCGTGGAGGAAAGTAGGAGATATTTGAACTTTTTTTTATGGGAATCGTTAAGATAATGTTTTAATTTCCACATTTTACTATAGGTTCGTTTTACGGTATCCAGTTGTGTTAATAGGAAATTCTCCTGTGTAGGAAGAAGGGTTAGGTAAAAATTTTTCGGGCAACATAGTGCTGGTCCAGGAGAATCAGTTAAAAAAGAGGTGTTTGATGGAATTAATTGCAGCACAGCTGAAACTTGGTACGATTGTTTAGTACCCTCTTCGGAAAAGCCCCGTGATTTCCCCTCTCCCCCGGTGTGAGCATCACCCCTCAGAGTCCAACAAGTGCCCCAGGAAACAGTTTTTGGCTTGTATCTAACTTAACATTGAGTTATAGGCAAAAATATTGCTTACCAAAATTAAAGAGCGTAGAATTCTCTACAGAAATGATATCCATGTTGTTTTTTTTTCGTGAATCCGATGTCAACCAAGATAATCGGCGTTCAAGATAACCCGAGTATGTAAATATGGAGTAACCTATAACGTACGCGGTGTACGAACGCTGAAATAATCACGAAAACACATGACGGGATGCATAGAATGTTACATGATATAATTTCAATTTATCATCTTTGTTATTATAAGAATTCATCTTCATCCGAATCTCCATGTGTGCAATTTTCTGCATTTAAACAACCTTCTCTACAAACGCGTGCAAGAGATACTCACTTTACGGCAACCGCAAGCTCGCGATCCCGATGCGGAAAACATAAGTTCGTGTAAACCCGCTCGAGACCCTTGGAAAATCGAACCTCGTTAGCCCTGTCTCGACCCGGTATGTTTCCCCTCCAGCAGCTAATCAGAGCGCCGGCGGTTCCATATTGAGTCCCAAAACCACATTTTTTACCGGATTGAGTCCCTCGGCAGCGGTGGTCATTATTATGTATGTTCGGATTGAGTCCCCCGGGTGCGGTGGTAATTATTATTCGTGTTCGGATTGAGTCCCGAACCCTACTCGGATTCAGTCCCAAGTTTGCGCTCAGCAATTCACATTTCCCTTCTCACTTTAACAGACTTAGGACTGGCGATGTACGCAATGAAGTGCGTACCATCGGTGTGATTAAAAATGCGAATCAGCGGAAAGCATCGTTAATATGTGATTTTAGAAAGAATCATCGTCCAAAATAGTAGTTGAAAAGAGTAATTTACGTCGGACTGGGAAGGAATTTGAAACTAACTCTCTTTACAAATTCTAATCTATCCAATTCCCCCATGTACTTGTCTGCCCTACTCGATTACTCATGATGTAACGTGTTATGCCCGTACCGTTATGCAGTTAACAGCAGATAAGCCTGAACAATAACAATCAGCTGTTGGCGATGGTGGCTTATCTTCGTTCGTTAGAAGAAATGCGCGAGTCGTATTATTAGGTACTGTAAATTGCCTACCATGAATAACTCGGGCGAAGAAGGTACGCTTCTTCCGACGGGACTCAATCCGAAGCGGAAGCGCCGCTACTTCACCTTGAGTACCCTGCAAGAACGGGACTCAATCCGAACACGTTCATTAATTACCCCCGCACCCGTGGGACTCAATCCGAACACAAATATTAATGATCTCCGCAGACGGGACTCAATCCGAAGACGCCCGGGGAGCCATCTGGTTAGCCAATCGCAGCGCTTCATTTACATGTCGCCCTCTCCCTACCCGAGCTATACGCCGGCGTTGAGACACCCGTGCTATACCATTTATGTATGCTCTTTGTAGACCCGTCGTATAGCCCCTCTGTATGCCTCTAAGTATCCCCTTTGTAAACTGTCGTATAGCCCCTCTGGATACCCTTTATGTATGCTCTTTGTAGACTCGTCGTATAGCCCCTCTGTTGCCCTTTCATGGATCCCCTTTGTAGACCCGTCGTATTTCCATATCCCCTTCATGAATCCCCTCCGTAAACCCGGGTAGATCCCCTTTTGTAATTCAGATAGATATGGGAAGGGATGATGGGCTCTCGGACAGTTTAAAACAGTTTGAACATCTCTTCTATCATGCTGCACTCGTGATTCCCTCAATTCTTTATGCTGAGCACTCGTTTCTGGTTGACAGTTTGTGAACTTTTCCAAACCTTGGCAAAGAGGAAGCATATGACAGGGGCGTTGAGAATCCACTGCTGCAAAACGCTAGAGGTAACACCGCGTCGATGAGTCAGTCCGCCTGCACTCTTCATAATTCGCATCAGTGTTTGTTCGATTCGCGTTTGGACGCTAAAGAGTCGCTCTCTAGCGGCCTAATGAAATACGGCGCGCTGATTGGTGTATTTGGACGAAAAGATGATCAGGGACAAAAATGTTCTGTAAAAAAACTCAAGTTGGGCTCATCTGAAAGGAAATGATAAGGGCTGATACTTCAGTTCTCTTCAATACTGAAAATGCTAGAGCTTATTTCATCTGTACATGTTTTTATGGTAAAAATACCCTGATCATATTTTCGTCCATTAGACTAGCGCACCTACAGGAGTATCCAAACGCCAATAGTCATGTCGCTCCATATCTATTGTCTGTCTTCAATCTGGTTTCTAAAACAAGCTGGTCCATCTAGTATAGGGATTTATGGATTTAAAATTACAGCGTTCAATGCTTCTCGCATGTTAGAGTGACGAGTTCGGCGTTCGTACACCGCGTACGTTGTAGATTACTTCATATTTACATGCTCGTGTGATCTTGAACGGCAATTATCATGGTTGGTATGGGATTCACGAAAAAAACATAGATATCATTTTTGTAGAGAATTTTACGCTCTTTAATTTTGATACGGAACATTTTTACCTATAACTCAATTTTAAGCAAGATACAAGCCAAAGACTGTTTCCGGGGGCACTTTTAGGATTCTGGGGGTGATGCTCACACCGGGGGAGGGGGAATTACGAGGCTTTTACGAAGAGGGTACTAAACAATCGTACCAAGTTCCAGCTGTGCTGCAATTAATTTCATCAAAAATGATAATTCCTCTGGACTATGGTGGTTCCACAACATTTTAGCTAAATTTTATCGCATTTTCATTGAACAAGGGAAAACCTGGTCCTAGGTGTTTAATTTTACCCAAGTTTTGCCTCGATCGGCAGAAAGGAAAGAAACGTATTCAGTCTGAAATGTTAGTCGACAAGCTCTAAAATTTTCTTTTTTGCTCAGGCTCAGAAGTTATGTATTCCCTGATATCCTCCTTCCCTATTTACTCCGTGGATAGTAACTATTCGGAAGATATATATGTACTTCAACTGACCTGAAACTGATTTGAACGGCTCCTTGATACTACTTTTATCTATACAATGTAGACTTGGAAATTCGTCTCTTAGAAAGAAAACATGCACGCCGTGGCTTCTTGCCGGTATGTCTTCAAAGAGATGCAATTATATTTTTTCGGCTTCTTGGCCGAATGTTTTTGAAGACACTTTTTCAATTCCCCCCCCCCCACTCATCTACTGAACTTAAATGGTGTTTTGAAATTGGTTAATAAAAAACAACCTTGGCTCAATGTGAATTCTTTCCTTTATAAATTAGGAGAGACAAAGTTCTTTGCGGCAAAAAATTTGCAAATGAACTAAAATCGTCAAAAGCAAATATTGTTGAAAACTATCATATATACAAAACAAAATGAGTACATTTTCGTATCACTTGAGACTTGAAACTTTGAATTTCATGCACAATTGAATCGGTGTATGCAAAAACAAGTAAAGTCAAATTTTTCAAGAAAGTAAGAAAACGTTTCACGGTAAAGTGGTAACACTGACACTCGGTATGACTAGGTCCAGGTCCAAATACGCAGGGATGGGCAAAATCCGGAAACTCCAAGATTTAAATCTAAAATACAAAATCCTGGTTTAAAAAAGAGGATTTGAATTTAAAGTCTCAAATCCTTTTTAGAAAAGAACTTCAAATCCAAAATCCTAAATCCTTTCAATTTTCAGAAATATTGGGATTTTAAATCCAAAATCCAATAATCTGAATTTCGATTTCTAAACTTCAGTAACTCAGCAGTAAGCTCCCACGCAGTCTTCAATCTACCATTGGTTGAGGACATTCGCATACAACTTCTGTTGTCTGTAGCCAGGGCTGCTTAGCTAAGCTGAAGCGTTTAGCCGTTAGCCGATCGATTTTGGCTCAAAATTAGCTAGCTAATGAGACTACGTTAGCTGTTGACTAAATTTTTAGCCCTTCCGATTGGCTAAGCAGCCCTGTCTGTTACTCAGCGGTAAAATGCTAATTGGACGCTGTTAAGCAAAACCCGCCCAAACGACATTTGTTGACAAAATGAGATATCAGTATCGTTGGAAAAAGCATAAAAAGTAGAATTTTTTTTAATTATGCCCCCGGTACAAAAAATCTGTGTCCACGTTGAAAAAAGCTTATCAGGAAACGCTATGTTTGTAAACTGGTATTATTCATTGGCGTTTGATGTTACATACGTTTTCTCAAAAAAAAAAAAACACAAAAAAAAACAGATTTTGTCGCTAGGGTGGTTTTTGCTTCACAGCGTCCAATTCTAGTCAGTGAAAGAGAGAAATTTTTAGGACTTCACGTTCAGCCTTCTAACTTCTCACTTTCTAAAGCTGACCAAATGAGCTTCCTTCGCGCTCGCGGAATACGACAACAAAATGGATGTAAAACTGCCACTGTGTAAGATATGATTTTCAAGATGGTAAATTGTTACAATTGATGAAATGAGGATTTTAGCACCCTATTTTTGGATTTGGATTTTTATTTTTTTTTGGATTCATCAAAATGCCTGATTAATCCATTGACGAAATTTACATTATTTGCGAAGAGTTTGGGGGAAATGAGATTTTGTTTCGGTGCCGCTTTGGAGGGGAATGAGCACACAAGGCATGCTCTAGGTTTGAGGAGACAGAAGATTTGGTCTGTGACTATTATGGCTGATTTACGATAAATTATAATCATCTGCTTATTGTTCAAATACGTTTTCTAGTGCGCACGAATACCTGCCAACTTTCGGTGAAGTGGATTTTGACCTTTTTTCAAATTTTTTCTACTATTTAGCGAATAGTTGAGATACTTTAAAATGCAAACAGGGGACGGTAGGAGATACATGTAGGTACAGTATTATTAATAAATAATAAAAATCACATTTGCTAAGATAGGCACAATTACCCGTCTTTCCTACATAATCTTTGCAGCTTGATACGTCTATGTGAGATCGTCTTGGGAAAAAATGATTTAGAATTGGGCTACCACTCAGCGAAAACCTATTTAGTACTCGTAGTATGTCTACAACAGATGTTTTTAAGGAATGCCAAAATTAAGGTTTAGGAAGGGAAGTAGAGAAGCTATGAGCGCCATCTGGTGGCAGAAATGGCAAATTGAGAATTGCACAAGGTATGACCTAGAGCTGTCAAAAGTATGATTTGGCATATTTTTCCTCTGTGAATCAAATCAAGCATTTTGAAGATATCTTTGCGAAACATGAAATTCTGAGTGAAATAGGCCCCACTTGAAAATTACATATTTTTGCATATTTCGATATAATTGCAAAAATTTTATTTATTTATTTTTTTCTTATTTTATTTTATTTATTATTATTATTTTTCTTTTTAATTACCACTACATTTGTTGTTTTTTTGTTTTTCAGTGTTTTTTTTTGTTTTTTTTTGTTAGTTTTTTTGTTTTTTTGTCTCCCCTTCCCTGTAACTGGCCATTTGGCTGTTGGAAAGGGGAGTAAATATATTTATTATTATTATTTTTGGTGTTTTAGTAGCATATTTGGAGCATATTATATAATTTTCTAAATTGTTGCATTTTTGGATATTTATCCTTGAACATCCACGACACTATATCATTGACTGTATTTATTAATTTTTAATCGAAGATGAACGGAAAACGGTAGGTTTCCTACACTGCGTTGGCTGTGGAAAGAAGCGCTTTTACGCTTGTAAGTAGGTAACAGTGACTGCAACGTAAAGGCGGTAGGTAATATTAAATTTCTGCCGAACCCAAGTGGAAAGTAAAAATTACCTACCGCTTGGGTTGTGTGATTGTAAGAATAAATATAATTGAAACACGAACTTTATTTTTGTGTTCTTTAAACAGAGAACAAGTAACTGCATAGAAGCGATTAATTAGTAAGTATGTAACGTACGAAGGAAAATCGATCTACAACAACTGTTAACGTACAACACGTTATCATGAAAAGAGAATCGTTCAGAAAACATTTCGGCAGAATGCTAACTGATAAGAATTGAAAATGAATTTGGTAGCTGATTGGTCAAGTATTTGTTTGTTTTCCGTTCATCTTCGATTAAAATACAGTACGTTGGAGCATCGGAAAGTAGTGCGATTCCTCTGCTCCAACGTAATATACTATTAATATTACTTTATTGCACTGGCATATGGTAAACGTTGGAGAAAATGAAAGTTGTCGGTTGTGAAAACACTATTTGCTAACATTTTTGGCACACCAGTGTGGGAAACTTGTTGGAATAATATTGCCATTATAATCTGCTCATTTTCCCCGTTAAAATGATACCCATATTAGAGCAGTATATTTTGGAATATTTCAACTTTTTAGGGCATACGTTTGCCATATTTTAGCAACAAAAAAAGCATAAAATATGCGCATATTTCACCTATTTTTAAAGCATATTTCTGGCAGCTCTAGGTATGAGTATGAGAGTTTGTTATCAAATCTCCTCAGCTTCTCTACTTTCCTAACTAAACTTTAATTCTTGCGTTTGTTAAAAACATCTGTTGTGGACATACTAGGTTTTCGCTGAGTGCTAGTGATTGGGTTGTTACCTCGAATAGTTTCTTAGGTATATTTACCATACATGTGAGCCGAAATTAGACTGGCAAACATGTTAACGTGTCGTGAGCACAAGTTGCCAGTTTACTCGCTTAAAAGAGGAGCATTCATTCCGAGATACCCTGTATATATAGAAGTGTTATATAATATTGTATATACGTCTAGCTTGTATTTACATTTTTATTCCGCATGAATTAAACAGGCTTGTATCTTTTCCATTTCAAGTGAACTGCTTTCAAGTGAAATACAGTAATTTGTATGCGTTCGTCTGCGAAAGAGTTTTTAGCGCTTATATTGAGATGGAAATATTTAGACGAGACTTTTCATTTAAATTCAGTCTCGACCTCTCACAAGTACGGTTTCTTCGAAGCCGAATCGCGAATTTAATTACTCCTTTATAATAATTAATTTTTAAGGTTTGAATCGAATTCTCGGGGGCGATTTCCGCAAAACGGTGAATTAATTTGACGATTAGAATATACTTCTTTAGAGACAGTTAAGTTATCTCGGTAATTAAAATAGAATCAACTGAGGTCATTCGAAGTCCCTCGAAGTTCAGTGAGGCGTTGAATAATTCGAATTAAATTTGTAATACCGTTTCTGCAAGTTAGCGACTTACTGTTTTAGGATTATCTTGATTATTATTACATTCGGGACAGATATTATGTAGCAATATCTAATGAAAACTTCGATAGTTTCGGTTGCAAGGAATCGAAGCTCTTGTGAAAATATAAAATCCATAATCTGAAATACTTCAGCTCGTAAAATCTGGTATAGTGCTATCTGGACTGGAGAAAAAATAGGTTACTCTAGCTTGTCACTTTTTTAGCCTGTACTTTACATTCGAGTGCGCTATTATGTTAGAATTTTCCAACTGCCATGAAAGTTAAATGACAGAGATGACCGAGAGCTCTGAAGACCGAGAAAACGAATATCGCTTAGCATACTTCGGCACATAGCTTTCGTGGCGCTTGGATACTGTTTTCGTAATATCATCGATATAATTATTAGTGTTTAATTCAGATTTCAGCATACTATAATCATGGAGTGCGAAGTAATTGAATGCGATCGATGTCTTGTTCCAGGTGGTGTAGATGGCATCGTTCGGAGTTCCACCGGCTTAGTTGAATTTAATTCAGTTCCTGAGTCCGTAGAGGCGTTGATGACTTGTAACCATTTACCAGTGAAATCTCAAGGTATGTGAACGAATATTTCTAAAAAGAACTAACTTAAAGAGGGTACCGTATTCGTGATACCTTGATCAGCCGCACTACCCTGTGTGATGTCCGCTTTGGGCTAAAGAACGAAAATTTTTACCTCATGTTTTGGTTATTGAAAAATCACGGAGGAAAACTCCGAAAAGGATTCTGGGCGAGCGATCTGGAAACACCACGATGGTTGCTCACATTGAGAGAATCTCATTTTCACCTTAGCTCATCTCACTCAGAACATTGAGGGTTTGTATCATACAGGTAGGATGAAAAGGCTAGAAAAATATAACCATGTAGATTGGATAGAAAGGCTAGAAAAAGGCTGACACTACTTTTTGAATTTGGATCCAACAAAAGGATTTATGTGTGTGTGTACTTTGCGCGCGCTCAAATGTTAAAATCCTTCGAGCACGAAGCATGTATTTCCGCCTACAATCTCGATCTTCTCATTTAGTCTCAGTCCTCTCATATAGCGCAGCCTCTTCTGGCTTCTTCGTGTTTGCCCTCTCCCTCTCCCGGGTTCCTCAACCCCATCCGGTTAGGTCTTCGTCACCTGTGGGAAATGCCGGACTCTCCAGTCTTCACAGGCTCTTCACGACTCCATGCATGTACCGCAGGTGCTCACGGTTAGTCCTCGTCCAGTTATCCGGCCTCCCGCCAGTCCACTAGCGGCATTCGGAAAACGTCGAAAGATATACTCCTTACGTACTTCACTTTCCTAGTGCGAGCTAACGATCTTCCTTGGTATCGCACCTTGATCAACTCCTTGCCCTTCCTTTTGTGAGTGAAATGAGTGATCTCAGTTTTGTCTGGGTTTATCGATAATCTCTTTTTCGCACACCATTCTTCCACACATCAGAGTCCCCGCTGCATCAGCTCCGTGATGGTCCTCGGAAATTTGCTCGTTACTACCGCAGCCAAATCGTCAACATAGCATTGTGTGTATATCTTGTGACCATTTAACTCATCCAGCAAACTGTCCACCACTGGGCTGTACAGTAGGGGAGAGAGTACTCCTCCCTGCAGGCAGTCCCCGATGGTCGTTCTGTGGATTATTTGTTTATTTTGGTCAGTTATCTGGATCTCCCAGCCTTTTAGCATAGATACTATTTAGCTTATTAGGCTTTCTTTTAATTCTTTTTCCTTCAGGGCTGTTTCTATCAAGTCGTGAGTGGTCGCGTCAAACGCTCCCTGTATATCCATGAGTGTTGCCGGGGCGTAACTTCCGCCAGTCGTCCCTCCTTCAATTGCCGTAACAAGCGAGTGCGGTGATGATTTTAGGTGACATAGGTACTTTCCGAGTTTTGATCTGAATATGTGGCCCGGTTCGAAAGCCTAATTACAAATCCTTATGAAAATTCTGGATCAGTTCCATCAATTCTGACGATAACCCAAACCTTGACTAAAAGCTAATCTACCTTTACGTACGACTTCATTTATAATTCTATTTCTCTCCATGCGTGATAACGAATAACTACTTGATAGCCGTGACTGAAAACTAATTTGACTGTACAACTGACTCCGTTCTCCTTGTATGTGTGACAGAGGACAAACGCATAAGTTAATACCGTTTTCTTTCGTGTACCTAATTTTTTAAACCCTATTCGCGGTCTCTAAAGCGGACCCGTCGTCCTCCTCGCTCTGCAAACCACAAAACCACGGGTATCATGTAGACCGATCAATTTATTTCTCTATATTCTCTTTTCGCCACTCGAAAGTTTGTTTTTCGCCGTTGTATTTGTAGCTATGGTACGACGAAAAAGCTTTGAATATTTGATCAAGTTCATCCAATTAACATTTGCCAGAGTAATGGTTTATATGTTTCTCGTGGAACGTATTACAACGTATAAGCACGACACACTAGTAAAGCACGTGCGGAATGAAATTGCTCACGCTCAGTGTTACCTATCCTTGAAGTACAAAATGCCAATCAAGTGTCAGCGCTTCCAAAAAAGAAAAACAAAAAAACTGGAAAGAAAAATTGCAGGATGTTTGAGACAGCTTACCCATCCTCACTGTTTTAGTCTATGTCTGGGGGGCAGTGTTTCATGCATTGATACAGCCCAGATTTTTTCTTCAGATAATCATAACATGGTACTTCATCACCTACGCTTTCGTAAATTATATGGAAGTCCGATGAAAAAACACCGGACATTTTTCAGGAAGCTGAAAATTGGTGCACTTGAACAGTGTATAATAAACAGATTGAAATGATAAAAGTTCCAAAGTATCCTAATGGAGCTTAGCTTAGCCTCATAGGAAGTGCAGCAGTGCTCAAAAATTAATATTCGAATATACCAACAAATTAACGAATATTGACCGTGTAAAAAAGTGTTTCGAATGAAGCCTGGAATTGGATTGTACATAGAAGTTGTATTTGTAATTTTCTGATTTGTTCACCCTCGGGAATGTTTTAAAATGCGGGGGGGGGGGGTAAATATCTACACTGTGTGCAGATACATCGGTACATGGATGTGTATTGTGGCTTATGGCTACCAAATAGGCCTGTCAAAATATAATCGATTATCTTCGTAGTCGATAACGAGCCTTCTTAACAGTGGCGTGCATTCCAGGTAAGCAAGGTAAGCGCCGCTTACCCTGAAAAATTCCGAGAAAATAAATGTTCATATAATATATCAACTTGTAACAATTAGAAGAAATGAAACATTGGGCAAAGAAGGAAGCGATTGTATTCGGACTGCTAGTGCGAAAGAGTCACCCTCTACAATTTTAGGCACGTGAAAAAAAGGAACTACTGAAACCCTACACATTTAAGAAAAATTTATCAGATTGAAATAAAAATAGTCTCAATGGAAGGGAAATTTTATGTACTATAAATTTTGTTCTGTTCATTTTTTTCGATAAACGCTTTCGTTTTTATAATATTTTGAAATTTCTTCATATGCCTGTAAATGAAATATTCCCCTTGATCAGGGTTACAAGGTAAACGACAACAGCGCGCCACCGCTTTGAGCAGCCTGAATTGCCGCTTAGTACATTTATAAATTCACATTAAACAAATGGCGCTGTCTGTCGGTGGTTGAGGAGACAGTTGAAACAGAAGTGTTCACTCGGCAATCAGTTTGTACGTATTTGCACTTATTCGTATCAGGGAGCGATCCGAAAATCGCTAATGTTTCATATTACATGTAAACTGATACACGACGTATACGCTCTGCCTCCGTGTTGATGACCAACACAAAAACACACTAGCATGTTTAACACGACGAAAACTGTGCACTTCCTAAGCGATTTTAATATCGCTTATGGATAGTTGAACGTCGAAAACGTGATCAATGTTCTATGTATGCACGAATCAACGCGTTCATGTTTAAATGCTCCGATTTTTATTCTCCCCCCCCCCCCCACACACACACACACAAAATGCGTACCTACTCGGGATCTTATTGGAAAACCTTTTTAGCGATTTACTTTTAATGAACAATTAGAATTTATTAATGGTGGTGAGCCGATATCAGAATTACCGCTTTTGAAAAACCAAGCAAAAGAAAGGTGGTTCGATTTTTACTGGACATTTTCACGTATCGCAATATGAGTGCGTGCAAATGAAAGGGGCCTAAGAGCAAGAACGTAGTTTTGAGATAAACGCGTTCAAAGTTTCAGTTTGTTACCACATGAGAATAAACAGAGATAAAAACGTGTGGTAAAAAAGGTACTAAACTAGATGTCTTTAACGTTCCAAATCAGTTGATGTACCTTTGGTAGAAATATGTTCCTATTTTCGGCAATTTTTCAAAGTAGACTCTATGAGTGCCCTTTTCATTGGCAGTGAATTTTTGCATCAAAATTGAATATTAATCTATGTTGTTATGGTCTAAAAAGGTATTCTAATGAGAAATTAATTTAACGTTCCAAATCAGTTGATATGTAACCTATTTGGATTTTAAATAATCATATGTTTTCGGCAGTATTTTCAGAAATTAATAGTGACAAACTATTAGAGAATGCCCTGTTTTTACCATTGGCCAGTAGATTATTGTTTTGCATATTTCACAAACTTGAATATTAATCTATGTTGTTATGGTCCAAAAAGGTATTTTAATGCGAAATTAATACAAGAACACAACGAATCCACCAAACCAGTCAAATTTTTTCAGTAGTATTGAAAACTGCTTGAACAGAAAATTTAATAAGACTGATAACTCTGCGACTATTATAGATATCAGCACGCGGTTTTCACTACTCGATAGAGCGCGCTTCAGGGCATCAGAATAGTCGATGTCCGCTAAAGGGCCTAATTGTCACTTAGGCCCCTTTCATTTGCACGCACACATATGAAAACATTTTGTGCTTAACTGGTTGTGAAGATGGTGGAAAACTGTTTAGTTGGCCCCATGTCTATTTAGGGACGTACCGACAGGGAGCAACTTCCCCCGTCCTCCCCTCATAGGAATTTTCCACTCTTTTGAGTGTAAGGGGATTGAGGAGATAGAAGCGTAAAGACGCGAGAATTGGGCACTCCAGTAGGAGGTGTGAAATTGTGCGTGGATAATGACGTTGAGAGCATATCGAAGGAGGTGAGTTTGGCCAGTGAACATGCCAAAAGGTTTTTTTTTGGCTCTGATACTTGGGAATTGAATTTAGAAGTTGGAAAAATAGAACAAGTCTAAGGTTGTTTTTTGCTTTGATGCTTGAGAATTTTGAGTTGAGTCAGTTGGAAAAATCCAACAAATCATAAGGTTTTTTTTTTTTTTTGCTTTGATACTTGGTAATTTTGAGTTGAGTCAGTTAGGACTTTCACAATTTTTGCCCCTGCCCCCTCCAGGAAAACTCTTTGGTGGTACGTCCCTGTGTCTATTATTCGTCACAGAAAAGAATAAATGTATATGGAATGACTCTACACAGGGAAACGACAATTTGAATAATTTCATCAATGCCGTTTTGTAGTAGTATGTTTCATAGACTGTTATTCTGATTTTTGCTTCACCTCTATGCGTATAGACCCGTTTTGTGTGACGTCAGGCTAGTGAGTTACTGTTAGCAAAAGTACCCGTCTTTTTTCGTGCGAACGTATTGACTCCATCAGAAAAACACACGGAGCAAAGATCATTATGTTACTACCTGAGAATAAGAAATTTGTTAGAAAGCAGAGGTAAGTATATATTTTTATTCCAGAAGGTTCTTAGCATTTGCTAATAAATTTCTGATTTCTAACAAATTTCTTATTCTCAGGTAGTAACATAATGATCTTTGCTCCGTGTGTTTTTCTTATGGAGTCAATACGTTTGCATGAAAAAAGACGGGTACTTCTTCTAACCATAACCAAGAAAAGTAACACACTGTGTGACGTCATCACAAAACTGGTCTATTGCTTACCTCCTAGGAAAACTCACCGCACGCCACTGCTTCTTAACGATTATTGATTACCAAGACTTATTACGCTGCAACAATTTTTCTTTCTCGGTTTTTGTCCACGGGTTCTCGTTAGTATTTTTGAATAGCTTTAGGTCTAGAAAAGACAAAAACCTGCAATAGACTACTTAGCATTTTGTTTTTGTCCTAGCTGTCTGCCAGACAAAACACATTTATAAATGGCAGTGTTGTTAGACATGACAAAACAAAATTACAAAGTCACAATTGAATTTTAGAAATTTGGTCATAATGACAAAACCATTTATAAGTTTTGTCATATTATGACGAAATGGAAATGACATAAAAAAAACATGAATCGAATTACTAAACAAAATAGAAAAATTTGGTCATGACATTTTGTCATTACACGTTAGATTTTTTATCTATTCTCATTAAATAATAAGCAGAAATAAAAATCGCAAGTTTTTCTTCGTTGTTCTCATATTAGAGTACATGGTAATTATTAAATAATCAAAAAGACTGGTATGGTGGGACGTATAGCGATGCACGCATGCCCAAGTTGTCCCTGACACACTGCACCCCCGGCCCCGGAAATTACCCTTTCAAGTATCGCATCAGTTAGTCCAGGGGAATTAGCATTTTTGATGGAATTCATTGCAGCACAGCTGAAACTTGGTACGATTGTTTGGTACCTTCTTCGGAAAAGCCCCGTAATTCCCTCTCCCACGCATCAGCCCCCCCCCCAAGTCCGAAAAGTGCCCCAGGAAACACTCTTTGGCTTGTATCTAGCTTAAAATTGAGTTATATGTAAAAATATTACTTACCAAAATTAAAAAGCGTAAAATTCTCTACAAAAATGATATCTATGTTTTTTTTCGTGAATCCCATACCAACCAAGATAATTGCCGTTCAAGATCACACGAGCATGTAAATATGAAGTAACCTACAATGTATGCGGTATACGAACGCCGAACTCGTCACTCTAACATGCGAGAAGCGTTGAATGCTGTAATTTTAAATCCCTATACTAGATGGACCAGCTTGTTTTAGAAACCGGATTGAAGAAGACAATAGATATGGAGCGACATGACTATTGGCGTTTGGACACTCCTGTAGGTGCGCTAGTGCATGTAGTGGACGAAAAGATGATCAGAGTATTTTTACCACAACAACATGTACAGGTGAAATGAGCTCTAGCATTTTCAGTATTGAAGAGAACTGAAGTATCAGCCCTTATCATTTCCTTTCAGATGAGCCCAACTTGAGTTTTTTAGCAGAACATTTTTGTCCCTGATCATCTTTTCGTCCAAATACACCAATCAGCACGCCGTATTTCATTAGGCCGCTAAAGAGCGACTCTTTAGCGTCCAAACGCAAATCGAACAAACACTCATGCGAATTATGAAGAGTGCAGGTGGACTGACTCATCGACGCGGTGTTACCTCTAGCGTTTTGCACCAGTGGATTCTTAGCGCCCCTGTCATATGCTTCATCTTTGCCAAGGGTTTGGGAAAGTTCACAAACTGTCAACCAGAAATGAGTGCTCAGCATAAAGAATTGAGTACAGCATGATAGAAGGAATGTTCAAACTTTTTTAAACCGGCTGAGATCCCGTCATCCGTTCCCATGTCTCTGAATTACAAGAGGGGATTTACCCGGGTTTATGGAGGGGATATGGAAGGGCTATATGACGGGTCTACAAAGAGGATCCATGAAAGGGGAAACAAAGGAATATACAACAGGTCTACAAAGGGGATCCATGCAAGGGGAAGCAGAGGGGCTATACGACAGTTCACAAAGGGGATACTTAGAGGCATACAGAGAAAGGGTATAGCACAGGTGTTTCAACGCCGGTATATAGCTCTCGGGTAGTGAGAGGGCTACACGTAAATGAAGCGCTGTGATTGGCTAACCTGATGCTCCCCTCGAATAGAGCGCTCTGATTGGCTGCTGGAGGGGAAACATACCGGGTTGAGACAGGGCTAACGAGGGTCGATTTTCCAAGGGTCTCGAGCGGGTTTACACGAACTTAAATATTCCGCATCGGGATCACGAGCTTGCGGTTGCCGTAAAGTGGGTATCTCTTCTAGCCACGTGTTTGTAGAGGAGGTTGTTTAAACGCAGAAAATTGTATACATGTAGATTTGGATCAAGATGAGTTCTTATAGTAATAAAGATAATAAATTGAAATTATATCATGTAACATTCTATGCATCCCGTCATGTGTTTTCGTGATTATTTCAGCGTTCGTACACCGCGTACGTTATAGGCTACTCCATAATTTACATGCTCGTGTTATCTTGAACGCCGATTATCTTGGTTGGCATGGGATTCACGAAAAAAAAACAAAACATGGGTATCATTTTTGTAGAGAATTTGACGCTCTTTTATTTTGGTAAGGAATATTTTTACCTATAACTCAATTCTAAGCTAGATACAAGCCAAAAACTGTTTCCGGGGGCACTTTTCGGACTCTGAGGGGTGATGCTCATACCGGGGGAGGGGGGGGGGGAATCACGGGGCTTTTTTGAAGAGGGTACTCAATAATCGTACCAAGTTTCAGCTGTGCTGCAATTAATTGCATCAAACACCTCTTTTCTAGCGAATTCTCCGGGACTAAATGGCCAGAGGGCCAGAAAGACTATGTTTCATATTAATTGAACAGAGTTCTGAATAGAAAGACAAGATGACCCGAGCAACTGAAATTTTGTATGGTTTCACACAAGTCTGTCAAGTGCTAATTGATCAAGAATATTAAGGATGAGTCAGCTTATAGAAGAACCTTTTCCTTCCGTCACCTCATTCTCATGTGATTGTTATGTAATATTACCTTCTTGCTGTCTTACTTCTTTCATTCTTGTCTTTTGCTTTTATTCTTACGTTCAAAGGGAAACTCAGTAAGTTGCTACCTACTGTTATTTGGTAAAGTTTGTGTATTCTCTATCCGTTTACATACATTCCTAGTATGGTAATAATTTGAAGAACTTCCTACGGAAAAAACCCAAGTCAGTTTTGAAATTTCAACTTCGCCGCCAGACAGCTACGTAACTGCAGCTGTTCTGCTGGATGTTCTCATGGGAAGTTCAAACGCAGTTTATTGACTACTATGCAACTTCTGTTGGAATAATATTGGTGGAATTGGATGATATGTGAAAATACCTGTAAATTAACAGGTATTGGCATTTTGCCAAATTACAAAATAATTTTGTCATAACGTAACAAAAACCATGAAAGGACAAAATGATAGAACTCCAAACATGACAAAGCACATTTTTGCGATTATCTCGATGAATATGTTTTCTAAAGAAAAGTTGCATGGGACTTTTTTATAGAAAATTTAACGAGGAACATTTTATGTTATTTGCATTTTTGTCCTAAAGTGAATATTTCTTTAGATAACTGTGATTTAGTTAGTAAAGATCGGTTATGAAAGAAAAAATAACAAAAGCCACACGTTCCACGAAATTTTTACACATTCTTGCGATTATCTCGGTAAATATGCGTTCTAGAGAAAAGTTGTATAGAAACTTTTTTTATAGGGAATTCAACAAGAAACATTTTATGTTACATGCATTTCGGTCCTGAAGTTGATATGTTCCGAGATATTCGCGGTTTTTTGTAAAATCTCAGTATTACACATAACTTCAAGGTCAGCGTGGCAAGGGTTAATGACTTCAGAATGGCGAGTTTTCCAGGTCCATTAGAACAAATTTCAGTGTGCACCTAATCGATTGGCGAAAACTTGTAAAATAGGGGACACCCTAAGGCACAGAGAAAGTGTTTTGTGGGAAAAGCAAATGAAGATATGATTGAGCAAGAATGAACAGGGTGTCAGCCGTAATGGCAGCCACGATATAGTTTTTGGGAGGATATATAATGAAGCCACTACGCACATCAGTACGATCTGTATAGGAGTTAATTTTAGGGAATGCTGAATTCAGTGTAACATTCAATAACTTATAACTGGGTCATTCTACAAAAATAGGGTATTCCGACTTTTTTTCCTCTTGGTTTTCTTGTTCTTATTTTATTTATTTATTTTTTAAATATATCTCATGGACACCTACTAATAATAATTCAACCAAATTTGGGCTTTCCCTCACCCTGTTCCCTCCGGCCATTGATGCAATACTAGAATGGGTAGTGTACGGGACTGGGGGTGCGGTTTCATAGGGGCCACTTTGGCAGGCGTGCATTGCCATACGTCTCACCACACCATTCCTTCGCCTGTGTATCATTCCCTCGCCAAAGTAAAAATATCGAAAAAATGAGGGAATGAGAATTTGAATTCTTGTTGAAGCCGAAAAGGGGGTTATTGTACCTATCATCCAGTAAAAAACTATGCATTTTCTCCTGTCTAACAGTATGTGTTTAGCATACTCATAAAAAATTCCAAAAGTAGATGACTTCTCTCACAATTGCATGGCGACTTGGAATGCCCAACTTTCGCAGAATGACCCAACTAACATTCACAACGTACGGTAACATGTCAGCAATATTTTAGCTGATTTTTCTTCTGTCACATTGATAGTACGGCAAATGTGAGACACTCTGTGAAAAGGTACCATATGTCGGAAATGTGAATTTTGCTCTACATTTTACATCCTCGGGCTTTACCTCCTAAAAAATTGAGGTAACTATTTTTCCAGAATTTTGCCGCTCTGGGCTGCAGCCCAGTCAGCCCGTATGGTAAACCCGGCGCTGGTCAACACAGAAGTTCAACCGAGAGAAATGAAAGTAGAAGATTGAAATTTATTATAAATCGCGATTTAGGGATTCAGAACCCGATATGGGAGGCAACAGGGACCATTTGGAAAAAAGTAGATTAGCATTTGGTACTTTGCTATGTAGAGCCTTACACCAACTAGTAATGCATAGAGTGGCCTGAAATTTTCTGAGGCTGATGAATTCTAAATATATGTTTCTCTTCCGGAAAAAAGGGCTTCGCCGATGTACGTAATTACCGAAGGCCTGAAAGAAATACAATTTATACACAATTCGGAGGCTTTTTGGTATTCGCGTTGCAGATAATGGTACTCAAATGAGCTTCTTAATCATCGCGTGAGACTGTAGTAGAAAAAGACGTGCGTAATGAAGATCACCGAGAATACGTAAAATGAAAATGGAAAGACGATCCCTACGTAGGAGTTTGGACCGCCCGCAAGTATCTAGTATAGAGACACCCGCCTTCTCCAGCCCTCCTCTAACTCAGGAGGCGTAAATTATTTTTTCAGTCGCGACGAGCTAATTTATGACAAAGGCTTACCTCTGATGTCGTGTTTCAGGAAACAAATTTCCGTACATCATGAAATTGTGTTTTTCGGCTGCGAAAAGCATCAACCACATACCGCGAGAGAAAATCGCGTCTACGTCGCCGTCCACGTGCGATAAATGCAAAAAGTGACCCGGATCCGGAGTCGGACCCGGCGCTCGAACTCCAGCCGTTATAGCTTCTCCTTTCCGCGGCGGTTGACGGCCTGGTTTCATAAAATGTGATTCCAAATTTAATAATATTCTATAATGTACTTTCTCGAAAATTGTCAATTACTATGTTTAGTAAAGTACCAGGTTCAATTATGTTTTTTGTTCGCTGTGTGTATAAGTATAACTTATAATGTGTACGAGTTTTCTCAGTTGCCATAATTTACGTTTCGTTGATGACGAAATTTTCATCTTTTAGTCCTATCTTGTTATTTTTCGTTTCTTTTTACTTATTGTCTTTTTTTCTTTATTTTCTTTCTTTTCGTACATGGTATAGGTTCTAGATGTTATTCGATTACTTCGTTTTAAATATTTTATAATTAGTTATCCTACGCTGTCGGTTGTAAAAGTCTGTGATTTATTTTATTTTTTGACACGTATTTAAATGTACGATCGCGGTGGAAAAGCGGATGTCGACTTTTGAGCGTTCAGGTCACTTGTCTTAGTTCCAACTTCTTCGGTACCTGCTCCGTAGTACCGGCCTCGTAGTCTCTTCATTCTTGTTCAGGATTTCTCGTAGATTCTTCTGGAAACCAGAGCCGCAGCAAAGACTTAGGGGCTAAAACTTGTAAGTGCCAACCAGAGGTGGGTAAGTTCACGAACTTTAAAAATCGTTCACGTTCACCTAAAAGTTTGCTCGTTCACGTTCAGTTCACGTTCACCTATAAATATAGTAGTTCACGTTCACATTCACGTTCTTTTGCTGTTTGTGAACGAGTGAACGGCGTTCATATCCTTTCTAATTTTCGTGGTATTCTTTATTTTAGTCTCGATTTCACAAACGCGTCCAGTCCAATCCCTGCTAATAGGAAAAATTAATCCTAGACCCAAGTTCCAGCCAGCCGTAAGAAGCTAGTCTATTTTGCAGTTATAAACACAAAAGTTATCAGAAGATGGCATTTGTATTATGTTATGCTCTTGCCTCAGTTAATCTAAAATATTAAAATGTTTGTAATTTTTTTTTACTCAGTCACTTCAATATTTTGAGGTAAATCACATACACGAAACTAGATAATTATTTCTGGAGGGGGGGGGGGGGATAATTTTGCATGTGGGGCTCAGCCCTCTGAATCATTCTTCTCTAGTTCCATCAAGAAAGAATCATCATTTTTTGGCTTTTATTCATGTTCGCCCATAATATTTACCTTACATTACTCTTAGTAGAAATTTTCTACGGCAACACTGCAAAATTTTTTAAAAATTACGACCGCAAAACTAAACCAAACAAAACAGATAAAACTACGGTAGGCTAATGCGTGAAGGGGGAAGTACAGCTCCTTTAGAATATTATAATTGGAAACAGGGGAAAATGTGAAGAAAATTCTTCTAATGACTTTCAATAAAGAAACCAACCTTCTCATTCGTCCAGTTAACTCACTTCAATGTTCACTCTGTTTATAGGCTTGGGACTCACATGCCCCTGGCTTTTTCCAGATGTTGAGACCCAAGACCACTGCTCGGAAAGTGTACATGCTGAATTGGTTCTTCCAAAAATCATGCGTGGAAGAGGGAACATGATAAAAAATAATAAAACCATACAAGAACAAGAAGCATTATAACTGCGGCCGCTACAATATTATACTGAAATCTCGTTCAAGTTCGTCGGAAATTTCGTTCACTCGTTCACGTTCGTCAGAAATTTCGTTCACGTTCACTCTCAAAAATATCGTTCTCCTTTACGTTCACGTTCGTCAAAAATGTGAACGAGTTCACGAACTGAACGACGTTCACTAGTGAACGTACCCACCTTTGGTGCCAACCGTGCCAACTCAACTTAGTTTTATCGAGTTTCACCCTCTTGACGGGAGGGATGACATTCGACAGTTTGCCATCAGAGAATGTGAGGATAAAAGACATTGATGGACTTGACCGGACAAAACGACATTTGCTGACTTGGTCCCTGTCCAAAATGGTCCCTCTGGGACCCTGACTACAAAGGAACTACCTGTATCTGTACAATAGTGATGCAAATATCGTATCAAAAATATCGTTATCTATCAATAATTTTTCCGCTGAATATCGAATAATAGAGTTTTTATGATTATCGGATAATGTTCGATATCTATCGATATTCTTATAGAAATAGCGATATTGCAATATTTTGAAAACCTCCAATACAGTGTGACCGATAGTTACTTTGCTTCTTCCCTGTCGCCAGATCGGCTGTCTAGAAACGCCAAAATTCCTCAAAATTCGCCAGTTTCGCCAGACAGTGTTGGTCCAAATTTTCCTAATAATACATTTTTTTCCCTTTTCAAGTTCCCTAGTACCTTATTTAAGAGAAAGCCTTCAAGTAACAGATTTTTAGGTCCTTTTCCTGGGACGATTCACTGATGATGATATAAGTACGTACGTACTAAAAAGGCCTGTAAGTTCCATTGTTATAAAGTCTCTTTTGATTAAATTTAAGTTTTTCATTGTTTTTTCCTATTATTGAGCCAAAAATGTAATAACAGTTTTGGCAAGTTAACTTGGTCTAAATATTTCCGATCAAAGTACAATATCGATATTTTCAATTATCGTGATAATAACAATATTATCGTATCAATCTATCAATATTGATTTTCTCAATATCTTGCATCACTACTGTACAAGGTTGAATTGACATCGTCTGATCATTACTATACTAAAACCGTGCAATTTTTTCTGCCTGTAAGGAGTTCCAGAAAAATTGTGCCTATTTAAAAAAAAATTATTTATTGTTAAGAGGTCTTATTCTTGTTACTGTTTTGCGCGTAAAGTCTTGAAGAGGAATCCAGCAGAACGATCTCAACTCTTTTGAGTATTGAGTATTTAAAAACGATATGCCCTTTGGGACGTTTGTTGACTGCCCGCATGGTAAATATCCACATTGTACTCTAACTGTAAGACGGGGAGCGCTATTTTTTACTAATGGATTGAGGATCTTTTAAATTTTTAACGAGAGACTCTCAACTGACAAAAGTATCTATGGGAGCTTCTTCTATGCCCCTTCTCTGGTTGTCAATTAATTTCTCGCACAATATCGAAAAAAAAGAGCTTTCATGTTTCATTTTTACTATTTTTCCCCCAGTTCACTCACGTCATTTGATTACCACTTCACCGCAGACAGAGGCTGGTCTAAGTGAAGAAAAATAAAGTCGGTTGCTTAATCCACACTGTAAACTTGTCAAATTATTCTTTTAATAATGTATACCTACATAGATTTCTGTTTTCAAAATAACAGAGAGAAGTAATAAGGTACAATTTGACCATTATATAAGATTCTTCAATTACCTTAATGTCAATTCACATTCTTTATGTTTACTTTTATCGTACATATTTACTATATTTCCTGTACTTTTTATTTTATCGATAACGATATTATGATTAGTGTATTATTTCTTATATTTACCTATTATGTTGTAGTTTTGATTTCACTGTCACGAAAATTAGCTTTAGAGCCCAATTGACATGATTTGGAATGGTTGTGCCGACGTGAGGCCACAGTTGAGAATGAAGAATTCGATAATGGAGAGGTTCTCTGAAAACAATAAGACGGTGGTATCGTCAGTGACAGAATAACCGAATTGGAGGACATACTTTGGCGAAGTTACAGTTTTTCACAGTATCCTTTGGAATTTATTGCACCGAGTGATTCCCCGAAGAAAGTGTGTCGCGTCATGGGCGTCGCTGAGGGTGGGTAGATGGGTAATACTTACCCCAATTTTTTTCTTGGGGAGGGGTAGAAATGATCAAAATCCCCCCCCCATTCAAATGCCAGCTATATTTTGTACTCGTAGTTATAAAAAATTTGTAAACGAATTAGTACTATGTGATACAGCAATTAGTAGTACCGTACCATACACTTGACTCGCAATACACATATAACATACTACCCCCCCCCCCCAGAAGAATCCACCAATACTGATGAATGTAGATCAACACTGCTAAAGAAATCCCCCTCTCCCAAAAAATCCAGCGACGTCCCTATGTCGTATCTAGGTCATTGACCTGTGTTAAAAGGTCGCTACAGAAGGGTGAATACAGTTTTCCTTGCGTATTATTCAACGAGGGAGAAAAGGAATTGTTTCAGTGCAAGAGACCTCATGCGATGGGAAAATAATCATTTACTTCCCTAAATAAGACAGTTATTACTTTTTTAACGATCTACTGGAAAGTAACAGTTTCAGTCGGAAATCTGGCGCCATTTTGAAAAAGGAAATCCGTTCTGGACGGAGAATCGTGAAGGAAGCCATGTCAGTTTACCTTGTACCCAAAGCCGGCAACTTTTCATAATCCCATGTGTAGCGAAAAAACAACACTGATTTTACACAATAACGTTTTATTATTGTATCAGTAGGCAGTATGCATAAAAATTGAGCTGTAACGTCGAAGCAAAAGAGCGGAGTGAAAGCGATAGAAGTTTAAGGTTTTGCTTCAATCCGTATGCATAAGCTTTCTCTTTCACTTCAAAGCGAAAGCTCCACGAAATAAAGCGAGTGTTTCAAAGACAACAACGTTTGTTCAAGTTGTTACCAGCCGAAGAATGTGTCCAAGGAACTTCTTCTAAATCAAAAATCATTCGAAAATGAAGATAAAGATGGTGCTGGTGTACAGGTGGAAAACGCACCAAATGTACAAAAGGATGAAATAATTTTCGGGGGAAATCTCCGATGATTTCCAAAGAATTTCATTAGAAATCTTCGAGAAGATTCCGATGATCTCCAAAGAATTTCATTCGAAATCTTCGAGTAGATTCCTTTAATTTCCGAAGAATTTTATCGAAAATATTAGGGAAAGACTTCCGATCATTTTCGAAGAATTTCCTCTGACATCATTGAGGAAAATCTCCGATGATGTCATTTCCGGAGAATTTAATCGGAAATCATCAAAAAAAATTTCTAATGTTTTCCAAAGAATTCCTTCAAAAAATTTCAGGAAAATTTTCCGATAATTTATGAGGAATTTCATCGGAAATATTTGAGAAAACAGTCCGATGATTTTTGGAAGAATTTTATCGAAAATCTTCAGGAAAAATCTCCGAAGATTTCCAGAGAATAATTTCATTGGAAATCTTCGAGAAGAATCGTCGGTGATTTGTATGGAATTTTATCGGAGATTTTTTGGGGAAAAAATTCCGATAATTTCCGAAGAATTGAGACTATTTTTCACTCATGCGGTGGAATCTGAGATATTTCCCGAAGATTTTTGTTGAAATTCTTCGGAAATCAGCTCACAATGTCCACAGAATTTTATCGATAATAATTTGAGAAAAATCCTCGATAATTTCAAAAAAATGCTTTTGGAAGTCTTCGAAAATAATCTTCACTAGTTTGCGGAGAATTTCATCGGAAATCTTCAGAAAAAACTTCCAATGCGTTTTTCAAAGAATTTCTTCGAAAATCTTCAGGAAAATTTTCCGATAATTTTTGAAAAATTTCATCGGAAATATTGTTTTTATATCTAATTATTTAGCGAGACACTTAACGTCTGGGAGAGACTCCGATGGTTTTTAAAAGAATTTTATCGAAAGTCTTCAGAAAATATTTCCGATGATTTGCAGAGAATAATTTCATTGGAAATCTTCGAGAAGAATCTCTGATGATTTTTAAGGAAGTTCATCGGAAATTTTTGGGAAAAATATTCTGATAATTTTCGAAGAATTGACGAGACTATTTTCTTTCCACTCCTGTGATGGAATCAGAGATATTTCCCGAAGATTTTTGATGAAATTCTTCGGAAATCAGCTCATAATTCTCAAAGAATTTTACCGAAAATAATTTGAAAAAAATCTCCGATGATTTCGAAAAAATGCTATTGGAAGTCTTCGAAAATAATCTCCACTAGTTTGCGGAGAATTTCATCGAAAATCTTCAGAAAAAACTTCTAATGTTTTCCAAAGAATTTTTTCGAAAGTTTTCAGGAAAATTTTCCGATATTTTTGAAAAACTTCATCGAAATTTTTTTTTTTGTAGCCAGACACACTTAACGCCTGAGAAGAGACTCCGATAGTTTTCATTTCGGAAGAATTTTATTGAAAATCTTCAGAAAATATCTCCGATGATTTGCTGAGAATAATTTCATTGGAAATTTTTGGAAAAAATATTCTGATAATTTTCGAAGAATTGACGAGACTATTTTCCACTCCTGTGATGGAATCAGAGATATTTCCCGAAGATTTTTGAAGAAATTCTTCGGAAATCAGCTCCCAATTCCCGAAGAATTTTATCAAAAATAATCTAAGAAAAATCTCATTTTAAAAAAATGCTATTGGGAGTCTTCGAAAATAATCTCCACTAATTTGCGGAGAATTTCATCGGAAATCTGCAGAAAAAATTTCCAACAATTTCCAAAAAATTTTACTAGAAATCTTCGAAGAACATCTCTGATTCTATTGCATGAGTGGGAAACAGACTCACTTATTCGGGAATCGGAATTTCCTCCTTAAAAATTCCCGATGAAATTCCTTAAAAATCGTCGGAGATTCTTCTCGAAGATTTCCGATGAAATTCTTCGAAGATCATCGATCATTTTTCCAGAAGATTTTTGATAAAATCCTTCACAAACCATCGGAGTTTTCCCCTCGAATATTTCCTATAAAATTCTTCAGAAATCGTCAGAAAATTTGTTCGATGAATTTCGATAAAATTTTTTAAAAAACATTGACAGTTTTTTCTAAAGAATTTCGATGTGATTCGTGATTCTTCGTTAATTACCGGAAATTTTTTCCAAAATGTCCGATGAAATTCCGTTGAAAATCATCGGAGATTTTTCTTGATTTCCAATGAAATTATTCGGTAGAAATCATCGGAGGTTTTTTCTGAAGATTTCCGATAATACTCTTCAAAAACTATCGGAGTTTTAACCCGAATGTTATCTATTAAAAAATTACTGGAAAATTTTCTTGAAGAGTTTTGATAAAATTTTCTGGAAAATATTGGAAATTCTTATGATTTTCAATGGGATTCTTCGGAAATTTTCTGAATTTTCTCCCAAAATTTCCCGATAAAATTCCTTAAAAATCATTGGAGATTTTTCTCGAAGATTTCCGATGGAATTCTTCAAAGATCATCGAACATTTTACTTGAAGATTTTTGATAAAATTCTTCAAGAACCATCGGAGTTTTCCCCACGAATATTTCCCGTAAAATTCTTTAAAAATTACCAGAAAATTTTTTCGATGAATTTTGATGACTTTTTTTTTGGAAAACGTTGACAATTTTTTCTAAAGACTTCCGATAAGATAATAACCGGAATTTTTTCCAAAAATTTCCGATACAATTCCTGAAAAATCATCGGAGATTTTTCCTTAAAATTTTGATAAAGCTCTTCAAAATCTATGGGAGTTTTTCCCCGAATGTTTCCTATTCAAAAATTATCGGAAAACTTCCTCGAATTTTGATAAAATTTTTTGGAAAACAATGGAAATTCTTTCTGAAGATTGCTAATGGGACTCTTCGGAAAATTTCTGTTTTTCCAAAAAATTTCCGATGAAATTCGTTTAAAATCATCGGAGATTCTTCTTGAAGATTTCCAGTGAAATTATTCTTTGGAAATCATCAGGGATTTTTCCTGCTGATTTCCGATAAAATTCTTCAAAAAACACGGATGTTTCCAAAATATTTCCGATAAAATTCTTTAAAAGTTATCGGAAGATTTTTGATGAAATTCTCCGGAAATTATCAGAGATTGTTCTCAGAGATGTCGGATAAAATTCCTTGGAAATCGTCGGAAATTTTCCCCGAATTCTTCGCAAATCATCGGTAATTTAATCTCAAAAATTTCCGATGAAAATCTCTGAAAATCATCAAACCTTTCTTCTGAAAAAAAAAAATGTTTCAAAAATCATCAGAGATATTTCTCGATGATTTCCAATGAAATTCTTTGGTATCGTTGGAGATTTTCTTTAAAATTTTCAACGAAATTCTCCTGAAATTATCGGACATTTTTCTCAGGGAAGTCGAATAAAATTTTACTATCGGAAATTTTTCCTTAATATTTTCGGTAAAATTCCTCGGAAATGAAAGAAATCTTCTCGAAGATGACTGATAACTGCACGTGTTTTTCGGAAAGAAGTCTACTCGGGATTAGATGCATTTATTCGCGAGCGAAAGCTTCACTTTTGAAGTTGACACTCCTTTTTATGCATACAACTGGAAGGGAAACCTTTTTCCCGAGCCAAAGCTTCCTTTTCACTTTTATGCATACACTCTGCCGCTTGCACTTTACTTTTGCGAAGTGAAAGCTGAAGCTTTTCTTTGTGCATACCTCCAATTGTGCCAATATTTTCCCAGGTGTTGCCATGTGTAGCATTCGCTACTCACGCTATACAGAAGTTGCCGACCCTGTTTCTACCAGAAATTTCGTACTTTGGAAACGCTTCTTTAGGTCCCTCTTTGTGTAATACACTGTTACAAAGGTATCCAAGCTCATATTAGTAAAAGTTGAATCTGACTGTTTCAGTAGCTGACTCGTTGACCATCTATATACCTGACTCTGTGCCTCGTGTCTCGGATGTTACTTTATGTCCTTTCGAAATTTTTCTACTAAAAATACCACAACCCTTCCTGTTCACACGACATGCGCAGCCTAAGTTAACACCAGTGCCAGGCCTATAGCATCTGGAGAGTAAACAGGGCATTGCTTCTCTGGAGCCGACGTGTGCCCTCCGTTTTTTTGGGGGAGAGGGGGGGTTGGTTGTGATATTTGCAGTTTTGTCTCCAGTTACTTTTCCCTGAAAAGTATAGTTCCTCCTCCCCCTGAAAAGGTGGCTTTGCTATGCGCCTGACTAGAAATTCTGATTAAAAAACATACAACAATCACGTCAGTTGGGTTCGTTTTTCTTCCAGTCGTACACCGTCTTCTTCTTTCGTATTATGTTTGTATATTTTTTCTTCCGAATCTGAAATACGCGCGTGTTGGCTCGAAGAGCGTAACTTCACAAAACCACGATACAATATACCAAATACCCAATTTTAAAAATACGAATTAATTTAAATTTGTGAGAAATGAAGTGTACGTCAATTTGAAATAACATGGTATGGTGCCTCTCACTGTATTCTCTTTGAATTTCATGCGCCCATCGCCCGACCATTCAGTGTCGTACAAAACTCTGTGTAAGTAGGTACGATTCTCAGATTTATAAGATGTTTATTTTATCTATTATTTTAACTAAACGACTTTCCCACGTTGCTTATGTTCCTATTTGTTATAATTGTAATAAGACCTCTCTTTCATTGTTACTTCTGCCAGGTTTAGTTTAATGTTTGTGTACCTATACACTATAAGGAGAAATAAAAACGTGTTCCCGATATGTTATAAACATAATAACTTAGTGAATATTTGCGATTAAAGCATGTGAGACGTTTGTGAATAAATATGAACAGTTATTGAACAAAATGCATTTTAATTACGGATAGTGCGTGGATTCTTACTACCGACCTCTTTGTTATAATGATAGTGAATACAAGTTGTTGATATTTTGTGTCTTCATTTTCCTGCTCACATCCATTTCACGGTCTCCCCCCCCCCTTCATACTGATGAGATACGATCTACTGAACAGTGTGAATTCGTGAAACAGCCGATTTTCACTGGGACAGTAGAAGGTATTGGGAGGCAAGCTAGACAAAACAATTTCTTACCTCTTCATGCTGATAATATGCGACATAACTAACAGTCCAGAATCAGTCAGAAAAATTTTTGCCCCTTCATACTCACAAATGCAACCTAACTAACAGTCAAAAACCTCAATATACACATATGCAATTCTATTAACATCTCTAAATAAAAATATCAGAAATTTAGAACCTCTTCATAACTTCTATTCTCCTAATGAAAACTGGATTTGCATCAATTTTGATACTGCAGCACAGTGGGTGTGGTCTGAATTTCTAGCCACGCCCCTTAGTTTAGAAGACCCGTGCATTGAAAATTTTGGAAACATAGAACCTCTACACGACTCCTATTCTCCTAATGAAACTAGTATATTTCCAGCTGTTGGCGAGTTCATGCGATTTCAACGTGTTAATTGGGTTGCATATTTTCTTTTCGCAGGAACACGAAATCATTCAATGTGCTTAGTGAGTTGCATAGTCAAACTTTGAAGGAATCCAGTCATTTCAGTAACTTCTACGCCTTCAGTTGCACAATTGGAAATAATGCTTGTCTGACCTACACTGCTGACTATTGCAGTTGAAATTCCCAACTCTTGCCTACTTCTGTGCTCACGTGCATCCATATCTGAAGACGTTTAATTTCTTTTCCTACCGAACTGCCTCCTTCCGAAAAACAATTAAATAACTACACACGCATACTCATGAACACGAGTCGATGGTCAACATAAACTACTCGTCATCACGACTACAAAAATATCAATCGAACTCCTCCAAATAAGAAACACCATCAGTTTTTCAAAATATTATAATAGAAGAAACATCGAGTTAAAAGATAATCCTCCCTTCCAGGATGATAATGTTCAAGTTTACTTGTGACTACTTCGAGACGTCGTTCGACTAACACTCGAAGAAGTCGACAAACGCTTCTTCTTATCGGCCCTCTTTTTCGCGGTCTTCTCTTTCTGACGTATTGCCAACAGTTTCGCGTATTCGGCCTGTTGAGCTTTGCGTTTCAACGCTCTGCGCTTTTTCAATGCAAGTTGGTGTCGTTTGCGCTGCAACAAGAAAACAATAATAAATTCACTTCAAATACTGGCATTATCAACGGAGGATCATGGTGCATTTACACTGAGGCTGACAGCATTGCTGTAGCCAACTTTGCTGGTTGTTAGTTATTTTCGTTTACACTGGAGTTAGTCGAAATATGCTGACAGCAATGTTAGAACTTATCCGATTCGAATCGGATACGGGCTAACAAACAACTAGCAATGTTGCATGTTATTGTTGCATGTTAGTCATTTTCGAAATTTTGCTGATAGCAATGTTTGTTTGTCAGTGTAAATGCACCATCAAACTCCGGAATAAATTGTTTCTGATGCACACTGAGGTAGAATTCAGACAGCAATTCTCCTCAAAACCAAAAGAATTTTTATGTACCACGAACGCACAGTGCGAATGAACACATAGACATCGCCAGCAGCATTCGTGGCATTACTAACTTAACTCACTCCTTTCCAGAGCAACGTACTTGTAGAGTTAAAGGTGTAACCAAACGCTGGATCTTCGGCTTCTTGTACTTCGGTTTCGTCTGACCCTCTTTCAGCGGTAGTGGACGTTTAATAACGTAATTACGTACGTCGTCTTCTTTCGATAAATTAAATAATTTCTTAATTTTCGATGCTCGCTTCGGTCCCAGTCTTCGAGGGATAGTTTTATCGGTCAAGCCGGGAATTTCCTGAAAAATGAATACAGTTTTATAATACTTTTGATTTCGCACAGTACGATAAATGAAGTAGGATCAGATTTGTTCGTAACAAATTTACGCGAGTTACTATGACAAGTAAAACCGTGGTAAGCGTTACTGAGTTACTTTTACAGTTATAAAGACCGATTCAGTTACTCGACAAACTGGTCGGGACAGTAACTGTAGCTGTTTAGATACGGTATAACTATTGCAGAGATGTATTGCTGCTCAGAATCACTAAAAGCCGATGATAACCTTTACAATACTCCGTTTCCCAACATGCAATACTACTGTTTGAAGTAACAAGATTGACACGTACATTCTTCAAGCTTCAAACCAGTATTCTGTTACCAAGCTCAGTTATTTCAAACATGTAATTGCATCCCGCTTGAAATATAACTTCAGAAAACACCACTGTACCCCAAGCTTCAATGTTTTTGTACGTTGGAACACTTTAAAGCCTAGAATTCACGTTCACACACCCACGATAGAAGTGTAATATCTAATATTCCTGAGAGAATCCGTCTAAAATGAGTTCATTACCTGGGTGCCTTTTTTGACAACGACCAGGGCCAAGACACTAAGATTAGCATCGACTACACATCCTCGAACTGATTTACGTTTTCGTTCTCCATCACGTCTGGGTCGGTAGCACGAATGTCCGGCAGATAACAACAGCCTAACACGACCTAAAGTACACGTATAATCAGTAAATATAACTGGAATAAAATGACGAGCTAATTCACACGCCAGCACATTTAGAAATATTACCGTTGGTTAGAACACCCTGTTTCATTGGAAATCCTTGTTTGTCATTTCCACCAGATATTCGGAGAATATAGCCTTTCCATTCATCTCCTAGGGGATCAGCTTCGACTTCTGTTCCCATACGTTTTTCGTAGAAAATACGAAGCTTATGCTCGTCGATAATTTCGAAAAGCTTCTGACAGCCGGTGGTTGGGTAAGAGATGTTAAGCTAGAAAACAAGATGCAACTGATTACGCAACGAAATACCATAATATGAAATGGCGAAACGAATTAGTAAAGTAACTAGTTGAACTTGATTTTCGTGAGTTCCTCGCGAGATGAAAATAATCGGTTGGTGATTCCGAAGTAAAAAGATGAAGTATGACGGCCATAGAATTATAAGTTCCACAGTCAATAGTAAGAAACGAATAGTTACCTTCATCTTTGTAGATTGTTTTACAACATCCGATAATCCAGCAAACTATTGATACTTGAAGTTAAAACGAGTACAATTCGAAAAAATTCTACGAGACCTTTCTTTCCTTCATGATCAACGTAAAGAGCTAAACGCATGCCCCTGTAAACGTGGTGTTCAGCTCTTTCTACAACAAAAAATCATTTTGGAATGCAGCGGTAGATTTTTTTCCAGTAGGGAACTAGCTAGCGATTTTAGTGGTTAATTTTGAAACTATGAACAATTTTCTTCGTTTCCTGGATCCTGCGATCTCTCATCCTTGCGCCTCATAAAAAGGAACTAAAATGGTCCACATTTCGTACATTAATAGTACTTTTTCCCAGTCAATCTTATTCTTATCTATACACTCCTTGCAGCTTGCAGAATGGTCTGTGGAGTTCGAAGGTTAAGCGGCGTGCAGCAGGTAGAGGTGCAGACTGCCGGATTGCACGATAAGATGATCCGATCTATGCGAAATTGTTCTGTGAGTTTAGATAAGAGGAATTACAGGATTACAGCTGAAACCGTGATAACATAGATAAGGCAGTTGAGGCTTCATTCTGAACTTGTGAATTAATTAAAGCAATTTAATAATTATGATTATGAATGTTTGTTCTTGATAATTATTATAACCGAAATGTAAACAAGCTGAAGTTCCGACATTCTGCTTCTTGCTTCCTTCATTACTAAATATCCAGACTGAGACCGGCGTCATGGTATACCTGATCTTGACCAAGCACAATCATCGCGTTTCTCGTAATATATTTCGTTGTATCAGCACAGAATTGTTGGTAAATTGCGTTAATCTCTTATTTTTCGAGTTACTAAGTGTCTCTCTCGAATTCTGTACATTCATGAGACTGTTACTCACCCTGTTTGGTTCCAGAAATCTGATCTGACATTTGATGCAAGAAAACAGATTGAAGAATATTGGTCAAAAAACTTTCGCCTCGAAAATCAGTTCGATAAAAACAACCTTGAAAACAAATATTATGTTCTGTCGATGTTCCCGTATCCATCGGGCAATATTCACGTTGGTCATGTTCGTGTTTACACCATCAGTGATGCGGTTGCTAGATTTCACCGGCTAACTGGAAAGAATGTTAGTTTACTGCTTTAATTTCTCTAATTCTGGTCGAATATAAGCTCATTTGATAACTGACAAGCATCATCCATGGTCACTCAAAACATTGATCGTAGTTTTCAAGTTGTTTCATTCGATTCGGTGCGGTTAGATCTTTTGGTATAAATTACGTAACTTACTGTTGAATACCTTTTGAAGGTGTTCCAGCCAATGGGGTGGGATTCTTTCGGCTTGCCAGCTGAAAACGCTGCACTCGAACGAGGAGTTGCGCCTGACGAATGGACGAAACAAAATATTGCTCAAATGAAGTCGCAGCTTAAAAAACTTTTGTGTACGTTCGACTGGCAAAGTGAAGTCTGTACGTCTTCACCGGAGTACTATCGATGGACTCAGTACCTATTCCTGAAGATGTTCGATGCTGGTCTAGTGTACCAAAAAGAAGTAAGCTCTATTTTTTATGGCAAAAGAAAAAAGTATCAGTCCAATAGAATGTGATGTTCTAGGCCATAGTTAATTGGGATCCGGTGGATGAAACTGTATTAGCTGAAGAACAAGTTGACGAGAAAGGACGATCATGGAGATCCGGAGCCGTAGTGGAGAAGAAACTCTTGAAACAATGGTTCATCAGGACGACCAAATTTTCTCAGTATGCCCGTTAATTTTTGGTAATTGATTGTTACGCATAAGTTTTCTAGACCCATCATTCCTTCTAACTTGGCTGATGTTATGTTATCCATGTAGACATCTTTACGAAGGCTTGAAAGAAGACATTTTCTATAACTGGAAAGACGTTGTTGATATCCAGAAAAACTGGATCGGTAAATGCGACGGATTCTCTTTTGATTTAAAAGTCGCCGGTCCGAACGCAGTTACAGATGTCAACGTACTCAACGTTTGGGTCCAGGATCCAGTAGACATTCTCGATGCCGAGTTCATAGTAATCCAGCCGAACAGCCTGGTCGATATTCTCGCTCACTGTAACAGGGATACGAATGGCAAACTCGACCTCAGGGCTGTTAATCCATTCACCGAGAGCACGTTACCTATTTACGTCCGCGAAGACATTTCTTTTCCCTTCGGTCGAGATACTTACGTCGGGATCCCTTCTAAATCCGAGTCCGATCGCCAGTTCGCCATCCAAGTTCGACTCGAACAACGAGCCGAAACAGTCGTAGCTTTAAGTCGAGACCAAATATGCGAAACGGCGAAGAAATTGAAAATAGGAGGGTACCCGGTGAGCTCAAATCTAAAGGATTGGTTGATATCGAGACAGCGATACTGGGGTACGCCGATACCAGTTATGCACTGCGAGAAATGCGGAACTCAACCGGTCCCTTATGATCAGTTACCCGTCGTCTTACCACCACTGCCAAAAGATTACGAAGTCAGCAAGAGTATGAATGTGATCTTGCAAACGTCCAGTTGGAGGCAGACCACCTGTCCAAAGTAAGTGATGAATTGCTTCTATAAAGAGGTGTATCAGCCTCGATTTTGCGAACCAATCGCGAGGTCTTGTGAAATTGTTCAGTAATGTTCGATTGGCTTACCACCTGTCTGTTTACTGTGGCAGCGTGATAAGAGCCCTTACATTCAGTTCGAGTCTCGATCTGTATCCAAAACTGAAATCAAATTGTTGGCAGATGCGGCGGTGCTGCGAGCAGAGAAACAGACACCATGGATACATTCGTCGACTCCAGTTGGTATTATCTACGCTACTGTGACGCAAACAACACCAAGGAACCGTTCAGCTCAAATATTGTCAACCAGTTGATGCCGGTTGATTTATACGTGGGTGGAAAAGAACACGGTAAATACAATTACACCGACTCGGTTCTCAAATAACCACTTTCTGTTACTCTCCTAGATGCCCAATACACTGATATTCTGTTCTTTCGATTTTATCTTCTAGCTGCCCTACATTTGTATTACGCCAGATTTGTTAGCTATTTCCTGCATTCCATCGGTTTGGTGAAGCAACCGGAGCCGTTCCGACATTTGCTATGCCAGGGCATGGTCAAGGGAAAAACCTACAAAACACGCGAAGGCCAGTACTTGAAACGTAATGAAGTGGAGGTGACTGACAAAACAGCAGTGTCGAAAAAGACGGGAGAGACGCTAATGGTAACGTGGGAGAAGATGAGCAAATCCAAGTATAACGGCGTCGAACCCAGCGAATGGCTCGAGAAGTATGGAGTGGACACCACTCGTTTGTTTATACTGTACCACGTTGCACCGCGGCTGCATCGAGAGTGGAACGAAGACTGTGAGTTTGCGTTTATTAGAATGAACTGAATCGGTAAAAACATTTTAATCGATGTCGATTTCCCTAATGAACTAGGAATTACGCACGTGTTCAGTCGAGGTCTTGTTACTTGATTTTAGTACTGACCGCGGTGTTACGTTTCCAATATCGAGTATGGTTGACGGTACGAGAATTTCTGCAGGCGCGAGAAAATGCTCTCGAGGGATCGCAGACTCTTAGCAACATGGATGAGAAGGACGCCATGCTGAGAATATATCGAAATAACACTATTAGTGTAGTTACCTATCATTACAGAGACTCGCAGAATTTAAATGATGTGGTTGCTCGACTCATAGCGTTTATAAATACACTTAGGGTGAGTATGCATGGTCACGACTGCGCCTCGTGCATTTCATTTGCATTTTCTAGTACCACGAATTAGAGGGCTCTGTCCAATTATCCTTGATTACTCATGGCCCACTTCTTTCGTCAAAACTCGATTGTAGGCGTACTACATTTTTGCTGTCTGCTCATTTTTCACTCGCTGGAGAAAGACTTCTTATAGCAGTTACGGAGTACATGGTTTGTCTGGGTGTCTTACTAATTGAGACTAACAGTGAATGAGTGAATGAATATGAATCGATTGAATACATGATATGAGATACAGAGAGCTCGGGAGACTCTGGCTCTCAGATTCTGAAGCTTGACTCTTGGCTCGTTTCTCTTTTTTCAACCAGAAGAGACTTTATCTCTGCCTGTAGATCGTAACTCTATCCGACTATCTGCTTACAGTCTGCTTGTTCAGATCAGCTGAACCTTTGAAACAGATTGACTGTTCTCCACTCCAGTCTCCTCGTTGCGAGTTAGCTCCGTATTCAAACATTAGTTCCTCGCCTTTTTAAAATCAATTAATTTACCTCCATTCGGTAATTGATGTTTTATCTTTGCTCGTGATCGTGTTCCGTGATCTTATGATAATGCATTGCAGAAAACGCCGGTCGAAATGCAGACGCGCAGCAAAGAATACGAAAAATCATTAGCTCAGTTCGTAATCATGCTGGCACCGATTACGCCTCACTTCGCGGCTACTTTGTGGTTCGGTTTAGCAGCGGCCCCGAATCGAGTGAATTTAGACTGCGAGGAGATAAACTGGAACGCGAATGTGCTACAGCAAAAATGGCCGAAAGTGGAGAACGGTTTCGAACTGCCGGTCTACTTCGTAGTAAGAGCAACTGCATTGATATTACTTAGCTTGTTTCTAGGAATCGGTGATACCGGGACATGGTAACTACGAATAGTGAACTCTGAAACAAGTGAGATTATGTTTGTAGGTGAGCAAAAATATGTGGTGCAAGATAGACCTTCCAAACACTGTCGTAAATAAGCTGACTGCAGAGCAAGCTTTGAGATACGCGGAATCGCACGCTCAAGTTCAAGAACTGTTACAAAAGTGTCCAGTGATCCTAGATACAAAGGTTCGCATCTACGAGGATCATCGCGCGGATGTAATGATAACCACGCCGCGAAGGGTAAAAGTTAAAAGAGAACAGACTGATGCCGAAGAATTGGCTCGGAAACAGAGTCCTGCGTGAAAGCCATTTTCTAATTATTACGTTTTGTTATACGTGTAGCGTGTAAGTAATAAATTATGTTTTGTTGTCCTTTTTAAGGTGTGAGAAATCGATTTAGCAACCTTCAAGCCGAATTTGTAAAAAAAAAAAAAAAAAAGTCATAATATTGATCATTTTGGAGGTGAAAACTGAAAAAAATACTCGTTGAGTTTATTGAGAAAAACGTGCCCTTGAATCACCATTAAAAGTATACTACTCTTTCCCTCTATCCCTCTTTCGAACTGAAGGGAAGCTGAATGAGTTTTGAGTAATCATGCATACAGCTGCCTGAATGCGTCTTAATGACCTTGAACTCCGTGTTATTGCATATAAATGAGTCTTAACAATGCCTGGAATGAGTCCAAAAAGGTCTTAGCATTCTTGACCAGTAAGAGCGAGGAAAATTTTTCACGAAGTCTGAATGAGCTTTGAAAATGTTTGAATGAATTGTAACGATCTGAACACATTATGACGCTGGCAGAATTTGGATCAAACTTGGAATGTACATATTTGGCAGCGGTGTTCCGTTCCCGAGATAGGCTCGAAAACGTTGGAAAAATTGGTCAAATAAACTAGAAGCCTGCACGATGCCGATTTTAATTACTCTAAAAACGATGCCAGGAAATGTAACTGTATTGTTAGCATATAGTCATTTATTTCTTATTGCGTTATAGGATTTTGCAGTACAATCCGCATAACTCGCAGGATGGTGAATTTTTTACTCTATCATTTCTGATCTGTACGATGCCGGTTACAGACGATTACGGTTACAGATACATTCAGTTACTTTTCTCGATGATTACAGACGATGCCGATTACGAGTACTAACCAGCATCGTGTCCTTCAATACTCGCCGATTCTATATCCGATCACTTTTTATTTACTCGCGCAGGGGCTGCGATATAGACTCGAGAGTCGTAAAGAAATTTGAATGTGCAGTAATTAATATGTCAACATAGCTTCAGAATGAGTTATAACAGAAGTCAATCTTTTCATGAAAAATTGATCATTCATTAATTTTTCTATAGGCCCTCAGCCTTTCCGCGGCTTCCTCCGCCGGGCTCATTTGAGAGTCGCGACTACTTCAGTACTTCCTCGGTTCTCCCTCAATCTTTTTACACAGTATTTGCACTTTCGTGGTCTCCAAATAAGCCTTGTTCCCGCCTGATAGAACCCCAACACTGAAGTAATAAATTGGCGGATTATGATTCAAGTAGCCCTGGCAATCGACCAGGAGCATGACTCCCTCCTCTCACTTGAACTTCATTAGACGGTTGTACACGCACGGGGAAAGTTCTTCCAAATCCCATTCATGTTAATATTAAAAATACGAGAAAGTAATTATTGCTTCTGGTGGGATTGACATTTTAAAGTTCTTTTCAGGTGGACATAAAACCTTAGTATCATTGTGTCTACGCACGAACATTCTGAAAAAATATAGTCTTGAAACAAGAACTCGACAACAAAGTATATTTTCTGAGACACCGGATGAATATGGATTTTTGCTTTTCGATCTCCGTTATGTCAACAGGTACAACGAAGAATCGAGTAACATAATACCATCAAGTCCTCCCATTTTTGAGTCTGTACCCCGGCAGACTGAATTTTTAGTCTAACATGAAACTAATTCGAGTTACTAAGTACATGTAATTAAAACAGTAACCATCAATAATAGTTTACAAGTAATGAAGTGATTTTCGAGACCTCTACAAATTTTCACTGCGCTGAAACTCAGAAAAGGTGTTGAGGTATTTTTCTCTGGTGGTTCAGCCCGTTTATAACCCAGTCTTCAGCTACACCCGATTGTAGATTAAATGTTCTCGAAAATCTATAATTCAAGACGTACAGTTTTGGTAACTTCTTCGGATCTATTAATTCCGGCGGTGTCAAAAAATTAGGTTCCAAACTGCCGATTGATTTCTTCACTTCTTGTAATTTATTGCAGACGTGATGTACCGTGAACACCTGTAAACGCTTTAATCCTTTATCAGGATCTGCAACATGCGAAATAGGATAACGATTAACAGTCAATGTCAATAATTACCAATGATCAAATATTAGAAATAATGCATTCGCAAGGCAGAGATCATGGCTCTGAAAATAAGAACAACTGATATATCAGTTACCCAGTTAGAAAATAACACAAATTCACCTTCACTGATGCTCATGTTGTATATAAATGAAAATAGTATGTCGTCAGGGTTCACCGTCAAATCATCTAGTTGCGATTCCGTGAATTTAGGTAAGTTTTTTTTAATCTGCTCAAGAACGTCGGGTGTAACCATACATTGCAGGGTGTCTATATCTTTTGTACGCAATTTCGCAGCCACGATTGGTATCACCTGAAATTTTGTACAACGTTACTTACAATGTAGGATCAAACTAAAACACTGGAACAAGAGCTCGGTCTGCATAAGTTCCTAGTAATGCGGTACCTACAGATTTGTTCGGTCAACAATCTTCAACAACCATTCTGTATTTTCACTGAAGAGAAGTGAATCGATCGATAATGATTCTATTCACAACTAAGTTTCATTAGCATTATATGCCTGCAACTCTATACACAAACAGAATTACCTCAACAGCTTAATACCAGCTGCTTCATTCATTCTCACCTGTTTGGATGTTTGTATAAATTTCCTCATACCGAAATCCCGATCCAGTTGCGGCTTTATAGCGAAAAAAGTCATTATTAGATGACTTAAATCCGAGAATACGATCGGCGTCTCTTTCACTTCTAGATCTGTTAATAATGGCAAAGGTGTTAAATTACTGGCTGTGCAGTAGGCACGTAACTGTATAGACTTCGCACAATTCAAATGTTGACACATAATCCGAGATGAGAAATTTCTCGATCCAAGAACAGAACGATCAGTCAGATACTGGTAAATGCCGGCAGATGAATAACGTTTAGTAGGATGAATCAAACCATCCGATTTGAAAGTACTGCGAATCATGCTCCCACGAACATCTTGGTCGGTGGTTGACTGTTCTTCCTTTGAACTAGCATTCTGGATCATTTTGGAGATACCTGAATGTATTCTTCTTACACTGCGTTTTACCCGGTACCTTATCATGGTGAAGGATGAAACTGAATTAACGGAAATTAAGATACTGATAACAGTTAATACATCGGATTGGAACTGATCACTTGAACTACTGAATTTAGTTTCAACTAGTTAACTGCGAGAAAAATTCTAAATTTCTTTCATTCACTCTTCCAACTTCGATAAAAATATTTATCACACTTTCTGCATCTCCTTTTCACTGATCATTCAGTTTCAAGTTTAAACACGAGGAAACAGTGATAAAACTAGAAATGACCAAAACAAAAAATTCGAGTTTTTTTTTACTGAGAAATTTATATATTTTATTTTTTTAGAGCAACTTCAGCTAATCACTCATCGCAAGAGGGGGGCTTGCATAGAAGTCATAAAAATAGAAAATCCAAAATGGTGGTAGTAACAGATTTAAACTGAAATATCAATCTAGAATCATCAGCTTCGGGGAATCCCCGCATTCGACGGATTTTGTAATTGGGGTGTTTAATTTACCTCCTCCCCCGACATAGGTGCCCCCTGATGCTTAGAAAGGTATGTTGTGTTGGGATTTGGGAGTGTATAACTTTGAAGAAACTCCTGCTGACAGAAAGGAGATCCTGAGGGGTCATTTACCCCATCCACCAAATTTCAGCTTTGTAGAATACGAAAAAACAATACAAAAATTGAAATTGACTTAGATACACAGGGTTTACACTTCTCTAGTGCTCGATGACTCATTTTACACAGAATAAACAAGTACTACATATTATTCTGTGCTGAAAACGTTTTCATTCCGACGCGTGCTTGTCTTATAGTATCGTCTCAAATTACATTTTTGTATGTCCATTGGCCTGAACTAAGGTAACGCGTTGGAATAAAAAAGTTTCCAGCGCTGAATTTATAGTACTGTTCGTTCTCAATAAAATAAGTTCCACGAGGTTACACATTTCCAAGCAACACGCTTTCCTAAGCATCCGGGAGGGGGGCTCCTGGGTCAGCGGGTAATTTGACTCAATGGTTATAAATCTGTCAAATGCGGGTATTTCTTAAAATTGGCGATCCAAGATTAAAAAGGAATGAATAAATGAACTTTCAGTGTAATGCTTACAATGAAGGAACAAGGTTTTTCTACTTCAAGTTTTCGCCAACCAAATTCGAATATTAAGCCATCAGAAAAAGGGAAATCGCTTTGATGAATATAGATCCTTTTCTGACCTGAGGCATTAATCTTCAGCGTCGGATTCTTCGAAAAACTATTTCATTTCAAAGAAGAACTTTTGTAATCTTTTAATAACTAAATTAAAAATTACAAAAAAGTGATACAAATTACCAATAATAATTATGTATGAAATTAATCCAGATTACGCGCACGGGTTTTCACTAAATTCACAATCCCAATCGTACGTTGGATTACTCATAGCTGATGAAAGTAGTTTCTGAATATTTCTTTCTTCGTCCGATTTAAAGATATAGCCGTTAGCTTTATCAACCGCGTTCAAAATAGTAAGCAGATATTTCTTGTCTTTCACATTTGCAGGAATGAAGTGCACCAAGCTGTAATCTTCAATAAATGATGCTAAGACTCTATTCAGCTTCTGATACCTACCAAGTAAGATAACAAGAATAATATGTGAAAAGAAAATGAATATAACACACTAAGTCAAAAAACGAAACATGTAAAGCAAAATGAACATACTTGGAAGTGAATGCGTCTTGATCTAATGAATCAATTATGTATGATAGATTCAAGACCTCCGTATAATAATTAGGTCGGAACAGCAATTTATCTCCAAATTTCTCCATTAAATCAATTTTTGAAAGAACATTTACGTGAGGCAATGCTAAGTTTAGCATGGTTGACAGAGACAGTAGCAACGAGGAGATAAACTTACCTGTAATGTCGGTAAAGATTAATTAGCAATATACTCGTATCACTTGGGAAATGGTACATGGTAAGACTAGTAAATTGGAAAGTTCATAGAAATAATAAATGAATGAAATGGGTGTTTCGAATTTCGTCATGCACATGTATATTCGACATACCTGCGTCGCTACAATGATGGGAATCAACCAAATGAACACAACACAGCCGGAGATCTATTTTTTCAAATGATTTTACAATATTTCTGAAAGAATCATGGCACGTATACAATTCAACCTATCAACAGACCAAAAATTCTCCATCAGCATCTTCGATGAAGAACAATCGTGATGCATTTTAATGCAATGATCCATTAGAAAAAAATGATTACTTGACCAGGGCAGTCTATAAGGAAATAAAAGTCAGACTGCTTTTTGATTTCTTCTAAGATGTTATCGGTACATTTTTCAAGAAATTCCATGCAAAATAACGTCGCGCCATTGGGACCCAAATGAGAATAATTCATAACATCCGAGGTTGTGATATATTCATTGATGTCAATAACGGCTGAGTACGGTAAAGTATCATTACCTGGATCTGCAATAAGATGGCGAGATTACTTACATTCAACGAACTTATGATTTTCTGAATTTAATAACTGATCCCCACTACAGCCTTGAAGGCAATCTCACAATATTTAAAATTCAGTAATATTGAAAACTTATGCAGCTAGTCCGAGTGAAATTTCTCCAAATGTACACCAACGGAGAAATTAATTTTTCGGTATTGCAGAAAAAAAGTCACTTCCAAAATGAAGGATGGTCCACTAGGTTGTAAGCCTATAAATATGCTATTTAGCCCCCATAAGATCATCGTTATTTCATCTTAATGAGTTATGATAATATTACCCAAGTTGACAATCGCAACTTTTCTTCCCGTTTCTTCCAAAATTTTCTTCATTTCACAGCAATAAGTAGACTTCCCACTTCCTGGCGGTCCAATGATAAGTTGACCAAAGATAGTCATTGGTTTTCGATTGCTAACGATCGACAGGATACTATGATACGAGCAAGAACAAAACGTATTAGTACATGTAACCTCGAATATTATTAAAAACATTGAAATACGCTCAAAGATAGCAGAAACTGAGAATGAAGTCACGATTATCACAGTTTCAAGAAGAAAATAAGGAATCAGAATATGAAGGATCATGGAACATCTGTTCACTAGTCTACAATTTTTTCTCCTCTGTCAGCTAAATCCAAAATGGCACAGGCTATAGCATTAGTACGTTATACTAAAATTCACAATCCAAATGAATTAAATGTACACTCACATCGTCGACTAAACTGTTTTCAAGTACTTTCACCAGAGCTTTCACCGTTCGAGGTGAATGGGTTTTTAAATTCACGACAAATATTATCGGTTTTGTAGTATTAATACTTTCGGCCAGAATTCTCACAAGTAAATGATTTTCATTGGTATCGTTTCCAAGTATTGTCCTGTAACGTAAGAGAAATGCTTCTATTATATCGTAGTACACTTCAAAATTACGACATTTTAAGACACCTACAAAAACAAAATGAACACTATAAAACTAACTCACCGAATATTGTAGATATTTTCTTGATTTTCAAACGGTTGAAAAATTTCCCGGTCAACTCTAAGAACTGATCCAAATTTACCAGTCTGAGTGATATTGATCAGTAGTTTATTGCTGAACACACATGTAAAATGTTTAGTATTCTTGCTGATACAATACGAGCAATCTAAGTGAAAAGTGATTCGACAAATTATTGGATTACACTCGCTTTCACGTTCGATCAGAACTCAGAACTGGTAGAATTCGAATGGGTTCTCCAAGAAACATTCAGTATATGATATGAAATTGAAACTTGTGGTACAGACGAGAAAGTAGAGCGGTATAATTACTTACCTGAAATTGCCAATGGTAATGTCGGTATGGTTACCATCCAATTTAACGCCGAAAGTTTTCATGAGCATGATCAAATGCTAATCATAATTTTTCCTAGACTTGAAAACGTTTCTATTGCTGCCACTAAAAACGATACAATCATGACTCTGCAATCAAATAAGGTGGAAAAATCTCTTCAAGAAAAGTGAAAATTTCTGGGAAAACTCTATTTTGAGTTTTTAGCTTGAAAAATTATCACAAACTCAGCTTATCTACTAAAATGTTTTTGTTTACAATTAACGCTTACAAATTGGCAATTAAAAAATACCTCAATTTCATGTTTTCCGTGGGAGTCTAAGGTTCTTTTTAACTTCAAAAAATACTTTTCAGGAGCATTACGTATTTTCGACCAAATGTCGGCTCGAGCAAAGATCGAACTCATCGATGAGAGTTACGTAAACATCGATGAGTGAACAAAAATGAGATGTGCGTCTGCGCCTTGTCCAAAGAAAAATTTAGGATATTTATTAATTTGTTTTCGAATTTTGTGAAGTGAAATTGAAATTCACCGAATTCAATTTATTTATTGTAGCTGATTCTATCGCGTGTAGCATTTGCTTGATTTGTTAGTTTGTATTTCAGTTCCCTCGGTTCAATCGTTGAGAAACGTCTCGTAACACTTGTTTCAATGATTACTTTTCTTACAGTAGTGTAGTTGCACCATGTATCCTATCAGCCAGACCTTTCGTTGATAGTTTGTACCAACGTTTTGATACTTCGGAAACCATTATGCAGTTATCGGCTTTGCGTGCGTTGTAATATTTTGTAATCAAATACCTGAGCTATTTGAATTCGGCCAGTTGACGATCGAAGACTCCAAATTGAAGTAAACATACATCAATTAATTTGGTAACATAGTTTTAATGTGTAATTGCTGCTGATTGTTCATTGAATAATATCCGATTTTAGATGACGGATCCTACTGGTTTACCCACTACTTTAACGACATCATATCCAACCACTTCCGCTGGAAGGTTCGTGTATTTTTTGTACTGCAGTTTTAATTTATTACTGATTTCATTATAGATAGTGTTTTATCGAGTGATGGAATCATTTGTAAATTGAAGTGGTGTGAGTGAATTCAGTGACCGGGTACTGGTGTTCGGCATTTCTGATATTAGTTTGTTCTTGTTAGATCTCATGAGATTTTATACTTACCACAACTATTTTTACTATTATATTGAATACTTTCCATTCTATGATTTGGCCTACAACCGTACGGTCCATGTCTAATGTTGAGTATTCCATGATTGCGGTTATTTTATTTATTTTGTTATAGCGTTGGATACATGATGATGTACCCTGGACGTCCGCCTATGGTTCCTATGCAGCCTGCTGTTGGTATGCCTTACATGCCTGTAGGCGGTGAGTGTTACCATTCGTGAATTTACTAGCTCGTTTTCCTATTTTCATGCACATTCGGTTGATAGAATTATAGTTGTGAGTGGTATTTTACAACGATAATTTATGGGTATATTTTTGTTGACTGCAGCTGCTGGACCGATAATGCCGACAATTATGCCGATGCCTTCGGTAAGAAATCTGACATTTTAAAGAACCTATTACCGTTTTCTAGATAAATATATTATTGGTAATATGAAATCCGATTTTAGATGATGGGACCAGCTACTGGAATGGTGACCACCGCTCCTCTCCAGCAACAGTATCGGAATCAGCAGCGTACTAGGAAACCGACTTCTAATAATAAGCAGCAGTTAGTAGTGAGGCATACATCTCCGGCTACGATTACAGCTCCTCCCAGTACGACGACCTCGGCATCCACCAACAACCTTCCAGAAATTCCCAAAGGACCTCCTGTTACAGTGTTCGTTGGTAACATCACGGAAAAAGCTCCTGATCTCATGATAAGACAAATTCTCTCGACCTGTGGCCACGTAATGTCATGGAAGAGAGTTCAAGGTAGGTATTAATTCTTTAAGTTAACCATGCTTAGGTGAAATCTTTCGCATTGTCGTTATTTGATTAATTCGAAATGCTGTCTTGAGCGAAGTAAACTTGTATATGAGAGTACAAAATATCGTAAGTACCTCGTAATAGTATTGCTAATACCTGACGACGATGTTGTGTTTGATTGGATGCGTTTATGCAGCCGTGCCATCGCATTCGTCCTGAATAATTTGTAATGTTGAATTGAACGTTATTTTTCTAGCATTCGGTTTCTGCGAATTTGGTAATCCGGATGCAGCTTTGAGAGCAATCCGAATGTTACATGAAATGGAAATCGGTAGTCGAAAACTGGTCGTTAAAGTCGATGCGAAAGCTCAAGCAGTATTAGAAGAATACAAAGGTACGTTTTTTGTTGGTTATTGCTGGTCACCGATGAGTTCCGAAACGCGTCGTTCAGTACGTGGCGTTCCTTTAATCGAACATTTTTTCAGCAGAAAAGAAAAAAAGCAAGAAGAAATCGGATTCTAAGGAAGGCGTTCGGGATGAAAATGATAAAGATGCTCAGAATGATGACGATGACGACGATTACTTGGATGCCGATTTGAAAAACATAGATGACAATGCCAGAAAGCGGATCAATGAAATTCTACAGGATTACCAAGAGCAAATGCAGAAATATAATCCGCCCTCCTTGGATGAAGATAAACCAAAAACCGGTAATGCACGACAGAGTGTTTACTTGAATTAACACTCTATATTTGGAACGTTCATTGTTTCATTTCACGGAGATGGGATGGAATTTACCTTTGTACTGTACTTTGGACAGGCAGTGAACAGGTTTTATTTATCTCGGAAAGAGGAATATTTGGTGGAGCGTGTGGCGATGCACGCATGCTAAATAGGCTCCCCAGATACGGCATTCCTGGCCCCAGAAACTACCCTTTCGAGTATCACATCAGCGAGCAGAGGGAGTGGAAAGAGGAATGGTGTGGTGAAAGAGGCATAGTTTTTTCGTGAGTTGACGTAGAACTTTCGAACATGAGTCGCATGTGCTGCCGTTGTGGTGATTGGAAGCATTAGAGTTCGACCTGTATATGTATTCTTACACTATCTTCAGTTCTCATATAGTGCACTGGTGATCAAGTAGAATGTAGAAAAGCTAGCCCTGGTGGTGAGGAGATCGTTAGAAGGTTGAGCTAACATTGGTACGTGCCTGATCGACGGTCTGTGTATTGCTCACATTTACGTTCCAGTTTCAGGTGCGATATTTGCCTGCTGAAGCTGATCCGGTAACATTTAACATTTTGTATTCCTCCCTCCCCCCTCCTGATATTCAAGTCCGTCATTTGTCATAAATGTAGAGAAAGTTTAAACTGCAATTTCATTTTTATTGAAAAATAGCTTAGGTGCATAGGTTTTGTTCTTAATTTTGCGTTTCATTTCATAACAGGATAATGTGTGTGTTCATCTCAGAGAAAAGGACCCATTTGATTGGTATTGAGACAGTGTCGTATTACCTTGAGTGGAACTATTCCCATCTCTGGTCTAAGATTAGCCCTTTTATCCGAAAAGTGGTTTTAAAATCAGATTTGAATTTTGAGATGATCATGTTTGAGTTAGAAGGGAACTATATTGTAAGCTTCGACTGTGGAGAATGTACCCACGCTGGCGTGATCAAATGGAAATTGCCTGCATAATGAAACTGACCGAATTGACTCTCAATCTTGAGATTCATACTTAATCACTAGAGCAAAGCTTTACTTGTATTATTTTTTTGATTTGTGCAGGTGCTGAAGTGACTGAAGCAAGAGTTCAGCAAACCCATCAGCGTTTAATGCAGTTGACGAAATCTTCGTCGAGTAGTAATCATTTGAACTTGGTAAGCATAACTGAAACCCCTACAGAAATAGGTATTTGAAACCCAGAACAAGTAACCCTTCAAAGACGATCTTCTTTTGCTAAATATGGCGACTAGTTTGCATTTGTCATTGTAAGAACTGTAAAAAGGAAGTCCGAACCACAACGTAGACAGTAAATGTCTTTGAACTTGAAACATTTTAAATTCACGCATAAGATCTTATAGATCAAAAAGATTTAAGATCAGGGAAAGGTTATTAGATTTACGATGCTGGCGGATTCCAGGGCTCGAATTGAGATCAAATTAGAAAAGAATAGTGTTATGTCAGTCTTGACATAGACCGTCGAGTGATCTTATAGATGAACGAGAATTTTTATGATCCTCCTAGATACACCTTGTGCCACCAGGGCCTGCCCATAGTTTCTCGTGGTAAATCGAGTCGAACGCTTTGTTGAAGTCGATAAACATTACCCACATTTCCATATTGTATTCTTTAGTTTTTTTCAATTAGTTGATTTAAAGTTTGTGTATGATCTGTTGTGGTGAAGGTTTTTCTGAATTCACCTTGTTCAACCGGCTGCTGAAAATCGAGGATGTTTTTTATGCGGTTTTTTATAATTTTCACGAATAATTTTTCCAGGTTAGATGCTAGGTTTATGGGCGGTAGTTATTTATGTCAACACGGTCGCCTTTTTTTGAAAGAATTATTTCTGAGGTGTGCCATTGGGAAAGAATGGTGGTTGTTTCGATTATTTTATTGAATAGTCTCGTTAATGGAGTGGTTAGGCTTCCTGACAAGGATTTTATAATTTCATTGTCTGTCTGATCGGGTCCGGGTGCTTTGTTGTATTGTTGACTTTTTATGGCTTGAAACACTTCTTCCTGTAGGATTGGCAGAGTTGGATCATTATCTGCGGTTTTGTTTGACTATGATGCTGGGTTTTCAGATTTATTAGTTGCATATAGGCTTTTTGTAGAAGTTTGTCACTGTTTTTGAGATTTCTGTTCTATCAAACACAGTCTTCCCTTTCTCATCTTTTTATCTTTGGAAGCATGTGAGTGCCTTTTTGAATTTGTTTCTTCACCGTCTTTGTTGAGCTATCTTTGATTTTTGAATCATAGTCGTTAATATCTCGGATCCTTTTACTAACTAATTTTTTCTATATTTGATTTTTGTGGTTTGCTGTTTAATTTATTTCTGCTATCTGTGAGCTTTTTTGTTTGAGCTGAAAATTTGTCATCTGTTTTTGGATAAATTCTTTCAACTCCTACTTTTCTATGGTGAGTTGGATAGCGTTAATTAAAGTATTACACCCATCTTGAAGGCCTTCGTTTTCATTGGTCATTTTGTTATTTAATGTATTTTCTACTATTTCGTTTGCTAATTGCAGTATGTGTACCGGGATTATGAGTTTACTGTTGTATTGATTCTTTCCCTTTTTGGGGGTATTTTGTTATCGGTATTTTGTTCCCTGCCAATCCTCTAGGTGGATGAGAACCCAAAGTTACCTAGAATTTTTATGTTCTCCACGATATCTTGGTCATTGATGAGTAGGTGGTCAATTTCGTTTGTGGTATATCCATCAGGGAATTTCCAATTCCATCTGTTTAAGTCTTTTCTCTTGAAAAAGAATCCAGAGTGTTTTGAGTCGTTTTGATCGGCCAATTCTATTAACCTTCCTCCATTTCCGTTAGTGGAGCTAAAAGTGTACTGTCCTAGGCTGCTGTTTCCTGCTGTGTTTTGGCTAACTTTCGCGTTAAAATCGCCTCGTACTATCGTTTAATACTCTTTTTCTTTTTGGACCGTTTCGTTTAGTTGGTAGTAGAATTTGTGTATTTTCGATTGATCTGCTCCAAAAGTCGAGGTTTAAATTTGGATTGTCGTTATTTTATTAGTTTGATTTATTTTTAGCACAGCGATTCTTTCGGACACTCTCTTTAGTTCTGTTATGCGATTAGTAGTATTTTTGTTTATAGAGAAGCCTACTCCTCTATACCCTGCTGTTTCACCAAAAAAGTAGAATATATTACCGTTTTTACGTTTCACTAGTGCTTCACTCATACATTTTGTTTCGCACAGACCTAGAACATCGAATTTAGTTTTTTGAAGTTCGGATGGGGGGTATTCAGATGCTAAAACGTGTCTTTGCATTTTTTTTAGCGGTGAGGAAGAGGGGGCAGGAGTTAGGTGACAAATAGTTGTGATGCCCCACGGTGTCCACTAGCCGGTTTGGTGCAATAGTATGTACCTCAGGTCCGTGATTTCCATTTTGATTTATTTTTTCCCTTCGTGAACTGAAAACCATGGTCTAAAATCATATGGAGGCCTAGCAACCAAAATATTTTGGTCTCATTACTGAGAGTTGTGGTGCGAGAACTTGGAATATTTCAAATATCGCACGATTATGAATTAAGATAGATCACGCTCTCGAAAAGATCTGATCTAAATCAATGAATTTTTTGTCTATACAGGGTTAGTCGGTTTTCCTTCCGCCATAGGAAAATTCCCTTACGTTGAATGACGTATAACTCAATTGTTTCGCTCGGCGAGCAGTTTCTTCGACAAGAATTTCATAGGAAATATTCGGGGAAAACTCCGATGGCTTTTGAAGAATTTTATTTAAAAATATTCGGGAAAAATTTTCTAAATCTCCGAAGAATTTCATCGGGAATCTTCGAGAAAAATCTCCTATTCAGGAAAAATTTGCGATGATTTTCGAAGAATTTCATCGGACTACATTGAGCAATATCTCCCAATGATTTCAGGCAAATTTTGTCAAAAATTTTAGGAAAAATCTCCAATGATTCCAAACAATTTGATCAAAAATCACAGAGATCTCTGATGATTTTGGAAGGATATCGTTAGGAAATTTTTGATACTTTTCAGAAATGTTCGTGGAAAATCTATAATGATTTCTAAGGAATTAATGCAGAAAAAGTGTGAAGATTTCCGGAGAATTTCATCGGGAATATTTCAGAAAAAAGTCCCTATGTTTTCCAAAGAATTTCCTCGAAAATCTTGGGGAAGATTTTCCGATAATTTTTAAAGAAATCATCGGAAATTATTCTGTAGAAATCATCGAAGATTTTCCCCGAACATTTCTGATGAAATTCTTCTGAGATCATCGAAATATTTATTCCAAAAATGTCCGATGGAAATATCTGGAAATCATCGAAATATTAACTTTCAAGAATCATCCAAGGTACTTCTCAGTAATCTTTGATAAAATCCTTTGGAATAATTGCAGAGTTTTCCTGAAATTTCCCACAAATTTCTCCTGAACGAATAATATTTTTCAATGATGTCCGATAAAATTCATTGAAAATGATCGGAAATTTACCCTTAATATTTTCGACGAAGTTCGTCAGAAATAATCTTTAAAAATCAAAGGAATCGTCCCGAATATTTTTCATGAAATTCCTTGCAAATAATTGAAGGTTTTTTCTGAAGATTTTCGGTACAATTCCGGAAAACTCTTGGTGTTGTTCCCCAAGTGCTTTCGATAAAATTCTCCAAAAATTCTCGGGAAATTTTTTCGAAGAATTTTTATGAAATTATTTGGAAAACAACCCAAAGATTTCCGACGCAATTTTTGGGAAAATATTCTAAGTTTTTCCGAAAATTTACAAAGAAATTGCTTAAAAATCATCCGAGATTTTTTCCCCAAAGATTAACGATGAAATTCTTCGGAGATTATCGAACATTTTCCCAGAAAATTTTCGATGAAATTCATCGAAACCATCGGAGTTTTTCTCCGAATATTTCCTATGAAATTCTTCAAAAATTGTCAGGAAATTGTTTCGAAGAATACTGATCAACTTTCTTGGGAAACATTGGAAATTTTTTCTAAAAATTTCCGATGAAATTCTTCGTAAACTATCGGAGTTGTTTTCCGAAAATTTCCGATGCACTTCTTTGAAAATTATTCCGGAAGATTTTCACGGAAATTCTTTGAAAAACACACGGCTTTTTTTTTAAAAATATTATCGATGAAATTCTCCGGAAATCATCACTTTTTTTTAAATAAAATTTTTGATTAATTCTTGGAAATCATTGGAGATTTTCCCCGAACATTTTTGATGAAAATTTCTGAAAGCATCAAAAATTTTCTAAGGATATCCTTCCAAAATCATAAGAGATACCTCTCGATGATTCTTGATAAAATTGTTAGGAATCATTGGAGATTCTTCCTAAAATTTCTGACAAAATGTGCCTGAAATCATTGGGAGATATTGCGCAGTGTTGTCCGATGAAATTCTTCGAAAATCATCGCAAATTTTTCCTGAATTGGAGATTTTTCTCGAAGATTTCCGATGAAATCCTTCGAAGATTTAGGAAATTTTCCCCGAATATTCTTGATAGAATTCGTTAAAAGCCATCGGAGTTTTCCCCGAGTATTTTGCATGAAATTCCTCTCGAAGAAACCCCTTGTCTGGCAGAACAATTGAGACATGTTTTCTTCAGAAAAATATTTCAATGATTTCCAGATATTTCTATCGGACATTTTTGGAATAAATATTTCGATGATCTCAGAAGAATTTCATCAGAAATGTTCGGGGATAATCTTCGATGATTTCTACTGAATAATTTCATTAGAATAATTTTCAGTGAGATCAAATTTCCGATGCAATTGTTTGAGAATTATCGAAAAATTTTCCCGAAGATTTTCGAGGAAATTCTTCGGAAAATATTGGGACCTTTTTCTGAAATTCTACGGAAATCTTTACACTTTTTCTCCGTTAATTCCTTAGAAATCACTATAGATTTTCCCGGAACTTTTCTGAAAAGTATCAAAAATTTTCTGAGGATATCCTTCCAAAATGATCAGAGATCTTCTAGGTGATTCTTGATCAAATTGTTTGGAATCATTGGAGATTTTACCGAAAATTTCTGATAAAATTCGCCTGAAATTGTAGATATTTCTTAATGATGTCCGATGAAATTCTTCGTAAATTATCGCAAATTTTTTCTGAATAGGAGATTTATCTCGAAGATTTCCGATGAAATTCTTCGAAGATTTAGAAAAATTTTCCTGAAGATTCTTGATAAAATTCTTCAAAAGCCATCAGAGTTTTCCCCGAATATTTCCCATGAAATTCTTGTCGAAGAGACCGCTCGTTTTCCTATGGCGGAAGGAAAACCGACTGACCCTGAATTTGTACTCATACTAGAAACTTGGCCTTTGCATACTCTAATGGGAAAATGTGGAATTACCAAGCTGCTAGCATCCCTAAAAACTTCAAAAATTACTGGAGTCGATCTGTAATCAAAAAGACTGTGAGTAGTTGTTAGGTAAACAGAGAATAGGATACGCTACGCTGAGTGAGAGTTGTGGGTCGCGAGGTAGACGTGGGACGATGCCCCGTAGTCAGTTTTGTAATGATCAACATGATTTTAAAACTGGATCACGACTATCGTAATCGTACCCAGTTCTACTCAGGGTTGTTGCATGTGAAATTGTGGAGCTGCCGTTGAGTATACGTGATCCAGATCCTGTCTTCGTGGCCCTGATCTGCCCATCATTCGTTAATTGAATAATGACTAACATCGTTCTTGTTCTGCAGAAAATTGATTTGGACACCGTCGATTACGCTGAAGATGGAAAACGAGACCTTATTTCCAGAGAGATTGGCAAATTCAGAGAAATAATGAAAGTATGTATGCGAAGTCTACTTTACCTTATCTAATGTGCGTGTTCTGATTTTTAGATTTATTTTTGTAGTTGGTCGGTTTAAATTAAGCGGACGTACGAAGATTTTACTGAGGCTGGGAGTATTAAATTCTCAAAAGACCATTTCTTTTTTTCTTTTTTTTTTGTACCAATGAAAGTATTTATTTTGGGCCAAAATTAATGATGTTACGTAGGGTCCGAATGTCCGCAGGAATAACGTTACATTGTCGGAATCCTTAATATCATTTTTCAAAGTACAATTTATTCCTAATTTGTAAAATCATTTTAAACTAATGTTTTGGAAAGGGAAGGGACGGGTTATAAATGCTAGAAAGTGGCAAGTAAAATGAAAATATTGATGACACACTTTAGGCAAATCTTATATCAGTGGTGGTATTACGATTAGAAGTAGTGTGGAAGCGGTGATGACCATCGCCTGCACTCGCAACCACGTTTTGTGATACATGTTCCTACCAGGTGGTGAGTAATAATAGCACTAAAATTGCATATTATCTATATAATTCCTTAATCGACATTTTAGCTTTTTTCATTCTTATCTTAGTCGATATACGAATCGTCGGACTATGTTGTCCCTTTCCTGTGGCATTAAATTCGTTTTAAATCGATCGAGAGGCATTTCTGACTGGTTGGTTCGATTGCGCGAAATTAGTGCCGCTCGATGGTGGACGTGATTTAGTTCGTAACGAGTAGAATGCTGCGTACAACTGATATGAATATTGGCAAATTGATTTTACATGATTTTCTCATCGTCAAAAGTCGTATAGTGCCTAAAATTTGGTGCACAACTTCTTGACCCAGTTTATATCAGTTGTTCGACTTCTGCGATTATTTATAAGTAGGTAATTTTAGTTGTCATGTCACGTAACTTCCGAGGGTGAGTATCGCATAAGTCATGCCTTTTATTCTAAAAGTTATGGCTAACGTTTTCTTTAGTAATTAACCACTCTTAGAATATTTTGAGAAGTTGGTTTTATCAATTTACGTATAGTTCATTTTCCACAATTATCAATGAATGTTCGCTATTCTGTAGCTACCTACTGTCATTGTAAAGTATCCTTTGATCGACGTTGTGTCCAGAAGTATTAAGGCTCGTATGTTTTTACTTATTTTTCGTACACGTCTGCTCGACTATTTATCACCATGTCGGTATTAATATTTTCTTTCGTAGTCGATCAGCCGTTCTGAAGTAAGTGAAAGAATATTTGATAATTCAAGTTAGATATTGCGCGTCGACGTTCGGTAGTGTCGTAATAATATTAGCGAATCAGCTTCTATCTCGAAGTTATGTAGTAATTACCGACCTGTTACAATTATGCGGTGAATTTTAATGGTGGGATAGCGAGTGAAGGACCGACTTCAAATGTAAGTGATTTTTATTCATTTTGTTACTACCGAATTGAACTAATACTTTTTATAAGAAGGAGAGAGGAAAAGAATGTTATCTAATCTATGATATGGCGGTCGTATTCCATACTCGATATTAAATTCGGCAATCCTTCATTATTCGTTCATCTTCTGTTAAGCTTATTGTGTTTAATTTTTGTGATCTTAGCTAGAATTTTTCATTGTCAATGAAGGATTAATTTTTGTAGTCTTAGGCCCACTTTCTTAATTTCTAGTTAGCTCTTATCTAGCCGTTAAAGTACCGGGAAACTATTCGGTGGAGAGTACCGAATAAGAGTAACTAAAAGCAAGCTAACTAGAGGTTTGACTAGAGATTGAGAAACCGGGCCTTAGCTAGAGTTATTCACATTATCAATTTGTGAATGATCGTATAACGAAAGTGCGAAAATCGTTCACGAAATAAACCGTATTGTAACAGGAGAAATGCAGATTGTCTGCTTTCAATCTTCCAGAACCAAGACAAAATCTTGTTTATCGTGAACCTCCCGCTGGGAAAAACCTCGGCTGGGTTTCCTACCCAACCGCAGTTTCAGTGGCAGGATTATTCGCGCTCAATTCTTTACCGACGATGGCTTTCCTTTGCAATAGCAACAAATGCAGTTCGTAAGTTTTAGGTGTTCGCAAATTGGCCGCTTAACAATTAATGTGTGGTGGAGCGTATGGCGATGCACGTACGCCTAATTGGCTCCCCAGCCGAAAGGAAAGCCAACGTGTTTCGCCTACTCGAACGAATTAGAACAGAATTCCTGCTGCTTGTTGTAACCTGTTCTAGACGGGAACTTGATCGGTATTTTGTCCTCAAAGTTATTGTAAGTTTTCCCCTTATTTTTCCACCCCATCTAGTTGATTTTCTTTCGATATTAGTTTCGCCCCTGCGGATCGGGATGCCGATATGCGCGTGTGATTACGACTATGCTCAAAACGGATCTTCTTTCATGTTCTGCAGAAACAGGAAGAGGAAAAAGAACTGGAAAGGAAGAAACGCGAAGAAAGAGAGAAAGAGCGCGAGCGATACCGATCGCCTCGGTCTCCCAGCACCAATGGTCGTCGGTCGCAAAGCTATCAGTCTATATCCAGCACTCGCAGCATCACACCGGAAAGTCGTTCGTCCAGGCAGCGGTCGAGGATGCGTTCTCGGTACGTTCTCTACTGTTTTCTACCCTCCGTGATTAATTACGACAGACTGGCCGGATTTTTTCACAGGGTGTCCATTCTCTGGAAAACCTGGAACAGTCAGGGAATTTTGTCCGTCTGGAAAAGTCAGGGAATTTTGGAATTTTCAGCATTTTTCATCTAAAAGTCAGGGAATTTTGTAAAAAAAAATCGACTGCGAAATTCTGTAGTATTTCAAACTAATTTTACCCTATTTTTTATTTAAAAAAATTTTCCTCTGCTTCGCTCAAGCAATTTCCGTATCTTTTTTCTTTCACAGGAAAAGGACGTGGGTAATACAACCCCATCTCCTATCGCAGTAGTGCAGAGTGTGTTGGTGTGATGAAATCATTTTAATGGTATTCGTTTTGCATCTACATCTTTCTATTAAGGTGGCTGTACACTTGCCGTATTTCGTATTTCCTGACTTTTCTCGAACCATTTCACGAAAAATATGACGAAACACGAACCAATCCCTGTACACTTCTCCCAATATCAGCTGTTTCGTGTTTTCATCTCATCCTGTTCGCAAGAATCTGAAAATCGGCGCGGAAATACGCGAAAATGAAAAAATATTCAGTCTAGCTCCTCTCCCCAGTGTAAGAAATTTTTTTGAGAAAGTCGTAATGAAACGAAAATTTGAAAACCAATGAATTCACCTTCTGGAACATCCTGCCATCGGGTTTTTCTTCGGCTCTCCTCTCTTTTGCAACCGAGATTTTAGGGAAAGAGTAACTAATCTAAACATTTGAAAAAACTTAAAGACCGCATAATAATTATGATCGCGTTACGAGGGAGTCCACTGCTTTCAAATGTATATCTGTCGATACCATGGACGTAGCCAGCGAGGGGCAAGGGGGCCACTACCCCATCCGGATTTTGAAAAAAAAAATATATTCCAGTGCTCACAAGATTATTTTCGAATACTTAAAAGCCAACTGAATAAAATTCGCAGAAAATAGGATGTCGAAACTGTGTGACTGGCCCCACACTGATAGCAAAACAGCGACTTGCACCTGCTCAGTGGACGCTGTTAAACGTAAGGGAACCAATCAACATTTGTAAATAAAATAAGTTATTAGTATCGTTGGAAAGAGCGGTAAAAAGCAGAATCTTTCAAAATTGGGTCCCCGTTTCAAAAATATGTACTCACGTTGAAAAACAGCTTCAGTAAACGCTGTGTCATATAGTTTGTACATGGCTCTTGTACTTCGAATCATGTGTTCTCAAAAAACAGATCCTTTTTCCCCTATGCTTAACAGCGTCCATATCATATCTTCCCGACGAGTTGAATCTTGAGTGAGATTGCGGTGAGCAGCGGAGCGCAGTAGAGTAGGTCTAGTCATTGGCGGCGAGGCAAGCATTCTCAGTCTCAGTCTCTTGGCAGCTTCAGTTGACTTCTTAATAGGCATTCTGCGTGTTGCGTACCATGAGAAATTAAGTATTTCGGATTGTGTCTGACTCTGCACGTATACCGAAAAAGGTATCAGTAGTCGCTGAATTCGAATACTGATTGCATCAGTCCTTTTGTCTAGCCTTGATTTGAAATCAAAAATCCAAATTTTTGACGATCCGAATCAGATGAAACTAACTTGGAATTAAAAATTGGACGAAGAAACTGGAGTTTTCAGATCATTGATTCGCGTACAGCGTTAGATTTTCCATCAGGTCCTAATGTGGGCTCCGAAATTAAATTTTTTTCCCGTCTAAGATTCCATTCGGATTTTGCTTTAAGAAATGACCAGTATGTAAAAAAGGTATACCTAGGGGTGTCTTGCATCGTTGAGTTCGAAAAGAGTGTCAAATTTTTAATCCGTTAATTTCGATTTAGGCGGCAGAATCCTAATTTATTAGCCCCTTCAAATAGGCTAATTTGACGTAAGCACTTTTTCATTACTGATTTGGAAAATTCTTGACAGTCTTCTAATAGACAGAATTAACCTAGATCAAATAACATACATCAATCAGATTTCGATATGACCCGCGTTGGCATGCCAATTTCCAATTTTTTCCTTTGTGGAGGAGTCAATTTAACCATGCCAGAAAAAGTGGATAAGGTACCGGAATGAGGATTTTTTGATCCGTTCTCTAATTTCGTGATGTATAGATTTTTGGTCCAACCCGGATTTGGACCTCAGGATACAAATTCGCTACCACGTCTAGCACAAGAGGAATTTCTGATAGAGTAATGGTATTCGATGAAAAGAGGAGTAGGCTGGTATCAATATTTTGGCGGGGTGCACTGCGGAGATTAAAAATATTACTTCGTTTCTGGTTGGAAATAGGGCAAAAGTTAGTGGAAATATTCAAGGAGGAAAACAGATGAGTGCATGACTTGAAAATTATCAGTGTATCGGGGGAAGAAAGGGAAAATACGAAACTAGGAAAAATTCATGATGTGCCAGTATAGGAGAATGAAAAAAAAATACCTAGTAATCTTGCGGGATTTTGGTACCTATAATTTCCGGCGAGAGTCGGTACCATTTGCAAAAATAAATAAAAACCTACTCAGTGATGAACCTGTGTTGTATTCCTATATCGCCTGTGATCTTTTAAAGTCTGTTGAAAAGAAAAGCTTCACCGGCTGATGAGACAGTACAATGGCCTCGACTGCTTCTTATCCTCGTCGCTTGGACCAGCGAATATTACTGGAAAGTACGTAGGCTGCCAATTTGTACCTGTGAGGAACCTGCATGTCTCCAACTTATACTCTAAATGTACTAACGCCAATTTCACTTCTTCCTGTATACAATATATACACTGTGTATAATGGTGGCTCCAGACTGCATTATATCTATATGGCTGCCAGCTGATACCGCTAATGAGTATATTTAATTCTACCTTTTTGCCCCCCCCCCCTTTGGAAAAAGTTCTAGCTACGCCCATGGTTGATACTCTTACATTGAAGCCTCTTCCGCCTCTCCTGGTGCCATAATTTTTCAGATCCTGACCACCTTTTTACTTTCATAGCATTTGTCGTTAAATATGCTGGACCTTTTTCACCTGAGTTCTAGAATTCATTTTTATAGGTATTTTCCCTCCCACTAAACCATTTAGGTTCCACAAGGGAGGGGCTAATTCCGGTTACTCTAGTTTTCCTTAAGTTCCAGATTCTTTACGAGATTTTAAAGTCAATTTTTTGGACAGGATAGCCAACTAAGCTCTGAAACGCTGATTTCGAACATCGCCTCAGATATTTTTATCCGACCGTAATACGAATTCAGCTTCTCCGGCGAAAAATTGCCCGAAGTATCGAAATAGGGGTGGTTTTGTGTCGCTGATTTCGAATATCGCTTCCGATTTTTAATCTGGACCAAATGTAAGCTCCTGTGCTTTTTCAGTTGATTTACGACGTTATTTTCTATTGGTGTGGTGGGACGTATGGCGATGCACGCATGCCAAAGTGGCCCCTGAGACACCGCACCCCCGGCACCGGAAACTACCCTTTCGGGCATTGCATCAGTACCGAGTTCTATTAGCAACACTTTGAATAAATAAAACCGTATTTTTACCCTATTCGGTGGCTTTAATTAGAAAAGGCGAATTTCGAGTTAACCGTTGCTTGTCCTACGCTCTTGCTACCTCATGGGTCGCACCAGGAGGGACAGGATCCAAAAGTTACCCCTAAAATCTAATGCAGCGACCTCCAAAACCTATATACCAATTTTCGAATTTTATTCTTTCACCCCCCCCCCTTCACGGTCGGCATTAAGTCACACGAAAAAAAAATTTTTATGAAATTGTTAATTGACATCGCAGCACGCGGCACCCCATAGAGCGCGTTTTCATTTCCATCATTAAATTTTTACACCCTCTCTACCCTAGCTTTCATAAGCACGCGGTAGTAAAAAAAAAAGTTCGTGGAGTGATTGACAATATTCGCCGCTCACGATGTTCGAAAAAATTTGACCCGCACCCCCTTTTGCATGTGTAATTTGTATTTGAAGGGTGTGGAAAAACAGAAAAATTGGCCTGGGAAAGTCGGGGAAAATCATTTCGGAACAAGAATGGACACCCTGTTTTCAGAAAGAAAAGAGTATACCGAAATGAATTGGGTTAGCGTAGTGGCATGGATATAGGGTACAATGAGAAATATATGGAGCAAAGGCCCTTCTTACGGATCAGCCATGGGGTTTATCTACAGGCACAACAAGCACCGACTCGGAGTGGTCGATTTTGAGGGGCGGCCGAATTTTGAGAATTAGCTCTTTTTTTTTTTAATGGTTACATGTTGAATGGGAACAGATATAAAAAAAAAATCGGGCTTGGCTGCTGGGGGCCTCGAATGCTTGTAGGCTGCCTTAATCTGAATTCGGGGCTGTTACGGATAATTCCTCTACTGAGGCACTTCCAGTGACATCAATATTGCCAATTAGCAATATGTACATTTTATTTTTAAATTAATAAATACAGCCTTGAAATAGATGTATCGGCCTACTCACTGAGACATAGGCCTTCTTGATCAATTATCTTGATACAAGGGGTATAGTCTAATTCCCCTTGGTGACAAGCTATTACTGGGGAATGGTTATGAAAGAGTTTTCCTTCTCTATAAGGGACATGTAACCTGCATGGCACACCAGACTAGTCAGGTGTTAGTAGTCTGTAGGTTTGGCTAACCCAGTTGTAGTCTTTTTGAATACCGGCGGAACAATTACATTGAACTGCACCTCCTGCTACAATTGGTGTGGCTTGGTCGGTTGTTAAGGTTTTTCATACATTCTTGCATTTTATTATTTTCTTATCATATTTTAGTATTGAAAATTCGCCATCCGTACTCGGATTCGAACCCGCGTTCCGTGACTTAGGAGGCAGCATTCGAATCCACTCGGCCACTAAGCCACACATTTGGTTCTTAGCTAATAAATAAATTTTGAAAAAAGGTGCACTACAGAAAAGTATCTCACGTCGGATGTAAGTTATTTGATTGTGATCTCAGCATAGTCTGTCTCTTGGAAAGTTGTCTGGACCAGCCCTTGCATTGTCTTCGACCACCTCTTGCGCTCAACCCTTCAATTCAACTCGAAACGACTGTTAGCATAGGTTTTAAGTCCTCCAGAGAATTTTTAGGTCCCCTAAAGCCTCCGTTCCGAGAAAGTGACTGCATACCAGTGGCGTCGGAAGATTTTCTTGCTTCTCAAAAGTGGAGGTAGCAGACAAAAATCTTGAAATATTTCGTAAATCTTGTCTATGAAATTCTCGCAAGACGGCGTGTTATTCACTTGCTAAATAATTTTTCAATGTTTTTTCTGGAGAGGGGAGGGGGTTAAAAATGATACTCCGTAGCCTTTGTTGCCTGGTACCAACAAACTGTTGGCATATCTCGAGGTATATTTCCGGAATTCTGAGACTCAAGTCCCGAAGAAATATAACTAACTCAATCTCTGCCTCTGTTTACTGTTGGCAGTTTTAAAAATGTAAGAAATGCTCGATCCTCGAGAATTTTTGAGCATTTGTTGGCTTGGGTCCCGTATTGAATGCTCAAACACTTCCACAGCTATGTTTGGTGTTTTTTTTAGTCCTTTCTGTTTCTTCCCGGTTAAACTGGGTTCAATTCTGCTCTTAACTGGTCTCTTACATTGCTGTTTGAAGCATGGAATTGGGTCCACACGTACATCGTGAGATCCAAGACCAGAAATAAGTTACTCGGGTGAGTCGATTTGGTTGTTCTAGTTATGGTAACTATTCGTCATGTTTGGTTGGGTTTAGTTGTTTCTGATCATGATTTGTTTTGATGAAATTTTGATCGTTTCCCGATGCATCAAGTCTTTTTTAATTACGTTTGTTTGGATTTTCTAAATTTAAATGAACTTTTCTCTAACATGTTTTTATTAGGTAATTTTGAACTAATTTTGGTTACATTTAGTCGGATTTGCTCATTTGAAATCAATTTTTCTTTTTTTTTTTTGAAAATTTTTGTAGTAGGTGACTGTTGGCCAATTTCGATTAGATTTGATCATTCGACATCAGATTTGGTCATTTTCGGACGACTTTGGTTGTTTGAGATCAACTGACTGATTTAGTTGTAATAATTTTTGCCATGTTTTGAATGAATGCAAGTGTTTTTGATCAGGTTTGGTGAGACCTGGTCGAGTTTGGTCACTTCTGATTGATACTTTAAAGATTATCTCATTGACTCGGATTATGGATAGTCAATGAAAAAAATTAGTCGAAGTTGGGATCAGATCATAAATTTCTTGATTTAAGATGCTCCGAACCCACCCAACCCCGACTCGTCTTGAGAATAAAATCTTCCAGATGCTCAACTCAGTGATCATTTTCCTTTATTTGTTCACTTTATTGTTCGTAAACTCAAATACACTCCGAGCAGAAGTTCCAAACATTTCTAATCCCTTGGATTATTTTCTTGTTAATGAACCCCATGAGAAATACATAAGTATTTATCTGTTTACTGAAGTCTGAATCCTTATTCTCTTATATTCCTGAGTGCGCTCTCGAATCGCGTCTCTATCCCTCTACCTGTCGCCTACAGTCCATGGCTTTTAGTTACAATCGTGCCAATTGAATGCTGGGTAGTGTAACCTAACGAGAGTCCGTTTTGTGTTTCAGATCACGTGACCGTGACCGAGATCGAGATCGCAAGGTACGCGACCGTTCCAGAGACCGCGACCGTTCCAGAGACCGCGATCGCAACGACCGTGATCGTGGGGACCGCGACCGCGGAGACCGAGATCGTGGTGACCGAGATCGCGGAGACCGGGAACGCGACCGAGATCGCGATGTCCGCGATCGCGACCGGGAACGAGAACGAGACAAGGAAAGAGATAGAGACCGGGAGCGCGATCGAGATCGAGACCGCGACAGGGATCGCAACCGAGACAGGTCTCGCGACCGCGACCACGACCGATTGGACGTGGAGCACGATCGCGAACGAGAGCGGGACCGCGATCGAGACCGTGATCGTGTGCGAGACAGATCCCGCGACCGCGAGAGATCGCCGAGGGATCGAGAAGACCGTCAGGACAAGGACACGCTGCGCGAGAAGGAGGAAGAAGAAGAGTTGAAGGAGCAGCGGAAACGAGAACGAGCGGCACGGGAACAGGAACTTATTTATCAGGTGGGTTCGTGCACCGATTTATTCGTTGTGTATTCGGCGTGCATTTGACGAGGCGTACTGAAGTAGCCGATGTTTTTGTTGCAGAAACTATTAAAGCAGTGGGAAACCAGGGAGAAGTACAAAGCCAGGGACGCAGCAAAGGAGAAAGAGAAACGTCGTATCAAAGAGGAAGAAAGACAAAAGGAGGCTAAAAGACTAAAAGAATTCTTAGAAGATTACGACGACGAAAGAGATGACGTGAAATATTACAAGTATGTTATTTTTTATCCGCCCTAGATATCGTAGGGGGTCTGGTTGGCCGAGTGGATAGCGCGTTGGTCTCTCGAGCTCACGTAACAACTCACCAGATTTCGACCTAGGCCGGTTTTTCGGCCAGAAGGGAAGAGGGCTCCCGGACGTCTCTGGAGCAATGCTTGAAAGGGCGGATTCCAGGGCTCGGGTTGAGAGCAAATTAGAAAACGAGGCATCCTCTTTATCGTACGTAGCCTCGCGCATCGAATTTGCTTCTTTTGTTTTCTGCAAGACAGCGATGGCACTGAGGAATTTGTTGGAGAGTAATATTGGTTCGGTATAATTGTGAGCAAACAGAAAGATCAGCAGCTTCGGTTTGTGCTTTTTGTCGATGGTATCCTTCGTTCTTCATGCTAAGACATGATGGCAATGTGAGAATGGTAGTTAGAGCTTGCAGCTGTTTATTAATTAGGAAGCGAAAATCAAATCTGGTTAGGCAGTGAAACTCCTCAACTACATCACTTCACTCCTGTCGACTGTCCTTTAATTTGCTGTTCTCTAGAGTACCGTAATGCTTCTTGTATCGTACCTCAATCTTTTGTCTCTTCTTGAGTCCTATCGAGTCTTAGCAAATCTTCGTCAGTCGTTCCCCGTATGGATCTAATGTGAATTCTGTTTCATTTCATCGAGTGTAAAGAGAGTCTTCTCGACTCTACTGGGCCCACCTTGAGCATTCTTGAGTTTTGACCGGACTTCTCGAATGTTAAAAAGGTAGCTTAAATCTTCTCAACTATGATGTGAGTCGGTCGACGGCAGCTATCCTAGCCTATTTTCTCTCTTGGAAAAAGGAGCAGGGTTTCCTTGTACGGACTGAGTTGTAGAAACCATATGTGGTAGTTTCTATAAAAAGGGTCAACTTAGTCGGTCAGATCATTTTTGAGTTAAGCACGTCATGTTTATACAGTAGACTAAATTCCTGACGAAATGAGACCTTTTCCAGCTTTCTATGTGCTGTATTCAGCTCTCTACATCCATTAAAAAAGAGGTACCTCGCAATTTTCGAAAAACAAGATTTTGAGAAAAATGCGTTCAAAGTTTTTGAATACATTTTGTTGATTTTCTTGTCAAAGATTGAACTGTTTCGTAGACTATTATGCAGCGTGTCCGGACTTCGTTCAAGAACCCGCTAGGTACGCATTATACTCGAGAAAAAAAAAGTTGATTACAAAAAGCTGCCTATGAGCAAATTGAAGGGGCTACGCCGTTTTAAAGATTACAAAAAAACGCAATTTTTAAGATGATATACTAGATATGATGATTGACGAAATAAATAGTCTGAATATGAGGGCTGGTAGTATTGTCTTGTGTGAAAAAAATCTTAGTACGATGTATTGCCTGTTCTCAAAATTGAAGGCGCTAGAAAACGTTGAGCGTTAGAAAAATTCCATTTTTCGTTAAGTGATCAAAAGTACCGTTTTCCAGCCCAAACATAGGTAAATAATTAATGGTTTGAGAGCTATTGTGACTATGGGAACTTGTTGTACGTATCTAGGAGATGAAAAAATTACACAATGCAGGATAACGTTTTAAAAATTCAGAATTCGGCGAAAATGGTATAATTTTTTCATCTCCTCGATACGTACTATGGTCTAAGATGTAGACTACTTGCTGACATTTCTGCGATCTTCTTTTTGGAAAAGAGCATGGGATTTCGTACAAGAATCCGTAATAATCTTAAAATTGATTTGTTTTTGCTAAAAATTTTACTTTTTAGTTTTTCCCGTTTTCCTTGTCTTTTTCTGACCGACAGAGTTGTCCTTTTTTTATAGAAACTGCCGATGATTGTCAGTGTGAATTGGAATACATAGGTGTGATGTAGGTGTGCCTTTTTCAAGGATGGACAAGTCTGATGATGTTCGGATCAAAAAACTGTGATCCGTGATTTGATCGGAATCATTTTTCAGTAAACCGTTAAATTTAGAATAATTTTCGATTTTTTCATTCTCGTGCCCTTATGAGCCTTTTCGCATTTCAATGTTTCAATAATACTTCAAAGCTTTCAGTATTGAGCATACGGACCTGGAGCTGTGTGAAGGGTTTGAAGACAAAAGTTATCGAAGTTTCTTTTTCTTCTCCACAGTACTGACAGGAGCCATTTTCACCACTCCTATTTTATACCACGTGTGTTTCGTGGCCCCATGACCAGTTAGTAGTCCGACCATGAAGCCTTGCATGTTTCCTGTCGAGCCCTAATAGGAACTTGGCATACTTACTGGAGGCGTCCCTTATCAGTGTTTTGCTGACTTTCATGCCACTGGCCAACTGCTAGTGGAATATGCTCGATATAGCACTTCCAAAGTGAACTAGGAAGGAGCGATTCTGGAATTAAGAAGATCAGTGAAGTGTGGAGGAGCCCATCGATCCACACTTGATCGAAAGCCTGGCTTACATCTAGAAATGCTGCCGGGCAAAACTGCTTAGCCTCCAGGGCATTTCGGATAACTGAGGCAACTCGATGTACTTGCTCAGTTGTCGTGTGCTTGTACCGGAACCCAACTTGGTGTTCTGGAATGATAGAAAGATCCGCTACCACCTGGAGGAGGCGTCGATAGAAGAGTTTTTTGAACAGCTTTGATATTGTTGGAAGTAGCGAAATCGGCCTGTAGGATGATGGGTCCTCTGGTGGCTTGCCTGGCTTGGGAATGACTGTGACTTGCTACCTTCAAAGCAGTGGAGAAGTAGCGGAGTTTAATACAGAAGTTGAATATGTAGGTTAACATTACGATCACCTTCTTGGGGGGGGGGGGGCTCTCGTAACACTGAAGCCGTAATTTGGTCTAGTCCAGCCGCTGAATGTAGAATGCAAAATCGATGTAAAATGCGAAAACATAATCGATGATTGATAGATGATAATGATATGATAAGAAATGAGAATGAAAAATTGAAAGGAATCATGAAATAAATAATTGAGATGAAATAAATTAAATGTTGACGGTAAAATGAAACAAACAGAGTAGTTCAAGTAAAAATTGCTGATACCACGATTTCCGATGAGTTTTAACTTTCTTTTTTTTTAACGGAATTTATACTCGTGATTTGTGTTAATAATTATTTTGTGTTAGTTTTTGTTCTTTGAAAATTTTTAATGTTCAGAAGTTTGGCAAAAAATGGTAAGATTTGTTTTGGTCTAAATTGCTCAACTTTTTAAAAATTGTTTTATACTTGTTTTTTTGTTTTTTTTAAATAATTTACTTTCTATAAAACACTGTACTTTCTTATGAATTACCTATAGTAAATTTGAGGAGTATAAATTATAAAATTGAATGATAAAGGAGACGACCACTTTTGACTGTAGTTCCAGTTGTGTGCAAGTTGTACGAATTTTAATTGAAAAATTGAACTTGAATTTTTCTTTACTCATTTTGATTTATTTTACTTGTAAAATGTATTTTACCTGCCAACCCTGCGTATTATTATCATTCAGCTTCACTAAAATCGAAAACTGGTCAAGTATAAAAAGTAGAAATCCAGAAAACATAGTCTAGTAATGAACGTGAATATTTAAAAAAATGTTTCGATTTATGATTGGGAAAAAATTTGGATAATTTTTCTCTTCATGATCCGTATCCGAATAATTTTTCTACCCTGGTTCGTAATCCACAACTCAAATCACTTTTTCCATCGAGATTCGTGATTCAAATCATGTGTTCCATGATCTGTCCCTACTGGCCTTCTTATCTCAACCTGAGGTCGTTTCTTTCGTCGTTTTTCTCTGATTCTTTTTGCTGTTACTATTCTCATGAGGTCAGTATTTTCCCAAAAATACTTGAGATCAATCAGTTCTTATTCTGATTTGCTCTCAACCCGAGCCCTGGAATCGGCCCTTTCGAGCATGACCTCAGAGACGTCGGGGAGGCTGTTAGGGCTGTCTTAGCCCTCTTCCCTTCTGGCGGAAAAACGGGCTAGGTCGAAATCTGGCGAGTTGCTACGTGGGCTCGAACCCGGGACCTCCGGATTCCGAGACCAACGAGCTATCCACTCGGCCAACCAGACCCCTAGAGATCAATGAGTTGGTTCATAGTTTGTTTTTATTCATTTCAACGGTTTCATCGTTCGAACGAATGAACTGGCAGCATTCAAGCCATAACAAAGCAACTTTTCTAAGGAGGCGAAAATTGGAGTTTTTTCAGCTGAAAACTAAAATTTCAAAATCATGTATTTAAAAAAAGAAAAGAAAAAAAAAAGTTAAAACCTGCAACATTTTTAATTTTGCCAACTATAGAAGTTTACCATATTTGCTAACTGTTTACTGATTTTTGAAAAAATTCAATTTATGGTGCGGGGGGGGGTCTTCCATTGGTGGAGCGTATGGCGATGCATGCATGCCGAAATGGCTCTCCAGACAAGGCACCCCTGGCTCCAGAAACTACGCTTTCGAATATCGCATCAGTGACCAGAGGGGCGCATTGAGGCAGGCCCGGGCCCTATTTCGCCTTTTTATTTCAGATTCGCGATATCGTGCCAGGGCCTCTATGAGACATCTTACTGACCGAGGCAATGCTCACCCAGCATTAACCTGGAACTCGGGTGCACCGCAGCTGGACGCGCCTTCACCTCCTCGTCTTGGTACGTGTGGCGACGCAGGAAGGTGGTAACAGCGAGGTAAGCCATGTCGGGGGGGTTCGTAGCAGTTGCAGCAGTTCGAGGATGGTACAAAGCTGTCGTGTCCAGTGTGGGCCGAGATTTGTACTTCGGTTCTTTGCCTCGACCACTCTTTCTGCATCTTCTTCATGATGATCAAGACCAGGCCCGGCACTAGAGATTTTGCCCCCCCCCCCGGGGGGGCAATGTAGGAACATTTGCCGCTCCTGGCGAAGGAAACGAGGCACCAGTCCTACCTTCGCGATAAGCCCATTTTTCTTTATTGGGTCATAATACCATGATGATAGATGAAATTCCGCCCTTACAAATTGGGCGCCCGGGCAAGGGCCCGCTTTGCCCGTGCCTAGCGCCGGGCCTGGCTCGAGACAAAGACCGACACCCGGTTTCATCGGCTTCCGCTCTACCGTCTCGCGCCTCTCCTACTCCCGGGCGTCACACTCGAACAGTTTGTGCTCAGGGTTATCATCCACTCCTTGATCGTAGTGTGTGCACCCGAGGCTCGGCGCTATCGCTATCCGATGTAAATGCCGAAGCACCCGAGGCCTCTCAGGGCGTGGGTCAGGTAGAAGTGTAGTCCCCCGTGGAACCTGTCTGCTCACCGATCGACGTCGCATATCAGCGTTCGGGTGCGAATGCGTCCTTCCACTTACACAGTGTGAACTGCTGGATATCCAGCTTGACCTGAAGTGCCTCCCGTTTCGTCTTCGCGCCGTATTCCTCCGCTATTTCCCAGACCTTGAGTTCGATCGGCGGCATACACGCTAACACGCCTACTGCCTCCGACGAAACAGTGCGGTATGCAGTAACATACCTCATCGCGGCTTCTCGTTGAATCTTCTTCATCTCCGCTCTTCTGTAGGGTATCTTGACGGTGTCGGCAAATACTGATGCCCAGTGTAAGAGGACCGTCATGATGACATTCACGTTCATCTTCCTTTTCTTTTCCCTCGGTTCGACATTAGACGGGGCAGCTGTCCGGCTACTTGATCCGCCTTCTCAGCTGCTCGCTTAAAGTGCTCTCGGAACAGCAACTTCCTGTCAAACCATAGCCCCAGGTACTTCAGGGGTGTACACTGCCCAATCTCCGCGTATTTTAGGACAAAGGTAAGTGAGCTGTACTTGCGTCGCGTCGTAAACAGTACCGCCTCCGTCTTCTGTACCGCCAAGCCCAGCCCTGCCGATTCGATTCAAAGCATGGGGTTCCTAGTAAAAACTAAAATTTGAAAAATCATTTAGAAAAAGAAAATAGGCAACATTTTTGATTTCGCCAACTCTGCAGCTGCTCAGTTTCTCAGTTCTTGGAAATTTCAAATTTCTGAGGTTGACCGATCCGCTCTTTCATACCTCTTTCTCCATGACAGTGTGTCTGGCAGTACTAACTTGTTATCCCATGGGGTTAGCTGTTATTCAAATGAACGAAAACAAACTCAGGAACCGCTCGCCGGGGAGTGTTGCCCGCATCACGATACAGCGGTCGAATTGAAGAATCTGAACGTTTCTGTAATCCAGCGGTTGTTGGGATTTCGGAATACGAAACATTCTGTACGTTCTCTATTCTATCATCCTTGTTTTCATCTTCTTTTCTGCTTGTAATGTGCAGAGGCCGTGAAATGCAAAGAAGACTAGCAGAACGCGAAATCGAAATCGACATGGATAACCGAGACCGACAGAAGGAGAAAGAAGAACTGGAAGAACTGAAAGCCAAAATATACTCGGGAGATTCGAACAACCCCGAGATCGAATTCGCAAAAGTAAGTAGGCTAATTGAGTTTTCAGGTTGGCTGATGTCAGTCGGCCGTCTGGAGAAGTTCGACATGGCACCTGGAAAAATGATCTCACCTTTATACGCTGGGCTGAGTACCATAGTTCCGCCTGTAACCTCATTAACAGACGATTGTTGTTGTTTTTTTCAGCTACTGAAAGCTCGCGAAGAACTGTACAAACCGAAGCTGTTGATTGACGTTACCGAGGAGCAGCGCAAAGAGAAGCAGCACGAGAAGGACAAAGAAATGGAGAAGGAAAAACGACGCGAACGCGAAAAAGAGGACTGGGAGCGCGATCAGAAACGAGAGGACGAGAAGCAGCCACGAGTCGAAGAGGTCAGCCGATTCAAACCGCTGGACGCGCTGCGCAAAGAAGCGGACGAGGAGGATGAGGTCGTTGCGGCGCGACCAAACGAACCCGAAGAGCGGCCGGAGAAGGGCGGCTATAACCGGTCGTTGTCGTCGTCACCGGCGCCCGCGGTGGACGCCGTTTCGCGATCACCGTCGCCCGATAATTTCGGAACCCCGCCGATGCCCGTGCCACCACCGCAATCTGTTCAGTCGCTCGGCGATAAAGCTGGTAAGTGGGTCTTGTACTTGGGAGGACGTGTTGCGGACCGTTTGTATATTACTTCATTTGATGTGACCCCAATGTAGACCCCTTTCCCCTTTTCAATCAACAAAAACATTCAACCCCGCCCTTCTCCTGTAATACTACGTCATTTGTTAATGTTCCGTGGAACTTGGAAACAGTTGTTTTTAAAAATTAGATGCGTAATCAGTGTGGACGGTCGCCGCCAGTGTGCATAATTACCACAATTTTGTAAACCGCAGCCCCTGTGGTGCTGAAAGTAGGACCAGAGTTCAAAAGACATGTTTTATTTTTCAAATAGAGAACTAGATGCAAGGTATTATAGTCGAAGGCAGTGTTAGAAGAACGCAAAAATTATTGTTCCCATTCGTTCCTTTCCTAACTGCATAGTTCTCATTCATGTTATTTGTTCTCCTTACCTTGAAATTACCAACGTTCCCGTTCTCAATCCCGTCATGATCTTGTTCTCTTCTCATTCTTGTTCGTTCTTTCAACACTGGTGCAGTATTTCAGTTTGATTTTTTAATTTAAAAAATATATATAATTGGTTTTAGGCTTTCAGAATTTTACTTTCGCGGCGGTTGCAGAAGTGTTGGAAGAACGAATAAATTATCTCGTTCCCGTTCTCATTTGTTCTTCTCTAAAAGCATGGTTTTTGTTCTTGTTCCTCATTTTCCTTACCTTGTAGAAGAACGCAAACATCATCGTTCCTGTTCTCGTTTGTTCTTCTCTAACTGCATGGTTCTTATTCATGTTCTTTGTTCTCCTTACCTTCAAATTACTAACGTTCCCTTCCTCGTTCTCGTTCCCATTTCCATTTTGTTCCTGTTCATGTTCACACCTTGGTCCTGTTCCTGTTCCCCATTCTCTTCTCAATCCCATCATGTTCTCGTTCTCAGAATGAGAACAAGAACATGCCGTTTTTCTACTTGTTCGTTCTTCCAACACTGTGCAGTACTGCAGTTTGATTTTTTCATTTAAAAAATGTAATTGGATTTAGGCTTTCAGAATTTTACCTTCACGCCAGCTGCAAAAGTGTTGGTAGAACGCAAAAGTCATCTCGTTCCCGTTTTCGTTTGCAGGATTGTAATGTTTAAAACAAAGTGTTTTAAATTTGTTTTAAATAACAAAAATCAACAAACATTTGTTTAAAAAAAAAAAGTTTTAAACGTTTTTTATGTTTAAAATGTTTTTTCCTCCCTCTCATTTATTTCTTGTTTTAAACAATCATTTCCTCTTGCAATTTTCATCTTTATTTTAACAAAAATGGAAGGAAAAAAGAATAAATAATATTTATTAATAAAAATGAGAGGAAAGTGTCGTGAACAATGGTGGAAAGCCATAAGATAAAGCTTTCACTTTTGACTTCAGCTTTCAATTTTAGCACAGAAAACTTTTGGCTCTTTACGTTTCACTGAAATATTTTCCAGTTTTCGACTTTTGGTTTTCCAGTATCAAAATGTTTCAACTTTTGATTTTGACTTAAAAATTTCAACTTTTGACTTTTCATTCAAAAAAAAAAAAAATTTATGAGACATTGTTTATTAGTTTGTTGAGAATGGAACTTAATGTCGCTTTAGGATGTAGACAGAGAAAAAAGGGATTTGGAAAGGGAAAGAGCGAAAAATGAAAGGAAGTAAATAAAACTTATTAACTTTCCGCTTCTCATCAAAAAATACTTTTCAGCTTTTGACTTTGGGGTTTTTACCGTCAAAATTCTTCAGCTTTCGGCTCAAGACTTTCAGTTTTCAAGTAATATTGGCACTTCCACTCAGTATATTATAAGTGGCAACTTGTGGCAACCAAAGTCATATGGACGTTATTCAGCAAAAGGGAACCAACTAGCAAAATCCGCTTTTTGAGAACACGTGATTTCAAGTTCAAGAGCCATGTAGAAACTATATGACATAGCGTTTACTGATTTTTTCAACGTGAGTACACATTTTTGAATTGGGGGCCCAATTTTGAAAAATTCTACTTTTTACGCTCTTTCCAACGATACTAGTAACTCATTTTGTTTACAAATGTTGGTTCCCTTTTACTGAATAGCGTCCATATGTAGAACACTATGACTTTGCTCACAGTCACGGGTATAAGGTATAATGTACCGCCATTTTCTTGCAAACTTGATTTGTGAAGCAAGAACTGATTATGTGGTTGATGGTGCATTTACACTGACAAACGAACATTGCTATCAGCAAAGTTTTGAAATCACTAACATGCAACATTGCTAGTTGTTTGTTAGCCCATATCCGATTCGAATCGGATAAGTTTACTAATAAGCTTCTTACAACGCGAGTACACAGTTTTGAATCGGGGGCTCAATTTTGAAAAATTCTACGTTTTACGCTCTTTCCAACTATACTACAAATGTTAGTTGGTTCCCTTTTGTTGAACAGCGTCCATTTCGAACCGATATTTTCAATGTTATAAAAGAGGGAAAAAAAGTTTAAAAAAGAACAGTTTTGTTGGTTAAAAAAACTAGTTTTTTGCAATCCTGCTCATTTGTTCTTTTCTAGCTGTATGGTTCTCTTTCATGTTCCTCGTTCTCCTTACCTTACAATTACCAACATTCCCGTTCTCGTTTCTAACCGGGTCCTGTTCCCATTCCCATTCTCATTCTGAGAACAAGAACATGTCATTTTCCTTCTCGTTCTCGTTCGTTCTTCCAAAACTGATCGAATGGCAGTTTTCAGTTTACCTGTTTAATGCCTCATGAGGCCCTCTACAGTCATATGAACCTTCTAACTGTTGTTAATGAAGAGTAACCTTTCGTGCCAATTTCATAGCGGTTGTCGATGATTTGAACGAGAATTGATTTTTTCCACCGTTAGTTTGGAACCTTATTCTGTCTAGAATTGAAAATGAGGGAAAAGTCTGAGATATATATTTTGGTTCCTAAAATGAACGCTGTACAAATACATGCATAGCTAAAAGACAATTCACATGTTAATAACGCTACATTTTAAGCATCTTTAGTAAATAGGCCGTTAAGAGGGTTCTCTGTTTTTATGAAGTTTTTTTCTCTCTTCAACCCAAGGTGTGGTATCTGCTAGTCAAGTTCTTCAGACCTCTCGGGAGACATCTTGTATACAAACAGGCGCTGCTGTTCGGTTCGAAGTATTCTGCAACGAGCATTTATTTTCTTTTTCAGACGATTCAGGCGACATTAGTGATAAAGATAGGAAAAAGAAGAGAAAGTTGGACGTGAAAGACGTGTTCAATAATGATGACGAGGATACGACGTCTACGAATAAAAAACGAAAGCTAGTTCCTTTAGGTGAGCATCGGGTTACGTAATTTTCTAACTTATCCGGCTATCGAGTCAGTGTTTTAATCGATTTTCTCTGTGCAGATTATAACGACGATAAGAAACTCAAGGATGGAAAAGCGGACACGCCTAAATCTCAAGAGGAGAAACGAAAACACATCAAAACGTTGATCGACAAAATACCAACCGATAAATCGTCCTTATTCAAATACGCGTTAGATTGGTCATCCGTAGATAGTGTAAGTCACACATTCTCGGAAGTGGTGTCATTGAATTTAAGGGCTGTATTTCGTATTACTGAGTTGGTTTTCTAATTCTGTTTATTCGTCCGAACAGAATTTAATGGAGAAACGTATCAGGCCATGGATTAATAAAAAGATAATCGAGTACATCGGCGAACCTGAGCCGACGTTAGTCGATTTCATTTGTTCCAAGGTACTGGCTGGAAGTGATCCGCAGAGTATCCTGGATGACGTTCAAATGGTGAGTGAAGGGTTTCGTCGACTACAGTGAATAACACTTATCGAAATGTTTGGGTTGTAATGATTAACGTATATTTCGAATAAGATTTGCTAACGAGATGGTATTTGTGCGCAGGTGTTGGACGAAGAGGCAGAAGTATTCGTGGTGAAAATGTGGAGGCTGTTGATATACGAAGTCGAGGCCAAAAAGCTCGGTTTAATGAAGTAAGGAAACAATATTTCTAAGAATTTCTACAAGCCCTCGGTTTTTTGTAATTTCGTTTGTATTTTATTTTGTAACTATTTGCATTACGAATATTTTCTTCCTCTTGAATCGAAACGCTGTAAAAAATGAATATAGGTATTTATTCGTGCTGTAGAACTGTGATTCCGACAGTAGGATATGAATTGTATAGATGAATTCGTAACGGTAACCTGATTGATCTTTTGTTCATTTCTGCTGTTAATATTGCTCGTTAGTGTCTACGAAATAAAATATTTTATAATTTCTTGTTTATTCGGGATTTCGATTTTTATCTCGATCAGACATGGGCAGGTTCACAAACTCATAAAATCGTTCAAGTTCACCTTAAGAATCAGGCTTTCAGTTTACGCTCTTTACTTCAATTACTCGTCATTTTTGGTTGAAATGTTGGTGGAATTACATAGTATGAAGTGTACCCTGTTGCGTGTTGTAGAAAATTATCGAACATATATATGTGTCAAAAGGAGTCTTCCCCCTATAACCGGCAAAAGTACCGACCTGGACTTTCACAGGATGGAACGAGCTACTTTCTTCCTCATCTGCTCCCATTTGGTAAGATTTTAACTATTAAACTCTTCTCCTCTTTCATATTTAGAAAGATGACATTGTTATTAACTGGTAAGGTAAACGTTGAGGCGGCCAATGGGCAGTGGTGAATTCAAAGTGAAAGGGTCTTGATGAAACTCGTTCGAACGTTTTGGTGAATTTTAACGAGTCTACTGTGAACGAAAATAATAAGGTTTCTGGGCAGGGGCAGAATACTTGCTTTTTTTAGAAAGGTAGAGGAAATTTAGGTAAGAATTAAACTCCGAATGGGTTCAGCAAGTCTGTTTTTTTGGGTGGGGGGGGGGGGGTACAAGCCTGCCTGACTCCGCCTTTAGTCCTTACAATGTGTCTTAATGAGACTCAGAAAAGTTGTGGGGTGTGTTTTAACGAATCTGAAATTGTTAGGATAGTCTTAATGTCTTCAAAACTTGATCGATTTCTGTAGGATGTAAGAGTTTTGTATTCACAACCTTGAAACATGCAGGTACGCATTTGATATCGGTTTCACTTTTTCCACTTTCGATTAAAAATTTTTCAATATCCTGTAAGAAAAGTTGACAACTTTGCATGTCAGTTACCCAAGTACCTTGATGAAATTCGAATATATTAGATGAATGTCACGTACAATTTTCCATCATAAATAACATTCAAAATTAAAATCAGTTTCTTAAATATTAACGCTCTGTCATCTGTGCGATGGGTCCCGCTTTCCCCCCACCAACAATGGGCCCCACTAATTGAAAAATTGGAAGAAAGTAAAAACAAAAACACTGGTTATTTGCCGACAGCTGATCGCAATAATCCGCATACCTATATGCACAAAAATGCCGACTTCGAAAACATATTCCCACCAGTAGAACGTTATATCGATTCTAAAAAGTGGGGCGGGATTTCACCAAGCTTGAGTCCTGGAGCCCAAAAATCCAAAATTCGGTCTTGGCTGTCACGTTGCCTAACTTTCAGTGTTTCTTAACATGTGCTTTCGGATTCCTAATTGTAAAAAGTGTCATATGGAAATCAGAATATAACTCTGACAAGTCTCACTTCAATGTTAAGGAGCATAAGTGGACTTGCGTTATATGGTTTAAGCAGTTGCGGTCAACAGAGCTATTCTGCCCAAAAAGTGGATTTTAGCCTTTTTAACAATGGATTTTAAATGTATTATCGAAATTTTACCACTGTTAAATTTTCAGATTGTTAGGAACTTTGACATAGTCTTGACTATGGTCTTGATAGTCTTGATGAGTATCGACCAGTCTTCAAAAATTTAACGTCTGTAATCACGTAAGACCGGCCAGCTAGTGTTCAACTGTTAGGTTTTGGATCCCCCATAAAATCGATTTTTATTTGCTTGTCAATTAGAATTCAGAGCATAACACAAAACTGACTTTTTGGTTTTGGTTCTGTTCTGTGTGAATATATTATGTTGTGAACAAAATTCGAAGTCGAGGGCCCTGTTTCCTGATACTATTCGATCTGAATATGTAACTCGTTTGTTGAAGCAGAGAACGTGCCTGACCACGAATAAGCTTTTCTTGTTTGCCATTTGGAGGTCTTACTCAACTAGTCCCTGTCTGACCAATTCTAGGTTCAATGAATATCAGAGGGGGCATTCGTGAAAAACCCAATGCATATTTGATTTTAGTGACTCCATGTGGTGTCAGATTCAAAACCTCAAGCGGTATTTAAAATTAGCATCGAATAGTGATTTTCGAATTGATTGAATTTTTTCTGTTTAATTAGTCATTCAACCCACTGTACGTTAGTGAGGATGGAAGAGTTCCATATTTTTTCTAAATATAGTCGATTGTGTTGATTGGACCTTGTTTAATAATCGTTAATCTACCTACGGAACGGCAGACTGGGGTGAATTTTTCATAATTTTTTCACAGATTTATATCTAAATACGTTCATTTTTTACATCTGAGTGACGATAACGTATAATGTCAAAATGAAAAGTTCTAAATTCAATTTCATTATGAACTTTGGACTTTAAAGGCCTAAATCGAAACTGGATTGAACATATACACGATATTCGCCGTCAACTGAAGGAAAAAAACTTGGTTATAGATAATTTATTCTATTTTTAGTTTTTGATTTTACTCCTTTCATGACTTCTGAAAAAACTACGCCTGGCTACTTCAAGATTTTCATTTGTCGTATCTCACATGTCGATCCGGCCACCTCTGTTGAAAAATTGTTACAGTATCATCTTATTACATCCAACGTATATGAAGTTCTTCTGGGGGTAGTAAATAAAAATGTATTTACACAGATTTGTGACGGATTTACAAAAGAAGTCTTGAAATGTTAATGGACGAATTTTTAAACTTTTACTTTTTTCCCAAGCTGTGGGGGTTATATCCCATCATCCTTATTTACGTGACTGTCATATACATTTGATATTTCTACCCTGAAAATACCCGGACCAAAACTAGGATTCACTTGATCTTGTTTCTTAGACTCGATTGAGTGGAAACACTAACGAGCACTTCTAATTACCAAATGTACACCTTTTTTTTCATTCAAGTCATTGAAGAACTCGTTAACTTGAAAACTCCCTAGAAAATCTGAGCTTCATGTGAACTCGTGCATGTCTGATCTAGTCTAACGTAACTGCGGAAGACAGAAAGAGAATGTCGATTAATATGCTTCCACTTCGCTCTTTTACGTACGAAAAATGAAGTAATCGGAAACTCAACAAAACAAAGTTTAATAATTTAATCACAGCCTGTTTGACAACTGAAAGGAAAGTGTAATATACAGAACGTAATGAACAAATCAGGATAATACGCAAATGCAAACACGTAGATATCCCATGTGACAGAAACGCTTAAATGGAACTGGACGCACTGGATTCGTCTCTGGCTACCGGCGTGAACTTCCCGGTCACGTACGCTCCTTCGCCGTATTTGTGTCGAATAACAGCTTCGAAAATATTAATCACCAGACCTGCAATGAAGAATACTTTCGTCAGTTTCGGGGTAGAAAGTTCCCGAAAAACTAAATCCAGTTACGTCTTACCTGCGATAATGTATAGTCCTCCGGCGCAACCAAATATCCGCAACACTAACTGCAACAACGTGTATTCGTCTTCTCGAATTATGATTTTCAAAGGATTCATGTCGTACTTGAAGAATATCCCGGCCATTTCATGCGAATCTGCAAATTAGTTTGACGATGGATCAAACGATCAATGCAACACAAAAATGAACGATAGGATCCAATGAAGCGAACCTGGATTTCCGTCTGTAAACTTCGTCAGCTCTTTCACCGAATACTGGTACGTTTTTATTTCCGCTTTGGAGGTTTCCACGTCGGTTGATACAACTTCTATGAAATATTTGAACACTTGGGTATCTACAACAAGACCTCATTAGCAATACACCATGTGATGTTCCTAATGTAAATCAATGAAAACACTCACTGTTGGTGGTGATTTTTATATTACTGTCGAGTGGATGTACAATCCCAGGTCCTGGATCCCCAAAAAAGAACTTGTCAATGCGGTGAGAGAAATTCGCATGGTACACTGGAAATAACTGCTGCAGATGAATATGCCCACCAGGTACGGACAGCGATTTGCCTAACGTTACATGGAAATTGCCTGCCACTTTGTTCAGCTCTAGTTCTCCAGTTATACGGCATGCATCAGTTGGTTCAGTCATTTGTATCGATCTATATCAGGTGGTGAGTTGGTGAGTTGAACTACAACGTGACAAGTCAGCTAATCCGTTCGATTATTCAGTTTCAAAGAATTACCTTTCGGGCATCTCATTGAAATAGTTTGCGTAGCCCGCCTTCCATAAGATATCTCTTAACGAGTGATACTTCTCACGCAGATACGAATTGAGACGACGAACTTCCTCGAAGTGCAGTTGCTGCTTCGGGCACAACTGGAACCACGTATCTTCCATTTTGAACTTGCCGAATTTTTTTGATTCTTGATTAGTTACGTCGACTATATCAGCTCCAATATCTGCAGATCATATCAACACCGGGTCAGAAGACGCTCGGAAGAATTTTGGAAAATTGAAAAACCGAAAGTGAATTCTCACCATGGCACTGCATTGCAACTGTCATATCCACAGTAATTTTCAATTTATCGTTGAAATCTACATCTGGTACGAATTTATTATATATGCGACTAGTTTTAAAATAAAGTATTTCGGACAGAATTAATACCGCCAAAATCATGTACATGAAGACTGTAACTGAGAAAAATGTAAGGAGATTAGGACTTCGAGAAACACCGAAGAGAAGAATCATACGAATGAGTAATTAAGCAGTAGCATTGAACGTGATCATACCTAGTCCTCCTATGCCAGAATACTGTTTATAATCGGTTGGCATTTTGGGAAACGAATCCATATCTCGAACAATATCGGTAATCTTCTTACCCGGCTTCCGCAATCTCAGCTCATTATTCTTATTCATTGCGGAGATTTCCGTTACCCGGTCGGCTAGAGGAGCTCAAAGAACAACTTAAGGACTTATGATGGTTATTTTCTCGAGACTACGAGAGTTCATAAGCACTGACGAGAATAATCGTTGCAAAGCTGCAGGAATGCCACGTAACTTTTGAACATACTCGTAAACCTAATTATATTTTACTTGATGGCTAGTTACTTCCGAGAGATGTACCTATAGAGTAGACTAAAAGCGACTTAAGCTCGGCAACAATGTCATCTGTTTCCACGAGTATTAAATTACGTAGGAAATCGAACATCGGTTAATTAATTGTAGAATTGTTTAATTGTTTTCTGTTTATTAATTATTATCATGGAGATAACAGACGATAACCGACTAACCGTAGTTATAGTTACATTCAAAACATTTCTTTCATTTACCCGCAAATGCAGGGTCTTTTTTTCAATTTCCCCTTCCTCCGCCAGTTACCGGTGTCACAACTTGGACTGTTTGCTCTGTGCAGTCTCCGACTCTCCGTGCACCGTGCAGTTCTCTTTCCTGGCTCGAATTTGAGGAGTTATCTGTCAAAAGTTGAGATATTTAGATGGTGAAAACGTGAAAAGGGCCCTAAGCTGTATCCACACCTCTGCAATGTAAAATCCTTTCTAATTATGAAATTGTGCAATGTCACAAATAATTATTTTTCATTCCGATATCAATCCAGTTCCAATGTTGATCATCTGTGGTCTCTCATTTGCACCTCGTTTGAACAGTTTGAACTTGATTGTTGAATTGAAATTTAAAATTCTAACGAACTTTTCTCTTGTCGTCTTGTCCGGAGAAAGAAGAATATAGTATTGAAATTGCTTTTTTTTTTCGTATTTCAACATTTTAAGTATTATAATTAAGGTTGGTCATTTTAATATTGTTGTATTCTCGTCTTTTCAGTAAATGGTGAGTACTGGTTATTGTAAGTCATTGTTCGTTTCTCGTTCATTCCTGCCTGACATATTCCTGCATGTTATTGGATTACAAATTGTACTAGTTTTTTCTTTCTTCGCGAGTTGCACGTTATATTCTTCGTGATTTGCAGATTGTAAATTAAGGACCGTTACCAAAAAATCATAGTATGGCTTCGATTAATAGACGTACTTCTACCAGAATTACCTCAAGTTTGAGAAATATTACTATTTCTTCGGAAAATGCAGTGTCCGGGAAAAGTTTTTCTTACACAAAGCGGAAAGCAGAAAACTCGCCGCCGAAGAATGGGCCGCTGAAACGAGCTGCTTTTTGTGACTTGACGAATGATGTATGTATTAATGATGCTGCACTTTACTCGATATATCGAAGTTTTCGTTTAAAATGCATCTAAATCAGAAGGTTGAACCTTTATTATCTTTGGTGAGATTTTTTCCGAATACTTTTATGCATTTGAAGGAGAAAAAAGTTACCGGTAACCTAAAACCAAGCTATTCCAATACGCGTTACAAGATCAATTGCGTGATCTAATTTGAATGCGTATTTGTGTAGGGTAAAACCGCCAAAGTGAAATCTATCGTGAAAAATGACAAGAAGTTGACTGTATTGACCGAAAAATCTAATGTTAAAAATGTAAGTATAACAATGCTGCTGCACAGTCTTATACTTCAAAATATTTAACTACATTGAATGAGAGCCAGATTCTGACTAGGGTATTTCAGATTTCGAAGTCCTCGGGATTTGAAATGTGAAAGCACTAAGATTTCGGATGAAAGGCAGACACGCCCTGAGATTTTATGACAAGGAATAGACCCATCGATAAGAGGACAAGATGTGAAGAGTTGGAGGGCAGGCAACAGGATGGAACGAAAATGAAATTGTTAAGAAATGCGGATGACGCGCCTGAATAGAAAATTGTATTTCGAAATGAAAACTTAATATATACAAATTCGTTGAGAATTATCGTATTTAGGTTTCACTCAAGGAGTTGATAATTATGGAAAATGGAATTATTGTTTGTGACTTCCAGGCTTGATTGACTGTTTCATATTTCTTTGCGAATACTTCTTTAAGATCATTGCAAACATTCAGTAGAATGTTCAGAATTTTTTTAGGCATCTTTTAGATTCTGTTTAACGTAAGACTCTTACCGACTTGTTTTAATACTATTCTAGACCTGATCGAGACTTTGTAAGACTTCCAGCCTTCATCAAGACTCGCCCAGAATTCCTGAGGCCAGATTCCGTGTATAAGTCTTGAAGGTTTGAAAGATCTTGCCAAAGTCTTGTGGAATCATAAACCAGTTTTGAAGAGTCAAAAATTCTTAATCAGGCTTGAAATCGTATTGAACAAGTTCGGAAGAGTTCCAAAGAGTCTTAATCTTATCTAAACGTTTTAATCTGGCGTGGAAACATCTTGAACAGTGTTTTCATCTCCCCAAATTTTCCACTTTGGGTAATGCCGAAGTACATGATGTTTTTTAATTGAAATACAACTTTCTAGTAAGATCCATCATCAAAATTGTAGAAGGAAAGCTTTTCGTTTCTATTTGAGAAGAGAGAAAGAAATGTAGAAACAGACCAGGACATAATGAATGCAAGATGTAGGTAGTCAGTTCAAGCTCTTAGCTTCGAAATTTCTGATAGATTAAGCATGGGGTGCTTGTCTGTCTGACTGCCTTTCCAGCTGATGATTGACTGATGTGTCCAATTTGTCTTTGCGTCAAACCAACTTGGAGGCGAAAGTTTAAACCTCTGGCTTTTTAAATTCAGTAAGCAAGGTGTAGAAAAATATGTTGGACTGTCCGGAGGCAAATAAACCTTGTAAACCATATTTACTACTCAACTAATCTGTGTTGCTTTTCGTATTTTTGATCAAGAACTGGATACGAATCTTTCGATTCCATTCAAAAATGCGCAACGTTCGTTTCAGCCTGCTAATACCGTGTCTCTAACTCGAACATTTATATTCCTTCCAGTGTACAACTGACAAAGTGAATGCCGTCGTCAAAGCCGGGAAAAAACCAATTGAAGCCGAAAAAAGTAAAGAAAATCAAGTCTCGAAGCTGACAACCCGAGCGCAGGTAAATCGTTTGAACGGGAACGCAGCTGTCAGAACTATAGGAGTATAATGGTCCTATATATATCATCAGCAGAGCTTTGAACCACTTCACGAACTTCGATGATAGAGGGGCGTATGACGATGCACGCGTGCCAAATTGGCCCCGGGACACCGCACCCCCTATTCCGGAAACGCCCCAAATAGGCCTGCGTCAGAATAGGGGGATGGAGATACTTTACGAACTAACACAACAACTACACCGAGCGAGATATAGATTCATGTATTTCGTCTAAACTTCGACATGCATCTTAACCACATGTGTGTTCCATCTAGAATAATCTTAGCGAACGCAAAGTCGTAGACTACAGCCAGCCAGCCTCTTACTACCTATTTCGTACCACCGGAGAAAACTCCAGTGGTTCTTAAGATCTACTTCCATCAGTGTACAAAAAGATAGTTGGACTCTCCGGAGGCAAATGAACCTTGTAAACCCTATTTACTACTCAGCTGATGTGTGTTGCTTTTCATATTTTTGATAAAGAACTGGATACGAATCAAAGATTCCATTCAAAAATGCGCAACGTTCGTTTCAGCCTGCTAATACCGTGTCTCTAACTCGAACATTTATTTTCCTTCCAGTGCACAACTGACAAAGTGAATGCTGTCGTCAAAACCGGGAAAAAACCAATTGAAACCGAAAAAAGTAAAGAAAATCAAGTCTCGAAGTTGACAACCCGAGCACAGGTAAATCGTTTGAAAGGGAGCACAGTTGTCAGAACTGAGAATAAATCGCAACCAGTTGCTGTTAGAAATGTGGAAAGTCAAGCGAAAAACGAAATCTCGAAACCGGTGACTCGGACCACATTGAGTCGTATTGTCACCGGAGTGCGTATACCGCGTCCTTCTACCAAGAATTTGCCGTGTCCTGTCAAAGATGTGCCGTGCCCCGTGAAAGATGTACCGAAAGATGAACCCGCTGTGGTTTTGCCGTGTCCCGTCGAAGTTGTGAAAGCAGCGCCCAGAAGATCCGCACGATTGTCCGCGTCTAGGCAGAGTTTGTCGGCCGACAAATCTAGTGATTGTAACTCGCTATATGTATCGGCGTTGGAAGACGTGTAAGCCATGGTTCACTTTGAAAGAAACTTTCTCCGATACGATTTCGATGTAATCCCCCTGTTGTATTTCCTGTTGCAGCTCCAATATTTCAGTGAAAGAGCCGGAAAAAGTGACGAAAATTGAAAAGATCTCATTGAACGAATTATCCGAATTCGATAAAGAATTACTACATGATCCTCAGCAAGTTTCGTTATACGCTATGGAAATCTTCCATTATTTGAGATCTCGAGAGGTATTTAGGGAATCAGTGTTTTTCAACTTGGTGGAATGCTTTCGATGCTGCCGGCGATTCACTTTTATTCGTATTCTTCCAGTCCCATTTCCCGATCTCGGACTACATGCCAAGGCAGACGCTAATTACAAAACGAATGCGAGCAATGCTGGTCGACTGGATGGTCGAAGTGCAAGAGAACTTCGAACTGAACCACGAAACGCTTTACCTGTCCGTGAAGATCGTAGATATGTACTTAGACAAAGAGAAAATTAGTAGAGAGAATTTACAACTGGTGGGCGCGACGTCTCTGTTTTTAGCCTGCAAATACGACGTAATTATATTCGATTCTGTGATTCTCAACAAGACCTCGTTTGAGTTTTGTTTTTATGATAATTGATGTCGGTTGCGCAGGAACGTTTATCGCCGCTGTTGGAAGATTTTGTTTACGTTTGCGACGGTGCGTACTCCCAAGATGACTTACTCGTCATGGAGCAGAAGTTACTGAAAACCATAAACTTTGAACTGAGCATGCCTATTTCATATAGTTTTCTCCGAAGATACGCTCGAGTGAGTTTGAACTCTGGTCAGAAAACTCGAGTATATTTTTCTTTGCGTGAATTCGATTTGACGAATGTCACTGTTCCTGTTTCAGTGCGCTCGCATCCAGATGCCGTTGCTCACGTTGGCTAGGTTCATTCTGGAACTATCTCTGCTAGATTACAGCACGGTCACGTTATCGGATTCGAAGCAGGCAGCCGCTGCTCTGTACTTGGCCTTTAGGATGGTCAAACATGGTGACTGGACTGATTCGCTCGTATATTATACTGGTACGGATTTCGAAGTAGCTTCTTGCGTATTGATTATGGAAGTTGTAATGAAGTTTTGCATTTGGTTGTGTTGTGCGGTTATGATAGTATGTGAAAGTCGGTGTTCGAAGTAACTGGGAAGCTTTGGTTTCTCTCTCGTTGGGCCGAATTTGTATGCAAGATAGATAGAAGGGCATTAGGACCTAAAAACTACCGGGAAAATGCTATTACATAAGCCCAGTTTTTTAGTTTGTCTCTGCCGTGTTTCTTTTTCTATCTCCCTGCCTATCGCTACGCGGGTCCAAATCTGATTCGATTGACCCGCTGAAAATGATCCTGGAAACTTCTATGGCCAATTCGCCTCTGCAGTTACATCTTCGATAACTTTGATCGCGGTTGAATTTCTTCCCTGGAAGGGACAGTGTGCTACAAAGAGATAGGAAGCTTGCCTAAGCATACGAATGAATTTCACGAATAGATCGGAGGAGCGCGCAAATTTTCGGTATTTAAAGGGGTAATTGAAAGAGATGTATGTTCTGCCCTTTGGACTCGTGTAAAAATATTCGCATTATTAACAATCAACCAGCCCATTTGTGACAGCTGTGTCACGGTTGAGTGTTTTTCTGTTTTGGACTTGGAGATCTCCATTTTTGATTGAATGGAGAAATGATTCGTTGTTTTTTTTAAATTAAACTTCAGAATTTGTTTTGAATTAGTCTATTGCTTGCAATAATGGCGTTAGGCATAATGAGTATCAAAGAGCGTACGTTATCGTGGCTCAGGAGAAAGTGTAGCTCAAGTGCTTAAAGCTTAAAGATGATAGTAGGCCGTCGGAATGGCTTCCTTTCAACATATGTTGGAGAAGTTTTGGCTTTCGGATTATTGCTAGATTTCGAATACATTTTCCTTCATGGTAGACAGCTTGAAGGAGAATAGATTGGAAAAAAACAGGGCTTTTTGAAATGACTTTGTGGAGGGGGAGGCTAATTTTCTCAGCTGCAAAATATCTGAAACATTATTTTCAAATCAAGGGGCTTAAAAGGCATCGCATCAGCCTATTTATGAAAATACTATAATTATTATTCTAACCTATTCAAAATCAACAAGCAAATGAAAAATATCGAGGTCTTCTTTCTTTTAAGTTTCCCTTCTTAACAGCATTTATTGCGCATGACAATTGTAGTATTTCCGCAGCTACAATTAATGATTTCAGAAGCCCTTATCTTGGGCAAATGCCTCCCTCCACCTAGCCCATTCCGGGAAAGTTGAGTTGGTTCCCAAATAACTTAATTGGTTCCTAAGCCCCGCACCCCTCCTGGTCGAATTGATTCCCGTACTACACCGCATTTTTCTTCCCATTTTACACCGACGTAAGACGGTCCGTAGGTCTGGTTAAAAATGCGATGTAGTTTCATGATATAAGAAGTAAAGTACTACGCCATTGTTATCAGTCTTACAACCGGTTTGATGCAGCTCTCCATTTCTCCCTATTTTGTGCAAGCTCTCTTTCATTTCGTAATAAAACTTACATTTAACATCCTTGATTATCTGCTGAACTTACGGGAGTCATTGTCGATCCACCCAAATCTTTATATCCACTCTTCCTTCTAGCAGCAGTGATATTATTCCTGGGTGGCGCAAATTATGCCCTATTCGCATATAAAGCACACTGCAGGAGCGCTAGTGCACATGTTGAAAAGGTGATTATGGGTATTTTACCCTAACAATATGTACAAAGAAAATGAGAAATATCCGAATATCATTTTTTATTAAAAATTGAAAAGAACAAAAACTTTTCATTCTGTTATTTTCTTTCTGTGGAGTCCTTTTTTGAAATTTTTGGGGAACATTTTTTGTCACTTTTCGCACATGATCACCTTTTTAACCAAATCTACCAATCGGCAAGCCGCATTCCGTTTTGCCAGTAGAGAGTGCACCCTTCAATTTTATACCCGAATTAGTTTATCTCTCCTTCTCTTCAGACCATTCCAAATATCCATTTTACCTTTTACTCTGTTAATTACTTCCTCGTTTCTTACCTTATCCGTCCATTTGATGCTAAGTATCCGCCTATAGCACCACATCTCAAAAGCTTCGATCCTTCTCTTCTCTGTTTTTTTATGGTCCAAGTTTCACATCCATACAAGACTACACTTCTAACATATGTTTTCAAGAACAATTTTTCGATTTCCAGGTTTATTTTTGATTTGAAAAGATTGCTTTTTCGATAAAATGCTAATTTGACTTGTGCTGTTCTACTACTAATATCCTTTTTACTCCTTCCGCCTTCTGTTATCTTACTCCCTAAATAGCAAAATTCGCTTACTTCCTCAATCTTTTCCTGTCCAATATTTATATTTAAGCTATCATGTTCACATCGACTATATACCAATACTATTACTTTTTTTTTATTTTATTTGTTCTCATGCAATATTCTATACTCAAAATCTCCTCCATTCCATTTAAAATGTTTTCCAAATCAGTGCCCCTTTCAGCTAATAAGACAATATCATCTGCAAACCTGAGCATCTTTACTCGCTCTCCATGTATAGTGACGCCTGCATCAAATTTTTCTTTTATTTCTTTTATGGCCCACTCTATGTACAGATTAAATAATACTGGAGATAAGGAGCACCCCTGCCTTACACCTTTTTCTATATTAGCCGCCCCCTTTTCTTCTTCTATTCTTAATGTGGCTTTCTGTCCTTCGTATAAGTTTAAAATAACTTGTCTTTCTTTAAATTTTATTCCTATCTTTTTTAGAATATCAAACATTTAGCATTGCCAAAAGCTTTTTCAGTATCAGCGAAGGCCATATGTGTATCCTGTCCCTTTTTGAGTCTTCCATCTACAATTAATCTCAAAGCTAACACTGCTTCCCTAGTACCTCTACTTTTTATAAATCCAAACTGATCATCTCCTAATTCTGCATCTATTCGATTCTCAATTTTCCTGTAAATTATCCTAGTTAATATTTTTGACGCATGCGAAAGAAGACTAACTGTTCGATAATTTTCACGCCTATCGGCCTATCTGCTCCTATTTTTTTGGGTATTGTTCAATAGCACTCTTTTTAAAGTCCCCTGGCATTTCCCCTTTATCATAAATATAACATACTAATTTGTACAATCTGTCAAGTACATATTCTCCTAAGTTCTGTAATAATTCAGCTGGTATCTCATCCACTCCTGGAGCTTTCCCTCCCTTTAAATCTCTCAATGCTTTGTCAAACTCCCCTCTTAAAATTGATTCTCCCCTCTCATCTTCTTCCACATCTTCCTCTCTTTCCATTCTTATCTCTTCATCCCCATTATTACTATATAGTCCTTCTACATACTCTACCCACCTTTTCACGTTTCCTTCAGCTGTGTAAATAGGCTCTCGCTCCTTATTTGCTATTATTACTTGCTTTCTTCCTTCTTTCTCTAAACTCCATTTTTACTTTTCTACAGGCCAAGTCTATTTGTCCTTTATTCATAAACTCTTCTATATTATCACTTTTTTCTTTCATCCATTCCTCCTTTGCTTTTTTACACTCTTTATTTCATTCCTTAACCTTCGATAAGCTAATCTACATCCCCTATCGTTTGCATTCTTATATTTTCTTCGTTCCTTCATTGGTTCATGTCGGACTGTGCAAACAACAACAAAGTGATAAGATCAGGGGGGAGGAGGTCTTTGCTTTAGTTACGGACAGAAATGAGCAATTCTGTGCGGGTCTGAATCCACCATTTTTGGATTTGAATCCAGATTCGAATCATTTTGGATCTTAGTTCGGCTCGAGGGAGGGCATTAGCATCGATAGTAAGATAGCACTGGATCATTGAATTTGTGATTGCGAACTGATTTCCAGATGGTTTGAGCATCGCGGTTTGTGATCATTTCGATCACCGAATTTGGGGCAGAATTGTGATCTGGAGATCATGACATTCATAAGATCACGTGGTCATTTTTCATTTCCACAACTATTATTCTGGTCTGAAGCCAGACTCTAACCAGTCTCTTATGTTAGAGAGAGGAAAAATTCATAAATCTCGGGCAGTAAAGTTTCAGTGGTAGTGTCAGGATTTTGCACCTTGGAGGGGGGGGGGGGTAGACTTTGATGGATGAATGTGTTCTTCTAATCAACAAGGGGAAAAGGCTCAAATTTGTTGTTTTGCTCGGGGTTGAGTATCTCAGGAAACGACTCCGTGCCTTTCAAAAGTAGATGAAAACCTGAAGTGTAACAACAGTTGATAAGATCAGGGAGGGGGAGGTCTTTGCTTTAGTTACAGACAGAAATTGGCAATTCTATGCGGGTCCGAATCCACCATTTTATTTCAATCCGGATTCGAATCCTATTGGGGTTTAAATTTCACCTAGGTAGCGCTACCATAGGCAGATGTTTTGTGGATATTGTTATCAGTTTGAAGTGATCTATTCACGAAAATTCACCCCAAAGTGATAAGCATACTATGAACGTACTGACAGTGCTGCCACACATGCAACTTGGGTTTAAGTCCCAACTGGATCTCAGTTCGGCTCAAGGGAGGGCAAAGTCTAATCTTCCTCTTGTTTTGCTACAAAAGGGTAGTAGTTATGTATATCTGGATTACCGAAACTTGTAACGGCCATCGGTTACAAGTCCCCAAACTTTCATTAAAATTGTACTTTTTACGTCATCCTCAAGTACAGTGAAGGAAATCTCTCATGAGGATGCCTCGAAGGAGTGAAGTCAAGTGTACTCGTGAAATTTTGATCGTTACCTAGACTAAATATGCGACGATAACTGTAGCTGCTATTTTAATAATTTATGACAGACAGTCATGAACACCCCAATGCAATCGGGTGACATGGGTATGCAAAACAACAAGTTGTTTATCTTATCCTGTCGCTTATGACTGTCTATGTGTCTTATATAAGCGACGAATTATATGTATATGTAAACGATGTGTATGTTTGAACCATAACATATTGAGAATCCATGACAGTCAACTATTCAAGAAACATAAATGAACTTCTACAGGCCTAGACCTAAATATTTGATTTTGTTAATAGAAAAATAACAGCACGGTTAGACTTTTGAATGTTGTACTTTTCTGTTTATCTGACTTCCAAACGCGGCTAGTCCAAAATTACCGGAATTGAGATTTTAGCACTATTTGGCGGAGAAGAAGAAATTCTTATTCCAGCGTTCACCGCGAATTTCTGTTTCTATTAGGAGACGAGTTATATGCGTTCAAAGCACTGATACAGTATGATTATGAAAATGGGACCTTAGTTGCAGTTTTTTAATTTCCCAAAATTTGTAAGAACTCCTGGGCATCCTCCTTGATGATGGGATTAAATTCAAGCGCTTATTTCCACTCTTTACTGTTGAAACAGTAGAGTTTCTTTATTGTGGAACATTTTCCATGTCGATGTCCAGGCCTAACGAGGGGGAGAACGGGGGAGGCAGCTGGGGAATTTTGCCCCGGGTCTAGCTTATACTCAGTGGTCTGAGTGACCAGAATTTCTCATCAATAAATTCAAAAATAATGTGAAAATCTATGTCTAAGCAATTATTGTTACAGAAAAATTAGGACTCGGGAAACATTTTGCCTCGGGCCCGAATCTTCTCTCCACGGCCCTGTCGACATCCTGGCGCCACATTTTGAGAACCTCTGGCTCCTAGTTCTTTATGCGTGATAGGAATTTTTGTTCTTAGAATTTTTTTATACTTGTGTGTTTTTCAGAGTTAGAGCTTTTTAAGAAAATAAATCTATTTCTTAGTATATTAGCGCTGTAAATAAGGAGAATTGGGAGACCCTTCCCTCGAGCCTAGGAGGAGAGATAAAATTTTAGAGTTTGTTTATTAACATGTTAGACCCGAGACTTTTTTTTTTTTAAATTAAGTAAAAATGATTGCTCCTCCTCTCTCTATTGCGGTGTACAGCGAGATAAGTTTCTGAAAATAAGACACGATGATAGATGGTATCTACCCCCAATTTTTCCTGAAGCCCGCTCGTGTGAAAAATATCCTCCAGCAATAAAATCCATTCAACACGAGTTTCTCAAAAATTCGAAAGAAGTATTTTCTTGAGTGAGAGTCGGAATTATGAATATTTTCACGAAAGTAACAGAAAATATAATTCACTCCTGACTTTGGTTTTCGACTTCGATGGACACCCTGCGATGAAAGTGTTTTTCGGTAGAATTTATTGAGGAAGAAAAATCCCCGGGTTATAATTTTTGCTGAGTACACACACACAGAACTTTATCCCGTGTGAATATCATGCTTCAAAACGGAAATATATTTTGTGACCGAAATGCCTAACATGTGAATTGAAGGGGCTAGGTGAATTTGAATTTCAACCTGTGTTGGTCTTTATACATTTGGACTCCAATGTTAGAACATCATTACAAAATATTTCATTTGGTGGTAGCTCTGGTTGTGTACTTACTAGTTTGTAGTAGTAACTTGTTATGTAGCTCGACAAATTGAAGGGGCTGTTACACCGAGTGAGGTGAAACTTCATCTTCTGTTCTTAATATCCAGTAGTGTTTACAATAGTGGATGTTGCATTCCTTGTAAATTGAAGGAGTAATGTGGATTCGAAGTTCACCCCTACTTCGAACGTTCAGATTTCAACACAATAGAAGATTACTGCCGAGGCTATACAATAGTTTTTCCTCATTATGTAAACACTGGATGTGTAAACATTTCGCTCATCTGGAAGTTAATTTGCCTTTTCAATTTTTCGAGATAGGCAACATATGCTCGCCAGAAATTTTATTATGCTTAGTAAAAGCTATCCTCCGGGGAAGTCTTTTACGTTAACGCTGAAACGCCGACATTAATTTTATGACATACGGCTCCATTCTTCTGCATATGAAACGGTTCAAGACGGTTGCTGGAAGGGAGCCAGTTGATGCCATGTAATCTGACTTTCGTGCCTAGTATCTTCGCTTTGAGGGAAAGAGCGCTAGAAATCTTCGTGCTCAGCTGTTCTTTCTTCTAAAGGCCAGGTTGTTAGAATCATATTTCATGGTGCAATTACATACTGTACAAAAAAATTGTGGTGCAGACTGGAAAGCGGTCATACTTCGTTGCACGTTTAGGTACATCCCTTCCCTCTCCCATCACACAAGAAACTATGAAAAGCTATGCTAATCGTCTACGAGAGAACACGAACCACATTCGACTTTTCCAGCTGCAATAGATGAAAACTGACAAATTTACTTGCCTTTGTAAACGTTGCCTCGTATGATTCCAGGTTATAAATTGGAAGATTTCAAAGACATTGTTTTCTTATTCAACGGTATTCTGCATAAACCGCTAGCTGAAAATTTAATGACCGTTCGAAAGAAATACTCGCACGAGTAAGTGACCAATTTTCATGGTATCGTACTTGAAGTTATTGAAAGTTTACAAGCGCATCTCATGTACTATGTACTTGTTCCGGTTACAGACTATTTTTCAAAGTTGCAAAAACGCCTCTTATTAGCGACGAAGAATTGCGAGGCAGTATGGTGCTGCACACACCTATATGTTGACTTGCTTCGAAAATTTTATGATCACGCCATTTTTTAAAAGAGTATTTTATTCATGTTTTATACTCTCGTTTGGACGACGCACTTATTGCGAACGACTGTGTATCGCGCATTTTAAGAATATTATTTTCAAATCGGTGTTTCTGTTTTATTCGTATATTTTTAAACGTGTTTTCATTATAATCGGTAAGAGTGTTCTTTGTGTGTAAATAATAGTGAGCTAGTTTTGTATCCAGTATCAAAATTCAGTTATTCATACTTTTTAAGACTTGTGTGTGTATGTGTTCGTTTTTCTTATTTTTATTTATTTATTTATTTATTATTATTTTTTTTTTTAAAGGAAAATGTGTTCCAAATGCATTGTATAAAATACGACTGTAAAGCTTAGAAACTACCCATGTACCTAGAAATTGATGCCGTCAAACTAGGATAAACGATATGAAATTTTTCGGAATTTCTTCAAATGTTTTGTCGAGGGAACTCCTTTACCTTGTACCAATGAATTGTTTTTTGTAACTAAGTCGAAAACGACGTAGATACAATCCTAATTTTTCGTGTGTGTTCCAGTTGTGTACATTGTAATTGTAAATTCTTGTAATAAATAATGTTTTATATTGTTTGAAGTGAATGTAACTGTGTCGAGGAGAGAAAGACGTGAAGAGTGAATGAGGAAACAGACTGAGAATAGATACGCATAGGTTGCATTTCTCACTTACGCTGTTAGAACCAGGGTTGGGCATCGAGTCCCCAAAACTGACTCGAGTCCAATTCACGAGTCATTTATTTTGTTTAGACTCGAAGTCCGAGTCATGAGCGCGATTTGAAAAGGACCCGAGTCCAAAAGGAATCCTGTTACACTGATTTTACCTTCATTTTTCAATAGTGAGAGTGAGATATAATATCAATAATTCTGCCAGTTTATACTAAATATTCGGATACCGCGAAAGCGCAAACCTGCTATCACTATCAGGCTGTCAGCAATAACCATAAAACACAAGTACAACTACAAGCACTAGGTCAGGTCACTTCTCAATTTTTTTTCAAGTCATGGACTGTCATAAGAAAAAGAAAACTAAAATGTGTTATTCCTGTCTTATTTGTGATTGAGATAATGCCCTTTTCATGTGACGGGCTTTCATCTTTTGTTATAAGAAAAAGGCCTTTACAGGGGGTCTTTTAGTTTTCTTTTTCTTCTGACAATCTGTGCGACTGTACTTCCCAGCTTCCAGAATTGCAATTTGCAAAATTCGTGATTGAAATTTTGAAATCAAATAATAATTATTGCCAACGTAAAGGACTCTTAAATTTGAGGCTGTAAACAAGTGAAAGTCCGGGTCACAAGTCATGAAAAAAAAGACTCTTGAGTCCGAGTCACAAGTCCTAAATGAGGACTCGAGTCCTGCCCAACCCTGGTTGGGACCCTGATCAAAGGAGAATGAAATACTTATAGGTGCCCAACAACTAGAGATGTGAAAATTAATAAAAAATTATCGAAAACTATTGAAGAACATTCAGGACTCGATGGTAAAATTATTAGTTTTGTACAGTAATTTACAAAGCTTCAGCATAAAAAAATCTGCGAACATTCAAGAAGCTAGCTAGCTTTTTAACATTTAGCTTAAATTACCGATTATTCACCAACGTTTTTAAATTACGGTAATGTTTCATCAATATGCCTACAATACCAGGAAACATCGAAAGTCAAAAGGTAACTATGGCTTAATTTGCGTTGAAAAACTAGGAAAAATTATGTAAAATTTGAACAAAATTTACTTTTTTGTAGGGGGGGGGGGGTAACGGAAAGTTTCTACGGTATTCCCAACCTCGAACCAAAGCAACCCACTCTACCATAATCCATATTATGCTGAATAACTCAGCAAATATAGTTCCAAATCTGAAACATGCGTATCAACAATTTCCACGAGCTTGAGAGTCCTATATATATGTTGTACAGTGTACACTGCATCTTTTTAAATTTAAATTATACAAATGTACTACCTAGTATTGCCTATGGTTCTTGTTCCGTTTGATTCTTCCAAATTTGATCTTTGACTCCGTTCCCAACCAGTCACCTCTAATTTGATGTACCTATTTCAATTTCTATTCATTAATGCGTTTTCTCTGCTGAACACTGGAAAGATCATAAAAATTTAATTAAAATGAGCGGATTTTCATCATTAAGTCGATGATGCTTTTCCCAAAATATTTTCAGCCAAGAATTCGAAAGATGTAATACCCTCTACCCCCCTCCCCAAAAAAAAAGAAATCGGAATTTTTCTGGAAACACCCCATATTTTGAAAATACAAAATCACTTTTCGAACTATTTTTTCGAATTTCATTACATATTGAATATCAAGCGATAGAGTATATGCTAAGTGTCTCTTAGCATACTCCGTCACTTGACTTTCAGGTTTTTCCGGAATGTTTTAAATTGGGAATCAGGGAAACAAGAATAAATTTCTGTTGAGAAAACGGGACTCGGAAATTCGGACCTCCTATCTCCTAAGAACCCAAGATTCAAGGATTCAACCATTCAGCAAGCAGCAACAGATCAACAGTCAACAGCAAAGTAGCTGACATCTGGCGGATGTTTTTGACAATCTTGAGTGTGGCGGAAAGGGAAAGGGAGGAAAGTCCCATGCTAGTGCGTAGCGCGCCAACGGTCTGGGAATATTCAAAAGACTTGATTGATACTTTTGCGTTCTTCTATCAAAACGTTTTGTAGACTGCGGAGTGAATGTGAATCTACAGTTTTACTCATTATTTACTCAGAATGGCCGCTGCAGATTCCAACAAAACCGATGACTGTTTGATGAGAAATTTTAAAATAGAAAACGAAGATCATACGCTAGGAACGTTACTAACGTACATTCTCGATAGACTGCCTGAAACTGAATTCTGTGGTTATACCATCAAACACCCTACCGAGAATGTGATCTATTTAAGATTGAAAGTCAAAGAAGGAAACGATGCTACGGAAGTGTTCAAAAAAGGTGTTACCGAACTGAAGAAAGCTCTAGATATTATTGAAAGTAAATTTGTTAAAGCTGTAGTTTTCAAAGAAGAATTCAACAGGTACCTAAGTGCTATTGGAATCTTATTTATTGTTTAAATTTTGTGTGAACATAACATAATTGATTGTGTTTGCTTGAATTTGGTCTAGCTGATCATTCTTTCTTGGAACCAGAGCTGGTCGCAGGTTCTCGAATCTTATTACTCCAAAGCTGGAATATCACCGTACACACTATGCGTTGGTCCACCCGGATCCTTCTTGTGAATCCTGTACACCTTCAGCACATGATCCCTAATCTATGGAAGTTGGTCGCGTTGTACTGTAAATAGAAGTTGAATACCTATATTTTTATTTATATTTTGAAACATTATTTGTTTTCAATGCGCGGGTACCTGTTAGATAAGTCGAGGTTTTTTCTATATTCCTTAATGCTAAAAGTATACAGCCAGCGAGAGCCAGCTTCATTTTTGAAGTATCGTTGAAGTTGGTCTAATGATCCGCAGTCGAGTCTGAGTCAATGTACTCACTTCTTCGCGCATTTTCTTTCCCTTCTGAAAACCTTCCTGTGTGCCATGTCACCTCTGGCAGGACAGGAGACAGGAGACCGCTAGCGCTACTGATGTTAGCTGGCGTTTGATTCCCGTTCTTATTCTTATCTAATATCCCTACGAGTATGAGGTGTACCCTTGAACCAGTGTGCAGTGTGGAGGTGTGGACAGGGTTGCGAAAAAACAACACTGTGGCTAGAGAACCAAAGGCTAAAGGGGAAGTGAAGACATACGCCATTTTGGATCCAGTCGTGCTTGTGAATGTGTAATTATTGATTTCCGAATCTGATGACTTTCTGACTATGCGGTATGCCGAGCGTATCGCATAGTCAATTCGGCATCGACGGGTAATTGGACCTAAAATTATAAATGACGTATGTCTTCAGTCCACTCTCCCTTTACCGCTTTACCGTTCTTTACTGTGGTCGTTCTTGAGTCCCGAGGAATATAGGTACTGCACTGCACGTTGAGTCAATGGTACCTATATCCTCTATATTGACTTCGAGGAAGGTATACTTACATACATGGAGCAGTGAACGGAATAGATACAGCCGCACACGTAATTATTTGAGGATGTCGGTTATTACATCTTACACCAGTCTGGTTTCGGAAACTACAGTCGCAAGGCCTAAAAAATGTGTATACTGCTCCAAGGGAAGACGCATCATATCTGCGGGTTTTTTTCGGATTTCGGCTCTTTTGCTTCTTGACCGCAGCATACAGGACTTCACAGATTGTTCTCGAGAATTAAGTTTTAATGAGTGGTAAATCCCCCGACCTATGAGCTACATTTTCGTCCACCATCATTCGGATCCCAAATGTTTACTGTGAGGTATTTCATTTTCAACTCAACGGCATATGTTTTGTCACCCACAACCCAAATGTTTTTCGCTTGACTGATACACTTTTAAAGTTATTATATCTGAAAATATATATAGCTGAAACAGGGCTCCAAGAAAAATGTGTGCTAAAGACTCTGGTACAGGCCGGGACGGTGACAAAATAGGAAATGGTGCTCTACCGTGTTACGAGCACGTAGCAGTAGCCAGTCAGTACGTTCGCGGCGATGCGATGCGGGCATGCCACTTGCGGCGAATCATCATAAGCCGATACTAGCGCTGAACTAAATTGTGATACAAATCAGAACTAAAAATACGCACTGAAAAATTTAGTTCGAATTTCCCATCTATATCAGATGCGTATTATTTATTATCTATGTGATAATGCAGTCGTATGAGGTAATTAGTCATTACAAATTAATAACAATCGTTATTTAACTACTTGTCCGTGATAACTCGAATTTTCAGGTTCGAGTCCACCGACCTGAAAAAAGTTTTCATCCTTGTCTCGCCATTCTTTCCGCGTCGTTGTTGTCGTTGTGTTACTCTCTTGCATTTCGTGAAACTTGTGTGATAGCATTATTTTCGCCTCCTTTACAGGAATACCCGCCGATCTAGCTAATACGATAACGAAAACCGCGATAACAAACGCCACTCTCAGTTCAGCTTTTCGTGAATCCAGTCCAATTGCTGGATAAAAGCGCTCATGATGTAAATGGAGACGCCGTGGATGTTCAAATGATTACTATGTTCTCAGCATCGGCGTCTACCCAAGATCTTAATAAATCGAGTTACAGTATTCCAGAACAAGAGGACGTCGAGCCATGGAAAGGAGTTTTCGTGGACTCGTTAAAAAGGGTGAGTACCGAGTATGAGAATAGTTCGGAATGTGGTACGAATTCTGGAATTGGGGTGACTCTTCTCGAGCGGCATCTGAGAAAAAATGCATGGTTTCTGAAAAGCCTCCACTCTGTTCGCGTCCATCCTACAGTCTTAATATTACTATTGTTCATCAAGAAGGCGGGCTTCTTTGCATTTCAACATCAGCTACCTGTAGAAAGGCCTTAGTTCCATGTTTACCTGTAGAAGATACGTTACAAGAGCGATGAATCCCATAGACTGCATGGTAAATACCACATTCCAGATTGAAGCCGTTAATGGATCCTAGTTACAGTCAGCAGCTAATTCGATCGTAGGAAGTTGACGATAGTAATTTGTGATTAATGGGAAATAGGTACGTCCTGTGGCGTAAATAGACTAATTGGCTTGAACCCACGAATATTCTTTAATTGACTGGATCGTCTACTACCGTTTATTCGGTATGACGCATACGGACATATGTCATATTTGTTGAATTAACGTCAATTCTAGCATGGCTAGTTCGCTACTACACGATTACGGAACCTTATAGTCGGTTCGTTTTTCTAGTTTCGGTACCCTAAATGCCGACGGTTATCGTTGTATTATCTTTGTCGCATCCTGATTGAAACGTTACGTTGATTATCGAATACCTACTTATCGGAAATTGTTCTTGATGCGTGCAGGACTTTGAAATAATTATATAACCGCGACTCGATGTTTGAAAAGCTTAAAGCTGTGGAAGAACAATCGTTTTTATTCCGAGTCGAGAATTTAAAGGTCAATGAATATGTCTGCTTAAACACGTGTGATCATACAGGACTGAAAGTATGAGACCAATGTCTAAAGCTATTTGATTCACATAACCTATCCCTCGCTGTACACCCCGAATTCTGAATTGGTAATTTAATTTGATAGCGAATTTGAGGATTTCCAGGAATGGCCAGTGTTCCGAAATCGAAACTAGAGTGCGGTGCCGACATCAAAAAGACAAGCTTGGATCGGTTCTCGCAGTCCCTGTATGAACTCCCGATTTACAGTGAAAACACGACTGGAAACTTGCAAGTTGAAAATACCTGAAAAGTACTGCCGCTTTTAATTAGCTCGCTACGTGCCTCTCTTGGATACTCTGCACCCTGGCATACGTACGTCGGATTAATAATGATTTAATTCATAACTGCATTATTCGTGGATGTAATTCCGAATGCTGTCTGCAGCCTTTTTGTAGAAGAACAAAAACAGGTCGTGCTCGGAGTGACAACGATTCACGTCGTGTCCGTAAATGGGTTTAACGAACGATAGAAAGAAAGAAAAAAAATTATCCTCCGATCGAATGAAAACTAGGAATTTCAACGCTAATGCCAATTGCCAATTAGACGGTAAAAGCTGTATAGATATTATCTCGCGATGCGCGACGAGAATTTCAATGAATTTTTGGGACTGTGTCAGAAACGGAGAAAATTGAGAAGTACTTTTTCGTGGTGTACAGAACTTTGAAGCACTGCGAATCTCTGTAAGATTTTGGCCCACGAGCGATGAGTTCTGTTTGAGCTCATTTTCATAAATCTCCTTGGCTTAGCTGATATTAAAATATCATTAGTCTTTTAAGGCTGATTGATTCTCGTTAAGACTTTTAAGACATTTGAAGGCTTCTTAAGATATGTATTAAGACTAATTAAGACTTAGTTGAGATTCGTGAATTCTAAGTTTGATGACTTTGCAAGACACTGATTAAGATTCTTTAAACGTTCTCGAGATCTGTTAAGGCTTGTAAGACTAATTCTGAATTTTAAAGATTTGAAAGGCGTATTCATGATTTTACAAGACGTTGATTGATTCATCAAAAATTTTTAAGATTCATGTAGGCTTGTTAAGACTGATACGGGATTCTTAAGACTTGAAAGACACTCAGATGAATTGAAAATCTTTTGAAGTTCCTTCATACTCCGCGAAGACTAATTAATACTTGTTAATATAGGCCACTGAGAGTTATTGAAATGGTTAAGACACGTTAAGATTATATTGAGACTTCTGAACTTTTTAAAAATCTGTGAAGACTAGTCAAGTCTGATGTAAGATGTAATCCGCTGGCGTTGATTAAGGGGTCACTCTCCAGAAATTGAGAATATTTTGTTACCAGCGAATTTTGAAATTTAACTTTCGATTTTATTCTACTTATTTATTTATCTTTGTGGGGTTGGAGGCGTTATTTTGGTTTACGTAATAACATCCGCAACAAATTCCACTAATCTAATTCATCAGATTGGTCAATTACCATTTTTTAAACGGGAAAACGGAAGAGCATTGGGAGGTGTCCATCGTCGTGGATTTTACCATCATGTCTCAATACTTCTTATATTTTTTAAACATTTTTGTTTCAAGTCCCCCCCCCCCCAGTTGTGGTATCATTATTAAGTAAGATTGCTAGTATATGTTAGGAAATTCAGTTTGCTGTCAGTGACTTCACACCTCTAGAAAGAATGATGTAAAGTTCTGTTACCAGGATTTTCAGTCCATTGTCGTAGTTAATCTTTTAACTAGTGCAAAGATAGTGCTCTTATTGACGGTAAAAAACCTCGTAAGTACAAAATAATTTTTCGCGAAATAATCGAACTAAAAACCGTTCTAAAAATTTATTTTATTAGTTATTGCTGTAAAGTGCCGTCACAGAACACATCATAGTACCAGTAAATCATTCCGTATTGTTCTTCCTAGCCCACTTTTTGAATAAAACAACTAAATGTGGTCCGAAAATGTATTTACGAGGTTTGTTCACATCAACATCGAAATGGCAATACTAGAGCCCTTCATACCCAATTATAATGGGCCGCCATTTTGGCTCACACTGCGCCCGTCGATGCCGAATTGACACGCGGTACGCTCCGCATAGTCGGATTCGACATCCACGGGCAGGGTGTGCGCCAGAATGGCGACCCATTACACTTTCCCATGTGTAGGGCTTTAGCAATACTGGTGCAGTTTTGATTCATGAACACGATCCAGGTGCCAAATCGTAGTCACTGGCGCATGTGACAGCATAGCACAATTTTCAGAAATTCCCTGGAAAAGGAAATATCTTGAAGCTGTTTTGTTCGTAGTCGTGGATATCAGTGCTTTCGCCGTGGATAAGATGTCTATCGTTTTGAACACAAGTCATCGCTCTCCTTAAATTGTGATGCTCCTGCTCTGTAAACTTGTTAAAAATTCTCTACTACATAAAAACGAAATATTATTTTTTTAAATGGAAAAAAACACATTGTAATATTCTCAGTTTCTGGAAAACGACTCTAAGAGTCTTCCAGACGTTGGAAAGCTCACGAAGGCTAATTAAAAACTCCTCATTACTGTGTCAAAACTCATTGACTCCCGTTTAGGCTCGGGAAACGTGTTAAAGCTTCTTAAGTTTGATCTACACTTTTAAGAATTGATCAAGCCTAGCTAACACTATGCGAGGGCTTGTTGAGACTCACTGAGACTTGTGACGGCTTTGTGAGTCTCATTAAAACTGCTTACAACTCATTTAAGACTCCATATTTACTGAAACTCTTTCAAAACTCCCTATTACTCGTTCAAAACTCTACTCACTAAAACTATTCCAATACATGGAGACTGCGTTCAAACCTTTGTCATGTTCGGTAAGATTGGTAAAGACTGTAGGAATCTATTAAAACTAGTTAAAATTGTGTTGAGACTCATCAAGATCGATTAATACTCCTTGCGTTCAGATCTGTTACGATTCATTACGACTGACTGATGTTTAAAACCTTTGAATGCCCAATTAAAACGGGATGGAATTAACTGCACGCTACAGGAAATGGGGGGGGGACGCTAAAAAATACCACGATAAAGGAGGCTGTCTCAGCCCTCTTCTCGTCTTGCCGAAGAACCGGCCTACGTCGAAATGTAGCGAGTTGCTACGTGGGCTTGAACCCGGCACCTCCAGATTCTGAGACCAGCGCGCTATCCACTCGATCAACCAGACCCCATGGAAAATACTGTTGGGCTGTTACCTCTCTACAGAGAAGCTGATTATGGCTTCCTCTTTCGAGTTCACTGATGATAAAGTACATGTCACAATATTGCGAGTGCGGAGAATCATTTTGCGACTTATGACATTTCCCCACTTTTTCTTAGATCGATATATTACAATCTCGATTATATCAACCTCAATTTTATCAACTTCGGTCCATATCAACCAAGAATTTCTCTCCCTATCATATCAACTTTCAATTACAGTATTTTTCTGGGTAGAACACCCTCCATCAATCTCATGTAGTTCCATTTAAAAAATGTCCTTGGAAGTAATTCTTTTTCATCCAGATAGCTCAATGCTATTGCTGAAATTATTATTTCAACCAACTTTCTTCCAGAAACGATTTTTATAACACGCCAAAGGCGTTCAACGATGAAAGATCACGCCTTTTACACGTTTTTCATACGAATAACAGTTAAATTATCCCCTCGTTGTAGAAGCAGGACTACCAACATAGGTACGTTTGGTTAACTTCCCAATACTGCTGTGGTTCAGTATTTGGCTATGAAAGAAGAGCATACAGCTCCAGGTTATAAAAAGAGCAAAGATAGGCTGACTGTTATGACATGTTTCAATTTGACATATGAGCACAAACTGAAATCTGTGCTGATAGGGAAATTAAGAAGTCCGCGGCCATTCAAAAGAACTATGGTATACCAATCGATAGAGTGCCTGGATGTGCTCAGAAATTTTTGTTGATTGGTTCAAAAATGAATTTGTCCCCATCAGTCAGCAATTATTCGGTAAGTAAAAATCTGCCCAGGAAAGCCCTCCTTTTATAACTGATAATGCTCGATGCCATGCCGATTCTAAAAACGTTTGACCAATGGCAGGCTATAACCAGATGTTTTCAGGACAAAAAGGGTGTAGTTGAAAATGTTTGTAAAAAGAACCGACGAACTTCAGCTGATCAGAAATAGCAGAAAAAAGTACAACTCTGTTGAAAAAAAAAGAGTATAAATCGAAGATTTAAAAAAAAGAGAGAGTTCTCTATTTTTTCATGAAAAAAATAGAGTAAATACTCTTAAAAAGAGTATATCTGGTCAGCCTGACATCGATTTCGTTAAATAACAGCTCAATTTTCGGCTTACACTTTCGGCAACCCAATTCAACAGCGTTTGCGTTGCCGAAAGAATTCAAACTTTCTCTTCTGCCGTGCTAACGAAAATCGCATGATTTGCAATTTTTATCGAAGTTGAGATTTTTATTTTTTGTGAAAGAGCAGGCAAAACTGAGCCTAATTGTAAGTGAAGAAAACCTTATAATCTTCGAAATAAAACGAGAAAACTAATATTATTAGTTTGGCAAACCTTATCCTATTGCTATTGTCTAATACTTTATCAAGCAAAAACACCTTATCAGGCTTTATCATGGAATGAAATGCAACTTATGATCGACGGACGCTGTTTGCCGGCTTATTTTCATGCTGAAGGAATGTCGAATGCCTCTTCCTGCATTTTTAAAAGAGAAGAAGGGTACTACATTCAAGTCATAATTTTTCATTCAGAAATGAGCTAGCGTACTGGATTCATTTCTCAAATTCTTTCATTCTCCTGAAATTAAAAAAAAAAATTCCGGTACACTTAGAATGATTTAGTTTATAATTATTATTTTATTAATTCGTTTTGGAAAAGTATTTTTATAATAACTACAAAGCGGTGAAGACGCATATACGTCATGATTATTTCTACAAAGAGGTGAAGAAATTATCGAACAAAAGTACAAAGCCGAGAACAGGTATTTTTACAGAAAAAAAGTAGATTGAAAAAATGAAAATACAAAACGCAGAAATAATTACTTTGCGAGAAAAAGTGGTAGGATTAATTTTATAGTATTTGACTTAGTCATATTTTCTTAGAGAAAATTTGTACTTAACAATTTGTCTAGTAAATTATAAAGAGAATAATTGCTTTTGAGCAGTCTTCTTCTTTGGAGACTAACTACCATATTTGTTTCTTGACCACCGAACAAGCCCTGGTGGTGTTGACGTATTCTCCTTCTTTGGTGAATCTTCCTCGTCAGTAAAAACAGGATTCCAGAAATCTGGAGGTGTTGGCGGAGCTTGATGCTTACTGCGGTGACGTGAAAATTTCTCAATACGCTCCTGGACTTCTTCTTCTGTCCATCCTTCATCTCAGAGATGATTATAATATCCGACACAATAATCACAAGTTCTCCCAGGCAGCATTCGACGCTGTGCCTTCTTCCTCACAGGGCTACGCTGGCAAGTGTTCGAATTCGTGCTTCAATTAAATTTTTTTCGCAAGATCTGTTTCCTTAATGTCCTTCTTCTAAAAAGATGAGAAAAAAATACGAACAAGGGACAGATATGAGAATGATGAACAATTGTACAAGAATTACTACAATAGTGTGAGAATTTTTCTTACCTCGTCATATTAATTCTCCTTGCCGTTTCCTTCTTGTATTCTGGATGTCTTGCAACACTCTTATCTTCTCATCAAATATCTATGCAGATAGTAAAAAGAAAAATCATTTCAAGCAATTATGGTGCTGGTTGAATTTCTAGCACATCATGATATTTGATAAATTTATATCGATGGCTTGATACAAAAATGCAGTATGATTATTTTAATTAACTTACTTCTTTCGAATTACTATCTCCCATCTCCTGCAATACTGAATGAACTACGTATACGAATGAACTCACTGAAGTAATATTGAGATGTTCCTTGTGTTTCAATTTCACTTCAATCCTTTCGGAGAAGATCTTCATCATATGATCATGTTTTGAAGTTCCCACCTCAATGCAGAATATTTCTCTTGCAATGTTAAGCAAAAAAACCTCAAGAAGAGATAAGGCGTTTTTGATTAATATTTCGTAACACTGAAACGCCTCAAGTGTAAAATCAGAGAGAAATTAATGAGATACACTTCGGCAAACCTTCTCATTGGAATCAGCATCATCAAAAATATAAAAGTAAACACTGCACCGGGCACAATCAACAGTGTTGACACTTTCAAACGTTTTTTCTTTCTCCTGAAAAATCGTGTCGGCTGCAAATGAGGCGTTTTTCGTTAGCACGGCAGTCCTGATCTCCAGCGTTTCCAAGTATCGGGCCCATTTTGTACATCAAATTATGTTATACACTACCAGCTTGGTAAGAGGAGAGGCGAATAAGTATGCAGTATGGACTTAATGGAGTACTGGACAAGTCCTACACACAAAACGTTTGCCTATAGTAGCACTACCTAGATAAGGTTAAAACCCCAATATCGGTTTACGGACATAGCGTTTATTGATAATAAGCTTTTTTCAACTTGGATACACATTTTTGTATGGGAGGCCCAATTTATAAAAAATCTACTTTTTACACTCGTTCCAATGATACTAATAACTCATTTTGTCAACAAATGTCGGTTGGTTCTGTTACGCTTAACAGCTTCCAATTAGCATAATGGTTGTGGATACAGTGCTGTTTGTCTGCAGGGTCGGAATTTCAAAACTTTGAAGTTGTTTTTCGCATGGACTGATAAGATTCTTACTTGACTTTGCTCAGGCTGTTGAGATAGAAAAATTGCATTGCTTTCACTTTTTTCAAGCGCTTGACATGAAAATCGTCGAAAAATCATTTTCTGAGAAGATCGGCGTTAGCTTGATCATTATTTTGTGTTAAGAGAAATGCTTGAAATGGCGGTTCACTTTATGAAGCTGTAGGTAAAGGAGAATGTATGATGCGGTGAAGGGTTCGATGGGTTTGAGAGGAGTGAAGTGAAAGCAACAGGGTTGTGATACTGGACAGTTAACACCTTTTAGCATTTAGCTGTGAGCCAGTTATTTTGAAAAATAAGTAGTGACCGCTCACTTGTGGCGTTTCGGTTTATGAGACTGTACTGTTTGCACTGGTAGGGGCTGCGCATGCTTCTGTCTGATAGTTGGTCATCATGAGTGCAGATACCGAGTTATCTCTGTGATCGCTGGCCAGAGACCGATTCCTTTATCTTGATCAAACCGGGTATCCGACCAGGGATGAGAAGTCAGCCGGAAGCCGAAGTCGAAAGCCGGTAGTCAGCCGGTTTTGAGCGAAATTTCAAGAAGCCGGAAGCGGAGAACCCGAAATAGTTGGAAGTTGGTAGCCGGTGGAGAAGCCAGTGGCTTTTCGGCAGGGCTGATAAGCCGAAGCCGATGAACGGCTTAGCAGCAGCAGTAGCCGTCTTTGATCGGCTTCTTAAGCTAGCCGTTAGCCAGCTTTTCCAAAAGCAGTAAGCCAATCAAAAGCCGATATATTACCGACTTTTCGGAGAAGAGGGAGGTATTGGATCTTTTTTGAAATTTTCATGTCTTTACTTTTTGGCACACAAGCTGAAAAAACGTTACTTTCACGCGTCACGCGTTACATTTGAGGAGGAATGAAATAATAATTTCCATGGAAATTTATTTTGACATTTTCTTGTCTTTACTTTGGCACGTTCCAGCCGTGAGTATAACAGCAGGGTGTCCATTCTCTGGAAAACCTGGAGAAGTCAGGGAATTTTGTCCGTCTGGAAAAGTCAGGGAATTTTGTAAAAAAATCGACTGCGAAATTCTGTAGTATTTCAAACAGATTTTACTCTATTTCTTATTTAAAAAATTTTTCCTTGGCTTCGCTTAGGCAATTTTCTTATCTTTTTTCTTTCGCAGGAAAAGGACGTGGGTAATACAACCCCCTCTCCTGTCGCAGTAGTACAGAGTGTGTTGGTGTGATGAAATCGTTTTCGTGGTATTTGTTTCGCATCTACATCTTTCTAGGCGACTACACCCTTTACGTATTTCGTGACTTCACGAACAGTTTCACGAAAAATTTGACGAAATGCGAACAAATCCCTATACCTATACTTCTCCTAATGTCAACTGTTTCGTGTTTTCATCGCATCCTGTTCGCGAGAATCTGAAAATCGGCGCGAAAAGACCCGAAAATGGAAAAAATATTCAGTCTAGCTCCCCCCCAGTGTAAAAATTTTTTTGAGAAAGTCGTAATGAAACGAAAATTTGAAAACGAATGAATTCACCTTTTGGAACATCCTGTCATCGAGTTTTTCCTCGGCTCCCATCTCCTTCGCAAATGAAGAGCAGGGTGAATGAAAGGAACTTCCGAGGTTTTGGGGAAAGAGTAAGTAATCCACAAAATTGGAAAAAATCTAAAGACCGCATAATAATTATTATCGCGTTACGGAAGAGTACACCAGTAGCGTAGCCAAGGGAGGGGATTAGGGGGATGAATCCCCCCCTTGAGATGAGAATTTTTTACTATGCTGGCAGTATCACAGTGAATGCACGAAATGAAATTTAAATCCAGATACATAACTGAAGCTGAATAGCGCTACATACTGATACGTCAGTGTAAAAACATACAGTTCTTGTTATGTGTACCCCTCCCCCTAAAAATTTTTTGCTGATCCCCCTCCTTGGAAAAATCCTGGCTACGCCACTGGAGTCCACTGTTTCCAAATGTATGACCTTATATTGTATCTGTCGATACTTTTAAATTGAAGCCTCTTCCGCCTCCCCTGGTGCCATAATTTTCCAGATCTTAACCATCTTTTTATTTTCATAGCAGTTGTCGTTAGATATGCTGGAGCGTGGAGCTTTTTCACCTGGGTTCCAGAATTCATTTTTATAGTTATGTTCCCTCCCCCTAAACCATTTAGGTTCCACGAGGGAGGGGCTAATTCCGGTTGCTCTAGTTTTCCTCAAGTTCCAAATTCTTTACGAGATTCTAAAGTCAATTTTTTGGACGGGATAGCCAACCAAGCTCTGAAACGCTGATTTTGAACATCGCCTCAGATAGTTTTATCCGACCCCTTTCAGAGCACTGTCGTAATACGAATTCAGCTTCTCCGGCGAAAGATTGCACGAAGTATCGAAATAAGGGTGGTTTTGTGTCGTTGATTTCGAATATCGCTTCCATATTTTAATTTGAGCCAGTTATATTTGAGGAGAAACGAAAAGGAATCATCATTTCCATGGAAATCATTTTGACATTCTTATCCAGACATAAAACTGCTCTTCCGGGCAACCCTCCCTGTCAGTGGGACCCTCGGGCACCTGTTGGGGGGGACTCAAATACTAATTTAAAAAAAATAATAATGCACCAGTAGAGCATAGTGCTCGCAGGCTGGTATAAGGAACGTGATGCTCGCATGGGAATACAGGCTGATACACGGAGAGGGTACTCGCAGGCGAATGAAATGTTGAGTCAGTCAGTCAGTCCGTCCAGTCCAGTCAGTCATTAATTTTAGATCCTATTAAGGCTAAAACTATGGTCGTAGGCCATTTGTGAAGTTATGCGATATCCATAATGGTTGATAGTCCCCCCTCAGGGTGCCCTCAAGAAGGGACTATAAAAAAGGAGTGACCAATGTTTTTAACGTTCTACTTAATTTATAGGTTTTCAAGGGCGCAGAATTTAATTTTTGTATTGTATTTTGGGTCCGACCTTCGAGAAGGCATCCAAGAGGACTCAGGCCAAATTGTAGCATTTTTTGGACATGATAGATACTTCATTTACAGGTTTTCGAGGTTATTCTTCTTCGTTTGGTAGTTTGTATGAACGACTGTCCACTCTCGAGTCTCGACTGACGCAAAAAATAACGGACTTACCGAGACCTCCTTTTCTCTTCAGTTTTCTGTGGCTTTCTTTGGAGTATTGTAGTCAAATTTGATGTTCTGTGTATCAGTGTAGTCTGTGATGCAAAAGAGTGACATTTTTGAACTCTGTGGTTCATTCTGTTGGGATATAAACCTGCACTGGAGTTCGCTGCAGAATCCCTTGTGCGGGTGTTAGCGGGGGAAAATGAAAGGGTGATCATGTGTACTGGATCACCCATTTGTACCACTGATAAGACGCAATCGTGCCAACATTTGCAACTCTAATTTATATCCCAATACTGAAGTGATATATAAGATAACTTGCCAATTAAGTCGTAAGCCAATCATGAACGGGTAGTAGTAACTGATACCATGGGGGGAAAAGCTATTCGTAAGCTGATTCCCAACAGCCAGTGGCTTGTAAGCTAATGCGGAAGTTTTAAGTCAATCAGGAACGGCTTATCAGGTTATCAGTCCTGCTTTTCGACTTCTCTGATTTGTGACTTCTGCTTTTTGTCATTTCGGATGATTGGACGCTCTAAAGCAAAAACCGCCCAAGCGACGTTTATTGACAAACTGAGTTATTACTTAGTATCGTTGGAAAATGTGTACAAAGTATAATTTTTAAGGTCGGCTATGAGTAGCCGAGCCTATTGCAATCACTTTTTCTTGTTCTTCTTTTCTTCTCTAGTTGTCGCTGATTCCGCGAGAGAGCGCAAGGCACCTTAGCATTAGTGTTTATTTGTCAACTAGTAACCAATGCGTGATAATTGTTCGCTAAATCATTTGATGTTTTTCGGGTCGGCTAGGAGGCGGTTCGTTTTAATGTGAGTTGTAAATTTGAACGCATTCAACATGACGCAGTCAAACTGTCAATCGTCAGCATTAGTGTTTATGTTTAGTCTTCTGTTTGATTACCGCGTAGAACACATTAACACGGAAAATGCATTCTGAACGCATTCAGCGAAACAGTATGGAAAAGGAATTCTCGTTATCTTTGTGGGTTTTCGAATAAGCAGTGTGTTCTGTTGTTCTGTGTTGATTGGGTATTTTTTGTGAAAGTTTTTATTAGGGTCATCAAAGCCGTTAACATTCAATTACATTGTTTTGATTATTTCATGATTAATTATAACTATTATCAAGCGATTTTCTATCGTTCTTATGTCAATGCTGAGTTTTTAACGCATGAAGAGTTACAATTTCCTCATCCTAAGATGCCACCTGAATTGCTTGAATTGGGTAATATAGAAGAACGTTTTCTGTTACCAGTAGTAGCGAGAAGCAAATGAGTTGTAATATGTAGCATGTAAAGACGTTATCAGTTATCAGTATGTTGAAGTGCATATTATGTTTGTACCGATGTCTTGTGTAACATTATTCTGACGAATCAGTCATAGGACGTAGGTATATATGTCATACCTATGCGTAATTATTATCAAGGGACAGAGAATCTGCTAGCGTGAATATTACGTTGTTTTCATTCCCTTAGAAGTGGATAATTGTTTGCTAATCATTTGATGTTTTTAGGGTTGGCTAGGAGTAGTGTTGGTCTTTTATCTGTTGATCAATTATTGCTCTTTTGAAATTAGAAATCGGATGAAATCTTCGACTAGATGGTTGAAGTGGGAATGTTGCGGAGCCTGCAGCTTCGCAGTCTGAAACCTTTTGAACCTACCATATGCTGTTTGTGTGTGTGTGTGTAGTGTTATCCCAATTACCTTTCCTATATTAGCTCTTATATCCCGGAACAAAAGACCTTAAGCATGATTACCAGTAGGTCTTTTTCCTGATATCTTTTCCAAGGACCGCTGATAAGAGATAGGCTGGTCTCTAATTTTCCAGCCGAGAGCCGACCCTCTTCCAGCAGCTAGCTGCTTGTTTTCTAATGGAGTCCGTGATACAAGAATGTATATCCACGTTTTAAAAAACTTATCAGCAAACGATATGTCCGTAAACCGGCATTCTTCATCGGCTTTTAATGTTATGTTTTCTGCAGAAAAAAAAAGAAAGAACAGGGCAGGAAAGCTGAAACATAAAGCTTAGCTTTTAGCTTATTTTTTCTAGATTAAAAGTATAAAGCTTAGCTTTTGACTTCTTCACTTTTTTCGCATAGCTTTGGCTTTCAGCTTTTGCAAAATAAAGATTTCAGCTTTTGCAAAATAAAGATTTCAGCTTTTGGCTTTCTTTCAGCTTCTCAGCAGTTTTACTTATAGGAGAAGACACCACACATTAAAATTACAAGCTTTCTCAAATTTCAACGTATAAATTGGTACCGCACCGGCAGCCGAAAATTGAAAAAGTGATATGATAGAGATATGGGATAAGAAAAGAAGTAACCCAAGAAAAGGGCTTTAGTATGCACGTCAGAGTATCATTACATGTTAGAAGTTAGAAGGTTAGAAGAAGTCATATTCAATGAGTATCACAAAATAATACAACAAAAAATGAATAGTGGGAGAAGCCAAAAGAAGCTATATTTAGCTTCAACTTTTATCTTTTTTAAAACTATACTTCTGGCTTTTAGCTTTCAACTTTTGTAGCTGAAAAGCGTCTAGCTTAGGCTTTTTAGGTGGCCTCTGACAGATGGCGAAGGGAGGCAAAAAGAGACGTGACGTGACCGATGAGGAGAGGGAGCTTTATATTTATTATTTGTTCTATGTTTTTGGTTTTTGGTTTTTTTGTTTCTTTTTTTATTTTATTTGTATATAATTTGAAAAAAGAAACCTCACTTTATATGTATTATTTTAATCATTTTCATCTTTTCCCCCATCGTAATTGGCCTCACGGCTGTGCTGGGGGGGAGAGCAAATATATTATACCATCTTTAAACCGCTTTCCTGTAAAATCACAATTTTAACGAACCCTGTCAAGAAACGTAAGAGAGAAGTAACTGGTAGTTGATACTGTAGCCGGGAGCTCGATGCCGGAAAAATGGTAGTCGGAAGTTTTTTAATTTGGGGAGAAAGTCGGAAGCTTTATAAATTTGGGGTAGTCAGAAGCCGGAAGAGAAGCTCTTTCAATCGGGTTCTCATCCCTGGTACCGAGACGGAGTTACTTCTGTGATTCTCTTAAGCCAATACAATCTCAGCTTACTTGTTGATGCTTATCTTTCTATCTATTGGTGAAGTACTAGCCAAGGATTTGAGCACGCAGTCGTGGTAATCTCATGAGTTATAAGTGAATACACCGAATGCCAGTGAGTTTACCCACGGTGCCATTTTTGCCATTGTGTGCCTCGAATTCTGATACATATGCTCATTTCTTCTTTTATTTCCGGCAACGACCATTATTATAATTGGGTTACGCTACTGCGTATTTTTTCTTGAAGAGTGCTCAACATATGTTATATTAGGAGTTCTCAAGCTCCTGCGCACTACTTTGACTGCTTTCTGCTGCGAAGTTTCGCACACATGTTTCTCTCGTCTACGATGAAGTGATGGCATAAATCCCCGATCAAGAACAAGTTTAAAGACGGTATCTTCAAGCACCCGCCCTACCGTTTTTGACTAGACTGGTCTTGTCGGCATCGCTGATTCGAATAACGGAATAACATTCTATTTTGCTATCTATTTTCCTGCTGTTTTCTAGTTCAGCTGGTGGTTTGGTCAAGGTCTATGAACTCTGCATGAGAACAGGTGTGCAAATTGTTGTGCACTACTTACAATGTACAACGCTATGCATTTCACCCGGCGACTTGTCCGTGTATTTCGCCGGAACATGATCCCTTTTCGGTGCCCGGACATACCGCAACAAACTAGCCAAAAAGTTGACTGTTCTCTGATTGCAGGTGCTGCAACAAGTTCATCCGACGTTGACGGCCCGAGCAGATGCTCTCGACTACGTAGAAAGACTGATAATCCAGTTGCTGAGTATGTTGTGCCAGAAAGCGTCGGTGCACAGCATCGCCGACGTCGAAGAGCGGGTGCGTACCACGTTTCCGACGCCCATCGATAAGTGGGCTCTCGACGACGCCAGAGAGATGTTGGACAGGTACCAAAGACGCAGCGACCAGCAGACGCTGGGGTTACCTGTTTTGCGAATCCCTAATTCGCTGCAGAAGGTTGGTACATTCGCTACCCATCATCGTTTCATGGTTACAACCTGTAAACGGATGGATATGATTTTCGTTCGTCTATGTTGTAGGAAGTGCTCCAGTATAAACTAGATCACCACGTTAGAGTTTTCATCGCCGCCGTCCTCGAGTACATTTCGGCGGATTTATTCAAAGTAAGCACGTGTTTCTGGTTTGCATTTTACGTATGACCTGGTTCGTTGGCTCGCCGGCATAAGCGGTAGTAGCTATCACACGAAGATAGACGCTATGTGTAAACACATGTGTTTTCTGTATGGTCGACCACAATTGAATTGACTCGCGGATAAGGGTGACACGAATAGCGATAATAGGTGCCTATATTTTCACGTCGTTAATTCGCATCACCGCGTATGTTTCTAGCTTACTGGAAATTACGTCAGGAACAGCCATAATATGGAAATCACGTATCAGGATATCAGGGTAGCGATGTGCGCCGATAAGGTACGTTTCTGGTACAGAAATAGGCCGTGCGTTCATCACCTCGTCGAAGATAGGGTGCTCACGGAGCTTATTCGGTTCATTTTCAGGTCTTGGCCGACATGTTCACCCATAACGGCATCGAAAGCGTCGGCGAAAGCGACATACATTTGGAGAATAGTACCTACGAGAGCGAAGTCAAAAACTTCATACACGACGAGAAGCAACATCTACGTAACTTGAACATGATCAGTAAGGTATTCTTTGAGCAGATCAAGAAAGTGCTGACAGAGAGTGAACTCGAAGTAAGTTCGCGGTTGTTTTCGTGGGGCCCGTGTACCTGATACCTGTGATCGTAAGTAGTATTCCTAATTCGAACGATTCGCGCAGACTATGCAGAACATGTTCCAAAATCTGAACGATATCAGCGATCTGACGTCGACGATCATCGCCTCTCTCGAAGATATCCTGGAGATGAGCGAAGATAAGCAGCCGCCGCTGATAGGAAGTTGTCTGGAAGAGTTCGCAGAAGTACGTCAGTTGTATTGTATTAATTAGATCGTGGCAACCTCCTCCTCTCAAACCGAAGTTCTGCTTCATGGCAGAACGGGTGAACGGCAGGGGAGCTAAAGTACCAGTAGGCAAAGACAACCCACGTTATGTCTCACGTTCTTATTCGGATTTTCAGGATGAAGAGTTCGAAGTGTACTCGAGGTTCACGAATGACATAATTCAGACGAACGCACCCGAACGCATCGTCAATCTCCTATCTTTGAATAACAGGCTCGATGTGTTAACTTCAGCTGGCCAAGGTTTCAGAGAGGCGGCGAAGTATTATTTACCAAAATTACTGCGTTATCCAATATGGCATTGTTTAGCGTATTTCAAATATATTAAGGTAAGGCGAGGGATGTTGCGTCACTGTGGCTGATTCGAAAGGCGAAATGATAGGATTAACCTGTTGACATCAATTGCAGAAATTTCAAGACTTGTCTACGAGTCCAGCGGACCAAGATAACCTGGGACAGGTAGAAGGACTTCTGAAGCCATTGCAAGCTGAAATGAACAAGTTGTTGAGTAACGTGCCTAAAACGTGAGTATAATTATTGTAGGTGTGTATAAATGTATCGGGGCAGAGCCAACTTCTTAGAAGAAAATGCGCTGTACCGGTATCGATGAATCGTGCGGTTTTGGACCGAGTTCTTCCCCCTTTATCTACTTCTCTCTGTTCGAGCGAAAAATGCAGTTCTTTCAAACAATTTTGAGGAATACAGCAGTTAAGTTCATTTATACTATGAATAGATACACGTACTAAGATGAGGAGGTGAGGGGTAAGTGAAGAGGAAACCCGTCCGGCTGTGTGTGGAACCTGAGTTGAGATTTCCAGGTTAGTGCTGGGAGCGCTAACCTCGGTCAGTAGGGGCCCCATGCCGGCCCTTGCAGGACGAGCGCACCGAGAGCGGAAGGCGAAATGAGTGCTCGGGCCGGCCTCAAAGCGTCCCTCCGGCCACTGATGCGATACTCGAAAAAGTAGTTTCCGGGTCCGGGGGTGCGGTATCTCAGGGGCCACTTTGCTGTAAATAGATATTTAATTCAATCTACCTTTAATTTAAGATAGTTCTACAATTTTTATGTACAGATTGAAAGAAAATATAAACTTCGCATACTTAACTACTCAACCCCCTTGGGTATAGACGTCCCGAGCTTTTTTCCATCTTGAGCTATTCTGCCCCACATTATTCCCATAATTTTCGTAATGTCGTCATGCCATCATATACCTGGTCCTCCTCTTCTTCTTTGTATGTTAAATCCGATAACCGAGGTTGAGGGTTTAGCCGAAACCAAACATTTCTGACACGATAATTTGACAGAAAATGATGGAGCGACGGAAAATTGTGTCGTTTTGCAGTCTCTCTCGGTTCACATTTGAAGAGCTGACTTCCAAAATGCCCTTAGTCCAAAACACAGAAGTTTGGGAAGTCAAAAAAAAAATGCAGCTAAGGTCCTATTTACTATCATACTCGTATCAGTGCTTTGAACACATATAAGATATAACTCGCTGCCTAATAGAGATGGAAATTCGCGGTGAACGCTGGAATGTGTATTTTATTCTTCTCCACCAGATAGCGCTCAAATCTCAATTTCTGTAATTGAGGAGTTATCTGTCAAAAGGGCGTCCGTTCAATGTATTTCTTATGGAACGGACGCCCTTTTGACAGATAACTCCTCAATTTTGGATTAAGCGCGTTTTGGAAGTCAGATCCTCATTTGTTGTCAACTGTGATACTACAGCCAGCCATTTTGTGTTCGGAGCATCTGTGTGTGTATGCGGGGGGGGGGGAGGAAGGGAGGTGATTTTATTGTATTTTTAATCAAAAACTCGCCACAGGGTTACGCCATTCCATCAGCTTTCTGGCTCAGTTGTGAAGGCGGGAAAAGACGAGAATTGAACTTTTTAATTATTACCTGCTTTAGCTCAGTCATGGGATTGAACCGAAATAAACTTTTTTATCTTTCTGGAAATTATGAGGTTCTTCAAATGTGTATGTAGGCTTCCTGGCGGAAAGGTAATGAAAGTGAAGGCGAAAGTCAACTGCCTTTCTGTCTAATGTGCCTTCCTCCTATTATTTGTATATCACCTGGCCTCCTCTGCTTTCGAGAAAAAAACTGCCCCGAAAGCCCGGATCCAGGCTTTGAGATCCAAGATATCTTTTATCCTCCGTCTAGTTCTTTATATCTGACATGTCTGTTTCTATCTGGCTGTCACGCTTCTCTGTGTACCCTGCTTCTGCTTCCGTCATGTCCCTGCCGAAACAATGAATCCGAAAACAGACATCTACTTTTCTGTATTGAATATGTTAGTCGAAGGAAATACATTCAGTGTAAAGATTGTTAATTTTTCTACGTATTCTGAAATCTGAGCCTTTCGCCTCTCCTGAGACGAAAAACTGAGTTGGGAACAAAGTTCTGGAGAAAAAATGTAGATGCCCTTAAACGTGGAGGATTGCAGGAGTTCCTTGACCCAGTGTTGCGAGTGTCAGCGAGAGGTTAGGCAAAGAAGTGGTCGGGACGAAGCTCTCCAGTCGAGCTGAAACGGATCCCCGTCCTGTTCCCGACAGAGCGCACGTATGCGTAAGCCTGACGAAAGAGGTAGACGAGGGTATTTGCTGTTGGCTCCAGTTTTCTGGAGGGGCTGGAATCAGTATTGAAAACCTATTATCCACGGTCCGATATAAACGCTCGATATATCGTCTGAAAGTTAACTATGAAAAATCAGAGGAGAAACCCCAGAATTACACGGAAGTGGGTTTAAATATGGGTATCTGCACGGTTGACGAGTCCTTTGATTTTGTTATAGAACGATCGGAATTGAGAACAGTAAAGCTAATTATTTTTGTGTTTCTGCGTAGCGAGAGGAGGGAATATGGCACCCGACTGCACGGCCAGGAGCATCACAAAGCACTTATGGAAAAAGTGCACGAAATGAAGAAAACGGTCGATGGTTTCGCCCTGAAATACACCAAACAGTATTGTACCGAGTTCCTAAGAGGTAAGGAGCTGTTACTTTTTCGATCGGACTAGTGCGATTCAAATACCACAATCCTCCTGTCTATTCGGTTTTACCCTTTCAGAGGACACGATCTGGCTTCAGAATGGTAGCAAACGAAGCGAAAGACGTGCCACGTTGTTTGATGGCATGCTCGTGCTGAGCAAGCGAAAACGATCATCGTCCGCGTCTGGGCAGACTGGGGCTAGCGGAGCTCCGGTGGAATATAAACTGAAAGATCTGATACTCACGCGGAAGATTGTTATCAATGATAAAGACAATACTGAAAGTATGTACAAGTTCGTTCCTTAATTTACTGGGCATAAAACGGATGTATTTCACTAGCATTGAAAGTGGTGAAAGTCAGTAACTTCGAAATTTACGAATCATACCGACTCGAATGTATCGTTTCTGGTTCCATTGATTTTGGAAGTCCAGTTGCAGTTCTTTTGGCAAATGAAAGTATACAAAAATAGTTTACGAAAACGGAGTGTCGTAATTCGCTCAAACCGACGTTGATTTATCTCCTATTTCGGATTTTGTAATGCAAATGTGATATTGACGTCACGATGTGTTTATCGTATGTATGTATTATGACGGCGACTTTCGTTCTTACAGCGATGGAAAATGCTTTCGAAATTGTTTCTCGAGAACCACTGACATTCACGTGCATTGTTAGAACATACGAAGAAAAATGTTTATGGATGTCGGACCTAATCATGCTGAATATCAAATGGTACGGTTATTGTGTTTGATTGCATATATCTCTCTGTTCCAATGTTTGAGTAACTGAATTGGTCAGGGTTATTACCTGAATGTTTTGACATTGCAACCGTCAGGTGAATGCTTCAGCTTGTTCAGTGTTATGGCGATTGATATGCACGATACTTGAAACAATAGCCAGGTATTCGTCGCATGCGTGATGGAATTAGAAAGGCCTCGTGGGTAGGAAAGTTGCAGAGATTTTGAACAGATTTCGGCGTCTTGAATTGAAAACCTGTCGCAGTAGCGACCTTACGCTGATAGCAAACCTTCTCTCGAGGGTAAAGGTACCAAATGTGGGGTACATAACTTTAAAAGCGAGTAAAACGAAAATGATAAATGCCGGCAGATGTTGAGGTATAGCTCAAAACTGGTGGCGACACATTCAGAAGCTACTGACTACAGCGTACACAAACAAAGACTCGGGAGACGACAACTTCTTGAAGCTATTTTTCGGTTTGCCTTTCCTTAATCCACGTGAAGTACAGGATTGCTTCGTGGACGACCTCATTACCATTCAGCCGCAGAACACCCAGATCCAGAAATTGTGCGATTACGTGTTGGAGTGTTATATCGTAGATGATTGTAGCTTCCCACCAAGCATGTGGTCAGAGTTCAGTGTGACCATAACTAGACCTACAAATGCGTGCGAATCATTCAGGAATTTTTTATGCTGCCCATCCCAACATTTTCAAATTGCTTCACGTCCTCCTCGAAGTTCGATGTGACATTTATGGGAAAATGTTCGACGTACACTGCCCACAGAAGAGACGTAACACGATTGACAAGAAGTCGAGTGTAGGAGTTCTCTTGACGCGACGCGAAATAGGGGAGTTGATGCGCCTGGAATATTTAAAACGTGTTCCCTTCAAATTCCTCCCCCCCCCACGCTGAACGTGCTTTCTTTTTTCCAATTTTTTCATGATGCAACAGCTGATATGACGTTCCCTACAAAATTTCAGTTTTGAAAGACCGAGGAGGCCGACCTCCTCGTGGTATCTTCTGAATAACGCTAACAGGCTTCCAAAACTGCGAGGGACTAAACTTGGACATCGTTGCGGACTAAGCTCGGATATAGCTTCGGACTGAACTCGGCCTTTAACGTGGGACTAAACTCAGTTAAAAGAAGGTCAACGGGACTAAACTCGGAACCGCCCGATTTAGCTCTAATTGTTCATATGGAAAAAATGAATATCCCACATTAGGAGCCTACACCTTATTTGGTACCTTTACCCCACTAGACCTACTCATTCGATTTGAGTGTGAGAATAAGCAGCGTCACGAACATGTATAAACGCGTGTTCATGTAGCCACGTTCAAAGTACGATTTATTGTAATTACCGCCATTAATTTAAAACTGTCGCAATAGTGACCTTACATTGGTAGCAGACTTTCTCTCCTGGAAATAGTAAACCTATTGGTCACATTTGAGTCTGGAAATCAGCAGTGTCGCCAACATATACGAACACGTGCTTGACTAAATTGGCCATTCTATGTTACAGTATGTTGGATCGTAGTTTGAACAGCGTGCTCGACGACATTGAGAGGAAAAATCCGCTGCAAATGCCCCCCATTGAATTGTACCGATTTGTCGAACCAGACTCTCCGTCCAATATCGTGTTCGAGGGGTCAACGATAAAGGTAAAACAACCTGTTCTTAGTGATTAAAAATCGCTGCAAACTATGATCAGCGAGTACTGATGTATTTTTTGCATTTCAGGGCGCTACGTTGTTGAAACTTGTTGAAAGACTGACATATCACGTGTACACGGATGCCTTATTTGATAAAACGTTTCTAATTACGTATCGAACTTTCACTACAGCGCAGGTAAACACTGAATTTTCATTGATGTGTGGAAGCCTGTGTGCGAAAAGGACATGCTAAAATTGACGACACAGATTTAGAAGTCGGACGTAATTTTGTCGAAACCGAAAGAGTGTATCCAAAGGTGTCAGATTTAGCTACACTTGACAGAACTGTTAGACTGTCTTGAGCTCCATCTCTTAGTACAGTTGATGAATTATAAAATTGGAATTTAAATTCAAAGTAGCTGACATCTGGCGGTGGAATACGTAACTAACGAAACCTGGATCTTGGTTCTTAATTACATGCTGTTTAATGAGGCAAAGTCATTTTTTGAAAAATTGTAGTTAATTCAGGAGTGATTGTCGAGAATTATAATTTGGTGTGTAAGTACACGAGAGTCTTCAGAATGAGGAAAAAAATTAATCCAAGCGGAAAATTACTCGGGTGATGTGTTACTAGCTTCTGAATGTGCACAGTAGCTTTTCAATGGCATTCGTGATCCCGGTTTCATCTTAGATCTTATCAGTCTTAGCACAAGAGCGCTCTCTATATTTAGGTTTAAATTCCAATTAGTTTCGGAGTACATTTGTGGCTTCAGGTAGCTCGGAGCTCCCGACTGCGGCTCTGTATTCTGCCACTAGCGTTTTCTACCGCCCCTGTCTGCTAGTAATGCTCCCTGATCCCTCATCAGCTCTCGGCCATCCATCAGAAGCCATAACACCAATCACCAATCATAAATCCGGCTTCAGGACTCCTGCTCGAGCTTTAGAAGATGATGAAATTGGCCCAGAGCTTCAGATTCGGGTTGAAGTTCAGTTTTGAATTGACTCGAAAAAAATGACAGTTTCGAGCAGTTCCGCGCTTCGGCTCAGTTTTGGATCCGTGAAAAAAATTGATCAGTCTAGATACAAGGGGTTTCAGAAAAATTGGAAAAAAGTATCATCGTGTGGTGACTATAAGTGCATTAAAATTTGTAAAAGTAAAAGCATCATTTTGTCTTCTTTAAAAAATTCGAACAGGGAATTTGGTTTTTCTCGCAAAACGTTGCAAAATTCCGATCCAGCGTGTCACGACCTTAGGATTCAAATTTTTCTTTGACAGTATTGTTCAGCGTGCAAATTGAAAGTGCTACATTAATATCAGCCCATGTTTGTCTTGCCCGTCTAAATTAAACTACTGAAACTTGATTGGTAGATGCTAAAAGCTGTAAAAGAATATTGGAAACTGAGAACTCCTTAAATTCATCTAAAGTCTGATAAAATTCATGCAACTCATTTAGACTAGATCAGACTGCTTTAGGACTCATTAAAACACATAGGACTGTATGGAAACTCACCAATCATTTTCTGACCTAATTTTAATTCTGTTGAACTTCATTCCGACTCCGCTAAAATTCACTCGGATCCAGTCAAGACTCGTAAAACTCATTCAGACTCTAGACACTGTAAGATTTAAAGACGTGTCTACATTCTTTCTGATTTTTTCACTCAGTAAATCTTTGATTCAATAGATTCATGCCGACTTTGTTGACTTCTGTTTAGATTTTTCTAAGACTTCGTGAGGTTCATTCAGACTGCTTCAAGACCCGTTCAAATTCTGTTATGGTTCGAAAAATCCTAGTTCTGTGAATTTGATATGATTTGTTCATTCGGTTTCAGGGACTGCTTGATCTGCTAATTGAACGTTACCATGTGCCAGATGCGCTAGTCGCGTTCAACATTGAGAACACGAACTCGCTTACCGCCAAACGTAAAGAAGATATCAAGAGATATAGAAAACAGTATTACCAGCCGATTCAATTTCGGTAGGATAGTTTGTATTTTGAAATTACCGTTGTGTTGTAATTAAATATTTAAGTTGAATGTCACGGTGCACTCGGGTGATCCTCGCTTTCGACCTTTTATTTTTGAATGCGACACTCTCAAATCGATTTCCTGTGAAAAAATGTTTTCCAAGTGTGAGCAAAATCGGTCTAGGTTAACCTGATTCTCAATGGGGTCGAAGTTTTTAACGAAGTCAACTTTTATTTTAAGGATTTAAGATGCCCTAACTGCGGGAACGTCTCCTGTGGAGCCAAAAAATTATGATGGGGAAATTGAGGCTTGCTGAATCTATTTCTTGGTTTCTGTCCCTCCTTCCAAGCTCCACTGGGGGATTGAAAATCATTGAAGATTAGATTTCGACAGAACCGGAAAACGTAGCGGTGAAGAGAAAGAATCCCGGAAATGAACTTATGGCCTGTAAAACCTCGGTTTCTGAACGAAATTTATTTTTAGAAAGGCTTCAGTGTCTAATGAATTTCTAATTCTTAAAATCAGTGGCAATTTTTACAAAAATGTTAACCTCCTTTAGACACTAGTTACTCTAAGCCGATTCCCTCAAATTTTCCACAAATTTTTTCTTAAATATGAAATCGATCTTGGGATATCTCGCGAGCAGAAACATGAATTTTTCTTTCGCCGAGAATGAATAGAGATCACCTTACCGTGCATTCTGTAGACCACAGGTTAACATCGCTTTATTTATAAAGAATCAACAGCTGGTGACAACACGGCTGACGAACTTCGGAATGTATTTGAATTTGAATTAAGCGTACCTGCCGAGAGTTGCACAAACAATCTGAAAAAAAAAAGCTCGCCATCTCTGTGTTATGCAAAATTGGTATTTTTGTTGGTGAATTGCGAGGGTATATAATATTGTGTACATAATCTGACGTCAGCTACGTCATAATCGTTTCGTTGACATAATTCGAATAAATTTACGCGCAGTGTGTTGAACGTTTTGAAACGATGGGTCGATTCTTACTTTCACGACTTCGAAACCGACGTCGAACTTTTCAATAAAATCAACGATTTCCTCGATTCGATCACTGAGAAGTCTATGAAGAAATGGGCCGTCTGTATAAAGAAGATTCTGCAAAGAAAGGTAAGATTCGCGCTCGTTGGTCGCGTTAATAGTTTAAGATCAGTAGATTATTGTTTTTAAAGTTGACGCTCTTGCAGAAAGATCCAGCCGAGTTGTGCAGAGAGATGATCTTCGACTTCGATCGGGATCCGCCGCCTATCGAGTGGCACCTAATTGACCCAACGAAAGATCCGGATGCATGGGAGGAATGGGATATGAATGACTATATTATCTGCGACGGATGGAAGCTCTTAACGGTGAGTGCCATGTGTGTGAATATTACACCTTCGAGGCTAGTTCAGGGGTTCTTGAAATACGTCTCTCTGGGAGCTGAGGATCTCCACGTTTGAATGTTCTAACGCTTCCAAACTGTCCGCGGCTATGGGCGGTGGGAAAAAGAAGAGAGGGTTCAAGGACTGAACTGTGTTCATCAAATACATTGTGAAAGTGCTGGTACACGATGCAAGTTTCCCAGAAGCTAGTTAATAATACAATGGAAAATGTGAGTTGAAGAAATTGGTCAATCCATCGAGGATAGAGCAATTCGATACGTATCTGTTTACATCGGCTAAAATGAAGATGCTTCTTCAGGCGCCATATCCGATGCCGGGCGTTGGCGGGCGCAGTATCTGAACCGTGACTCTCCTGGGCAGGTTAATCGAGGTAATTTGCCGTTGCTTTCCCCACGGTTTTTTTGCGTTAGAGTTTTTCTTCTCTGTGCCGAAGAATGTGCAGCCGAAATTCGCTTACTAGCCACATGTTTCACGGTGTTGAGTTCGTTCTGACGTGATGGTAACACGCCCTGCGATTGTAATCAGTGTTGCCAATAAAAATTCGTTCTCTATGCTAGATTGAAGTAAAATCTGTGCTAGATTATGCCAATAAGCCCTCCTCCCCCTCCCTAAAAAAAATGCTAAATTCATTATGCAAAAATTTTTCTTCAATTTTGGTACTCTTAAGTTGCAAGCAAATTGGTTTCAAGGACCGCGCAGGGTTTTTTCTGCGGATTTTGTCGATGAAAAATTATACTAAATTATGCCAAAATGTGAAAAAATTATGCTAAATTTTACTTCTGGCTACCAAACCATGCCCATAAGCTTGGTAATCCAAGAAAAAGATTTATGTAGCTTTTGACATCCTTAACCCCCTATCAGTGGGGAGAATGTTCCATCCATAGGGGAATGTTTATTTTCATTGATTATGATATCGACTACTATTCCAACAGACACGATGTATAAATTGCCTAACTAACTCCTGAATTTTAATAGGAAATGGGAAAAGAAAATCTGAAATTTCCTACTTCAAGTTTGAAAGGAATCGATTGGGACGTGCAATGATTATCGTACAACAAAAGAGATTCCAAAAAATATGAAAATTTTGGGGGAAAAAACTGGAGGGAAGAATTACAACTTTTGATTGAAAATGAAACTTCACCGTCGCCACTCAAACAACGAACTGTTCACCGTTGCGACGATCGAATTTTCATAAATTAATAATGGCCACAAAAGAAACTACCGCGACAAATCTTGGCTTTTACGATTCCCTGAATACTGTAGTAAGAAAACTGTGTTTCGTATGACGGTGACAGAATAACTCAATGCCGAAGAACGATTTTCAAAACTATGAATTATTCCTTCTCACGATTTTGAAATTTTTGGAAAATTTTTCATTGACATAATCGTTAGGTGCTCTACACTGAAAAAACGAATTTTGTAGTAGGATACCCAGAACTTATATATTTCTATTTCTCAGAAACATTATTTTAGAGCACTCCTATTTCTTCCTATAATTTACGGAATTCGGAAAATATTTCCTTAAAAACATACATGAAAGAAGCACTGCATTAGAATCGTAATTAAAGTATCCGCTTAACCTCAGTTTTGTAATACGATTTCCAGAGAGGCGCCTATTTACATATTGGAAAAACATTCTGATACCGAAATTCCACTTCCTACAACGCACTATAGAATTTAAAAAAAAAAATTGTTTGTGGAGATGACCTACTTCCTTTTACAATGTACTTGGTTCTGGAAAAATGTTTACAAGGACTGTATATGATAGACACTGAGTGATGAACGCTTACGTTCTTCAGAAAATTTTTCCAAAATTCGAGGATGTGTAGTAGGTAGTAAGACTTTTTCAATAGTGTCTTTTCAGAAGATGCGAGTGTAAACGTTTCAAAGATTCCTATGACAATAGTCAAAGTGAGGGAAAAATTTCATTCTGATCTTAAAAGTGCGATCTAGTCTTTTGAAAATTTTTCCAAAATTCGAGGATGTGCAGTAGGAACTAAGACTTCTCCCATAGTACTTGTTCAAAGATATGGATGCATGTACCTCAAGGATTTCTACTTAGAAACTCGTGAAAAGAAACTACGGCGCCAAATCTTGGCTTTTACGATTCCCTGAATACTGTAGTAGGAAAACTGTGTTTCGTATTACGATGACAAAATAACCCAATGCCGGAGAACGATTTTCAAAACTATGAATTATTCCTCCTCACGATTTTGAAATTTTTGGATAATCGTCAGGTGCTCTACACTGAAATAATGAGAAAAGTATCCTGTTAAAACGAATTTTGTAGTAGGAAACCCAGAACTTGATATATTTCTATCTCTAAGAAGCATTACTTTAGAGCACTCCCATTTCTTCCTATAATTTACGGAATTCGGAAAATATTTCTTTAGAAACATACATGAGAGAAGCACTGCGTTAGAATCGTCACAAAAGTATCCGCTCAACCTCAGTTTTGTAATAAGATTTCCAGAGAGGTGCCTGTTTACATATTGGAAAAACATTGTGACACCGGAATCCCATTTTCTACAACGCACTATAGAATTTTAGGAAAAATTGTTTATGGAGATGACCCACTTCCTTCTACAATGTACCTGGTTCCGGAAAAATGTTTGCAAGGACCGTATATGATAGACGCTCAGCTGTGAGATCATTATGAAAATTAATTCCTCAACTTGAGACTTGTAGTAGGAACCCTTGAATAATGTACCCTCATATCTACTGAAAGAATACTATTGAAGAAGTCTTACTGTCTACTTCTAATCATATAATTTTAGAAAAATCTTCTCGAGGACGTACAAGTTTGCCACTCAGCTATGAGATCAGCATAAAATTATTTCCTCAACTTGACTCCTCTAGCAGTGGTTTTAGGGGCATATACACTTACATCTCTGAAATGCATCCGGTTGGAGAGAACTCACTTCCAAGTACAAGACCCACTGAACCGAATAAATTTTTCTAAGGACGTCCTGCTAGTTCCTTATAGTTACTCAACTTAAGGATTTGAATAAAATTATTTTCTCAAGATGAGTTCTGTAGTAGGACTACGTCCGCCATTCACAAACATATCTTATGGGGGAAGTTTTACTTTCTTCTACACATTTTGGAATATTAACAAAATTTTCTCAAGAATGTGCAAGATCATCACTCAGCCTCGAGATGAGCAGAAAATTGTTTTCTCAACTTGAATTTTGTAATAGGAATCTTCGCAGTATGTGTGTGCACTCATATCGTTTGATAAAATTCTATGGGAGAAGTCTTACTTCCTACTACACATCGTGGAATTTTGGAAAAATCTTCTTAAGAAAGTACAAAATTGTCACACAGCAGTACGATCAGCATAAAATTATTTTCTCACCTCAAGTATTGTTGTAGGACACCTTGAAGCATATACATTCTTGTCTTTAAAATAATACTATAGTTGACGTCTGACTTCTTACTACACATCCAAGAATTTTGGAAAAATTTTCAGAAGATTGTACAGATTTATCGCACATCTATGAATATAAAATTATTTTCTTACTTCGAGTATTGTAGTAGGAATCCTTGAAACGTTACACTCATATCTTTTGAAAGAACACTATTGGAGCAACCTTACTTTCTACTACACATCCTCGAATTTTGGAAACATTTTCTGAAGAACGTGAGAGTTCATCACTCAGTTTTGAGATCAGCATAAATTTATTTCCTCATCACGAGTTTTGAAGTAGGAATCCTTGAAGTACGTGCATTCATATCTTTGAATGAGTACTATGGAAGAAGTCTTACTTCCTACTGCACATCCTCGAATTTCGGAAAAATTTTCAAAAGACTAGATCTCACTTTTAAGATCAGAATGAAATTTTTTCCTCACTTTGAGTATTGTCATAGGAATCTTTGAAACGTTTACACTCGTATCTTCTGAAAAGACACTATTGAAAAAGTTTTACTTCCTACTACATACGAGGGCTGTCCCAAAAGTACTAAGCCACATTCAATAAAGTAATCAAATTTATTCAGAAACACAAAGTAAGACTACAACCCTTCAATATAGTCCCCGCGGAGCTCTATACATTTCTTCCAGCGCTCTGGTAATTTTTGAATGCCGTCTAAAACCTTCTCTTTGTTGATCCTTCGAATTTCCTGGGTCACTCGAGCCATCAGCTGTTCAATATCTGAAAAACGGACTCCCCGCATGGGCTCTTTCAACTTAGTTCAAAGTCACGGATCCAGGTCTCGTCCATGGTGATAATACGTTCAAGAAACGATTCCCCTTCATTTTCGTAGCGCGTCAACAGTTGTTGCGTGATCCGCACTCGGTCTGTCTTCTGCTCGTCATTCAGGAAGTGCGGTACCCAGCGCGCCGTAATCTTGCGTTTATGCAACACCTCTGTCAAAATTCTATGGATACTTGATTTGGGAATTCCGCTTACACACTCCATCTCTCGTACGGTCATTCTCGGGTCTTCGTCTAACATCGTAGCCACGATTACAGCGTTCGTGTTCGTGGCGTCATCGCGCACGGCAGCTGGCCGCCGCACTCTCGGCTCGTCTTTTACGCTCGTTCTTCCTTCGATGAATAATTTTTGCCATCGTTTCACTGTGGAATAGCCTACAACACTCGTACCACATCCCTCCGTAAGCCCTGAATAAATTTTGCGACTGGATTTGCCACGCCATGTCTCCATACAAATGTATGCGCGTTGTTCAACTCGCGTTATCTGACCTGACGTTTCGAACACGTCTTTGTCGCCGCTACCGGACATGCTCAAACTTGCACGGAAATACACACTTTTTTTTTTCTTTTCTTCAAAAAACTTCAAGGAACACGATGCACACGTTTTTTATGACCCTTCGCTTCGTCATCACGCGTTACAATGCGAAGCTCAATACTTCTGGGACAGCCCTCGTATCCTCGAACTTTGGAAAAATTTTCTGAAGAACGTAAGCGTTCATCACTCAGTGTCTATCATATACAGTCCTTGCAAACATTTTTCCAGAACCAAGTACATTGTAAAAGGAAGTAGGTCATCTCCACAAACAATTTTTTTTTTTAAATTCTATAGTGCGTTGTAGGAAGTGGAATTTCGGTATCAGAATGTTTTTCCAATATGTAAATAGGCGCCTCTCTGGAAATCGTATTACAAAACTGAGATTAAGCGGATACTTTAATGACGATTCTAATGCAGTGCTTCTCTCATGTACGTTTATAAGGAAATATTTTCCGAATTTCGTAAATTATAGAAAGAAATGAGAGTGCTCTGAAATAATGCTTCTTAGAAATAGAAATATATCAAGTTCTGGGTTTCCTACTACAAAATTCGCTTTAACAGAATACTTTTCTCATTATTTCAGTGTAGAGCTCCTGATGATTATGTCAATGAAAAATTTTCCCAAAATTTCAATATCGTAAGGAGGAATAATTCATAGTTTTGAAAATCGTTCTTCGGCATTGGGTTATTCTGTCATCGTCATACGAAACACAGTTTTCTTACTACAGTATTCAGGGAATCGTAAAAGCCAAGATTTGTCACGGTAGTTTCTTTTGTCGCCATTATTAATTTATGAAAATTCGATCGTCGCAACGGTAAAACAGTTCGTTGTTTGAGTGGCGAGCGGTGAAGTTTCATTTTCAATCAAAAGTTGTAATTCTTCCCTCCAGTTTTTCCCCCAAAATTTTCATATTTTTTGGAATCTCTTTTGTTGTAGATAATCAGTGCATGTCCCAATCGATTCCTTTCAAAGTTGAGTAGGAAATTTGAGATTTTCTTTTCTTTTTTCCTACTAGAATTCAGGAGTTGGTTAGGCAATATATGCATCATGTCTGTTGGAATAGTAGTCGTTATCATAATCAATGAAAATAGACATTCCCCTATGGATGGAACATTCTCGTCACTGAAAGGGTTAAAGTTCATTTTCTCAACACTAAAATAACTACAGACTATCCTTTATAAAATGTAGGCATTAATATTTTTTTTAATCAAAAAGGACCTTAATTTCGTACATTTTGCACACTCTGTAGGTTGATTTTTCATAGAATTCGTCAATTCGTGCATGTTAAGATTCCTCAAACTGTATCTATATCCGCTAGCCCAGAAGAGAAGACCTTAATAATGATGACTTTCAGACGTCTTTTTTCCTAAGCATTTCGTGTGACACTGATTGGTGTTAAGTCATGAATGGTGAACAGCTGAACACCGTCATTGTATCTTAGACCATACAGGAATGATGGACCGCTAATGTTTACAAAATCCTGGGACCAACATCGATAGGCGATAGTTGTGTAGAAAAAGGACCTTCGATCAATGTATTTCCTATAAGACGAAGGTCCTTCTTCCACGTCGCGCTTCTAATATCTAATTCTGCTGATGGTTACATTTATACATACCATTTACACACTACTACTTATGCACAGGCTGTGCGATGTTGGTCACGCCAGCGGTCTATCATTCGCGTATCGTCTTAAGCATTGTATAGACTACGGGTACAGATTATGCCAAGTAATTAATGATTCGAAGTTCAACCATTTGTGGTATGGAGCGCTGACTGCGGAATATAAAATAAAAAATTATCCCAAATTTTGGGAGATCATGCCAAAATTGAAATGGATTATGCTAGCAATTATGCTGATGCTAGATCCGAAAATCATGGTGGTTAATGGACTTCGAATTGCGCTAAATTGACGACAAAAAGTTTGCTAGGATGGTAGTTGGAGTATTCGAATATCACTAGCTGTCCGGCGTTGGTGGGACTCGAGCCTGAGACGCAAGGATTGCGAAGGGGCGCGTTATCACTTATCCGCACAGCGACTAAGATGAAGATGGACCTATGTTATTTCTCAGAGGAAGGAAGATAAGGAGGTAGTGTGAGCCCTCAAATGTTTGATTTACCAGAAACGAGATGGGAAATGCAAGTAAATTTTGAATTCCCCGGGTGGCTTCGAAGAGTTTTTGGAGGACTCTGATGGATTTTTAGATGAGTTGAAACCTTGATAGAAGTTTCCTTACATTTAAGACTCGCATAAGCGGTCACAATGAGTACGTTTTATTCAAATTTTTCAATTGAAATGAGAATTTACTACAATATTGATTATTATTCTCAATATATCTTGTACCTACTATAATTACTGAGCTTTTGATTGTCAATTTTTTCTAGCTACATCCTGTTGAAATAGCCAGACAATTAACGTTAATCGAGTACGATATGTATAAAGCCGTTAGAAGTTCAGAACTGATCGGTGCCGCCTGGACCAAAGAAAACAAAGAAGAAATGGCTCCTCACGTGACCAGGATTATGAGAAGCACCACAAATGTACGTTTAATCTCACACTTTATTAGTGAATTGTACTTGTTTTTATTCTTCCTTTCATTACGATAATCTTTCTGGATTGTAGTTTGCGTTGTGGCTGGAGAAAACTATTGTAGAGACTGAAAATATAGACGAACGAGTTGCCATTATGACTAGAATTCTGGAAATTATGATCGTGCTCCTCGATCTCAACAATTTCAACGGAGTCTTCTCGATATTTTCGGCGTTGCAGTCCGCGTGTGTTTTCCGATTGAATTACACGATCGCGGTAAGCTACTTTTTTACTTTTCAGAATGGCGAGATGTTCAACAGTCGTATGGTAATGGTATAGCCAAAAGAATAAGTACACTGGTAATGTGGGGACGCCTCCCTTTTACCGAGAAGATGGAATTTCTCCTTCAAAATTTCCCGATTTACTGAAAACTAAGCATTGAATCTCGCACAGATTGTTCATCTCAAATCTAGAAACGTGTGCAGGGGAGATCCGTCACTCGAAGGCCCAAACAGCCTAGAGACAGCCAGTAGGCAAGCCAGGTGGTGGGATCGACACAGATGCAGTTGGTTGAGCATCTAGGCTGATAGACAGACACGCTACAACCTGTCTGACTGACTGGCAAACAGAAATGGAAAAGAACACGGGGGAATTGTATCCATTATTTCTAAGTTGCTGCTTCAGATTGAAAATCATTGGCTACCCATAGTCCTGAGTGTAGCAATTAGAGAGAAGCACGGGGTCCTGCCCTCAGAGATTCACTGAAACTCTTCCAAGAAATTAGATTCCACGAATAGAAAATCAAAATTTTTCCGTACTTTATTTCCATGTTGCTCCGCCCCCTCGCCGTCGCCGATGGCTGTAGTCTGATGGAGCGAACATAGTGCTGTGAGGAACAGTTTTTGGAATAATTGATTTCAATGATTTCAGAAAATTCCCGTTCGGTTGGAAAAAATATGGAAGGAGGTGAATGAGCTGTGCAACCATCAGTATAAAAAGTACATCGAGAAGCTGCACCATATAAATCCGCCATGTGTTCCTTTTTTCGGTTGGTAACTTGAGTGTATTTCGAAAAGCTTCTGCTTCGGGTTTGTTGTGATGTTTCAAATATGACGTTCGTATTATGTAGGTGTCTTCCTTACCAAACTTATGCATGTGGAAGAGGGTAATACCGATTTCCTCAATGAGCAGGGAGGCATGATAATTAATTTCTCGAAGCGTAGATTTATAACGGAAATTATCGGTGAAATACAGCGCTTTCAAGACCAACCGTACTGCCTTAAAGTGGAACCGAGAATAAAGGTTAGTTATGTTATGTAAATTAAAAATACGCCGTCCTGTTTTTCTCGACTTCAAGAGGACAAGGAATGAGGTTGTTAAAAATAACTCGCTTGCTGTCAATAATATGACAACTAAAGTTTTAACTGGCATTAAATGGCATAAAATTATTCACTAGAGGAGTGGAATATCTTTTTTCGTGGACCCTCTAGCAAATATTAACGTTGCTGCGAGAAACAGTAGTCTAAAGCCCGTTCTAGACGATCAATAATATTGTGTCAAAAAAAGAAAAATTGATGGTATCATCCATATGATCAATGTTGTTTCCCTAGACGATCAAAAATTGATAACTATTATCAGCAGCTGTTTTATCACTAAAGTTTACAGCATACGGACCCTGAACATATTATTTAGTCCGATTTTCTAATTAAAATCAGGTATTTTATTTTGTATTGTTGTTCGGTTGGTTGAATTTGTACCCGTGCACTCAGTGAAATGGATGATTACGATGTAGCAGTCATCAGCCTTTTTCTTTATCTGTATGCAGAATACGAACACGAGGAAAACAGAAGGAAGGGAAGCCAGAAAGGTCGAAGATGGACAAGAGAATGGTTGAATAAGAGAAAAGTGTGTACACAAGAAAATCTATTAAATGTCATCAGACTGACAGAACCAAAAGATTTCAGGAATTGTTTAAGACTTGAGAGCGACACATTTCAGAAGTTGTTAAATTTGGTTGCACCTATGATTCAAAAACAGAATTCAGTTATGAGAGAAGCAATTTCGGCATCACAGCGATTGTCAGCAACCCTTGTATATTTTGCAAGCGGATTATCATTTGAAAAGTTGAAGTTCATCACTTGTATGTCTCCGCAGTCACTTGGTATCATTATTATGGAAACCTGTGATGCTTTGATCAGAGTACTACAAGATACGATAAATCAATGCAAAAATATTGTCAATGTATCAAAAATATCTATTTCGTTTTGATATTTTTGATGAACTGTCAATTTATTGATGATGTCTCAATTTTTGATCGTTGTGTCAATATTACTGAATGAGTTTCCCCACATGGTCAATAATATTGCAAAGTATGATACTACTGATCAATATTATTGATCGTCTAGAACGGGCTTAAGACTTGATATCTGAGTTGTGTGTATTGTCAATCCTTGCACATCTATGTCGTATCATATCTAATGTTTTCTTGTGTACTTGTCAGGAATTCTTGGAGACGATGTCAAATACGTACCCATTCGATAAACCGGAGTCGGAAGCTTTGAACGATCTGTACAAGAATTCGTTGAAAATCGAGCCCAAAGAACCCAAAGACCCGGTGGGACAGAAAAATAACGTTCGCAAACCACCGCATACTGTAAGCATTCTGCTTCGAAGTGAAACTCGTCTCTAAATGTTGCGCACGTACAACCTTACTAACTTTCGTGACTCGATTTATGTAGCCGAGAAAATGGCCAGAGTTGAATCTGAAATCGCCCGGCATCAAGTTACGGAACTCGTCACATGTGTTCAAATTTAGTCAAATATCCAGTAGTAAGCCGATCCATTCCACTGACGATTTATTCGGCGGGTCGTCGACGTGGAGCAGTGGACTGTATTCATCGCAGACGAGTAGAAAGATAAGGTTCAGCACGTCAACGGCTTCCTTTACGTTGTCGGGGCAGACATCGCCATCGAGAGAAAGCAGCGTGTTCGCCCCGATATTCTTCGGAGCAGGTAAGTGAATGCCGGTGAGCGGCACAAACGCAGAATAGAAATTACAACGGCGAAGATTTTATCTACGCGATGTCAATGTGTTGCAGACTTGCCTTCTAGTACAACGGATAGCAACCTATCGCTCTCTGGATACTCGACGGATACTGTAGTCGAAGGCCCGCCGTTGCCTCCTCGTGTGAATGTGAGTACATGGTCTGGCGGGAATAAAGTTGGACTGAACTGTTAGTAACAGTTTTTCTCGTCCATGTAGCGCCTCCAATCATGCGAGGCTATTAATTACCGTGGCAGTCGAAAGTTCGACTCCATTTGCTGGAATTCTACAAAGATTTTGATATCCGCCATCTCGATTTATAATGTGCGATTTCGTCCATTCAAAAGGTGGGTCTACACGAGGATGATTAGTGTGTTCTGCTTGGATGATTACCTGGGCTGACCAGTCGGGGATGTAAATCTGTTGATGTCCACACTTATTCAACTTTTTACACTCAGCCGAAGCGTTAAAAAAAATGGAAAATAAAGTTGAATGAATGATAGAAATGTCCACACTATTCATCACCTTTTGAACAGACCGACATCAGATCAATCGAAGATGAAGTATGATCGTGGTTGCTCAGCTTCAGTTAGCTGATCATCTCAACGTTCACGATACATTCATCTTGAGCGGATCATTCAAGTAGAACAAGTTGATCATCCTCGTATTGAGGTTTAAACTTGCACTATAGGCCGCTCCAAAATCACCTGTGCGGGTGAAAATAAAAGGGTGATTATGTGTACTTTCAAATAAAAACACTGCTATTCGGATTCCGCAAAAAAGTGGGCGGCATCTAGCGGACGTTTTTATGACCAACGAAATAGTGATGATAGAAGGATGCGATGATACGAATTTCGTGAATATTCTTTACTAATGTTGTAGTTTGGTTTCTTATCCGTTTTAGTTTGGTGTTTCACTTTTCCTTACACTTTACTTCTAATTCTTTTATTTTGCATCTTAGTAATGATTTTGTCATAATATTACGAATAACTCAGCAGTTTTGCTGGACAGTTTTTGTGTTTTCACTCGCAAAAGCTTGTAAGAAAATCTCCCTGACGTTATTTTAAAAATAAAACGAAGAAACCATAGTCAAAAATCACAAATCAGTAATAGTACAACCTCCTTGATCACTCTTTCATTTTCTTATTAGTAAGACGACAGCAGCGCGCCACGAGGCTTGCGGAATCCGAATGTTCAAGAGGGTAAAAAAACAAGAAAATTATTCTATCAGTAGAACTAATTATAATTCAATTTTTTGGTGATGATGCAGTGAAATTTAGGACAAATTTTCTTTGAAAGTGAATTTGTAATCGACTTAATGATAGTTGAAGTTTGCTACATGCTTGTGGTAAATCATACGTCATCACTCATACATATACAAGTCTGCCAACACTTAAAACTCTTCAAGTTTAAATCCCAATGACCCACCTAAATACGTGTGGAAGTATCCATTTCAATTTCTTTTTGTTATCAGTTCGCGTGTTTACGTTGGGAACTGCATAGAACGATTGGAAAACCCTTCTAGATTCCATTTGTGATAGTCCTTGTTTACATTTCCTTTTGGGTGATACTTTGCTGTGGAGAGGAGGTGTAAGCGTTTAAAAAAAAAAAAAAGACCCTCTATGAGGTTAAATATTGTTAAAATCGTAATAAAAAGCATCTAAACCCTGTTGAACGCAATGAAAAACTACAACAGTATTTCTTTCCAGGAAATGTAGTTTTTCCAAATATTAATTACTGATGAGATGGCGTACCAATAGGTATATAAATTTTCCGTACGTAAAAGCTCCCCATTCGGGTGTCCGGGAGGGAGCTACTTGTGGAGAGCGTTTGATACAGTTTTGTGCGAAGTATAACTTATCATAGGAAATACTCAATTTTAAAATCATTATTGAAGAAGGTATACATGGAAGAGTCCAGGTAACTGATACGTATCGTAATAAAAGGACATTTTAGGAATCAAATATTAGACTGTAAAAGTTATCCGGGAGCCGATATTGACCGTGATCATAAAGTGGTAGTAACGAAGTACAGACTTGAATTGAAGAGACTTCGTAAGAAAGAAGGGGTAAAAATATGGAATTTGAAAAAATTGGAAAATATTAATATTAGAGGGAACTATCAAGAGGATGTTGTATTTGATTTAAAGGTTGAAAAAACACAGGAAATTAACAATGTGGTGGAAGAGTGGAGTAAAATAAAGGAGGAATATTGAAATAAGCAAAGGAACATCTTGGTAAAACTAAGAGAGAAGGGAAGAAAACATATATGATGGAGGAAGTCTTTCGAAAGATGGATGAACGAAAAAAATATCAGAATGCAAAAGATCGGGAAGGTCGATTAGCTTATCAAAGGTTAAGGAATGAAATAAAGAGAGAGTGTAAAAAGGCAAAGCAGGAATGGATGAAAGAAAAAAGTGAGAGAATTTACGCAGCTGAAGGAAATGTGAAAATGTGGATAGAGTACATATGAAGGGTAAAGAATCAAAACTCACGTTTGCCATTTTACTTCAAGGGCGCAAATAGGCAAAATACTGTACATGGGTGCAGGAATTCTTTGCTGCGCCTGTGAATGTGCGATATGTATAACATACTCCACGTTCACAGGCGCAGCAAAGATATTCCTGCTCCCGTGTACAGTATTTTGCCTATTTGCGCCCTTGAAGTAAAATGGCAAATGAGAGTTTTGATTCTTTACCCTTCATACGTAGAAGGATTATATAGTTATAATAGAAATGAAGAAGATAGAAATGGAGAGGAAGATGTGAAAGAAGATAAAAGGGGAGACTAAAATTTAAGATGTAAATTTGACAAAGCATTGAGGGATTCAAAGAAAGGGAAAGCTCCAGCAGTGGATGAGATACCAGGTGAATTATTACAAAACTTAGAAGAATATGTGCTTCATAAATTCTACAACTTAGTATGTCATATTTATGATAAATGAGAAATGGTGAACAATTTTAAAAAGAATGCTATTGTAACTACTATACTAACAGAAGCAGGAGCAGATAGTTGTGAAAATTATCAAACTATTAGTCTCCTTTCACATGCATCAAAAATATTAACTCGGATAATTTATGAGAGAACTGAGAATAGAATAGAGAGGATCAATTTGGATTAAAAAAAAAAAAAAAAAAAAAAAAAGTAGAGGTACTAGAGAAGCAGTAGCTTTGAATGCAATTGCAGATAAGAGACTCGAAAAGGGGCAGGATACATACATGACATTCGTTGATTTTGGAAGAAAAAAAAGCTTTTGACAGGGTTAAGTGGGATAAAATGTTTGATATTCTGAAGAAGATAGGATTAAAATTTAAAGAAAGACAAGTTATTTTAAACTTATGTGATGATGATAAGGTTATCAGTCTTACGACCGGTTTGATGCAGCTCTCTCCCTATCTTGTGCAAGTTCTTTCATTTCGTAATAACACTTACCTTTGACATCCTTGATTATCTTTTGAACATACTGGAATCTTTGCCGACCTACCCAATTCTATTCTTCCACTCTATGTTCTAGCAGCAGAGATATTATTCTTGGGTGCTTCAAGTTACGCCTTGTTAGTGTATCTCTCTTTCTCTTAAAACAATTCCAAAAATCCATTTTACCTCCAACTCTGTTTAGTACTTTCTCATTTCTTACCGTATCTGTCTATTTGATGCTAATTATCTGCCTATAGCAATACATCTCAAAAGCTTCATTCCTTCTTTTCTCTGGTTTTCCTATGGTCCAAGTCTTACATCTATACAAGGCTACACTCAAAACATAGATTTTCAAGAACAATTTTTTGATTTCCAGATTTATTTTTAATTTGATAAAATTACTTTTTCGTCAGAATGCTAATTTGGCTTGTGCTATTCTACTACTAATATCCCTTTTACTCCTTCCATCTTTTGTTATTTTACTCCTTAAATAGCCAAATTCACTTACTTCCTCAATCTTTTCCTGCCACATATTTATATTTGAGCTATCATGTTCACATTGATTACATACCATTAGTTTGATTTTATTTTTATTTACCCTCATACCAAAATGTCCTCCATTCTATTTAAAATGTTTTCCAAATCAATACTCCTTTCAGCTAATAAGACAATATCATTTGCAAACGTGAGCATCCTCACTCGCTCTCCGTGTATAGTGACACCTGCCCACTCTACGTACAGATTAAATAATACTGGAGATAAGGAGCACCCTTGCCTTACACCTTTTTCTATATTATCCTCACCTTTCTTGCCATGTGGTTTTCTGTCCTTTATATAAATTTGAAATAACTTGTCTTTCTTTAAATTTTATTTCTATCTATTTTAGAATATCATTATATACCATTCAGGCCCGTAGCCAGCCATCTGTGGTAGGGGGTGCTGACTGCTTACCAGGGGGACTTGAAGATTTCTACGAGGCAGTGGTATAGCCAGGGGGGCGAAGGGGGCAAATGCCCCAAGGCACCTGAAATTGAATGCAAAATGTGCAATATGAGAAATTTTTCGCCTTTAAAACACGTGTTTTTTTTCGAACAAATTTCGCTCGAGCAGTAATTTTACCTTCATTTTTATAAAATAGTCTCCTATTATCGGAGATTCTTAAAAAATACTTCAATTTTCAACTTTTTCTCCCTTGAAAAATTTTACTTTGCCCCCACCTCCACCCCTTCGGATAATTGTGGCTACGCCACTGATTGAATTTGGTCTCAAAATTCATAATCAAAACTAGTGATTCAACTTACCGACAACCCACTGAAAAAAAAATTGAATACATCGCTAGAAAAAAGATTAACACTTACAACGATCAAATTTTCGAACTTTTGGAAGTAAAAAAATTCTATTTTTGTGGACTTATCAAGTTATCAGTTCTCAAACAGCCATTCAGGCATTTAGCCATCGATATTCAATGTGAACTGGATCGCGAGCCTACCGCACTGTCTTTGTGAATTGTAATGTAATATGACACAAGAAAAAGGCCTATGTGTCTGAAACTGCTGGTTGGACACTCAGGCCCTTTTCTTGTGACACGTCGCATATATCGACGAACACACGATTCGTCTATCTTTCAAAGAATGTTGCCAAGTTCATAAACATTAAAATGTAGTGGACAAAAAAGTTTTGAACAAAACTAGCGAGAAAAATATAAGAAATTCGTTATTTTTATTTACGAAATTTTGCCAGGGGGGTTCCGGCACCCCCTAGCCCTCTTTGGCTACGGGCCTGATCTCATTTAACATTGTCAAAAGTTTTTATAGTATCAACGAATGCCCTTTTTGAGTCTCCCATCTACAATCAATCTCAAAGCTAACACTGCTCCCCTAGTACTTCTACTTTTTCTAAATCCAAACTGATCATCTCCTAGTTTTGCATCTATTCTATTCCCAATTCTCCGATAAGTTATCCTCGTTAATATTTTTGACGCATAAGAAAGAAGACTAATTGTTCGATAATTTTCTACACCTATTTGCTCCTGCTTTTTTTGGTATAGTTACATAGCACTTCTTTTGAAGTCCTCTGGCATTTCCCCTTTATCATAAATATATAACTTGCTAATTTGTACAATTTATGAAGTACATGTATATTCTCCTCAATTCTGTAATAATTCAGCTGGCATCTCATCCACTCCTGAAGTTTTCTCCTTCTTTAAATCTCTCAATGCTTTGTGAAATTCACCTCTTAAAATTGAGTCTCCTCGCTCATCTTCTTCTACATCTTCCTCCCTCTCCATTCTTATCTCTTCATCCCCATTATTACTACGTAGTCCTACAAAACTCACCTTTTCACTTTTACTTCAGCTGTATAAATAGGCTCTCCCTCCTTATTTGTTATATTATTTGCTTTCTTTTTTCTTTCTCCAAATTCCTTTTTTGCTTTTCTATAGGTCGAGTCTGTCCTTTATTCATAAACTCGTCTATCACTTTTTTCTTTCATCCATTCCTCCTTTGCCTTCTTACTCTCTCTCTTTATTTCATTCCTTAACCTTTGATAAGCTAATCAACCTTCCCTGTCTTTTACATTCTAATATTTTCTTCGTTCATCCATCTTTCTAAAGATTTAGTCCTTCATCCATGTTTTTTTTTTCTTCTCTCTGAGTTTTACCTAGATTTTCCTCTGTTTATGTCAGTATTCCTTCCTTTATTTTACTCCACGCTGTTAATTTCCTGTGTTTTTTCTGCCTCTCATTTTAATGCAGTATACTGTTGATATTTCCCTCTAATATTAATATTTTCCAATTTTTAACGTTGTTTTGTAATAGTATAATCAATTTGATATCTACCTTCGTTACTTAGACTCTTCCATGTACGAGTATACCTTTTTCTATAATGATTTTTTGATTGAGTATTTCCTATAACTTAAGTTATTCTTCGCATAAAACTGTATCAAACGCTCTCCTATTTCATTCCACACTCCTGTAATCCAAAATCCCCAACTATATTACCCTCTTGTCCTTCACCAACTCTAGCATTCCAATCACCCATAATAATAAGATTATCTTTGCCTTTAACATGCTTAGTATAAAACTTGATTCGGAAAAAATTGAGGAAGTTAGAAAATTTTGACATTTAAGGAGTAACATATTATAAAATGAAAAGAGTAAAAAACCTATTAGTATTAGAATAGCACAAGCCAAATTAGCATTTTATCAAGAAAATAATCGTTTCAATTCAAAAATTGTTCTTGAAAACTCATGTTTGGGGTGTAGCCTTGTATGGATGTGAAATTGGACCATAGGAAAACCAGAGAAGAGAAGGAATGAAGCTTTTGAGATGTGTTGCTAAAGGAGGATACTTAGTATCAAATGGACAGATAAGGTAAGAAATGAGGAAGTACTTAACAGAGTTGGAGGTAAAATGGATATTTGGAATTGTTTGAAGAGGAGAAGAGATGAATTAATAGGGCCTAATTTGAGGCACCCGGGAATAATATCACTGCTGCTAGAAGAAAGGGTGAAAGGAAAGAATGGGGTGGGTCGGCAAAGATTCCAGTTTGTTCAACAGATTATCTAGGATGGCAAATGTCAGAGTTATTTGGAAATTAAAGAACTCGCGCAGAATAAGGTAAAATGGATAGCTGCATCAAACCGGTGTAAGACTGATTATTTCATCATCATAGGCATAATCCTCTTCACAGTTACTTTCCTTGGTATCAGTGAACTCGGTTACTAAGGTACCATAAGTACTAATATTTGGAAATAATCGGTCATCGCTAAAGCTTAGCGATCATTTTTGGTTGTTTCATTCCATTCATGAGCGCATGATTTCCTTTTACCCGCGCCTGAATAGAAGAGAACGCACGTTGTGATTCAAGATGTGTGATCACGCTCAGCCCAAGGTTACTAGAACTATAACAGGTTGGTCCACTCGGGTATGCAATCTGCAATAATTCTTCCCGCCTCAGCCGTGCCGTAATTCACTTCATAAGAAAGTAATGGGAAAATTGAATTTTTGTCGTAGAGAGCTCTTTTTTCTTTAAACGACAGCCAGTTGAATGCTGTGTATGGTAAAAATAATAGAAAAATATGTTGAGGACATCAGTTATGAGTAAAGATCAAAAAAATCTGTATTCCCGTTAGCGGCCTGTATGAATTTCATCGCAGTGACGTCATTGAAGTATTTGCGCCTTGCTCAGTGAACCAACCTGTTCTAGTTCTAGTAATCTTGCGCTCAGCCGCATGTAGAAATTTTTTTCGGAGAGAGCGCATGAAAAATTTTGAATACTAAAATCCGAAGTTTTTCGAATTAGGCCGCTGTGCCCCTCCCCCATTGTATGCTCGCCTGATTCCGCTATTTTCAATGTCCTGGCTTTGCCAGTGTTGGTGAAGTTGGGGCCCGAGGGAAGTTCCAGTACTTGTGGTGTCCAGTTATCACTAGGAATGTGTGAATCACCAAGGGGAGAAATCTAATGAAACCGTTTTACTCGTTAACAGATTTCTAGTCATATAATTTCACCGCGAGATATTTCGCCACCACCGTTACCACCGCGACGGGACTCGTTACATTTCCGGCAGAGTTCGACAGACTCGACTGCACGTTTGAACATGTCTTTCGACCACATGGCTCCATTTGGCTCGCCTTTATCGCATTCGCACCTATCTAGTGGCTCATGCAGCTCGAAGTCAACCGGTTTCGACAGGCCTCGTTTCGGTACGTCGTTGGCTATTGAGCTCATATGGCTCTGTTTGCTCATTTATTTTTTCGTGTATTTCGAGTAATACTGATTTCTCTCGTATATTTGCTGTTTCAATTCTTATTTCATGTTTTTTTTTTTGTTTTTTTTTTCTATTTGTTTAGATTTTCCTCCCAACTATCAGTTCGAATTTTACCCCGAACCTGATATCACTTCAGACGATCTTCTTATATTTTCCAACCCTGATTTGGTGGTAGGTATCGTGAACCGTTTATTCTATCTCACGTTATTTGTGCGCCGGTATCGGAAGTACCGGTTCTAATATTTGACCTAACGAATACATAATTTGTCAGCGGTTCGAAACCATTAATTTTTCCTCAAACTGGTTGAATTTTTCTTGCGCAGGAATTCGACGGAGTGACAGTCAGTCAAAACGACGACGTGATCGAAGAAAAGTCGCCCCCACCGTTCTCGCCGTCCAGTAATCAACTCTTTCTGACTCCGGGACCATTCGTGCCCGACTGGTCGGGGCTGTCGAAATTTAGCAATGTGTCGGCCCCGCTGAGTCCGGATAAGCCTTTGTCGAGGTCAGTGCCGAAGTCGATCGTCTTCCACCGTCGAGTGCCGTCCATGTTTCAGTTTAACGTAGTTGCCCGCGAGCATCCTTTGGATTCTGACTGTTAGCCAAACGGTTGGGCTCGCGCCGTGCGAGTCACGATTTCCAGGAGCCGACCGTGTTGTGTGTTCAGAGAACGGTAGAACGCGTCTTTATGGATGTTACAGAATCAAGTTTGAACGAGTCCTTCAGGTGCCATAGCCGTTGATCCGGCAGCGGCGGATGAGATCAGAGATAGTCGAATGATCGAGTCTTGCGTTTTCCTTGTTCTTGTGTGATCTCCTGCTCCCTGTAGTTTCCCCGGCCGGCGGGCCTGCCTAATGAAGACAATAGAAGATAAATACAAAGAAAAAATGAACTGCCTTGAAAAAGTCTTGATGAATCGCATTCTGTGATAAAAATTAATTACCATTTTAATACAAGTGTAATTCGCGAACTGCATATACGTTCAGCATTGTTGAGTTTGCGAACAGAAATCGAGGAGCGTAGTGAAAACTGGTTCTAATTTCACCCTCGCAAAATTACCGCTAAGCTGCTGAGTTCGAATTCACCTCTGAAAATATTTGCGCAGTGGCGTAGCGTCGGGGGAGGGGGCACAAGGGGGCACGTGCCCTACCCAATATTTTTACATAGTCCTCTAATATCGGCGATTTTTAAAAAATACCGCAATTTTCGACTTTTTCTCCCTTGAAAACCTTATTGTGCCCCCCTGTGGGAAACCCCTAGCTACGCCACTGCATTTGCGTGCCCATATTCAAGTGTCCGTTAATCTGTATTTTTTTAATTAATTTATTTTATTGAGAACTTATCGTCTTAGTGATATTAGCGATGTGATCTTTCTTTAATTTTAGTTTTTTATAATTGATTTTAGCGTAATTTTGTGATTCGTTCGTATTTCTCGTTACCATTTTGTAGGCAAACATAATATGTTCGATATTACCTTATCGACTGATTGTAAAAAAAAGGAAATATATGAACGAATTAATAAATCTTTTACCCAATTGTTTTCATAACGTTACTTCGTTTTATTCCGGAATGAATTTTAATCGGAGATGAAGCCCGTAATCCATATAATCGATAAGCGCTGTTATAGTGACTCTCTCACATTAGCTGTAGGAGAAACAAGGGGGAATCAGTGAAAGAAAAATGACATGCTTCAGAATTTTTCTGTCTGGATGTGTGAGAAAAAAATTGACTGTTCCAAGTGCTTAGTTGCTGTCGATGATTTTTTATGTGGAGTGACATTTAATAGCTCATATTAGCGAACTTTGAGAGGACTCTGTTACCTAGAACGAAGTTTAAAAGGAACAATGGATTATGATTGAATCACTGTCCTCGGTCAAATGTTCGTTCCTATTACAAGCGCAGTCAGCATCTACACAGCATTCCTCTCGTCCGTGTTCTTTGGCACTAATCCTCTATTCGTAGTGCCGCACAAATAAACCGGGAACTTACCAAGTTTTCTCTGCTGTTTCTCGACTCAGGCCCCCTTCAAATTTTCTCTGAAAAAGTTGACCATAAGTCATATCAGTGTGACTATGCAAGTAGAAACTTATGATACTCCACGTTAATTTCTTTTCGAACAAGTGAAAAGGGCGACGGACATCTTATTATATACTTCATGCGAGTTGAGAATGCCCGTCAATCAGGCTCGTGCGCAGGAACTATAGAACGGGGAGAGAGGGATTGACCTTATATTTCATGTTAGGTTAGGTTATGAAGGGCAGTGATCGCCATAAATTATTATATTATGTACATATCAACAAAGGTCATGGAGGGTTGACCCCCCCCCCTTTGCGCACGGGTCTACCTTCAATCAAAATCCAGTAGGCGTTTCGGTATACCGAGGGGAAAGGAAATTACGTCGATTCACACTATGCAACGCAGTGAAGCAGATTAAAATGAAGTCTTTCAAATGAAGTTGATTCCCTGTTCATTTTCTCAAGTTTGCTGATAACGATTGAAAATTAGTATTTTCTGGCAGAAGGAGCTCCGCACATCAATTTTTTTCGGCAATTTTGTAGGGATGCTAAACAGTGTGAACGTTTCTTTGATTGACGGGCATTCTTCACTCGGATGGAGTATAGTCCTAACATAATCGTAATGCTGAAGCTGGTACTATAGTTCGCCATAGTTACAGTTGTATTCGATTATCGGTTATATTTTAATCACATAACAAGGTCTTTTCCATCAAGTGTCGATTATGTCACGGTGATACTCTGTCCCCACCTTCCCACAACGCCTACTACTCACTCCGTGCACAACCGTCTCCATGACATAAGCTATACGAAGGTTGTTGTGACTCTCACTCGACTCGAGGACTCGTATGTAGAAATAGAAAGAGTGATCGGACAGATTATGAAATATCCCATGAAAACTCGGATCGAATCATTTCCAGTGGTCAACTGGCAAACGGAAACGCATAAATTGATCATTTCTACGGGGCAGATGAAAAGCAAAAGAACCAAATGACATTATTGGATTAACCAGAAAATGAACTGAATTATCAAAAAACCAATCCCATTCGATTCATTAGCACGTGTGGTCTTGGCTCAAGACCGTGCTCAATGGAAGCGTTTTCCATTAACGTCACGGAGTGAGTTACTGCATGGTTACTGTTAGCAAAAATACCCATCTTGGTTCCAACGAACATACCGGCTCCCGTAAGAAAAAGGAAAAACACACGGAGCAAAGATCAACATGTTACTACCTGAGAATAAAAAATTTGTTTGAAACCAGACGTTTATTAGCAAATGCTCAGAACCTTCTTGATTAGAAAAAATATGTACCTTTGGTTCAGGCCCGAATTTAGCAGGCGAGTCATCGAGAAAATCTCGGTGGGCCGCGATCCCGCGATGTATTTGGGCCGATGAGGTAAAAATTGGGCCGCTTTAATTTCAAAATTTCGACATAAAAACAAAAGAAACGCCTCCCCCATCGTTATCCATTCCATAAATCCATAATTTGAAAAATGGGAGAAAAAATTGGGCCGATTAATATACTATAAGATTTCTTGGTGGGCCAGTAAATTTTCCTGTTTCTGGATCCAGCCCTGCTTTGGTTTCTCACAAATTTCTTATTCTCAGGTGGTAACATATTGATCTTTGCTCCGTGTATTTTTCACGGGAGTCGATACGTTCGTTGGAACCAAGATAGGTATGTTTGCTAACAGTAACTCACTCTGTGACGTCACGAGAAACCTGATAAGCACGTTTATGACGTTAAAACAACGCGCCCATTTAAACAAAATTCATGCTGACGTCACAAATTTCCCTCTTTTTTGGATCTTTGCATAATGTTTGGTTTGAATCATATCTACTTGCGGCTGTCAGCTTCTTGAAACAAACAATACACGCTGTACTGAACATTAAATGGCTGCTTTTCTGTAACGTTTTACGCTTTGCCCTCATGTGTTCGTTAAATTTTCATTTCCAAAACATGTCGCGAGAAACTTCAGAAGTCAAACAGCGAACCAAGAATATGGGGGGTAACAGGTAAGCGACAGTTTCAGAATGGTTTTTTAATGCTAAAAAAAAAAAAAACAGAAACCCAATTTTTTTGGTAAAATATTGTATAATATGTACTTATAGGGATCGGGATCAGGCATTATACAACGTGGTGGACAATGATGGACGTTGGAAGAAAAATCCCAACGATGAAGAAGGTATGTTGGATGACTTTCATGATCTTCAAACGTACGAGAAATTGTTGATCAATGTTGGTATTTCACGTAGATAGTTTTATAATTTTAGAAGAAATGAATGCTTTCGCTTCTTGGTCGAAGAAGTACTACCATATTTCAAAAGAGATACGTAAAAATACTCTCGAGCAAGAGAAAAAAGAATTGGAGGATCTGCGGAAGTCGCCGATTGTGAAATACTTTGAAGGATCGCGGTATGAACGAATCGCTGCGTTAGAGGAAGAAAAGAAGTTATTGGACCAAATGGATGCTTTATCGAAAGCTAAAGAGTAATTTTTCTACCGCATATCAATTTATTTTCCCTGCGATAAAAAATGCGAGAGTAATAATAGAATTTAGGTATAATGCTTGAGAAGTAGCTGCTACCTGATGTGTTCAGCCGTGGTACAGCGTGCAATACGAAAGTATATCCTTCGTTTTTGTCTAGGCGCCACAGGAAATAGATTTTTATTTAGATGACAGTGGCATATTATACATATAGGTATTATGTTGTGGAGTATACCTTTCTAATATGACGCGAATTTTCATTTCAACTTCTCTTTCCATTTCAGAAATAAAAATTTCACTTCTTCGACGTCAGAGCGATTCAATTCCAACAATGCACCAACACAAGGTATGCTGAGACGCTATTGTTTCTTTGAAGGGGATTTACTAATACAAATGAAATATCAAAATTTACAAACATAAATATTAAAAGATTCGGTAACCTAGTATATATGCAGGGCTAGAGTAGGATGCAAAATAAGAGGAAGAATGGGAAGGGATTTTCAAGACCAGTTTGAAAACCATTTTTATGTTGTTGTTTTTTTCTCCTTGATTCAGAGCTCATACTAATTGTATTTACGCAAAGTTGGTTATCGTTTTCTTTAAAATAGGTGAAAAACAAGAATTTGAAGCGCTGAGAAAAAAATATCACAATGTTTCAAAAGACATAAGAAAAAATGCTATTGAGAAAGAAGAACAAGAGTTGAAAAACCAGCAAGATTCCGCTTCATCATCGAGATACTTCGATGGTAATAAAGAAGATCGATTAAAAACCCTTGAAGAGGAGAAAAATTTAATCAAAAATATGGAAACCTTACAGAAAGCTAAAAAATGACCGTTTCAATCCAGTATATCGATGCTATGTACTGAAAAAGTCATATACGAGTGTGATTATTTCCAGATCAGTCTTATTTGTTGTTCCTCTTCTTGCTAATGTACATTCGCTTTTATGTACCTGTGTATATTTAAAGTTGAGAAAATTTTTTCATGCATTGATTAGATGACGTTTTGGAAACGATTTAGTTATTGTTTTCGCCATATTTACAAGGTAGACCTAAAATGGACGCTATATATTCAGCAAAAGAGGGAACCAACCAACATTTGAAAACAAAATGCGTTATTAGTATCGTTGGTAAGAGCGTAAAAAGTATAATTTTTTTAAATTGGGTCCCCGATTCCAAAATGTGTACTCACGTTGAAAAAAGCTTATCAGTAAACGCTATTTCATATAGTTTCTACATGGCTCTTGAACTTCGAATCACGTGTTCTCAAAAAGCGGATTGCCTGTTATTGGTTCTCTTTTGCTGAATATCGTCCAAATACTCATCCTTATTACTTATAATCATATTTCTGTTTTTTTTTTTTTTTTTTTTTTTTTTTTTTTTTAGGGAGAAACATGAACAATTGGGTATTTTGAGAGAACCAACCAAAACATTATCCGTTAGTGTTATTTTCAAAAAAGTAAAAAAGAAGTTTTGGGGATGTGGACCCCTTTGCTCACTGTGCTAAATATGAAGCTACACTTCCTTCGTGAAGGGGAGAAAGTAATTTATACCAAAATTGACTGGCAAAATATCTCAAGGCTGATGGTTCCGGGAGGAAGTCTGCACCTCTTTCATCTCTTAACTGCCTTTTAAGATAACTACATTCCCAAAAGGGAAAATGGGACAAACATTTTTATTTGTCAGTTCAAAAGATAAATAAGTCCGATATAACTTATCGAGTTTATAATTTCCAAAATGAAATATGGATTCCAACTAACAGGATTTTCCGTCAGCTTTTTATGTTCTCCTCTAACGAACCTGGCAATGTAAACGTGAATTCTGTTCGAACCCCCGAGCCATAAGATCTAATTTACTTGATAACTTTTTTATTGTTTCTTTTAAAATTTCTTTTTCCGGGGTTACGACTTTTTACTGTAGGCCATTCGGAGTTTCATTGCAACAAGTTTTACTTCCTATGTTAGTCCCATAACATCGAATTACTATTTCCTAGAGACAAATATTTGCTCATAGAAAAGGTCATTTCCAATACTTAGTAAGGACATCCCCCTCCCCTCGTTATTGTTATTGTTGCTGTCGTTTCGGAACCGGATAGTGGAATCCCCAAATCATCAATATCTCTTTGTCCCCGGTGCCCAATCAGTTACCCTCTAGTTAGTTACCTAGTTACTCGCGGAAAAGTTACCCATTTGTTATCCTCAGATTACCCTTATTCCCCTGTAGTTACCCGGGTAACTTTTGTAGGATTTTGCGTATTGGGTCGAATTGCAGAAAATATTTTTTTGCACTTATCACAATATATGTGCTAATAAGAAAGTTCATTTACAAAACGTAGTGTTTTTTTTTAAATTTATTAATTTATTTGTACAAGAACTGCCGCAAGACACACACTTGTAAGTATCATACTTATGTACACTTCGTGTTTGAGGCCACCTCCATTGAGATGAACCCCTAATTGTAAGAATTAAAGAATTAACGGATTGGGTTAACGACCAGATTGCATTTAATTAATTAGGTCTGGAGGTCTAAGTATTCGAATCTTCTTGTCTTTTTGGAGTTGTCCAAGAGTTTGATCACTTCCGGATTCGAGTGGTTATGGAGTCGTTTAATGTGCCGATTGGCAAGTTTAGCGATAGTTTCCTCGACTGTGTCCATGCTGAGGTCATCCGAAACGTAATGAATCCAGTTTTTAGGAATATTCTGAAGCTTGTACTCGTATACTATCGGGAACATTTCAGTTTTGAGAATAAACTTTCTAGAGATTGTATCCGTCAAGACTGACGCTAGCTTTTGTCTGAAATCGGAGGAAATAAAATGTGAATTATTGAGATCTATGCACAGTTTTTTGTACTTTCTCTACAATTCAGAACTGTGGATTTACTGCATTCAAAAAAAATATCATCTCTGAATATCTCATTTTTGAAGGAAAAAAGAAAGAAGAAGGCGGACGTAACACTACTTGCATTGATACTTAAATTTGACTGACATTTTCCTTGGGGTTAATTCGTACCCGCTTGTCCATGAAACTGAATGCGATATTGCAATGTTCAAATTAATGATACTTAGGTAATTGAAAAAATTTTTATTTTATTACCATAATATAAGTTTTTAGGTTTTTTGAAGTTCGAACATTAACAGCAGCTCCATATGTATATATAGAAATAGACAAGGCTTGATTGTTGAGAATCGGCGATTCTTTATGTAAGAAGTAGTCTAAATCTAAGTTCTCGAATCAGTATCCAAATTTCGTAAAATCAACTCCAAAATTGTGATTTTTAATTTTTGTTTTGTTTTGTTTTGCGAAATCTATTGGATGCGATTTCAAAGATATCTGAGGAATCAAAATCGAATCCATTTTTTTTTCGGAATCTGCCAATGCCTTATAAGACGTTAGGATGATTAGAGTTAGGAGTTAAGACTGAAACGTCAGGGCGTCCTTGGAACTAAGAAATTAAAATCTGTGGAGCTAAACGAACTAGGCTCATCCAACGGATCCAACTACATAGAGTACTAGTCTTTTTAAGTTTTAACCCAAGGTGCGCCAAAGCTAGTATTACAAATAATCTGTCATTGATGACCGAGGCGTAAAGCTCCAAATAACGTACGAAATCCAACTCACACAAACGCATTATATTTTTCTTTTCCACTGAATTTTCAAGTACAGCTCGAACGAAACGTATTGACTATTTTGAGTGACTATATTGAATTGAAATAAATTTCTAGGAACGAAACAAGAATCGAAACGAAGCATAAGAGTTTGGAAATACTAAAATAAGGAACCTGAAAAATCATTTCGTGATGTTGTTCCAGCTTTCTTTTATCCCATTTACATAATAAATGTAAAGGAAACGCGGATTTTTCGGATTTATGAGCGGTAGGCGGTAGCTGTCATCTTCCACCTCTAATTTTGTGTTGAATACGTGAAAATTAGATACAAAGACAAATTGAAAACGACAGGTCTGCACTCTGCGAATTACGGCACGATTCAGATGACGTCATCATCACGCGAACTCAATTCTGCTGAGTGCTGACCTTACAATTTGTTTATGTCCGAGTAAACACGAAATAGTACGACTTGAGCAATAAGAAATTTGCGTTTCATAGAAGGTAACCTATCGTTTTTCAATTCTCAAATTCTGTGTTTAGTTTATGAATTCGTTTATGACTGGAGTGATGTTTGAATTTCAGTTTTACCTCAAAAATGAAGTTCTGTTTCCTGTTATCTAACATTGTACTTGTGCATCAGTGTTCGGAGAGTATTTTCGTGTTTCGTTCGTAGTACTCGAAATAATTCCACCTGGATCTGCGATCTATTTACAAAAATCTCGCCGTAAAAACGTATATTTTTATCATTATTTTTGTGAATGTGATTATTATATAGTCGGATTCACCAACCATGGCCAGTCAACCGAGGAAATTCAGCGAGAAAATCGCTCTCCATAATCAGAAGCAAGCGGAAGGGGACGCAGCCTTTCAACAAATTATGCGAGAGGTTACAGATGTCACCAGTAATGTAAGTAGAATTACATGTGTCCTGTTGCGATCATGTATTATTGTTGTCGGATCATACTGTTGAGATTTCCGTACCAAGTATACCATCGTACGGTAGAACCAACAAGCTTCTTTGTAGTTCTCCAGTGATAAGGTCTGTTTAAATATGGCAATCGAACAGTCGCACGAAAATCAGATCATTCGTTCCCATTTGTGTTCTCGATTCAGCTCCATTAGTGGTACTTGTGTCAGTTGGTACCTCTTGTTGACATAGTGTTATATATGATCCTATGTTTCATGTTGTGTTGAAGTACCTGTATTCATTCAGCCTGCTATAACTTCGGGAACACACAGGGATGTGGCGTTATTATGATTGTAAACAAAAAAAATCGAGTTTCTGGTTGCTTGTGGAAAGTAGTTTTCCTCGCATACTTCAGGTGTAGAGAGTTCGATTAGAGTTGATAAACCAGAAATGTCGGGTTACTGTGAGTCCCCTAGATTACTAGTCAGGTAGATTCGTATGTGTAAAACCCCTTGATGTTCCGCTGTGATTACTGTTTTGTGCAATGGATCTTGGATCATAGATCAGTATAAATGTAGAACCTGTTTGGAATACTAGGACAGCTAATATAAATTGGTTCGTTTTACAGAGTTTAGCGCGAAATTCAAAAAAGCTCCAACGTTCATCGCAGCCATGTGGTGGCGGTTCTCTACCCAATGTCAATAATATAGCGTCTGATACTAATTCCCCTCCATCAGGTTCTTTCATTAAGGTAAACATGAAACTAATTTTTGAGAGAATGGAAAAAAAAAAGTTGTTACCGTACTTTTAGTTTGCTTCTATGCCTACGAATTTGAGTCAGTGATCGTTTTCTCTCATTAGTATTGCGGTGTCACTATACTGTTGTTTCATTTTCATAAACATTTTTTGTATCATCGCTTATAGCTCTTCAGTTGCATTATTTTATTTCACGAAAGTTGAGATTTGTAGTTGATTGTTTTTTTTTTTTTTGAATTGATCCAATCAGTTGACTTAGATTAATAGTAGAAGTTCTTTTATTAATGTCAAAAACGTCCCTTTCGTCGATGTAGAGCCGAATACGACAGTTTGATATTTATCGTCGCGAGTCTTTAATATCCCTTGGAGAAAATCAATCGTGTATTCTCTTTAATCCGAGTTTGAGAACGAACACCTGCTTGCTTCCGCGCGAACAGCGTGCACTTTTTTCTCTCTTTCTCATACTTTGTCTCTATTTAAAATGCGAAAAAAAAAGAGAAAAAAAAATGGAAACGAGGCAAAAAACATTTTCAATTCTAATTTTGACATTATTGCCGAACATTTCGATTATTTTTAGACGTAGCAACGCGTGTAGATATATGTTTTTCTCGGGGGCTAACAAAAACCGTTTAATTAACCTTATTTTAATTAATTACAATAATTATTTTTAAACCTGTATTTAAAATATCGATATAAGCTCGTCAGTTAAGTCGGCTGTACGGTTATCGTGCAGCCGTGCCGAGTCGGCGTGAACTAGGCAGAAAAATTCGAAAAATTCAATGACTGAAGCTAAAATTTTTTTTATTTTTTTTTCGCAACACGTTACATAAAAATGGAACAACGATAATTCGAGAACCGTGGAGGTAGCAGAAGAGCAGAACTCCGGTGTCAGTTTCTTGAGGAAGAGAATAAATAGCTAATCTATCTGTGTTACTCGTTTTACCAGTTTTTGGTAAATAAATAAAAAACTCGCTCATCAAGGTTATCTAACGATTTTCCATCTGGAATTCGGTATATCCCATCGTTATAAAATATCAACGTTCGAATGCCTTCTCTAAGAAACGGTTTCTTGTATAGTGTATAGTAATAATGCAAATCAGAGGTGTTTTTTTTTTTTTGTAGTTTCTAGATTGGCACCGTGCAAGAATGATTATAAACCGGTTTTATTTTTTTCAATTGAGACGAAAAATGGGCGCACTGTACGCTCACTTATTAATATCTATACTTAATAATATTTTTCTAAATGGAGTGGAAAATAATGAAGCAAATTATTGCGAGTACCTGATACTTTGTTATACACGCGGTGTTGGACACAAAATTTGTTTCGGATGCTAAATTTCATTTATTTGTTTTACCTAGTGCATCAGCATGGAACTTGTACGAAATACGTGTGTATAGATTTCCGCCGGGCGTCGTTAGAATTTCGAGTTATTCGAATCGGCCCGCCGAAACTAATTAAAACTAATACGCCTTTGGTCTGCTCGATTGTTATGATTTTCGTCGAATCTCCCGATCTACGTTGTTAGCTCGGCTCGCATATGTATATTTTGCTCGGAGATAAACGCGAATACACCTTCACAAAGGCGGCTGAGGTAATGTTTTTGTGGAAAAGCGTTATTTAATCGCCATCGAAACGACGATGATAACGACTGTTAACGCGGCGCTGCGTGCGAGCGAATTTCGCCAGACGAATTTTCACATTTCCGATTGTAGTGCCCCTGCAGAAAGCCCTAGAATTTGGCACCCCAATACCGCGCTAGTCTGAGGAAGGACTCAGTGGCGGTCACTTTTGTAGAGTAGAGGTTGCACGTGCTACACCGGAGGCCAGAGGCGAGACTTGACTTTCAGTTTGTGGAGAGGGGGGGGGGGAGAAGGAAAATTTCAAATATTTTTTGAAAACTACAAATTTGCCGCCAATATTTTTTGAAAACTAAAAATTCGTCGACAAAATATTTAAAACATTTGAAAATTTGCCGATTGTTCAATCAAAATATTTCTTAATTGAAAAAAAAAGAAGATAATAATAATAACTAGGGGGCTTCGCCTCCTGTTCACCCAGGACTTCCTCCTCCACCAGTACCCCTTACTCACCATTACCCCCCACCACCCAGGGCCTTTATCTCCCTCCTGAGACCACGCTCCCCATGGATCTCCACATTCTGGAGCTCCCTCCACCATGAACCACCTCCTAGGGGTAGGCTACCTTTGGAGAAATGAGAAATTAGTGGGGCAGGGTAGGCAATCCGCAGGCGGCGAATCCTCCTGAAGATAGGCGACCCCTGAAGAATTGAACAATTAAGGGGCAGGGTAGGCAACCCGCGGTGTTTTTTTTTCCTTGGAGGCGGTAGTGGTGGTGGCAGTGGCCGTGGCGGATTTTACTTTTTTTTAGTGTATCGAAAGATATGTATTTTTATGTCGGTTATGTCTTAAAACTTGGAGGTAGTTTATGTGAGAACAGATGATGTTCTTGAAAGTAGCTGATCTGCCCCTTTTTAGTATATAGAGAGATATGTCTTTTTATTAGCGCCTCCTCCAAGGGTAGGCTACCCGCAATGCATTTTTTCTCCCGGAGGCAGTGGCGGCGGCGGATTTTACTAAACTCCCTCCCCTACCATGAACCCCCTCCCAAGAGTGGGCAACCCGCAGTGGGTTTTTTCCCGGAGGCGGTGGTGGCGGCGGCAGCCGTCCTCCACCATGAACCCCCTTCCAACGGTAGGCTACCCCTGGAGAAATGAGCAATTAAGAGGCAGGGTAGGCAACCCGTAGTGGTTTTTTTCCCCTCTCCCGGAGGCACCGTGCAGCCACGCAGCCGCCACCTATGATTTATCTTAATGTTATATCTTGCGACTTGAGATCTTGGAGATTATGGGTAGTTATTATGTCATTATATGACTTCTTATGTTTTATTATGTCGGTTATGTCTTAAAACTTGGAGATCTTTTATGTTAGAACAGATTATGTCCTTCACAGAAGCTGACCTGCCCCTGCAATTTTTCTAATTTTTAGGTAGGCAACCCGCAGTGCTGAAGAAATGAGCAGTTAGGGGCAGGGTAGGCAACCCACAGTGGGTTTTTCTCCCGGAGACAGTGGGGCCCTCCCCCACCATGAACCCCCTCCCAAGGGTAGCTACCCCTGGAAAAATAAGCAATTAAGGGGCAGGGTAGGCAACCCGCAGTGGGTATTATGTCATGACGTGCCTTTTTATGTCTTATTATGTCGGTTATGTCTTAAAACTTGATCTTTTATGTTAAAACAGATTATGTCCTTGAAAGTAGCTGATCTGCCCCTGCAATTTTCTGATTTTTAGATAGGCAACCCGCAGTGCGTTTTTTTTTTAAATTTGCAGCATCAAAAAGAGTTGCTTTCGCTGAAACTCTATCGCCTAAATTCACTACTTTATTCATTATTTCACGAGTAAGAAACAGATATTGGTAACAGTAGTTCGAAAAAATGAATGAAAAATCATGATTTTTTTTTAAGTTGATCAAAATTACGTCAAAAATCTTACTGGAAGGTAAACATAATGTTATCAGGTCTCAAAACACGTGAATCGAAGAAACCGACAGCAATCCCATTTCGTCACCTTCTTTTCTAATTAGCTCTCAACCCGAGCCCAGTAATTCGCCCTTTCGAGTCGTCAGGGAGGCTGTTAGGGCTGTCTTAGCCTTCTTTCCTTCTGGCCGAAAAATTGGCCTAGGTCGAAATCTGGCGAATGGCTACGTGGGCTCGAACCCGGGACCTCCGAATTTCGAGACCGACGCGTTATCCACTCGGCCAACCAGACCCCCAGTCATGTTGTCACCTTACAAAATGCGAAAATTTTTCTATTCATTCTCGTATCTCAGCTCTAAATCAACGCATTTCATTTTTTTTTTGCACTGCATCTACTATCAAAACTGAGTTTAGAGAACATATCAACGTCCTTCTAGCAGTACTAGTTAGCTGTATTTCATTTGCTACGGTGAGGACAGGTAGGACACTAGGTCCTGCCGGCAGTATGCCGGGCACGCTATCACTAATAGTTAGGTTTTATCCTGTACTTGTTCGCTTGCTAATTGTTCATTTGCCTCATCATACATTCCCACCATCACCACGGAGGGTAACGCAGTTGTTTCCTCTTCAGGTGAAGACAGCTACAATGCTAGGCTTCATCGCTGGAAACCTGAAACAGAATACCAAGATTACCATTAATATTTTTACCATATTTATGGGACATAATTCACATCGCATTATTCCTGGGAAAATTTACTGATAAGAGTACCACAGAAAGTTGTGTGTACTTGGTTAGATTCAAAGAAATTCTACATTAATTAAACTGAGAACCCATTTCATACATCAACAAACAACGAACTTACCTCTTCACAAATTTTACCCCCCCCCCCCCTCCCAACTCTTCGGTACGTCCATGATTCTTCATATTAGTTCAGGACTGAGTTGAGACTCGCTGAAACTCGATAATACCAATTAATACTTCCTAAAATATGAGTTAAACTCTTGGAGATCATATGCTCACCGAAATGTGACTTGGCTACTTCTTGCACGGAGCCTTTCATTAAGCTTACGAGAACTAAAAATTAGTTTCGAGTACCGATAAATACGTTTCGATTTCAGCTTAAAAGCAGCTTCGAAATGTATCCATTTTTCACCTATACTAGTTAATGATAATTGCCAAGTACGAAAATTAGGTTGTATTTTTTCTGTTCGTTCTTTCGTTTTGTCTGTTGTCGACAAACTGGTATCGAAAATTTCGGCGTTGGTAATTTATGGAAACACTTTCGATTTCCTCCGGTCGACTCGATGTTTTTGAAAATGAACGATTAATTTTTCTCTAGCGGCGTATGCCAGCTTCTGTTGTGACTCGACGTGTATCGGTCGAACATGAATGCCGGAAAGTCGTTACACCGAAAGGTCTGAGACCTCGGCGTAAACAAGCTAAGAATGTGCACTACTAATGCGGTTCCTAAACCCAAATATCGATGCACATGTTGGATCAAATTTTACGTGCCTTAAATCGTAAATATTTGAAAATTCACGGCGTACTTTCAATATCGTATACGAATCCTTCACTGAATGTATAATTTTCATGTGGGCAGAGGCACTGAAGAGTCGTAATTATTGCGTGGGGGGAGGGGACTCTGGGTGCGGATTTATTTGTTCAGATTGCTTTACCGTTTGTCGAATACATTGCGTTGTAGCTAAGTATAACAAATTATTGAAAATGGGAAGGTATAAGCAGTTCTCTTACCCCTCTGGCTCCATGCATCTGGGTGTCCCAGTTCTGTCTGGGGAAGTCAGTTGGCGGTATTTTGCTGTAGCTATTTCACCTGATTATTCTGGAAGATGTTCACATGTATCTGGAATGGCACGGTGTGTGTGCACTTTTGTCTGTTTTCTCGAATCGCCCTCTCGTGGTAATTGGTAGATAATTTGTACGAGTGTTGACGTCGAAAGAGTGAATTCTGGTTGCATTTTTCTCTGTTTGGACGTTTCGAATACCAGTGCAGGGCTTACGGGGTCTTACTATTCGATAGTCGTAATATTTCATTGTTTTACGAAATAATGGAAAAAATGGGCATAGCAAAAGAGCTTCTGTTTATCAGTAAATTGTTGGTCATTTTTAAGGTATGGTGAAGTGTGAAGTTTCAAGTTGGAGAACAAACGCCCAAGTTTGACCTGAACGTGGAAATACGGTTTAACCGTAATCTGTATGACGAAAAAACACTGGTATCACGTGCGAATGTTTGTTGTTGAATTTCCGACAAATGAGAGATCAGGTGCTCGTGTTTTGTAAATTTTCGTGGAAGATGTACAACACGTGCGCGAACATAACATACTCGTACCGGTGACCAGAGTTTCCTGACAAGTAATCATGTCACTAATGTTGTAGAGGTTGTAACCGTGTCAAAAAGAATATTAACTGCGTATAATTACGTTTTAATCACATGTACCTGAAACTCGAAGTGTTCCTTCTGCAGCCTAAATCCTCCTACAAAAAGTACTGCTGGTTTCGAGTGCAAACATCGCCACGTTTTGAAATTTAGGGGTTATCGAACAGAGCGAGTACATCAATCGCGGTGGAAAGATAGCTCGCCCTGCAACCCCGCCAGTTCTTCTGAACATGGCATTACCCGCAGGGCGTCTTACCTCCAATATCAGAAAGATTGGGTACTGTTAAGGATCTATAGTATAACGTATAGGTACAATCAATCCGCCATTTTGTTGGCTAAAAATCATTGTTTCCTGTTTCCTGAGATATTTGATCAATTTTTCCAACTTTTGATTATATTTCTGATTTCTATATGAAGGAGTTGTAAAATTCGTATGAATAAAAGAGGGTGTGCTCTTCATTTGGAAAGACAATGGCAGCCAGGCGATAAAAATCTCAGAAGATTCCCAACTTGAAGACTTTATACCAACTGGGACAACGGAGTTGGACAATGAGGTGCAGGGGAACTTACACAGCAGTACTCAAGGCACACGGTCACAGCTGACTACAGCAGCTAGTAGTGATAATCAGAATAAAAAAAGGACGCTGAATGCAAGGAGCCCAGGAAACAAGCATGAGGGGAAAGTTAGAGGAGCCGAGACGAGAGTAGCCAAGCGGATAAATCGAAGTACAGGAATCGGGATGGGCGCAAACCGCAGTGGATTTAATAATAAAAACACTTACAAAATTATAAATTTGTTAATTAGATACAGCAATTGTTGTAGCCGGATTGTGAGCACCGTGGGGTATAAAACTCGCATGAACTGTCAGCTACCTGCAGAGAAAGTAGATGAAAGCTGGGATCCTAATTCTAAAATGAAATCAAAAGCAACCTTAAAAGCGAGTAATATGCTAAAAGTGAGACCTTACTCAAAGCTAACCACTAAACAGGGTCGTTGTCTAAACATTCTACATTCTTAATTGCCAGTGGCGGATCCAGGATTACACTTTGGAGGGGGCTAAATGTTGGAGAAAAAAAGAGCAAACAAAATTTTAAGCATGAATGCATGATTGTTGATAAGTGATAATGTTGATTCATTGATAACGCGATATGTATTCACGAACTGTGCTGTATGAGCGCTACTGTCATTAAAAACATCGGTGGCTAAAATAAGTGGAAAAGCGAGTGAAAATTATTTTTTTTGGGGGGGGGGGCTATAGCCCCCCTTGGATCCGCCACTGTTAATTGCCAAGGGCTGGCACATGAGGGAAGAATAATTGAACTAGAAAATTCTTTGGAAAATTTGAAATACGACGTCATTGGCCTATCTGGAACAAAAAAATTAGGGGACAAATTAATAAAACGTAAAAATGGCAACCTAGTTTACTATTGTGGTAGTACAGTAGGATACAGAGGGATGGGTTTTTATACTAACAAGAAAATCATTCATCGAATTACTGAAGTTTAGGGTATTTCTGTGAACGTATTGCAGTCATGAAAAAAAATATTATATAACACTGATCTTACTCATTGGAGAGCCCTTCAATAGAAAGTTCCAAAATATTGAGCTGCGACCAATATCGGTGACCTCTATACTCATTGCAAAACCAAATACGGTTCGCAGCAGTACTAGTGCTGCACGTTTAGAAAAGAACCTATTCCCCTCCCTCCTCTTCCCATAGATAATTCTTCTCTTTCTAAAAAGGAATTTTCAGTTCAGCATGCACTGATATAGTTCTAGCGCCATGTAACATCTATGATTTATCGACTTCCTGTAAGGCTGAAAAATTGTATTCTGTAGCTATTCGAGCTTGGAAAATTAACATTCTCACACCTTCTTGAAAAGAAAAGAAATTTATGTGAGTCTATGAAGAGAAACTGGAAAAAATGTACTAAATGGCGTAAAGGTTTCAGTATTTTGATTATGCTTTATTGGGCCGCGGCCGCAAGGAAGTCAAGTGCATTATTGCCAACTCAAATTAAACTGGAAAAAATAAATCTTGAAGACATGAAGCCAAGGACGCACCACAAGGGGAGCCTCCTTCTACAGGTTTGAGAATTGGCTTCAGTTAGAAAATGTGAGCAGTTTTGAGACATTTTGTCCGGTTTTCCAACCGAAATTAGTCGAAAACCTCGACCATTTTTTCACTCGCTCCCCTCGCAAAATTGGGGTTTCTATTTGGATAAACTTTGGATTATACTTCCTCGCCCTTTCCCTACAGTTCGTCTCTGAACGGGACAAGATTCAGATTAGTAGATCTGTATCTGAGTTTCTATGTTTATTACATTGAATGAAGTATTGATTAGTCACTACAATGTAGTTTCGTATGATACATAAGATCTTGAATAATCCGAATAAATTGACCGGAAACTAATTGGGAAGGACAGATGAAAGAGATTCCTATCCGGGAAATCCCCTGGTAATTCACAGCACTATCATCGCCATGTTTCTGGGCTATCTTTTGTACGTGGTATGTCACTGAATCTTCAACGTGTTAACTAGTTCGTAAGAACAGTTGAAAGTAATAAATACGTCTGAAAAGGTCTTCAAGATTCTCAAAAATGTCTGTCTGAATATTGTGTGTGTGTGTGTGTGTGAGTGAGAGAGAGAGAGAGGGGCTTATTCATGTTTCGCAAAGATGGACGTGACGCTGGAATCCACCACACATCTGAAATGACACGCTACTGAACTGAACTGTGACTCTGAATCGAGAAGAAAAGAAGGAAAATAATGATTGCAGTAGGCTCGGCTACTCGTAGCCGACCCGACCCTAACAAGTTACCTTGTTCCTCGAGGAGGGTCGGCAAAAAAACACGCATCTTGGCTAGAGCACTGTAAACAAGGGTATAATCATCCGCCATTTTGATTCACACTGCGCCCGTCGATGCCAAATTGACTACGCGGTACGCTCCGCATAGTCGGATTCGGCATCCACGGGCACGCTGTGAATCAAAATGGCGGATGATTATACTCATGTTTGTAGTACCCTATCTTGACTCCCGACAAGAAAAAATGATGAAATTGTTGCTGCGTGACCGCAGTCTGCAGCCATTTTGTTAACAGCAATTTTCATGAAAATATCAACCCCTGAACTGAATTGTCATCATGAAAAGCTAAATCATACGGACTGGCTTCGTGTCGGGGGAGGGGGTGTAACGGTTTTCGCTCAAAAATACCCTTGGCTGGAAGAAACAAGCTACCTCGCAGATAGCGAGGTAGTAAGGGGGTGTTTGCTAAAGCTGAAAAACTTTCAGCTTTCAACTTCTAGCTTCTCAAAATTATCCTAAAACTGCAAAAAGTTCTGGCGTCTCCGCATCTCTGGTATTGTTGGGCTATCTTTCTACACTAGTATTTATGAAACAAAATAAAATCTGAAATTATAAAGCTTTGAAGCTAATATTCAGACACAGTACCGACGTCTATGCGATAAAACAAATATACGCCACGAAGCACTAACGCCGGAATGAGAGTCTTTTATTTTCATCTTTCCAAGTTGCATTTGTAAATTGCAACAGAGAGGATACACTCATAATAGTAGACCGACTTATCGATAGATGGCAGCAGTTGACGGAGAACGAAACTGAACTATAACTGAACTATGATCTGTAAACAATTCAGTCGTATTTAAAGAAAACAAGCTACCTCGCAGACAGCACGGTAGTAAGAGGGTGTTCGCCATGTTCTAGGTTGTTATCCGCTTCTCTATGGGAGTTTTACTGCATTCATTGACTATAGCTAATAAGTTAAAGTCAATAAAATGAGCTTTTCGCTAGCTTCATTTTTAATTCTGACTTCCTACACTGGTATTGATAAAACGAAATCAAATATGAAATGTTGAAGCTTTGAAGCTAATGTTCAGATTCAGACACAGTACCAAAATATACGCCTGAATGAGAATCCTTTTTTATTTTCATCTTTCCAAGTTGCATTTCTAACCCAGAAGAAATATTCATAACAGTAAACCGACTTACCACTAATTGGGACTCGGAATCAAAGTGGCTGACATCTAGCGGATGTTTTGTGAACCCACATGGAGTGATCATGGAGAAAAAATAAATGGGTCGCGCGTGTTGGGCCGGTAACTGATAACGTACCTCTCATTTTTTACTTCACCGCAGACCGCACTTGTACTAATTTTGCTACCTGACATATTAAATTTTTAATCGCAAGTTCGAATATGTAGCTCCCTACCGTTCAAATTTGAAACATGTCCGTCATTTCTTAATTTTATAATGATTAATTGATTATTAGAAAGACCTCTTATTTCCCATTCACGGCAATGTTATTTCCGGCTGTGATAACTCAACCCTTCATTAGGAAGTGCACATTAGCGCTCCTACATTCCGTTCCACATCCCAATAGATAGCAGCAGTTGATGGAGAACGAAACTGAACTAAAACTGAACTAAAACTGAACTATGATCTGTAAACAATTCACTCGTATTTAATGAAATGAAAATTCGATTGCAATAGGATGCTTGCAGCGCTGCATGCGGCAAACACCCTAAAAATGATGACGAGGATGATGAAAATTCGATTGCAATAGGGTGCTTGCAGCGCTGCGCGTGAGCAAACACCCTAAAAATCATACGGACTGGTTTCGTGTCGGAGGGGGGGGTGGCTGAAAGAAATAATAAATTTTCCTGGAAATGTCAACCATTGAATTCGCGTCGGGGGCGCGTTACGGGCGCTAAAGTAACGTTTTCTGAAATATTTTCCATGTGCCAAAGTAAAGACATGAAAATGTCAAGAATCGTGAGTTCTGGAAATCATCAATTTTGAGCTAAGTGTATTTCGAACGCTATTTAACCTAAAATAGCGTATATGTACACCATTTGATAGGACATTTTTTAGTTTGAAACATTGTTCATTTGGACAGCATTTTGGTGAGATATTCGCGAAAAACTGAACTTTTAGACGTTCTTGCCTCCCAAAAAAGGGAAAGCTCAGGGTTTGGGGGTATGATTTTAAATATGTTGTATTGCAGGGAGTTCCATACATGTTCCAATTGAAATCCCCTTTGTTCCCAAAAAATGTTTTTTCCTCCACGTGTATGTCTTTATTGCCTAAATGGTGAGTTTCCTTTCTACGCAGATGAATTTTAGAATATGCAACCGCCTGAACCCGTTTCTAGAACAGTCGGGTCTGTCAATTACTACTTAGAACTACTCATTAGACTAATCACTGTCTCTGTGATGATTTAACTCATTGAGTGATGTACCTACAGTCGGCTTGCTCTGTACAGGAAATCCTTCTGTCAGCAGTATCCATTGTTCACAAATCACCGTCTCTGAACATTTTGTTATTCTTACTACAGCCTGTAAGTGTGAACACTTTCAATAATTATGATTCCGTTTTGCCTCTAGCAAAAATACCGAATATGTATCAGCCCGTGTCTAACTGCTGAATTACGACGAAATTCGCTAAAGATTATTAATTATACACATGTAAACGTATTCCGATTCATTATTACTATTTTCTTTCTTATAACGTAACTATTTGCGATTACGAATATTTTATCATCCTTGACGTATTAATAACGTAGCTGTTTGATTTTTTACTACCCATTTTTTTTTTTTTAACGACTCGATGATGTACGTAGATTTTATACACGCATTATGACCCCCTCCCCCCGGAAAATACCGAACTTTCTTGATTAATGAAAGTGTATCTGTGTACGATCGATCGTATATTTATTATGGCCGCCGGATCCTCGAATCAATGAAATTCTCTGTATGATGTAGAGTAGTGCGAAAATTTTCACGCTGCTGACGAAATTTCGCGATAACGAAAAACAAGTTGCGTTAATTGGGCTTTTCAATGAACGGCTTCTTCGGTGTGCGTATAATTTTTTTTTTTCACCTAGAAATTCGTGAGATGTAATCGGATTGGTTGCATTTTGATAACAACTCGCGTGATTTGTGCGGCGATAGTAGAAACGAACGAATGTGGTTTTCATTAATCGCGTTTCATGTATAGCTCTGTTCATTTAGCGCCTACGACTTAGAAAAATTTTATGTAGGAGATGAATATCATATTACTGAATATGGCGAAGGAAGTGTGGCAGGACCCCCTGTGTGTCGAACGGGTTTTGAGCGCTCGGCTTTGCGCGCCTGTCTGCTATCGCCGGACCTAGATGCCTTGATTTTTGGACTTCTATTATCGAGTGATTAGACCGAATTTTCGCCGAAACTTGCCGTGTAGGTGGATCCTGCTCATGGTATACTTCAAGCTCTGCCACCGGTTTTACGCTTTTCTGCTCATTCTGACTTTGCCAAATCATTGTAGCTCTATTTATACTGGTACTCGTTTATCACATTTTGAATTTATCAATGATGTACTGAGTGTCAAGATTGATCATTTTCGACCAGTGTCAGTCCCTCGTATTTTTATGTGGATGGATGCTGGCTGGCATTGATAGAAATCGACCTATGTCCCTGGAGGCATTTCTGAATCAAAAATTCGTCAGGAGTCTGCTCAAATATACTAATTGAGTGATCGGTAAAAGCAACGATAGCAATAAATTCGACGTAACACCAATTCCTGAACCTGAAAAATATTCTGAAACTTGATTATCAAATTATGTATTAATTGATTTTCTACTTTGTGACCTCATCATCGATATTCGTGATCAACTTCCCGCTTCTAATAACTCTTATCAGCCGCGTTATCGTGTAAATGCTGGACCAAATAGGAAAGTGTTGTTTCATAGTTTTATCATAGATTACGTATGTTTTTCTTTTCGAAAATCACGTCGAAATTAGTTCGACTGTACATCTAATAAGGAACCGCCAGAGCTTTGGTGAAATAGTTCCATTTTAAGCGACATAGGGCAATTTTCTCATGAACGTATTCATATTGGAATGTAAACTTGAAGTTTCAAGTGTTTGTAGCCCTGTATTTGAGTGATCAGGTATGATTTACTGTAAGCGTCTAGCAAACTTCAACTATCATTAAATCAATTAGAAATTCAGTTTCAAAGAAAAGTTGCGTTAAATTTAACTGCATCATTACCACAAATTCAAATTATAATCAGTTCTACTGGTAGAATAATTTCTACTCGGTTTTTTGCCCTCCTGAAGATAGCAGTTTTTCTATTTGAAAGTACATGATTAGCAGTGTTGGAAGAACGCAGAAATCATCGTTCCCGTTCCAATTCGTTCTTCTCTAACTGCATGCTTCTTATTTATGTTCTTTGTTCTCCTTACCTTAAATTTACCAACGTTCTCGTTCTTGTTCCCATTTCCATATTATTCCCATTCCTGTTCTTGTTCCCGCCTTGGTCCTGTTCCCATTTCCCGTTCTCGTTCTCATTCTCGTTCTGAGAACGAGAACATGCCGTTTTTCTTTTCCTTCTTGTTCGTTCTTCCAACATCCGAGTACTGCAGTTTGATTTTTTTCATTTAAAAAATATATAATTGATGGTTTTAGGCTTTCAGAATTTTATTTACCACACCGGCTGCAAAGGTAGTTACGTTCGTTTATACACAAAGACTGACACTTTTTAACACCGGGTGTTACACCAAGCAATTTTTGCCGTTTGATTTGTTCTGTGGAGAACCCCGGAGTTCAGTGTTTGCTGTCTCTTTTACCAGTAGGGTAACACTGGTGTTAAAAATTTTAACCCTACTGCTACTCCCGGAATAGGGTTGAGTTTAATGTCATTTGGTGTCATGGTGTGTTTCTGTGGTGTTGGCTGAATGTTTATGTTTCGTTCGATTTGATGACTACAAACCCAACACTTTTGTGTACACGTGACGGCATCTCAGTGTTACACCGAGTGAACCTAAGTGTTATACGAAGTTAACTCTAACCCAATACCGGGTAGCTAAACGAACACGACTGGTCTTGGAAAAACGCAATAATCATCTCATTCCCGTTCTCGTTTGTTCTTCTCTAACTGCATGGTTCTTATCAGGGATGGGCGAAATCCATGAATTCCAAGATTTAAATCCAAAATCCTGGGGGAAAATGGATTTGAATTCAAAGTCTCAAATTCTTTTTAGAAAAGAATTTCAAATCCAAAATCCTAAATCCTCTCAATTTTCCAAAAACTGGAATTTTGAATCCAGCATTCACCCCTACAAATCGAAATGAACCCACTTCACATTTGGTACAACACATACAATCTTGTAAAGTAAATTACCACCAGACTTGCAGCTGCCCACAAATAAAAAAGGTAAATGAAGTTCGATATCTGGGCATAATTATAGATAAAAATTTAACATGGAAAAGCCAAATAAATTGTCTGGCATCAAGACTGAGAAAACTCACGTATTTCATGTTAAGTATCAGAAACATAACCAACACTAAAATAAAATATGATGTCTACTATGCGCTAGTACAATCCATATTAAACTATGGCATAATAGCATGGGGTAGTGCTTATCCAACAACAATAAAGCCCTTACAAATAGTGCAAAATAAGATCATAAAAATCATATTTAATTTCCACCCAAGGACGTCTACGATTCAGATCTATAAAATAACCAACTTATTAAACATACGAAAATTGCATATCAAAAACACTTTAACATACATGAAAACTAATAATTTATTACGCATTCAGAAAAATCATAGTATAACAACTAGGCATAACCTTTGTAACATTAGGGTGCCAAAAAAAAGTACAACAAGGGGACAACAAAACTATATGTATCAGGGCATCTCATTTTTCAATAACCTTAGTCCATCCCATAAAGCAGAAATCATGTGTACCCCAGCAAAAAATACTAATAAAATAAAAAAACTTATAAATAGCCTACTATAGCATAAACACGCACTAAATAAATAAATAAACAACAACTAATAAATAAATACCATTAAAAAATAAATAAATAAACAATAAATTTTCTGGTTGAGGATAAATATAACAAAATTCCTTTTCGTTTCCCAATTCATTAATTTGTAAACGGCGGATGGGGGCGGGGATCGGTATTTTCTTTTTTTCCTGGCTTGGTTTTTATTTTTTGGTTTTGTTTTGGTTTTTTTTGTTCAATGATCTAAATTTTGACTTCTAAATTTTAGCAACTCAGCAGTAAGCACCCACGCAGTCTTCTGTCTACCATTGGCTGAGGACATTCGCATACAATTTTTGTTGTCTGTAGCTCAGCGCTAAAATGCTAATTGTAATCAGTGAAAGAGAGAAATTTCAGCGTTCCAACTTCTTATTTACTAACAGGCAGGGACTGAAAGCTAGCTGAAAGCCGAACGATTTCGGCATGAAAACGAAAACTGGAAGTCGGAAGCCAATTGGGATCGAAAGCCAAAGCCGAATCTTTTTCAGCTTTTTTCGACTTTTTCCCGAAAATTAAAAAGTATAGACGATACTGATAGTGAGAATTGGCAAAAGTTAACTCCTGAGTCTTGGACACCCTAAAGGCAGAAAAGTGCTAGGTAATGGGGAAAAGAAAGAAAGAAAGAAAGAAAAAAAAGTAATAATATTGTAACAACTGCCCAAAAATCCGAAGGTCAAAAAGCTGGAAAGCCGACAGATTTTGGCATAGAAGCGGGAGCCGAAAGTCAAAAGCTGATTGAGTTTAAAGCCGAAAACCGAACCCGTATTTTTCAAAGTTAAAAGCTAAAGCCAAAAGCAAAAGATTTATTGTTCGGCTTTCAGTCCCTGCTAACGGGTGACCAAATGAGCTTCCTTCTCGTTCGCAGAATAGAACAACAAAAAGGATGTAAATATCAATATGTAAGGTTAGATTTTCTAGATATCAATAAGTTAATGGTAAATTGTTATAATTTATGAAATGAGGATTCTTAGGGTGTTTGCCGCAGCACAGCGCTGTAAGCACCCCATTTTTGGATTTGGATTTTAATTATTTTTGGAATCATCAAAATACAAATCCTTTGCCAATAATTAGGAATTAAATCCGGAGTCCTTTTTGGAAAAAGATTTGAAATCCGAAATCAGGATTTTTAGAAATTTGGATTTACAATACCTGAGGATTTAAATCCTGCCCAACCTTTTTTTTTTCATGCTCCTCGTTCTCCTTACCCTATAATTACAGACGTTCCCTTTCTCGTTCTTGTTCCGTACCTGGTCCTGTTCCCGTTCCCGTTTCCCGTTCTCGTTCTCATTCTCAAAATGAGAACGAGAACATGCCGTTTTTCTTCTCGTTCTTGTTCGTTCTTCCAACACTGATGATCACTCATTTATTTTCACTCGCGCAGGTGATTTTGCAGCGTACTCTGCTGCAAGTTTAAATCCCAGTGGGTGTTGAGAGAGAGGTGGATATATGGATAATTATATTTTTGAACCCCAGGCCTCATGCCAAGGCAGTGAATCCTTTAAAGAAAAATAAATAATACATTGAGAAATTTTGAGGTGAAAATTCGCGAGACTTGATTGGCATCCCTGGTGAATTTTTTGTTGAAATTTTGCCCTGTCTTGAATGGCGTGTGTCTTGTCTTTGTCAAATTCCATTTGACCATGTAAAATAGTCGGAGATTTCTCGGTGGACCGATACAGTTTGTGAGAATTGGCCCAGTTTAGAGGCTGGAAGAGAAGGAGGATGAAAAAGAGGCATGGTAGAGGGATAATGAAAGTGAAAAGTTGGGTCGATGCAATCCCATTTCCTTGGCCCTTGCCCCTATCTTTTGAATTTCGAATTCCAGTTACTCCAGTTTTGAAGAAATCCTTGCTTACTTTGTGGATGTTCTGACCTAACGGACTTCAGTGTACGCTAGCATTTAATAAGCGCAGTAAAACATGCCATCCAAATTGTTGTCTACCGCGAAAAATTGAAGGGAGAATTTTTAAAAATTGAGGAGAACGTTGGTCCACTTGAAAAAATGAATGATTGAAAGAGCTGTCAAAATTGAACTCGCTTTTTTTTCATTGTTCACTGACTGAGTAAAAAGTGTCTACGTTACCGATTTCTTACATTTTCTGTAAATATTATAAAACGACGGAGTATCAGGAGCAATGCTCACTTGGGGTCGAACGAAACACATCAACATTTTCCCCCCAATTTCTATAGTCAAACCGATCTAAGAATTTGCATTTTGGCATGGAAAGAACGGGTAAGAATTTTGTTGAAAAAATATTCTTCTTATCGATTGTGTGAAGTGACGTGTATGCGCCGGGTACTCGGACCTTGTAGTCTATTACTACATAGCCAAAGTGGGAATTTCACTGAGTTCTATCCTTTTGACTTCATTGGGTGCTGGATACTCCAGTCATAATGCTTCTCGCCTTGTCCCGGCTATTGCTGGGCACTGGCATCAAGGTTTCCTCCTCTTCTCCATAGTGCCTAAAGGAGCTGCTTTTCCCCAATCCTATTTGTAGCTCCATGTCCAGTTAGTAGTCTGACCATGAGCCTTTAAAAATATTAAAATTCTGTCATGATCCTCGGCACTGGAAGTGTTGAGTGGTTTTTACATAGTACGTTCTTTCGCCTTATTTGCTTTTTTCTAGCTGAAACACCGATGTAACGATGTAAATAATTACAGCCCTTTCAAAACCGTTCAGTTTGATTCTCAAAGCCCACCCTCGCACCCCTCACGGTGACCCCGAATTAGCTTCCCAACCAGTTTTAGGTATAAAATATACTTCAGTTCTCAGAATGTAAAATGTAGATTTGAAATGAGGGGCTTAGCTTTTCCTGATGTATTAGAGGAGGGGGGGGGGTGAACCGAACTGGACGGGTTTCCATCATATTACTTTATCGTCACTGTTCGATTTCTGCTTGGAAACAGGAAGATAAGGGCTAAATACATTCGTGAACCCCATTCAAAACTTCAGCTCCCTTGGGCCACGGAAGAATTTTATTATTTTTCGAAGAAATTTTGCGCACTTGATGCTGATTTGCAGATTTGTAGGTCGGTTTAACAGTGAAATTTGATAGGAAATATCTTTGTGCCACTCTGATACTAATTAATGTTGTTGAAATTCAAAGTACTTGGCGATCCAGAAGTGATGCAATTCTTCGAGATTCCAGTACAGTAAATCATTTTAGTTTTCGCAAAAGTGTACATTACTTTTTTCCGTTAATTTCTTGCAACTTCATCGAACTTTTTTTCCAATCAGTAAATTTCAATGTGCTGATTTAGTTTGAATTTTCAAATTTCTTGCTATCCTTGATTTTTCTAAACGTGAAAATTCGTCTAGTAAATTCATGTTATTTAGAAAAAAATAACAGCCCCTTCGGTTTCTTGAAATAGGCAACATGTTACGGTTACAAGTCGTATGCACCTGTGTTTTCATTGAGTGTGGTCATCTTATGAAATTTTTCTTAATTTATATCCGTATGTGAGAAATTGATTGACGTTTTAAGTTGACAATAGGTATAAGCAATAATTGCAAAACCAGTTGTAGGCGAATACAAATCAAATTTTCAGAAGTCATTCGGCGAAAATGCCGAAGTCCTTTAGTTTTTTGAAGTAGGCAATATGTGACTTTTTTTAAAATTCTTTTCTGTGACGTAACCATTGAAAGTGATCATTGATAGAATTTTCTCTAATTGTGCTCAAATGTACGTGGACGAACCCCGAGAGTGGTACGTGGGGAGGCTCCTCAGATAGTTGTGAAAATGGAGAACCTTTATTTGCACGTTGAAATAAAGCGAATAAACGATTATACGATAACGATAAAATCGAGTGTATGAATGAAAGGAAATGTGCCAATTAACGTTACACATTGCACTTTCTTTAGAAATGAAATTCTATTGACTTAAAATGAATTCAACGATTGAAAAATATATTACCTCTTTTTTTTCAGGTACCCTTTCATGGGCCCTCCTCAAGTCTCTCTCAACTTTTTGTCAGGCCTGAGTTAGTTTCACCTTATAGGATAAGGAAACATTTTAGCACCATCAAAGGGCTCCTATCCCTTTATTTTTCCCCAGACAATTAGCTCACTTTTTTTCTTGCTAGCATCCTCACACAAGTAGGTATGACCGAGATCCGAGTCAGTTTTACTGTTTTGGACTATTCTAGACCTTGAAGATCTCTCACCAGTCGTAGGTTCGCTATTCATTTTTTTCAATTTTACCCCAAATGTCCTCAAGTCTCCCTCAAGTATTTTTCAGACTCGAGTCAATTTCACCTTCGTGTAGCTGGTATAGGATAATGAGAAATTTGGCTCCATCAGAGTGCCCTCCATCTCTTTCCACTCTTCCCCAGAATGATAACCCAATCTTCTTCGTCTGCTTCCTCCTGCTAGTGTGACCCCGATCCGAGTTCTCTTCACATTTTGACCCTCCTCCCCTAGATTCTAAGCATCCCTTATCAACCTCAGGTCTGACATGTACCTGTTTACTTCTAACCCAAGTCCCGTTTTCAGTGGCTCTCCTCGAGTCTCATTCAAGAGTTTCCGGAAATGAGTTAGTTTCACTTAATCGTAAGCGTTTAGGGATCAAATTTCAATTAGGTCAACTTGCAATGTGTATCGCTGCTTAAAATTTCTCGTTGTTCGACATATTTTGGGCAAACATTTTTTCCTACTCGAATAGAAATATTTAACGTGCATCCATTTCTTCCATGGTTCGTTACTTCCTATTTGCAGAGAATTCATTTTTCAAGCGTTACCCCCCCCCCCTCTAATCGTTCGTACTTTCTATTTTATCAGACGCTTAAATGACACTCGTTGTGAAAATAGCCGCAGATCAAAATTGAAAAATTTGCAGGGTGACACTTTGATAATTTTCCTCTCATTTTAAGTGATGTAAGGTCAATTTTGGTCATTGTCCTCCTAAAATGGGTATCTAAGTCATTTTTTGGGAAGTTTCTCAAGTTTCTCCTTCAGATTTTGGACATTCTGCAGATTATGAGGAAAATATTTGTTTCCTTTATCTCTTACTTCGGCTATACAGTGTAAATAAAATTGAAATTCAATTTTCCGATAGATTACCATAAAAACTTACAACGCAACTCTAGCTTGTCAATTGTGCCTGAGAAGGACAATGACTAAACATTATAAAACAATCAAGTACGCAGGTATAATTGGCAAAGCGTGAAGAATTTTTTTTTATCTTCATTTTTTTTAAATTCAAGTTTTTTTGTGGAGAGGGGGTTGATATGTGATTATAGTGGGTAAGGAGAAAAGCACCAAAAAGAAGGAAAAGATTGCAAATGATCTCCAATTCTGGTAATTTTTTGGTCTCAAATTTAATTAGGTGGTTTTTCATTTTTTTTCCCTGAAATTTCGAGTGATCACACTAAATTTGCGGTATTCGTCGACAAAATTTTAAAATCGAAGACAATTTTTATTCCTTTATATCCCGTTCGGTCTTACTCTCTCGTTTTTTTTTTTTTTTTTTTTTTTTTTTCTTTCTTTAGCGTGTTTCGATTTCAGCATTTTCCCGATGGGGGCAAAGATGATATTTTTTTGTTGTAAAAGTAAGGGTGTCTACCGCGCCAATACGTCCAACAAAAGTGCAATATTTGAAAAATGGTCCAGTAAGTCCGATAAAAGTTCAATAATTTTAATTAATTTCAATATAGGTTCAATAAAAATTGAAAAGTGAGGAATTAGGCATTATTTAAAAGAAGGCCAATTTATGGAATCCGAAATCCTAGCCTAACTTTCTTGGACTTCTTTTCTGTATCTCCAAAGTACTCAAGCATACTCTGCGTGGTCCCTTCTTCTAGTGGTCGTGGTAAAACATAAAAAGTTCGAAAAGTGTTCAATGAGAGTGCAATAAAAATCCAATATTTTTAATTTTCAAATTTGTCAGACACCCTGAAAATTAGGATTTGCCCTTCTCCTCCTCCTCCCTCGAAGTCGCTTGAAAACATTCTTCTTGCCGACTTACTTATCGCATACTTTTAAATTGTGGTATGTTTCATGTTAGTCAACTCCTTTGATTTCGAGGTAGGCAATATGTTTTGTAATGTTTTTTATTCGATAGTGAAATGTCACCTTCAGATTTCTAGTTTTAAAAATGTAAATGTTCGAACGAATGGTGCGGAATCCAGGTGTTGAGTATTGTTGAGAAGAGACCATGTTGTCATTTTGATCTTATAGCTTTTTTCGTGCATTTGCCTCCTAGGTTGGGGTGTGGAACCGTCTGTGCATTTTGGTTAAATTTTGATTTCAGTTAGGTTGCTTTTGTGCTCCCGAAGGTTCCATTTTGTCATCCGTGCGCTAATAGGGAAAAGAAACGTTCCAGTTCTTTTTTTGAAAAATTCCGTAGTATTGGAGATTCTGGGTCCAAGTTCGAGCTTTATTTTTATCGTTGCTGCTAAAACTCGGTGGTAATCTTCAGTGTGAACTGTAACTCTCCTGTGTGGGACCATCTGTGTAGTGAGCGTGTTCCAGAAGGTTCTATATCAGCAACCTCAGCGTGCAGTGTTTGAATATCAAATCAAGTATTGAAAACGCAGTACTTGAGATCTAATTCAACGACCAATAGGGTTGCTACCGCTTGGCGGATGGTATTCTTGTCGCCTGAAATTTTATCTCGTTGATGGTGAAAATTATTAGTGGTCAAGTGTACAGCTGTTTCGTACTTTTGAATTTTTTTCAAAGAAGTTTCGCAACTGAGATCTGAAATTCCTTTTTTGTCTAAAAGATCTTGGCCTATATAGTTTTTAAAATTTCGTTGATAACATTTTCGCCATCACTTAGATGGAATTTCGGACAAAATATATTCTGTTCGCCCGACGGCAGGAGCCCTATTGAATGGAATACCCTCGGAGGAAATACGGACGTTTATTATTCTCAATTTTCACGTTAAAATTTCGTACATTACGGCAAAGAACTTGGAAATAGGAAATAAATGACCGTTACAAGTCCACCGAACTTGTGTAAAAGTCACCACGTAAGGAAGGTCCTACTTTCAGCTTCCTCTTCTTCCTCCAGAGAAATATGCTGTCACTACTGTTGCACATGGCGGTTGTTACAAAACGAGAATATTAAATCATTAAAACAAAGTCAGAGTCATAAATGAGCGGCAAGCTTCACTAATAATAACCACCGCCGCTCGGTGTTCGATTACGGTTTCAGTGCGAACGCTGATAAAAAAATGCTTTTATCTCACTTCCTATTGAAAATCTCGCCCTACTCATTGGTAAAATATATTAAGGTTGTCCTTATCATGGGTAAGATAAGCGAAAATATGTAGTTACATCGTTACAAAAATCGGAATCAATGATTATCAGGAACTCCTGGCAGTAACAATGAGGGACGAAAATGTGTTCTTGTTTTGAAAAATAGTGGTGATCAGACTGGGTCTCCCGAGTGGATTAAGTCCAAGACTACTCACTTTGAAGGCAAATAACGATCCCTTCTGGAAATATACGTATTGGAGCTTCAAAATTGGCAATTAAATTCGATTTGAAACATTTGTCTTCAAAATCAGTGGGGTCGGGAAGTTTCTTCTTGGGGAGTAAAAAGTTAGGACAAGTCGACAAGTAATAAATAAATAAAAACGATGTCCTCCTGCAAGCGAAAAATCGTGTAAAAAGCTACTGCGACTCGGAATGAAAGCGGCTGAAATCTAGTGGATGTTTTGTGAACCCTCATGGAGAAAAAACAACCTCTGGAGGTTACTTAAGTGCAATTTTAAGTGATTTTTTTCATTTTAGGGCACTTGAAAAATTAGGTGTTGTTTGAAAATACGGCTGTCATTTCTTACTTCACCGCACTTGTATTAATTTTGTTACCTGATTATTAAAATTTTATTCGCAAGTTCGAATATGTAGCTCCTTGGAGTTCAAATTTGGAACATGTTCGTAATTTCTTTATTTTAATGATTTTTTGAAGAAACCCTATTTCGCATTTACGGCTATATTATTTCCCTGCATGATCACCCAGCCTTTAATTAGGAGGTGCACATTAGCGCTCCTACATGCCGTTCCACACCCCAATAGGAACTTTCCAACGGAGTCTGCGAAATCTGGTGGCTATTTTATGAACCGCACGTTATCATCAATGATGAAACATAACAACAACAGTGAAGCAGGATACTTCGTCAATTTTACATTACTATTTCACTGTTTTCCACCAGAATTTATTACGTTATGATTTTTTATTTGTAATTAATAAATTAATTATTTATGATGATTCATGCTGTGGACATAATAAAACGCGTTGATTGTCTTAACGAAGCTATTAGAAAAGAGGAAAAACTAAAATCTTAATGTACTGTGTGCAAACTAAATGTAACTGATAAATTTGATCCTACTTCACTGTTGTTTGCTTCATCAGTAACAACGATACTAGCGCGCCACCGCCTTGGAAAGTTCCTGTAGCCCGGTATGATAATCGGCCTATGTCGATTTTTTCACATTTTCTTCAGTCCTCTCTTTGCAGTGGTAAAAGAAAATTTCAAAGCCAATCGGCCCAATGCTACCCTCTCCAGAGGGCCGTGACTTCAAAATATATGATTTTCACACTTTCAGCTCGAGTTTGGGCATTTTTCGATCGGATGATACAGAATTTGGCATGTACGTGATGGCCCACATTATAAATACAACCAAATTTTCTGAAATTTGTTTAGTCCTTTTTTGACTTCTAAAATCTATTTTGAAATTTCGAGAATGGTGCTCACGCCTATATTTTTGAGCTGACAAAAAAAAATTATGGTTTACGAATATTTCTCAATATATCCCCCATCCTGATACCAACTTTCAGCATTTCTAGAATGGTGGCATTAAACGTTCGAGAAACCACTCTTTTTTTTGATTTCTTTTACTTATTTATTTATTTATTTTTGCTTACGAAACTGAAAACCCAGATCCAACACCAATTTCTTTTTAAGTAAGAGCTGCATGTATAAAGAGGAACCTTGGCTACGCACATGCGTTTTATACGGAAATATGAAACTTCGATTTTCACTTTAGATTGATAAACAGTCGAAATGAAATTTCAAACGAAAAATGAATAAATAAAACAGAATCTGAATCGAATTCAAAATGATTGACTCACTGACTTATTCTCGTGAACGCGGTTGGAATTTAATGCATAATGTGATGTCACATCAATGACAAAATGTTATTGTTTTTCCCTGATTTTTTTGTGTGTATTTTTTGTACTATTTTTATTGATTATTTTCAAGGTGATTAACTTGAACTTTCATTTTGCATATGAATTTGAAGTGTTACCTAAATGATTTTGACGCGCATATATCTAATGGCTAAGTACGAAGCAACAATTCTAAGGACAGAAAAACGTTACCACTGTGACGTAATTGCGTATTCCTCTTTACGTGGTCATTCGTTCCACTGCCGACTGAATTTCTTCATTTCTTCAAAATACCCGTTTGTTTATCAGTGTGTATGTCCTTATCAAATTCTTCCTTTCATCATGAATCAGATCTACGTATACGAAGTAGGGGAGACTCGTGTATCATGGAACTAAAAATCGATTTTTGTCTCTGGCGCCCGGACCAAGTAAGCTAGGAAGGTGAAACTCCAGCCTCAGATACTTTGATACTTTCCAAAGAAAAGGGATCCTTTTATAGTCCCCCCCCCCATTTCGTGCCCTGTCACAATTTTGATATTAAAAAAACATTTTCTGTCCCGTGGTACCTAACTTGACATGTGCCATGGGAAATGAGGTTAGTACCATGGAACGTGCGAGAAAAACGAGTGAAATCGCTGTAAAAATTTTTTTTTTTTAGAAAAGTATAAAAACAAATTAATGGACGTTTCGAAAAACTTTTGGGAATTTTGAGAAAGATCGATATCCTTGCTCCTTGGCGAATAGAGTAGAAAAAACGAAAAAAGAAATAGTTTTTTGAGCATTTAGGCATATGCCACCACACAAAAAATGCTGGAAATTAGCATGAAAGTGGGGAATACATTGAGAAATATTTGCAAATCAACATATTTTGTCAGCTCAAAAATGTCGGTGTTGTCACCATTTTCAAAATTTTAGAATCGAGATTAAAGATTAAAAAAGGGGGGGAAATTCCAGAAAATTTGGTTGTATATTTATATCGGAGGCCTTCACTTACATGCGAAATTTTGTACCATCCGACCGCAGAATGCCTAAAATCGAGCTTAAAGTGTGAAAATCATACATTTCGAGGTGACACCTCTCTGGCGAGGGGGGGGGGAGATTGTGCCGAATAACTCTGAAATTTTCTTGCAAACAGAGGACTGAAGAAAAATTTGAAAAAATCGACTTAAACCGATTCACCTATTATATCGGGCTACCTAATTCCGCGAATTTTTCTTCCAAATCTCTGAAGACACCGTGTTATCATCTTGCTGAATAATTTTTTCAATTAAAAAAAAATGTTAGGGGGTTTGAATGGTACTTCGTTTCTCCTCCCATTTTTTTTTTGAAGGGGATGTAATGTACTCTTGTACCATCCTACCACCCCGTGTCGATTCTGACGTTACTATTCAGAATTAGGGTTCTCGAACAAATCGAAAGTGTTTGGAAATGTTCATTTTTCCGCTTCCCTCCTTCTCGCGCCTACGCACGGAATTCGTTTTGTCAATAATTAACCAGTTGATTGGAACTGCTTTCTGTCTTTGAAATTGAAAGTACGTCATACCATCAAACGTAATCTTGAAGACTGTGTCTGCCCCCCTTTCAGTACAGTTTGTACATGAAAGTAAGTTTATTCAATTACGAATAATGAGGCCTCGAAAAAATATCTGAAGAAGTGTAATTACATATTCATTCCCGAATAAGACCCGCAGAAAATATCGTATTTGGAAAGTGTGGTACACGTACGTGTACGCGCAGCTATTTGTAATTTTGGGAATCTGTAAATAAAGGTAACTGTAACATGATTCGCATTTTCATTAATTTTTTTTATTTTAAGGCAATATGTAATATTCCAAATGTTAATTGAGAGCTGCTCAATGCGACCATACAGCATCAGTATAGCGGTTGTTGAAAATAATAACATTTTCGATTCATTTACTTGCCCAGTTCGAAGAGTTTCGATTTATGTTTTTCCCTTATCCGTTTATTTTTTCCCTCCTGTTACGTCTTATTAATATTCACCGAGATTCGATTCGAGTGCTTTCTGCCGAAGTCGATGAGTTTGTTTAAGGCTGAAACTGGGCCGAAAATTCGTAGATTCGAAGAAGTTGATGATGAGACCTACCTATCATTTTAATTCATATTTTGCTGTATTCGTGTATCTTTGGTATTTTTTCCCTTCGCTCTTTCTTCATTTTCAGTGACTGAGTTCTCGAATCGGACTACCGGTGTGTTGGCAAATTGGAAGTCATTTGCAGATTTCGATATTGGAGTAGAAATGCTTCGTTATTTACCTCGACTCGGTTTTTGATCGTTTGAATTGAATTTGGCATAGGAAACGTCCAGCTGTTGGGCTGTTGCAGCTTGTCTTCAAAACACTATTAGAACAATCTGACGTGTGGGTCTGGAAGGCTTTTTCAAATGGATTTCATTTTAAAGGTTTTCTCCAGTTGTTTTGAGAGCATTTATTGAAGTACCCTTGATAGTACATTAATTGGCTCATGGCGATGATCAAGTATCGAAGAAATCAATGTCAATAACTGTCGATAGTATTTTTCAAATTACACATATATTTGTGAGGCGCCCTGTGAAAAGGTACCATACTTGTTTTTGAGTCTTTGGTTGAATCTGGCGTGATAGAGCACAAATGTACTTGCATTTTGCTGTAAGCAACTATATTTTGAAGATGTACAGTCTTAATTTTGAGGAAAAAGCGTTTAAAATTCTAAAACAGAAAAATACACAAACAAATCCATGTCTCCGTGTCTACTGTGCCAATCCGTCTCAGACTTTGCTAACAGGGTACCCAGTTTTTTTCTAAAATTAAAAGTCCCTAACCAATTGAAAATTTCAAATAAGTCACCGAGTGTCGTCGCACTTGTCACCTGACTTTTCTCTGACGTTTCTCTCTCTTTTCCCTAACTTTCCCAGACACGTTTCAGAGCGGCTTAAAAGGTGGCTAAACGAAGTTGCAGGGCGTGCATAAAGGTGTTCGCAATATTCAAAATTTTGCAATTTTATTACGAAGAATAAAAACAAAAACAAAACTGGGTTATAAGAATCAAAAAAACTTAATTAATTTGCTTCAATTCGGCTTCAACCACTTCAAAGAACAACACATGGAAGTACTCTTTCGGAGGCTCTCTTATAGAAATATTTTTTACCAAAATCCCTGACTTTCTCTAACTTATCCAAAATTTCAAAATTCCCTGACTTTTCCGAATTGTCCCTGACCTCTCAAGAATTGGACATACTGTATGATGTCCTGCGAACCTGTACGAAAACATTCTGCTAGGTTCACAGGCAGCTAATGCATGATTTGAAAACAGTGGACTCATCAATAATTATGCGTAGCTATATTGATAACGCGCGTACAAACGTAAACAAGATCGATGCGACTTATGGTACCTTTTTCGAACACCAGCCTGTAGATCGTAATTTGTTTACAAACGTGAAATATCAGGTCCTCGACGACTACATTCTGTTGTACACTGTTGTTAGGTGTGTCTAGGAGTAGTTTCCGCTGAAATTCGAAAAAACGGAATAGCTGACTTGAAAACACATTTTGTACTGTAAGGCAGAATTCACTTTTCCGACATATGGTACATTTTCACAGAGCACCTCGCATTAATGTCGGTAACTAATAATAAATTTTATGGACATTTCTTCCCTGTCAGATCAATGGTATTTCAGTGTTAAGTGCAACCCCAAGGGCACACAATTTTGATTGCACTTGTGGAGGATTTCATACAACGAAATTCTCACCGAGGCTGGAAGGTGAAGCTAAAGGTCTTTATTTGTAGAGATTTTCCACTTGACGAGGTTGTAGCTATCGAAATTTTACCGAGTATATTTTCTAGATCTCCATTTTCTGCACGGTTGAGAGTAATGCAAAAATGAATTGATTAGTGGCGCGATGGGGTTTCTGTCACTCGATTCCGAAAAATGGACTTGCTGCGTTTTGAAAAAGCAACTCTCCCATAGAAATCATTAAAATAATGTAAACCGATACCTGATGGGTTGTGGCTTCTTCGAGTTAGGTTAGATAAGAATGTGACGCTCATTTTGAAAAACTAAACGAGATTTGTATTACCGCAAATCAGAAAATAAAATGTCTGAGAAATTGTGCACAAAATAATTAGGCTAGTTTGTAATCAACAGTGAAATCAAGTTTTTTTTTCAAGATTGTAGATATTCGTGTTCATTGACTGGCACCTGTACTAGCTACTTATAGGGTCAATTTTTTTTTTGGAAAAAAACTCTAGTCTGCAGCCTGCAACACCACGTGTGTATTGATTTTATAATTTTTTTTTTTTTTAATTATTTATTTAAACGAGAGTGTATTTACTCCTAAAGTTTGTTTGGATGATATGAAGTCATTCATTAGACAAAATAAATCGTAAAAATGACTTAGTTTCTTCCGAAGTATCATAATTTTTTCATTTTTCAGTTTGACCTTTTTTCCAAGTGGCGTAATTTGAATATTTTTTTCTTTCTTTCTTTATTTATTCAGTGTAAACGTAAATTTGTTATTATTATTATTATCTTATTTTGTTATCTCTTAGGCAATACAGTCATGAGTCATTCTCGGATATTTTGTGATAAAGGTCATCCTTTTTCATTCCAATAACAACAATAAAGTCATGTTCAGATATCTATTTCCATTAAAAATGTTTCTATTTCCTGAAAACGAAGAAAAACTTAGGTTCGTCTCTTTGGAAAAACGTTCCTCGTAGTGTGATATAGCCAGATTATTCTATTATACTAATATTGGTTCTGCGAGCATTGCCAGAAAAATAATGTAACAAACAGTTTGAATGTATTAAAATTTGGAAGATACGGGCTGAATTGGAAAATAGTTTTTTTGTTGTTCCGCGGTTAAATTCCTTACATATATTCAGCGAAGCGAACCCTTACTCAGATCAACGAAAGACATTCTTTTAAACCTCATCAAATGTTTCTGAAGTTTTCTTCGCTATACGTTTATCTTCCGAAAAAAAAAATAATAATAATAATAATAATAATAATAATAATAATCGAATGCACAATGCGTCAAGTACACGGTAATATCGGCTACTTTCAAAGCTCAGAGAATTCTGGTTACTCGAAATTGCCAATAATTATTGATACCTAAATTAGGTGTTTCAAGTACACTCGCGGTAATAAATTACCTGGTTGGCGTGAAATGGTGGCACTTTACTGAGGGGAAATGCTATTGTCTCCAGCGAAACGAATTTTGTGTTTTCAACTTGTAATTTTCCATCTGGTTCCGAGGATTTTTGAGCTTCTTACGATAAGGTTTGTCTGAACTGCAATATAGTGAAATAGAGTAAATCATAAAAACGAAATGTAACAAGGAAAACGTTTCAAGATAAGTTTTCACTGCTGCAACCTATTGTTCACCAGAAATGATATCTAGTTGATGTAGAGAGCGCTGTTATAAGATTATGAAAAATATACGTGTTTTTTTTTACTGACTTATGCCGTTTTTCCGCTCAGCAGTTACTTGCATTGTAAGAACGTTCTAGCTAAAATGAAGAATTTCTTGTTTTATAAAAACAGTGTAAGTCAATAAAGAACAACGTTAATTTTTCTTCACACAGATCTTTTCATAACGCTCTCTACATCGGTCTACACATCATTTTCAGTGAATTGTAATTCAAGTTGCAGTGTTACCGAACATTGAAATCTAAACCAAAACTCATCTCGTCCGTCAATTTTAAAATGGCAAAACTTTTGTGTGGCGGAGGGGAGGGGCTCTATAACGAACGGCCACTTTGTTCACTGATGTGTAATGTGTATGAAATTGTAATTTTGTGTTGGAAATTCTGTGTGGTGATACGCACCACATGGAATTGCCCGTGTGGTACATTTTGTACTGTGAACCACATCTAATGCTCGCTTGAAATCCATACTGGGATTTGGACAGCCCACCTTTACATATTATGTGGTTCTATCCGCAAAGCAATAACCCGCTCCTGTAACTTGCCTGTGATATCCAGCAGGCAAAGGGGTATGGATCTTTCTTAAAATTGTGATAACTTTATTTCCGTTGGAAAATTTTGCTGATAAGACGCTGGCAGTGAAGTCCCCTCCCCTCTGAATAGTGCGGCGGTTATGGACCAGTACCGTGCATTTTGTGATACAAGTATGAAATTAGATACAGTCGCCCTAAAATTCGGTTCTCTTGAAATATCTCTGAACAGTTGAACTTCAGAGAAAAAAGTTTCGAATAAAAGTTTTCTCCATCAATGTCTCTACAAAATGATATGTGAATATGCTACTATAGGCCTGATAGAAGATCCAAAAACGTCATGCACTAGACCTTCTTAGTCTTAATTGGCTACCTAATCCATAATTTTGAATATTTTATTATTATTATCTATCATTATTATATAGCCTGTACTGAGAAAGGAACATAGCGTACCCTACTCTGCCCAATGTTGAGCATAGGCCTCCCCCACCTTTCTCCACCTTTCCCGATTTTCCGCAGCTCTTCCCCAAAGCATTTCCGCCGTTTTTATTATTTCTTCCCGCCATCTAGTCAGGGGTCTACCCTTCTTCCTTTTATGGTGTAGTCGAACCCAATATAGAACTCATTTTCTCCAACCATTTGAATCAGATGTGTATAATTACCCCGCGTAATCAAATTTCAATTTCTTAATTTTGTAAGCTGTATCACAGTTTCTTGATTGTTCCATTCACTTTTTCTCTCTGCCTTATTACGAGCACACTTCTCAAGATTTTTCGCTGTGTCACTTGTATATCCTGTTTTGTTGGTTTTTGGTAAGCGACCACGTCTGAGCTCTGTAAGTCAGGATTAGGTATACGACACTTCTGCGTATTCTGATCTTGTTGTTTATACTTATTTGACTTTTTAGTGTTGTTTTAGCATTTTGTATGCTTTTATTACTGGGTATACTTGAGCGAAAACCGTGACGCTCCTGTTACTATGACGTCGTACTAGTGAGTGGTATACTTCAGCGAAAATCGTGTTTATATATTTCCATGGAAATTTATTTATTCCAGCCAGTGGTATACTGAAGCGAAACCCGTAACGCCCCCCTTGACATGCTCCCTCCTGCACGAAGCTAGCGCCATTTCGACTCAGAGACGTCGGGGTTTTAGCATTTTATATGCTTTTACTACTGAGTATACTTGAGCGCAAAACGGTAACGTTCCTCGGAGTAACGCTCCCCCCGACACGAATTCAGTGGTGGTTGACATTTACTGTCTGCAGCCGTGTTGTTGATAGAAATTTCCATGGAAATTTTTCTTATTATGTTACGAAAGCATATAAAATGTTGCACTACGTCAAGACTTCAGGCGCGAACCCGCAATCGAGTCGACTTAAAATCGAATGCGGCATCTGTGATCAATTCTTCCTCTCACGATTGGAGATAGACAGAAAAATAGTACTAGTAGGTAATAGTGGAGGGCAGTTGTATTTTATCATAAGTTAAAATATATTGATCTTTCTAATACCCTCCCTCCCAGGGGTCTGGTTGGCCGAGTGGATAGCACGTTGGTCTCGGAATCCGGAGGTCTCGGCTTCGAGCCCACGTAGCTACTCGTCAGATTTCGACCTAGGCCGGTTTTTCGGCCAGACGGGAAGAGCTCCCCGGCGTCTCTGATGTAATGCTCGAAAGGGCGGATTCCAGGGCTCGGGTGGAGAGCAAATTTAAAAAAAAAAGAGAATACCCTCCCTCCCCTTTACACTTCAAAGGAAAAAGTTCAGCTGATAAGGCATTACGACATAATCAGTTATCTCTTTGTATTTAAAAAAAAATATCCACCTCCGCCTCCTTCTCCTTTTCGACCCTCTCTTCCTTCTCCCTCTCCTCCACTTTTTTCTTCTCCCTCTTCTCCTTCTTCACCCTCTTTCCTTCTCCTTCTTTGCCTCTTCCGTCTCCTTTTCCTTTTCCTTCTCCATCTTCTCCTTCGCAATGGGAAAAAATACCATGCAAGTTGCCTACCTGAAAAATCCAAAAAACTGCAGGGGCAGACCAGCTACCATCTCCTTCACTACTGATAAGACATAAAAACAGATATAAATGTCTATATATTGCTGATGAGATGTAAATATGTAAAGACAAGCATGGGACTGGTCTATACATTGCTGATAAGCCATAGCAAACATATAGACCTATATAAGATAGACATGAGACTTAGAACGTACCCTATATAAATATTACTGATAGCTCTCCTTCACTACTGATAAGACAGAAAGACACTAAGACAGTCTGAAATTCTCCTCACATACTGATAGAACATGAAGACTGACAAAAGAGATTTATCTATATATTGCTGATGACTCATAAAGTATAAGAACATAGAGAATCTTCGTACTTTTTTAGTATCGTTAGTTACTTAGTAATTTTTCTTAAGTTGTCAGCCCATGGTAACGAGGGAAAAGGGACACTACTGCCTTGTAAAATAGATTACCCCTCCCCTTCTACTGCCCCAATTTGCCTTCTTAAAAATGTTGTCTCCTCCTCTGACACAAGAGGCTCGCCAGGGGTTCGACATGTTACATTATTCATTTCCCATTATTTTCTATGGATTTATCCTTCTCCCGTTCAAAATTATGTCTGCACCTTATTGTTTTTGATCAGTTTCTGACTGAAATTAAACATTCTGTACAATAATACAATGTCTATAAATGATGATATTTAAAAAAAAAATCTTTATTGGAATAAGATGAAAGACAACTTTGGGCATTATGACACAAAATCTTACCCGAACACACATTGAAGTATTATGCACTCGGCTGGTACGCCATTCGGTTACACGTTTTAAAACTGAATGAAGACTCACTCGCATTCTAAGAGCTGAGCGTACGTTAATGACTCGAAGCAGGTATACCTACGGCTCCACCGACCATTCATATGGATCAGCTTTGTTCAGTAGTTGCTGGAACTGTCTTCTATTACTACCAAAATGTTTCACTTGCCTATCTTTGAATAATTCTGAGAAAAAAATGTTCCATTAATGCTGCATGATTTCTTCCAATATCTGCATATTTACCCCTTCAAATATAAGAACAGGCACACATATTATCTCTACGTTATCAGCATGAATTGAACCAGCTGAAGAGAAGTCATGTATTTCGAGACACTGTACGTATTATCCACGTGTTTTGGGACCAAAAACTTTTCCACGCGTTTTTTATTCTCGCAGAGGTATCTGTTTCTTGTTCATATTCCAACGATACTACTTGCTCAAAGTATTTGTATTCATCGACTATAGTAATTTCTTCATCCCTTAAAATACATATTTTTGTTTCGTTAACAGTTCTGTTTTTGTCAAATTTATTTCCAGGCTCACCTTGCTACTTTCCTCTCCAAGCTCATTAGCCATCTCCTCCAATTCCTTCAAGTCCTCAGTCAACAGTACCGTGTTGTCAGCGAACCTGAGGTGGCTTAGTCTTGTCCCATTTATGATGATCCCTTTGCTTTCCCACTCCAATTTCTTGAAAACCTCGAGAACTGCATTGAATATTAGGAGACAGACCCCTCTTTCTTTTACTCGTCAGAAGATCACCGAAATCGTGTAAATAAATTTGGAGATATGAGCTTAGTCTTTCTCTCTCACTCAGGCACATACTATCTCTTTCTCTCTTCCCTTCCACCAACCCCATTCGTTTCTCTCGCTCGTCAAAGATTTATCAACGAAAATGGTGGATCGGGGCAACAAAGACTGACGGGCTGTCTCTGTCCCCCTCGCCTCCGGCTTCTCTCGCTGTGCAAAGATTTATTAACGAAAATGGTCGATTGAGGCAACAAAGACTGACGCGGCATGGTGCGAACGTGATGGCCCGATGACCTACTAAGGAAAAAGCTCGTGTTTCAAAAGTCTAGTTGTAGCACCCATACAGATCGATACAGCGGCAACAGCAACAGCATCAACAAACATTGACTGGAGAAATCTAATCGAACACGGGGAGGAATTTACGTGTGTGTGTACGAACTTTCGACGATTTTTATTTCATTTTTTTCCCTTAATATTATTATTTCTTTCCCTATTTATTTTTTTCGTCTTCTAGCGAATATGAAAGTGCGATGGCAGAAGGTGCGAGGAAAATTTTGAGAAAAATATACGGGTCGAGAAAAATGTACGCGGTTCACGTGTAAATGTGGTACGCCCAGTGAGCTCCTCGTGTAAAAAAGGGTGTTCGATGCCCTGCTTGCCGTTGTTACGTGCCGTGATATTCCCGGACTCGTATAATGAATGGGAAGTTCATTCTCGCCACCATTCAGGTCTACGTGTACATTGGGAGTTGAGAGGCGTTTTTATTTTTCGTTCATTTTTTCTGGGTTTTTTGCTGCATATCGAAAACCTACGGCCGTTGGAAATTTTCCGAAGTATTTATTTATTTTTAAACAGCCTCGCAGCATTTTGGAAGTACGAAACGAAAGCATATTAGAGCGAGCCGAAAAAGAAAAAAAACAACTGAATTTCGAATGCTAAAACGCAATGGGGGTCTTGGTATCGTAGCTAACACAGGGTGTATGTGGGTCCTTCGAGTCGAAGTCCCCTCGAAATCCCATATTTTGAAGAAAAGAAGGGTCCTGTACCCTCCGTTTCGAAGAAAATTCTCTAAAATTTCAAAAGGAGAGCATTTTTTGAAAGCGGAAGTAAGATATTGAATTTTCTTTTGAACAGTTAGTTAGCCTCTCTCCTGTAGCTAGTTTTTCAACCTCAGTATGGAAATGATCAACCCAGATCGTTGTGAGACCTATAGTCAACGTATGCACCCCCTAGTTATTATGTTGAGAACGTACAAAGTAGCTGAAGCTTTCATAGGCGGGGAAATGGTAAAAACTAGACAATGTTTATATTATGCATTCTATCTTGACTCTTCCTTAAAAACTGCTGTTTGAATTCGTCGCTGATAGCTGCTGGAGTGTCTGTCGGTGTCCTTCTGTATCAACAGTTTTACTAGCCAGCACTGGGCCATTCATTCGAAAATGTTCCGAAAAATATACTCGAAAGTTACCATTGCCGTATCCATGAATATGGCGGGGAGGGGGGTTACCTAACATATGGTGTATTTTAAACTAAATTCATTTTCTAATGTGTCTGAGATCCGCATTTTCTTGAATTTTTAAGCGCACGGCCGTACCGAGGAGGGGTCAAACCCTTAACACCCCTCCCCCTTGTATACGGCCCTGAAAGTGACAAAGTATCCTGAAAAAGTAAATTAAAAAACATTACAAATCGAAAATGAACTCATTTATCTGCGAATGAGTTCTGATTCTTGGCTTGTCGATTATCGATTTTCTGTTTTTAGTTAATTGATTTTGAAATATTGAAGCTGGTAGTTGAAAAATTTGCAAATTTGATGAAACATTATAGAATTACAACTGTAAACGGATACGGAGCCGACATCAAAACAGGAGCTGCTGCCAGCTAGCTTCGGCTCCGGAGAAAATTTTAATTTAACCTTAGCTTCGACTAAAATTCTTGAAATTGGCTTCGGCCTCAGTGGAATTCTGAATTAAGCTTTCGCTTCGGCCTCAGTGGAGTTCTGAATTAAGCTTTGGCTTCAATTCCAGCAGATAATTTTTACCTCGCTGCGATTCCTGCGGAAAATGGTTAACTTTTAGGCTCCGAACCCCGGCTTCGGTTTTTTTCTGAAAAATTAACTGGAGTGGTCGTATCCAAATTATATTTTAGTATATTTTCTAAGCCAATTAACGTTATTGTATTACATAGTCCCCCTTGGTATGGGGGTCTGGTTGGCCGAGTGGGTACTGCTTTGGTCTCGGAATCTGGAGGTCCTGGGCTCGAGCCCACGGTAGCAACTCGCCAGATTTCGACCTAGGCCGGTTTTCCGGTCAGAAGGGATGATGGCTAAGACAGTGCTAACAGCCTCCCCGACGTCTCTGAAGTAATGCTCAAAAAGGCGGATTCCAGGGCTCGGGTTGAGAGTAAATTAGAAAAAGAGACTCCCTTGGTATGCGAGATAGCCAGGGTGTCTACAAGACCAGGGAGTCGAGAAACGTCTGGATTTTTGAAAGTAGGCCAGGAAGTCAGGAAAACATCAGTTTCGAGGAATTTGCTGAATGGTCAGGAAAAAATTAGTAAATTATCATCCAGTGTTAGATTCTTTAGGGAATTTCATAATATGAATAAATCGGAATCCAGTAATAATATTGTATGGACGTAGTAACTCCGTACAGGAAACCTTTCCTCATTCTCTTCACAACTTAGTTCGCGCAATATAACTGCCTGATGCCAAAGTGACAACAAAGAAGGAGGTCAGGAAAAAAATTTTAAACCCTCTGTGTGTGCTACCTTGGCGGGGGAGGGGTCTTGAAGAAGAACTAAAGGTCCACAGAAGAAAGAAAACTCCAACAGATACACTCTGATGGAAGCAAGGGGAAATTCCATCGGTATTTTTCCCTGGAGGTGCGTCTCCACTTCCCCAATTATGAAGAAAACTGGAGAGACGCAACCTACTAGTCGAGAGACAGGAATATAGATGACATGGTAGAGAGCAAATACCCTTGATTATTATCCTTAGAGAACATGCTCGAACATTAATTACTTGAGAATATTAATGAAGAAAGATCAAGCGTTTGCCAAACGTGGTTCAAACACGAAACGTGCTTCAAGTTATTGTTTTTCGTTTCAAAATTTGTTCTTTTCATTTTTAAAAATCATTTTTCAAGCTGATTTATTTGTACAAATTTTTTGGTATTATGAAATCCAAACCTTCCGAGCTTGTTGGAAGCACAAAACTTGATTTAAATTTTAAATATAATAAACTAGTTGACGCGCTTGGCGGTTCATTTTCCTCTCTTTTCTAATTTTCACTCTCAACCCGAACCCTGGAATTCGCCATTTCGAGCATAACCTCAGATACATCGGGGAGGCTGTTAGGGCTGTCTTAGCCATCTTCCCTTCTTGCTGAAAAACCGGCCTAGGTGGAAATCTGGCGAGTTGCTACGTGGGCTCCAACTCGAGACCTTCGGATTCCGGAATCAGCGCGCTATCCACTCGGCCAATCGGACTAGACCATAGTTAGATAAGTGAGCTTAATGGAGGATCACTGGTATCTAGCTCGGTAACGCAGTGCACGTGAGTTATTACCGATCAAACGAATTATCGGGTGCTCATTCAATTTCCCTCACATTTGGTTTCCCGACTTGAGACTGACTGAGTATAGGTGTCCCGTAGTCGCAGCTATAGATACCTACTTAATATCGGGTAGATACATGTTCCTTTGGAATGGGTAGGTAATCTTGTGTACCAAATTGAAACTTTGATTAGTAATACTGTGTGAGTTTGCTAAATTGAGCTAAATAAGGTGAGTTAGATAGAAGAACACTGTTATCTAGCTCTGTGACGCAGTACATGTAAGTTATATGTTACTAATCAAACGCATTATTTGGCGCTTAATTTCCCCTCACATTCGGGTAGATACATGTTTTTTTGAAATGGGTAGGTAAACTTGTGCACCAAATTGAAAGTTTGATTAGTAATAGTGCATAAGTTGGCTAAAGTTAGTTAGATGGAGGAATATTGGTATGTAACTCTGTAACGCAGTACATGTAAGTTATTACTAATCAAGTGCATTATTTGGCGCTCAATTTCCCTCACATTCGGGTAGATACATGTTTCTTTGGAATGGGTTAATAAACTTGTGCAACAAATTGAAACTTTGATTATACTGCATGTACTCGTAACAATGAACAATATTTTTAGCTGTAATTATCTTATATTTTCATTATTTGATACATGAAATACCTACATGATACATTTTTATATGCAGACAAACAATAACAACTGGTCTCTGCTTCGTGTGTGCGCGTGCGTTGATGGATGGGTAGCGATACAGCGCCTGGTTGCTAGGAGGTCCCGTGCTCACTGTTACTGAAACCTGCAGAAGTTTACGATAGGAAATAACTTCAACTCGTATTGCATTCAATCGGAGGGTCCTCTGATTCATTTCCAGTTAATCGCTTCCTGTTTGTGTTATTCAGACGAAAATTTTGGTGTTTTCAAAAATTCAGTCGGATAATTAGAAGAAATGCTGAATATATTTTCTAATAACTGAAATTTTAGGGCTTTTGGAGCTGATACAAGGCTGAAATTGGGTCGCGTGGTACGTGAACGAGTACGAAACAATATCCGAGATACGTGATCGCGTTAAATCAGATAGGGTACTTCGAGCTTGTTTTGAAAATTTCAGATTTTCAACCGCTTAATAATTTGTGAAGGGAGGCAAGTTACAACCTAGAAATTGTAACATAATGTGAAGAAGTTTAGTGTAAAACACTTTCAAAAAGTCCAAGCCGCAAAATTAGGGGGTTCAGAGAGGAAACATTTTATACCCTCTTCTGATGAGAGTACCAAATTTTTTCAGCCTAAAATCTTCCCAAAATTCATACGAACACATCTAGAAAGTACTATCACCCCAGCTGTTACGATTCAGTTCACCAACCTCGAACAAACACACAACCCACGGACAAACAAACACATTTATATATGCCTGGAAGAGATGTATTAGTGCTTCAGTAGCGTACATAGGAAATTCTGTGGGGCAGCAGGGGAGTATGACAATCTGACAGGTAAAATAGTAACTGATGTTCAAAGTTTCGCCCAAATTTTGCAAATTCTGACTGACAAACGTCAAAAAAAGACTCGGGTCTGAAACCTTAGCTAATTTTGGACTGAAAATACTTCACTGAAAAAGGACTCGTGTTTGAAATTTCGCCCAAATTTTGATGTGACAAAATCTATTAACTAATAAACAATGGCAGCTGACGTGTGTTAAAAAGCTAATTTTATAATTAATCGATTATTTCTGAAAAATCCGTTGTTCAGTTAATTTTATTCTAACGATTCGAACTAATAATTTTTGATCAATCAATCATTTTTAGTCAATTGATTTTTAAAATGAATTTACCATTCTTGACTATTTTTTATTCATCAGTTTTTTAAAATTAATTAATAATTTTTGATTAATTGATTATTTTTTAATGAATTCCGTTATTTTTGTTAGATCAACTGCTTACAATGTATGATCGAGCATTTTACTACTAACGATGGAACTTCTACGAATTCATTCATTCGTACAACTGACGTAAATGTATCCCTCCTCTCCGTGGTACTTTTATTAGAGACAGAACACTATAAATTCTGTTAATTATGAGTACCTTACTTGAGCGGAGTTGTTGTAGTAAACAAAGAAGGAAGTGAATTCTCCCCCTCCCTCCCCCGTCGTCGATCTTTAGGTCCATGTTGCTGGATATTATTTCTACAACACTTGTAACTTCTGTGTCTTCCTGCACTGCTTTTTACATTAAAAATTAATAACAAAACCTATGTTATAGTAATTAATACTACCTTCAAACATAGGCCTAAACCTTTTCCGATTGGATGCATCGTACGGGAGCCTCCTCACATTTGGGTTAGACTGGTCGTATAAAAATCATCTACAAAAATCTGTTTCGCATCTAAAATGTTGTTGCTGGATTCTAAAATTTTACGTTTCTGCTTGTCTCTGGGGTGGGAATATACAATATATCCATAATATTACTTGCTGTTGTATTACTTGCTATTAAATCTGTCTCCCCTATTGCGTTTTCGAATAATCGGCGTCTACAAGAACGGCTCACCCTGAAATGTCTAGGCTCTAGGGGCAAACTGCTACTGAACATTGTGCGAATAGTTGATAAAAATGGAAGAGTTGACGTGCATTATGCGTGTATTGGCCAATGAGTAGCTTGTCGAACTTCCTTCACGTTTTGTCGACCCATCAGCCGGCAAATTTGTTCACTATTTTTAAATCGTCAGACTTCGTCGAATGAATCGTGGATAGGAAATTGGCTGTTCTAATAATTCGTGCAGCAATATACCGAATTGCGATTCGATTTTGATTCGGTCGGGCGGTGAAAAAATGTGTACCGGTCGCTCGTATTTTGCAGCAAGTGAGAACGGCAACTGTAAAAACAAAGTAGAGTAAATTATGTTCGCATGGCGGTGTGTCGATAGTTCTTGTCGGTTGTTGCAGCGGCGACGCCTGTAGCTCGTGTTTTGGTTTGGGAAAACACAAAATTCAACTGCTACTGCATTTCACGCACGAGCACACTGGCAGGGCAAGGGGGCAACAAGTAGTCTGGATCTAGTGTGAAAGGTTTCGATTCAAGGTGAGAAGAGTGATGAAGAGTCTTTTAACAAGTCCTGAGCAGTCTTAGCGAATTCTGAAGAAGTTTGAATCAGCTGTAAAGGGCCTTGATTGAGTCTTAAAGTGTCTTAAACAAGGCCGGAAGAATTTTTAAAAACCTTGATCAAGTCTTGTAGAGGCTTGATAAAGTCTAGAAGAGCCGTGAAGTCTTGAGCAAGAGCCGTCTCGAATGAGTTTGGTTGAGTCATGGTGTGTCTTGAATGATCATTGAAGGGTCTTACACGAGTCTCGAACGCGTATGGAAGTCTTTTACTAATTTTAGTAATGTTTAAAGAGCCTTAACCAGGTCTGGGAGAATCGTAAACGGATGTTGAACTGGTCTGAAGAAACTTTGTCAACCTTGGAACAAGTCTGGAAGAATTGAAATGATTTTTAAATGAGCATCGACGTGGTTTAGCTTGTCCTGAGGTTGTTCCCTTCTTCCCGAAAGAAGAAATTGATAATACCATGGTGAACGTTGAGAACGCTGCAAGAAATTTTTGTCCAATGTAGAATTCGGACCAGACAAGCAACAACAACGAATTAAATCAACAACAACGATGCAAGGCTAGAAAATCACTCGGATTTTGATTAAAATGAATTTTATTTGCTACAAGGCTTATTCTTGTCTATTTTCCGTTAACCGCATTCATTCTTGAGATATTTTGAAAAAACATTAGAATTACCACAAACTACTGTGCTGAACTCTCCCTTTTCGCCCCCTTTTACTTATCAGTTTTTCTTCAATCGATGCTAGCGAGCTTACAATTTGCCCGGTCCGAATCCAACAGGTTGGAAAATTTTTATCGCAGGGTTCGAACCTCCTTGAAAAAATTAGCACAAAAAGTAAAGATGATGACTTTTTTTATTGTTCATTTGGACCATCGTATCTAATTTTCAAACAAAAATCGGAATACACTTTGATGTTTGCATTTTCAACGCCAATGAATAATATTAATAATAATTATTAAAATTATTTTAGACTCCCGTGTACTTCTCGTTTATTACCATCCTAAGAACATAAAAATGATTCTAATTTTCGAAAAGGAGGCAAGCGCTATTTAATTTTTATATATTTCGAATTTTCTCTTTTTGGATTGCTTCCTGGATCCGCCTCTGACTGTACTGAATGTTCTAAAGCTGTAAAGTCTCCATGTGATGCTGATGTTTGGATCAGCAATCTGGAATCGGATATCGATTTTACTTGTGTATTGATCCTTTTATGTGGTTAAAGTGATTTCGATGAGTGATCGCATCAGAGGCTCGAAAAGAGTATGAGATTCGTTCGGAATTTTATGATCACGGTGCTTCAAGATGGTGCTGAGTGAAGTATTTTCTATTTTTGGTCAAACATCAGAAATGCAGTGTGTTCTGTGATTACAGAGCTCTTGGGGTTCGTACTATTTTACCCATGTTGGATTTAGCCTTACACTACGGGTATAATGTTTCAAGTTAATTTTGAAAATCCAGTTTAGCAAGATCAAGTAGTTTCATTGTAATCGTAGGACTAAACGAGAAAATCAGGCCCGAAATGTGAAAACTAGGGTGGTTTTTATTTTTAGAATTCGAAGAAGTCGAAAAAAACTTCACGTGTTAATTCGGAAATTTCCAGATCGGTTTCGTATATTAAAAAAAGAAACAAAGAATCGATGGAGCTCCGACAAAATCGGTGTAGAGTAGGCCTAAATGGTGTCCTGAAAGGGTTGTTAAAGTTTGTACTGGAGAATAACGTTAATTTCGAAAGACCTTGGTCAGTTATTGGCTGAGTTTGACAGTTATAGCCCACTTTCATTCTAACTGAGGAATATTTTTGTCGGGGGGGGGGGGGTGCTGAGTTCATTTTCAAACTTATTTTCTCCTTCGCTCCTTGATCTTAGACGCTATTGAGGGATTTGATCTCTTTTTTTTCCAATTAATGGTACCAGTCTGGACGATGTTGCATTCCAAAATCAAAGAACGATAAATGAAAAAAATTCCTCGTAAAACTCTTGTAGCAGGGTCTATCCCAGGGTGTCTATCTGGTCATATAAGTTAGTCATATGAAGTAATATTTTTTCTTTCTGAAGTCATACAAGTTTTGTTTTTTTTAACGTGTGACTGAAAAATTAATAACTTGGTACTTCCTTCAGGCGGTTTTTTTCCCCTCACATTTATATTATAATACCTTATTCTACAGCGCACTCAGCATTATAATTAATTACCCCTCGGCACTGATGCGATGCCCGAAAGGGTAGTTTCCGGTGCTGGGGGTGCGATGTCATAGGGGCCACGTTGACATGCGTGCATCGCCATACGTCCCACCACACCATTGTAATTAATTACTCGTATTGTGGAATGCATGTCTGCTGCCTGCATCATCCCTGTCAGTATTGGGACGAATTACCTAAAAAATGATTTGAATCACGAATCATTTTGAATTTTCACGATTCCAATCTCTTCGAATCAGAAACTTTACAAATACGCCAAAATATGATTCGAATCACGAATTAATTTTTTTTTCCAATTTTTTAAGTACGTTTGCTCAATTGATGATTTTGAGTTGTATCATGACATTCATCTTCATCACATCTTGACTGGCTATAATCCGGATCATCGATAGTATCTTCAAGAATTCTGTAGTGATTATCTGTGTTCAAAATTGAAATTTTGATATTCGCTATGAAAATCCTTGGCCTATGAGCGGCATTTTTTTTTCAATTCATTTTTCTTTTTTAGTCTTGAGGCCCAGATCAGATGCACATTTTATACTTTCACAGATCACAGAATACCATAGTTCATATTTGTGACCTGTCCAAAAGAAAAGACTTTACTGACATCGAACTTACAAAAACAAAAGAGCCCTTAATGACATACTACTGAGGGCTTTTTTCTTGAAACAGTTCGATACCACTAAGGGCTTTTTTTCTTGTGACATGTCATATTTCACAGAAACACAGAAAGCAGTATAAAAAGCAAATAAAAACGAATGCCAAAAGCCAAAGCAAAACTGTTTTCTGATTCAATGTGGAAAGAATACAAAATATTAAGGTAATTTTGTGTCAAATTACCAATGGAAAGAGCGAGCAGTCCTAGGTAAAATAATAGTGAAGTGAGTGGCGAAATTCTGCTCTTTCTTGTGAAGAAAAATCTCTGTGTAAACTATCTCACTTTTCAATGAAAAACATTTTTTTGAGGTCATATAAAGTCATTTTTAATTTTCCATCCTGGTAGACACCCTGCTGTATCCTCGTTTGTAACCTCGACCCCCCAGTCATTTTGTATTCGGCAATTTTGGCAAAATTTTTCTCAATTCGGCAACATTTCGGAAATTGATATTTTGTATTTTACATACCGATTTCCCTTCTTTTTTTTTTTTCCTTTTTAAATACTGAATGAAAAATTCCATTCATTTTGACAAAACTGTGTATTTTGTTAAATCTGAGAAAAATATGGAAAGAGGCATTTTTAAAATTTCTGTTCGGAAATTCGGCATTTCTATAATCCACACCCCCTAATAAAAATTGCTCATATCGTCTCTGTTGATGAGTACGTCAAAACTAAAAGCTATTAAAGGAACAAATCATGTTTTCTATCGTCAAGAAGTGTGTGAAACAATGTTATATGTATTTGACTGCCCGTAAAATTAAAATTATGTGTGAGTTTATTGCCTATTGAATAACCCGAAGGAGCTACGAAAGATGTTATTTCTGTCTCAGTATTTCTGACTTCAAACATCGACTTTCCGATCCTGAAAGACTTGATCCACTAAAGGTTTTTTCTCAAGTGCAATCAAAACTGGTGACCAGCTGCCACCCTTCAAAAATTGGAGAGACCAATTCTTTGTTATTTTGCCAAATGGCATAAAACTGATCACTCCTTTTCGACTATCCTGAGCATCAAACTGTATTATAATTGAAGATGCTGTGGTGATTCAACTGCCCACGATCATCCCATGTACATAACGCTTAGTAAATGCCGCAAAGTCATAACTTGAAAATCATGCCTGATTTTTCAGGAGAAGGTTTCAAAGATTTGATTGACTGAAAATGTCGCTAAATTTCTGGATAGTAAATGAAAATTTATAATTTTGCTAATTTCAAGGCGTAATGAAATGAGTCTCGATGTATAGATTACTAAAAAACGGTGTTTGTATTTTGAATTATGACTTGGTTGTATTTAATGAGGGATGTGTATATATCAAGATAGAAAATTGCTACACAGCCCCGTAGCCAGAGTTTATGTGTGGGCTCTATGAACCGTTTGGGGGGGGGGCAACATTTTTTAACGAGCGAACAGAAAAGTGTACACGGGTTTGATATTTTATTTCAGTGGGTGTCTCGCCTCGGTGTCTAAACAGGGTCGGGTAACTTAGCGAGAATGTACTGGGGCCATTACATAAAAATCCCATTCCCAATCCCAGCGTCCCAAATTAGTTAACCAATGTGTGGTGGGACGTATGGCGATGCACGCATGCCAAAGTGGCCCCTATGACACCGCACCCCCGGCCACAGGAACTACCCTTTCGAGCATCGCGTCAGTGACCGGAGGGACGCCTTGGGGCCGGGCCCGAGCCCCCATTTCTACGTGCCGGAACGGTGCGCGCGTCCTACCAGGGCCACCATGGGGTTCCCTACTGACCAAGGTCCGCACTCCCAGAGCGCTCGCCAAATTAGTTAACCAAGTTTTTGTTCTAAAATGTTTCTGTGATATTCGTTCTCGTCATCCCTTCTTTCTTTCTCGTTCAGCGTAATGATGATTTTTTAATGGTGGTATCTTTGCCTAGGGGGGCTCAAGATACCTTTAGAGGGGGCTCAGCCCCAGCTTTCCCTCCATGGCTACGAGGCTGTTATTACACAACTCCTTTATGATTTATTTTTTAGAATATTTTTATTTTGCCCATGAGAAAACTGAAAATGGTTATTTGGGTTGTGTGCTGTCGCTTCTCGTCTGTTTCTGAGCTTGCTAAGATGCTGTCGCACCAAACATACTCTTCGAAATTTATCGAACATTGAAACATTCTTTCTTTAATTTTTGGGGATAGGCAGCGTTGCCATCTCTCACGAAATTTCGTGAGATTTTAAGAGTTTTTAATAAAACTATTTATTCCTATGACACGACTAGATACCAAGAATTTTTCATGAAAGAGATCTGGCAACACTGAAAATAGATATTTTATTGTTCTTTTAAAATCTATTCTCAGGCAAAGTTTTTATCTTTTTACAATGATACTGAAACACCCTTGTCCACTCATCCATGTGTGTGACTATCTTTCTGCCTGGTATTTGTGGTATTTTGTTATTTTCCGTTTCTCTCCTTGTTTCTGAAAACAAACTCAGTCGGGATGGCAGTTGTATTTCCGAAGTTCTGCTGCAGATCTATCATCTCTTGATCTGATCTCGTATGGTGATGGACGAGCAGATGGAAAACTAGACAGCAAAACTGCCACCAAAAACATTTTACCTAGATTTCTGGGAAGCATTTTCATTCCGGGCCAAGCACTAAAGAAGAGTGTTAATTAGCCCGAAATTCGAAGATATTACTACCTGTGAGGTTTTGAAATTCTCTCTTTCTCTTCGTAGCCTTCAGGTGACGTATGTACGCTGGTGAGGATGAAAGAGGCTCAAGTGATCAAATACCAATTTGCTTTCGTTGCCTTTAAGTCTGTCTCGCGACAATGAGAGGTTACAAAAATGCCCCTAACTTGTTCAGCGCGATCCGTTTATTTAAAACGCTGTTATTTTGTATTGCAGAATTAATTAAAAATAGTTTCGAAAATACATACACTCGTCTCTTTTGTTATTTATGTGCTATACATATTTCGGATAATCGAATTGCGTTTACCGAGTTCAAATTGATCAAACATTAACCGCGACTGGCCCGAGTCGAGTGGGGTTCCATTTTGCGTGGATCGGTGTTGTTGGTGAATTCGTCATTGTGATAAATACTGACTGGAAACGTGCTGTGTGATAAGGAACATGACAGTGCATACCCCGAGGTAGACAAACTTTTTTGATAACTGATTTGAACCAGATAGTAACTCTAAAAATTATCCGCTGTTTTATTCCATTCTTTTTCGAAATTTCCCGATTAAGCGGAAATGGAAATTGATTTGAAGACACCAGTAACGCCAACTGAGTAATCAGACTGTTTTTTGGTTTTGGTGCTGAATTTCGGAATGACCCATTTCCTGCGTTCCTGTCGATTTGAAGATACGAACCACTGATAACATCAATTCTATGAAGCCAACCTATCGGACTGTTTTTGATTTTGGTACTGAATTTCGAAGTGACCCATTTCCTGCGCTGAATCTTAGTAACGAAATTCAGATCTTGACCAGCAGTGAACTAAACTGCGTTATCAAACGCTCAGTTTCAAAATAGAAATGAGTGTTGTGGAAAAATAAATATTGTGAATCGAATACCGATATTGAATGGAAAATTGAACGGTCAGTGGAGACCGAAAAGGAATTATACAATGTAACATGCGTGCACAACTGTGCATGTATAACTGTGCAGAAAATATTGCTAAGTACCCAACAAATGAGCCAGTGCTAGTTGAAAAGAGCGAGCAAATAATATTATGCAGAAAAATGCGGATATCTGGATTTCGACTTATTAAAGGGGGTCGGTTGGCCCGATGCCGGTGGCTGCTTCGTGGCTCGACTGCCTTTCGAAACCCGCTCGCTACGTTCGTTCACCTTACCTACTTTCAGCGGGGCATTCATGAGAAAAATTTCAAATTTCCGTATACAGCAACGGTTTTACGGTCCTGAAATCGATTTTCTACTTCTGCGTTTTTCATGAGAACGGTCGGTCGCTGGGAGAGCGTGTGTCGTGCTTAAAACTGAAACTGCGTTTTGCGAGAAGTGCAGTTCTGTTGAAGACCAAAATGGCACCTTATAGACGTCAAGGTTGTTTCCCCAGTTACAAAATTGTCTTTCAGAGTTCTTATGTTGTTGATTCTGAATTGGGCGGTCACGTGTTCATCTCCGAATTACTTGAAGTACTGACCTACATTTCGCGAGCTCTTACCCAGCAAGGTATACAGGGATAGCGGCCGAACCGTAGTTATGAGGGGGTTGGGGTTCAACCCCCCTTATGGTTTCCGCTTATACTAGATTAAACAGTGTGTTTTATATTGATGTATCCGCTGTGCTCTTTGTGGTACCCCCTTAGCGAGGCCTACCTGTGGACTTGGATTGGCAGATTGACCGCGGACTTGGACGACTGCATAGTGACTGATCGAGCCTATTCGGAACGTGTTACTGGCATGTTTTTCTTTGAGTCATATTGCATAAAATCTTTTAAAACTAGATGTATAGGGATACAGGAATTGAAAATGGATTTGGACTTCTACATGACGACTGACCGAGCTTATTGTAGCGTCTTAGGCATGTTTTTCTTTCGAAAAAGATTTAGTCTTCGAGTAAATATGCATTACAAGGTGTTCCGGTTCGATCAGGTCTCAGACGGTGTTTGGTGCATAGAAGCACAGCGTGAATTGCATATCAGTGTCATGCATTGCCTAGCGTATGCCTTGAAGAAGCTAGATACAGAGCAGTAACCCAGTAAGGACGTTTCACTCGAAAGTAGCTAATTGGCTTTACGACTCATTCAAATTCCGCTGAGGCTCGTTTCCGCCCTGAAATTCATGCAGGATTTGCTCTGACAATTACGAAACTTATTTTGTTTTTTAAGACTCATTCGGACTTTCAAGATTTTTTTAGAACTAATTTAAATTATACCGAGTCTTGACAACTCCTTCAGACTCTGATGAAACTCTCGAAAATTCTTTTAAGACTCGCTCAGATACATTCAGGTTCAGTTGGTTGCCATTCTGACTCTGTGGAGACATGTTGAATCGCTTTGAGGTTTTTTCAAGGTACAAGACTCATTCAGACTAAGAAGTTGAAGACGTATCATTCAAACTCGTTTTAACTCATCCTGTTTTTGCTCTCGAGCAAGAATAGACAAAATAATGCCATTTTGACCTTCAGCGGCGTAGTACAGTTATGCCGACCGCAAAAAAATTTCAGTTGAGTTAATAAAGTCGAAGTTGCATGTTGCGTGTTGAAACCTAATATTCGTCCGATTCTTTCACAGTGTTTCAAATTCCGATAAAAACGTCCTTGTCGACCAGCTGGGCAACGGACTTTTGCGGTGGTCGATTCATCTGCTTTTAAGAAAAATTCTTCTTTATCTTCGCCTGAACCAGGGTTGCCAGTTTGTGGAAAACCTGGAAAAGTCATGGAATTTTCATCAGGATCATGGAATTTTGATTCTGTGAATGACGAACTAAGTTTATGGCTTATATTCTATCAAAATTGATCATCAGTGAATAATCGCGCTTAAAAGAGGAAAACGTTTCCCTCTTTATTCATATTTAATTAAGAGTATGGCTACCTGTTCGTCATTCGAATAGTTTTTGTGTGTAAATTGTGCTGCTTACTATTTGCGGAACACAGCACCAGACAAATATAATGCAATAATGCTGGCATTATAATCAGGATCAATGAGGAAAAATGTCTCGCCAAAGTCCATAATCTCTTCGCCACTCGAAAAAAGTCATGGGAAATAGAAAAATAGATCTGGAAAACCTAGAAAAGTCGTGGAAAATCATTCTTGAAAAAAAGTGGTTACTTTGTTAACGTTGTAAAATATCTTTGGAATTCTCTGTCTCGGCCCCAGTGAGGCGTACGTTAAATGTCACATCATGCTTGCATGCAATGTGAGTAATATCTCTGTCAGGTATTCTATTGGGAGATCAGGGTGTCCTTTATTTTGACAAAGTCCGAATTTTTTCACGGTTCTGTATAACAGAAAAAGTTTGCCAAGTTTGAAGGCCGTGGAACAATTTTAATCCGACTCCTAAGGAGGGTAGAGTTTAACATGCAATTTGTACGTGGGTTTCGCGTCGTATATTAGTAAAAATTAAAAGCTGAGAAGAGAAAAATAGCTGATAAGACCAATATTTCGAGGGCATAATGCATGGAATATCCCTCATAACGAGGCTTCAAAATGCTGGATAGAAGATGAAATTAGCATTTTAGACGAAAGTCAATTTGCGAGTACTAGAGGTCACCGTTTTCGAGTTTGAAGGTGAACCTTAGATCTGATCCTTTGCGGTGCCACAAAAGGGGGTTCAGTCTAAAAAATGTTTGTAATTTCGAGATAGTGTTCAACGTATCCAGGGTTTCAGGGTCTCTGAATTCAATTCTTAAAATAACTTACGACTTTAACTCTCCCTCGCCTGCTGCTTCCTCATCTTTGTTTCCTCCACCCTGATGTTCTGCTGAAAGGGACTGAACGAAAAGAGCTAAACCACTGTGAGTTTCTCGAGAAGCTGTTGGATTTATACAGGGATTTGCCTAAGTTCGTAGCCTCGGAGAGGAGAGCGAGTTGATGTGGATATTGCGTCCGCCGAACAGATAAAAAGAATGACTTTGCTTTAGATGCAAAATTTGATATTTCTGTGTCTACCGGTCCAGGAAGTTTCGGAAAAGTCCCGGAGGCTAGAAGCAGGTCCTGAAACCCTGGAAAAGTCATTGCCCGATGTCCCGGAATTTTTTACAAATGTTGGACACAATTCTTCCCTGAAACTTGGACTGTTTCCACGATACAATATTATTTAAACTAAAAGTGCGTGCGTGTATTTGAAGGGTGATAGGACTGTACAGTAGAAGAATACAGGTAACACTGTTTTGTATATTGAGCAAAACATGGTATTCTTTGCACCCAAATTTTTTCCAGGAGTGTCTTACAAAGTCCCGGAATTCCAAAACCAAATTCTGGTAGACATCCTGTATTTCCACTGGTTGCCCTTCTGGATACGTGGTCACGATATGAGCCTGGATTTGCCACATTCAACAATGACTTATTTCTTAGCTTCTCACAGTTTATTTCAGGAATATTAGTCTAGGTAGAGAGTGAGAATTCCAGGGTAATCACTTTCTGGAAAACCGGGAAAGGTCAGGGGTTTTTTCAAGCTGGAAAAGTCAGGAAACTGCTATAATTTTGACCAAAATCAGGAAACTTTTTGAGAATAATAGAAATTAAAGAACAAATGTTTTTTGTTTTTTTTTTAGTGAGACACTTAACGCCTATAGGCCATGGCCTCGGTACATCTTAATGTGTATAATTTAAAATTATTTAAAACATAATGGGTATAGTGAACTTAAATGAGGTGTGAGAGATTGTTATGAGTTATGAAGGAGACGAGGTGGGATATGTTATCGATGAGAAGGTACTGATGTCTGCGTAAAGCGTAATGACTTATTTCATTTACAAAAATCGTCTTCAATGAATATCAAATTTAATCAAAGCTGTGTGCAATATCCAAAGTATAACTTTGGAAAATCTAAAATTCTCACGAACTCGAAAAATCCGGATAAATGTTTCCCAGAAAATAAAGAACTAGATATAGCATCAGAAACAACTTACCTGGGCCAGCTGATTTCCACCAAAAACAGAAACGAAAAAAAAATCACGTAGAAATCCCAGTTGCCTGGAAGAAACATTGGCCACTTGAGCACACATATTCAAAGGAAACTAATAATAAACAAAATTCGGAAATTTGTAACATGTGCGTAATACCAGTGCTTACATTCGGATCCCCTACCTGGGCCATCACCTCTAAGCTAATTAATTAAATAAAATCGATGCAAAATTGTGTGATGCGTTCGATTTTGGATTTGAAACTAAAAGACTGTATGAGTCTAAAATCTATCAAGAAAAAATTACTAAAAATGAATAACTGTATTGAAACCATAAAAAACTTGAAATGGAACTGGACAAGACACCGCACGACTATCCCCTACCAGGTGGGCCTACCAAGCGACCTTCTGGTTTCTGAGGCATAGGAAAAGAGATAGAGGTAAACCAAGAGCTAGGTGGAGGGACGAAATCGACAAATTTTTGCAAAATAAACACTTCTAGAAAATCACGTTGAGGCTGACCTTGCTTTCTATGGGCCGGAGGTACACTTGGCAACTTACCGAAGATACACTTACGAAATGTAATATAGTATATTGTAAGTTGAGTACCTCGCAGAATAAAGGTTTATTTGATTTGTATGCAATATTAACTGAAACAAGTAACTTTGCTACTCGAAGAAGGTCGGCAACGGCAACACCTTCAAATTGCGAAGCTGCAGACTGCAGTCGCGCAGCTCCATCACTTTTATCAACTAAGAGGAAGGTACTCTGCAATCAATTCCAACCAATTCAGGTGGCATCTTTTTAGGAAATTGTAATATACGCTAAAGACAAAGAAGGAATTTTATTTTGATTCAAACAAAGTTTGCAATATGAATAGGCGTAACCAAGATTATCACCAATGCTATCAACACTTGTTAACTGGCATCCAGTTTCGAAAACGTCCGAAGTACATTTTTGTTCGTCGTAATTACGTACCTCAGCATTGACATAGAATGGTCAAAAAACAGAAAAACAATCTACGACAACTTATACATACAGTCGCAACTCATGTGTGTGTACAATCATGGGTCCATTTTTAATATCCTCGCGATATTCAATAGCAGGCTCTAAAATTTGATTTCGATTCTCTTTTATATTCACGCTTTTGCTAGATAAATTTGGAGTCTCTGTTGTAGTATTTCTCCTCGATGCTCCTTGTAATATATACGATTCTGCTTGTAACGTTCTGATCTACATTTACAAACTCTCTGTACTCTGTACATCATGTAGTAAGGTTTTATCCTTCCTCTTCAGGTGAAGATAGCCAGAACACTGAGCCTTCAGTTCAGTGATCGAGACTTGATACGGAATTCCAAAATTACCATTAATACCTTTATCATATTTATGAGACAGTTCACATCGCATTATTCCTCGGAAGATTAATTAACTGATAAGAGCACCACAGAAGTATGGCTCGATTCAAGCATTAAGCTGAGAACTCTTTTTATACACTAGCAAGCAGCTTAACTTACCTCTTCTAAATCCAGTGAAGGGTTTTCTTCAATTTTCAAAATCTTATCTTTAACAATAACAGTGCAATAACTGAAGAATGAGAATAGAATCGAAAAAATGGTTGCGTATTATTATTTTTTTATTTCTCCTTGGCTCTGTACATTGAAAATGACGCTCGCACAGTAATAAAGATCAAGATCAATGAGCACCACCGAATGAGGAAAAAAACGAAGAGAAAAAAAGTGATTACAAGAATTGCTTATAATTGATTTTATTATTTTCAACTAATTGATTTATCGAAAATAAGGCACCACTGAACTGAACTGTGACTTAGATCAATGAACACTACCGGAAACCATGCATCTGAAATGACGCGCCATTGAACTGAACTGTGACTCAAGTTATACTGAAAAAAAGTTCAAAGAAGAGAAAAATAGCTATCTCGTAGCCAACTCTAGAAATGTCAGGGGAAATTTAAAAAAATTGGTCTAAAGAACCGGGAAAAATCAAGAAAAATCATTCTTAAAAAAAAAAAATAAAAATAAAAAAAATAAAATAAAAAAAATAAAAAAAAAGCTATTGAATTTGGAGGCTTGTAAGTTTATTATTGAATGGATGCTTTTGCATTGGTACGTAGCTAATTCATTCAGTGATTTATTTTGTAAAATAGTATATTACACACCAAAAGTCAAAAGTGAGTGTTGACATGCGAGAGACAGTTTGCGAGTGAGCAATTTCCGAGGCATGTATACTCACGTTTGGCTCTTCTTTTATAACATATTTCTTACAATACATGATCAGAAAGGTAAAACATTAACTGCTTTGTCTTGTTAAAAAAGCAACGCTGAAAAATTCAGCATAATTGCCCAACTAGAAGGAAACCTACTGTTCCAATAACGAATAATATCTGGAAGCAACAATTGCCATGATAACGCTGTAATAACATCCTCGGCATTAGTCGGCCATTCTCAGCATCCGTTGGAATTCTTGGTATCGCCCCTCTGTGTCGGTTGGTAAACGTGCCTGCATGTAAAAATGTGACTCAGTTCTACATTGAGGCACGTTTACTTTACATCAGAAGTTATGCTTGTATCTGATCTGTCAATGAAAAGTGCTCCTTTCCATTTGCAAAATACTAAAGTGACCATTGTCTTTCTGATCATGTGTTGTAAAATAAGCAAATAATACCAAAAAACAACAATTTCAATAATAATGTAATAATAACATCTTTGACATTAGTTGGCCATTCTTGGCATCCATCGGTATTCTTGGTTCCATCGTGTTTGTTGGTAAACGTGCCTGCATGTAAAAATGTGACTCGTGTTTTTACATTGAAGCACGTTTACTTTTCATCGAGGTTATGCTTGTATCTGATTCGTCAATGAGAAGTGCTGCTTTCCACTTGCAAAATACTAAAGTCAACATCGTCTTTCTGTGTATTGTAAAAAATATGTAAAACATACATAGTGTACAAAAATGTAGTAGTTTCTCAAAAATGTATATTGGCTTGGCTCTGCGTTCCATCATTTCGAGCAGTATTTCATGGTGAGAGGAAACCAGGGAAGGGAAGATGGGCGGAGAAGATCAGGTCCAAGAACAACTTCCAGAATTGAATTTCGTTAAGAACCCACAAATTGATACCACCTCGAAATAACGAGTGTTCTTCGGATTGAGCCCTCTTTTGTGGCACCTCGAGGGGTTAGATGCAAAGATGACCATCAAGAGTCAACGTCAGTGACCTCGAAAACTCGTAAATTGACTCTCGTTTCCAGGTTTGGTTTTTCAGTCTCCCTCCTCCATTTTAGAGCCGCATGGGGTGGAAGGAATCCGGAGGATCTTTCGTGCACTTTATCAATAAGTGGAACTTTTTGGAATGATGTTGAGAAAAATTAGCTATTGCATGTTAAACTTTATTGTTTGGAGATTGGACTTATTGCTCGATGACTTTGAAATGAGGTGTACATTCGCTTTTTTTCGTACGGCGCAATCCTGGGAGAGGGGGGGAGGGCCCAAAAAACCAAACATCACCGGAATAGGGGTCACCCTAGGGGCGATAGTTCCAAAATACCCAGCATACTATTGTTAAAAAACGATTTCGATGGTCTCTTTAAAGTCTCTGCTATTGTGTTGCGTGTAAATTGCAGCATCTCATTTGTTAAGTAGAATGCTAATCAGAACGATCGAAAATTCGTCGCGTGTGACCGAATGCATAAAATGACGAAAGTTTCTTTTTCATTCGTCCATACCGGGTACGTACGGGCTAAAAACTTTTGCACCAGTATCGGTCTAGCAAAGCCCATCTCAGGCATTCTATCGTGAGCATGCCATTCAAGGAGAACCTGAATTAGATATGTGAAAAAGAAGAAGATTTTCATTACAATTTTATTATTATTTTTTAACCTGAAGCGCGTGCCCTAATTATATTTGTATGCAGGCTGTTCCTGGTTATGCTCCTCGGCTTGAGCGAATGCGAAAAACGGTTCCGGGCTGAGGTGATCGCAAAGGAGAGGGAGAGGACAGCAGGTATAGTTACGGAAACTGAAAAGATTGGAAACAGGACGTCGGTTTTCAAGTGAAAAGGATTATACAGTTTAAAATGTTTCAAAACGATCATATCGAACTTTTTGAAAATTTTTCATGCACTGTCGGTCCTATTACTGTAGTCCTCATCGTCGTCACTGTCAGGCTGGTAACTTTTCGGAAACCTCGTGTGGTATCGAGAGTCTTCCGAATGGCGAGAAACTGCGATTCTCGTTCATGTTTCCTGAGCGAAACGGTTAATGCCGCTGAAATTTTACTATATAACGCGGAAGTACTGAAAATATCGACTTTTCAGCCGGAGCGGTATTTTCATTGATGGTAAACTGTTGGAATACATGAATGTAGGCCATTCGCTAGCAGCTGGGCGGTGGAGGGGCGAGGGAAAGATTCCCAGGAGATGGGTAATTGGAGTTTGCAGCCTTCGCTCATCCTGTCGGTTCTGTAGTGTCACGATCCGGGGATTTCGTTTTTCATTGATGAGAAAAACTGTAAAAGGGTTTTCCTGGTGAGTAGGTTTTCATTCACTGTATATACTTTGCTTAATGTTCATGGCTTTTCCGTGTTTCTCGTCTTTCCTGGTCCTAATTTGCGACTGCCCTATTTTTAGTTTGTTTTATTATTGCTCCTTCTCTCCTTTTTTTTTTTTTTTTTAAATCATTTAATCCGTTTCGAACGGTTTTCTACGTTTTCCTGATTTCATATTTTTCATTCGTTTTTCCATACGGAAAAGAAGGGAGGAGAAAAAAAAGAGAAGAATTTGCGCAATTTCGTCGGGATTTTGGAATTTGTTTGCCGAAAAATGATAGAAGCGGACAATTTTTATTAGTCTGGCAGGATCTCAGAATGGTTTTAGTCTTTGTTTGGGAATGACAGTTTCTTGACCTGACTGAATGACCCAGTGCCCAGTTTACATTCATATTGGGGACAAACGTTTCCACGCAGCAAAGCCGATCTCGTTTCAGATTGGCTCTTGTTGCGACCCTGCTTATGAAGAGAGGTGGTGGCGTATATAGTGGCGCAATTTCCCGGGAAACTACAACCGTCGATGAGTACATTCAAATTTATTACGCAGGTGCGTTTTCTGCCTCGAAAAATTGAATGAGCGGATTCGAGTTTTTCGCGGGGCGAATTAGCGTGCGAATTTGCTGCCCTAGTACTTCGAAATCTGTAAGGTGACATATTACCCATCATGTGAAAGGGTTCAAGCGGATAGAGATACGAATTTAAATTCTTATTTTTTCGCTTTTAAACAATGTAAATTTTAACTGGGTAGAAAACGGGTACTAAAGATTCGTAAAAAATTTAATTGGGTCGGTTTACCTTTATGCTTGTCTTGTTGATAGACGAGACTACGTAGATTTAAATTATCTTCAGAACCATTTTCTCATTTTCCCTCAATATTTGTGGCAGACAATATGTTCACTTGGGTATCACTTACTTTATGAACTTTCGAATTCTGACTAGTGCCGGGCGAAGTCTAGTTCCTTTTCATGAAAATAAAACATTCAAAAAATTTGAGCTTGCACACTGGTTGGCTGAGTGGATAGCGTGTGCTGGTCTCGGATTCCGGAGGTCCCGGGTTCGAGCCCACGCAGCAGCTCGCTACATTTCGACCTAGGCCGGTTTTTCGGCCAGAAGGGAAGAAGGGCTGAGACAGTCCTAACAGCCTTCTCGACGTCTCTGAGGTAATGCCGGAAAGAGCGGATTCTAGGGCTCGGGTTGAAAGCAAAATGGAAAAAAAAAACAAAAAAAAAACTCCTTATAGAAAAATACCGTGAATCCAGAACGGGAGTTCAAAGCCGGCCATTTTTCAGGGGAGCCTCAATCGGTGCTCTGAAAAATTATTTACTACAGCCTTAGTGTTGGACTTTCCAGTCTAAAGTTGCAAGTTGCAAAATGCAAAGCTCTGTGACGCGATCAGGTAACAGTTTAAATGTAAGAAACACGGCAGTGCAATTAGATAATGTGTATTAATTGATTGTGAGACAAAATATGAATATCAACGTGAATTCATGATACGCACATATCGATACAACAAGAGAGAGGGAGGGGGGAGAGAGTATGAGAGTGAGTGAGAGAGAAGGAGTATTTCGAACTGTGGCTAGGTCATTCTCCAAAAACTGAGAATATTTTGTTACCAGCAAATTTTGAACCCTAACTTTCAATTTTTTTAAATTATTTATTTATTCATGTATTAGGGAGGGAGTATTTTGGGTTACGCAATAACATCCGCTCATATTCCACCAATCCAATGCATCAGACAAGACAATGATCATTTCTGAATAAAAAAACTATGGGGAGGTGTTTATTGTACAGTTGTTCCGTAGAATAACTGGTGTAAATTTCCAGTTATTTTACGCGTAGAATAACGTAAAATATCTCGCGTAGAATAACGTAAAATATCTCGCGTAGAATAATTGAGTTATTTTACATTATCCTATGTTTGGTGTAGAATAACGTAGAATTATGAAATATTAAAACTTTTCAGCCAAGAACAACTGAGGACCTGACTTCCAAAACGCGCTTAGTCCAAAAAATCGAAAATCGAGTTCTTAGCGCAGTCTGGTGGAGGAAGTCAAAAGGCACCTTTCAGAGTTGGTTTCATGATTTCATCCTGACTTAGAGCCAGCTAAACCTTTTTTTTGTTCTTTTTTATAGTACTGACTTTGTTTTTTCAAATTTTATGAATAAAAGACTCTTACGACTGTAAGTCATACTTGCTTTTTCCTGTTCGGCGGGAGGGGGGGGGGTACAAGGATGCGTGAAGAAGGGCATTGTTCACGTGTGCCTCGTTTACCGGAATGGTCGCCTCTGAGCTGTATCTTCCTGTTTCCGACAGTTTCTAGGTCAAAATGTACGAAATTTCACCTTTCACAATATGACATGGTCTGCCAAAACGAGCTAAGTCCACTTTGCACTCCCGTAGCTCGAAGACTGTTCGCACGCCAACCTTCATACGGGGGTGGTATTAGCGTTGACCCCTCCTCTTCCTGTCCACATAATTGAATCAGTGTTACAACTTATCGTTCGCGAGCCAGAAGGTTTTTCCCGATTTCCCAACATTTCGTTTTTTGGACTTAGCACGTTTTGGAATTCAGGTCCTCAACTGTTTAAGACTTTGGAAACACCAAAAAATGTAAAATAATTAAGTATACTTTCACTATCGTTGTTTTATTTTAATTTTAAAAACATTTTTGCAGATTATATAAAAGATCCTTTAGGACGCCCCATTTTAATTTAATATTACATAATAGGTAGTTCATTCTTAAATATCGTACGTGATTCGTAAATTGTAATCGTGATCAATTTCTATTTTAAAATTCACTAATTTTCATATTAAATTCACTACATGGCTTTACAAATGCAGCATTGCAGACTACATCACCTTATCACTGTTATCAGTCGTTATTCTACGCGATTCAGTTTTTCTACGTAATTTTACGTTTATTTTACATCGACATCATTTATTCTATGTTATTTTACACGAAATGTAAAATATCTTATTTTACATGTAAAGGAACACAACCCTGTCATAGTCATGGATGTTACCATCTTGTCTCAATAGTTGCCTTCTATTTTTTAATTTTATTTTTTTTCACTTGATTTTTTTCCCTCAGTAAAGTAGTGTTATAATTCGGAAAGATTGAAGATTAATGTATGCAGTATACGTAGAAATTCAATTTACTGTCAGTAACTTCATATTTCCAGACGGGATGGCGTAAAATAGTGTTACCAGGGTTTTCAGTCTATTGTCGTGGTCAGTCTTCCACTATGCAAAAAGATATGTGCTTTATGCGTTCTTCAGCTTTACAAATGGCAATACTAGTACAGTTTTGATCCCAGAACACGATCTAGGTGTCAGATAGCACAGTTTTCAAAAATTCCCTAGAAAAGGAAACTATTCAAAATGTTGAGTGCTCAGTCGTGGATATCAGTGCTTTCACCACGGACAAGATGTCTATCGTCGCGGACAAAAGTCGTCCCTCCTCCCTAAATTTTGATGCTGCTGCTCTGTAAACCTATTGAATATCCTCTAATAGATGTAAATTGAGTATTATGAAAGAAACATTTAACAAGAAAAAGAGAAAGGAAGGTCCCCTTAATATTCTCAGTTTCTGGGGAATGACCCAGTTACGATTAAGTTGGGGAGCGTCGGAAACTACTCGTCCAACACTCAGTCAATTTCAGAATTTTACTGAAGCCCGGCTCCGCCTTTTGCCTCAGGTCCTTCCGTGTGACCCTTCTCCTTCGTTTTCCCGTCGATTCCCTCAAGCCCTTCCTTTCCTCCCTCTAAAAATAACAGCAGCAAAAACCACAATCTTGGTCAAGAGTTTTTGTCGGAGCCGGATCCCGATAAGAATTATTCCCTGGAGCCGAAGGCTGGAAAAGATAACCCTTGAAGAGCCACCAGAGGGGATTGAGACCAAATAATGTTCATTATTTCGAGATGGTATTCGATTTATATATTCTCACCGGCTCTGAATTTGATTTCGAAAGTATTTAATAGATCCGGCCTCTCTGGGGTGTCTTCGAAGGGACCCTGAATGCGTTACTCCTCAGGGTTGAGACCTGAAAATGAAAGATTCAGTATTATTTGGATGTTGTCTTATTTGGTGGTCCTTCAAAGCGCTAGATCTGAGAAAGTCTGAATATTGACTACAGGAATCTTGAAACGCTATAAATCTAATACATTCTTGGAATGATCCCTTTGATGGTTTCTCATGTTAGGTCGTGAAAATTCTCTTAAAATTGAATTCAGTGACTTCAAAAACCTGCAAATTGGCTCCTATCACGAATTTCATTTTTTACCCTCACCGTTCTTTTTGACCCTATTCCTCGGTGATCGACGCATAACGCGGATCTAAACAACTTTATTTTCAATCGTCATCAAATAAGTTACCAGTATCTGGAAGAACAAGGCTTGGATTCGTCAAGAACCGCGAAAAAAATTTTTGTTAAGCAGTGAAAATCCAGTGTATTTGCCCATAAGAAAGAGAAGATCGTGGCACTAACATCTTGTTGAGCTCTTAGAATTGCAGAATTTTTATTTTCATCTAAATGAACTAGAATCCGCCGGGCTCATTCAGAATTCAAAAGTTAGTGAAGTGGCAGCAGTGAAAAGATCTGATCAAGGATGTACCGAACAGTTTTTCTGGGGGGGGGGGGAAATTGTGAAAGTCCCAACTGACTCAACTCAAAATTCCCTGGTATCAAAACAAAAAAAAACCTTTTGACTTGTTGGATTTTTCAACTCAAAATTCTCAAGTATGTATCAAAGCAAAAAGAAAAGAAAACCTTTTACTTGTTGGATTTTTCCAACTTCTCAACCCAGTTCCCAAGTATCAAAGCAAAGCAAAAGAAAAAAACCTTTTGACTTGTTGAATTTTTTCAACTCCGCCTGACTGAGATGGTAAATTTTCCCAACTACTGAGTGAAAAATTCCTACGGGGGGTAAGTTGCTCCCCCCCCTATGGGTACGCCCCTAGATCTGATAACTAGAGGACACTTACTCCCGACATCCGCTTCCATGATATAAGCACAGCTGATTATGGAAGATTGGACCTTCCAATACAAAAGCATGACAGGACAGAATTCTGCCAGAAAGTGTCCCAGAGTCATGGAAATTGAATTATGGAGAATCCTAAAGAAACGTATTTCCTTATTCTTGGAGCGAGCATACCGTTTCTGTTTGATTTTCATGACGCTTGAGCCAAAAATGGGATTATAAATTTTTTTCGGGTGGGGAGAAGGGGTGATCGTGGACTGAAGCCCTAGAATACTCTCTTTTCTAAAAATCGGGGTTTAGATAAATATTGAATTCCCTAGGGAATTGAAAAGTTCGTAAAATAAATGACACTAATGTCCACCTGATCGATTTTAATCCTTTTGGTACTGCTCAGAAATCGAATATACGTGATCTGTGTTCAAGATAGAGAACATCACCGCGTTCAAATTCACCCCTGCAGTATTCAGAATAGGCAGTTTACATGCCTGTCGAAATACCATGTGGATTATATACTTCAGAAACTGATGAATTCTTTTCCATAACTCTATTCGGCTGATTTTTGTACTTACGATGTTTCATATTATGTATTTACGCCGTGTAAGAGTTTTACCATCTATTCTGCCTAATTGCAATCGACATTCTACATTGCAACCTAGAAAATATGTTAGATTTTCCCGGATAATCCATCTCTTGAACTAGTAAACTGTAGAAAGAAAACCCCTCGGTTATTGATCTCAGTTTGAAACATTACCCATTATGTAATGAGTTGGGGAATGGTTTATTTAATTTAAGAAAATACTGAGAAGTTCGATGCAAAGTTGGCAGTTATGAACAAAACTTTTCATCCCCTATACGCAGTTGATGACCTAGCTCCGTGTTTATTCATTTTAGAAATGAGCCGAGATAAATCGAGTCTCAACTCCTGAGTTCATAACTCCCACGTACGTCAAAAAGTATATTATAGTCTGTACGTGCTTTGCCAAGCTCTGGGTGTAGACTAGAAACATTTCGTGGCCGGGAATGGGTCAGAATAAAATGAGAGCTGATTAGAAGGCCACCGAGGATGTCTACAAGCTAAGGGCAAATGAATGAGGAAGTTCAATGCGCAGAATATTGGGTTATTTTTGTAGTTTTAGCCCATTAGCTGCCTTTCGGACCAGCATTGAAGCGCAAATTTTCAAATGCCTGTCCATCTAGCCAAGTGAAACATTTTCATGCGGAGTCAAACGTTAGCGAAGAAAATGCGCTTTATTTGCCAGTGTTCGAAAACTGTTACAGGTTTAAATTCACCACCTTATGCGTGGCCTTGATATGCATGAAGATGGTGAAGCTAAGTATAAATATGAAAAAACTGGTCTAGGAAATTCTAGCAATTTTGCTCGTTGCGCGTACTTTGGTTGTTCATTCAACCTTACCGTCTGCTGTGTTGTGGGAATACAATTATTCGCTTTTTTTGAAACTAGAAGTATGAACCTTGACACGTGGACGGTTAACCTGAGATGGACTAGGAACAAACAGGCCAAGGACCAAAACTATTCTGATCAGGGTTTGTAGACAAAGGGTATCATAGTCTCCTGGAGAAGAATAGTTGAAAGCTAGCAGGCCAGTAACTATACTTCATCAAGGAGCACTGGCCTTAGTCTCCTGTTCAATCCGCCCGGTCGTCAGCTTAGCGTAAAGCCTGTCGAGAATCGACCTTGGATCATTAATCTCGAACTTTAAAAATATTAGAATGAAATTGGTACTCGTGTGTTGCGAATCTGATTTATGATCTGCGTTTCCTGACCTATTATTTGGCTATTGTAAAAGCTGAGTCGTGTTTTCTTAATCAATTTTTCTCAATACTTTCCATAAATCGCTTGGATTTTGATACCCTTCATTTGACTCCTTTTCTCAAATTAATTGGAATTGTTTTCTTGGTTGTATTCATTTTAAAATTCTCGACGGAAAATGGGTTCGGAATTTCCCTTGTATGCCGTCATTAGCTTTCAGAACCAGTGCGCTTCGATTGTGTTACATTCGAGTCACGAACTGCAGTTGGAGTTGGAAAAAAATGTTTCGAGAAATGATATTACCGTCTGATTCTCGAGGTGTCGAAGTACTCCGTCGACTAGAAATCCTTAGAGGGTTGCGACTTTGCCACTTCACGTAGTTAATGCATTTCGATACATCCTGACAGTTACCCATACCCTGTGCTTTTGCAGTACCTCAGCTGAAAAATTTGAATTTCTGAGATGTTAAGTCGGGATTGCTTTTCTGGTGTGTTTGTGACGTGCTCAGTATTTGCAAGACGGAATAGCTGATGCGACTGGCTGCCATTTTATCGTTCATATTTGCGCGGAATCGACAATCTGGACACGGAACTTGAAGATGGAAAAAGGCGAAAACTGTAACTTGAAGTTTGTTCGATGAATCGTGAGAGAGAAAGAGTGATTTGATGAGCTGCCAACACTGGCTTGTAGAAATACAGTCCACATGTTTTCAAATTAAAGGGCATTCTCTTTTGCCTCGCGAGGATCATAACTCGTAAAGTGTTGAACGGGGAAAACAGTTCATGACCATGTACCTTTCGAAAATGGCGATAAGCGTTTTCAAATTCGAAAGTCTTATCGTTCAGCCTGTCAATAATGAACAAGTCATCAGGTGATTCGCGCAAAACAAATATTGGTGCGCCATGTTTACCGATAGTCTCCGGATATTGGCGGCTTTTTGTATCCATTAGTTCCAAGTCAAGATGCGGGAGCCGGAGACTCGACGATTCGTCGAATTTTCTAATGTCGGTAACCGTGGCCCGGAAGGCCTTCGGTAATGTTTTTGTACGGCGAAATTCAATATTTTTTCATTGCCGCATTCGGTTTGTCTTTATCGTCGTAAAGTATTCCAACTTACTGCCAGTGATTTATTGAACTTCAAAATGGAAAAAAAAAAAAAAGTTCTCTAATTCTATAACACATAGTTTCCCATTTTTAAAGTCATACAGTGCTATTTTTGAAATAATTTCAACTAAGACTAGCTTCATTAGAAAGTTATAGTCTAGTATTCTTGAATATTAGAAATGATGATGATAATATATACTTTTTTATAAATAAGTTAAACACTACTAGTTACAAACAGCAAGCCATGTCTCACTCTTCTTAATTTGCGCTTCTCCCTTGTCATCCTCTATTTGTATTTGAAATTTTTGATTCTTATTCATAAGTTCCATATTACTCTTCTTTCTGTACATTTCACTCCTCTCTTCTTCAATATTTAAAACATTTTGACCATTTAACATTATCAAAAGCTGTTTCTAAATCTACAAATGTTATACCAAAACCTTATTTCAGTCTTTTTTCTAATAAAAGCTGTAAACATAAAATTGCTTCACTTTCGTGTACCTTTTCTGAATCCGAAATGATCTCTCACCGTTTCTTCTATTTTATTTTGTATTTTCTTATTTGTTATCCTTCCTGGAATCCTTGATTCATACGAAAGTAAACGTATAGTTATGACTAGATGACCCGCTTCGTGGCTCATCTAGACTAGGTGAATGTGAGTTGGCTAAAGTGAGTTAGATAAGGTGAGTTAGATGAAGGATTACTGGTGTCTAGCTCTGTAACTCAGTACATATAAATTATTACTTATCAAACGCATTATTTGGCGCTCTCCGAAGGTTCATAGAGTCCCACCTACACATAAACTTTGGCTACGGTGCTGGGTAGATACATGTTTCTTTGAAATGGGTAGGTAAACTTGTGCATCTAATTAGAAGTTTGATTTCTGATAATGCGTGTACTTATGATAATGAACGATATTTACAACTGTAGTTTTTCAATTTTCACATTTGGATACATGAAATACGTGACACATTTTCATATAACAGACGAACAATAACAACTGGTTTCTGTTCTGTGTGTACGCGTGTGTTGATGGATGGGTAGCCATGCAGCGCCTGGTTGCTAGGAGTTCCTGTACTCTCCATTATAGAAACCTACATAAGCTTACGATAGGAAAGAGCTTCAACTCGTATTATTTAGTCTGAGGTTCTTGATTCATTTGTAGTTTATCGCTCCATGTTTGTGTTATTCAGACGAAAATTTTGGTGTTTTCAAAAATTTAATCGGATAATGAGAAGAAATGCTGAACATATTTTCCAAAAACTGAAATTTTAAGGCTTTTGGAGATGATACGAGGCTGGAAATGGGCCGTTGTGGTATATATAGGAGTACGAAACAATATCTGAGTATACTGTGGTCGCGTTAAATCAAATATAAATGTAATAATAGGGTACACGTTAAGTTTGTTTTGAAAATTTCAAATTTTCAACCCGCTAATCATTTGTGAAGGGAGACAGCTATAACCACCAAATTTTAACATAATATGAAGAAATTCAATGTAAAACACTCTCGAAAAGTCTAAGTCAAAAAAATGATGTCCCGAGGGGGTAAAACTTAGCGGCCCCTCCTCATAAGAGCATCGAAGTTTTTTTTAACTTAAAACCTTCCCCGATTTTAGAATATGAACCCCTCCCCCTCCAGCTCTCACAGTTCACCCACAAACCTCAAACAAACAAACACACACTTTTACATATCTGATGTAGAATGAGAGAACCGACCTTACATTAAAAAAAGGAGATTACGAGAAAAACGCGTTCAAAGGTATCGTGCTACATTCCCGCCTACATTCTGTCTGTACAAACTCCGATTCCAGAGCTATCTAGCGTCACTTGTACAAAGTAATTGTGGTCTTATATGGAAGAGTAATGCAGTCCCAATAAATTTATACCATTAACTCAAAATTGCATTTTCTGATGTAAGCTCGGTTTTCTCATTCCACATCACATAAGTATATTAGAGATTAGAGATAATCTTCCCATTTGCTTGCTCATTCTTCTTTAGGGATCATAGTTAACCTGCATTTCTGGAAATCCTTTGGCATTTCTCCTTCCTTGTAGATTAATTCATGTACATTTTTTGAAACTGATACTCCGGCATCCTTTAAGAACTCACCAGCAATTTCATTAACTTCTTCTGCTATACCTACTTTCATTTCTTTCAGAGCTTTCACTATCTTCACTTTCCGTACAGTTACTTATACCTGCTCCATTCTTGTAGAGAGTTCTTTAACATGTGTGACTGGGAATCATGAAATGTGCCTCTGGTGTCAAGAAATAATTTTTCACTTTCTTGACAATTCTTATAGAAAAAATCATGCTCTGTTAAATGAAACAAATCGCAGCTTCCTATCTTCATTAGGGTTTCCACAAATTGCATTTAAAAAAAACACCCGTTTACATGGAGTTGTGTGAAACGGGCCTGCGGGAATGACAGAGAACAAGAATTTGAAACGCGGTTGTCATAGCAAAGCATAAAGGCACCATCACAGATGCACACGCTATGTACATCTGTGAGCACCACTACTACCATCCCATCTTTACGCTCGTTTATCTTGAAAACCTGTTTTCGCACGAGAGGCACATTTCATGATTCCAGGTCACATATCATCTTACCCATCCTTTTACTTCTTCTTTTTTAGAGCCTAATAATTTACATTTTTCATCCGTTATTTCTTCTTTTTCTTCTTGCTCCTAAATATCCTTTTACTTAGTTATATGCATGATTAGGGTTTCCTATTTTCATTTGCTCCTCATTTTCCTCACAATCAGGATTCATCCATTTTCCCTTTGTCTTTGTACATTCTCTCTTTCTTTGATTTCTCAAAGCTGTATATTTTTATATATTTTCTCTATCATTGGTTGGTTGTAATTTCTACGTCTTCCAATGACGCTAATGTTTGAGTTTTCATCCGTAGTTTTCTCTTTTCCCTTATTGGAACACCTATTTTCTCCCTTTTGCTGCCAGATTTATTGCTATTTTTAGCCCTATCCATTCCGTTCTAATGGCATTTCCTTCTTTTAATTTGCAAAGTTCTTTCGTTATTTCTTTTTGATATCCTTCTCTTTTCTTTACCTCGTTCAATAACCTCAAATTCCGTTTTGTTGTTACTTTTTCTTTATTCATATTTTTGAATTTGAACCTGCATTTCATTACTACTAAAATTGTAGTCACCATCTACATCCACTCCTGGGTATGTCTTACAATCCAATATTTGATTTTTGTATTTTCTTCTGACCATAACATAATCTATTTGATATCTTATGTCCTGGATATTTTCAAGTGTATTATTTTCTTTTCTCATTTTTAAAGAGAGTGTTTCCACTAACTAATTTATATTCTTCACATAATTCCATGAGCCTCAACTCTCTTTCATTTCACTCTCTTAAACCATGCTCTCCGCATACCCCTTCTCATGTTCTTTCTCCTACTCTGGCGTCCCAGTCTCCTATAACACTACATAACAATTTGGAATTTTTCGAAAAACAATGGCATGAGAATACATTTATTTTTTTGATTACAGTTCATTGTTTTTTCCTATCATGCAAATTTTAGTATCATCAAGATGATACTACTGATCGAACAACTATATGCGTTATCAGTATCAGTGTTAGCTATTCCTGTACGACAAAAAGGAATAAAACGTGAAAATATTAATTTTGAATATGGAAAACGAGAGGTTCTCAATGGATAGCACCATCGGTGTTCAGCATTCAAAATACAGCCAAAACCATATAATCTCATCCCATTGTTTTTTATGCTGTTGTGTAGTGTAATAATTCAATTTTCTTTTACTTGGCTCAATACTTCATCAATTTCTTCATAAAGTTTTTCTGCTTCTTCCCGATAACTTCCTGTTGGCATATAAACTTGGACTACCTGTAAAGATACTGAATGTACTGAAATTCTCACCATTACTATTCTCTCACTACGAGTATGTTGGGTATTACTTTGTACTCTATTCCCTACAGTCTTATTCATAATACCTTCACCTGGTCTCATTTAAGCCTCCTCACCAGTGACACACATAGAGGAGGCTAGAAATTATACACGAATGAATTTCTGGGTGATTACTTTTCTTCCCCTATGATTTATCATCTTCAGTATTGCTTCTTTTCTATTTTCTTTTCGTAGTCTAATGACATGAATGCAATTGTAGAACGAACAGCTGTTGTACGCTTTGCTAGATTAATTATTTACAATCAAATTAGTACTTTTGGACGAGAATTTATAATTTTTAGTTGTTTCTTATGTTCACGAGTATTTACTGCATCCTGGTATATTATGTGATACGGATATTATCATTGTGTATTTGTGTTTCAGCCTGCACGCAGTAATTTAGAAGATATGCATTGTAGTAGAGTGGATTCGAATACGGTGTACAGAGAAAGGGGTCGCAGTGTTGGCTCCGTTGGACCAATGCGTTCTAGACCAGTCGAAAAACGAGTCGACACATCGCCGTATTCTTGTGGACCATATCTGTCGCCACCTTCGGCCGATCCCAGTTGGCGAAGAACCAACTCCGATTCGGCGCTTCACCAGAGTGTTCAAAATCCGAATAATACTCTTCTTCATAGTCCCGGATCTCAAAGACGAGGTAAACAGAAATTACTCGATTTTGTTTGTCATTTTTATTGTATCGTCGGCACTATGCAGAAGTTCGAATGCAAATTATAAGGTATAGACTGTAGAATGTGTAGAGGCACAGAGCCGGTGAATTGTTAGCGACTGATCTTGCAGTCTGCGTACCGCATACTCCGTTGTCGGAAAAGTTCAAATATGTAAGGTCTGAATGATGGAATATAAGATGTCGAGTATTCAGCTGAGTCTGGCGAGCACGGTGATACAGAGGGGAAAATAGGTAAATTTCAGAGGCGGAGTGGCTCTCCGGGCAACCGGGCAAATTCCCGGTGGCTTGGCACAAATATAATCTGATGATGCGAGAATTGAGTCAACATCTTCAAGCCTTTTCAGTTCTTATTGCTAATTCTTCAAGACTTTTCGGAGGCTCTTGCTGTGGTATAGAGTTTTTAAAATTCTTCAAGAAATGTTTACTCTTTACAGATCTTACACACTCAGTCAACTCTGTTCCAAGCCTTGAGACTTTTTAAAGAATTTTCAGATTTTTTGATGTTTTCTGTCCTTCTTTTTGAATCACTGAGGTATTTTTCGTGAGTGTGTTACCTGTTTCAGACCCTTAGATTCGTTTATCATTTGAAGTGTGACATTCCGAAACGGACTCGGTCCATTTTTATAAAAAATGAGTTAGATGCGCAATCTGGTGGAGGAACATGTACAGTGTGCGGATTAATCAGCCTATAGCGTGTGTTCCTGTAACCATACATCTAGGCAACACGCGGCCATCGCCATCCCCTGTGTTGCGTGTTGCAGTGTGACAGTGTGCCGGTTTTCTTTTACTCTCCTGAAAAGTTGTAAAAATGGTCTGAATCTGTTTTGGAATGTCACACTTCTTTCTAAAGATCTTCAAGATTCGTTTCAAGACTAATGCTGGTTTAATTGAGATTTTTAGACTATTCTCGACATTATTAGATCTAATTAAGATTTTCTTGTACTGATTCAAGATCCTTTGAAAATTATCCAGATGGGCTTAAAATTCTTCGAGATTCATTAAAATTTCCCAAATCCTGCTTTATATTTTCCAGGACTTCTTTAGGACTCTTACAAACATGACTGAGCCTTTTTGAGACTATTCTATACTTTCAGCCTAGTTAAATGCTTATAGCGCCGAATTCAGTATTTTTGAGAGTTTTTAAGGTTTTTCGAAGCTTGCTTGATTTTTAGTCGAATTTCAACTATTTAGAGGAAGATCAGTTAAAGTCAGTTGAAGACAATTATTTTGGATAATTTCAGATAATGGTCAATTAAAACAGGAAAAAAAGATCCTATCAGAAACTTGACCATCATAGATTGATATCTCTCAAGAATGTGACTTTATTTTGAACAATTTCAGCATCTTTCTTCAGTTACCAAAGAATTTCGGTAATAAATGAGAGATCAGTGTCATCTGAAGGGTGCTGTCTGTGAATCTTGTTAGATACCCTGTATAAAGGCTGGAAGAACGTAACAAAGTCTTTGTAGAGTCTAGAATAATAATCTTGTACGAGAACGAAAAAGTTGTAGAGATGACCTTAAAGAATTTAGAAGATTTGTGAAAAATAAGATACGTCTGTCAGAACGAAAAAAAAACAAAAAAAAAAACTGAAGATGTATCTGCTCTCCCTTCCGAGCCAGGTGAAAGAATTATAAAATACCCATTTAAGTGCTCATCTTAACGAGTTATGAGGGGTCTAGTAAAAGTCTGGAAGCGTCTTAAAAAAGTTTGTATAGATTCAGGAATAATAATCTAAGACAATTCCAAAGAAGTTTCTTCTGAAGGCCTCTCGCCGAGTAAAATACGTCTAGAAAGATTTTAAAGAAGTATGGTGAGAACCTCCTCCTCCCCCTCCCCGTCTTCACCAAAACTGGGAAGAAATTGAAAATCACTCATTTTTACGGCTCAAATCGTTGAAAGAAAATTTTACTCGCTCCACTCGCAAGTATTTTTTTTTCAACTTATAAGATTGTAAACGCTCCCTTCAAAATTTTTCTGTTTACACTACTGCCTAGACCAACTTAGTTTTTGAGCCACTGAAGTCGAAAGACCTTTTAGCAGTGCTAAACTGATTATTATTTCACTTGATGGATAGGTAACATCCTGAAAATTTGAGTTTGATTTGATAAAGTCCGGTCACTGACGCGATGCTCGAAAGGGTAGTTCCTGTGGCCGGGGGTGCGGGGTCATAGGGGCCACTTTGGCATGCGTGCATCGCCATACGTCCCACCACACCACACCATTTTATGAGAACACACTTTGACTTTCAACCCCGCATTATCCATAAAGGAGTCAAGACTGAAACTATAAGAAAATTTATCCCTCCAAATCCAAACTGTCGTGCAGAAAACGCAAGAACGGTCCTCGAAAATGTCCCAGCTTTTATGCTGAGTTTATGAAATTTCACCCACTGTTATTACAGGGTTGCCACTTTCTGGAAAACCGGGAAAAGTCAGGGAATTTGGTCAGTCAGGGCAATGTCAGGGAATTTTCATTTAAGTCAGGGAAATTTTCTGAAAATAACAAACGAGTTCGTATTTTATCAGAGTAAACTTTTTTTATTTGTATTGTAAAAAATTTCTGTGACTCCTCCCTCTGGGCTTTCTCGGAATCCTGTAAAAAAGGTCAGGGAAAATTGGAAAAGTTGGCCTGGAAAACCGGGAAAAGTCAGGGAAAACCAATCCTGAAAAAAAGTGGCAACCCTGTATTACTTTTCAGAAGGAAATCAAAAATTGTAGATTCTTTTTTAATGATGAATATGTTTTTAATTTTTGGGGGGATTGGGTGAAGAGGGGAGCAAAGCAGGGAAAAAGCAGGAAAAATAACAACGGAGAATGTTATTACCTTTACCTTTTTCCAGCGTGAGGGAGTGGGGAAGGGTATTGGCCTGCGATTGTTATGGTGATAGCTCATTTTGAGGTGGCTGGTCTGGTCCCATTCCGCCTCTGGTAAATCTCGATGTGGAAATCACGTGACTGATCGCGACATCGCGAGTGATGGCTAAAAGTGAAAAAAAAATTATGTTCGTGGTGCTTACGCTTCGTGGACAATGCCGTGAGAAGAAGAAAAAGTTACAAGCGTATATTCTAAGAATTAGATGATCGGCACCTGTCCAATTCGATGAGATTATTCATGAATATTTGGGATATCAAACAGTTGTCTCCTGGCAGAGGTCATGGATTTCCAGAAACGAAAGAGACAAGTGTTAACCCGTCCTGATTTTCAATTTTGTTCTCTTTAGTGATCATTTTGTTTGGTAATTCTTTTCGTGCCGAAGAACTGGGAGAGAGACCTCTGGTAGCTGAAAGGAAGTTATGAAAAATTAAAGTTCATATGATAGGCGGTTTTGTGTTCGAATTTTTTGATTGGTTCATTCAAATGTTAGGAACGCCTGGATCGGGAACCCTAGACCGGGGGAAAAATTCAAAGCCGAGATTAAAATTTTTATTGCAGCCCCTCCAGAATCGGGTTATATGTTTGTGTTATTGAACGTCAAATTTTTGAGTTTAATAATGAAATGGTGAAAGCCGTATTCACTTATCGGAGAAGCCGGCAGCCAAAAAAAAAAAACCGTATTTCATCGGCTGGGCTTCTGTTTGGAAAACAAGCGAAAACATCTCCAAGAATTCAGATTTTCCAAGGCCTACTGATTTTCCCGGGAAGAAAGGCTTCTCATTACACTTTAGTGGGCTCCTGGTTTCAACCTTTTATATTCGTAATTTCAATGTTCCATAAAAGATGAATCGTAATTGTTAAAAATTAATGACGGATAATCGAGAATTCAGAAAGATTAAAATTGCATCAAAAAATGAAAGTCTTAATAGTTTTTAGTTTTGTATATGAACATTGATATTGACAAATGAAAAGCAAGGGAGATGATGTGCAGAGTGACAGGGTTTTAGGTAAATTCTGCGTCGGTAAAATTCTTCGTCAATAAGTTCCTCGCCAGTAAAATTCGTCATCTATTCAACCTCGACTTCAAGAATGCTTTGCCGCGGTTTCAGGGCCCGATGGGTATATGTGAGGTATAGCGCCCAGTAGCCCCTTTCAACGTGACCAATGGTCTCGTATTTCTTTCATGACGATACCTTCTAAATGGACACTTTTTGACGATCCTCCCTTGGGAGATTAAATGTTCATTTTCAGGTGCAGTAACGCCCCTCTAAAATCTTCCCCACTTGTAACTCATAACTGCTCAAGGTATCCACGTTCCTCTAGATCAAGTGGCCTTATAGTTGAAGAGCTATTTTCCAAAGTGACTTGAGTCAATTTTTACCATTCTCAGAAAATCTATAAAAACAGTTTGTACGCCACGCAATCACCACAAAGAAGGAGGAAATGATGTGAATCGACAGTCGAGGATAGTACCAATCGAGTGTGGACAAACTTATATCATCCTAGCATCTTTCAAAATATTGTGAAAGGCCCTTCAAAGTTGGTGACCCATTTGACTTAGACCACTCTAATATAGAATACTCCATTAATACAACCTACCATCTTTCAGAATATTGTGAGAGTTATCAGCATTTGCAACAGCACTTAAGCCACTTTGGAAACAAACTTCAAGTTGGAATGCATAGAACATGAAACCTGACATAGAGAGCTTAGACCACCGCTAGATTATACTTCATCATATTATCTACCGGATTGCGTTGCTGTTTTAGAACCACCAAAAACTGACTTGGGCCACTTCGGGGAAAAAAAACTCTTTAATTATTTCTGCCTAGTCCAGAGAAATGTGGGACTCCAGTTTACATTAATAATGCTGTGATTGATATAGTCCTTAGTCTATTCATGTGAGATTGCAAAAATGAAATATCTGCGATGAAGCATTCTTCAAGTCTGACTTGAATTGGCTAAGAATCTTTAAAGGTGAAAAATTTGTTGAGTTGAACAATTTGCAGGCGAAGAATTTTTTGAGCGAACAATTCAGTGGCGAAAAATTCTATCGACGAAGAACTTACCAAGCAGAGTATTTCTGGTGAAACATTTATCGGGCACTGACTGACAGAGGAACTAATTTCGCTTATCGTATTGTGTTACTTCATTTTCATGTCGCCTATTACAGTCTGTCATCAAGTCACGAACGAATTTTTCCACCTTGTCACTGGAGCCTAGAGTGCACTCATTAGTCGCTACTGAACGTATTGAGACCGGTTAGCCAAAATCTATAAAACATTTAAAAATAAAAGAGTATTGTAAGCCTCATTGCTAGATATACTTTCTCGAAGACAGCTTGGAAGAACCTATCATGACCATAGTGCAGCATCAAATAAGTAGGCTAATTTTAACGATATGAGCATAATAATTAACTGTAGGGTTCGTCAGGGTAGCCATTTTCTGGAAAACTGGGAAACGTCTGGGAATTTTGTTAGTCTGGAAAAGTTATGGGAAAGTAAAGAAACGGCTACAATTTCAGTCAAAATCGTGGAATTTATTAAGAATAATGAGTTAGCCCGGATTTGTGTGCGCTAAAGACTAGAAAAAAAGAGAAAAAAAGGCCATATTAAAAGTCTAACCAGACCTAAATAGTCCTTGAAAAGTCCCTATAAAAGTAAAATAGTCTAAAAAAAAAATCCCCATAAAACTGTGGCTTCATGGGTGTCAAACTGAACCTAATTTTTATATTTATATTCCTCCCAAACTATGTACAACGTAACAAATTTGAATCAAAATACTTTATCGCAACAAATAATAAGGTTGTTATATATTTTTTTTCAAGTGAAATGGATTTAAAAAAAAAATCAAAAAATTAAAGAGGTTTATCTATTTTGTTTTTCCTTCAAAAAATTGAAAATTGATAACATGGTTAGAAAATTGAATTTCTACCCGAAATAGTCCCAAAAAGTCTCTAAAAACATTAGTTATAGGCAAGAATGTCATTTGAAAGGAAAAATAGTCCAAAAAGCCGTATCAAAGTTAGCTTATTGGTTTCAGAATTTCCTTATTCATCCAGAAAACCTCAATAGACGGAATAGGCTGGGGAAGGGGGGAGAAGGTTTTTGCCTAGAAAAACGGGCTCTGATAATAAGGGAACAAATGTCAATTTATTCTTTTTGTAAGTATTTTCAAAATGGTATACAGTATTATTAGCTGAAAAAATGTCATAGGGAAATTTGGAAAACCGGGAAGAGTCAGGGAAAATCATTCTTCTAAAAAAGTGTCTACCCTATTCGTGCTTTTGTAGCAAAGAAATAGCAAAAAGATGAAAAATGAATGCAATAGTATATATTTGCTTCACAAAAGCCCTAATGATGAATTTTCTGATAAAAATTGGTGAAAATCAGCTTTGCAAAACTATAAAAAGAAAAATCCTTCAAAATCAGAAAATGTATCCCTTCAAGTTCTTTAATAGTCCCCCTGTTTTAGTTTTCGATTTCGGTAGACACCCGATTGTCAGCCTGGCCAAGAAACTGCTTGCAAGCCTGTCAAATATTTCACTAGTCTCATGTATAGGTGGACCAACAGACAGGCAGACAAAAAATCGGGCTGATGGAAGCGAAGATGGGAAGACAAACTGGTAGCCTCCTATTTGCTGAAGAAAAACTAAGGCTAGTGTTGATATCTCGAGTCCGAGTGCTGGAGTCTTTCTAGAGCTCATATTTATGTTGTGTCTTGTATTTCTTGGTCTATGTGCCAGACCGATAGGAAGCCCTCCCTACTCCCTACTAAGAAACAGCTCTAAGACCCAAGGTAAGATAGACTGAAAAGGAGCTACATAGTCAGCCAACCAGTAGCTAAAGAAAGATACTCCATGGAGTCATCATGGAGCCGTCGCGAGAGAGTATCTTGACTGCAAACTATCGAGAAGCAAAGCCCTCTAACGAATGAGGAGCCATATTCCGAACTAAGCTGTTCCCTAAAAAACGATTTTTCACTTTTTGATGGATTATGATATTCCATACATGGCTGCACTGATAATCACATGCTCGAATGCCGTATCTAACATAGTTTATGTGTTCTTATTTCTGAGCAGTCGAAGTTTGTTTACAAAATAATCCCTTTTCCAAACAAAGCTATTCCCATTAAAGCCCTACACACGGGAGAGTATTATGGGTCGCCATTTTGGCGCACACCGTACCCGTGGATGCCGAATCCGCTTATGCGGAGCGTACCGCGTAGTCAGTTCATCTACGGGCGGGGTGTGAGCCAAAATGGCGACCCATAATACTCAGGTATTTAGGGCTCTAAATCCCATTATAATTGGGGTTTAAACCTCACCTAGGTAGCGCTACCATAGGCAAACGTTTTGCGGGTATTGTTGTTATCATCAGTTTGGGGTGATCTAATCACCCCAAACTGATAAGTGAACATATTGGCAGTGCTCCCAACACATGCGGCTTAGGTTTAGGTCCCAATATAATGGGAATAGCTCAGTTAGGAAAATGGAAAAAACGTTTTTGGTAGATATCTATAGAGTGCAAAGTCATATTTTGAATATAATCAACTATGGACATATTCTACCAGACAATAAGCACACGAATCACAAAAAAGAATCTAGTACAAAGCGAACACATATATGATGAAGTTTGTGTTCGATTTGTAGTAATGACGATTTTTTTGTGATTCGTGTGCTTATTGTCTGGTAGAATATGTCCACGTTTGATTATTTTCAAAACATGACTTTGCACTCTAGATATCTGCCAAAAACGTTTTTTCCATTTTTCAAACTAAGTATTCCCATCTTTTTTCCCCTTTACGGGGAAATTTCTTCTGACGTACTTTTTCGCAAGTTTTTCATTTCACAGCCTCGTGAGTGACAGTATATAACCAACATTGTAAACCAAGAATCGTTTTTCTATCTCATTGGGATTTAAACTTGAGAGTTTCAAGTGTTGGCAGCCCTGCATGTGTGTGAGTGATCTTGATTTAAACTTGAGAGTTCCAAGTGTTGGCAGCCTTGCATATGTGTGAGTGATTACGTATGATTTACCGTAAGCGTGTAACGAACTTCAACTATCATTAAGTCGATTAGAAATTCACTTTCAAAGAAAATTTGTCCTAAATTCAACTGCATCATCACCAAAAAATTAAATTATAATCAGTTCTACTGGCAGAATAATTTTTACTCGGTTTTTTACCCTCCTTAAGATAGCAGTGTTTCTGTTTGAAAGTACACATGATCACTCACTCATTTTCACTCGCTAACACCCGCGCAGGTAATTTTGCAGCGCACTCTAGTGCAGGTTTAAATCCGAATAACCTGGCTTCACCAGAACACACGTTTAATGTGCTTCCTGAAAATTTTGATTTTGGAGAATAGCTTAATTTGGAATATGGCTCCTCAAATAATACAATGTTTCCATTCACTCTAAATACCGAAGTTACCACTCGTTTAATTTTGTCATTTAGGTTTCAAGCCACATACCTCCTCTCGAAAAGCACTCGTATGTTTATGTTGTGGAATGCATCTGTAGATCTAGCAGTCTAAAGTAACACCCAGTGGCACAAGAAGAAATTACCTTGGAGAGTTGTCTCTATCAATCTGCCCCCCTCTGGGGCAAGAAACCGAATAAGCTGTTACATTGAAAATCCAAAAAATGTTGGAAACAGATTCGTTACCTAGGTCAGGTCAGATAGAGAAACAGACGATCAATCAGGTATTCTGTTAGGGGGCGTCCATCAATTACGTGAAGTGTTCAGAGGAGAGGGGGTCGAGCTGAATTTCACCCATTCTCACGCGGGGAAGGGGGGCTCTCGACAAATATCACGTAATTTTTTCCCTGTAAAAACAGTGTAAAATTACAAGAAAATTGGGTAAAATTAAAGTAAAATATGTTTTTAGACTAACATATGGCAAAATCTGACGCGATAATATTTATCGTTGTTGTCCGCCGCAAAGCAGCCTTAAATAAAAATAATGCAAATTGTGTTGTTTAAATAACTTCAACACATTTACACTGAAATTACAAATTTTGAAAAATTTCACGTGAGATATGGGGGAGGGGGTCGAGCCAAATCTCACATCTCACTCGGAAGGAGGGGGTCAGAAAATCGTCAAAAACCCTCACGCCCCTTTAACCAGACGGACTATAAAATGGTACCTATGTGAAATAGCATTCGAATTACGGCGATGTGTGTCGTATTGCGGTCGTATGCGCCTTGAAAGTCGTATTTCGAATTTCGAATGTACTTACCTGTTGAGAAGTGTTCGAGGGCGGCCATTTTTTTACTCGTACATTTTTTAAATGTTTTAAGCACGACGCTCAACTTGTAAACGGTATTTTCAATTCCCTAATTTTAGATTTTTTAAACAGGGTTTTTCCACCACATTTTTGGGGGGAGGGGGCGTAATATTTTAAATGTTCTCAACAAGAATAGTAATCTGGTAATAACTGTCCAAGTATATTCTATCTTGTAGCGTTAACTCTTACTCGATTTGTTAACGAGTGTTTTTATGACTCTGCGATCTCCGCAGAACTGAATTGGCAGATGAAAGATATTGTTGTACGAGTTACCCCGCCTCAAGATTCACCCGCTTCTACGGTATAAATTACAGTTAAGAAGATTTATGTATCGGAATAAAAATAATATCGCTAGGCGGCAGTGACGTTGTTTAAAAATATGGAGTGTAAATGCAAAATAAGCTGAGCACCGTCGTGTTCATTTCTAAAATATTAATCTTTCGGAGACCGCGTATTTTTTTTTTTTTAAATTCCGGACCAATGTAAACATGAAGCGTAAACACACATTTAGCATGCCTCCAGCGCTCGAATAATGCATGTATGCGTATCAGTCTTTTCATCAAATATTCCGGGCCGACGGAGCCTCATATATGTGCCTCTTTAATCTGGAGTCGTCAAAGAATTAGAGGGACCCTTAAATCAGTAGTTCCCGTCTTAGCTATACCTATATTCTGTTAAGTATCCTTCAGCCTGTGTGCCAGTCCATAAACGTATTCAAACTGACGGCCCTTCGTGCTAGTCCAGAAACCTATTCGAACTGAAGGCCCCTCGTGCCAAGTTTCGGTATTTAGATTCCATATTATCGTAACATTCGTGCTTCACAAATGGCAACGGGAACTGTTGGTTTTTCGATTTATGTCTCTTCGCCGCTTGTCTTCGACTGTGTTGGCCTTTTCACTGGACCTAGTTCTCGGATTACCCTTTTTACCTCCGTCCGATCAAGCCTTATTGCTCTGTATTACCTTTCTGGGAAGATTTCTTAACGACTAATGTGAATTTGGATCCTCCTGAAGTGGTCGGCATTACTTACTTTCAGGTTTACAGTCACCCGGTGCTAGAGCTGGGTACAATTTTCTAGGAAAAGATGCATCCGTGAAGACTTTCTTCGCTTTGCAAAATGCGATTATCTTTGATTAAAGAAAAAGGCTGAGGGGACAGTATACAGTTGTACACGTGCTGGTGATCTCTTGAGCGATGACAGATTTTCGGGATGGTCATTCAAGTTCCACTGCTTGAATAGGTCTTTGGCGAGGGTAACGATTTGTGCTGCACAAGCTCATTTAGTTTTACGAAAAATGTTCAACGTGTGTTCGTGTGATTTAAAATTGCCTTTCTCTTCTGTTTTCAGTTGCTTTAGAAAACCACCACCAGCATTATGATTCTTCGAGAACCCGACATCTTTCCGTATCATCTGATAAAAGACCAAGATCTTATTGCGAGGTTCCAAGCATACCAGATATCAAGTTAGTAAAATCACGTACCCGACGTTTCCAATTTTATTTTTTGTCTAATTTCCCGCGTTGTGTTAACTGTACAACAAATTGTTTCAGCATTTTCCCATCTCAGCAAGAGCCTGGTACTATTCAAATACCCATCGGTAATAACACGGGCTCGTTACCCGATTTGTCGAGCTTCCATTTCCCATCTCCAATACACGCGCCCTTGGATCACGATGATCATCATAGTTCTACTTACAGCAGTACGGTTAGTATGGCGAATAAATACAATCCGATTTTGACATGCCCGCCGATTTTCCCGAAAACTGTATTCGAATTTCAAATATCGGTAATCTATATTACACGTGTTGATAGAAGAATCAACAAGTTCGAGTAAAATTCCTAAACAAGTAATAAGTGGCTGACGAAAGATAATGACGTGGAAAGCTTTTCCACTCGTGGATGAAGTTCAGTTAGTGCCATAATTTGTTTGAAACTTTTGCTTTTAATGCTGCGCTGGTTCTCGAGCTCGCGTGCGATGATTTGTGTGAACGCTAGTCGGCCATCGGCTAGTATTGATAATTCTTGGACGTTCTTACCTGTTCAGTATCGCATATCCCGTAGCCTTGATAAACTTTTTCGACAAATATAACGTGCCCTTCAGATTTACCTGTCGGAAGTCGTTTGCACTGCCATATTTCGGTACTCCAAATATGCGTACTTGTACGCAGAAACAATGTTCGGAGAAGCCTCGCAAGGCGGAAAACAGTTCTTATTGGAACCCTGTCACGCCCGATTCCATCGGACTCCTCTCTCGAATGCATAATTTTGAGCACTGGTTAGCCGAGTAGATAGCCAGAGGTTCCGGGTTCGAGCCCACGTAGCAACTCGCCAGATTTCGAACTAGGCCGGTTTTTCGGCCAGAAGGGAAGAGGGCTAAGCCAGCCCTAGCAGCCTTCCCGATGTCTCTGAAGTAATGCTCGAAAGGGCGGATTCCAGGGTTCGGGTTGAGAGCAAATTAGAAAAAGAACCCATTGATGCAGTGAAGCACGTTCTTGGTGCCAATCCTATGGCGGAATCCGAATTTATGATCTCTGATTTGTTTTCGCGTTTTCTAATTCGTATCATAATTTTCGGAGTACAGCAGTACAGCTTATCTAGCTGATGCGTCTAGAATTCTTGCAGCTGCTTGATTCATTTTCCAGTGGTACCAGCAATGGGGTATTCCATCAGCCTTTTTTGCCCCTGGTCTCTCTTACGAGCGACGGTCGTGAAGGAATAGGCGACGTTGGAATCGTCCAATGAGGGTGTCGGAAAAAAAAGTTGAAGAAAGTACTCGTACGTAGTTACAGATGCCCTAGTACCGGATGAAGGTGAATTGTAGCAATTCTGTTGGGATTGTTTCAATCTGATGTTTCTCGCTCAGAAATATTGTGAGGTTTTCGATGCTACTCGTAGGAATTCCAATCTTTTCACCGGTGAACGGTCGGATTCAGGGGCTTGCCACATTTCATTATTTTAATCTCCATTTCGACTATGAATTCCAGTAAACACGAATCTTTGTTAATTTTTTTCTATTCTTTTCTTCTTTCATTTACAGAGTCCGCAGTGTACGAGTCCATCGACTTTATCTCCTACTTCGCTTCCGCCTAGAACTCCGAGTAGATTCAATTCATTTGGCAGCACACCTCCGCACGAATCGTCCGGCCCGCCGTCGTGTACATCCATTAGTCCGCCAAGTCCCAGTGCTCCTGTAAGTTTGTACATGTATTTGTGTGTATTGTCTCGACGATGATGAGTATATATCATATTGGAGTCTGCATGATTGTTAAATTGCTGTACCACCGGCTTCGTTGAATCCATATTTAGATCCTAGTTCACCTGTAGATCGCGCAGACGTGACAATAATCGCTTCATACCGATTCACCAGCGTACTCGGTTTATTCCGGAAACCGTTCGATGTTCATTTTTCTTGTACGAGACAATAATTTAATCCCGAAATTATCCTTATTTGCTCGGAAGTCGTATTCGAAAATGTCACGCTGTTTGAACTGGTCAAATTCTCATTTTATCGACTCTGTTGATTAAGGGTGTCCCTTATTTTACAAGTTTTCGCCAATCGATTAGGTACGCATCTAGAAACTCGCCATAAAAAATTTGAGCTCAATCTGAGGTCATTAACCCGTGCCGCTTTGACCTTAAAGTTATGTGTAATACTAAGATTTCACAAAAAAAAAAAAAAAAAAAAAAAAAAAACGTGAATATCTTGGAACATATCAACTTTAGGACGAAAATGCATATAACATAGAAAGTTCCCTGTTAAATTTCCTACAAAATAGATTCTGTACAACTTTTCTCTAGAACGCATATTTACCGAGATAATCGCCAAAATGTGTGAAAGTTTCGAGGAACGTGGCTTTTGTCATTTTTTCTTTCATAACCGATCTTTACTAGCTAAATCGTGACTGTCTACAAAAATATTTACTTAAGGACTAAAATGCTAGTAACACAAAATGTTCCTCATTAAATTTTCTGTAAAAAATGTTCTATACTACGTTTCTTTAGAAAACATATTTATCGAAATAATCGCAAAAATGCGTGGAATTTTCGAAAAACATAGGATTTTTATTATTTTACGGCTGACATATCTATTAATGTATTGGGTAACGCGCACTACAATAGAACTTCAGTCTCTGTCTACTGGGGCAAGCGCCCCAGTGTGCCTCCCCCCCCCCACCTGGCTATGCCCATGGCAGTTTGTTGGGTACCTACTATAGAATAGACCTCGGATTATGTATGTGAGGAGCAATATTCCAAAACGGCCTATGTCCATTTTTTTTTTGCAAAAATCGTTTTATAGCGCCATCTGGTGAGGAATCTAGTAATACATATTTTGGCCCGAACAAAATCACGATACCGCAAATTTAACGAATATAAGAAGCCAAAATAGACTCGCAAAGAGAAGGAAAAAGTTGTTCTAAAACGGCCTCTGTTCACATATTTTTATGACAACAGAGGAGTCGACATTATCTTGAGAATTTTATGAATAAGAATCTACTGAAAGACACAGTATGTCTAATTTTGTGCCAAACCAAAACTAATAATTCAAAAATGTTGTTCCAAAACGGCCTCTATCCAGGAGATCCCGTCATGCGCGTCTCCTGTACAAGGTACATTCAATATTTCAACGAGATAAATTCCTGTAAGTGTTCTACTAGGCAACCCGATTGTCAACCGTAACATGTAGGCGTAATATAGGGATACACAAAGTTTTTTCTTTTCCGTGAAAAAAATATTAAACTGGACAGAGGCCGTTTTGGAAAATCGCTCCTCATGTATATCAACAATAGTTAACAATTTGCGCATAAGATATAAGGTTGTGCTATTGAGGAACAGTCACGTGTTCTCAGAATTCAGGGTCATTTCCTATGGGCAAATCGCTGTTTCCTAGTGTTGCTATACACCAACTCAGGTCCACCATACCGAGTCTTCAACGGAATCTTAGAATGCTCAAGACTCAATAAAAACAGTCTGTCAACCCTAGATCGTTGAGTTTGGTTTTCTTCAATTATTGAATTTGGAATTAGTTATGGCTGATGGATACCTAGTTAACGTTTCAATTTTAGGGTCTTCCGCCAATTTTTTTACCAGTAGAGTCAGACCAACAGTCCTACCTCTTGCAAATACAAACTTTTAGCAATCGCAAACACTTCTGCATGCGTCCATCTTCACCCCTTGAGCGATGAGATGAAGGGGTGAAGATGGACCCATGTAGAAGTGTTAGCGATTGTTAAAAGCTTGTATTTGCAAGAGGTAGGACTGTTGGTCTGACTCTACTGGTAAAAGATTTGCAGAAGAGCCCAAAATTGAGACGCTAACTAGATATCCATGGGCCATAACTAATTTCAATGTTTTTATTGAGTTTTGAGCATTCTAAGAGTCCCTTGATCCACTGCTCACTAAGATCATCCAGTCAATGATATAATATTTTACTTCTTCCTTGTTTTTATTTTTAAATTGATCAGAATGACTGTATAGCTCAATTTTGACGACGGATTTTAATTTATCACGAAAAATGAAGTGATTAGCATCATTCCCGAGGCCGAGGCTCTCCGAACATTTTTTCGTCCCAAAATACACAACGTGATGAAGGAGTTTTCAAACTTGGAAAAAAATCAAATTTGAACTCGCCATGAAAAACTGAGTGGAAAACAGTCGCGAATTTGGAACTTTTGATTTTTTTCTAATTTGGAAAATTTCTCCATTATCTTATGTTTTTGGGGCGAAAAATTTTCGGGAGGCTTGGTCTCGGGAATGATGCTGATTACTTCATTTTCCGTGACAAATTCAAATCCATTGTCAAAATTGAGCTACTGTCATTTCTCGACCAATTTCACCTACATTTTGGCACGTATCTCGGAAACAGAGCGTCATCGCAATATTTTATTAGAACTGAACGTGAAAAATTGAGTAGAAGACAATCGTGAATTTAGAATTTTTGATTTTTTTCGAATTTTGAAAATTTTCCTGTCATGTGATTCTTGGAGCGAAACATTTTCGGAGAGCTTCGGCTTCGAGAATTGTGTTAATGACTCAATTTCTCGTGACAAATTTAAATCCGTCACCAAAATTGAGCTAGAGACATTTTTTGACCAATTTGACCAACACTTTGGAGCGATGCCGCCAAATTTGAACTCAGCGTGAAAAATTGAGGGGGAAGCATTCGTTAACTTCCAATTTTCAACTATTTTCCAACTTTGAAAATTTCTCTATCATTTTGCGTTTTTTGGTGCGAAAAAATTTTTGGGAACCTCGGTCTCGGGAATGGTGCCAATTACTTGATTTCTGATGACAAATTCAAATCCGTCATCAAAATTGAGCTGCAGTAATTTTTTGTGAAAAAGTAACTGTGTTCGTCTTCTCACGAATACAACTCTACCTGTATTCGCAAATATGAACGAATACAAACTACAATATTGTAGCTGTAGTTACGAATACTTTGCGTAAAAGTAGTTGTATTTAGTAGTTGTTCAACACTGCTTTGAAGACTTGATATGGTGTACAATCAACAATAGGAAACAGCGATTTGCCCATAGGAAATTACAATGAATTCTGAGAACATGTGTGACTGTTCCTTAACAGCAAAATGTTATGCGCAATGTTGACTCTTTTGTTGATGTACACGTACATAATCCGAGGTCTACTCTATAGTAGGTACCCAACAAACTGTCATGAGCGTTATCAGGTGGGGAGGGGTGCAAACTGGGGCACTTGCCTCAGTAGACAGGGACTGAAGTTATGTTGTAGTATACATTACCCGAGACATTAATAAATATTTCAGCCGTAAAATAATTTTAAAAAAAACCTATGTTTTTCGAAAAACCCCCGCATTTTTTCGATTACCTCGATAAATGTGTTTTCTAAAGAAAAGTTATATAGGACTTTTTGTATAGAAAAGTTTACACAGAACATTTTATGTTATTTGCATTTCGATCCTAAAATGAATATGTTTTTAGATAACTGCGATTTAGCTAGTAAAGATCGGTTATGAGAGAAAAAATAACAAAAGCCACGTTCCTCGGAACTGTCACACATTTTTGCGATTATGTTCTAGAGAAAAGATGTATTGGATCTTTTTTATAGAAAAATCAACAAGGAACATTTTATGTTATATGCATTTTGCTCCTGAAGTTGATATGTTCCGAGATATTCGCGGTTTTTTGTGATCTCAATATTACACATAACTTCAAGGTTAATGTGGCACGAGTTAATGACCTCAGATTGAACTCAAATTTTTTATGGCGAGTTTCTAAGTCAATTGGATCAAATTTCAGTGCGCACCTTCTGGATTGACGAAAACTTGTAAAATTAAGGACACCCTACTGTTGATCCAGGGGAACAGTTAGGATTGCTCTCGTGTATCAGTTGAGTTGTAATTAGTTACAATACTTCCGTTTGTATGAAAGCCATGTCATACTGAAATGTCTTGTACTAAATAACTTTCAAAAACATATTGGAAGTCCCAGGTGTATTCGGAAACTGGTGTGAAACTTCGTGTTCTACACATTGGAGAATTGAATGTGAGTTCCTGCTCGCGTGTGTTGTCTGAGTAGATTGAAAAGGCCATTTACTGGACGTTTTATGTCTTATTTTCCTTACCTTGATAATGCTTGCGGAATGTTGAAGGTAGATATTTGTATTGTCTCATGCTCAATGACCAGTGTAGGATGTCGCAGAAGTCTAGCCTGATCAAGACTGATTTCGAAATCTACCTGTTACTAGAAATATTTGCAAAGTTGAATAATTTGCGGCATGTTTCTTAATTTCGAGAAACATGCTCGCAAGGAAAAGATGATGATCCTGGATTAAGTCCCTAGCTGTGATCCTACTTTTGATGTTCATTGTACATTAACTGATCTGATACAAAGAGCCCCTTCTCTACTGTACGTAATCACATGAAATACTTGTTGCCTGCTTTGTATTTGAATAGCTTTTATCGTTGTACTGATTTGACACTATTCGTATATCCATAAGAAGACGCTTGCTTTTGACGTACTTGTATTATGTAAAAATTCTCAGTGTCGGTAGTTCGGTCGTGAGTGGTCCGTGTATAATACGTCCGAAGTTGATGTGTATCGTAGTGTCATTGATAGAGGTATTATATTAGATAGTGTGACGCTTTATTAGCACGTAGTTATAGATTCGTTGCCTGTGTGTTTTTACAGAACCATTTATCCGTGCCATCACCGAATCCCGTGTACGCACCTTCGCCTAAGGTTAGTAGTTTTTGGAAATTGCTCTGTTTTAGATTGCACCGATGAGTAATTTCAAGTAAAACGGTTAGAAATTATTCTAATTGTCAAACTGAGCCGTCGCTTGAGTTGCGCACGGGGATATAATAAAGACGTATGCATTTTATAGTACGTTTGTTACGAGCACGGAATTATTAGTTCTTGTCAGAACTGAAGAGTCTTCGTAGAGTAACCGTTGAAGTATCATACTCGACTCAATCGCTCAGATCTGCATCTATAGTTGTCACAGTACTTCGCTTACCGGTAAGGTGGCACGGCGGACTTTTGTTCTATAATCGGTATTGTTAGTGTGTTGGCGTTGCTCCCTTAACAGGAAAGACTCATGATTCCGCGCTCCTGACAAACGTGCTATATATACTGTGGGCTTGTAAGTGGCTGAGCGAAACTCCATGAAGTGTAAAATGATACCTCATGTCTAAATCGTTGATCGTATTCAAATTTTTCAATAGTCACATGTCTCGAGTTGCAAGTGCAACTTCATGACATATTGAATGGTATCACGTGCTTCTAGTTGTACGCATGCACTTTTGTCATTTAACATCAGGTTGTGTTGGAATAAAAATTGACGCAATAAAACCATTTACAGCAGTTGATAGGCAAATATTTCGTATGCTTTTTGCCAGAATGCCTCTCATGCGGTAGTAAGCTACTCCAACGAACATTTTACACGTGTCTGAGCACGTTTTTCGGAATCGCTTCGTATTCCACGACCATTTTCAAAACAGTTACATTCTAAAAGCGACGAGTAAGCTTTGCCTTGATGACAAGTCATTTCTACATTCTTGTTGTTTATTAAATATCTTGTTCACTGTGCTGTTTGCAAGATGATCGCATTTCCTGATGGCAGTATTTGATGAGTACGACGAAGTACGTTCGTACCAAGAATTAGGGTTCCCTCTAACTGTAATCAATTTGTATGCAAATGCTTTTCAAGTTTATTTGTACGCGTTCTAATTTGATTTCTTGATTTGTTCAGAGGTACTTGCTCGATGGCAGTCCAGTCGAGTCTAATAATTATCAAATTCAATCTCCAATGCAGCAGCAGCAGCAGCAACAGCAGCAACAACCGCAGCAGCAGCATCAGCAGCAGCAATCATTGCACAAACAGCCTCAATCGATGAATCAGCAACAGCAGCAACCCTATTCTAAGCAACAAATATTACATCAGTCGCAACAGCAGTCGTCGCAGAATCATCATTCTCAAATGCAGCCGCAAAGGCCGACGCAATACACCTATCAGCAAACATCGTCTCCTCAGAGGCAGTCACCTGTCAGTCCTGTGGACGTGCCATGTTCTGAGTCGATAGTACTTAATGTAAGTGATAGTTTACTTTTCCATTTTCCAGTTGCGAGTTAATCAGCCCTCCGAAAAAGTGCATTGATCATGACGGCTTGCGTGATCGCTTTGCGATCGGTTGTTACTGTTTCGAAAATAATGTCTTCATTCTGATTACAGCATAGAAATTCAATGACCTCCTATAGATCTCCGCAGTCTACCAACAGACGCAGTCCTCAATCATCTCCTATTCTCAATATTAAAGTAAGTACTTGTTATCAGATAGGTAATCTGTATTTAGGCATTTCCTCATTGTACATATAGCAAAAGTCAAAAGTGGCAATTCCCGAATCATATGAACTCACTTTTGGCTCTTGTTATGTAGGATATTTTTTATACTTAATGATCAGAAATGGCAATGTTTTTCGTCAAGTAATTCATGAGGCAACGTCATGACTGTTGAACGACACTGAATAACAACAAACAGTAACGATTGTACTACCTCGTGAATATTTAAATATGTTCCTAAGTCACAATCTGGCAATTTGCTGTATGGCCGAGTGGTTAGAGATGTTGGATATATTCCAGTCAGACGTCTCAATAGACGCGGGTTCTGTGTGTAGCAGATACAGAAATGGTGGCCAGCAATTTATGTCCTTTATGTGCTTCCATGTAAAAACCTGACGCATCCTTTTACATTAAGGCACGTTTACTTTACATGCAGGTTTCATTAGTACTCGATGCATGAATGATAAGCGCTTCTTTCCATCCGCAAAACACTACCGTAAACATTGCCTTTCTGATCATGTAGTATAAAAAAGAGAATGTAGTTTCGTGATATCGTAACGCACAATTTGCATTTTGCTGGAAAAATCTAATGTGATTCGATAACCATCTTTCCTGTACGTTACCTAAATGAATAGTTTGTGAGGACATTGTTTTCCGATTAGTGGTTTGAATGCTCATCCCTCCGAAGGTGCGAACCTAATTTTGAATGTAATACCCGCAACATTTGTTTACATAGTTGTGAGCATCCCTTTCATCGCCTTACTTCTGTGTCCACTCTTAACTGATCTGAAATTCGAACGTTTATTTTGAATTGGAGGAAGAAAAATTCGTTGATTTTATTCGGAATAATCGAAAATCTGCGCATTAAAAATAATCGTTGTCGTGATCCGAAGTGATGTAAGATTTACTGACATAATCGTAAAAGACTTGTGCGGTGTTGCCGGAGCCTACGCTTAAATCGCGGAATTCACGTCTGTAATTTTATGATGTCCAAAACATGCGGGAAAAAAATTTCATTATTTAGCCTAAAGCAGACATCACGTGGAGCGGTAAAGCTGATCAAGGCCGTCGTTCAGCTAGTTGAAATTAAATTTAGCCGTATATAATACTTACTGTTTATTTAGACAAATGAATAATTGAAGACCGGACTTCCAAAACGCGCTTAGTCCAAAAAACGAAATGTTGAGAAATCGGAAAAACCTTCTGACTCGCGAACGATAAACGTAGTAACATTGATTCAGTTGCGTGGATGGAAAGAGAAGGGGTCAGTGCTAATACCACCCAAGTATGAAGGTTGGCGTGCGAACGGTCTTCACTACTGGAGTGCAAAGTGGGGAAGTCGTGGACTTCACTCGTTTTGGCAGACCATGTCATACTTGTGAAAGGTCAAAATTTGTACATCTTGACCTAGAAACTGTCGAAAATCGGAAGATACAGCTTAGAGACGACGATTCCGGTGAACGAGGCACACATGAATAGTGTCCCCCTCCCTCCACTATACAAACATCTTGTGTCCCCCCCCCCCCCCATGAACAGGAAAAAGCAAGTATGACTTACAGTCGTAAGAGTCATATATTCATAAAATTTAAAAAAACAAGTAAGTCAGCATTATAAAAAAGAACGAAAGAAAGATTTGGCTGACTCTAAGTCGTGATAAAATCGTGAAACCAACTGTGAAAGGTGCCTTGTGACTTCCTCCACCAGACTGCGCTAAAAACTCGATTTTCGATTTTTTGGACTGAGCGCGTTTTGGAAGTCAGGTCCTCAATTCGTAGCTGATGTGATTATTTTCTTTTTGTGTCTCACTCTCGTTTTTGTTTTTATTATAGCAATACAGCAATAATACTAGTCCGCTTAGTAGTGCTCCGCAAAGTCCTACGTCGTCGTGCAATTCCATAACCAGCAATAATCAGCAACAGTCGTATAACTCGTCAGGTGATTACTATGTAACGCAAGCACAAGAAACATTACAGCAACATTTCGAACAAATAAGAATGGTGAGTTGATGATGTTTCATTACTTCATTTAGTCGATTGTATGATTTGGATAAACTCCCATACCGAAGAAATTCGATGAATTCGAATTTTAGTTTTCAAAAATCCGATTCCGTTGAAATTGATGCATTCTGCATGACAGAATGCGTGTAGAAAACATGTGAAATTGGGTATGATTTTGTTCGCTAACAATTCTGATCTCATCTCTTCCTCTGTTCTTTCAAAATGGTGTGCATTTTAACATGATTGAATTTCTAACAAATTTTACAATAACTTATTACGGTAACTAGTATATGCCGAAGGAATAATTTTATTTGACACATTATTTATATATTTATACGTTATGTATAATGCCGCGTGAAGGATTGGTGCCAATTATTAGGTCTACAGACTCTTGTGGATACCAATCCCTTGTGGATGACCGAAACCTTACAGGTAGTTAACATTAAAACGGCCCGTTTTATGTTTCAGATTAATTTTCTTTTTTTACATTTTCTCTATTAGCCTCTTTTTCTTAAACGTATCTTCGTTTATTATACATGTATTCTATTCTCTGCAATCACTTTTAATATTTTGTTTCGTTCATGCTTTTTCATTTATTCATTATTTATTTCGCATTCGTCATTTTTTTCCATTATTATCGTTTATAAGCTTCCCTGTCGTAAATTATCCTAGATCAGATTCGAAAATAAGAAGAGAGAATCGCACTCGCCATTGGGATTCAGAATCCGAATTGCGATGCGGTGCTGATAGTAATCGGATCTAATCTAAATACCTCTACCGTAGAATGCGAAATTACCGTATCCGCTGGTAATTCTGATCAAGAAGGGAAACTCGTTCAAGGACACTTGACAAAAAAGACTTAGAGCCCACCTTCAACTTTTTAAGATGCTCTGGTCAGTAGTTAGCAACATCTAAATGATGAAGATTTCTTGCATGTCGAACAGAAATTTTGCGTCGAAATTCTGCCTTAGAAATCGTTTTGGTTTACCCTTACATAGTGTATTCAAAAAGTTCCGGGACTAAGTTTTTTCACGAAAGAAAAAAAGAGTTTAGAAAAATGTTTTTATTTATTTTTCAATATAATCCTCTCCTCGTTCTATACAAATTTTACTGTGCTCGTACAGTCGCTAGAACGATTCAAAGAACTCTTCTTCTGGGAACGCTTTCAGAGCCCTGGTCATATTCCGTTGAATCGCCTCAACATCTTCGAAACGCTCTCTCCCTGCATTGCCATTTTTAATTTAGGAAATGAAAAACAAAAAGTCTAACCGAGTCAGATCTGGTGAGTAGGGCGGATGGTGAATCGTGGTTACTGACTTTTGATTGAGCCAAAATTTGAGTATCGAGGAATGGGCTGGCGCATTGTCTTGTGTCTCTTGCAAAAGGAAAAAAAAATCACCGGTGTGGTATAGGTCCGGTCTCACGCGTCGAAATCGTTCCATGACATCTTTGTAGGATGCTGCGTTTACTTTTTGGCCTGGGGGCACAAATTCATTGTGGATAATCCCGCGAGAATCGAAAAAAGGAAGTGGAAGGGCGCTCCTCTCGCAGATCATTTTCCAGCGAGCGCATACCACTGGAAAACCTTGCCTCGGCTTTAACAATCATCTTCATACGCGGTTTCCAACAATTCGAATGTTTCCGAACCACTTTTTCCAACTTTGAAACAAAATTTGTGTGCACACGCTTGCTCCATTGTGACGAAGTAACGAAAACAGGTCACTTCAAAGGAACACAATCAGTCCCTAGATGAAGTTACAACGCTGACATTTCAATTTTGGCTAGCTAAGGGATAATATTGCGTAGTTCCGGTGTCGGCTAACAGATAGCGCCAGTTGTACATTTTATACAGAATTAGTCCTGGAACTTTTTGAATATACTGTGTATGTGTTTAACTCTTGCTGTACACTGGAACCCCAACCTTCATTTTCCCTCTCCTGGTCAGAAAAATGCCGAGCTGGTTGCCTCTTCGAAAACCCAGAAATTACTGAGGCCTGATTTGCTATCCAAATTCAGCTAGACTGAATTCGTTAGCCAGGACGAGAGATTATCAATCAGAAAGACCTAGGAACTGTCAGATATTCCACCCGTCAAACAGAAATAACATTGAGAGGAAATGAGACTGTAGGTGGACACGCAAGTGAAGAAACAGATATGTCGGCAGATAGTCTCCTGCTGGAAGAACAGGGTGTCTACTGGTCATGAAAGTCATAAAAAAGTCATGAAATTTTGCTAAATTACATAATTGTGGAATTACAACATGGGAAAAGAAATGGAGTTACATTAGTTAATGCTGCCCCAGCGCTACCTAGTTTTTTTAGTCAAGGTTAAGTCCCCAGCACGGACGTTAACTACTAAATCTGAACTTTTCACTTCGCGCAGTTAATGGACAAAACTGCGTTCTGAATTGGGAGAATGAAGGGAATGCTAAACCATGCCTATCATGTAGATAGGTTCTCTATACCCTTATGGCATAGAAATTACCACAAAAAGGTCATGAAAAAGTCATGAATTTCAGAATTATTGATCCAGTAGACACTCTGAAGAAACAGGCAAGCAGTGAACTACCTCGTCAACTAGACATCTTAACTCTCTGTAGGCAGCCCCCTCTGCCGGAAGAACTTCAGGACCTGAGAGAAGGTAAAGAAATTGGCAAACAGACAGACGAAACTCATATTTAGGTGAATACATAGCGCCAAGAAAGGAGTCGAGTAAGTTCGGTTGCTAAGCGGCCATGAGGCCAAGCTCATCATCAGTAATTAACAATTTAAGTTCTGTTACCATGACAGTCATGAGCACATACGGTAATTTTTCGTTGTATTATAGAATTGAGGAGTGTTCTTCATGTTCAGGTGTAACGTGTGTGAAGCCGTATGTGCACATTCAATCGAGTCTCGAGTATCTGGGGGCATTTCTGTTGACAATTTCCTATTTAGAATTGCATGAACAAACGTATTTTCAAGTCGGTGGACTTGAGCAATTATTTTACATGAATTTCGTGTAAGTGTTCTTGCTGGCCCCTTTATAGGAAAATTGTTATCGCAAATTCTTGAATCTCCTATGCATAGTCGTACCTATTAAAATGGAAAATGATGAAATTGCAATCAAATGAGATAATAAGCTATAAACTTAAGGTTGTAATGTACACCGCAGCATTGTTGCCATTCGTGCATGAATTTCTTCTACCTAATTGTGACTTCTAGATCAGTTTGGAAATTTGTCATTTTTACGCGTTAGTTTTAGTTGACGCAGCTTTCTGAAAGCTTAACACATTGCTCGCGTTCATTGCGGACTGTAGTAGCGCGAGTATACGAAGCAGTTCTTTTTTTTTCCGGGGTTTCGGCTCGAGACTCTCGTTTTGTCAGAGCAATCGAGGTATTGATGTCTGAGGTTTAAAGTGGACATTCTGTTACATGGTTCTTCATTCAACCCTGGTCATTTTCTCAAGTTTCCAGTGTTATCTCATCCTAACCAGTTGTGTACATCGACCAAAAATAACATTCGATAGGGTGTACAAATTTTCAGCATGGTTTCTCGCTGGTTATCTTATTGATAACACTTATCGTGTACTACCATTCTATGCTTTCAAAATAAATCGAATACCTTCCATTTTCGAATATTGGTAGCTTAGACGTCGTGTCGTTGGTTGCTTTTTGAACAACTTTATAGAAGAGTCCTTCATAGAAAAGGATTGACCGAAATGAACCTGTGGAGCCCTTTCCTCCGGGTTCTGATTTCACTAGCTGCAGATATTTTGAGATCGGCAAAAAAAAAATTCGTTGCTTCCAATTGAGCTTCTGTTCCGACAATTAAGAAATTGTCTGAAATTACCTATCTTCCTTTCGGCGTATCTCTGCCGCGGCACGGATTATACATACTTGAGGATCTGCCATTAAGCAAGTCCCAAGTCCAGTTGACCGTCACCGTGTGTAATCCGTTTCACGAAGACTCAGATCTAAAGAACGAGTTCCACTGCGTCCACAAATTAGAATTTTTAAAGGTAGATTCTTCTAATAGTAGATTTTCAATTATGTTATACAGTGAAAAACTAGGTCATTGATGTGATTTGGCTGCAGAGGGAGAAGGCTGAAAAACTGGAGGGAAAAGCATCTCGCACCCCCTATCATGACGCAGGCCCAATCGGGGTAATTCTGGGATAGGGGGTGCGGTGTCCCGGGGCCAATTTGGCGTGCGACTACCTATGTAATCATATTTATGTGATTAATTGAACGCTATACTACTTATGTTTGCCTACATTTGCAGTTTTAGGAAATGTAGAACCGAATTTGGTTAATTTTTTAGTTTTCCATTGTAATGTATACTTTCGTTCGTTACTTCTATGCGTCAGAAGGTGCAATTGTGAAGCAAATTTTGACCTTATTTTGTGTAAGTTTTGGACGTATCTTGGGCTGGTATTTTTGAAGCGGTTAGAAATTCTCGGCTCGACCACCCCACGCATAATAAAATTCTGAAGTTGAACAACTCGGTAAAGACGACAACGACCTTCACCGTACATTTCCTTCCTCTTACTTGCATATTCAGCGGTTTAATTAACGGATGCAGAAATGAACTGGGAAAGTAGTGTTTTCGCACTTCTATTTTTAGATCAGGTTGAAAGTATTTTATGAAGGCTAGCGCCAAGAATGAGGAATAAATGAATATGGAGTAGGAAATGACCTATTTTTGAAAGACTTTGATCGGCAAGTATCGTCAGTTTTGAACTTCTCTATGCAAATTAGGTAATGAGTGCGAATATATTTTGAGGCTAGTAGTCAATTCATGATCACCCTGTGGTTGAATTGGAACCTGAAGTTGCTGAATTGTTGTGGATATTTTGGGCACTGTTCCCTCGAACCCACAAATGCAGTCGAGTTTTCAGTCAACTGCTTCGTATACTCACGTAGGGCTGCTCAGTTGTGCCAGAGTATTCGCTTATTTATTTTACTATCATACAGCGTAATAACGTCTATTCGTTCTGGAATATTAATTTTAGCCAAGATTATTATAATTTTTGGACATCTTGGAAGCATGAGTATAGATTTACTTAATTTTAATAGCTGTCCTACATTACCTATATCGGGAAAGACGTGAAAGACTAGAAAGCCTAAATTTAGTGGATATCGTAAATTGGAATTCGTCTTATATGAGCTACATTTTTTGTGCATGTAAAATATACTTGGGTACCACTGATTAATATTAAGAAATGTCAGTTCGATTATGTGTTCCAAGGGGATGTATTTTTCAAAATTGAAAAATAACGTGTAACTGGATATTTTGTGCTTTCTTTCTATCGACACCGGCAGTTTTTTTGCTCTCAGAACACACGGAAACTTTTCAAAATCGGTTCTCTCTCATGTCTCTTGTTACGCTACGAAAAATCGGGTAACGATTATACGTAAAGTTGCCTATTAGATGAAGACTAAAAATTACTTCGCGGGAAATCTTTCGAAACGTATTTAAATTATTTTATACAAAATTTTCAAAACTACTGTGTTTCTGTTTTACATACACGCCTAAATCATAGAGAACGAAATATCGATGTTACTCGTAGTTTTCGAGATTCAACTGTTTATGGTTTTTATAATCAAGTAAACACTACACTTTCAATTCGCGTTGGTCGTATTCTCCTGACTGTCTCTTAATTACGAGTTACGAATAAATTCAACGTGAAGGACTAAGTTGTCGTGTACCATGCACTGCTTACAAATTCCATTGAAAAGGAACAAACTGCTGACTTACACTTGAGGTACATAACTTTGAAGGATATTTACTTAGTTTCACCCTCAGATCTTGACTCCATTCGACTTCATGGTCTCCTATGATTCAAACGTGCACATATTTTTGCCTTAGGTCCTTACCGGTGTTCAGTGTTCAGGGGTAAAATCATGTATTTTTGTGATTTTTATGTACCTAGATTAGTTTTTCTGCTCCTTCAGTGAGCTTAGTGTGCCGGTTTATTTATCAAATCACGTTGTTAGAAGTTGTACTTTGTGAAGGCTGGTGCTATCCAGCCGACTCAATAGAAAATTCTCTAATGCTGGTCAGTTGGGTTATCTCTAACTGGCATTGACAGTTGCTTTAGGTAGCTTTGTTTATTCCGATGTGATGTAACTTTTTTCTTTCTTTCTTTCATTTGTTTAAATCCACGAAATTAATGGTAGTTTTTTCTTCCTCAGAATTCATTATCTACGTTTAATCTGATTATTGTATTAGAAATTATGGATAACGTAGGCCACGAGAATTTAGTTCTTACATAATAGTGAATTAATATCATTTTAACTATATTTAACGTACGCGTCTTTATTTTTGTAGTTGGACAGTCCAGTTTCATCTTCAGCAGATTACAATCTGATAAACGGTCCATCTAGCTCGTACCAGCAAGTGAGTTGCCTGCTTACCTACTAGAAATATTTAGATTGTATTTCCCGATGGTAATTGTCCAGTTCATCTGTCACCATCATAAACTGGTCACCATGTTGAGCACGAAAGTTAGAAGCTTTGTACACTGACTATTGAGCAAGCCTTCACCAATGATGATTGTGAAAGTGTGCGGCCATCGAGGATCGAAGAAAAAGTTGATTGTACGTTTGGCGCCGAAGCTTTAGTCCGTAATAAATATTTGTGTATTCTAAAAAGTTGGCATCCCTCCGTTACCGTCCCACCCCATTCCTGCTGATGAAATACTCTACGAACTGAGAAAAGACAGACTGCTTGTCAGCAAATTGAGTGCAGGCAAATAAAAAGAGCGTTAAGTATCACATAACCCTTTTTAGGGCATAGTCGAATCTGGGCTGGTATCTAGCGTCAGTGTCAAAAAATTCGTGTTGTTCATCATCGGTCAACAACATTTGGACACTATTCAGCAGAAGGGAACCAACTAACAAAATCCGCCTTTTGAGAACACGTGATTCAAAGTTCAAGAGCCATGTAGAAACTATATGACATAGCGTTTACTGATAAGCTTTTTTTCAACGTGAGTACACATTTTTGAATCGGGGGCCCAATTTTGAAAAATTCTACTTTTTACGCTCTGTCCAGCGATACTAATAACTCATTTTGCTTACAAATGTTGGTTGGTTCCCTTTCGCTGAATAGCGTCCATTTTGCAATTTTATAGTGACTGCATTGTGTATTCTGTTATTCACGTTTGGACACAAGAGTCGCTCTAGCGGCCTAATGAAATGCGGCGTGCTGATTGGTGTATTTGGACAAAAAGGTCAGTGACAAAAATGTTCTGCAAAAAAACTCAAGTTGGGCTCATTGGAAAAGAAATGATAAGGGCTGACACTTTAGTTATCTTTAGTTTTCCATAAAAAAACAATATTGAAAATGCTAGAGCTCATTTTACTTGTACATGTTTTTGTGGTAAAAATACCCAGGAGACCTATTATGAAACTTTTATCACGATACCACAAATCGTTACAGTGGTAACGTGTGCAGTAAACCGTATTAAGTTACCACTGTAACAATTTATGGTATCGTGAAAATAGTATTAAGTTTTAAAATAGATAATATGTCTCCTGATCATCTTTTCGTCCACTACACTAGCGCACCTACAGGAGTGTCCAAACGCCAGTACTTCATTTCACGAAAGAAACGCCCGAGTTATCAGTATCAGTGTTCATGTTCAGTGACGGGTGAACGGGCATCGTCGTTCACTAAACAAACGCACCGATCTATGCATCCTTTACACGCGTATATAATTAAACAGAGTTAAATATCCTACGTATCAGCCGAAGTTTTCAGCTTCTTTTTGAACTTTTCAGTACTAGAACAAGGATTTTGAGAAATAAAGAGGTCCTACACTAAACGAACGACGAGCAATCTTGTGAATCTTGTTTACATTTTTCACTGATAACTGGGGTGTTTCTTTCGTGAAATGGAGTATATCATTCTCATTTCGGCTCTATTTTTACGATCGCATTGTTTTTGTAATGTCTTCCTGAAGCAATATTTTAATGTTTTCACTAAAAATAGTGACTTCAAATCCCAATCATGTTATATGGTGTCGCTGACGCCGGTGTCGGTGAGTTGCGGCCTATCAGTGAAAATTGGTATGAATTGCGGCCCAGTACCTTTTCCCTAACGAGTGAATTCCGGCCCGATGTTACGTACGAATTGCGTCTCCGTATCTAGCTACTCCTCAGTCCATTAGCGCGACCCAGGAGACACCGCGAGGAGGTTGACTGAGATTAGGATGGGCTTTGTAGAAGGAGCTGTTCAATTTAGAATGAAAACTTTCGCAACTATTGGTGATTCGTAGTCTGCCCAAATACAGGGAGGAAATGTTGCGTCAGGAGAAATATACGTTTCGAACATATAATCAGTGAACTGCACAATCTTTTCGTTCTCTGCCGAGAATAGCGGCATAAAGTCTTCAGTAAAACAGTCCATGACATGTCCAGTTTTAAAAAAGGTAGGCCGAAGTAGTTTTTCAAAAAATAAACTTTCTGGTGTATTTGGCTGTGCCTTGTAAACTCGAGTGAGACCTATTTGTTGAATTTTCCGCAACCAACTTTGGCCTAAATGAAATCGACATCCTCTCATTTGAGCGGCAGGCCACACCTCCTGTACCGCTTTATGGATGGCTGATTCAAAAACGATGAAAACTTCCGAAGGAGAACATTGAGTACCAAGAGAAGCACACTTAGAAATAACGTGTTCAAAAGCGTTGTAGACTTGTTGGGCAAAAAGAAAGCAACAACAACCAACGTGTTCAAAAGCAGTATGGTACGTAGTTTTAGACTTGTTGGGCAAAAAAAAAAATACAACAAAACACAACAACAACAAAAAGCAAGCTATCAAACAAACGAACAAACAAGCCAATGACACGTAAATCCAATACTTCGAACCGTGGACAGTAAAAAGTTGCGTTTAGTGGTCTGGACAACTCTTGAAGGTCCCATCCACATATGTATATCTGCTGCACTGTACATAGGATATTTAAATGATAGACCGCAACTCACCAACATCGATACTGATATCATTGGGCCGGAATTCACTCGTCATCAAAAATAGTTCGGGCCGGAATTCACCTGTCCCGTTCTTACTGATAGAGTACTCGGGCCGCAACTCACCTACAGCCGCTGACGCTGCAGTATAAAACTAAAACAAGAAGTCTGCGAACAAGTGAAGGCTGCATGTGAAAGATTGTTCAACAGCATGTATTCGTCGATTAAGGATAAATACAGAGGAAAAGACAAAGGCTCATTTCAGTTAAGAACCTACTGCCGTATTGGGACTCGGAATCGAAGTAGCTGACACCTGGTGGCAGATTTGAGAACCTGTCTAGTTTGAGTGATCAAATAATTTGCTCCTATAAGAAATGTACAGGCGATGATCCGATAATTTTTTTGAATTTTAAGAAATTTAGAGTTAGTTGAGGGTGAATTCTTATTAAAATCATTTTTCTACAACATTGACTACAAATTAAAACAATCATCGAAACAAATTAACTGGTGGAATCCTCATAAGATGAAACCGATCTTTGCTCCTCGTGTTAAAGGATAGGAAATAGTCGATTTTAATCGACCAACCTCCTTACATGTGTTTGTTAGTGTGTGCGCGTGTTAGTGTCATGAGCGGTCTCTACTTCTCATTCCATATCCCAATCAAGTACCGACGGGACAATGCAGTGCTTACATCCAGAATTGGACACTAGTTAACTAAAATTTATAGATTACGACTAATCATCAATATGCCCAACTCTGGTTACATCTTGCCCCTACCGTGGATAAAGCGCTAGATAGGAGAGTACGGTCGTCCACCATTTTGACGTCAACCGCGACCGTTGATGCCGAATTGACTTTGCGGTAATACACAGTACGCTCCGCATAGTCGGATTCGGTATCGACGAGCGCAGTTGACGTCAAAATGGCGGACGATCGTACTTACACGAAGTATACAGAGCTCTACCGTGGAGTATAGAACATTTTTCCTTAAGTAAAAGTCAGCGCCAACATCTGGACGAATTCTCACTACCGCCAATACCGGGAAAAATCACCGTCGCTAAAAGGAATGGTGTCTTGACTCTCTGATCATACGTTCCTCGTAATTTACGTGAAACTGTATGACAAAATCTCATTCTGTCTTGGAAATGAACTGCTTATTTTCTTACAATATTTCCACTGGTGCTTCATTTAAAATTCGAGGGCATCTGAAAAGGACTCAAGTGTCACCCGTTTCAGGAATTCACCTACAGTACAGATTTAATCCTATTAATTGTTTCAGAAATGACGTCACGGACATTCAAATTGGTCGGAACTACATAAGAATACACGCAAAAAATAGTTCTAATCAGACTTGGTCGCGATTGGTGTCATATTAAAGAAGATTTAAAATGCTACAAATGATGTTATGAGGATATTTTCATTTTGACTCATGATTTTCGAGCAAAATGCATTGAAACGGTATTCCTCCATGTACTTCTAGCTTAAACTTCCGACCAAGTTGTTTGGCTGTGACGTCCCGGTGTCATTTCTATCGGGCGAAAAGTGTTCCTGAACTCTGAACGACGAAGATGTGATCTATCACACTACCTTTTGCCCGTGCCACCTATTTTAAGTTGATTACCTAAAATCTACAACTCCAACTTCATTGCCGTTTTTCACGCGACTCAGTTTTTGTATTTACTTCTTTTTACATTGCCCGCACTCAATTGAATGAACTGACGAACATCCGGACAGCCAGTCTGCCACCGAGCCAATTATTCAACTCGTTGGACGCACAGAAATAGGTGGAAAAATTTGTCAGAGAATCAAACCCTTCTAAGCTGCAGTCACTAATCAGATAGAAAATTTTAGTCAAGTTCTCTGTCATGTTGACGTTGTAACTGCCTGTATAGCCAGTGTACTCTTTGTAAGAGTGTAAGTGAATTAATGTGACTGACTGGAAGACAGACAGACTGACCGATAGCAGACAGGAAATAAGGTGTCTATTATCTAGTGCCTAGCAAGACGAGAGGCCGACATTGTGGATGCACGTGGCGGTGGACAGGAACTTCAGTGCGAAGCGGCTTTGGAAAGAAGTCTCTTAGTAGTAATAATAGAAGTTAATTTTTGTTATAAATAATTTGTGAACTATTTGTTTCGAGTTCTGTAGGTTATATAACTGAGTACGTTGTTTCCAGGCGGACGACATGTGTAACGTAGGTCCGAATGAATTGACCGTTGATCAGGGATACTACAGCACCTCTCCATCCCAGCAGTTGCAGTATCACACGGCAATCAATAGCGCACAAACAACGCCGAATACGCCATCTAGTATACCAGATATCGTACTTACTGGTATGTATCTTGTGTGTTCTATTCTGGCGTAATTACCGTGTTGAATTACACTGGCTTCTGGTGAGACTGCTTTTTTCCTACATTTAGAGAATTGAGGCGAACGCAGCTTGCTGTAGCTGTTCGTCGACAAATCCCCAAACAATGAGGCCTCTTACAATATTCGCATTCAGATAATGAAGCAAATGAAATGTATCAGCGGTGGTGTAAACCGTCAATAAATTAAGATGTTTCTTGGTACGAGTGTGCGGTAGCTCTAAACCATGAGGCATGAACTCGAAATCGACTAAGAATTTAAAGCGGATAGGGTTTCGGAAAATATAGTTACTGATATGTAAGGATTCCAAAAATATGCTTTTGTATGTTTCTTTCTGTTGAAGTAGATAGGGAATATCCGTGTTATTTTTGTGATTCATAGAATTTCAAGAAGAATGAGCCACACTTGATCGAGTATATTTTGGGTTATAAAAGCATGTTTTGGCATATTTTCGGCTTTTTTAGAGCATCTTCAAGGATATTTGGCCAATTTCCACCATTTTTGTGGGATATTTCCAATTTTTTTCAATATTGGACTATTTTTGTCTTCTAAGATAAAACTGCAATAGCTGCAACTTTTTTACAAACCAAAATTTTTTTTATACTACTTGATCAGAACGGCAATGTTTACATTAGTGTTTTACGGACGACAAGAAGCGCCTATCATTCATCCATCGAGTGCTAACAAAACCTGCATATAAAGTAAACATCCCTCAGTGTAAAGCGTTTTTACATGAAAAAATTGCTGGTCAGTAATTTCGTATCGGGAATCAAATCTGCGTCCATTGAAACATTTGTCTGAAATGTAGCGATCGTCTCTAACCACTCGGCCACAGAGCGAATTAAGAATAGCGACTTAATAATAATACCAGCGTTTATTGGTCTTGTTCTTATAATATTTCTGCTTACATAAATATGTACTTATTTTATATTACATTTCTGTCGAACTCAACCATTGTCCTAGACGGGCATACGCCTCTCCGATCTTTTCCCATTTCCCCCTGTACTGTGCATCCCTATTCCAAAAAGTACCCACTCTGTTTTGTATCTCATCCCTTCATCTAGTATTTGGTTTCCCCTATTTCCGTATTCTGTCGTACGGCGTCCATTCGGTTGTTCTTTTTGCCCATCTATTATTGTCCATTCTCATTATGTGTCCCGCATATCCGAACTTTAGCTTTTTGATTTTGTATCCTATATCCTTTATTCCTGTTCTTCTCCTTACAGTTTCGTTCCTTATTTTGTCCATTCTTTTAATTCCGAGGATACTTCTCTCCATCGCCCTTTGCGTACTTCTGAGTGTTTCTGTCATACTTTGGGCTGTAGCCCATGTTTGAGCCCCGTAGCATAATATGGGCATTATACAAGTATCTAATGTTTTTATCTTAGATTCTAGTACTAATTTCCCTTTGAATATTTTCCTTATGGCCCAGTATCCACTCCACGCTTTTATTTTCCTCGCTTTAATCTCCTTTCCCAGCCTGTTTTCAAAGGAGACGATCTGCCCCAGATATAAGTATTCCTCTGTCTTCTCAATTTTCGTTCCTTCTATTGTGCATTGGGTGTTTGGGTTGTTGCTCATGTATTTTGTTTTCGATCTGTTGCCTTCTAGTCCTACCGTTTTACACATTTTGAGCAGTTCTTCTGCCATTCCCGTAATTTCGTCTATGTTGTTTGCTATCAGAATTATGTCGTCCGCGAATTTAAGATTGTTTAGCCTGACTCCATCAATTTGTATGCCTTTCTCCTCCCAATTTAGCTTGCTGAAGACATTTTCGAGCATACATGTAAATAAATTTGGCGATAGCGGGTCTCCCTGTTTGACTCCCCTCCCTATCCTGAACTTTCTTCCTTCTTTCTCCAACCTTTATGTATGCCACTGACTCCTCGTATATGTTTTCTAGTATGTTAGTAATTTTTTGTTGTCCTCCTTGATTATTCAAGGCTTCCCACAGGCTGTTGTGATCCACACTGTCAAATGCTTTGTTGAAATCGATAAACAGCAGGTGTAATTCTATTTGGTATTCCCTAGCCTTCTCTATAACCTGATTTACTGTGTGAAGATGGTCGATTGTCGAGTACCCCTTTCGGAAGTCGGCTTGAGTTTCGTCCTGGTTTCGGTCTAGTTCATTGTACAGTCTGTTTTTTAGTGTCTTCATAAATATTTTGTTCATGTTTGACGAGAGACTGATGGGTCTATAGTTGTTGATTTCATTTTTTTTCTTTCTTGTGGAGTAGAATGATTTCACTTACTTTCCATTGCGCGGGTATTTCTTCTGAGTCTATGATTTTGTTGAATAATATTGTTAATGGTTTGATTAGTGCCTCTGCTAGCATTTTTAGAGTTTCGTTTTGTATCCCATCTGGTCCAGGGGTTTTTCCATTTTTTTATTTCTCTAATAACTGCTTCTACTTCCCCTTCCAGGATATCGGGGATTTGGGGAGGCTGTGCTGTTAGGAGATTCTGATATCGTTGAATGATTTGGGAATTTTGATGTCTTTGAGGGTTCTGGGAGTTATAGGTATTTTGTGTGTTCTGGTTCCTATAGAGTTTCTCATAATATTCTGTTGCTATATTTAACACGTTCTCTTTTCCACTTCTTATTAGTCCCTTCGCATCTTTTAGTTGATTGATTATCTTTCGTCCGTAGCTTAGCTCTCTTTTCACCTTTTGACTGACCCGGATTCTTCCAAAATTTCCTTTATGTTCTTCTCCTCGAAATTACGTATATCTCTCTTTATCTCTCGTCGTATTATTACCTCTGATCGGTCTGTGGTCAGATGAGAATTTCATATTTGATATTGGTGATACGTCTTTCATTATTATGATATCGTTAGTCAGAATATAATGTATTTCATTTTTGGTATTTTTGTCCGGGGAAATCCATGACCATTTGCGATTCAGTTTCTTTTTGAAGTATGTGTTCGCTATTTTCATTTCGTTGCTTTGGGCGAGCTCCAACAAACGTTTTCCGTTGTTATTTGTTATTCCTGATACTGTAAGTTACCTGTGCACATGAACTTTGTTGTTTGTGTTTCGATATTTCCTAGTTTAGCACTATAGTCACCTATCACTAGTGTGTAGTACTCTTGCTCGCTTTTTATTGTACTATCTAGTATTTCGTAGAACTTATTTTTCTCATGTTCCTTTGCATCCAGTATCGGTGCATATACCTGTATTATTGCCATCGTTGTTTTTTCATTAATATCCAGTTTTAATATACTTATCCTTTCATTAATACCTTTAATCTCATGCACCCTATCCCATATTTCCTGGTTTATATAGAATCCTACCCCTCTGTACCCCTTTGTTTCCCCCTATGTAATAGAAGTAGTTACCATCTTTTCTTTTGATTAAATTTTCCCCCTGTTTCTTTACCTCTGCCAAGCCTATGATGTCCCAATTTATGTTTTTTATTGCCATTTCGAATTCATACATTCTCTCTTCACTTGATAATCCCCTACAATTGTACGTGATTATATTTAAATTATCTGTCCGCCTCCTACTGTACCTCGTTCCTTCGCATCTTGTTTTCTTACTCATCCCATTCATTGTTTGTACCTCCCTTTCATATTTCGTATTTGACTTGGCCTTTTCAATGGCTTAAATTGAAGCTCAGACTTCCTAGTTATCGATTAGCAAAAATTCTGTTTCTAACAAAAATATCCGATTTTATTCTTGTGGGAGTTTTACACAGGGTTGACCTGACCACGTGACTACCACGTGCCATCACCTTCTCGCTTCTTGCGGAATGTCCTGATGCGAATAGAGTGATATCCATTTATCCATCGATATTTTCATCGGACTTGAGGGGGGGGGGGGATCGTCAGGTCCTAACGTTTTCAGTTCTTGTTTTTATAATCTTGAATATTAAGAAATTAACGTACATTTTCAGCTGTCAACGTTTTGATTTATTTATAATGTTTTAAAAATGTCCCTAAGCCTACCTCCTCAGGAAGACCTCCCGGTGTAAATATGAGTAGCTTTTTTCACCGCGACTCCTAAAACATTTCTCATATTGAAAAAAAGATCGAGAGAAAATAATTCTACATCAAATTTTTCATAAAGAAGGTTCTGTGGTAATTTTTCGTGTCTGCGTTAGAACTGACGGAAAAAGGGACTGATAATGTTACCTACAGGTTACAAGCCGTGATTACCAGTTTACAAAAGGTGGCGGCTAAAATAGCAGTGTTTTCAAACTTTCGTCAGTCGGGCGTATAATTCTATTAACCGTTGTTCTACGTATTTTATTGTAGATTTTTCGACGCCCGGCGAGGAACTGCGACGAGATATGACGAAAGATCTTGGCTGTGATATATCAAATTTTCTGGAAGACGTTCGTGACGGATTAAATCCAATCGACTTCGACGGTCTGCAGATGTTGACGCAAGATATTTTAAATGCAGATCCTTCCTCGCAGCAGCATTTTCCATTAGATCCTCTGTAACGTTACGTTCTTAACTGAAAGGGGGAGACCTATCGTTGATCTTACATTTTTAATTGTATGTGTATACGGGGTTGTGTGTTTGCGTGTATTTTTACGGTTTCAATTTCCGATGTAACAACAATAATAATAATAACAGCGTTAGAGGTACGATAACAGGAATACGAAATAAGCCATTCCTTTGATTCGAGAATCAAATATCGATATAGTCACGCGCGTATGTGATTCTTGGTTGGAATCTGGTTGAATTTTTCGAGTCGTGAAGAGGGATACAGTTATATCCGAACCAAAGCTTCAGGCTGCGAAATGATAATTACCATATTAATTTTACCATATAGGATTTTTATTTTGGTAAATCTTTGTTGATTTGTTTTATTTGTACGTTAATTTTTTTCTGGTTATTATTATTATTGTTATTACCGTTTTACCGTTGTCATTTTTTTTTCGTTTTGTTTTATTCTTGTTTGCCTTTTCTCTTTCCCTTATTCTTCAGAAAACGTATCTATGGACGCATTCTATAAAGAAGTTTGAAACGTCCAAGAAAATTACATATTTATAGTTTCGTGACAAAGTAATTAATAACCGTTGTTCATTAATTTAAATTTTGAATAACGATATCCTTACAACGTACGATACTAATTCAATTTGAGTTTTTATTTTAACGTATTATCGTTGTTGTTGTTGTTATTGTTTTCCGTTTCTTTTATTTTTTGTTTTCTATTTCAATTTTTAATTATTATTACTATTCGTATTTGTAATGATTATGATTACTCTTGCATTAACGTCAACGTTAATCTTTATTTTTATTTATCAATGTTGAGTCTGTCTCAAAAATGGGTTCCGTATTACGCTTTGTTTTAGTATAACGTGAACTAATCTTGTCTTACACACCGAAATTCGGGGATTATCATTTGGGCGAGAAACATCTCATCCTCCGTGTATCGTTTGGGCGAGTCGATGATGTAACGTTTGGGCGAATAAAATTGTATCGTTTAGGCGAGCAATATTTTCCTTCCCGTTTTTACAGACTTAAGACCGGCAGTGTACTTGGGAGAGATGTTGCTGATTAGGATTACTTAATTTTATTCTACAGATGATGGTAAAGTACGATTTTAATCACAGTTTTTAGGAGCTAAAGTGACTGTTTAAGTGCGTCATGATTTTGAAGAATAGAAGCGTGACGTATCACAAGAAAAGGGCCTGAATGTTCATATACCACTGAGGCCTTTTTCTTGGATTTAATGGAATTTTAAATGTCTAGGATATTTATGAGTTCGACAAAACAGCTGTTCTATAATATGTTTCCGCGCATGCGCGTTTCTACACTGAAGGCTCGACGATAACTGTTAACTCATTACGTTTTTAATGTTCCAGATTTGTTCATGTTCGTGCTTTCCTCTCATCCGTAGAATAATATACAACGGTGCCAAAGTGAGCGATTCTCTCGTGCATTTACTTCACTCGCTAGATGGCTCGTCTCATAAACTCGCAATCGAACTTAATCGCTCACTTTAGCTCCTTGTATAATAATATACTATTATTTACTACGTAACCTAGGACATTCATATAGTGCAAACGCGTTATGTTGTCGCTTAGCCATTGGTCCCACGCACCTTGGGTCTTCTGAATTCGTACAGCCGTTCCACGCTTCAGCTTCTGTACCTTACCTCGCTGTATGGCATTTATTTTGAGATGCGAGCTCAGCTGGATTCCGCGTAAAGTTACTATCACAAAGGGTGGTAGAACTCGTTATTGAACGAGCTGTGAAACGACTCGGGGCCGTTCGTCGTTCGCGGCACAAATGTAGGAGGTCTCGCCCATAGTTGTAGCGGGAAGTCAGCGTATGCGTCAATGTAAGAATCCGTAAGGTAGTCCGCTAAGCCGTTACCTCAACCGGAGCTGTAGCCATAAGTTCACAGAAACCCTTTTCTACCTCAGACGGTGGCAAGTACACCCAACCCAAGGTATACTTGGGCCATTTACCCACTATGGTTTGCTTATCGCCAGAATGCTCTTCTCTGCGATGAAAGACGCTACCTACTGCAGCCGATCGTGCAAGGTACAGTACAACAATTGACTTACCTGCAGGCGCGTGCCTCGCGCGTTACTCAAAACGTATGCCTCATACAAAGATATCAGCAAGTTACAAAGTTGCGAACTTCCTAATAGGAAACAGTAGATCGGTGTGTACCGCAACGATGCTCGCCCAATCGATTTCTTTCATTCGCCCAAATGATACATAAGGGGTGTATTTCAACTCACCCAAATAATACAAGGAGGGCTACATGTTTTTGGCCCTCTCGCCTAAATGATTTCTCCCCCCGAAATTGTCTTATATTAGTCATTTCTAAGATTAGATGCTGGGTGACATTTTTATTGTTATGTGTCGAACGTTATGTTGATGGCAGTGCGGGTCCACTGTAGGACACACGTTTGGAATAATTTTCAGGAATAACTGATGAACGCGTGTACGAGTTGTACGAAAGGATCGGCTGAATAGTAGAATCCGAGGTGCGATCCATGCCAAACCCTCTCGAAATGAATCTCAAAAAACTAACCGGAGAGCGGTAACTGTCTGGATCCGGTTCGAACCATTGATTTTTATCCCGTTATTTTATGAAAACCCGGAGTATTTCTAACCTTGTTAAATAAAATCTGTTTGACCGAATTCAAGTTCATTTGTGTTACAACTTTTGAGAGCATTCCTGAATGCACCCATGGAAAAATGGCGGGAAACTTTACCTTCCACTCCGCACGCGTTCACCGGTTGCGCCTGGAACCTGTTTTTCGATCACGGGTCTGTTGATTAAGTTATTTCAATTCTTCAAATTTGAAGTGCATACATTCGTACATCTCGACTGCCTGTTTTTTGTGTTAAGTCGTTACACTTCTCGTACAATTTCGCGCAATATATAGCTCAAATAAGTTATAAAAAAACTGCACCGTGAAGTAATTTTAAACCCCGAAGTTCTAAGGTCTACGTACGGGTTTTCGCTGAAAGTGTTCCCCCTAGAAGATAAAATCCAAATAAAGTGTAACTTTTAATCTCTAATCGAGGTAATATCGAATTGTATCCTTATGTTCGGAGTTAAGACACTGTTTTTCTTCACGCTTTTCGCGTGTTATTCAGTCTACGTTGGTTTTTCGTGTAGTCGGCGAACGCTTGTTACCGAATCACAACACGGAAATCCTTTTCATTATCCTAGTCTTCCTCCGTCCATGTTGGCTGCCAGATATTGAATAATGTAATTTTATAGTGAGCCCTTTATCATCGTACCAATCGTTCAACCTCTTCAGGAGGAAGACCGTTGTCGATTGATATATATTCGTTCAAATGAAGGTCGAGTAGTGCATGTGGTGTCGTATTTTTCCTTTTACTTCGCTATTATTAACGTCAGTTACAGTAGCGACTTCGCTGATGTATCTCGCTGGTAGGATGTTTTCATTTAACTGAAAATGACTATACTCGGGTTTTAACTGCACTGATTTGAATTTCCTGTTTACAAGGTGTAATACGGTGAACTTTCTGGTTTCTAAACATGTGAAATAAAGGTCAACTTTGGATGGTGAAATGGTACATCGATGCTGGATAATCAGAAACTAATTACGAAATGAATAGTGGATGAATATGGAAAGACAGCCAGCTACTGATTCTTGAACGTGAATAACTTGAGTGCGTAATTTTTTTATGCGTTGCTGTTGCAGCTCGTCTCCTTTCTCGCGATTAATTATTTTACTCTATGTAATTCATCGATGTTCATTTTTTATATTGATGTAAGACTTTGCAGACAAGGGATTCCTTCTTGATCCCAGCATATTTCTATTGCAGTATCTTGTTCTCGCTTCTAACATTCGTTTTTTACGTTAATATACGTTGCCATTCACTGCCTATTTCATCGTTCAAGTATCAGGTCTCATCCTTGTATTTTGTTGATTTTTCTTTCGTTGAATTATTAATATTTCTCTGATTTTCCCCCTATCCTGACGCAGGCCCAATCGGGGTAATTCCGGGATAGAGGGTGCGGTGTCCCAGGGTTAATTTGGTGTGCGTGCACCGCCATACGCCCCACTATCATCGTTTTCTCTGATTTTGCCATGTGAACTCATTCGTAGTGAACTCGCAATGGCTCATTGTTTTATGAACTGTTGTTCAAGTTTTGAGAATCAATCGGTCAGATCTGCTCGATACCGTTGTGGTAGTTTGCCGAATTAACTTCTGTTCTTCTTTGTTAAGGAAACTGATGCCGAACAGATATTAGCCTCATATGGGCTCCGTAGACCAGTTTCTCAGTTTCTGTTCAATTGATTATGGGAACAATGCATGTGAGAATCCTCAACTATTGAATTTGATAATGTGATTGAAAATTTATTTTTGTCACCAATTTGAACTTCGTCTCTTCACTTATAAGAAGGAGCATTCAACTAACTTCTGTTGTTTCATTGGGGTGTACGTAAAAGGAACATGCTTGAAGTGATTTTGCCTCTTGGTTTTGAAAATTTTCTAAAATGTGTAGTAGTAAGTAGTTTCCTGTTTGAATAATTTGTGACTTGAAACTTCTACAATAGTTCGATATTGTATGTATCTTCTACGTATCTCTCGTTTTAGATTATAGCAGATGATAATGTAGAAGGAAGTGAATTTAGAAACATTTGCCATGTGTTTTTCGCATTTTTTGGCCGTGATTGATTCGAAGTTCAAATTGATAATGCGCGCTTAATTATGTGTGGAATTTTGAAATTGTGGCTATAGGAAGTACATTTCTAAGTTCTCGATTGAACTACGTGGTTGTTGACAACACGTGACTCCCTCTTATCAGTTCGTTCTCAGCAAAATATGGCGAATCGTCTATCCGCCTTTTCGAACATTTGAATCAATGTCCTTTCGAAGACAACACCTCAAAATAGGTACTGAATGAATTTCTGAAACACTCGTCTTAGAGATATTCCTACATTCCTACCAGCGAGATCAACTAGTCACTAATCACGAAGCAGTAAACACTTTCGATTATGTGGGAACTTATCGTAGTTAATGCTGTAGACCGATTATATCAAGTTGAATCTACCCCCGTGCTCACGAAAACTTTATCACAAGAATTATAATTATTTGAAATTTAAGGACTTTTAGACATCCATTGAAAACTAGGATATCAAATTTCGCTCTTACGTGAAATCTCGTTATCATTTTATTCAGTCTTTTCTCTTTTTCTTTTACTTTGTTTATTCTGTATTACATTTTGTTTTTCCATATTGCTCGAATATTTTCATTTGTTCAGCTTGATATCAAATTTTATAAATTTTAAATTACTGTCTATGTGTTGTCATATTTAAAATTAGTAATTAAGTATCACCGTTAATATTATTTTAAATTTGTTTGTCTTTGTCTCTCTTTTTTTTTTTTTTTTTTTTAGAAAATTTATTTTTACTTTTGTACTATTTTTTGAACTACTTACGTTGTCAAATTGAACGTGTGTAATATTTATACTTAGTTACAAATTTCATCTTATTTTTTACATTATTTTTATTTTATTATTTATTTTCTATGTAAATAAAATTTGATTCATGTTATTTGAGTTGATTCAGTAACTGTTTTGTACATATTTTAATATGTTCTTAATTCTTTTTCTTTCCCTTTTTGCTTTATGTGTACATATTTATGAGTGTATAATGATGATAATGATGACGATGCTGCCGTGGTATTTATCATCCTGATTGTTGTTATTATTGTCATTATGTTAGCTGTAGTAATAATAATTATAAAAAGTAATAATGAGGAATATAAATTGTTCTAATGAAGTTCACCGTCAAGTTCCGTTCAAAATTTTGTATTTCTAATTTTGAATTGTATAAGCAGAGTTGTATGCCTTCACCGTACTGTACTCCGAGGTTTCTTCAGCATTGCACAGTGCTGAATGCTACCTTTTGACTACGTGACTGGTCTTGAATTGTAAACCTAAAATTTAGTGTTTACCTAAACACTTACCATACCTGTTACTGTTGAGAAAAAAAAAGAAGAAAATTCAACAGTTTTACAAACATTTTCACCCGTGATTCGCGAAGGGGAATTAATGAACTCAGTCTTAGAACTTACGTAATTCAGCTTTTAATATTCGTACACAAATGTTCGGATATCGTGTAGAAAGGTCAGCTGTCTTAATATTTTGTGAATTTAATTCTCTGTTTGTTCGTTTTTTTATTTTTATTATATATATTTTTTTCATCGAGTTGTATTGTAGTGAATCTTTGGTATTGTCATCGGTATTTTCATTCATTGTATTAGCTAATTTCATTTTTCTCTGTTTTTCATTTCTTGAAAATAAATGAATAATGTTTAAAAAAATTCTGTGTCAAGTTGTATTGTAGTAAATCTGTGGTGTGATTTCATTTTTCTGTATTTTTCATGTCTGGTAAATGAATAAGCAGTGTTTAAAAAATGGTCGTATGGCATTTTTGTAAAACGTAAGTAGTGGTTGGCTCTCTGAATTCTATTTTTTCGATCATTTTAGCTTAATCGTTCAGTCTTCAAGCATGGCTTATACGTCTGATTTTATTTCTGGAAAATTCTTCCTATGTAATTCATAAAAAGGTTCAGAAGCCTCTACATGATAGCATTCTGCCCACAATCATTTAACTTTCCGCATGCAGAGAGCCAAAAAAAGAGAATTTTAATGGATGGAAGCACCCCTTCTGGTATGTTTTCGAAAAATATTTTCTTTATGCAAACTTTTGAAAAATTGAAGTTCTTTACCGGCAAGTAGCTTTTTGCTTCTTTCTATTATTTTAATTTGTAAACGTCACTGGTGTAAATAATGAGCAATACCAAAATTTATATATTCCCCTCCGAGCCAGAAAAACAAAATGGCTGATTTTCCTTGTTCAAATGGTTGAAAAAACTAAAAAATGTTTGTTCGCTGCTCCCCAGGTCCCCAGACCTCAGGTGCCTGAGTTGCAACTCGCCCCCTAAGCATTCGAAGTAGGTAGCATGATGCATGACAGTACGGATACTATAGTTACATACAGGTATAATGCGCCGCCATTTTGATTCGCACCGCTCCCGTCGATGCGGAATTGACTACGCAGTACGCTTCGCGTTGTCGGATTCGACCAGATTCGACATTCACGCATTCACGGGCGCGGTGCGGATCAAAATGGCGGCTCATTATACCCGTGTGTAACTATAGTATCCTTGATGACAGGATGACTACAAATCGACGATATTAGCGTTTTACGGACAATTGAAGAAATAGATTTTTAAAGTCACTCATCAGGACCACGACTTACAAAAAAGTACCTAAAGTATTCCGAACTTCGTGATCAATAGATACATTTCTTCGTGACATGTCGTATATTAATGTTATCATTTTTATCAATAACAATGACCTTGAAAATTACCGCCAATAATCTGAAACTGATAATCCCATTTTCTATTTCCAGAACTGCAGAATTTCAGTCTGATTCTTAGATTTTCAGTTTTCGCGATTCCCCGCAGCACATTTGCATTTTTGCATCTGAAATCTTGAATTTTAGTTCATGTTCTATTTAGATTTTCCATTCCGCTTTTAATAACGCACTTCCAAATTTCGGATCGGACTTAGCAATGGTGGTATTAAAAGAAAAGTCAGGAGAGTAAATTATTGTGTACGCTACTTTACGCTGAATAATCTGCTAGGTATCCATTCTATACTTTGTCCAGTTATTGTCGTCTATTTCCTATTATCAGCCATCTAAGTGAGAAATGTCTTCTTCTGGCATCACATTTCAATATGATTCAAAATCGTGTTAGAAAACCAGGTAAATATGATCGTGTAGCATTTTCTTATTATAACTTATAAAATATTGGTATAATTTGAATTCGCGATGATAATCGCAATCAGGAATCTCAAAATGTTGAAACACAATTGTTTTTTTGTTTCTTTAGCATGTGTAGAACCACCAGCGAAATTCCTTCATTAAATTAATTCTGAGAAAAGTGCTGCGAAAGGATTCCCGTGCACGCCCAAGTGTTTAACACTAGAGCGACCTGAACTACATATTGTTAGGTAAGAGGTTTTATTAGCATAATAATTGATGGAAATGGGTACGTTCGATATCTGAAGTTTTTTCAGTCGAAGTGTGATTTGCCTAGCTAGGGTACCAAAGTTATCCATTTTGCCTCTTGAATAAAGTGTTGCATTTACCAACTCATTTAGCTTTTATTTCCTTTTCTTCCCTTGAATTTCACTGATTAATATTAGAAGTCAGCTATGGAAACGCATGCTCCTAATTTTCGGTGTGGATTCATTATTGAAAACTGAAGTTCCGGCGAAAATATAATCTGCATTGGAAGTTTTATGTTTCTATGCATTTACTATTTGAAACTGATTTGAATGCTATTTACAGCTCTTTCTAGATTTGGTTAGTGCTGTCGAAGGTGATGAAAATCTGAAAACATCTACATTTCCAACAATACAAACAGTGTAGTAACATTCTACTATGGGGATCCAAGGTTTGATACCATTTTTGGAGAAAGCATCCAAACCAACCAATGTAAAGGAATTCGCCGGCGGCACCGTCGCCATTGATGCTTACTGCTGGTTGCACAAAGGCGTATTTTCGTGTGCTGAAAAGCTGGCTCGTGGAGATTCGTGTGATTTGTAAGTCTCGTTTTCATTTCGTTCATATTCATTAGGGATGAAGTTACAACTTCGATTTTCTGGAATATGTTTTCTACTGCTTTCAGATACGTTTTATACTGCATGAAATTCATCAACATGCTGCTGGCCAACAATATCAAACCCATTTTGGTGTTCGACGGTCAGAAACTGCCGGCAAAAATGGACACGGAGAAAAAACGGAGAGAGTATGTTATCAAGTGTATATATTCTGTAAATGTCTTGGCGGTTTCTGAGTACATCTGGTGGTACACGTTTTCTGATTGTGCCAGTCAGTTTTGAAACATTGTGAATGTTTCAGGTTGCGCGAACAAAATCGTAAGAAAGCGGCTGAACTGATGAGATTAGATCGTGGCAAAGAAGCGCAAACGTATTTACGTCGTTGTATCGACATATCTCACGAAATGGCTCTAAACCTCATCCGTGTTTGTCGATCTCGAAATGTTGATTGTATCGTGGCACCGTACGAAGCGGACGCACAATTAGCTTTCCTAAACATACAAAATATCGCTGACGTTGTTGTCACTGAAGATTCCGACTTGCTATTATTTGGAGCTAAAAAGGTAGTATATTTGTTGGATGTGAGTGTCAGGAATGCTGCTGTCGACCGTACTCGTGTAACATAGAAATCAGTAACACTTTCAAACGTAACTGAAACAGGTGTTATTCAAAATGGATATGAATGGAAATGGGCTGCTGATTGAACAGGATAAACTGCACATTGCTATGGGCGTTAAAGAAGACGAATTTTCATTCGACAAATTTCGCTACATGTGTATACTGTCTGGCTGTGATTATCTGTCTTCGCTTCCGGGAATCGGTCTTGTTAAAGCATGTCGCTTTATCAAAAGAACTGCTGATCCGGATATATATCGTGTAAGTAACCAATGCGCTCTCTGTGGAAGCTGGAACTGGTTTTCGAGTGGGTTTTCTCCTAGTCAGCCCCTCACATATTGAACAGTATTAATTGTTCTGTCTTAATTTCTCCACAGGCTATTTCACGAATCAGCCTTCATTTGAACATGCCACAAGTGACGGTGACGAAAGAGTACAAAGATAAATTCATGGAGGCCGATTTCATGTTCAGGTATCAGCCGGTGTACGATCCCAAGAAAAAGACATTGGTGCCACTGACTAAAATCAGCGAAGATGATGAGAATTATAAGAAGTTCCGCGAGCTAATTATGATCAATAACTTGTCGGAAGAACAAGTTAATCATCTGGCTTACGGCAATCTGGATCCGTTTAGTTTGACCAAAATGGACAACTGGACGCCTTCACAGCGTATTACTCCAGTGAGTGTCTTGAATGAAACTTAGTTCCGCGTTGTATTCGGAATTTTTATCGTTTCGTGTTCAGATTCCAGCTAACGGCAAAGGTACTTGGAATTCACCGACCATCGCTCCACACCCGAGCATTTGGAGCCCAGATTTTCTACCAAATTCGTGGAGTTCGAGTAAATCGGCTTGTGAAGCTCCAAACGCGTTGTGCCCATCTGCAGGGAAAGTTTTGCGAGGAACATCTCAGCCGTCACCGAAGGGGTCTAAATGAAGGTAATGTGTTTTCGTGATGGCTCAGTATAGATCATTTCAATGGAAAGAGATCTGCCGGGTGGTGTCCAGAAAGAAAGAAAAAAATGTATATACGAGTATCTTCTGCATTGTGTATTCGATAAGTTCTCCAGCTCTAGATCAGCTATTTGCACGTATATCCAAAGAATTGCTGCGCTGACTTGGAAAATGGCTCAACATCTATCCTTTACATTTTGCTGTAATTTTTCTTAGTTGTTTCAGCGCTAGCTATCAGCTTGAATAAAAACATTTCGTATGCTCTCATTTCAGAGTCGAATAATGGGAGCATGAAGGAACAAATGGAGCAGCTAAAAAGTGCCTATCGTGTTGACGGTAAAGCGGCGGACGACGGCTATGTATCTATGATATTGTCAAGTCCTCCAAAAACACATCACAATCCTTGGATGAAGAGTTCGTCGACAGTGAAAGCACCAGGCTCGAAAAATATTGGAGCTTTATCCAAATTCGCTCGTCTGTTCCAGGTGACGGAGAGTGAAAACAAGTCGGATTGTAGCATCGTTAGCAGGTATTTACAATTTCAATTTTCCTCCCTATAGGGCAAGATGAAGCAGGACCGGTAACTTTTCATAATCCCATGTGTAGCGAAAAAAACAACACTGATTTTACACAATAACGTTTTATTATTGTATCATTAGGCCGTATGCATAAAAATTGAGCTTTAACGTCGAAGCAAAAAAGCGGAGTGAGAGCCTTCGCTCCGAAGGGAAAGATAGAAGTTTAAGGTTTTGCTTCAGTCCGTATGCATAAGATTTCTCTTTCACTTCAAAGCGAACGCTCCACAAAATAAAGCGAGTGCTTCAAAGATAACAACGTTTGTTCAAGTTGTTACCAGCCGACGAATGTGTCCAAGGGACTTCTTCTAAATCAAAAATCATTCAAAGAAGCAAAAGCAAAGATGGTGGTGGTGTTTTTCAAAGAATTTCTTCAAAAATCTTCAGGAAAATTTTCCGATAATTTATGAAGAATCTCATCGGAAATATTTGGGAAAAAACTCCGATGGTTTTTGGAAGAGTTTTATCGAAAATCTTCAGGAAAAATCTCCGAAGATTTCCAGAGAATTATTTCATTGGTAATCTTCGAGAAGAATCTCCGATGATTTTTAAGGAATTTCATCGGAAATGTTTGGGGGAAACAATCCTATAATTTCCGAAGAGTTGAGACTATTTTCCACTCAAACGGTGAAATCAGGGATATTTCCTGAAGATTTTTGACGAAATTCGTCGGAAATCGGCTCACAATTTCCGAAAAATTTTATCGAAAATTATTTGAGAAAAAGCATCGATAATATAAAAAAAAATGGCATTGGAAATCTTCGAAAATAATCTCCACTAATTTACGGAAAATTTCATCGGAAATTCTCACAAAAAAATTTTCAACGATTTCCGAAAAACTTTACGAAAAAGCTTCGGGAGAAATCTCTGATCCCATTGCATGAGTGGGAAACAGTCTCAGTTCTTCGGGAATCGAAATTTTTTCCCAAAAATTCTCGATGAAATTCCTTAAAAATCATCGGAGATTTTTCTCGAAGATTTCCGATGAAATTCTTCGAAGATCATCGAACATTCTTCCTGAAGATTTTGATAAAATTCTTCAAAATCCATCGGAGATTTTCCCACGAATAATTCCTATAAAATTCTTCAAAAATGATCAGAAAATTTTTTCGATGAATTTTGATGAAATTTTTTGGAAAACAACCATTTTTTCTAAAGACTTCCGAAGAGATTCTTCGTTAATTACCGGAACTTCTTCCCAAAAATTTTCAATAAAATTCCTTAAAAATCATCGGAGATTCTTGATTTCCAATGAAATTATTCTTTGGTAATCATTGGAGATTTTTCTTGAAGAATTTCGATAAAACTCTTCAAAAACTATCGAAGTTTTTCCACGAATGTTTCCTATTCAAAAATTATCGGAAAATTTTCTCCAAAAATTTTGAATTTTTTTTTAGAAAACATTGGAATTTCTTTCTAAGGATTTCCAGTGGGATTCTTCGGAAATTTTCTGAATTTTTTCCCAAAATTCCCGATGAAATTCTTAAAAATTATCGGAGATTCTTCTCGAAGATTTTCGATAAAATTTTTCGAAGATCATCGAACATTTTTCCTTAAGATTTTTGATAAAATTCTTGAAAAATCATCGGAGTTTTTCCTCCGAATAGTTCCTATAAAATTCTTCAAAAATTATCATAATATCATTACGATGAATTTTGATGAAATTTTTTGGAAAACATTGACAATTTTTTCTAAAGACTTCCGAGGAGATCCTTCGTTAATTACCGGATTTCTTTTTTTCAAAAATTTCCGATGAAATTCCTTTAAAATTATCAGAGTTTCTTGATTTCCAATGAAATTATTCTTTGGAAATCATCGGAGATTTTTCCTGAATTTTTTCGATAAAACTGGAGTTTTTCCCCAAATGTTTTTTATTCAAAAATTATCGGGAAATTTTCTCGAAGAATTTTGAAAACATTATTTCCAGTCGGATTCTTCGTAAATTTTCTGAATTTTCCTCCTAAAATTCCCGATGAAATTCTGTAAAAATCATCGGAAATTGATGAAATTTTTTGGAAAATATTGACAATTTTTTCTAAAGATTTCCGAGGAGATTCTTCATTAATGAAGATTTTCGATAAAATTCTTCAAAAACTATCGGAGTTTTTCCCCGCCTGATTCCTATTCAAAAATTATTGGAAACTTTTCTCGAAGAATTTTGATAAAATTTTTTGGAAAACATTGGAAATTCTTTCTAACGATTTCCAATGGGATTCTTCGGAAATTTTCTAAAATTTTTTCCAAAAATTTCCGATGAAATTCGTTTAAAATTATCGGAGATTCTTCTCGAAGATTTCCAATGAAATTATTCTTTGGAAATCATCAGGGATTTTTCCAGAATAGTTTTGATAAAATTATTTAAAAATTGTCGGAAGATATTAGAAAAAATTCTTCGGAAAACATTGAAAATTTTCTTTGAAAATTTCCGATAGAATTCTCCGAAAATTATCAGAGATTGTTCTCAAAGATTTCTGATAAAATTCCTTGAAAATTATCGGAGATTTTCCGTGAACGTTTCTGATGAAATTCTTCGGAAATCATCGGTAATTTATCCCAAAAATTTCCGATGAAAATCTCTGGAAATCATCGAACCTTTCTTCTGAAGAAATGCTTCGAAAATCATCAGAGATATTTCTCGATGATTTCCAATAAAATCCGTTGGTACCTATTGTTGGATATTTTCTTGAAAATTGTCAGTAAAATTCTCCTGAAATGATCGGAGATTTTTCTCAGTGATGTCTGATGAAATTCTTCGAAAATAATCGGAAATTTTTCCTCAATATTTTCGATAAAATTCCTCGGAAATTTTTCCTGAATATTTTCGATAAAATTCCTCGGAAATTATCTTCGGAAATCAAAGGAATCTTCTCGAATATGAATGAGAACTGCACGTGTTTTTCGAAAAGACGTCTACTCGGGACTAGATGCATTTCTTCTCGAGCAAAAGCTTCACTTTTGAAGTTAACACTCCTCTTTAAGTGTACAACTCGAAGAGAAATCTTTTTTCCGAAGCAAACGCTTTCACTCTTGAGCACAAGCTTCCTCTTCATTTTTCTTATGTATACACTCTGCAGCTTGCACTTTACTTTTGCGAAGTGAAAGCTGAAGCTTCTCTTTATGCATACCTCCAGTTGTGCCAATAATTTCTCCGGTGTTGCCATGTGTAGCATTCGCTACACACGCTATACAGAAGTAGCCGGCTCTGAGATGAAATATGAAAGTGAGTTGATGGCAGATTTTGAGAGTTTAAGTATGTGTAACCATTGAGTACCTATTCAACAGCTGGCAATATTTAGATATTTGGAGAAAGAACATGTTGAAATTAGTTGTCTTGTATGATTGTTTGCCAATCCTGGAACGGGTTCTTAGTTCACCTGAAGATCGTATAAAACTCCCGGAAAAGAGGTCCGCAGTAGCAGTACTTGGATTTCAGAGCTATGATTCTTTGATCTTCGACCATATCTCCAGTTCTTTTGAAAATCAAATTCTCGGAAGACAACTTACAAGGGCTGAAGGGGCTGTCTATTAATCTGAAAAAACATCGAGATGTGTGAGGCCTCCAAAAATTCAATTCATAACTGGTACTTCTATTTCGCAGGTACTTCGGGGCAAGCAATGCCGACTGTAATCCGCCGCGTGTGAACAGCGAAAATGACTTGATTTCTGAAAACGATGCTCCGGTCAACGCTCCGACCGTGGTCGTCGATCAACCCAAGTCGACTTCTTCTGTCGACACTTCTCCGAGATCTCCTTTAAAAACGATGAACGGAAACGGTGACCGAACAACCTCGTCAAACTCGCGAAGTCCGTCCAAATCGCCCGTCGAAGAAACCAAACCTGATGACGATCCCGCGAAGTTACCGAGCGAAACACGCAAGCGGCTAAATCCGTTTGCGGTGTCGCCGCAACTCGAGAAAAAGACGCGCGTCGGCAGCTTCATAGAGAAGCTGAATTCGTTTAAGAAAAGCGGAGCGTCCGCTTTCTCGTGGTCACCGCAAGTCGCCAGTCCGAGCAAAGAGATTCCACTGACCGCAATGACCGCCGCAGCTACGGCGGTTTTCAAAAATCCGAAGACTCAGGCGGAAGAGGGCGAAAAAACGGCCGATGAAAATGCGAGCTGGCACGCGTACTCGAATAAAGTTCATTCGCAGGTATATTGTGCTGGATACTAGATTTGTATTTTAGCTGGTTGAATTTATTCAAGTCGTGAGGAAATGCGGGCAAACTAAACAGTGTAAGCAATTGGGTGGAACGAAAATGGTGAAATGTTTGAATTTTGTTAATGCATGTTGTTAGAGAGAGCCATTTTGGTATGCGGATAGAAATGACACGTGCTAAATGTTAGTGGGGGAATGATATACACTTTTTAGGTTCTGGCCAAGGACCTGAGAGTTTGGAAAGACTTAAGTACTGTTCAGTATTCAAGACTTTTAGGCTCGTTTCGGACCTTTGCAACCGCTGTGAAACCCGTTCAGACATAAATTTAAGACGCTTTGAGACTCTTCTATGCATACCTACTTGATACTTTCGGAATACAATTCGAAAGGTCTGATTAAGACTTCAAAACTTTTCCAGCTTCAGTCAATACTTTTGTAGAAAGGTTTAAGTTTCTTCCAGGCTGAGAGACTCATTAAGATTTTTAAACATGTTCAAGACGTTTCAACATTTCTAAATTCATTTAAACTATTTCCGTACAGTAATTATCTATACCGAAGGCGTATGCGTTCATGAATTTCATTATCCGTGTATTTCACAACGTTCAGCGTGGAACTTACAAGGCATACGCAGTACAGCTCCAGTCTTTTAAAAAATGATGGTAACGTGTTCGAGTATCAAGCCCTATTCCTAAGAATTGGCTGGGGACTGCCGAGCACGCTATCTGTCCACCTCATAGTTGTTGGTGCTGTCGTCTCTCTGTTCGTAATGCTGTTCAGCGGGTGATAGACGAAACCTGTTCACCAGACGCGGTACTGGAATTCTGCTTATGGGAAAACACTCATTTACAAGCGTAACCAGCCAGATTTTGAAAAAATGTTGAATTAATCTTCAAATCTCCCCCTTAAATCGGCTAAGGATGCGAGGTGAACTCGATATCATCCACAGCGTGATTCTTGAAGTCTTTACAAACCGTTAAGAGCCTTGGACAAGTCTCAGTCTTGATTCGTCAATGAATCCGAGAGAAGGGCTACAGAGTCTTGAAATATGTAAATCTTCTCAAACTCTCAATTCTTCGGACGAAACCGAAGTTTGAAATTTGTGATAATCTTCCATTCGTACGAATTAATGCTCTCCGTATTAATGTTATTAGTCCGACGATGACGAAGGATTCTACAGTCCTAACACGAATGATGACAGTTGTGACGACAGTCCAAACAACCGCTCGTCGCCTATCTTCCCGACAAACCGAAAAACCGGCGCAAATTGTCGCATTTCCGGCTTGAAGAAGTCAGGCAGACAACTTTCATTGCTTTCTATGTTCCAATACAAGTAAGATGGAACTCCGAACTCGTGACTTGATTTTGAGAAGAGGCCTTTGTGTCGGAACCATTTCGTAAAATAAAGATCTTTTCCGCATACGGTGCTCCCTTCTCAGATCAGGACCATGACATCGCTGAGGTCGTATTTACTCATTCTTGAAAACGTAACTCCCATGCGTGTATCTTGTTTTCAGAGAACCACCCAAACTGAAAGGGAGAAACTGTGTGCGATGATCATGATTGTAACGGTGGTGACATTCGATGGCACGGTCGATTGTGATGTGCGTTTATGCTGGTAAATTCCATATTACTCAACGGCCAGATTTTTATTCTGTTTCTTATTGTAATCTAGTTCTTATTCGACGTCTCGATCGAGCCAATAATGAATCTCAATATTGCCATCTGGTGCTTGGTCATTTTGAATGATGATATTATGTGAAAATATTTCTTCATATTCACCACAAATAATTGGAAAACTCGATTTCAGATTCTAGCATCTATATGCAGTCAGGAATGTGCCGTGTGAACCGTATGGATAAACTTCCTCTGTCAAGTAGTGTGAAAAATACCTGCATGACAAAATCGTTCAAATCACTTGATCCAGTAACGGATTTTTGAAAATTGGATGCTGAGATGTCTAAGATCCTATTTTTGTTTTTTAAATCAATGACAGTATTACCCAATTTCAGAACTATTGAAACTTGAATACATGTTTTCGTTGGTAACTTGAGGATCGATACAAGAGCTGGAGCAAACTAGTTTTTATTTTTTCGTGAATATACCATAAGCTCAATTCCTTCATACTTATGATTGGATAGTTTCTAATATAAATTTTAAAATGATTTGTAAATTCGATGTTGCATTGAATCGTGTTATTCACCGGTAGATGTCATTCTGAAATCTTAATATCAAAGTGTAATTAGGATATAATATTCATAGTATTTTTTAACTTTTTCGTGGAACTCTAATGGCTAAACGATACTCATTCAATTCAAAATTTGACTGGCTACCTACTGATTTTCTCTTCACGAAACCGAACGCAATAGAAAATGGAGTGAGTAGTATTATATATTAATTTAGCACATTTAGTGGGAATGCCCTAGCACTTGACTCTCTGGTTTGCTCTGTCACTAAGGGTTCTTTGGGGAAATTAATTTTTTTTTCTTCTTAAAAGACGTCTGACAAACTAATCAGAAATTATCTGCTCTCATCAAAAATGCAACCGCGTTGCTCTAGCTGTCTCCAATCAGAAGTGTTTCGCGGTTTCACAGTTCCTATCTGGAAATGAAAAATTTCAATTGATGCGTTATGTGTGGCATATTCAACGCATCGAAGGCGCTACATTAAATTTTTCATTTTTGTCTACACTTTGGAGCCTTTTTGTAAAAGTCGATAATGCCGTCAACAAGTTAAATATGCAATACAAACCCGGGGCGAATTGGATAAACATGAAAAACTTTCGGTTGGCGATAGCTAGAGAACAATGGTTTGGAATTTCGGTGACAGAAGGCCATTTCCGACAAAATGAAGGTAATGAAAAGTTCAAACTTTTGTTACGTGAAGCAAAAGCTTCTTCGTTATTCTGCACCATTGAAATTTCTTGAGGAAAATAGGTCTTTTGTAGAGGAAAAGGCAGTCTCGTTCAAAATTTTCTCCCCTATCCAAAATTTCAAACCACGCTGCTCTAGCTGTCTCCAATCAAAAGATTTTCGCCGTTGATCACATCCCCCAGAAGTGATGAAAATTTGGAAAACATTAATTGGTGTGTTACGTGTGGCATATTCAACGCGTCGAAGGGGCCATCACATTAATATTTTCATTTTCTACAATGTTGCGAATTTTTGAAAAATGTGATAACGCCTTAACTTCGTTAAGTATGCAATACGATTCGCGCCAATATGCGTTTTCGAGATTGCCAATTTCCTGGGGCGAAATGATAAAACGCGAAAAACTTTTGATTGGAGACCGCTAGAGACCAACCGCAGGACAAGTTTGATTCGCAATGTTCTCCCCTATCCTGAATTTCAAACCGCGCTGCTCCAGCTCTTTCCTGTCCAAAATTATTTGCGTATTGTCGGTTCATCCCAGGAAAATAGAAATTCCGAAAATTTCAATTAGTGCGCGATGTGTGGCCTATTCGACCCGTTGAAGGCGCTCTCGCATTGTTATTTTCATTTTCTATATTATGGCGAATTATTGAAAAATGTAACGCCTTTAATCCGTCGAGTATGCAATACAATTCGCGTCAATATATATTTTCGAGATTGCGAATTTCCTGGGGCGAACCGATAAAACGTGAAAAACATTTAATTGGTGACTCCCAGAGAAAATCTGTAAGGCAAGTCTTATTCGAAATTTCCTCCTGTATCCAGATTTTCAAACCGTGAGTATGTCGAGGTATGTAAGTGAATGCAAGTATGAATGTGTAAGTAAATATATGCCCCCCCCCCCAAAAAAAAAAAAAAAAAAACAACAACAAAACATGAGTATAGAGAAATATTCAAAATTTGAAAAAATCAAAAATATTAAATTAAAGCCTGTTTTCTAGTCAATTTTTCACGCTGAGTTCAAATTTGGTGGCGACGCATCGTTCCCAAGATACACTCTGAAATGAGGTTAAAGTGGATAAAATAACTGCGAATTTTTCGAAGATTGTGGTAACGCCTTCAACATGGTGAACATGCAACACCTAAGGCACCAATTGATGTTATCAAAATTTCTAATTTCCTGGGGCAAACTAATAAAACGGCAAAAAATTTGATTGGAAATAGCTAGAGCGAAACAGTTTGAAATTTAGAACAGGCGAGACAATTCGAATAAGACTCCATCTTTTCCCCAAAGAACTCTTATTTCCTCAAGCACTATGCGTGGTTAAAACAAAGTGTATTGGAGCATTAGGTGTTGCATGTTCATCGAGTCGCAGGCGTAACCACATAATCGTTTTCATCTTCGTCTACACTTTTTGGGAATTTTGACAAATATAGTAACGCCTCTAACACGTGGCACATGCAATCTCTAAAACGCCAACGACAATATTCTAGTATAGAAAACTTTTCAAAATTCGAAAAAAATGAAAAGCTTCTTGTCATTTTTTCCACGCGGAGCTAGAATTCGGTGCTCAAATTTGGCGGCAACGCTCCGTTACCAAGATACATTCACAAATGGGGTCAAGATAGGTCAAAACATGACCCTAGCTCAATTTTGACAATGAATTCGAATTCGTCTCGAAAATTTGAGTAAATCGGAATAGACCCGACGACGAATTTCTCCGAAAATTTTTTCGCTCCCAAGAAAACATGATGTATTGTATCTTTGTGAAAATCAAAAATTTTGAACTAGGGACTGGATTTAACCCAAATTCTCACGCTGAGTTCGAATTTGGTGTTCATACTTGACGGCGATGCTCCGTTGCCAAGTTACACTCGAAAATGTGGTCAAAAGATAGTTAGAGCAGTGCGGTTTGAAAATCTGGATAGAGGAGATAATTTCGAAAAAAACGTGTTTTTCAGTTTTGCTGTAGCGGCCTCCAATCCAAAGTTTTTCGCATTTTATCGGTTCGCCCCAGGAAAATTCGCAATCTCGAAAATGCGTATTGGTGCGAATTGTATTGCAGATCCGACGATTTTAAGGCGTTTCTACATTTTTCTAAAATTCGCGAAATTGCCGAAATGCACTCGAAAATGGGTCCAAATTTCAGTACAGCTCAATTTTGACAACGGATTCGAATTCGCCTTGAAAATTTGAGTAATCCGCCCCATCGCCGACGCCGAAGCTCTCCGACAATTTTTTCGCCCGAAAAAAACCATGATGTATAGTATGGAGAAATTTGCAAAATTTTCAAAAATCAAAAATTTTGAATTGAACACTGTTCCTGGCTCAATTTTTCACGCTGAGTTCGAATTTGTTGTTCAAATGTGGCGGCGATGCTCCGTTGCCGAGATACACGATATTGGATACATTTTTGTCGGCGCCTTCGACGCGTTGAGTAGGCCACACATCGCACACCAATTGACGTTTTCAACATTTCCATTTCTCTGGGGCGAACCGACAATTTGCGAATAATTTCAGAACGGAGATAGTTAGAGCAGTGCGGTTTGAAAATCTGGATAGAGGAGATAATTTCGAAAAAAACGTGTTTTTCAGTTTTGCTGTAGCTGCCTCCAATCCAAAGTTTTTCGCATTTCATCGGTTCGCCCCAATAAAATTCGCAATCTCGAAAATGCTTATTGGTGCGAATTGTATTGCAGATCCGACGATTTTAAGGCGTTTCTGCATTTTTCTAAAATTCGCGAAATTGCCGAAATGCACTCGAAAATGGGTCCAAATTTCAGTACAGCTCAATTTTGACAACGGATTCGAATTCGCCTTGAAAATTTGAGTAATCAGCCCCAACGCCGACGCCGAAGCTCTCCGAAAATTTTTTCGCCCGAAAAAAACCATGATGTATAGTATGGAGAAATTTGCAAAATTTTCAAAAATCAAAAATTTTGAATTGAACACTGTTCCTGGCTCAATTTTTCACGCTGAGTTCGAATTTGTTGTTCAAATGTGGCGGCGATGCTCCGTTGCCGAGATACACGATATTGGATACATTTTTGTCGGCGCCTTCGACGCGTTGAGTAGGCCACACATCGCACACCAATTGACGTTTTCAACATTTCCATTTCTCTGGGGCGAACCGACAATTTGCGAATAATTTCAGAACGGAGATAGTTAGAGCAGTGCGGTTTGAAAATCTGGATAGAGGAGATAATTTCGAAAAAAACGTGTTTTTCAGTTTTGCTGTAGCTGCCTCCAATCCAAAGTTTTTCGCATTTTATCGGTTCGCCCCAGGAAAATTCGCAATCTCGAAAATGCTTATTGGTGCGAATTGTATTGCAGATCCGACGATTTTAAGGCGTTTCTGCATTTTTCTAAAATTCGCGAAATTGCCGAAATGCACTCGAAAATGGGTCCAAATTTCAGTACAGCTCAATTTTGACAACGGATTCGAATTCGCCTTGAAAATTTGAGTAATCAGCCCCGACGCCGACGCCGACGCCGACGCCGACGCCGAAGTTCTCCGAAAATTTTTTCGCCCAAAAAAAAACCATGATGTATAGTATGGAGAAATTTGCAAAATTTTCAAAAATCAAAAATTTTGAATTGAACACTGTTCCTGGCTCAATTTTTCACGCTGAGTTCGAATTTGTTGTTCAAATGTGGCGGCGATGCTCCGTTGCCCAGATACACGATATTGGACACATTTTTGTCGGCGCCTTCGACGCGTTGAGTAGGCCACACATCGCACACCAATTGACGTTTTCAACATTTCCATTTCTCTGGGGCGAACCGACAATTTGCGAATAATTTCAGAACGGAGATAGTTAGAGCAGTGCGGTTTGAAAATCTGGATAGAGGAGATAATTTCGAAAAAAACGTGTTTTTCAGTTTTGCTGTAGCTGCCTCCAATCCAAAGTTTTTCGCATTTTATCGGTTCGCCCCAGGAAAATTCGCAATCTCGAAAATGCTTATTGGTGCGAATTGTATTGCAGATCCGACGATTTTAAGGCGTTTCTGCATTTTTCTAAAATTCGCGAAATTGCCGAAATACACTCGAAAATGGGTCCAAATTTCAGTACAGCTCAATTTTGACAACGGATTCGAATTTGCCTTGAAAATTTGAGTAATCAGCCCCGACGCCGACGCCGACGCCGACGCCGAAGTTCTCCGAAAATTTTTTCGCCCAAAAAAAAACCATGATGTATAGTATGGAGAAATTTGCAAAATTTTCAAAAATCAAAAATTTTGAATTGAACACTGTTTCTGGCTCAATTTTTTACGCTGAGCTCGAATTTGTTGTTCAAATGTGGCGGCGATGCTCCGTTGCCCAGATACACGATATTGGATACATTTTTGTCGGCGCCTTCGACGCGTTGAGTAGGCCACACATCGCACACCAATTGACGTTTTCAACATTTCCATTTCTCTGGGGCGAACCGACAATTTGCGAATAATTTCAGAACGGAGATAGTTAGAGCAGTGCGGTTTGAAAATCTGGATAGAGGAGATAATTTCGAAAAAAAACGTGTTTTTCAGTTTTGCTGTAGCTGCCTCCAATCCAAAATTTTCAAACCGCACTGCTCTAACTATCTCCGTTCTGAAATTATTCGCAAATTGTCGGTTCGCCCCAGAGAAATGGAAATGTTGAAAACGTCAATTGGTGTGCGATGTGTGGCCTACTCAACGCGTCGAAGGCGCCGACAAAAGTGTATCCAATATCATGTATCTGGGCAACGGAGCATCGCCGCCACATTTGAACAACAAATTCCAACTCAGCGTGAAAAATTGAGCCAGAAACAGTGTTCAATTCAAAATTTTTGATTTTTGAGAATTTTGCAAATTTTTCCATACTATACATCATGGTTTTTTTCGGGCGAAAAAATTTTCGGAGAGCTTCGGCGTCGGAGCTGATTACTCAAATTTTCAAGGCGAATTCGAATCCGTTGTCAAAATTGAACTGTACTGAAATTTGGACCCATTTTCGAGTGCATTTCGGCAATTTCGCGAATTTTAGAAAAATGTAGAAACGCCTTAAAATCGTCGGATCTGCAATACAATTCGCATCAATACGCATTTTCGAGATTGCGAATTTTCCTGGGGCGAACCGATAAAATGCGAATAACTGTGGATTGGAGGCAGCTACAGCAAAACTGAAAAACACGTTTTTTCGAAATTATCTCCTCTATCCAGATTTTTAAACCGCACTGCTCTAACTATCTCCGTTCTGAAATTATTCGCGAATTGTCGGTTCGCCCCAGGAAAATGGAGATTCTGAAAATGTCAATTGGTGTGCGATGTGCAGCAGATTCGACGCGTCGAAGGCGCTACTACATCAATATTTTCGTTGTCTACATTATAGAAATTTTTGAAAAAAGTTGTGACATCTTTAATTTGTTATGTATGCATTACAATTTGCACCAATAAGTATTTTCGATATTTTCAATTTCCTTGGGCGAACCGATAAAACGCGGAATATTGTTGACTGGGAGCAGCTATTGTGAAACTGTAAGCCAAGCTTTATTCGAAATTTTGTCCTCCATCCAGATTACCAAGCCGCGCTGCTCTAGCTGTCTCCAGTCCCATATTATTCGCGTGTTACCGGTTTACCTCAGAAAAATAGCAATTTCGAAAACGTCAATTGGTGCGCGAGGTGGCGACTTTTTGAAGGTGATAATGCCTTCAACAAGATGAATATGCATTACAAAACACACCAGTTTGCTCTTACCGATGTAATTTCCTGGGGCGAAACTGGAAAAACGCGAAAATATTTTGATTGCGGACTACTTGCGCGAAACGGTTTAAAAATTCGGTGACAGGACGTCATTCCAGGCAAAATGGAGTTAATGAAAAGTTCGAACTTAATTGCGTGACGCCGAATTTTCTCCGTTTTGCTCTACCTCTGACATTTCTTGAGGAACGAATACATAAATATTACGAACTAGCACTTACCATCGCTAAAGCAAAGCATGGTAGTAGGAAAATCTGCGCACTATCCGTAATAAAAATTTCATTTTGTTCAATAATTGTTCATAATTTTATTTATAATCGTTATAAAGGTTTTAAATCAACAGGGAACTCGTATTTACATAGAATTAAAACTTAAATTATTTACTATTAAAGTGTACGTAATATACGCTTAAATGTTACGACTTTATAAAATACAATGATGGCTTAACTTTTACTATTGCTTATATCATTACATTCCCAAAATTAAATGTAGTACAAACAAATTATTTATTCATCGTTTATGATGTAAGTCATGCGATGAGAATACAAAAAAATAATAATAATAAACTGAAATTGCGGGAGAATTGGATTGCATTGCATTACCCATTTTGTCATTTTTCACGAGAGATCTTCTTTCTTAACCAAGAAATAAGAAAAGTATTATGATTGATACAATAAATAAATAAAAAAAAAGAAGAAGCTTTTCTCTATTCGATATCGATACTATATAGGGGAGGGGGAGGAGGAGGGGATAGAAATATACGAACAAAATAAACGAAGCGCATGAAGAAATTTCCGATTCTTTTTTGTTCCATAACATGAATAAATTACGTTTTTAAATCTTCGATAGATTTTTCTTATTTAATAGAATTTTCGTATACTTGCACTTTACTATAGCAATCACAAGGAAAAAAATTTTACTGTCCTGGTTTCATCATCTCCGTTTTAAAATTTAAATAATGGTAACTCGAAAACAAAAAAAAAAAAATTGAAAGTATTTTAGTCATATTTACACGGTATACCAAGTTTTGATATCGTTTACGTCTGGCGAAAAATAAATAAATAATAAGGGAGACGAAAAATTAATAATAAAATTACTGTGTAAGCGCTTGGATCGGCCGCGAAAAGTTTATTAAGTTTATTTAACATAAAAAGGTAACACGTAGAGAAATTTTTAAATAACATTTACAGAACTGATCGTTTAACTTTTGAAGTTAAAAAAATCTCATCAGTTTCTCAACTGACTGCGCTCGATCTCGCGAGCAAAAAAACCTCGTCAACACTGAAACATAAATATAGGTTATAAATTTTGGCATATTTAGAGCACCAAACTGAAAAACCATTTACACATTGGCACGAGAGGCCGCAAATAATTTGATTTTATCAACTAGTTAGTCCGGTCCTTAGCAGTTAGGGTTTTCAGGACAGAGCTCACTTACAAATGCAAAAAATGTAACAGTGTCGTTACTTACACATAACGCTTACAAAAGCCAAAAAAAGAACAAAAAACGAAAAGTAATAAAAATACATAACGATTACGATACACCAGAAAGAACAGAAAAAAAAAAACAGGAAAAGGAAACAGAAAATGTAAAAAATGTAAAACTGTAACAAAAGATTGGCTTAAAAATAAATTAAAAAATTAAACAAAAACAAAGAACACATAAATTGTAACATTTTGGTATGCAAATAAGAGAGGAAGGGGCGTGTATTAAAAGGGATAAAATGAACCTGCAGTGACTCACGGGGGTTGAAAACAGCACATTCGATGACTAGACGAATCAACAAATGCTGGATGAAAGCACACCAAGAATTATTAAGTTTATTTATAATTACAGCTTTACGTAAAAATTTCAACTGCCAAGTGGAGGGGGTAAAGAGTTGTAATGAATTAAATGCGTCAGTTCACTCTGTTGGTATGCAACATGAACGGTGATTTTTTTCCTTTCACTTCCATTTGATAAGCACCGATACAGATTCTGACCAAGAATATTTCAAAAGAATTTTTAAAAAGCACAGGGCCGGGGTTTAGTTACGCCAATCATGGAATACCGGTACAGTAAACCGAAATGTGGAACTATAGAACAATCATTACAGTTATGTGGAACTATAGAACAATCAGTACAGTTATGTGGAACAAACACTCTGTTTCTGTATCTGGGAAAAAGTACATAAACGTTCTCGTTCTGTAAGTCACTTTTGTAAGACACATTTAACGAGGTAAATTACACGAAATTAGCGGTCAATACTGGGCAGTCATATCAGTTGGAACAACAGAGGGTGGGTCCACTTTCAATGTAAACCCGTAACAATTTTTCGTATCTCGCATGAAAAGTTTATTTGCTTCATAAAAAAATAAATAGAAATTTTGAGGCGGAGAGCATTTTTTCTTCTTCTTTCTTTCTCGTCTCTGAAACATTAGCCCACTGAATGCTGTATTTTAAAAATATAATGAAAAATGCGTCGAGGGCACTGATTATGATACGGATCGAATAAAGCGAAATTCTCCATAGGCTCCTCCCTCTGTTACTCTTAATTCAGTTTTAGTAACATCACTTCAATGTCTGTCCCTGCCGAAGTGGACCAACCTTCTAGTTAGAAACCTTCAATCGTCTTGGCTCGCGACTTCTGAAAAGTACTAGTTCCAGTCAGGGTTGCAGCAAGCAACCTTGGGGGAGCGAGGGAATAAACCTAAAAAATTTGTGGTGAAATTGAAAAAATTTTCTTTTTCCATTTTTTTCGATTGGTTACCAGAATGGTCCGATGTCAACTTTTCAAGTAGCATGCCCCCGTTACTGCAACCTTGATTCCAAGGTTAGCTCATGAGTTGAGGCTTTACAGCGGAATCAGTACGACGCAGACGGGTGCCTACGGACTGAGAAAGATTCAAGTTGAATTCGGCCTTTCTATTTGTAGGCAAATGGGTCAGTAGCTCAGTACTGCAGAAAAAAAAAATATATCGATGTTATTCAGTCATTGTACGTTTTATTTCGCTACCGTATCGGTGCTTACCCTCCATTCTGCCGTTCTGTTTCATCACCAGATGCCTTTCGAATTCCAGAATAAGGGTTCGTTCATTTTCCGGTACACTTTTTCTTGGCAAAATGTCCAACTGCGCGATATTTTTCCACCGTGAAGCCGTATTCGGTGCCAAAAATGCCCGCCTCGCTCCACATACCCAACTCTGATGTATTTACCTCGACTCTCGTTAATTATCCAAGTTGGCTCGATATTTTTTTTTTTTTTTTTTTGTTCGCATTCTCATCTCGGCCACATTTTATGAAATTAAATCGTTAAACCTAAGAAGATAAGATGATAGAGAACACTTCACAGTGTATTACTCAATGGTGTTTTGGCCCTTTCGAGAAAAAAATGTTTAAATCAATTAATTAAAAAAAAAAAAAAGCGGGTTGACGAAGTAAAACACAGCGTACGACCAATTTATCGAATATTTTGACTTCGCGTCACTTATTGAAAAATAATTTAACAAGTATCTTCTTCGAGAGGGAACGAAAGAGCGGAACGAGAAAAATAAACAAAGAAACAAAAACAAAAACGAACAGCACATTCTCATACTGATCATTGCTTAACGATACACCTTAGGTCATTATTATATACGTTACTTAGAGAAAAAAAATAATAAACAGCATTCTTAACAAATAAGAATTGTAAACTTAAATAATAATCAACATTTAAAAAATAAGAAAAAAAAAAGAAAGAAAAAACTTCAATAGAGTTTTAAAAAAGCCAACAAATGATATAAACACTTTTTTTTTTCATTCATTTTCAAAACATATTAAGGCAGTGGCGTAGCGTTAGGAAGACTGAAATGTATTCCATTTCTTAATTATTGCGAATCAGGTTGAAACGTATGAGTATAATACCATCTTCTTAACGTTTTTCTTGTTATTTACAAAAAAACAAACAATAATAATAATAATAATAATCTAGCAATTACACATGCAGATCACAAATGTGGCCTACACGTTTTGTATCCGAACCCACGCTACGCCTCTGTAAAATATTATAGGTAATATAATATTTCTTTCTGATAAACATCGTATTAAAAATTATGTATAGATAAAACAAAAAGAGGGTTCGATTGTACGTTTTTTGCTATATTTATACATATTATATGTGGTGTTGCTTCGTCGAAAATTAACTAAACACACGATTACATTATTCATTTCACTATGAGATCAATAAGAATCGAACATAGTTCAACGTCAATCGCTTCTCTCAGCATTAACTCGTCGTGGAATTCGAATACAGATGTTCAATAAAATGGTAAAACATAAAGTTAAATTCAAGAACTCATTCAGTTAGATACATATTATATAAAAAGAAGACTAGGTAGCACAGAAAAATAGATTTCTTCCAGATGTTATTAGATCTGGGGGATGTTTTGATTCGGTATAAAGGCTCAGTATTGTCAGTAGTAATACACCTGCTGGAAATGGTATGGTCTTAGAAATTTAACATGAAATCAGTTCGTGCGTTTGTATTCGGTTGCGCAATCGCGTTCAAGTTGTGCACTCGCAATAAGTAGTGCACTCGCAACAAGTAGTGCACCCACAAGTCGCGTATCTAAAACACATTGTAAACATGACGTAGGGGCAAATGTAATGAGTCTCACATCAGTTGTAATAAGTCTCACTAGCTGTATCTAATGCGCTAATAGCGCTGTCTAGCTGAAATTTGGACACAGCATGTATCGATGAGTATAATGACTATACTTCGTTCGCAAATAGAAAGAGTCAATGTAAACAAAGAAGCGAACACTAACACATGCACACAAGCACAGACCGTAATTCCCTATAAGATGATAACACTAGCATACATATACATCAATACGTGCACACAACAATCGAATACTTACACGTACCCACTTCACGCCGCAGATACCGCGAGTTCCATAATGTTTGTCTACATGACCCTTTCTATTTGCGAACAGAGTATATATGAGACATGCCAGGAAGAACCGGTAAATTTCACAGGAGAGCGGATAAACAAAATTGATAGAGTATTAGAATTTCTTTGACAACACCACGCGAAAAAGTGGCCGAAGATTAGCCCAAAAACAGTTGTTATCACAAAAATGGTATTTTTAGGCGTACAGGTCCCTTGACCTGCATTGAGAAAATGCGGTTAGTAAGCAAAAAATTTCGATTTTGAGATATTACTCGATTTATACTAATTAAGACCTGCTCTTTTACCAGGTGTTAGAAAAAATATAAAAAAATTATTTAGGCTTGTACAAACCATCAAAGTTGAGCCCTTCATAACTGACTCTTATCAGTACAAAGATTTTCAGTGAAGTCAGTAATTCTTAAGCGGCAGTATTTTCCTTCACAATACATACCTCTGCGGACTGATTTATGCTGATTTTCATCATGGTGGATGTTCATACATTCACAAGATCTTATCCCTATCTTCACAGTTGGTTACTAAATGACTCGAACATTTCATCCCTCCAAATAAAAGAAACAAGAATATAAAAAATAAATTATATGGTTATATTCCAGTAACACCCATTAATAATTATGCCAAATTTCAAGAAGATTGATCGCTCCAATCCAAAGATATCCGCATTCAAAATTTGTTTTCGTTCTCCTGAGAAATTTGTGTTTTGCTTATTAACCGTATTTTCTCAATGCAGGTCACATATTATTTGTAATACACTGATAGTACTAATGTTATGGCTTCAGAATTTTAGAGAACTTGTTTTGAATGGTCTGTTTTTTACTTGTGAATACAGATTTTTTCTTCTGAGATGATGAATTTGATCGGAAATATTAGGAATTACATATTGTTGTGAAGGTTATACATTGTAGAAGCGACTGCTCTCTTTAATTTGACAGAATATATCCATAGATTCTGATATTTCAGTTTGAAGATTGAAAGAAGGTACATTGTAAAATGTCTCAGTTTCAAAATACGTAAACTTGTTATCACTTATCAATTTTGGCGCGTAATTATGCGGCTAAATTCGTGAAAACTATCTTACTCTAATTTTCCACAAGCCTACAAAAATATCACCCACTTGAAGAGAAGGGGAAGAGAAAGGAAAACACATTTTACAGCATAAGATGAGACACTTCACAACACCATATTATAAATTTGTGGTTCATAACTTTTTTCTATAATAAACCCCATTTACACGATCAGTTTGGTATGTCAAACTCGCATGACATGCCACAAGTAATAATTACTCGTCAAAGGATCGTTCATGCTAATTGGAAAACTATTTCTTCTCATGTTATACCTCATTTTGTACGCCTTAGTATACTCAAACTAGTGATGTGATGATGTAGAGGAATTTTGATGAAAATTGCGGGGGAAATTGTTAAAAAACTTTTTGTGACTTATTACAACATTGGCTCCTACTCACAGCAAGTTTACCCACAAATTGCGCTATTTCCAATGAGCGTGTCATCAAATATTGATTTATTTCATTGTGAACATGAGAAAACAAGTTTCTTACGGCGACCGGGGAGGGGGGGGGGTATTTGAATGAATGTTCAACTACTCATTCCTCAGAACAAGGATAAGAATTTTTCCAACGCAAAACATCAACTTTCAAAAAAGTAGTAGGAGGGTCACTCTAAGACACTCCAGAGTGACTCCTGTCCTAGAGTGACGCTCATACTACTCAAAAGGATATTGATTTCAAGGTGGAGGAGAGCTGCACTTAAATTAATGCTCAACTACATATTCATTCCTCAGAACAAGGATGAGAATATTTCCAACATAAAAAATCAACTTTTACGTGATATTATTTCATTTTAGTCTTTGATCAGTGATAGCACTATGGGAAGGTATATCTAGAGTCTAGACATTACACAGCCAAATTTTTGACCTTTTTTCACAGAAAAGAATGCGGTTTAGACAATATATACAATTTCCAAGTCAAAGTCCAGCTTCAGTGGGTACTGTCAATGATACAAACTAAAATTATACCCGTAATTTTAGCAATATTAAGCCCACGAATATACTGTATAAAGAATACACAGATTTACCATGACAGCAACACAGTGCGTTACTGTTAGCAAAATTACCCGTTGTTTGGCCAACAAACGTATTGACTCCTGTAAGAAAAACCCACGGAGCAAAGATCATTATGTAAATACTTCAAAACGAGAAATAATTATGAAATCAAAAATATATATTTCCAATGCAGAAGGTTCTGAGCATTCGATAATAAACTTCTAGTTTCTAACAAATTTCCTATTCTCAGGTAGTAACATTCGGACTTAGCAGCATGGTGGCGCGCTGATGTCGTTTTACAACTTTCCATTGAATTTCTCATCAACGTTAGGATAAAAATGTACGATTTTATCCTAACGTTGATAAGAACACAAAAGAACTAGATGTTGTTGAAAACTTCCACCAGATGTCAGCCATTACGTTACTAGATCTGAATAATGATCTTCACTCCTCGAGGTTTTCTTATAGGAGTCAATATGTTCATCGACCCAACAACGGGTACTTCTAACAGTAACCAAGAACAGTAACACACTGTGCGATGTCACTAGTAAATGGGTATATTAGGCAATATGTCATCAACTGTGATGATATCTCACTGGGTGGCAAGCTGTCTGTTATTAGTGACATTTACACGATTCCAACAGACAATTTCTTTTCCAAATAGTTTATTAAATTGGCATTTATATAAAAAATCATAAGAATAGGTTTTGTTGAGACTGAAATCTTCTTCAATTTGGGTAAACTTCCAAGTTTCATATATGTTAAAATGTATATCATTATTTTCCCATAAGCAAATGTACAGTGATGTCCACCCAATGAGCGTTCCCCATACCGCCTAATAGTTAAAACTAAGCAACTACCTGATAAGTATATCAGGCCAATAGGCATAGTTTTTTCTTCGTATAGCAAAGAGCCTAGCTCACATTTGTTCATTGTTTCATCAACCATCAGAATCTAGGACAAAATTCAAAGTCAATTTTATCATAGAATTATTAGAATCAAGAGGGGAAAAACCCCTATCCTAAACAAAAAAGGTTCACATAGTGGCATCTCTGTAGTTCTTAAGAAGTGAGCATGCATATTTAAGCGAAAATAACATCAAATATGAACACTTGACGTATCATACAGCCGTGTCAATATGCTACAGATAATATGGTGATGCGCTGACTGTATTCAAATTGGTGTTTTATAAGACTACATCTACTATATATGGTTATTTTCCCCCAGTGTAAAGACATTGATAGTGGGAGGTGGAGAGATGCCATAGGAAGTCAGAACAGTCGCTAGCGATTAGGACCTAGATGATGATGATGATGATGCTAATGATAATGACATTTTTGGATTTCTTATGATTCCCAAAATTCATGAAGTACTCCTTTTGCGCCCAGGTTAGTTATCTATCTATACCTTACTGAAAGCAGCTGAAAGATCATGGAAGACCCTGGCAGGTTTGTCAAAAAATTTTCAATAACCGGTGATCGGTTAACTGGTTATTTTTGGCTTACTTTAATTTAATAGCGCGCGACTAAGTGAAAAAGAAAAAAAATTAAATTTCTAAGTTTTTGAATTTTACACATTTACAGAATATGCGCCATTTGATTGATAATGCTCAGTTATTGACAGGTCTAACCTGAGATGCTCTGAAATATGAAGAGGTCAAAAAAGTCGTTTTAAAATCTCCGCACCATATGAGCACTTATTCCACAACGCATAGACTAATGAGTTTGTAAAATGACCAGAAAAGTGATTTATGCATGGTAACCATTAATTTTCAACGAGGGAGCACGTCACGCACACAGGAGAGCTAAAATAATACTCGATGCCATGTAAAAACTAATAATATATTCAGTACACATGATGGCCTCTTTGAAGAAAGATCCACATTTGGGTCATCTGGCTAGTTTATTTTCCTTCGGTGATTTTCACCGAGTTCGCTACTAGCAACGAGTGCACCACTTATACTGAGTGCACAACTCGAACGCTCCATTTTCGTATTTTTGCAATTAAGTTTCTACCAAACGACCTCAACTGTACTCGTATAAAGAATCTACGTATCACAAAAACATTACCAGCAATTTCCGTACGTCCCATCCTCGACTTCCGGGGCATCAAACATCTACAAATAAGGAACACTACCAGCAGATTCCACGCTGAGGAGCCCGACTCGAATATCGATGATCAACTGGGTACGGAGCGTGCCCTCTTCCCTCGGCACCGATGTTCATGAGCACTGCCGTTTCTGGACGCAGAAAATAGCACCTATATGAGGTTAACTGGGGTCAATAGGGAACCGATGTGTACACACTCGTATCATGTACAAAACCGACTCGGTTTGAAAACCAGGAAAAAAAAAAGAAAGAAAGAAAGAAACCATTTGGAACGCAATAACGCGAATACTCAGTTCCAGCAGACCATTTAGTTTTGCGTCGTAAGTCTCGATTTTGAGGATACATTCGCGTATCGTCGACGGTCGACGCAAACTCAGGTCATTAAAAAATATATAAATTAAAATAAAAAGGAATTATCCTAAAATGTTGCTAAAAACGAATTATATAACAATCGATACTTATTACTCGAGTAAATAATAACACTGACGCAGCGTCTTTCTTAAAGATAACTAATAGTGCCTTACACGATAGAGAAGATTAATTATACGTTAAAAATAAATTAAAAAGGGAAAAGGGACTTGCAAAGGGAATATATTGCTTTTAAAAGGATTGCTTCTGTTAATACACCTGCCAGCACAACGTTTCACACTGTACCTGAAACAAAAAGAAAAACATGGTGACATTATTACTCTGTAGGCCTCAATCGAAAATCTGGAACACTGATTAAATCTAATCGAAAGTTCGGAACGGATTCGAACTGAATCTCGTTTTTCCGGCAGTTCGTCAATCCATGTGAAATAGGAATATTATGGATGTACAACAACTGTACGCACTAATTTAAGAAAATATTCTAGAAAGTAAATTTTCGAGTCGCATTTTCTCGCGAAGTTTCCATCATCGAGTGATCCTGTTACAGGTGAGAAAGAACTGCTCTGTGTGAAAACAAGAAAGATTTCAAAAATCTCTTTCATCAGGTAGAGGTATGTATAGCCGGTGGCATGTAATGTGTCTCGACTGCCATAGGATACATCAAACCTCAAATAAATGAAAATAGAGAGACTTTTTAACCAGTGTTGGCTTTCGGACCCAACCCAACTAACGCTTTCCACCTGGTTCCCCGAGTTCCTTTTCATTAGATGAGCTCGTGAAAAGCAACATTCACGATTTTCGTTTGCAGAATACATAAGTGTGGATGGCCATCCTTCAACCAGATGAGACAAAAACTTAATCAGCCGATCGGCAGATATTTTTGAAGAGTTTGCGATGAGTAGAGGAAGTTATTTACTTTACCAATACAAAATGTTCCCCTCGTGATTAGAGGTAGAATGGCCCAGTGTTCTGGAAATAGAAGGCAGTTATGACAACCACCCAAGAAATAATAATCGAAATCCACACGCGTATCCAGAAACATTTTTGCAGAAAGGTACATAGGGAAGTGTGTCCTAAGATGGCGCACTGTCTAAGACAGCGCACTGCAGATTTCTCGCAACTGGCAACACTGATGCCAAAATTGACTTCGCATCGACTTAGTACTTCGTGTACTTGCCTTTTTGACGAAGGATCAACCGCTCAGAGGATTGCCTTGTTTTTGCCGTAACCAGGATGTCTAGCTTTTTTTTTTTTTTTTTTCAAGTGAAATTCCTTGACTTTTTCCTAATTTTTCCAGACACGTTTCAGCGCAGTCAAAAGGTGGCTAAATGAAGTTACGGAGCGTACAGAAAGATGTGCGCAGTATTAAAATTTTTGCAATTTTATTAAGCAGAATGAAAACATAAAAACAAAACTAAGATATTGAAAAAAATAATAATAAAAATTAATTTGCTTTATTTTGACTTTAACCACTTCGAAGGACAACATATGAAAGTACACTTTCGGAAGCTCTCTTAAGGTGCGTCCACATTAGGATGATCACCCTATTCATCCTGGATGATCAGTGTCTGGATAATCATCATCTTTTGATCGGGGATAAAGGATGATCATCCAGGCCGATCAGTCCTTCAGCTTCATTTTGGTTGATCATCCGCACGTTCACACTACATTCATCTTGGGCTGATCATCCAAGATGAATAGGCTGATCATCCTAATGTGGACGCATCTTTACATGCTTTTTCCAGAAATATTTCCTAAAATCCCGGACTCTCCCAGAACTGGGCACCCTGATGTCTTTTTATTTTTGCGCGTGCGAATTTGATTTTTTCTATTTTATGACGGAAGCGTTCTCAAGTTTGCGTTTTCACCAAATGTAAATGTGAATATCGCATTATGTTCGGAATTTCATCTACTGTCTGATGAACTCATCGGATTATTAGTCTGGGTCGCTGTTTCTTAATAATTATTTAAATTTAGATTAAATTCAACTCATCCTAAGATGGCGCAACAACAGCAGCCAAAACGAAAACTACGTAATGACAAAAGTTTATTAATCGAAAAGTAAAAAAAGAGTTTAACGAGGTGAAAGTCGAAGAAGTGTAACTCGAGTACGTTTTTATACGTCTTCACTTGAAATTTGAAGGAGCACCACCTTAGGAACACATGTCTGAAGATGACGCATTTGACCCTGCTTTATAATTTAAATTACTGAGGGGACAGTTTGGGAGCGAATGGCACAAGACTTTGGGAATAAGTAGCAAACAGTCTGAAAACCTTCCATCAAATTTTGATACATTTTGGGGTCATACAATTGGAGAAAATGGCATTCAAACAGAAAAATCGCCATATCGGAACACATGTCTTAAGATGGCGCATTTGACCTTTCTTCACATTTTCGATTAGTGAGGGAAGAGTTTGGGAACCAATGACACAAAACTTTAAGAATAAGTAATAGACCGGCCAAAGAACCTTTCATTCAATTTTGACACATTTTAGGGTCATATATTTGGGAAAATTGGCATTCAAAAAGAAAGTGCGTCATCTTAGGAACGTGTTTTAAGATGGTGCATTTCGAGAGCGAATGACACCAGGGATGATAAGGGTGGGTACGGGGCCAGCATGCCCCCAAGCCTCCGCTGGAGTTGGAAAATTTTAGTAGATGGATCAAAAGTTGGGAAAATCCAACAAGTCAAACGGTTTTTGTTTTTAATAAAAATTAATTATTTAGATTAAGAATTTTAAAATGTTAAAGTTAGAAGCTTTTGTTATTTAATTATATTTAATTGTAACTATCCTAAAAATATTAAAAACCAATACAAACAAATTTTAATTGATATTATGGAATTTTGAGTTGAGTCAGTTGAGCATTTAACAATTTTTGCCCCTCCAGTAAAAACTCTTCTCTACGTCCCTGAATACGACAGAAATTTAGGAACACGTAACAGACAGTCCAAAGAACATCCAATCAAATTTTGATACATTCTGGTCTCATACACTTGGAGAAATTGGCATTCAAAAAGAAAGTGCGCCATCTTAGGAACATACGTCTTAAGATGACGCAGTCCACTTTTCTTTCCGATTTTAATTAGTGAGGATAGAGTTTGGGAGCGAATAACACAAACATCGGGAATAGTAATAGACAGTCTGACGCTTCTGAAGAAGCTTCCATCAAATTTTGATACATTTTGGGGTCATACATTTGGAGAAATCGACACTCATGAAGAAAAGGCGTGCGCCATCTAAGAACCACATGTTTCAGCATAGCGCATTTGACTTTTTTTCACATTCTTAATTACTGAGAGAAGAGTTCCGGAGCAAAGGACACAAAACATTAGGCATAAGTAATAAATAGCCCAAAAACGTTCCATCAACTTTTGATACATTTTGATCCCACACATTTGTACAAACCGGCGTTCAAAAAAAAGTGCGCCATCTCAGGACAACTCCGCCTAAGGAATTTTGAGCATTCAAATTCTAATCGCGAGCAGGGCGATCGAAAATATTTCGAATTTCCAACCAGTTCAAATGCAAAATGTACTTTTCTCAACATTTTGGGAAGAGCACGAATCCCTGCGCCCACCATGCCTCTATCGAGATCAGTTCAACTGGAAAATTCGAATTTGATAAGAATAACTCTCAGAAATCTCTATGTTTCGCCAATTTCCTCGGGGAAAAATTACTCTCTTGACGGTGTAATTTTTCACGCAAAATGAATCCCACGAGCTAACTTCCACAAATACACCTGAGCTCTAATTGTCTTTTTCTAATAGTTGAAAATGTTTTCACCAACAGGAAATAACAACTCAGGTACTTCAAAATCTAGCTATTTAAAATCGTTTTTCGCTACGAGAGGGGCCACACCCCGTAGAAACGATTCTAAAATTTCTTTTCATTTGCTGTCGCCACTTCGCCACTGTACTCTATTCAAGAACACCGCCAGTTTATCAATTTACTGCGAAGAGTCAAATGAAATCTATTTTTAATAGTGACGACTCCCGAGGACATCCAGAAATGGAGTACCAAAATTTGAAACATCATTTGGGAGTTTGATTCTGGAGACATTTAACTATGAAGGAGTGCTAGCCACGAATTCCGAAAACTGGAACGCGCTCATAACAGTAGCTTTAGTAATTTAAAAGTTATCCGTAAAAAAAATTTCCTAAAAATACTTTTGATATTTTTTTCTTGATCAATTTTGGCATAAAAATTGTTTTCCCAACTTTCTAGTCCAAACGTTAAAAAATCAAATAAATTGTGGCGATGGTAGAACATTTTATATGCTGCTAAAAGGGTTGAGCGAGTCCGGATCTGATTTCATGGGGGGGGGGGGATAAACGTGCAGACTTTTGATTATAATAAAATTTACTTATAACGTATGGCAGACAGATTCCAAGCACTGGCTTCAGGACAATGAACACAACGGTATACTGTACCCCCTCTCTCATTTCACGAAATGTATTCCATAGAGTTGGTTAACTTGAGACAGATGTTACATTTCTTGTGTACGTCGTGGTAACACTGGTTGCGTACCCGCTAGCGCTCTGAGAAAAAAATAATGATTGCCTTCTACACTGTGTAGAGCGCTAGCGGGTACGCAACCAGTGTTACCACGACGTACACAAAAAATGTAACGTCTGTCCCAAGTTGTACCCTTGTCCCAAGTTAACTAACTTTACGGTATCCTTCCTGTTTCAAAAATACACATTTACACTTTTGAAAAATTTATGAACCAACTTTTGATAAAAATGCTACTTTTTTCGTTCCTAAGTCATGGTGTCTACAGACTCTTCAAAGATTTTTTCCTGACTTTTTCCTGACCTCCTTTTTTGTATTTGAAGAATTCATACGTAAGTCTTCGGATTATTTTTAAATTTCAAACAGAAAGCTACGAGTATAAATTTAAGGACAAGGGCTTCCTGTACGAATTCATTATATTCATACAATATTATTTCTTGATTCTCATTTATTCACATTGTGGGATTTCCTACAGAATCTTCCATCGGATGGTAATTTACTAATTTTTTCCCGACCTTTCAGTAAATTCCTCGAAATTTCCTGTTTTTTTCTCGACTTCCTTAGGGACGTTTAAAAATCTTGACGTTTCCTGACTTCCTGACCTTGTAGATACCTTGTAAGCGTAACAAAATAGATATGTAATTCGGCTCCAGTTGGCACCCCTGCCACCATACTGCCCGCCGCTACTGGTTCCAGGTGTTTAATATTCTACGGACATGAAATTTGGCCCATTTCCATCCGGTCAAATCAAGAATAAAAACTTCTTTAGGAGGTTAACAACCACCTCCCCTCATGCGTGTATTCGTCCATCAAATAGAAAAATATCATGACAGTTTTCTACGCTGTGGCGAGCCCCATAATGTGACTCAAGCTAACTTGCGCAATATGAGTCGACGGGGAAAATGGGGTACACTTCTTCCGTGGTTGCACGCTGCAACCCGAAGACACGATGTATCATGAAACACCTTCTTTAGTGATGCATGCGGATGGTTGACTACATGGATATGAACGCAATTTTGACTGACGTGGCCCAAAACGTAATTCTTAATAAACTGAAATCATTAATGATTCGGTCGAACAGTTCTTTCTCGATTTCACAGGTTTTTCTCGTGGAGTAAGATTAATCAGGTACATTTAATTGGAGAGAAACTCTCTAGGTGGGATTCGAACGAGCTAGAAGAAAGTACGGAATAAGTCGAAAAATGAAAACCAATAATACAGACCTAAAAGTATACTAATGTAATTACGTAAGTTCTAAAAAAAAAAAATAGCATACACAAGCCTATACGAAAAATAAATCAGCAAGCTAGTACACGACCTATGCACTCTCGAGGTTCAATAACATTCAGTCCTACAGCTCAATAACGATCATGGTCTCTGGTGATGCATTGATGTCTACTGTGCATTATGAGACAAAATGCACCGTACGAATATTAACTAACAAACTTCCCAATACAATTTGCATCCAAATCAAAAACCTAGCATATAAAAATGAAAAATTTGATAGTGAACTTTCTTTTGAACGACTTAAGGAAGATGAATCCGATGCACAATCAGTTACCCTCTAGTTACCCAGATACCCGCGGAAAAGTTACCCTTCGTTACCCTCAGATTACCTTTGTTCCTCTGTAGCTACCCGGGTAACTGACGGGATACTATGCAGTTAGTTTACCTATTTGTTACTCTCAGATGACCCTTGTTCCAAATTAGGTACCCGGGTAAGTGGTGAGATTTTGCGCATCGGGAAGTAAGTTCAGGGGAGGACGGTTTCAGCTACATCAGTTTATGCTACTACCATCAATGGCTGAAACTGAAAAACGTTCATGCAGTCTGAAAACGCATATCATGTCCAAAGATTGACGGGCCTCATTCTTCGTGGAAATCGAAACAAATACACACCGAATGACAGATTTCAGTCGCGGTCAACACTCGCGGCCTCTATAGTTTAGCCCGAGCATATGTCAGTACTTCAGCAGTCCCACATATCGCCTCAACTCTAAAAACGAGAATTTACCAAAAATGAAATAAATCTAAGACAGAGCACACCAAACAAACCGCATCTTCATTGTCAGTGTCCTTCTGTATGTACATTCCTCACGACTGCTAATCGCTGCTGCTTCTCGGCCGCGAATTTCAATAAAAACTACAGGAAATGATTTCCAACTCGATACGTCTTACGGGGCGTACACCTCTCCTCTTCCCTCCGCAGCTGTAGCCCGCTTCCACGTAATAACGCCAGAGAATCGCATCAGGTGCCATTTCGGAAAACTTATCAAAAATCAGGAAACTCATTTTTTGCAATCGCTCGTGCCAACTGTTAAATGAATTGTATTAAAGAAAGAAAGGAGTAGAGAAGGAGGAAAACAAGAAGTGAAAATTTTCTTATACACTCCTCACGCCAGATAAGGCGACCAAAAGGTAAGCGGCGATACACCGCAGCAAAATGTTTTTGCGCGGCACGAGCGAGTGAAAGAGACGGGCAAAAAGTAAATGAAGCGAAAATATTCGGCGTTTCTCTTCTCTCGCTTTTTGAATACACGCATTTAGAACTTTTATTTCGGTCCCGGCCATCATCGCGTGTCAAGTGCGAATGTCATCGCTATGTCGGATGAAAAAGAAAAAAATTTCTTCGACGGGTACACGTGTTCCTCATCGGCGGTACAACTTTTACGGGCACGATTATTTGATCGAAACGTCGGATCGCCAAAAAGTTGGATGAAAAAAACAGTTCAAGTATCGTTAAATTTTGAATTCACGTGCCCAAATAACCGCTGTACGCGGCTTTCATGCGAAACGCGTGTCGTAGGCGCGACAATTATGTAGTCGAGGAGAGCGCGTGCGAAATATGGAAGTAATCTGCGAATGTATACAGCAGCCGATATGATGGATGCTTACTCAGAACGAGTAATACACGTTTATATTATAACTCTCTGTAGTTTCCATGTTTGGGGGTTTCAAATAGAAAGGAAGTTTGTAAGGAGCTAAGGACCGTGCACACAGTACCGACTTCGACATTCAACTACTGCGACATGGTTTCATCACTTCATTAATCAAAGACTGAACAAGATATCGTACCATCTAAGTCATAATGATGAGTAGATATCGATGTTCTCTCCACTCATCACAAGAACTTCATTGTGTATGGTGTATACAGGCGAGACAAATTTTTAGCTCCCTTACACTATAAGAGGCCTCTCTAATCACATTTCGACGACTCAGTTTCTCAGCATATTTAACCCCGTTCCATCCTACAAGTCTGAAAATTGCGATGGTCGAACTGAATTTTGCAGTCTAGATACGCCCAGAAAGACAGACCAGTGTTGTCGCATGGTGTCACCTCAAAGCTCTGGCTTTCTCATCTCACCTCATTTTGTGGCAGCGAGGAAGACGAATTTCTTGCCTCGAACATGATACTAGAAGTCTCGCATCACATTTGATATTGGTGCCTCTTATCATGCTAGTAGCGAGATCTTGCCATCTGAATGAGATCTCGCCACTAAACGAGATAACATTGACTTTGCACTGGAATGCTCCACAAAACGTCAAGAAGAGCCGAGAAATGCCGAGCCACAATATGAGAAGTATCCTTCCAATACAACAAGGTAATTTATCATTCGAATGATTTTAGAACGTTTCTTGTCCTTACAGCAGGATAAATACAATGGCGAGCGTATTCTTGTCTCGCGGCAACACTAAATTGCAGTACTCAAAGAATGGTAGAGCAGTCGTATATCACGTGAAGAATAGACAATCATTGTAGGTATAGTGTATAGTCATTCAGGTGGGATATATTAAATGAGTCGTACGAGTATAATATAATTGCCCGAAGAAACCAAAATGGTCAAGGAGAAAATTTCATTGGTACATGATAAAACAAAGTACCATATTGGTTCAACAACAAGCTATCTTCTAAATGTGATACTGTGTAAAAAAATTGGATAAGGGATCTACAGAGACCAAATAAATGAACGCGAATCAGTTCACAAACATCCATCAATGCATATATCAACCTGTTCACAAATGTACATCAACAAACATACATCACCCCGTTCACAAATATACGTCAACTCATTAACAAACCCACATCAACCCGTTAACAAATGTACATTAACAAACATACATCACGAAATCAACAAAGACCAAACAAATGAACGTCAATTCGTTCACAAATATGTGTTAATCCATATATCAATCCGTTCACAATCATATGTCAACCTGCTCACAAATGTATATCAACAAACATACATATCAACCCGTTAAAAATATATGTCGACTAATTAACAAACATACATCAACCCCCTTACAAATGTATATCAACCCACTCACAAATATAAATCAACCTATCCACAAATGTACACCCACTGACAAACTTAAAGCAACTTGTTCACAGTTTTTATCAACCCATTCACAAATATGGATCAAACCATTTACAAATATACATCAACCCATTCACAAACATGCATCAACCTGTTCACTAAAATCTGTTAAATTGGTTCACAAATTTATGCCAACCTATTCACAACTACACATGAACTCATTCACTAATCTGTCAATACATTCACAAACATATTATGTCAACCCATTCATAAATATATGTATATCAACCTGTTCACAAACATATCAACCCGTTCACAAATATACATCAACCTGTTCATAAACATACATAAGTCAACTCATTCACAAACATATAAGTATATATGTACTTATGTCAATCCACTAACAAATGTATATCAACCCATTGACAAACATACATTCACCCACTCATAAATGTTGGTACATTTACCCATACAATAATTGACACTCACCCATTCACAAATGTACACCCACTGACTAACAAATCAACCTGTTCACTAACATATGTTAACCATTCACAAATGCGCATTGACCAGTTCACAAATTTATGGCAACCCATTTAAAAACATTCATCAACCCATTCACAGCCATACACTCAACCTGTTCACTAAAATCTTGTCAATTATTCGAATTTAATAAAATTTATTAATTTTTTAAAAACTGCAAAAACCCAATAGACTTATTTGCAAAAAACAATCCATTCACAAATGTATGCCATACATCAAGTCATTCACTAATATTTGTCAACACGTTCACAAATGAACATCAACCCACTCATAAACATATGTCAACTTATTCACAAACATACATTTAATTATGTATGCCAATGCACTCACAAACGTACATCAAGCTATCAACAAACGTACATCTACCTACTCACTCATAAATAGGTATAAATTTACGCTAATTTAAGAACTTACAATCAAAACAGGCAGTTGCCATTTTACACCAAGGACGCAAATATGCAAAATATTGTACACGGGTGCAAGAATATCTCTTACTGCGCCTGTGAATGAGCGGTATGTATTACATACTTCACAGTCACAGGCGCAGTAAGAAATTTGCCTGTATCTGTGCACAATATTTTGCCTATTTGCACCACTGAAGTAAAATGACAAGTGTCGGCTTTGATTCTAATTTCTTCAATTGACAAACTTACATTAACCAGTTCACAAACTTACGTCAATCGATTCAAATGTGAATAAACCCGCTCATAAACGCAAGTCAGCCAATTCACAAATAATGTGCGTACGTGAGCCCGTTCGCAAATGTACATACGTGAACTTGTTCACAAACATGTATCAAGCTGTCAACCCATTACAAGAAGCATTCCCAAAAGATCACAGATGGACACAGACATACTTGTATTAGATACATAGGATTTAAAAAATTAATAAAATTTGATTCTCGGATACTGAACCGCAGCTTCGTGTGTAGGATGTGTTAGACAGAGAATTACTGAATACTGAGAGCTGGAGAAAACTTGTTTGCTGGTTCTACGATCTTAACTATCAAATTTTTCTCCAGAAGACAAGGCTACGGTGAATTTGTCATATTTGTCAGTAAACTTGTCTGTCTACCCATCTGCATGGCTGGCTGAATAGTTGACTGTTTGATTTTCTGTCTGGCTGTCTGTCACGTTGCCCTACTGACAAATGTATGCAAGTAGCCACAATTCTGAAGTCCCTCAATTGCCATATAATGGACCGCTGCTGTGGCGATTCAAAATCAATCATAAAGCTCAACTTAAGCAAAACTGCGGCCTTTATACACATTGTTACTGATTCCTGAATATGACAACGTTAAGGTTACAATAGCAATTTACAACCATCTTAAAATCGTGGCGATTCTATATCTCTGTTTGTTAACTAGGTGGTTCCTCCTCGATCCAGTTTTGAAGTCACAAATCAACCCTCACCATTTTCCGGATATTCCAGACAAACAACCTGCTAAGAGCTCCGTGGGATGAGGGCCGGAAAAATAATATTTTGTCTTAATTTCTGATCCAATCACCTTTCTTGCAAGGAGAGGAGGAGGGGTAGGTAGCAGTGATACGTACCCTGCCTTAGTTTACCATTAAATCGGCACGGCGGGAAAAGGAGAGACTGCGAATCTTAACTTGCGAATTTTATTCTAGTAAATTCAACATACAGCTTTCCAATATAGAATGCTTACAGCTTACTTCGAAAGTTCGAATGAAGAAATTAGGAACTACCCAATTACAACTGCGAAATTAGAATTCTCGGAGTCCAGACAGGGACCTATCTACAGGGGCAAAGAATAGTTTGCCCTTAGAAAAGTATTTGAATGAGAGTTGGCGAGTTGACCGATATCAATTTGCTAACCTGAAAAATGAAGTTTGCTTTCTTTTTTTTACCAAGTGACATCTAAGTATAAAGTTAGCAGAATCCACTCGGTCAGTTGACAGAATTTCAAGTTTTGCGATCCCCCCTCCCGAGCAGGATCCAATGAAACCAGACCAGATTGAAATACAATGAGATATTCATCAGCGACCAAAGAAACCCTCATACTGAAAGGTTCTTCAATTGTTTGGCTCTTCTTCACGTGTCATTCAAGCCAACCCGCGAGAGGAATATTTCGAGTTTTTCAACGAACTGATACATCGGGCTCAAGGGTTGATCAGCTGAAATCGCAAAGTCAAAATCCAGTCATTATTGAAACCTCACAAATGCCTAGTAGCAACATTTCCTGTTACCGGGATCTCACTTCATAACTATGTTCTCACATCACTAATCCTGATCACTCCCACGCCGGCAATAAGTTCCATCTATATTACCGAAAGCAATCACGTTACTACCGGTACGTACTTCCTGATTTCTGATACATCAGAAGAACTTCAGGTACACATAATACAAATGTAAAGACATAGGTACAGCAAATACGAGCAACATAAGGGAAGTTCCGACGTACGTTAAAACTGTCGAGGTGTAGGTCTAAGCGTTAATTCCCAGCATCCTACAGCTACATACGAACACATAACATAACCGCAATAATATGAAGAGTACACATATATAGCAACATTAAACCGCATCTATGTACAATAAACAAACGCGAAAATGAAAACAGTCCCAAAAGCGATTAGTAAACATGCGTCCTCTAGCATGCGATTTGGCGAGAACAAAGAGCCAGGCAGCACCAACATAACCGAAAAGCAATAAGCCGCCACCGTTATGACATACAAAATATACGGCGCCAGAAAAGTAAAATTTTCCGGACATATAAAAAAAAAAAAAAAAAAAAAGAAGTAAAGAGAGAGAAAAAATAAAGTAAAAACGATCGATTGCCTATCGAGGTATTTCAAACGGATTTTTCTGTTTTGCAAAAAACGCTCTTTATCTGCGCACAGTTTCCTCTAACGCGGAGTCGAGAGAGATGAGTCGTTTTGTGTTTTGTGTTTGTGTATAAAGTCATCGCACATACCTGCAGAAAGAGAGAGTATTGCTTTTAATTACTGCTTAATAGTATATTACATGCAAACGTTCAATGGTAGCCATTGGTAAAAGCCGCTGGAATTAATGGGCCCTACAACAAAATATACAAAATACAAATTATTTTTTTCAACAACGTTACACAAGAGATTAAGTAGGAGGTACTCAGAAGGAAAAAAAAAAAAAAAAAAAAGAACCCGATTATAGGTGGTACATAGTACATACAAAATATAATAGATATATAATATCGTATACATAATATAGAGAGCGCTGCGGTCGCGCCTCTCCTCTCCGGCGAATTATATCACGAACTGAAAATGGTAGACAGCTCGAGCTAACCGTTAATATCGCGATTTACAATTTAATAATCTCGTTGTAAACAGCCCTAGTGTAGTTCTCGTCGTTTCTCGGATTTGCAAAAATATTCCCTCAAGGAAACTGGCGTCATTACACTATATCAGAGGGAGAAAGACAGAGAGCGAGAGGGAAGGAGAGACGGAGAGTGAATAAAAAAAAAAAGGCGGGAGAAAACGCATTTACGGAGCAATTTCCCGGTTTCCACGCGGGTCAACATAAATCAGTTATCGACGAATAGATTTTCCATTTGCGAATATTACACGCTGTATGTGTAGTAACTTAGGTAAAATACGTTCGCATGTACGTGTGTATACACAGATATAAAATGTTTTCCTTTTCCCCCGGCTACGCAGAATCGTACCGCCCGGTAACACCCGAGAGCCCGAGACCCGCGGTATGCGGCAGTTACTCGATAATTTATATAACTCGTAGCGAAATTAGCTTCGTATTATCGAATCCGTATGGCGAACGTTTCCGGCATAGCCGACGTCGTCGCCGGTGTCGTCGTCGTCATCGTTACAACGCGTGTCCGTTTAAATTCTTAATCTCGATTAACAGCCAAGTAGAACACAATCTTTCATCGACTTTATGCTTTGCATGCGACTGAGTCAGGAGTCGAGTGATAAACAGACGCGCATAGGTTTAATAGACGAGCAAAATACTTCCACTCAAATTCCGCGTACACGCTTTCCGGTATGGACTTGCCTTCCTAGGCCTTGGCCTTAAATTTTAACCGACTTTGCTAGCAGAGCGAAGCGACTTTTGTGCTACGATGGGAACGAAGAGAGACAGAGAAACAGGGTGGAAAAAAGGGTGCGAGTAAAATATCTGATTCTAATGTTAGGCTGAACGCCAAAATAAGAGCCGAACCTTGACAGTGTACACACAATAACCCTAAATATTTCGCAGGCAGAAAGGAACAACCTGTCATTGGTACTTTATGGCTTTCACGGAAAGCGCCAACAGTACAGTTCACACGGCCATGGCCGCGGCCCAGGAATATACAAATAGTACATATAGCGATGTTTGGTAGCGCAGACTATATGAATTCAGATATACAAAAACTTCGAAAAGCGACGAGACTTGCGATTTGAAAAGTTAAGCAGATCAAGATGTTCGGAAGTTTTCACACATTTCCGCTAACATCAGATGGAGACTCTTCACTAGACCAGCGACAGTCACACGATACTCAGCTGAACATAATATCAGTTAATGAAGAGTGTAGAAACTCCATTACGAGGAGAGTTTTACACTTTTCCGCTAACCGCTACCAAATTCCGCTAACATCAGATAAAGACTATTTATTCATTTAGTCCAGAGACAGCCACGTGGTACTTAGCATGAGAGTGTAAAAACTCTATTATTTGGAGAGTTACGCACTCTTCCACTAACTACTACCAAATTCAGCTAACATCAGCTGGAGACTATTCATTAGTCCGGGGACAGTTACATAATACTTAGCGGCACACGATACCCTTCGGTGGAAAAGGGTGAAAATCTAGTTATCAGACGAGTTTTGCACTTTTCTGCTAACTGCTACCAGATTTCGCTAACCAAGCCTGAAGAGAAGGGGAGCGAGTGGGTATTTTGTCCCCGGGCCCGGGAAAGCTAGGGGCCTGGCAGGGAGGAAAAAAATCTCAGAAGAAATAAGAAATACGATATATATACAATATACACTGTCTTGTTGCACCTGCGCTTCAATCAAAGAAAGCCAGCAGCTAGCAAAATGGAGCACATCAAAGCAAAATTTCCCTTGCTAAAATTTGTTATAGGGGGGGGGGGCTCTTTTATTTCTAGCCCCAGGTCTGGACAAGACTCTCTATGGGCCCGCCACTAACATCAGACTAGGCCTATTTGTTAGTCGCGGGACAGTTACAAGATACTAGGCAGAACACAATATCCATTAGCGGGGGAGTATAAAAGCTCCTTCATGAAGAGAGTTTTGCACTTGTCCGCTAACATCAGATATAGACTATTCATTAGTCCAGAGATAGCCTGTGCTACCTAGTGGTGTATAACATTTCTTAATGGAAGAGTGTAAAAACTCCGTTATAAAGAGAGATTTGCACTTCTTCACTAACCGCTGTTAAAGTCCGCCAACATCATACAAAGTCATATCATTAGTCTGAGGACAGTTACATGGTATATGCAGCAGAACACAATACCAGTTAGCAGAAGCGTGTAAAAACTCCGTTATGAGGAGACTTTTCCACTTTTCCTCTAACAGCTACCAAAGTCTGCTAACATCAGATAGCGAATATTAATTAGTCTCGATACAGTTTACAATCACACAATACTTAGAGAACTCAATATCTGTTTAAATTTGCTAGCCGAGCGAAGCGACTTTTGTGCTACGGCGGGAACGAAGAGAGACAGAGAAACAGGGTGGAAAAAAGGGTGCGAGTAAAATATCTGATTCTAATGTTAGGCTGAACGCCAAAAGAAGAGCCGAACCTTGACAGTGTACACACAATAACCCTAAATATTTCGCAGGCAGAAAGGAACAACCTGTCATTGGTACTTTATGGCTCTTACAGTGAGCTCCAACAGTACAGTTCACATGGCCATGGCCACGGCCCAGGAATATACAAATACATATTGCGATGTTTGGTAGCGCAGACCATATAAATTCAGATATTCCAAAACCTCGAAAAGCGACGAGACTTGCGATTTGAAAAGTTACGCAGATTAGATGTTCAGGAGTTTTCACACATTTCCGCTAACATTAGGCCTAAAGAGGGGGGGGGGGGTTGTCTCCAGGCCCGGGAAAGCTAGAGGCGTGGCAGGGAGGAAAAATTCTCAGAAAAATAAGAAATACGATATATATACAATAATACACTGTCTTGTTGCACCTGCGCTTCAATCACGGAAAGCCAGCAGCCAGCAAAATGGAGCACATCAAAGCAAACTTTCCCTCGCTAAAATTCGTTATGGGAGGGGGGGGCTCTTTTATTTCTAGCACCAGGTCTGGATAGGACTCTCTACGGGCCCGCGGCTAACATCAGACTAAGCCTATTTGTTAGACAAGAGACAGTTACAAGATACTAGGCAGAACACAATATCCATTAGGAGGCGAGTGTAAAAGCTCCTTCATGAGAAGAGTTTTGCACTTTCCCGCTAACCACTGCCAAATTCCGCTAACATCAGATATAGACTATTCATTAGTCCAGAGATAGCTTGTGCTACTTAGTAGTGTATAACATTTGTTAATGGAAGAGTGTAAAAACTCCGTTATAAAGAGAGATTTGCACTTCTTCACTAACTGCTACTAAAGTCCGCTAACATCATACAGAAACATTTCATTAGTCGGAGGATGGTCACGTGGTATATGTAGCAGAAGCGTGTAAAAACTCCGTTATGAGGAGACTTTCCCACTTTCCTCTAACAGCTACCAAAGTCCGCTAACATCAGATAGAGAATATTAATTAGTCTCGATACAGTTTACAGTCACACAATACTTGGAGAACTCAATATCTGTTAACAGAAGAGTATAAAAATTCCGTTATGCGAGACTTTGGCACTTTTCCGATAACTGCTACCAAATTCCATTAAAATCAGATGAAAACTATTCATTAGTCCAGAAACCGTCACATAATACTCAGCGGAACAAAATACCCATTAAAGGAAGATTGTCAAAATTCCATTACGAGGAAAGTTTCGCACATTTCCACTAATGGCTACCAAATTCCGCTATCATCAGGTGGAGACTATTCATTAGTCTGGAGACAGTCATGCAATACTCAGCAGAACACAATACCTATTAGCAGAAGCGTGTAAATACGCTGTTATGAGATGAGTTTTGCACTTCTTCACTAACCACTAGCAGATACTGCTAACAGCAGATTGAGATTATTCATTAGTCTGAAGGCAGTCACAAGGTACTTGGTGGAACACAATATCTGTTAGCGGAAAAGAGTAAAACCTCCGTTATGAGGAGAATTTAGCACTTTTCCGCTAACCACTACCAAATCCCACTAACATCAGATAAACCTGGATAGTCATATGGTACTTGGAGAACACAATAGCTGTTAGCAGAAGAGTGTAAAAACTCCATTATCAGGAGAGTTTCGCACTTTTTTGCTAACTGCTACCAAACTGCACTATCAGATGGAGACTGTTCACTAGTCTGGAAGCAGTCAAGTAATACTTAGCAGAACACAATACCCGGTAGCAGAAGAGTGTAAAAATTCCGTTATGAGGAGAAGGAGCATTTCATACTTTTCTGCTAACAATTACCAGATTCTGCAAACATCAGACTGAGACTATTCGTTAGTCTAGAGACAGTCAGAAGGTACTTGATGGAATATAATATCCATTAGTGGAAGAGACTAAAACCTCTGTTATGAGGAGAGTTTTGCACTTTTCCGCTAAGCACTACCAAATTCCGCTAACATCAGATAGAGACTATTCATTATTCCCGATAGTCACATGGTACCTGGGGAACACAATATCTGTCAGCAAGTGTAAAAACTCCGTTATCAGGAGAGTGTCGTAATTTCCCGCTAACGACTACCTAGTTGCACCAACGTCACACGGAGACTCATTATTCCAAAAACAGTCACATAATCCTTAACAGAACACAATACCCGATAGTAGAAGAGTGTAAAAATTTCATTATAAGGAGATTTTCACGCTTTTCCACGAACTGCTACCATATTCCGCTATCAGATAGAGACTGTTCACTAGTCTGGAGACAAGTCACATAGTACTTGTAGATCACAATATCTATTAAGTAAAAGAGCGTAAAAACTCCGTTATGAGTAGAGTTTCGCACTTTTCCGCTAACTGTTACCAAATTCCACTTACATCAGATGGAGACTATATATTTATTAGTCCAGAAACAGCCACATAATACTAGTGGAACACAATACCCATTAGTGGAAGAGTGTAAAAATTCTCTTATGAGGAGTGTTTCGCACTTCTCCATAAGCCGCTGCCAAATTTCGCTATCAGATGGAGACTATTCATTAGTTTGGAGACAGTCGCATAGTACTTAACACAATACCCATTAGTGGAAGAGTGAAAGAATTCCGTTATGAGGAGAGTTTCGCAATTTTTTTCTTAATACAACCAGTGAAACTATTTGTTGGTCTGGTGACAGTCACAAGGTACTTGGTGGAACACAATTTCCGTAAGCGGAAGAGAGTAAAAACTCCGTTACGAGGAGAGTTTGCACTTTTCCGCTATCCACTACCAAATCTCGCTTACTGTATCAGAATTGATGGAGACTATTCATTAGTCTACAGACAGCTCCATGGTACTTAGTGGTACATCGTATTGGTGTTAATGGAAAAGTGTAAAAACTTTGTTATGAGGAGAGTTTCGCACTTTTCTGCTAACCGCTATCAAAGTCTGCTAACATTAGATAGATTAGCTGGCTACCCCCACCCTATATTTAAACTGAACTAAGCAAACTCGTTCCATTCGGTTTGTTCTGGAAAATGAACAAAGAGTAAACGTTCATTTTTGAAATAAATATAAATGAAAATGAGCTGATGTTCCTTCGTTCGCTACGTCTGTTATTAATTGGTCAAGTGGCAGTCACACAGTACTCAACAGAATAGGTACAGAATCCGTTTTAACAGAAGAATGCAAAACTACCTATAAGGAGACGTTCACACTTTTCCGCTAACTAATGCCATTATACTCTGCTACAATGAAAAATGCAGATGATTCATAGGGCAAGTTGTAGTCACATGGTATTAACGAAATACTTCATTGGTTGGCGGTAGAATGCAAAAACTCCAAGACACTAGGAAAAACTGTCACTTTTACAGTAACCCTTTATTCAATTCCGTTAGTGTAAAGTATAGATTACTCATTGGTCTGGAGTTAGTCACATAGTACACATGATCTGTTAGCGGAAGATTGCAAAAAGGAGTTTTCGCATTCGTCATCCAACAGATATAGTATTCTGCTACGCATATGTGACTGCCTCTGAATTAATGCATAGTCTCTACTTGACACCAGAGAATATACTACAGCTTATTAGTAATAGGAAAGACTATTATTTTATTTGTCCCGGTTTCTAGTAACTATAATAATAATTGAAAATGGTTATAGTTGGTTTCGTCACTTCAATACGCCAGGACTAGGGATTGTTCAGAGGGGGGGGGGAGGCTCATATGTTCCCTCTTTTCCCCCATCATAAGTCGCTTTAAGCACGTCGATAGTCGAACTTTCCAGTGACATACGGTGTTATGTACGCAATATACGTTGCTTATGCACGTTTGTCCATGATTTATCCTGCACTGACACGTGTTTTCTGATTTCGACAGATCATTTTCCGTCATCAGACCCAGAAATATCAAAATTAGATCTGATGATTGACGCAGGCGTTCATTTGTTTCGCTCGACTAATGAATTTCATTATATTCTGGAATGTATACCCGTATACGTTCACCAATATAGAAGTACTAGAGCTGACAAACGTGTTTTTCCATAACCTTGCAACGATAATACAACCCAAGAAAATATGAAACTCTATCCAGTTAAAAGAAAATACGGAGTTCAGGACTGCAACGATTCGAGAGGACACAAAGATGGTTGGGTTAAGAAAGAATGCTAACTACTTCCGGAGAAGAAAAGATAGGATTTTTTTTTTGGAAGAGAATGAACATGGGTAACCAGAAAAACGCTACCTGCTAAACTTTTGAAAAATTTGTGGCAATGGATTATTTCATGGTGCAGCGGGGACACGAAACATGGTATACAGAACTTACATATGTGATATTAAGCCAAGCTTGTCTCTTAAGAGTGCTAAGTTGTCAAATCGAAAACCTTTCCTTTTTACATCACAAACATCATTTGTTCCCTCCGAAAATAGGGAGGTCGAAAATGTGAAATTCATGATAAAATTAAATTAATTCTTGTGGCGTATTTATCATTTACTTTTTTTCGGGACATGGAGGAGGGGGGCTGATAGAAAAGTACGAGGAATGGCGTATCTTCATCGAGTAATTTTCAATCCAGATTTATACAAATTTGCTTACGCGAAGCACCCAGGAATAATATCACTGCTGCTAGATCGAAGAGTGTGAGGACAGAATTGGGTGGGTAGGCAAAGATTCCAGTATGTTCAGCAGATAATCAAGGACGTCAAATGTAAGTAAGAACTTGCACAAGACAGGGAGAAGTGGAGGGCTGCATCGAACCGGTCTTAAGACTGATAACCTTATCCTCATCATTGGATAGAGCAAGAATAAAAACTGGTACAATGAAATTACAAATCAGTTAGGTAAATCTGATAATTATGAATTTTGATTCTTTTTCAAGGAACTACGAATATTTTCGATGCCAGAGTTTTAAACTCCATACCATTCAATTACAGCCTGTCCCCCTCTCATAGAAAGTCTATTTCCTTTGTTTATCGTAGAGCGTTGCTCTCAATTTCTCTTGTTTTATTTTCCGTCTCTCGCTAAAAATCAGCTAATACGTTTTATTCAAATTTCAGAATTATCGTCACCACACCTGGGCGCTCATTTCGTAATACCCTCACAATGTCCATTTTAGATTATGAAAATGATAATGGATGCCGAAACCAAATCAGAATCTTTGGTCAAGTTTAAAGTTCTCTCATTCGCGCCACCATTCCCCTCGGACACATCAACTGTAATGGCCGAAACTTGAGACTGGCATAAGCTGAATATAGAATCAGCTCTTCATCCTACTCGCAATTCGAGATTTCGAGAGTGAAAACACGACGGGAAACGATACCAAAACAGCCAAAGCCGTTCGAGATCAAATCGGAACTCAGAATGTAGTAAAAGGAAAACAAGTCGCATGCATCAACGCCCTAAATGCTTACTTTCTTTCTCGAGTTTCACCGGGAAAATGACAAATCCGCGAGTCTGGGATATAGAATCGCGTTTCAGACGGACTACCTATAACATTCCTCCAACCCCCTCCCGATTCAGAGAGTTTGGATTTTTCACTTTATAATTGTTAAGGAAAGAAAAAAAAAGTTCTTTTTCATTTGGAAATGTACGAGAGCGCCATTACGGAAACAAATAAATGCAATACTGGTTTAAACATGCTGCAAGCGTACTACTCGACATACGGGAAAAAAATGAATAAATAATATTCTATGTATATACACGCATTTAAAAAAAAAAAAAAATGAAAAAAACCACAAAACAAACGCATGCACGTCTATATATGTTTTTCGGCATACTTTGTGTAACTGTTTTCACGCTATATCGAACTGTTTCACAGAATTCATAAGAAAATATGTAATCTTTATTTATGTATTATTTTGCAATAACATACTGGATTGTAGCTGATTGGTGCTCGCGACACTCCTATTGGAGGAAATCCGGATGGTTGCGGCGATGCTGCTTGCACGTAGTTGGCTACATTTTCCGCATTAGTTGAGTTATAAATTTCGGTTAAAGGACCTGGCGAGGTATTCGTGGCAGGATAGCCTGCTCGGTTCGTCGCCTGGTGAGGGGACGTCGGTGGAGCGAAACCTTGTGCCGCTACTGCTTGATAATTGCTCATAACTGCGAAGTATGTATACAATTACACGTTTGCAAAATACATTAAAATTCGTATTCTGTTTGCTTTTTACAAAAAAAGACAAGAAAACACAAAGAAAAAAAAAAGATACAAAAAATAAGGATAAGAAAAACCAAAAAAATAAAAGAAGAGGTCAATACCCGAGAAGACACGAATAGATTCGCGATGTAATTTTGTGGCAGCGGAGTAGTATAAATCCGAGCATGCTAAGCCGCCATTTTCCTTCTTTTTTTTTTTTTCATTAGCCTCCCAACCTCCATCATCTTCACGGGCAGCCCGATCATTGCCCGCCACGTGTTCGCTTGTCAACGGAAAAATAAGGATAAAAATGGCGGCTTAGCGTGCTCGGGTTTATACGACTCTAGTGGTAGCAGGGTGGGGCGTCGGGCTGTCGGCCACTCTGACAATCCTAATCAACCGCGATTACTGCTCGACTTTAAACCGAAATATCCAATGATCATCCAACGTTCCACGTTCATACGTTATACAACAAATCTCAAGTTTCATTAGAGAGCAACACTGTTTGAATTAAAGAACACATCAGACGTCCAGGATACTATGAAAGAAGAAAGACCCTTTACATATTATGCTCACACTTCCAGATCAGGAAGTCGCAAAAAATCACAGACACGATCTACATCGGCACATCTTACAAGTCAGAACCTCAAATTATCGAGTCTTCTCTATCCAAAATTGAAGATATCATAGGGGCTGGCTCTCTAGCGGCGGAAGGTTCTGTAAGATCGCATAATGGGAATACCCTTCGAAGAGAATACAAATATTTCATTTCATTTATTTCAGAATTAATTCCATTTCGGTAAAACTAGTAACATTTTCCCCACAATTTTGAGACGAGATATATTCGAATTAGACGGAAATGGTCTTTCTGGCTCGGTGATTTACGACGCCTATTCGATTCTAGGACTGGAAAGCTAGTGAACTGGTTTCGTCTCCCTTCCCGCAAACATACAGACGAAGGGACCATAGCACCAATGCTCTGCTGATCCTCGCCAGCTCTCAGGAAAGGCACCTTACTCACAGAACACATTACCATCAACTGGGGTAGTACTGGACATTGGTGGAAATGGATGCTATTCAGCGTAAGGGAACCAATCAACATTTATAAACAAAATGAGTTATTAGTATCGAAAGAGCGTAAGAAGTAGAATTTTTTATAGTTTCAACATGGTTCTTGAACTTCGAATCAAGTGTTCTCAAAAAACAGATTTTGCTGGTTGGTTCCCTTATGCTGAATAGCGTCCAAATATCGGCCACTCATGACTTGCTGTAGAAGCGCTAGTTATCAGTAAAGTCAACCGGGGTGATAGACCTTTTTCTGGTGACGTCACACAGATCCTTACAGTACTTGGTTATTAGTCAGCAAAAATACCCATCGTGCGCATCGACTCCCATAAGAGGACACACGGAACAAAGATCATTATGTTACTACCTGAGAATAAGAAATTTTTTAGAAACTAAAGGTATTATATATCACCTGCCAGCAGAAAGGGACCTATGCACATTGCACAAACAATCATTTTTGTGATAACAACTGTTTTTGACTAATTTTTGGCCGTTGTTTCGCGTGGTGTTGTCGAAAAAATTCTAAAACATTTTCCCAAACTGTTGCAAGTCTTCAAAGTTGGGTGTCTCATAACGTGAAAACGTTATAAATTTCGTTTATCCGCTCTCCTGTAAAATTTACGTTTTTTCGCACAGATCCCTTTTTTCCTGGCAGGTCACATCTACTTCTAATGCAGAAGGTTCTTAGCATTTGCTAATAAACTTCTGTTTTCTAACAAATTTCTCATTCTCAAGTCGTAACATAATGATCTTTGCTCCGTGTGTTTTCTTATGGGAGTCAAAACGTTTGTTGGCGCACAGTGGGTATTTTTGCAAACAAGAACCAAATACTGTTAGGGATCTGTATGACGCCGACTTGAAAAAAGTCTATATCAGACACCGGTAGTATTATCGGCTACTCATAACTTGTAGGAGTGCTAGTATCGTAATTATTTAACAAATCATGAGTAGCCGATATTACCACCGGTGTCTGATATTATTCCAGTAAACAGTACCAAGTATCTGAGAGAAATCCAAGTATCGATACTTCAACTGAACCAAGAAACGAGCTATGATTTTATCATGATCACACCTGCTATATCTTTTAGGATAAGAGCGCTGCCAACCAAAATTTTAAAAATTCCCTAATTGGGACTGCAAGCGCAAAAGAGTCGCCCTCTACAATTTTAGGCACGTGAAAAAAAGGGAACTACTGAAACCCTATACATTTTAGAAAAATGCGTCAGATTGAAAAAAAAAAAAATGGTCTCAGTGGAAAGGAAATTTTATGTACCTACTACAAATTTTGTTCTATTCATTTTTTCGATAAATGCTTTCATTTTTGTAATATTTTGAGATTTCTTCATACGCCTGTAAATGATAGATTCCCCTTGATCAGGGTTTCAAGGTAAACGACAACAGCGCGCGACGGCTTCCAGCAGCCCCAATGTAATTCATTTGGTAAAAATTCCTTAAAATTCCTCAACTTATTTTTGTTTTTTTCTTACTGACAACGGTGCAAATCATGCAAATGACCAAATTATGTCACTCAGAACGTTACTTTATGCCTAATTTTGATTTAAGAAAAATAAATACATAAAGTCGGTCTATATGCAAGAGAGAAAGATCCTAAAGTAAACGTGCAGAAAGTCTTTTATCGCAGGCGAACACTGGATACATTTGATAGTGTTCTGCATAGGCGGAAAACTTTGCGGAAAGAATATTTTGGTTCGTAAAAAAGTCGCAGTTGTAGCAGTTTTTACCTTCTTAAAAGACAAAAATAGTGCAATATAGAAAAAAAATTGAATTATCCCGTAAAAATTGTGGAAACTATAATATTCCTGAATAATGCTCTGAAAAAGCAGAAAATAAGCCAAAGCTTGTTTTTATACCCAAAATATGCTCGATCAAGTGTGGCTCATTTTTCTTGAAATTCTATTAATCACAAAAATAACATAGATATTCCCTATCTACTTCAACAGAAAAAAACATGTAAAAGCATATTTTTGGAATCCCTACTAATTAGCCTGTTACCGTTTAGCGGATCCTTTAACCAAACCTTCTCCTGTTATCTGGCTGGAGGACAAGATCATTGATAATTTAGTCGCATTCAACTAAGTAAGCCGAATTATCGTAATCCATCCTTCAATAAGATATTTGTTGGACTCCAAATTTTCAACACTTTCAATTCTTTGGAGTAAATCGACGTTCTTGTGACAAGAAAGTCGTGGATACTGACACTACTAGTAATGGCCAGAATTTTCTCAAAATTTTTTGACAGCGTTATCTGATTAGAGATTTTGTCTTTCTTAACTTGAACGAAAATATATGAATCAATTTAGGTAATTAATTACACATTCTGCAAATACCTGTCTGAAGTACACATCAGGACACAGCGTTTGCAGACCAGCTGTATATTGCGAGACATCAACATAAATACTGAACTATGAAATCGTACGAAATACTCATTACAAAATTATCTTTCAAATCTCTCTCTAAAAAAATAAAAATTTAAATTCAAGAAAGAAAGAAAAAAAAAGAAAGAAGAAAAAACGGAACTGTGAAAATACACCCTAAGAATATGAAGCATGCGAAACTAAACGATCACTTTATCGTTCTGGCTCAAGTTAGAATGTCCCACTGTACTGTACATTACATTCAGGAAACAAGAAAATTTGGAATTATTTCTACTGGTTTTAGAACAAATACAGTAGTTATTTACCATTTTTACACATTACCATTACAATAAGAAAAAAATTGGCGTTGATACAAAGGAACCCAGCAGAATTATCAGTTATTCTTGCGAATCTTGTCTTCCAGCGAGATAACGGGAAGAGGTTTGGTCAGAGCACCCCCAGAACGGTAAGAGACTAATTGATAATAATGGTACCCATTTCTAGACAAATAAAGAACAAGAATTAATTTGTGATTTTTTTTTTGTATTTTCAACTGAACTAATTGAAATTTGATCAATACTGTTCAAATATTTCTAAAATTCATAAAAACTTCTTAAAATCTCAAAATCCTTAATAAAATCCTTCAAATTTGTTACTAACCTCAAAATTTCTTAAATTTAAGGTATTTTCCTTACGGTTGGCAGCGCTGGGGGGGGGGGTGATACCACCAGAATGGCCTGTCGGAACAAAGGTCAACAATGCCAGGACTTGGAAAGGATGATCGGCCGTCAGTGCAGCAACACCTAGAAGCCTGTATGAACTAGAGAACTCCAATGAAAAAAACTATAAGTATCCGTATTCACAAACATTCAATATCTTATGAAAAATACATTTTGAAAATTCCAATACTCCACGTTCCACTTCAACATTCTCTGAAAGGAAACCGCGATCTGGTACAGGTAATTTTATGCATGCAAAACTGCAGACGCAGTATCTGTAGAGAACTCCCAAGAGATGTGGACTATACTATTAACGAGTTCGCGTTCAAAAGAAAATCCAAACGCTGATACGGGCGTGTGAAACGTGTACAAGGAGTCTAAAAGGTAATAATGAGAACAGGGTGCACAACTACAGTTTGCAAACTTGACTACGTACCCACAATTCTAGGTTGTTGTCGTCTGTCTTCACATTTGATCACAGAATTTCTCAATTTGAAGTTAGTATCACATGACTTAATTAATTAGTTAATAAGGTCGAGAGTTTAGGGGCTGCAGCTAGAAGAGATACAGTTACAGTCAGGAGAAAGGTCTCAAGAGCTACGCGACACAAGCGTTATATTCTTATACCTATTTTCTGACCAACAAGTTGCGGCTTTACGTATTTGTTGCGCAGTACATTAACGCGCAACCTGTTCACCGCGCAATAACTCACTGCGCAGCAGAAAAGTCGCCTCCACATTTGCTGCGCAGTACAACATTGCGAACCTGTTCACTGCGTAATAATACAATTTCCAACAAATTCATTATGCGGCAAGTTGTCACACAGCGCGGCGAGCCAATAAATCAAGACTCAAGTTTTTGGAATGAAACTGACCGGAACTAGAATTACTAAGCAACCATTCAAATGATAATATCTGTCATAAATCCTGATCATACGTGAAAACTGTTAGATAGAATGAATCTGTAATTTATAAGGTAGAAGGAAGAAAGACAGAAGGAAAAAGTACCACAAAGCCAGCAAAATTAATATGGCAAGGACATGTGACGATAGCTTGTGTCGTAAGGAGAAATCAGCCCCCCCCCCCATCTGCACTTCCCAACACTCCACCATTACGATCGTCTAATTTACAAATCAACTCCCCTCGCCTAACAAAGCCTTCTCCTTTGACATCTCGACCAAATAATCAATCCCATTTTACATCATCTTGCAGACATCAGCCAGCCTCACTCGTCTACATCATGGCCGATTAAGAGTATCCTTTTTCATTTAGATTTTAGCATCTTCTGAGCATGCCCGAACTCGCAGCTGAGCTCCGGTTCGATCATTACCATCATTTGAATACATCCCTTCGATCATCTTCCATAAAGTTCGGCATATGACCGCCGTGCTGCAGATTCTCGGAAAGCACCTTCGATATTTTCCGGTGATTAAACACGATGTACGACCACGCACCGAAGATTCGGAGGATCCGCCAGACAGAGCCTTTCTTCAGGGGCACACTTTCAACCCCCTACAAACAACAGAACGTCTCTACTATCAGGTAGAACATCTTTACAACAGATTGTAGATACGCAGTTGACAGTACACATGCTAACTTTCAACAAGACCAATGGTGCTCTTCATTCTAGAAAGGCGAGTCAGGCTCCAACTTAAGTGAAAACTATGCACTGCATCTATCAAGTGTCACCTACCTACATGGTATTACTGAGCTCACATGAAAACCAGTCGAAGAGAAAGCCAATTGTGACCTGGAATCATGAAATGTGCCTCTCCAGCAAAAACAGGTTTTTGAGATAAATGAGTGTACAGATGGGATGGAGGTAGTGGTGCGCATAGATGTACATAGTGTGTACATCTGTTCTGGTGCGTTTACGCGTTGCTATGACAACCGCGTTTCGAATTGTTGTTCTCTGTCATTCCCCTAGGCCCGTTTCACACGACGCCTTGTAAACGGATGTTTCTAAACTTTTCACGTAATTTCTAAATGCAATTTGTGGAAAAACTAATACAGACAGGAAGCTGCGATTTGTTTAATTCGAAAGAGCGTGGTTTTTTCTATACAAATTGTCAAGAAAGTGAAAAATGATTTTTTGACACCACAGGCACATTTCATGATTCCAGGTCACAATTTTTTAAATGATTTTCGATCGCGTATAGCATTTCAATCCGGTTTTCCCACCTGTAAATTTTCGCGAAACCGACTAAGTGTGAAGTGAAAATAAATAGACAGCATCGTCAAAGTAATAATACATTTCCATAGCTCAGACCACACTGATCCGGTTTTATCATGAGCTGACATAACTGAAAGAATACAGCTCACGGTTATAGTCGTGGTTATGTTATCTGTGCAAGGGGAAACTACAGCAACGATCTGACTCAATGACCTTCCCTCCTTACATGCCCATTACAATCAAACAGGTATCAGGTTCATTATTCGAGGGAGGCAAGAATTACGCGTTCATTTTCACCATTATCAATAGTCGATGGTAATCACTTTTGACGTCACCCCAGAAAACCGAATTTTCAAAATCGCAGATGAGCGTAGAATGAGAAATATCTTACTTGATTAACGGAATATCAAATTTAAGAAACATAAGCTGAGCAGTCAGGAGAAGGAGATGAAGAAGCAAACCAAGAAGAAAACATATTTGAGTACTACATCTATTAGAAGCATTCTCTGAGTATCGATTCGGAAGCGTCTAAAAGCTCGAGGGACGCTAAGATCTAAGAGTGAAAATTCAACGAGGAGCTGAGCGGGGAAGTGAGCTTCAACCGATAAGTTAACGTTCATTCTACCCTTAAGGGTTGGCGAAAATTCTCAAAATTCATAGCAGATGGTTCCTTTCCAGTTCTGGAGTTTCATTAACAAGAATTCTTCTCATAGGATGTTAGGTTCAATTTTATCCAAGACTGAAACCAGAGACTCACGAGGGCGCCGTTTTTTTAGCAACTTCGTAAACTCCCTAGCAAGACAGGAAATCCTTTGTTCCTCGTTTCCTTCCTGCCAGAAAGATCCAACTTGCTTTATCCCCAAATTGTATTCGTCCTTTCTGAACTAGAACCTGCTTAAGGCCCAGATTTGATTTCAACATCATTAGTTTCGCAGATCTCAGTATCCGTTAATCTCACGAGAGAGAAAAATATAATACACAAAATCGAAGATCTAACCAGCACTGGATATACGCAAATCTTGCGAGAATAACTACTCCCGATGTAAAATTAAAACCGCTTAGGTACTTCTGAATAGAATTAGGTCAAAGCGAAGCTACTCATACTATCCAATCTCACCATCAAAATCATAAATTATTCGACAGTCGGATGAAGAATCAGTGTGAAAAATACAGGTTCCACCCCTGATATTTAATTGGTCCTCCAGCAACTAAGTTCGGGAAACAACCCCGCATGCTCACACACTTATACAGAGGAGAAATTATATACTAATAAAATCAGAACCAAGTCTACTAAGAGATGAATTTGATTTTTTTTTTTTTAAAGTACAGGTACAGGTGACTACCGGATCAGGAGCCGACTTTGATTTCCAAATTCAATGGACCAACACGGATTTGCATCGTTATCAGCGGCAGTTCGTTATATTTTGACCAATGAAGAGGGGTACATGGTACTGAAACTAAAATTAAATCCACAACCACATTAAGAGTTCTGTAATCGTGACATCGTACAAGGATGTAAGAATCCTTATTAATATGAAAAATTACGCCGTAAAAGCACAACCAGTGATAAGAGGTTTCTCAAAGCCTTGGTAAACACAACCACACTACCACTTGAGGTCCAACATAAACAATTTTCCAATTACCTTAAGGCTGGCCATTTTTTCAGGAAAGCGTTTTCCCTCAACGATTTCAAAAAGAAAAGTACATATTACCATTTCACACGCTACAAAAGTACGAACGTGTGATGAACTGCATTATTTCAAAGAACCTTCGGTGACCCTCTCTTTTCCAACGTATATTTTTATACGTATAAATCGTCCTGTCTGGCTACGCTCAGCATAACAAGATGCGAGCGTAGCAAACGTCTTTCATCTCCTGTATTCCTGAACATCTTTTCAAAACTGTTCTTATTCTCATGACTCACTCTCCTTTTTCTCCCTAGATGGGCCAGGTAGGACACCCGTTCAGTTGAGTCGTTGAGTCACAGTCATAGTTCATGTTCAGCACTCTCGGTTAGATCTGTTTTTACTGTCGGTCAATTAATACACGCGCTTTTTCTACTCTCTCGTTTTCTTCAATTTCGAATGCTCTCGCTCCAATCCAACCCAAACATTTCTCGTACACGATCGCCGAACCCCCCCCCCCCACACCTCTTCCAAGAAGATTAAACCACCCAGCCACAGAATACTTGCAATTTGTGTGATTTTTTAATAGAAATTTTGATATACCAGTGGTAACGAGCCACGGCTTCGGAATTCTCGGGTATGTCAGCGATTTATAACGCCCATAAGGGAAGGGAGCATTCATATTTGAGAGGCGGAAATGCAAAGTCGACTGAGTGCCATTTTTTCGTTTCGCGCAAAGTAGACTAAGTGCCATCCCAGACACACCAAAATATTCAAAAAAGATGGTAACACTGCCTAACCTACCTCATTTCCGACCTAAAGATAGCGTTACTTATAAGTCCAAGATCCGTTGTAATGCAAAGTATACTAAGTGCCAGTTATGCTGTTGTGCTATCGAAACCGTTTTGAGATGTGTGGTAATCGATGCAATATTGTTTTTTGCTCTCCTGTAAAATTTACTAAATGGCACTTAGTCTACTTTGCATTTCCGCCTCTCATTTATTGACGGGATCAAATGGAGAGGATAATACTCTACAATACGGAAAGTACAATTGCGGAAACAACCAGAAACCACAAGGTGCTTCGTCCGATAGTTCCAAGTTTCCTTGGCACTCTTCTTTAATCGCTAACAATTGAAAGAAGCACTCCGAGGAAAGCATTTTCCGTCTGACTCTGCAGTTCTTCGAGCTGTCGACGTTTTCTTAGTGAAAATACCAGAAAATGAATTCCAAAAAAAATTCGGAAAATAGATTGAACGTTGGGATAAATATTTGGCATCGAAGGGACGTTATTATATTGGGAGGGGGGGGGGAGAACATTTCTATACTGATTAAGGAGTAAAAAGAATTCAATCTTTATAATCTTTCTCTCTAATTGACAGGCTAAATTCATGTACTCTTTTTTTCCGCGTGGTTCTTCCCTCTTTTTTTCTAATTTGCTCTCAACCCGAGCCCTGAAATCCGCCCTTTCCAGCATTACTTCAGAGACGTCGGGGAGACTGTTAGAACTGTCTTAGTCCTCTTCCCTTCCGACCGAAAAACCGGTTTAGGTCGAGATCTGGCGAGTTGCTATATGGGCTCGAACCCGGAACCTCCGGATTCCGAGACCAACGCGCTATCCACTCGGCCAACCAGTTCTTGCATCGAAATATATTAATGCTAGCACTTTGAAATTTGGTATAGTATGTAATAGTGTTAGTTGCGGGGTCTAGATGCAAACAAGACCAGATCCAAATTTCACGAAATTGAGCTAAGCACGGTACTGGATAGAGCACTGCAAGCCGAATCGAATAGTGTAAACAGATTTTTGCGAAATTCATTTTTTCAGTGTGAAAAAAGGCCTTCAAAATAGATGGTTGGAGGCAAAAGTGGGCAAAAGTGACATGTTCCAATGGATCATGTGAGTTTTCGGATTAGGGTTTCGGTGATCGCATTTTAGGCAGGCTGCTAGGCTGTTTGCTGTAATCGAAGTCGCATTGTGTATAAGGTTCTCAATTTACGTTGTTGAAATGATAACAAAATTATTTGGTCGTTGATTGGATGAATTTTTCATTCTTATTCCGTCAATTATTTTTATGGGACTTCCTCTTAATTTTGGCCACAATGAAGGATAATGGTTTACAGCAACGCAATTTCGATTTCAGTAAGTGTTAGTCAGTAATACTCCACGCTTTTACAAGAATAATACGAAAAACACCGCTTTGGAGTCAAAACTGACACGTTCTAACACATATTGTAATCCCAAACCTCCCAGGGGGCGGATTATCAAAAACAATTCTGGGAACACATTACAAACCTATGGGGGGATAACTTGGAGAAATTTTCACTTCATAATGAGATTTATGTTCTTTGGGGATCAGTTTTTCGTGTTTTCTGAAAAATGTAATAAAGTTTTTGGAACTTGTCTTGTTTGCACCTAGACCCCTCAGTTGCTCTACAACCTCCACTAGTTGATTGTTTGATGGGTTGTATTCTGTTCCGTTTTCTTTCCTTTTTTTATTTATTTATTTTATTTATTAATATCCATTACATTCAATATTCGACGTAATGTAGCACACAATAACTGAAACGTGGACTTTTTCTGAGAATTGCTCAGAAGAGTTCGGAAGAGTGTAGAGTAGTCAGGAAGAAACAGTTTTAAGCCTTGGATTGTCACAAGGGACAAAGGGAACAAAAATGCCCCAAGCGTTCAACAAAAATAAAAATCAAAGGGAAAGAAAAAGAAGAATGAAAGCGTTACCTAATTGAAAGAAATTAAGGAAAGAAAATAGTGAAGATACTAACCTATCCAGTTTTTGTTTCAGGATATGGGGGAAGGGGGTTCATTGCTTTGCCGCGCGGCAAATCTTATTTTACTGAGTGTATGGGGAGGTTTTGAGAGGAAAGGGTATTTAATCCTCTTTCAAATCTGGTAATCTGAGTAAGCGTAACAACCGAATTTTTGCCGACCGAAACTAAACAATCAACTGCACGCACTTTCCAACTGATGAAAAATTTGTGCAGCGTTGGATATCTCGATGGTATACTGACCAGGCGGCTACTCAATTTTTCTTCAAAAAAAGTTGAAAAAGCGACAATTATCAAAAAAGCGACCAAAAGGCTACCATTATCAGGCCAAAATATTACTTCTTTCAAAGGCTTTTTAAAAACAGTATAAGTGACCTGGAATCATGAAATGTGCCTCTGGTATCCAAAAATCGTTTTTCACTTTCTCGACAATTCTTATTAAAAAAAATCACGCTCTTTCGAATGAAAAAAATTGCAGCTTTCTATTTCAGTTTTTGCACAAATTGCATTTAAAAATTACGTCAAAAGTTTAAAAACATCCGTATACATGGCGTCGTGCGAAACGGGCCTACGGGAATGATAGAGGCGACAGAGAACAAGAATTCGAAACGCGGTTGTCATAGCAACGCGTAAACGAACCACCACAGATGTACACGCTATGTACATCTGTGCACACCACTACCACCATCCCATATTTACACTCGTTTATCTCAAAAACCTGTTTTTGTACCAGAGGCACATTTCATGATTCCAGGTCACATAACCTCTTACATTAATCCTTCATATTCTCTAACTTGAGAAAACATGTAATAATTTCTTGTAATTTTATTTCAAATGCGTAATTGTGATTGAATTCAAAAATTTCTAATAAATTCGAATAAATGGTTTTGTTTTTGAATTTAATAATTTAGATTTTTTTTTAAATAATATATAGTTCAAATTTTTTACGAATCTTTTTAAATATCATCAATTCATCAGATTTACCATCCATTTCCTTCCATTTTCCCCTGTAAAATGATACCCATATTGTGTGGGAATATTTTTTCGCACTCTGACTTTTTAGGGAATTCTTTGGCATAATTTCAGCAGAATAAGCTCACAAAATATGTGCATGTTTTCCGTTTTGTTGGAGAATATAATTTGGAGCTCTAGAGAGGTTAGCACAGTGCAAACTGCACAACATTCATCAGTAGGTAGGAAAGTTTTTGATAGAGAGCGTTACTACGTACTATTTTGATTGTAATTTATCTTATCATCTTTTGAAAATTGTTCAACACGCTAGCTTCAAATTGTTTTGATTTTTAAAATTCTTTGGAAAAATTTTATAGAAAAAGGTGAATTCATACGTAAAAAGTGACTTTAGGGATCAAATTTTTGAAAGGTAACAAAAGGTTGAAAAGGTGACCAAGTGGCCGCCCTGTACTGATACAAACCCGAGCTGGGCCCGGTAACTGCCCAGAGAAAGTACATTGGATACCTCAACTGTACCAATACAAATCCGTGCTAAGCTAGGTAACGGACCAGAAAAAGTAACATAGGATACCTCGACTTTAGTGGTACAAATCTGCGCTGGGCTAGGTAACTGACCACAGAAAGCAACATTGGCCACTTCAACTGTAACGAAAGAAATCCGTACTGGGCTCGGTAACTGACTAGAGAAAGCAACATTGGACACCTCGACTGTAACGATACAAATCCGTGCTGCTCTAGGTAACAGACCTGAGAAAGCAACATTGGGTACCTCAACTGTAGCAATACAAATCTGTGCTGGGCCCGGTAACTGACCACAAAAATATGAGACGTTAGCTCATATCTGTCAGTTACTATTACAGCCCAAGACTTCCCTTCTTCATTTCAAATACCAAACTGGCACCCACTCCAAAATGCCATTCGTTAAACTGAAGTGGAATACACTGCGCGGTTCTCACTGTCTAGGGGCTTTCTTAAAAATCTTACCGGCACATCGCTTCACTACCAGCATTTGCAAACACTACGCCAGAGTATACAAGATAAACCGAACGACAGAATGGGAACAAACAACAAAAAAAACAAAAAAAAATTATAAAACAAAAAGAAACAAAAAAACAAATAAACGTAATACCTGAAAGTGCCTGGGTTAACATCGGATTGTTATTATTTGGTGTCATCTGACCGTTCGTTAAATCAACTGAAAAATAATATAAACAAATAACACGAAAAATAGTTACAGAGACATACTGAAAAACAGAAAAAAAAAAAGAAAAAAGAAGGGAAAATAGGAACAAAAAAATTATACAAAATAAAACAGAAATAAAGAAAATAGAAAGGCCCGGAAAAAGCATACATGATGAAAAATGCTATACAGTCGTACGGATGATCCACGTTATAAATGTATGTAAATGTTAGTAAAATGACAAGCGGTGGTTACTGTATACCAAGAAGAAAAATGAAAAAATAAAAAATGATAAATATAATACGTATATGTATTATAAGAATACGCAAAATTATCGTTACTATTCACTACTCGCACACCTTAAACGCAACCGGGTGTGATTAACTCCCGTTTTTTATTCGCAAAACGAGAGAGGCTGTTTCGATGGTGTAAAATACAGAAGATATACATACTACCAATTCTATGTAAGTATTCTGAATAGGTCTAAAAAAAAAAAATGGTATATGGAATAGCTCTAACTAGTACAACTGCGCCGAATAAATATAAGCATCGTAGTTAATGGAAATAAAAGAGGGACTCGGTTTCGCGGTAGGCCTACTTTTGTCAATTTACACATTTATACGTGCCCGCAATTCGTGAAGGTTATACGGTACACGCTTACGACCCTGGTTCACACTCCCAATTAACCCGGGACTTAATGAAAAAAAAAAAAAAAAAAAAAAAAAAAAAAAACCTCTACGACGACGAATTTGTACTAAATCCACTTTTGGGCTTCTTCCGTTCGCGCCATTTAATCGAAACAAACCGACAAAAAAAAAAAACCACCTCCGGCGTAGGGAAAACGAGATTTGAAAGAACACGATTGTCATTGCTCACTTCGAAAATGTATAGAATAATAACGGTAACTAGAAAATCGAGAGAATAATGGAAACATTTGCAAACGCCGCTAACGATTGAACGCCCATCTAGCGAATAATTAATGGACGACGTGTAAGCGCATTCAAAATCATTAATTCTAACGCACGCACCATAGTCTCCTTCAAAAATTCGGCGAAACTTTAATCATCGTAATGCGTCCATGCTTACGGAATATGAAACTGAAAATCAAGAGGGCAGCCCCCGTTCGCCTACCATACACTTTTACCCAAACTCGTTTGTAATTAAGATTTATACGTGTATCGTTCGCACGTATAAATATATACAGGATCGAATGATACGAGAACGCCAATTCGTCTCTCGAATGAGCAAAAAGGGAGCTGCGAAGAAAAGTTCATATCGTTCGAACAACTCTGCAGACTGAGGGTGATAAAAAGCGAGGAGGGGAGGGGGGGGGGGTAAAAGATGAGAGACATATCGTTATAGTTAGCAACAACGATTCTGCGAACTCCGATTCGAGAGAAGCAAACAGAAAACCCGCTGGTCACTGAGATCGTGTCCCACACTTACCCGGTGCCAATGTGTGTTCGTGCACATTCAGCAATATAACGCTCGCATTTTCTCGTTTCCCTGCCACCCCCCCCCCTCCGCACCGTATAATCGTATAAGATCCTGCATATACCTTACTCGCCGTTGTTCAACGTTTCCCAGCTGACAATGTCGTACGTCAGACGACACCGAAAATATAAACTCCAAACCTAACCGGTCGCTCAAAATTACCCCGTTTCCATACATTACACACGTTAAGTACATGCACGTACATTACGCGGGTTACGTGTACGCGCCGCAAATCTCTTAACCGAGTTAGCAGCCAGCGAGAGAACATTTCCACCGCACCTCCTCTTCCTCATTGCCAGCAGGTATTTACTCAGATTTCATTCTCCTTGCCATAAGCGAGTACTTATATACATACTAGATCCCGATAATCCGCGCTCTCGCACGTCCTGCTGGACTTCGCCTTGGCCCCCTACACAGAGCAGATTACACCGAACACCGGGACTGACGCTGACATGTTTCCCGCATACACGTAATCTTTGTATATGCACCTGCATCAGGTTTAATCAAGGAAGCCGGCGAACACACGCTCGCACAACCAGAATGTTCGCGGACGAAGCCATCGTCAACGTTTTATCCGAACGTTAACATAAACACAGTCACCCTTTCCGCGCGATTAGTTCGCCAGTGTCGCTCAGGTGTCACGATTTACAAACAGACCTTGTGACCCCCGGCTACTTCTGCCGGCGTAACTGGCACATCTCACGACGGCGGTAGTAATCCTTGTCGGTCTTATGTCAGAGTATGGTCGCTGGTCACAGACTTCCAACGTCTAGCTGCTGCAAAATGCCTTCACCGTATTGCCGCATTCAGGTATAATGTAAAGAACGATTTCAATCGCAGCATCCTAAGCCGCAGACAGCAGCGTTGCACGGAGGTGATAAGCCGTTACTGACTGGCTTGAACTTCCGTATTGGCTTATATGCCATTGGCTGTTGGGAATCAGCTTACAAATGGCTTTTTCCCCATGTTATCAGCTGCTAGCCTGCTACTACAGGGTGTCCATTCTAGTTCCGAAATGATTTTCTCTGACTTTTCCAGGTTTTCCAGACCCTTCAAATACAATTTACACGGAGGGTCAACACTTTTTCGAACATCGTGAGCGGCGAATATCGTCAATCACTCCATAAACTTTTTTTTTTTTTACTACCGTGTGCTTATGAATCTAAGGCGGAGGGAGTGTAAACATTTAATGATGGAAATGAAAACGCGCTCTATAGGGAGCAGCGTGCTGCAATGTCGATTACATATTTCATAGATTGTTTTTTTGTGTAACTTAACGCCGACCGTGAAGAGGGGGGGGGGTTGCTGAAAGAATAAAATTCTAAAATTGATTTATAGGTTTTCGAGTTTGCTGTATTCGATTTTAGGGATAATTTTTGGATCCTGTCCCTCCTGGTGCGACCAATGAGGTAGCAAGAGCGGTAGGACAAGCAACGGTTGACTCGGAATTCACCCTCTCTAATCAAAGCCACCGAATAGGGTAAAAACACAGTTTTATTTATTCAAAGTGTTGCTAACAGAAAATAACGTCGTAAAAATTTCTCAACTGAAAAAGCTCGGGAGCTTGAATTTGGTCCATATTAAAAATCGGCAGCGATATTCGAAATCAGCGACACGAAATCACCCCTATTTCGAAGCTTCGTGTAATTTTTCGTTGGAGAAGCTGAATTCGTATTACGACAGTGCTTTGCAAGGGGTCGCACACTGGGCAAAATCGTGATTCTAGCCGGCCAAAAGCTAACTACACGGCTTTTTCAATGTTTGCTTGGTTCCAAGTCAAAATTTTACATTAACTTGTACGTAGAAACACTTTCTTTTCTTCCAAAGGTCACTACCTATATACAGGGTGTCCTCTTGGTCCTTTTCACAGGTAATATACAGGGTGTCACAACTTGAATCAAAAATCCAACAAATTTAGATGGGACTCCTTTAAATGGATATTTTTTTTGGTACAACTTCACTTCCTTGTGATCAATATTACTTGATTTATCAAAAGATTGCCAACATTTTAGCTACGAGGAAAAATATGTTTGATACGGTCATTTTAGACTAAATAACAACTTGCATACTTTAAAACCTGAGCAGGAATATAGCGTTGGATGAATCAGTACACAAACGAGAATTTGATTATAAAATACAAAACATCTCAGTATATAGCTATAAAAATTTGAAAAATTGATTCAAAATTAAAACTGAAGCAAAAACTGAGTAGGTAATCATTTTTTTTTTAAATACAAAAATAGAAAAAAAAAATACAAAAAATTTTAATAATTAGTGATTATTTTTTTACCTTAACTACTTTGAGTGAGCTATACCCAATACCTTTAAAGAATATATTACTTTCGTTCTATTTGCAAAACAAAGGGCGGAACTAGAATTGTTAGGGTTCAATAGAATAAAACCAGAACTAAAAAGTAAGTTTTGAGGAACTTTTCTTATTTACACTTAACAGAATCGAACACGAAAGGTGAAATGAACAAATAACAAGAACTGAGAACCTAACCACCAGTTTTGCCAAGTTGATAACAGGAAACCCTAGTAGTGATATCCGTCGTGACACCACAATACCAGGGACGTACCGTAAAGATTTTCCTTGGGGGGGGGGGGAATTGTGAAAGTACCAACTGACTCAACTTAGAATTCCCAAGTGTCGAAGCAAAAGAAAGAAAAAAACTTTTGGACTGTTGGATTTTCTACCTGACTCAACTCAAAATTCTGAAGTATCGGAGAGGGGAAAAAAAAAGAAAAACACGATGACTTGGATTTTTCTAACTTCTCTTCTCAATTCCCAAGTATCAAAGCAAAAAAAATTGACTCTTTGGATTTCCTGAACTCCGCCTGACTGAAATATTAAATTTTCCCAACTGCTGAGGGGAAAACTCCGGGGAAGGGTTGCCTACCCCCCCCACCTTGGTATATCACTGCACAATACACTGGATACGCGCATGACACCATGGTGCACATCTCATGCAAGACCTTCTGTATTAAAACCCACCTAGGTGCGTCAAAACCGGTTTTCTCTAGAATTGCAATTAAAGTGTCCCCTCCCCCTCCCATGGTTCCTTGAATTTTCTCGTGCTTGTTACCCAATCCACTCGGGACTCGCAAACTATACAGCTCGGTTTGAACACAAAAACCACAGTTCGCTGCATGTAAGTGGTTTTTGACACACCCGGAGGGTTTTGACATAATATGTAGATATGTTTTTGGAGCATTTTATAACTTCTCATAAAACGGGACACGTCCCTCGTGGAAGAACACGTCCCCTGCATTCCCAAACAGCCAGAAAGTGAAAATAAAGATAAAAACATAAAAGAATTCTACGTAAAGTTCTGGCTTCAGTATCGTCATTTGCATCTACCCTTCATTTCATCATCTTTTAAAACAGTGTACTTAAATTTTTAAATGTTCAAATTGATATCCAGCTCTGCATTCAAATAATATTTTTGGGGAGATAAGTAGTGCTGTCTTTAGTTCATCTGATATTGAAGAATAATTATTTCCACCATTTATCTAAATTTGGCTCGCTTCATTTTATGGAGTTTTGGCCGCCTAAAATCAGCATTTTGTCCAGTGTGGGTCGGATAAAAATCTGAGGCAATATTCGAAATCAGCGACTCAGAGCTTGGTTGGCTATCCTGCCCAAAAAATTGACTTCAGAATTTCGTAAAGAATTTGGAACTTGAAGAAAACTAGAGTAACCGGTATTAGCCCCTCCCTTGTGGAGACTGAATGTTTAGGGTGAGGGAATACAACTGTTAAAATGAATTCTGGAACCCAGGTAAAAAAAGCTGCAGCATATCTAACGACAAATGCTATGAAAGTAAGAAGGTGGTTAGGATCTGGAAAATTATGGCACCAGGCGAGACGGAAGAGACTTCAATTTAAGAATATCGACAGATACAATAAAAGGTCATACATTTGAAAAAAATGGACTCTTTTGTAACGCGATAATAATTATTATTCGGTCTTTAGATTATTTCAAATTTTGTGGATAAATTATTCTTCCCCGGTGACGTATCGTCGGGGGGTTGCCCTTCAATATTTTTACATAGTTCTCTAATATCGGCGATTCTTAAAATGCCCGATGTGGGGGAAAGGGCAGAGGGTGGTAATTAGTGTCTTCTCCATTTCAGATTCCTATTCGAAAATAATAAGGAATGGCGGCGTTTTGTCTCCTCTTTTACCAATGCACCTTCAGATAAAAAACCTATCGACGATCCGAGACTTCTAAGATATCTCACCCATTCAGCCTGTCCTAAAATATCAAATTGAGGGATTTAGTCCATATTGCTAAATTTTTCATTTTCCATAAACATTAAATTCCTGACAATTCACGGACGTTTTAAACATGGTTGGTGATTTTTTTTTCTCAGGATTATTTGTCTTTCTACAATTCATTCGTCACTTTACCTGTTTTTTTCTTCTTCTTCTTTTTTTCTTTTTTTTTTTTACCGGAAAATATTTATTTCCTTGCTGCATATAAATTTTTCCTGCGGAAAGAGTTTATTGTTCCTGTGAATTTAATTTTTAATTCCTGTGGTGATACATGCATGCCTTAAAAAATTCCTCAGTTTTCGACTTTTTCTCCCTTGAAAATCTTATTTTGCCCCCCCCCCCCCGGGAAAATCTTAGCTGGCCACTGCTTTCCCACCCCCCCCAAAAAAAAAAAACCTTGGAAGTCTCTTTCATTCATACTTATCTACATTTGCGAAGGAGAGGAGAACCGAAGCAAAACCTGATGGCAGGATGTCACAGAAGGTGAATTCATTGGTTTTCAAATTTTTGTTTCATTACGCCTTTCTCAAAAACATCCTTACACGGGGGAAAGAAGCTAAACCGAATATTTTTTCATTTTCGCGTCTTTTCGCGCCGACTTCTCGCGAACAGGATGAGATGAAAACACGAAACACGAAACAGCCGATATTGGGAGAAGTGTATATAGGGATTGGTTCGCGTTTCGTCATATTCAGGGGAAATTATTTTACGAGTACGTCCTAAAAACAGTGAAATATGCGTATATAATATTCCCCAAAAAAGGCCAAAATATGTCAAAATATTTCTTCATGTGTAAAATATGCTCAAAATATTCAGTAACGCAGTATGGGAATCAAAATGCAGGACTTTTCGAGCTGAATAATTGTGACTCCATGTCTATGGTAAAAATTACAAACACAAAAACTTAGTCCATCACAGATAAAGAAATCAACACATGCCACAGAAAACATAATTCAGAAGTACAACTTCACATCCGCATTCGGATTTGAACCATGAAAAAATGTAGGAGCGCTAATGTACAACCAACCCGTTTCTGTCATTTCATTTCCTATCGAATTTTCAGATGTCTTTATTGTTTTCCAGCAGAAGAGTAGAAATATTCCCGAAAAGTTCTCCAAAATGGCCAAATATTCCCAAAATATTCCAAAAAACCGAGGAGAATAATACAAATATGCATTTACATGCTTTTAATAGCAAAATATGTCAAAATATATCCAATCAAGTTGGGTCCAAGTGACTGCATATTACAGTACATGAATCATAAAGATACGATGGATATTCCCTACTATATGAATCAATTGGAAAAATATGTCGAAACATAAAATAATTTTCCCTGGTCATATTTTCCATGAAATGGTTCGGGAAAAGTCACGAAATACGTTAAGTGTATAGTAGCCTTAATAGAAAGATGTAGACGCGAAACGAATACCATGAAAACGATTTCATCACACCAATACTACTGCGATGGAGAGGGGGTTCCTATGAAAGGAAAAAAGATAAGAAAATTGCCTGAGTGAAGCGAAGGAAAATTTTTTTCATGAGAAATAGGGTAAAATCTGTTTAAAATGCTACAAAATTTCGCAGTCGATATTTTTTTTTTTACAAAATTTCCTAACTTTTAGGTGAAAAATGCTGAAAATTCCAAAATGCCCTGACTTTTCCAGACGGACAAAATTCCCTCTCCACACTGGTTTGAAATGCTAAATCGAATTTCAAGGGCTACATTTCCACAATCCTCTGAATACTTCTTCGCGATTACTGTAGGGGAGTTCTTGTACAAACCATGGAATATGCTGAAGAAACGTGTACCCACGGTGCACAAACGAATGTCACTTGTCCTGCGTCTAAATTCCAATAACTGGGAGGGGGGAGATTTTTTTTTCTCTAGCCCTTGGACTTATCTGAGCTACAGATAAACAGTGGTTGGTGAACAAACGAAAGCATGTCCGAACGAATACCACTAGTACGGAGTCAAAATTCCATCTAGGGGAGGCTCTTGGTTCCCCAGTCTACAGATTGACCCTCAGTTGTTGACGAGCAGGGTTTGGTATACAAACGAGAGGTCCTGTGTAAATGGAATACAAACGATTCAAGTATGTTTGAAGGTGAAAATCACAACTCGGGGGAAGGGGGCTGGTGAAATAGACCCCGTTTTTTGAGAAGAAACAATTTTTTTATCCAAACAGAAACTAGACTCTTTCATTTGAAGTTCATCGTGTAATCCGCATTGATCCCACTTCGTATTTAAATAAAACGACGGATAATCTTTTATCTTTTTACACCACGATTGTTCGTTATTTTTATGCATATGAAATTGCCTACTCAATTTCCCGTAAATACGGCATTCGCATGCATATGAAATTGCATACTCATTTCCCCGTAAATTCACTATGCAGCTCAACAATCAATAGTGTAGTAAGTTAAATAATAACTTCGGGCATTAACTAGTCATGATTTCGTCTTCTTGATCTTCTTTTTTTTCTTTTCATTCGTTCAGCTTTGTGCCCTACAACCGCTTGTCATTTTCTGTAAAGCTTGTGGATTTTTTTTTTGGTACTTATCCTTTTCAGTTTTTGATTTATGATTTGTGTTTCTCGTTGTTTTTCTTAATGATTCATTATTGTTCCGAGAAAATCTGACTCCGCCATAAAAAAAGGGGGTGGGGACAAATTCGTGAAACACCCTATATATATATATATTCCCATAGGCTAAATTGATAGGTCGGCACCTCGTTTACGGTTTTCCAACTTACCACCCACATTTGCCTAGTAAAATTGATTTACCCTCCTTTAAGATGAAATATGGATTGTAGGGACGAACGTTTGCACCTTCGGTCAATTTTTTTTACTGTGTGACGAACGCTGAATTTGTGGTCCAAATAGGGGCCCAGATCAAAAATCTGATGTATTGTTTGAAATCAGCGACTCCCCCTTCCCAACCAAAAGAAAAAAGATATCGATAATTTGTTCAATTTTTCAAGCAAATTATCAATTTTGAACTATTCTCGGATTATAAGCGGACTGGAGGTTTTTGTCATTTAGGATTGATAGGGTCCACGTTTGACATCCGTTAGTCATGGCTGGAAGGACACAGCTGTTAAAGATACGTGATTTATATTATGTAATCGGGAAGTTGTTTTTTAACATCATTTTTAGGCTCCAAAATTTGTTTCAACCTATTGCTAGCCTCCTATTGATTTCTTCCTCGTTTTGGTTTTAGAAAGATATTGTTTGGCCAAGGTAAATGATATTATCAACTACAAATAATTCTATTTCCCGGTTATTGATTTTGACTGTGCGGTGTTGTCCTGAATTGATAAGGATTTTTGTTTTTGACAAATGAGTAGCCTAGAATCAAAACTCATTTTTGCCATTTCACTTCGAGAGCGCAAATCGGCAAAATACTGTACACGGGCACAGCAAAGATATTCCTGCACCCGTGTACAATATTTTGCCGATTTGCGCCCTCAAAGTGAAATGGCAAAAGTGAGTTTTCATTCCAGGCTACTCATATTTATTTCCAAGCCCGATAACTTGCTTTGACAGTTGACCTTATCAAGCGTAGTTCGCAGGTCGTCCCAGCTCTCCGTCACTAGGACTACGTCATCTGCAAATCTAAGATTGTTCAATATTTCTCCGTTAATTCTTATTACTTTCGTATCCCAGTTTCGGTTTCTACAAAGGTGCTTCAGTAACGTCCGTTTTCGTTCTAGAGAAAAAACCACTCAACGTAGACACTAGCGCTCCCAGGGGTGATTGTAGTGAACCTTTCCGCATCACATCGTCAATGTCGGGTTACCTATCTGCGTTCTGTGTCGAATGTTATCAATTCGTGATGAGTGTTCCGCTCGCAAATCGTGCCCGCGAAGAAATTCGCTCTGTAATTCGGTATTTACGCTCGAAACAAAAATGTCCAGCTGAAGTTCATCGAGAAATAATTGCAACATATGGTGTCCATGCCATGGATATCCGAAATGTACGCCGAGGGTCACAATGTTTGATAGCGGTCGAACTTCAATCTTCGCTGGTGACCAAACATTGGACGACCAGTGACGGCGAAAAAGCCAAGCAACATTAAACGCATTGAACTTTATGGAATTTCAGTTGACTTTAAACAGTATCGGCGCACATTTTGGATATCCATGGCATGAGCACCATAAGTTGCGACGATTTCTCGACGAATTTCAGCTGGACATTTTAATTTCGAGCGTAAATAGCGAATTACAGAACGAATTTCTTCGCGGGCACAACTTGCGAGCGGGGCACTCATCACGAATTGATAACATTCGACACAGAACGCAGATAGGATAACACGACACTGGCGATGTGAGGCGGAAAAGTTCATTATAATCGCCCCTGAGAGCGCTAGTGTCTACATTGAGTAGTTTTTTCTCTAGAACGAAAACGGACGTTATTGAAGCACGTATGTAAAAATTTCGTCTGATGCGCAGTTGAACAGCAACGTATTGGACTTATTAAACCATTTTTCAAATATTGTACTTTCATTGGACTTATTGGCCCAGTAGACACCCTGAAATACCTACTACAGTATCGGTACGGCCTTTCATAAACAGGAACTGATTTAGGGCAACGTCACTCGAGCAGCAAACCGGCGGCAGCATACTTGCAATCAGCAAGTTGCTGCTTGATCATAGACTTGCCACACGAGCAGCAACTGAACTCAAGAGTGACAAGTATAGGAGACATGATTACTCATGCGCATATCCCTACACTGCTGCTCCCTTCATACAAGTCTGTTAGCATCCTTCATGATGTCGCAACAGAACTTCATGCTGCCGGGTCATGAGAGTTCAACTACATCAGTCTTTCATGACGCGGCAGGACATATTCTCGCTGTCGACTGACACTGACCCATGTGACTGTTCTCATATGTCTACACACACTTACGCTGCCTGCAAGTTTGCTGCCGCAAATTTGCTGTTCGTGTGACATTGCCCTTGCCGCATGATACTATTCAAGCCGCTCCAACCGTAGTGTCGCATCAGTTTGTAGTTAGCCTCTGCGCCGGAAGAATACGACTGCCTAGATTATTTTTTATTCGGGGCAAATGGTAAATTCAACATCTAGCTAATGGAAGTCCGTGACTGCGGTGCCTTCACTGTTCAATCACTCAAGCTTCGCACACGCGCATGAAGACCTCAACTTCGTCAGAATTTGCCGAAGCCGCACGTCTACAGGAGACAGCCAACACAGCCAGCCAACAATGGCCGGATGAAACATGTCTGTCCGCTGACTCACCGTGTTAACTGGCTTCACTATACGACCAGCCCGAGATCTTGCGACCGTCCTGCCAATCCACCATCATACCCTTCTAAACACCGGCATTTCACTGTTTGGCTAGCTCCTCCAACTCCACAGTTTCCTCAACATCCAACACGTCTGCCATAGGGGTATGCCCGCCCTTGTCGCCGCTAACGGCGTTCGCGGCGGTCGTAATCGCGCGGAAAGAATTAGACGTCTTCGTCTTCAGGCTTACCTGTGACGTAGGTTTTGACACGCTCGTCGCCGGAGTACATGTCCGAGCGCATGAGTATGGGCTGCGGCGGCGGCGCTTTCCGCTGCGATCGGTAATTGACGGCGTTGTTGACGGGCGCCGATTCGCCGCGATGCAGCGGGGAGTCGTTGCGGATGGCCGGAGCTGGTGCGTTTTGCGGGAAATCGTAGTACGTGGCGGTGCCTCGTTCCACTTGACTGGGTGTGGTGGTGACTGGTGGCGGTGGTGCCGGAGCGCCGGCTGCCGCTCCGGGATTCGGGTAATATCCGTAGCCTGGGTATCCTGTAACATCCGAACGAGATCACGTTAGCGGGACACGCCGATGTCGCTCACATATGTACTTTTCGAAATGCGATGATGTGTGTCTAATGCAAATACGTAGGAGGTTACTGCACGCATGCGAAAATGGTATGCTGTTTCTTTTGTTCAGCCCTAATTTATTTCGCTGACGTTAGTTTCTAAATAAGTCTCTAATTTATTTCTGTTATATTATGTAGTGGACACCACGAGATACCATGCAGAAGGAACCGATCAAATACGCAAGTCAGGTTGAAATATACGTTACGTGAGAAACTGAAGGTTTGCGAGTATGAAACAAAAAAATGTAAGTGAGCGATCAAGCGATGGTTTGATGGCGGTCGCGAGTGGCGCCGAAATTTTTAACAGCGTTTGTTCGTTATCGAGTGCTCGAGGAGTAGGTTTCCTAAACACGTTGGCTGAGGACGTTTCTCAAGGCTGTGAGCTGACCTGCATTTGTCCGTATTCATAGATAGCACACAGGACCTCGAGGTGTTGACAATTATAACACGCTTTGGTATCAAGTCTTAAGTACCTAGTTTACGTCAAGCTGAGGTCGCAACAAGGACTTTGGCCCTAAATATCTACAGCTTTTTATTTAATGACGATATCAAATCGTAAGTACACTAGCCACGTCAAGAAAAGTTTGGAATAAGACGACTTGATCAACTATTACGTCTTTAGCTTGAGCCTCCTATGAAATGCTTAGTTGACAATCTTATGACAGTAAACCGCGACCAATACCGAAAAGATATCCGATAAGTGTTACGTGGTACAGAATGTCACAACTCCTGAATGCATAATTGAAGCCTCTACCCAATGACATAATGCATTATAAGGTCAGCATACATCAACTAGCGAGAGCATGCATTTGCTTTTACTCATTCCGCTATTCAACGAAAGCTCTAACAATGTTTTTTAACATGCAAGCGATATGACCGTATAATCTGAAGGTGCAGCGACTCCTATGACTGCATAATAATGGACTGATCATTCAGCACTGGCTGCCACTATAAGGAAATGCGTCGGTTAGTTCTGATCAGTTCTTACAAAGGCTCGGCTAGAACGAGAACGTTTACTCTCTGTAAAGGGTATAGCCGCATAAGGGGGGGGGGTGGCCTTAGCGCAGATTTTGAATATTCTTATACCAGTATGTAAGAGGTACTTATTAGGAAGTACTTTACTGACCCAAATATAAAGGCCTTGAAAAATTCCTTGAGACGTAAGAGTTCGGATTTTTAAAAAAAATTGTCCAAATCAACCTTCGACCAAAATGTGCGGGTAATATGAACCTCCTCATAAAAATTCCAAAAAAATAGCAACAGACGTTCTGAATCGGTACAATAATGAAAAATTCATTCAACAGTTGGAAAAAACATTCAGCTGTTAAAAAAAACAACAAAAAAAAACCACTATTCGTCACGATAAAAATGCAAATTTGTGTGCCACTTTTACTGTAAGGGTAGTCAACGATGTCCACCCGTCACAGACATTACACCGTACAATCACCAAGTTTCCTTCGCAGCATAAATTTTAACCGATGCTCTATTTGCTGTCCCAAAGGGATGTAACTCCGACCTCTACGACATACTCTGTCTTTACAATGAGGTAGCTATAGCAAATGCAGAGGCGGATATTTGCATTATGAATCGTACAGTAATTAGTAACGTCATTCAGAAGTATTTATCGGCCTCTGAGCCAGCTTGGTTCCGGTGACTTCCTCCCTCTCTCCGCTTGCCAACACTCTAATGCTCCTCTTCGTTGTCATTTTCATTGTCATTTTCTTCTTTCCCTATATACTCGTATTCCATTTGCTTCCAGTATTTTCAGGGTACTCCTCCCTTCAGCCCTCTAGTCAGATTACGTCCCATCATTTTCCGAGTTCCCCTTCCCCATTCTTCAATTAATGGTGGAAAAATTGCAATACACTGTACTTTGTCCCCTTCTAATGTGATAAGTTTCAGCCGCAGGAAAAGACAGTAATATTTAATAAATAAATAAATGACTGATGAATGTGATGTCGGCAAGAGACGAGGAAATTTCACATGCAAAAGAACATATATTTCTAAATGCTTTTCTGCTGATTCATTAATCATCAAGTCTTTTCAATTTTTTTTGTTTTTAGTCGGAAATTATTTTTAGTATTTTTGAGTAAAAAACAAAAAGAAATGTCTTTTTGGGAAAAAATACTGAAAAATAAGCAGAACTGGTACAACATATGCAGTAAATGCCAAAATATGCCACATAATATACAAAATGAAGTACTGCTCATTTGACTCAGAATTCTGTGATTCGTGAAGATCTTTTGAAACTTCTGGAATATACGCCATAGATAGAAACATAAATTCGCATGAAAATTGTAGCCAATTTTAACATAGTGTGAAGAAGTTCAGTGTAAATCAATTCCAAAAAGTTCCAGTTGAAAAAAAAAAGTCAGAGGGTTCACAGGAAATTTTGTGACCTCCCTCTGTGGCGTGAAAACACGCGAATACATGTCAAAATGTAACCGCACGGAGCTCCGCAGGCATAAATATGTCTTCTCCTCTTCCCGTTACCGCAAACTGCTTTCCTATCTTCCTTCTCCGTCCTTCCAACGATTCTCTGTGATCCACATCCGTGATTTTTTCCTGACTGTAAACTCTTACAGTTCCCCTCCCTCTATCCTTTTCACAGTGCCGGCATCGGCTGCTAATGGGACTGATAAGTAGGTGGTCACTTCACGTCTTCTTTTTTTTTTTAAATATTATCTTATGGACTCCACTTTTCGCTTACGCTCCTTGTAACTAGTTACGGATTTAGAAGCTCAGCTGCTATAGGCACTTTACGAAATGTCCCTCTCATCCCTTCACTCCATATCCTCCTAATGAGCTAAAGGTCAAAAATTAATAATTAATCCCAGTTGTGTGTTCTGCAGCTACTACAATATTTTCCTTTTTCTCTCTGTCTCTTCTTCTTTTTTTCTTTTCCCGAATATCCTCCATTTCTTCTCGCTGGTATTGTACAAGAATTGCCGCCCCTCGAAATTTGCCGCCCGATGCACTTGCCTAATGTGCCAATTGGGAAATCCATCGCTGGAACTGATACTATATAATTAAGACGTTGCGTTGGTAGGTATTTAGATATTTCGGGAGGGAGACAGTTACAGCCACCAAATTTCAACATAATGTGGAGAAATTCAATGTAAATTCATTCCGAAAAATGCAAGTAAAAAAATTAGGGGGTCTAGAGGTGGCAAAATTCTGTGCCCCCATCTAATAAGACTACCGATTTTTTTTCTGGTCTAAAACCTATTTAAAGTTCATACAAACACATCCTCAAAGTTCAAATCCCTCAGTCAGTAGCGGATACAGAAAATAGTTTCAAAGGGGGGGGGGATGAAAAATGTTATAGATGAAACATGATAAATAAGTTATGTTGGTAGATATTTAGATATTTTGAGGGAGTCCTCCTCTGTATCCACTCCTACCCTCCGCTCTTATGGTTCACCCGTCAACCTCGAACAAACACACACATCCACCCACCCACAGGCAAACACACACTTTTATATATTTCGAGGACTACGGCATCGAAACCTGATCAAAATATTTCAGTGGCGAAACTTGACTTTCAGTTTTGGGGGGGGGTGAGAAGAAAAATTTGCCGACAAATATTTTCTTTTTACTAAAAAGTTGCCGACAAAATTTTCTATTCTTTACACATTGAGGTGGTCGTCGTTTACTCTTGGTGATCTTTTTTTCTGAATTTCCTCTGATTCTTCTCTTAAATTGATTCCAATAAAAACAAATCAAATATATAAATAACAAAACTACAAAGTTTCTTGTCGATTGGATTGGGGTAATCCGTGCCAGAAGTTCCCTTTCGTTCTTATGGGTAAAATACGTGAAGTTTTGACTCTTGTTCCAGACTAAATTCCCCTCCTATTCGGGCCGTACAGCGTTAGTATCGACTACTCTTATCAGCGACCAAAAGGTGAAGTTTTTGACACATGTAGCAAAATTTTGGAATCTCGGATGTACGACCCGAATATTCACCAGGACCAAAGACCGTAAATTAAATATTAGAACTATAGAACATTTGCTATCCGATTCAGCTTGTGACACTGGAAGACAAGTCTTTTGCTTTTCAACTTTTAGCTTTTGATAAAATGTTCAACTGTCTCAAATTTCAGGTTGTAGGTCAAACAGAAAATCTAGTAACAACAGATTTCGGGCTGCTCAAAGCGGTAGCGCGCTGTTGTCGTTTAACTTGTAACCCTGATTGAGGACAATATTTCATTTACAGGCATACGAAGAAATCTCAAAATATTATGAAAACAAAAGCGTTTATCGACAAAATGATTAGGACAAAATTTATAGTACATAAAATTTTCCTTCCATTGAGACCATTTTCATTTCAATCTGAAGAATTTTCCTAGAATATGTAGGGTTTCAATAGTTCCTTTTGTTCACGTGCCTAAAATTATAGAGGGCGACTCTCTTGCGCTGGCAGTCTGAATAGTCATTGAAATTTGAAATCCAACGTTTGCTACCGACTTTCAGATTTTCGAAATGTTCTCCACATTTCAGCTTTGTTTCAACCTTTCAAAAAACATTCGATACTCAGCTAGAAACCTTCTGCTTTTGACTGACTAGTCTCTAACAGGGGTCCAGGGTATTCCATTTTCTGAAACGAAATTTAACTTTCAGTTTGGTAAGGTGAAGAAGAAAAATTGGCCGGCAAAATGTTTAAAAAATCAAACATTTACCAATTTTTTAATTGAAAAAGAAAATAAATAAACGAACAAACATGCATTAAAAAAAATGAAAATTCAAATGAACAGTTTCAAAATTGGCCTACTGTCAAATTATTGGGGGAGGGGAGGGGGGTAAATCAACAACCTTGAAATTTGCCGACTGCCACATTATTCGGAGAGGGTGTTTCAACCCCCACACTTCCCTATAGTTTCGCCCCTGCAAATCTACAATCAAAATTGAGGTAGAGTAGTTTTTTTAAAGAAATTTTATAAACATATTTTGCTCCAGTTTTCGAGCCTATCTTGGCAAAGGAGCATCGCCGCCAAATTTGGCCTACGAATTTGAAATAGGCTTGAGGTTATCTCTCTATTTGTATTTGTTCTGTCTTCAAACAATAATTGTATTTGTCCGATTATTATGATTATTATTATGATTATTATTATTATTATTATTATTAAAACACTGGCAACGCAGATGTATGCGCATCAATTTTTAGTACATAGAGTCAGCATGAACAAATTGAGCGAACTTCAGCGCGCTCTGGCGGCGTTGTTTTCAACTCTACGAAAATTTTACAAGAGACCTTTCTTATGTATATTTTAACGAGGAACAACTTAAGTTTGAAACATTTTCGCTTAAAATGTTGTCTACGCGAGATACTTCTGAAGAAGTGAATTTCGGAGTCTTCGAAGCCCCCTGTAAGGCTTAGCTCCTCTGGGATCGCTGTGGACTTTTAGTATGTTAATTAGGGAGTCATTCCGAAGACATTCCAAAAAAATCTTTGATATCATTTATGTCCATTTCAAAGCCTAATTTTCCTGGACTATATCATGTATTAGACGATACTCCTTGTATCAGCTGGGAACAGCAGCCAGTGCTACCCTTGCAGTCAGATTTGGTATTAATCCACGTCCAGGGACGTACCGATAGGGGAGCAGAGGGGCAACTTACACCCCTGTAAGAATTTTTCACTCAGCAGTTGGGAAAATCCAACAAGTAAAAAGGGTTTTATTCATTTTTAATTTTTGCTTTGATACTTGGGAAGTAAGTTGAGAAGTTGGGAAAACCCAACACGTAAAAGGTTTTTCCCCTTTGCTCTGATACTTGGTAATTTTGAGTTGAGTCAGTCAAGACTTTCACAATTTTCGCTCCCCCCCCCCCTCCCGCAGGAAAAGCTCTTCGGTACGTCCCTGTCCACGTCTCTCTCACAGCACACAGTCAAAGAACTTTGATTCTCCCTGTTCATGCACAGACGTACGAATCGGAGCGAGTAAATGACATAGTGATGTCCACGATCACTCGATGCACTCGACTCGACAATCTTTTACGATACGTTGCGATCTTTCTACACGATTACTGATGCCTCGCCGACCGATTTCATATTATGCAGTGGCGGAACCACGAATCCGCCATACGGAGGTAAGAGGCTCGCAGTATACAGAATTGACATCAGGAGTCGGGGACCCTGATGCAGAGAACGTTCGAGCAAATTCATCGAGCGCGTGAAAATCGATAATTCGCACAGTTTTCGAAATATAGAACGACGAGTTTAAAGTTGTCTTTTGTCTTCGCCGAAGACAATTGTGCATCGACGACGTTCGCGTTCCACGAAGCATTCTCGCAAAAAGCCAGCACAATTTTCGCCGGTTTATATCCACACTCGGCCGCCTTCCGTTCGAGGCAATTTCAGTCGTCGCGATTTCCTTCCTCGCTCTGCCGAAACTTACGACGCCGTATTTAAAACTATCGTCAACTGCTGGCGAAGCAACGTCGCAAAGAAAATTTCACGTTCTGTTGAAATTACGGACTATTGTTTCGGATAACAAAAGGCAACTAACGTTCGCTGCCTATAAAGAAATAAATTTAGGGGGAAAAAAATATATATATATGAGGGGAAAAAAAGATGAAGAAAGAACACGTCGATTTTCACGCAGTTCGATGTGCATTTGGACAGAACTTCGAAATACTGATATATAATACACAGAATTCCGTCGACGTTCAAAATTCTGCGCACAATGCCAGTTAATTGCCGGGTAAGCCCGTAACCGAGGAGTCATAGCCGTACCGTGCACGAATATAATGAGATAGTTGGCGAAGCTGAAACGAATGCAAACGCTGGTTCGTCACGAGTACAGTTGATTGCTGTAAATTCGTAATTCGAAAAACGGTCCTTAACTCGCTGCGAGAAGGCTGGTCAACTGTGGGCGCGTGATCTTCGTCTCTGTTTCCAGAGAGAATTCGCGGGCGTATTTTCAAGCCGAATTCGGCGAATCGAGTGAAGGAATCGTTCCGATCTAGCATGCGAGCGGTGGTGAGAGTGAGAAAGTCTAACCGGTCACATTCCATTTAGCAGCTGAATCGGAGATTTCACTTTATGGAATTCACGATATATCGAGTGAGTCAGACTAGTTCCGACTTTCTGTCAGCAAGTGGATTCAGCTCATCCCCGCTCCGAATACTGAAATTTTAGCATATTTTGAAAAATTATCTGGTAGGCTGCGTCGACTTTGAGCAGGAGGTGGGGGGGGGGGCGCAAGCCTTCCTAGCCTTCTTTCAAAGTCCGCCGATGAAAACATAGGCCTTCATTCGACAGAGTAGTACAGAATGTTCTTTCTGAGGTCTCAGTCATTCCACCATAATTCAACCTTCTGGTAAATCGTTATAGTTGACGTGTTCAGCAAATTCGACCATTTAGTTGGACTTTTCGACCACAAAAGGATACAATCTCTGGATTCGCGAATTGAAAACACGTTAAAAATCAGACTTGGAATAACTACATACAGTAAAACCTCAATAAATGAAACCGCGATAACTGAAAAACTTGGTAAGTGGAAGGAAAATTGTCTTTCCTCCACCTTCAATGATTTTACATGTAAATTTACTTTGACAAATGAAAGTAGCCCCTCGATAAGTGAAATAGATTTTTTCGTCGGAGTAGCAATATATACATATATATTTACTGAAATTAGTCGCATTTTTCATGGTAAACCTCTATAAGTGAAATGATGACCATATCAACCTCTGTAAGTGAAATAGTGAGTCTTTTCTACCCGCCCATCACGACTCATTCTTGCTTGATCTTGTCAATTCATGCCTCTTTACCAAGATTAACGTATGAAAATTAAACTTTTTTGGTAGAAAAACTCGTTACATAATTGAAAATTAGACAATTACTGTATTTTAAATGAAAATTAAAATTTTTTGATAGAAAAACTTGTTGATTGAAAATTTAGCTGACGATAACCTGTGTAACTAAAAACCCCGCAAATTGAAAAACTCGATAACTGCAACATTTCTTCTCTTCCCTTCGGATTTCACTTATCGAGGTTTTACTGTATTTTGTCTACTGATTGTAAAAGCGTGCAGTCAATAAGTGGAGGCGGGGCCTCCCTCGTATTATGCCACTAGGCAGAATTTAACTCAGTCAACGAAACTGAAAGAAAATCTGTGATTCTGTTTTACAGACATTTTCGTCAGCTGACAGAAACAAAATACACGTTAGGTAACCACAGGGGAAAAAAATAGTGCATCAGTTTGCAGACGCGTCTGCAACCTGATGCACTAGCGGAGCGTAGTACTCGAAGGCTAATACAAGGAACGTAATGCTCTCAGGCTGATACAAGAAGCGTTGCGAGTCGGAAGCACCTCACGCCTCAGTTTCGATCAATACGATTTACATTTCGCTCAGTCAGACAGTCCGAGTCAGCCAGAGTCATTTAGAGTCAGCCAGCCAGTCAAAGACAGACATAACATTGTCAGTGTATGGCTGATAAGACATAACGACATGGTGAAAGATATAAGATAGGCATGAGACACACTGTATCCGATATATGTAAATATCACTAACAGTTACCTTCTCCTTCTCTACTGAGAAGGTATTAAGGCAATCTCCAAACATAAAAACAGACATGAGACTTGTCTATATAATATTTTTGATGGGAAAGTACAACAAATTTTACCGTCAATGTTTAAATTTAACAAAAAAGAAAAGAAAGAGAATACGAATAAGAATAAAATCGATAATACGAAATATCAGACGCGTCTCAATAAAATAATCAAAGAAAAAACCACGCTCCGACTGATTCTGCCCCCCCCCCCCAAATATTTTCCATAAGTCGGCGCTTATGCTTCCTCTAGATTTTACACAAATGAATTATCGTACAAATTATGTTTCCTATCCTAAAAAATAATGTTTGACTCCCTCTGGAAGTATCTTGCCCGCCCGCTTATCACCTACACAAATCTTGAGTAAGTTTAAACGAGTTCTTCGTGTATTAAACAAGTCGGCAAAAGTCTTCAACGAGGCTTAAAAAGTTTTGGCCAGTCTACAACAAGCCTAAAAGAGTTACATGGAGTACTAATTAAATCAGTAAGAGCCTTAAACGAGTTTCGGAGAGTCCGAAAGAATCTCAATTAGAGCTGTACCCCCCATAGATTTCTTCCCGGGAGATAATCGAAGAGAGAAGAAAAACTTTTTCATCTCTCCTTCCTTAAGATTCTAGTTATAAATTTCTATTAAAGGTAGTGGGAAAATTATTTCGAGAGCATTTATCCGGCATTTCTTTAACACTTCTGTGTACATCATCTTCTTTCAATTTTGATTAAAATGAAGCACAGTTATGACATTTTTGATCCCGCAGTTTTCTATGTTCACTTTTCTCCCTTCATTTTTCATTTGCACTACTCGATGACAAGAATATTGGCTACAGCAATCAGAAATCTGGAGCCCGAGTCCAAAAAAATTAGTACCTGTAGCCGAAACCCCGAAAAATTGCCGGATTTGGAAACAATTATTAGTTGGGGCCGGAACCGCTTCAAGAAACTTTATGCTGGAGCTAGAGCTAAATCAAATTTGCTTCAGAACTGGAGCTCCGTCGGAGCGGCTCCAATTTTGATGTCGGCTTCAAGTCCCTGGGCAATACATCAAAGCTATCCTGAAGTAAGAACATTCGGGTCCAACTTTTAATGATGTCTGCCTGTCCGTTCCTGGTCCATTGTGTTTTCGTCACAGCTTGATACATAGGACAGACTTACACAATATTGGTGTCCTAAAATTTTTATAGTGATAACAATTTTTTTGTACAATTTTCGAGTTCTAGAGAATTAAAAAGAAAACATTTCCTTTGTTTCAATTTGCTAGAAAAATTCACATTTTTTGTCATTTTTATTGAAAATCTATTTTTTATGAAGAAAATTGTTACCAAAATGCCAAAAAGATTTTCATCCAGTTTTAAATAATATTTTGTAACATTCTAATTTCTTTAAATTCTTGAATCGCATTCCTCCGAATGACTATGACTCTCTTCATTTTAATGGGGGCGGGGAGGAGGAGGAGAAGAGGGAAGAAGGAGGAAGGATAAAACTTATCTTGTACAACGATTGGACCCATTACGTTTTAAATAATATATAACTAACCTTAAGATGAACCGAGGCCATGGCCTACGGGCGTTAAGTGTCTCGCTAAATTAAAAAAAAAAAAAAAAGTTAAAAAAGAGAAAAAAAAATTAAATGTATACATCGATTTCTAAATCAGTTCTCAGCAAAAATATTTTCCATGGAGTAGAAATTTTAGCTGGCAGTAGAGAACGGTGAAAAATGGAGGTGCAGCAACACAGCCAAATCTCTAAATGCTACTGATAAACGAAAATATGGCAATAATTTGGACATTAACAGATCCCCTCTCTCCCCCGTTAGTCTTCAAAAGCTGCCCTGGTAAATTTAGCTATTCCTATAAATCAACCAGACTAGGGTTGGCATTTCACATGTACAGTGATTTTATTTTACACTTTATGTTAAATGCATATAAAATGTAAAATGGCAAAAAACCACAACATGACATTATTGATAAATGATAACTGATATGATAAGAAATGAGAATGAAAAATTGAAAATGAATTATAAAATTTAATAATTTACACGAAATTAATTAAATTTTGTCGGTAAAATAAAACGAATGGTGTGGTTTAACGAATAAAACATTCTAGATTCTTGTGAGTTACCTACATTGAATTTGATGAGTAAGAATTATAAGATTGAATAATAAAGGAAACTATCATTTTTGGTCGTAGTTTCAGTTATGGGCAAGTTTTAAATTTTACTTGAAAAATGATTGAACTCACTCCAATTCTTTTGACTCATTTTACATTTTACAAGTCAAATATAAAATAAAACGCTATTTTACATGCGAAATGAGCATATAAAATGTATTTTACCTGCCGACCCTGAACCAGACGTTTAAATTGAGAAAGAGGGGACGAGGTTTTTCTTTACTTGTAACATGAAATTTCAATCGGATAATTTAGTTAACACCAGGTGAAGTCTACATGCTCCGTGAAATATCAGTGCAAGATAAAGTAAAATGGAAAGATAGGTCAACAATTTTATCGTATATTTTTGGGAGTGATATTAATAATTCTAGTCTTACAATGACGAATAGCATTCTGAAACAACTCAACCCCCCCCCCCCCCGCGAAAAGAATATAACTTGATTAGTCAAGAACTAAGGAATGGTCTGGTATTTTCAATTGTCACTTTAAAGTGACAAAGATAGAAGTTCAACGTAGCCAATCCCAAAATGATAATACAAAACACTCTACTGCATTTTTTCGAAATCATGAGCTAAATTGATTATATTATTACAAAACAACATTTTAGGAATCAAATATTAGACAGTAAAACTTATCCGGGAGCTGATACTGACCGTGATCATAACTTGGTAGTAATTAAATGTAGGCCTAAATTGAAGAAACTTGGTAGAAAAGAAGAGGCAAACAGATGGAATTTGAAAAAGTTGAAAAATATTAATACTACAGAGAAATATTAAGAGAACATTGTATTAGAACTACATAGAAGCTGAAAAAAAAAGCAACAGGAAATTAACAGTGTGGAGAAATTGAGGGGTAAAGTAAAGGAGGGAATATTAAAGTCAGCAGAAAAAAATCTACTTACACGTAGGTAAAAATAAGAGAAAATAAGAGTGACTATGGATCAAGGAGGAAATCTTCAGAAATATGGATGAATGAAGAAAATACATATAAGAATACAAACGATAGGGAAAGTATATTAGCTTATCGAAGGTCGAGGAATGAAATAAAGATAGAGTGTAAAAAGGCAAAAGAGGAACGGATGAAAGAAAAAAAGTGATAGAAGAGTTTATGAATAAAGGACAAATAGACTTGGCTTATAGAAAAGTAAAAATTGAGCTTGGAGAAAGAAGGAAGAAAGCAAGCAATATAACAAATAAGGAGGGAGAGCCTATTTACACAGCTAAAGGACAAGTGAAAAAGTGAGTAGAGTATGCAGAAGGACTGTAAGTAATATTGGAGATAAAGAGATAAGAATGGGGAGGGAGGAAGATGTGGAAGAAGATAAGAGGGGAGACTTAATTTTGGGACGTAAATTTGACAAATCATTGAGAGGTTTAAAAAAAAGGGAAAGCTCCATGAGTGGATGAGATACCAACTGAATTGTTACAGAACTTAAAAGAATATGTACTTCATAAATTGTACAAATTAGCATGTTATATTTATGATAAAGGGGAAATGCCAGAGAACTTTAAAAAGAGTGCTATGTAACTATACCAAAAAAACAGCAAAAACAGATAGGTGTGAAACCTATCGAACAATTAGTCTTCTTTCGCATGCGCCAAAAATATTAACTAGGAGTTGAGAAGTTGGGAAAATCCAACAAGTCAAAAGGTTTTTTATTTGCTTTTATATTTGGGAATTTTGAGTTGAGCTAGCATCAGTTGAAAAAATCCAATAAGTCAATCAAAAGATTTTTTTGCTTTGATGTTTTAATATTAGAGAATTTTGAGTCACAATTTTGTCCCCCCCCCCACTCCACCAGGAAAAACTCTTCGGTACGTCCCTGAGGACAATTCAGAATAGAATAGATGCAGAACTAGGAGATGATCAGTTTGGATTTAGAAAAAGTAGAGGTACTAAGGAAGCCGTGTTAGCTTTGAGATAAATTGTAGATGGGAGACTCAAAAAGGGGCAGGACACATATATGGCATTCGTTGACATTGAAAACGCTTTTGACATCGTGAAATGGGATAAAATGTTTGATATTCTGAAAAAAGATAGGAATAAAATTCAAAGAAAGACAAATTTTTTTAAACTTATATAAAGGACAGAATGCCACATTAAGAATAGAAAGATAGAAAGGGGAGGCTAATATAGAAAAAAGTGTAAGGCAAGGATGCTCCTTATCTCCAGTATTATTTAATCTGTCCATAGAGTGGGACATAAAAGGAATAAAGAAAAATTTGAAGCAGGTGTCACCACTATATACGAGATGGAGAGCGAGTAAAGATGCTCAGGTTGGCAGATGATATTGTCTTACTAGCTGAAAGGAGTACTGTTTTGGAAAACATTCTAAATGGAATCGATGAGATTTTGAGTACAGAATATCGTATGAGAATAAATAAAAATAAAACTGAAGTAATGGTATGTAATCGATGTGAACACGATAGCTTAAATATAAATACTGGACAGGAAAAGATCGAGAAAGTAAGCGAATTTTGCTATTTAGAGAGTAAAATAACAAAAGATCGAAGTATTAAAAGGGATATTAATAATAGAATAGTACAAGCCAAACTAGCATTTATAGAAAATGTAATCTTTTTAAATCAAAAATAAATCTGGAAATCAAAAAATTGTCCTTGGAGTATAGCCTTGTATGGATGTGAAACTTGGACCACAGAAAAACCAGAGAAGAGACGGATCGAAGCCTTTGAGATGTAGTGCTATAGGCGTTTGCATCAAATGGCCGGATAAGATCAGAAATGAGGAAGTACTTAACCGAGTAGGAGGTAAAATGGAATTTTGGAATTGCCTGAGGAGAAGGAGAGATAAACTAATAAGGCATAACTTGAGGTACCCAGGAATAATATCACTGCTGCTAGAAGGAAGAGTGGAAGGAAAGAATTGGGTAGGGGTCGGCAAAGATTCCAATATGTTCAATAGATAATCAAGGACGTCAAATGTAAATGTTATTAGGAATTAAAAATCTCGCACAAGATAGGGAGAAATGGAGAGCTGTATCAAACCGGTTGTAAGACTGATAACCTTATCACCATGAGCCGAAATAGATTTTTTGCTGACCCAAGACTTGAGCCGTTTTGGAACACTGTTCGTCAACTGGAAGATAAGCCAGCACCCCCCCCCCCTCCCATGGCACCTAGGGAAGGGGGTTTCAATGGAACATTTTCCTACACGCGATTTTCCATGAATTTAACTCTTATACATATCTTGAACGCATGTAAAAAAAAGAGCAGAAAGGACAGCACGTGACTAATTTTGCCCGAGAACATTGAAAACTGTATAGTTTTAACTAGGGAGAGGAAAGCGGTATCACATGCTTTACTCACCCCTCGCCTCAATAAATTTCCGTATTGTAAATCAAGGCTTGCAGGAAGTTCTAAGCCCAAATTCACGCAAAGCCCTTATCTTCGCATTAGTGTAAAAATGCGAAAGAGCAGAAATCAAAGAGAATCACAGACGAGAGTGCCGACATTCCCCTTTCCGAGCCTACATGAAAAGCAGAATGGTCAATCGGGAAAGTTTTTCCTCCTATTATCGCAATACAGCTATGAAAAAGTTGATTACGTAAATGGGTTCAATATTCGATATGAGCCGACGAAAACCGAAATTTCAATTTTTCTGAACTTGAGCTCGGATGCTTCGACTGAATCCACTCCCTCACTCGTCACCAACTTCCCCTATACAAAAGAGATAGGCTTTGAAGTGAGTTAACAAACCGCATGAAGGTTACAGGGTGTGATTTTAGGGTAATGCCAAACAACAACAGAAAGATTGGAAAAATACATTATGAAGCGGCAATATAAATAAATAGATGAGCTAGGTATGAACAAGTAAATACATGTACAAGGAAGAAATAAATACATCAATAATAATAATTTAAAAAAAGAACTACAACAAGATGTAACTTTGTATCTACTATAAGAAATAAAATAATCTACCAATGTTTCTACACGATACCAGAACGTTTTTCATTTCAACTCTTCATACAGTTATCTCAAACACTCTTTTTATTCCATTTTCACGAATTAATTTTTTTTTTTTACTTCGTTTAGACTACAAACTATTGTGTTTTGAAATCGATTACCAGGGGGTACGGCCTGATACTGCGGCGATAACGATGGATAATACTTCGGTCTAGGGGTTCCAATAACTGTAATTCCTACAAAATGTCGTCACACATTAGTAATACGAAGAATGTTTTTTCGATACGTTTACGTTTTTTTTCTTATCTTCGATTAAAAAAATATAAACGTGTATACAATTCATTAACCTAAAAACTCAAGCGTTCACGGATACTTCGTGAAAAATCAGTCGATCAATCTAATTATGATGAATACGAGAAAACCCGCAAACGCTGAACCAATAAGTTGTTCATTTGGGGTAAAAAAACAATTGTACATGAAAACGATTTATTTTGTAAGAATTGGTGTTTCTGTAGCAAGTTTTTTCATTCTCGTCATCTTCGAAAACAGAACTGTAAAACTAAAAGGCTGCAAAAGAATTCGCGGCGGATTTATAATTATTCGGACGTCTTAAACATTAAATGGAACAAAATAATGAGTAAAAATAATGAAAGCGAAAAGAATGTATCGCTCTTACAGGCAGTTAGGACTTAGAGAGTTAATACACGTACGCATTCGTCGTCTACGTATTTTGTCCTTTTTAACGACACTATACCTAATATTGGAGAATTTCCAGCACACTTTACGAGCCTAACAGTAACTACATGATTAGATATTCTCCTAAAACGGAAAGAAATAACTATTTTGGAAACGATATCCACAAATAACGAAACTGTTTTGATTCAAGTAATCATGGACTAAGTGTAAGCCAGCATCAAGAAGAACGCAGTTGCGAAAATTAATCAACCGAACAGGCCGGAAAACGCGTAGTCTATTTTCAAAGGGTGAAAAATAAGAACTCAGATGGGGATTCAATGCGAAAATTCATAGACGAGATGGAAGGTTCCATTTAAAAGCTTGCGTAACTAGGAAGAAATTCTAGGACGGGCCAGCGAGGGCCGCCAACAGGGTGAACCAAACACACGGGTTAAAAGAAGAAGAAACAGGGTTTCCCTCCTTAGAAAAAAAACCACAAGACCCCACTCCTCAAGATGATGGATTTGAGATATTGAACCGATGAAATGATGAAACTGAGAAATTTCGCCCCAGCCACTGGAATAGTATAGGTGAAGATGCTGATCGAAAAACTGAGCTGGACGAGTGCAACACTCTAGCATCCTCTTTACTCGGCAGACCTCCGGACGTTACACTAGATTTATTCAATATAACTGATCCAAAAACTTGAGATGCTCGGACGACAACAGCAGCGGATCCAGGAGGACTAAGGTTTTCGCCTCCCCTCCAACCGCCATCAAACTTACACCAGATATTACGGTAATTATAAGAACCGCAGCAATGTCCAAATGATATGCGATTTTTAACGACTCCAAACATCTCTATACGATGTTAGGAATCCCCCCCCCCACCCTGAACAAAATACTAAATCCACCACTAAAGAGAATACATGAGGGTGCAATGATAAAGGACTGTTTTAAAAAATGTTGACCGTTAGATCCTAAAATATGCCATGATGTTAGTATGCTCTTGGATTTTCTGACCCTAATTAAAATAATTAATTTCATACGTGGTTTTCTTCCAACCAGGGAAGCACGATAATCTTTACAGAATATTCTTCATCCCAGAAGATTTTACAATAGTTTGAAAATATCCGAGTTCTTCCTCCAGTGCTCCTTACTAAATATCAAGTGTCTCATGCACACTTGACCTAAGTGACATTTTGACGAAAAATGAGTTTAATACATATTCTTATAGATCTCGATGCCCTCTATCGGGCTACACTCGCAAATGGCGAACTACTTCCTTTTTCAGACCGCTAGATGGCGTAAAACATTTGAGCCACGCATATAACACAACGTTATTTATCAGGGGGACTATTCTTGTACGGAAATAATTTTCGCTGACTTTTCCAGGTTTTCCAGGCCAATTTTTCCAGTTTTCCAGACCCTTCAAATACAAATTACACATGCAGGGGGGAGGGGTCAAATTTTTTCAAACATCCTGAGCAGCGAATATCGTCAATCATTCCGTAAACTTTTTTTTTTTTTACTACCGGTTGCTTATGAAGCTGTGGAAGAGGGGGTGTCAATAATGGAAATGAAAACGCGCTCTATGGGGTGCAGCAATTAACGACTTCATACATTTCTTTCCCCGCGTGACTTAATGCCGGCCATGAAGGGGGGAGCGTGAAAGAATAAAATTCGAAAATTGTTTTATACTTTATAGGTGTTTGAGGTCACTGGATTCGATTTTAGGGGTAATTTTTGCATCCTGTCCCTCCTGGTACGACCAAGGAGGTAGCAAGAGCGTAGGACAAGCAACGGTTGACTCGGAATTCACCCTTTCTAATTAAAGCCACCGAATGGGGTAAAAATGCAGTTCTATTTATTCAAAATGTGGCTAATAGAAATAAACGTCGTAAAAATTTCTTAATTAAAAAAGCACAGGTCCAGCTTAAAAATCGGAAGCGATATTCGAAATCAGCGACACAAAATCTCCCCTATTTCGATGCTTCGTGCAATTTTTCGCCGGAGACGCTGAATTCATATTACGTACGTGCTCTGGAAGGGGTCGGATAAAAATCTGGGACGCTGTTTAAAATCAGCGACTCAGAGCTTGGTTGGCTATCCTGTCCAAAAAACTGACTTTAGAATCTCGTAAGGAACTTGGAACTTGAGGAAAACGAGAGTAACCGGAATTAGCCCCTGTCTTGTGGAGCCTGAATGGTTTAGAGGGAGGAAAAATAACTATTAATATGAATTCTGGAACCCGGGTGAAAAATCTGCAGCATATCTAACGACAAATGCTATGAAAGTAAAAAGGTGGTTAGGATCTGGAAAATTATGGCACCAGGGGAGGCGGAAGAGGCTTCAATTTAAGAGTATTGACAGATATGTATAACATAAGGTTATACATTTGAAAACAATGGATTCTTTCGTAAAGCGATAGTAATTATTATGCGGTCTTTATATTTTTTTCAAATTTTGTGGATTAGTTACTCTTCCCCCAAAATCTCGGAAGTCCCGATCATTCACCCTCATCTGTATTTGCGAAGGAGCGGGGAGCCGAAGAAAAACCTGATGGCAGGATGTTCCAAAAGATGAATTCATTGGTTTTCGAATTTTCGTTTCATTACGACTTTCTCAAAAAAAATTTTATACTAGGGAGAGCGATACTGAATATTTTTCCATTTTCGCGCCAATTTCAGATTCTCGCGAACAGGATGAGATGAAAACACGAAATACTAATATTGGGAGAAGTTTATAGGGATTGGTTCGCGTTTTGTTGTATTTTTCGCGAAATGGTTCGTGAAAATTCACGAAATACGTCAAGTGTATAGCCGCCTTAACAGAAAGATGTGGACACGAAACGAATACCATGAAAACGATTTTATCACACCAATACACTTTGTACTACTGCAATAGGAGAGGGGGTTGTATTACCCAAGTCCTTCGACTGTGAAATAAAAAAGATAAGAAAATTGCCAGAGCGAAGCGAAGGACAATTTTTTAAAATGGTAAAATCTGTTTGAAATACTACAGAAATTCGCAGTTGATTTTTTAACAAAATTCCCTGACTTTTGGGTGAAAACTGCTGGAAATTTCAAAATTCCCTGACTTTTCCAGATTTTCCAGGGTTTTCAGAGAATAGACACCCTGTTTATAATTTTCAAATCGCTCTCCTGAAAAAAAAATGTTTTTGTCACTTAGGTCAAGTGTGCATGAGATACTCGATATGCAATATAAAATAAAAAAATAAAAAACATTGTCTCAGCATATACGTACTTTAAGAATACACATAGAAAATATTTATATGAACTCGGATTTTCTAACACTAATTACAGAGTGTTAAAACCAACAACTGTCTAATATAATCATTCTCGTTAGAATTTTTGCCATTTTCAGTAATAAAGATCAGATGAGGAGCAACATACCAAAACGGCCTCTGTCCATTTTTTCTAAAACTCATTTTAAAGCGCCATCTGGTGGAAGATATACGTACACACATTCCTACACTGTCAACCTACTAATATGCAGCCAGGTGCTCTACCAGGCAATCTAAGTATCAGTGGTGCATACAGTGATGAAGCGAAGAGTTTTTTCTGGAGGGGCAAAAATGGTTAAATTCCCAACTGATTCACATCAAAATTCCCAAGTATCAAAATTTGCATTAGCTAAAAAATAACCTTTTGACTTGTTGAATTTTCCCAACTCCAGCAGAAGCTTGGGGACAAGCTGCCCCGTGTCCCCTTCATATGGTATGCACAACAGTATCACGTTATTTCGTTCTCCTGTCAAGTTTTGAAAAGTGGACAAAGGCCGTTTTGGAATATCGCTCCTCATAATACAAGGAGATCCAAAAGTTAGTACACAATGTGAATGAACTTTCCTTAGAAATTGTGAAATAAAACTTTTGGACCCCCTGTTATATTATATATGATGCGGTCGGTGAAAACATAACCTACGTCGGGGAAAATTGGCCCAATAGAAGCGAATGAAGTTTGCAAGGACAAAATTGTCATTTCAAGAAAAACACGTTTGAAGTTTTCGGACAATACAATAAAAAATCGATTTCACAGCTTCTACCCAATCGATTCAGCAGAAAGTTGAATATGATGTTTCCAAAAGACAGATGAAGCAATTCTGAAAGGTCTATACAATATTCACATGAAGGTGGAGATGTCTGCAAATGAATGCTTCAGATTGTGAATCGATAACTATCGATGGATACGACTACCGATAGTTATCGATAATATCGATAGTAAAACCATTTCTAATAAGAACAAAACAACAGACCGACTTAGGTTATGTAGGGCTGTGAATTTTATTTCGTCAAAACTGGGAAATATGCGCATAAAAAATTCCCTTATTCACGGAAAATATCCCCCCCCCCAAAAAAAAAAATCCATATGAATAATTAGAAATAATCAAAAATATTTTCTACCGATATGGGTATCGTTTTAAAAGTGTGATCAAACAGAAATCAAATGTCTTCAAATAAACTGATAAATTCAGAAATGGAACAATGTAATGCAAACTTTAACTCAAAAGGAAACAAACTAGGTTAGGAGACTTGTCATTTCCTAGAAATATTGCACTGATGTCAACCTTTCACCGAGGCTGTTAGGGTAGGCGTGCAAGAAAACCAGTAAACAAACATAGGGCACTGTTACGATAAAAGTATAGACTACAGCATGGACCATTTATCGAGCTGGTATTCACATTTTCAGTTTTCTCCTATTCTGTTCGTTGTGTAGAGAGCGCGAATTGCAAGAACGTTTTGAATCTAATAAAAATACTATACTTTCTGTATTTTGGATAAATATTCCTAAAAATAGACCATTTTAAGCAAATATTCCAAAATATTCCTCCAAAATTACCATATTATTCTGAAATATGCTTTTTATAGGGAAATATGCCATATCAAATGGGGCTCATTGTACTCACAATTCCTAGATTCATGAAGATAACCTCAATATGCTCGGTAAGTCACGTGCAACAAATACGCAAAAGCATAGGATTCACAGCCATTCATGTTTTCTGTCACAGCTCACTTTTACTTTGTTCGTCTCTTCTACATAAAACAACGCATCACAGAGGTAGAATACGCATTGTACATTGCTGCCAAACGTCTCTAGAATGTTTCCGTTATAACCTGGAGATCGAGTTTTTTCGACTTCACCCCTTAATTTTGCTGCAGCGAAAAATTACGTTTTTCGACACAGGTCATGTTTTCACAGACCGCATCACATACGATCATACACATATGAGACACGTTTTTGGGTAACAGATATGTTCACTCCAGTAAGAGACTTCCATAAGTTGGGCACCCACACTTCTCAATACGTACACTGTGATGTTATAACAAAATAATTTGCAAAATCTCCGCAACTGCGTTACCCTTGCACTGAGCAAACAACTAACTCATTTCTCCTACTTTTGAAATTACAAGTTTAAATTATACTCGTTTGTGGTTTACGACTGTTTCTATTCTATTCAGTAACGCATCAAAACTCGACAGAGTATACTACGATACACGTAATAACGATTAAAACAACGAATGCACATCAACGAATGCATGTTAAAGATTCTATAATGGTAAATGAACCTCCGTTCCGCCGAATGTTCTGAACATTCGCACATATTGTTACTTTCTTAAAACTGAAAAAAAAAAAAGTGTAAAACAAAAATTAAAATAACAAATGTTAAAAGCGATACAAGATCCGTTTATCGGTCTGAAAACGGGAAATTCGAGCAAATTAGGTTTGTGTTGTGTGCCTCAATAGTTCAGCAGCGTAGGAGACTGGGCCTCGTTTCTCATCTAGGCCAGTTCATCGTACGCCACCGGTACAAGTAAATATCCATATTCCTAATATACTCGGAATAATAATGAACGTACACACGTATGAAAGTACACGAGAAGGAAAAAAAATATCTATAATATAATAAATTGAAAGTAGATATATGTAGTCTTGGAATCTTCTCCGCGCGGCGTGTACTCGCAGACTACCCTAGCTCGAGAAGGTTGAATTTTTTTCTCCCCCCGTCCTCTTTCATCCTTTCTTTTTCTTTTTTTTTTTTCCATCATCTAAATTTCCATTAAAAAGAAAAACACACATACGGAACGAACTATACCATGCACTTGTGAACACGATTCGCGAAGGAAATTTGCCACGTTCAAATTTGGCTTTATCGCGAAAGCTACACGCCACACAGATTCAGTTATGTACGTATACAGTTTTGTTCACAGTGCCGGGGATAAGAAAACTAAAGAGAAAAATCGCGAGTAAAACTTTTAATACGAAAATTCGACGCGCGAAAACGTTATTTTACAGAATCGCTGGCTGCATTACGAAGAAAGAGGTTAAGCACAAAAAATACTGCTAGATCAAAAATATCATCTTGCAACAATTTTTAATATCGTCGAATTCGACTAACCTCGACATGCGGTTATTTCTATATAATTTACTTAATGTCTGTCGAGGTGAAGGTTTTAATCATTCCGAGGGTTGAAATAACACGAATGGCGGTTTCTTTTTTGCCGTCTGTATTCGATTCAAACGATTACATATTTTTTTCTTTTTCTATTTTGTCGAAGAAATTCCGAGCATCGAACTCGCTATTGGCACGTTTTCCAAATGCAGGTTCAATTTTCAGAGATTGTCACCAACCACGTTGCATGCAGAATCCACTCAATCATTGAGCATGACTCAAAAAATGAATGAAATTAAATTCGTATGTACATACACTTAGGAATATATATAAATTATTAATAATAATTATACGATAACGATACAAAAGGCAGTGTAACAGAAACACTCTGTCGAAATAATTCAGTAATAAAAATTAATTAAATTATGACTTTTCGCGTAACACTGTGCTCTAGGCATGTTGTTTCATTGTAACTTTTTATCGTGCGAGTTGGTTCTGCTAAGGACAAGAAAGTGAGCAATAGGTAGAAGATAAAAAGGGGGAGCCCGCAGTGCATTTTCATCATTTGGCTCCATTGTTACGTTACACTCATTTTCAACTGTGACCTGGAATCATGAAATGTGCCTCTCATGCAAAAACAGGTTTTTGAGATAAAGGAGTAATAAAGATGGGATGTTGGTGGTGGTGCGTTTACGCGTTGCTGTGACAACCGCGTTCCGAATTCTTGTTCTCTGTCATTCCCCCAGGCCCGTTTCACACAACGCCAGGTAAACGGATGTTCTTACACTTTTGACGTAATTTTTAAATGCAGTTTGCGGAAAAACTAATGATGATAGGAAGCTGCGAGTTGTTTCATTCAAAATACCGTGACTTTTTCTATAAAAATTGTCAAAAACGTGAAAAATGAATGTTTGATACCAGAGGCACATTTCACCATTCCCGGTCACAATTGATAAACGTTAAATTGTACGTCATATTCTTCATAGTAGTTTTAGAATTCTTAAATACTCCACCAATCCAGGACAAGAGAGTGAACAATAGGCATGCAGAGTATGCAGAATGAAAAATATGGAGACTACAGTGTATTTTCATCATTTGGCTTCATTGTAACGTTGGACTTATTTTCGATTTAGAAACGTCAAATTACATATATTATGTAGAGAGTGACATAATATGCAAACGGCATATCTTTTAAGTCATCTCTGATCCCAAAAGTGATGAAAAATGTTCACGCTTCACGAAATTCCCTGCATTATGAGCCCCATTTCATTTTGTATAGCCTATTATGTATTTTCTATATTTGGGTAAACATATATATTTTATATTGATTTTACAGATTTTTACATATTAAGAAAAACGTATATTTTGGCCGATATTTGGGGTTAAAAATTCGCATATTTTATGCACATTTAGATTATTTTTTGTATATTATGTCGCGCTCTACATATGTATATATTATATTCTGCAAAATAGTTTTAGAATTCTCAAATAAATCCATTGGAAATGATTAATGTGTAACTCGTTTTCCAGTTTTATCCATTTTCATGTACTCCCGATATCCTATATAAAAGTAAACTTTATAATTTCCAGCTAGCATACCCTGGTGCTTACAATTCCTCAGTTCTACAATTGAATCTTCGTACCTTTACAGGGTTTATAAAAAGTTTTTCTCCTTTCTTTTCTTTCTTTCTTTCTTTTAGAAAACTGTAAAACACGTATAAAATAAATTATGGCGAAATAAAAAAATATATATATTTTGCTCAGTCATGCTCTCAGTTTCAGTCTCCATAAAATTTGACAGTCATCAATTAACCAACATAAATACTCCATAAATCGCCTAGATAACGCAAGTGAAACTTCAGTTTCCCTTTTCTCCCTTACTAGCTGAGTAGAATAGTAGCAGTATCAGGGGGGGGGGAGTCCTGAGCTGTACGACTTGAAAATGACTCTAAACCCTTATATCGTCGCATCTAAACTCTGATAATCCTATTTCTATTTGTGGCCAAAATAAGATCCAGGTAAAGCAGAGCGGTCACTAAGACTTTTTCTTAAAAACAAAATTAAAACAGTGACCAGAATTCACAAAAAAGTGACCTAAAAACGGATCAAAATTTCAACCGTTTTAGCCTCTTGAGTAACAATTTCTGTGGAACTGCGTACACAGTCGGAACAAAACTCTAGTTATATTACCTATTCTTTACCATGAAGCAGGCTCAACTCAAAATTCAAATATTCGAAGTGGAAAAAATAAAACTATTATGAACAAATTTGAAAAATAATGCATAGATTAGGAAACTTTTCAAACCCCGATTCATATTTCAAAAGAAACACTATGGTCCAAGAAATACTGATAATTATTGCTTCTTCAAAAATGTTCTCACTTTCTAATAGCACACTGTATTATCTAGTTCACTAATATTCAGCAAGTTTCAAATCTTTTCGACATCTTGAGCAAAATTAGGATCACATTTAACGTTTTTTGGTTTTAAGAATCTCAAAAATCTCAGAGCTGAAATTTCTGATTGACTTCAGTATTTTAAGTATACATATTCTGCCATAGCTAAATAGCTCTTTTGACAACACAACAAAAAATCAAACTCTCTTTCATAATAGTAGAAAGTTAAGTTTTCACCTTATCAGGCACAACTAATTCTTTAATAGGGGTAAGAGTTCAACTTTATAATTGTCAAACTTCGCAAAAGAAAAGTTAGATGGTTTCATAACACGCTTAAGAAGTGTTACATACAGTGAACACATTTCTGAATGCAAAATATAGATTATTCAATTCATTGGAAGATTGAAACCTTTCAGTCGTATTGGCGAATAATTGAGAAACTGCGTATAGGAATTCCAAATCAGCTTTGTGAGTTTTCTTCAATAAAAAAGAAGAATGAGTTTACACAATCTGCTACCTACGATTAATAGTTTCAGCTTCTCTTTTGGTAGGGAAACCCAACCTAATTGCAGGACTATGGCTCAATTATTATTTTTACTGGGTTTCTCAAAGTCAACCAACGAACTGAAATATTATGCTTTGGTATTTCTACAGACGGCAATATCAATATTTCTTGAATGATGCGGAAATTTGCTTCCCAATCCGGGTATTTATGAATAAAATAACTTGAAGCTGTAACAAATTTTACAGTTTCAAGGCAAATTTCATTAAGATCTTTTGAAAAACTATTATGGACTTTGCGTATGTTTCAAGTCCCGATAAACTTTTAGAACGCATGCCTTCTACTTTCTCATTGAAGGAACTAAACACTGACTTGTTAACACTGAGACCACCTGAGCCCAAAATTGACAAATTTTTAAGCGGCAAGTAAACCTTATATCCATAGCCGACCAAATGGATTGGAAACTGACCTTAGCTTCAACAGAACCTAAGAAAATTGTTTCTAAACGAGCAACTATCATCCTGTTCTTACTTTTAGACCAAAATCTAATACAGATTTGTAACTCCTTCTTATTAGTGACATTAGACGTTTCATCATACAGAAGAGAATAACAGGCATTAATTTTAATGACATCGTCAATTAGAAGCCTGTAAAAATATGGATCTTAAGCTTCTGTTATTAGGTATCGAGTTTCTATTTTATTTTAAGACATGGTTTCTATTTCTTGAGTTTTGAAAACATGGCGTTGAATAGAGAAGTTATATCGTCACAGGATCGCAAACTGAGATTACGTGCAACTACTTTCAGCACCCACCGGATTTCAGCTCTGGTTGTAGTATCATTATGACAGAAAAGCTGGATACCACGAGTAATTGCAACACTTCTTGAAGGAAACACAGCATCTGATACCATCAAAGCTGATATGCTTACATGAAGTGATATGACCTGAATTTCCAGTTCAAAGTTTGAAAGTTGAACGACAACATAAGTTTAATGTATTAGAGGAGGAAAATGAAAAAGATAATGACCATATTTTCGAAAAAATGATCAAAAATTACTTAAGATGGAAACAATGACCAAGTGGCCGACCTGGTAATGTATACAGCAGTGTTGACAACATTTTTTAATAAGAGTTTGTGCTGACAGTGTATAGTGGGGGAAATGGGGAATAAAATAGGTGACTCATGAGCAAACAATTTTTTTAATTCATAGGAAATTGACACAAAAACTAGCTCTTCAGAACCTAATAGAGGATTATCCTCAACCTTACCCCAATACCTACGCCACTGAACATAAAAAATATCTTGACAAGGGTTTTATTCCAGAGAACGAAGTTAGAGGACAGAAACTGCCCATAAACAGGAGAGTATCAACATACAAAAGAGTAAAAGAAGGATGACGTGACTAAAAAGCGATACTAACCAAGAGTCAGTTATCAAGTCCATTAGCTCCAGAGAGGAGCATACATATGTAGCATTGCTACTCGTATTGCAACCAGTTAAATAATAAGAACAAATAGATCAAAATATTAACTTCAAAATTATTCAGATTGCCATTTCTTATAATTTGATGATTAGGGATATTTTTCTGATTTCCGGATGGTCCAAAGATCATATGATCTCAAATTGACTCGATTGTATAAACTTGAAATCTAAAGATTATAAAAATCAGAGCGATCAAAAGATCGGAATGAGATCTGTTTTTGCTTTAAAATTATTTTTTTATTTTACGATTGGGATCTTTTTCAATTTTTTAAACGTCGCACTCTGTAATTTTAAATTACTTATATTAGCGGTCTTGTCCATTTAATTGCGACATTGAGAAACATTTCAGATTTACCATGCCCCTACAAAATCGATAAAATAATTATGTCGTTATTTCAAAAACATTTATTTCATTTCGACCAAAAAATACTAACTATGAAGAACGAAGAAAACTACTATCAGTAAACGGCATATTCTCAACTACCATCCCAATTATGGGTTTCAAGGTCACTGAATTCATATTAACATCAGTTTGACATTCAATCAGTAACAGGGACATTGGTGGATGAAAAAGGAAAAATATTTACGTGAAATACTTCGCGCATATCAGACATTTAGATTCACCAGGTTGCTGACGAGTTCGTTTTTGCAAATTTTGTTCACCTTACATCCAGAACTGTAGCACCGGGAGAAGCAAATGTAGAAAAAATTTTCATAGAGTGCTTTACAGGTTTCAAATATCATAATTACAAAGTCGCTCGGTTCATTTCAGGTGTTAATTTAAGATCAAATTAGCTGGATTCTCATTCCCAGGACACGAAGGACACTAAATGTCCGCATCAGAGGATTTGCGATTATGGTATAGCGGAGCAACATTAACACTAACATGGAGACTGATGTTCAAGCACTTGCCCTTTTTGTGACAAAATATTCGTTCGATATGCGAGAAATAAGAATACGAAAGAACACACCGCACGCAAAACAATTACCTGAAATAAATCCCAATCACAAAAATTATGAAGAAAAATAGAAGCGTAGTAATTCGTCACGGTTGGCGGAAATAAAATGAAAAAATAATAATAATCACGCCAAAACACACGAACACGAGTAAAAAATCACAGCTGCTGAAGCACAATCGCAAACATAGGCTTTGCCGAGGAGGGGTTGTAAATACGTGCAAGTGTCATCTTGCAATTATAAGATATTTTAGCAAAAAGAAAAAAAAGTTCTTTCTTGAGAAAGCGAACCCATTTTTTGAAATTTTCTTACCTCCTCTTAGAAAATTTAACGACGCCCATGAACTTATCGTTAGTTGTTTTTGATTTTGGACAAACATGGGCTAAGACTAAGCGCGTAGTAATTTGTTACATTCGCTGTTAACACGGAGAGAGGGTTGTGACCAATAGATGAGCGATGCAAAGAGTTCGGTGGATTTTAATTTCCTATATTGTCACCCAGATAATTCATTCAAGTTAAATCGCGAACACAATTTACAGTTACCTCTGAATTTAAATCAGCGATTACATCAAACTGAGCACGCTCCTTCTCTGTCTTCGTCCATGTTTCCTCGCGCTCTCTTCCAGAAACCCGATGCGCTGAACCCCGCCAGTTACCCACTACGTAGACAGAGAGTTCTGATTGGCTGAATGACAGTTTATGGACGAGCCAATCAGAACGCTTCGTTTACGGGGCGGGTAACTGGTAACCCTCTAGTTACCCACGTAGCCCTGCAGTTACCCGTCAGTTACCCAGGTAACTGAAGGGTTACAAAAGGGTAACTTTTCCACGGATAACTGGCGGGTTTTGGGGCATCGGGAATACCAGGAATTCGTTAATAGGAAGCGTATATCACTTCAATAAACCTAACCGTTTCATTACATAGTAAGTGATTATAGTAAATCAAAAATTCAGCGGACTATAAATAAGAACAGCTGCTTTATTTACGCACAGCGAAGAAGGTACTCGGAGAACTATTACTAATAATAACGTTAAAATGATAATTACAAAATATGAAAACGAAACAAACAGTAAGGAACTCCAACAAGAAAAGTTGAATTCGCAGAATTATTATCAACGTATAAATCGCAGATATTTCCGAAAGCGAGTAACGGAGATACGTCGACAAATTCATAATTAATCGCTTAAGGATAATCAACTAAATAATATAAATCAATGCTTACATTAGATAAACATGATAGGCAGAAAAAAAACCTGATGCAACTATAAGTAATTGTAAAATACTGTAGACTTTACCAATTTTGCATCATATTACATTTTGTTTTCCAATTTATTATTTATTTTTCCCATTCTTCAATTTATCTCTTATTCGTCTTCCTCCGAGTTGTTTTTTGTTCATTTTGGATTTCGTATTATTTTTATTTTTTGGTAAGCAGCGAGAAAAGCGTAATTTCGTTAATTAAGTGTTCACAATTGCATGGCATGCACGTGACATCAGAAAATGACTGGGATTATTTCGAGGCATAAATGGATTTGGAAGCAAAGGTAAATTATTACCTGCTGGATGATATGGCAGTCCGAAGCTAGGGTAGCCTGAGTATGCTCCGCGGTTTGTGGCGTATGCTGCATAGGCTGCGGCTGGAAAACCTGCACAGAATGGAAACAAAAACCAAGGATTAATACAGTACAGTCGAATGGAAACACGGTTTTTAAAATACTGAGAAGCTTACAAGAAATGGGTAGTCGATTCCTCTTGCACAAAAATCGAATTTAAAAAAGTCACCTCAGTGGCGCGTTGCGTGGAATAATACCAACCTAATTCCAAATCACATCAGAAGCCAGTTGAGAGGGGGGGGGAGAAGAGGGGAACTTGGAATATTCATATCTTGGTCTCCACATTGCAGCTAACCAACAGAAAGAAGTCTCCTCATTTCGGTAGTAACACTTCACTCACACAGTGGACAAAGATTATCCAAGGTCTTCTGACCAATCCCCGTACTATACTCGCTCCGCTCATGACATCCTCTACGTCTCACATTCTGACTGTCTTCCATCCACCTGCCAGCCTACTTTGGGTCCAGTTTTTTTTCCAGCAGGAAGGCAATAAAGAGAGGCCAAGTTCCTAATACAAGCCGAACAGATCTTGACTCCTTATAGTGTCTATTTAGCACCAAGACGAGGACTCGACTTGAAATGCGCAAAGCTAAAAAGATCTAGGAAGACTTCCGGATAGTGGATTTTAGCTCCAAGAACAACTAAGCGAGTCGGGTCTGCTTCAGTCTGACTGCCTGCCTATCTGCCAAACTTGACCAGTCAACAAGTCTTATAGGGTCTTAATGAGCAAAACGCGTCTTAACGAGTCTTATTTCACGCGGGTACTAAGTCCTCAGACAGTCTGAACGAGTTGTACGCCGTCTTAAGAACGTCTAAATGAATTTGAAAAGAGTCTGCGCGAATTTTCAAAAGTTTAAACAAGTTCGGAAAGGGTCTGGAGTGTGCCTTGAAGCAGCCCAAATGAGTGTGAGTGAGTTTTGAAACAGTCCAAAGGAGTCTGAATGAGTTGTAAAAAAGTGTGAATCAATCTTAATAGGCCATGCGGCCATAACCGAACTGAATGAATCTTCGCGAGAGTTACGAAAATCTCAATGATTCTGAAGAGAGTCTGAATGAATCTTAGATGTCTTAAATTGGTTTTACGAGAGTCTTTTATTTTATTTTACTTAATTATTATCGAGCAACGGAGCTACACTCTCGGGCTATGGGCTCGGAAAAGGTTATTGTCTACATGTCGCAGAGGTATCTAACAGCGGAAAGGTAGGTGAGGGTGTTGTTTATGGTGGATTTACATTCGAATCGGCGACTTCGGGCCAACATATTTTGTCGGAAGCGGTTTTGACAACACAACACAGCTACACAATGTCGCCGACATCCTCCTGAAACCGGCGCTTGTCAGTTCGGGGAAAAGCTGTCCGCGACCAAGTTGAAAAGGAATATAAATCCGTAGTTGTCGCCGACATTTAAAAGTTTGTTCGCGACATGTCATTGACTCGAATGTAATTTCACCATTATGTGCTTGTGGGAGTTGGAGAGAGCCAAAATTCGACTATCGAGGACGTGCTGAGAGTTACGAAGGCAGGTGAGGGAGGGGTATAAGAAAAGGAGGTCCACGGTGAGAGGATCCTCATGTTCACAGCGTGGGCAGTTGAGGGGATAAAGGTTAGTAAGAAAATGCGTGTGTGTAAGGTGTGTATGTCCAATCCTTAGGCGGGTGACGATAACTTCCTCGCGGCGGGAGGAACGATTGGACGTTGACCAGGGGACAAGTGTGAGCTTGATTTGTGCGAGCTTGTTGTGCCGAGAGGCTCTATGTCGCCATTCTTTGATCCACTTACGCAAAACTGACTAGCGAATGGCGGAAGTGAGATCTGTTGAGGTAACGAGTCATATGTGGGAGCTGTGTTGCTTGATCAACTGCCTCATTTCCTGGGATTCCAATATGGTTTCCGATCCAGATGAGTGAAATGCTCTTGGTGGTGAAGGCAGTGGCAGATCTATGAGGAGGGGGGATCGGATACCCCCTTTGGACCGAAGAATAAGAAAACACATTGCGAAAGCACAGTTTTTCTCCTGTTTTTGAGTATCTGCAACACTACAGTCAACAATGTTCATTTTGAAACGATTTAATCACATTACGAAACTCGTCTTCAGAAACTATTTAAAATCACATTCATTGATTTTTTAGGGGGCGGAGGTGGAAAAAGTTTTATTTTCAAAACACCCTCCTTGGAAAATTTCTAGACCCGCCGCTGGGTGAAGGAAATGAGATGGAGAGTGAGATGGATGCGCTGGACGAGAGCGTGCGTTGAAAGGCGATCAGAAATACACCTTAAGGAAAAAAGTGAATCTGAGAGGACCAGATAGTGGGTGCGGGTGGGTGGATCTTCGTGCGAGGAGATCGTGACTAGGCACTGTAGGATAGCACGGAGATCGGCTGTGTAGATGGAAGCTGTGTTTTTCAGTCGGAAGGAGTGTACTAGACTATCTATGGAGTAGGCGCACGGGTGCGTCGGTTGTACTTTGAACCATCACTGAAGCATAGGATACGGTCAGGAAAGCGGTCTAGAACTTCTCGCAAATGTGTCCGATAAACTTGGGAGGGTGTAGATTTTTTAGGAAATCCTGTAAGTTCAAAACTGCATGGCGGAAGGTTCAACAACCAGGGTGGGGGTGATGTATGGATTGTTGGTAGTGAATTATAAGAAAAGGTACGGGACAGTATCCCTTTAAAGCGTGAACGTAAGTGCAATGAGGATTTAGGAACAGGGATGTAGTTTGAAGGGTTAAAGAGATACTCATGGGCAGGAAGATTAGGGTTGTGTGCTATCGTAACGAGAAGTCTGGCAGTGAGTTGCATTCGGCAGTAAGAGAGATGAGGAATTCCAGCATCGGTACACATACTGAAAGCTGAGCTAGTGCGAAAGGCGCCAATGGCGATACGTAAACCCGCATTTTGAACATTGTTAAGATGCTTCAAGTATGAGAGAGGGCAAGTCCACATATGGGTGATCCGTAATCCATGATAGATCGGATCACAGTCTGGTATAACTGAATGAGTAGTCTTCTGCTACATCCTTTGGGAGGATGTGAGAGGCACTTCAGAACATTGAGTGAGCGCATACATTTGGCTTTTATGCGTTTCGTATGAGGTAACCAGGAGAGGCGAGCGTCAAGATAGAGGCCGAGAAATTCGACTGAATTGGAGCGAGGTATCGATTATGAGTTGAGCAGAAGAGGTGAGAAAGTTAGATTGTTTGTCCGATGCTGGAACATCACGAATTCTGTTTTGCTTGGCGATATATGGAATCCGTGTCTAGAGGACCGTGTTTCAATTAGTTTTATGTTTTCTTGGAATAGTCTATGGGCACGTTGTGAGTTTTTGGATTTGAGGTGTGCTGAAGTCATCGGCAAATAGTATTAGTATAAGAGGGAAACGAACCTGGAGAGTGATCTCATTAATAGCAATCAAGAACAAGGTTACCCTGAGGACTCTGAGCCTTGCGGGACTCCAATGACGAGCGATCGGGGGCAGGAAAGATGTCCTACCACACGTACCCTGAAGAAACGGTTTCGCGGGAAGCTTTATAGGATTAAAAGAAGGTGTCCGCGTAAACCGTATCTGAATGGGTCATAACGTCATAACCGAGGCTATTCTGACTTGATATCATCCCCCCTCCCCATTCCTCTGCTACAACCGAAGAAAAACTACGGAACTCAGACAAATACTCAGTGAATAGGCAGCAAAACAGGTACACAGCCGGGGGCGTAGTGAGGTAAATGGTATTGGGCGAGGAGGACAGACGGACTTCTCAACTGAAACACTTATTAACACCAACTTCACAATGGGAGTAAGCGAAAAAAATATTTGCGTTATTTTTCTAACGAACTGGGTAGTGAAAATGAGCAAAACTAGGGTTTTTCCGCACGTTTGCCGTCAGATTTGACATACACGGGCTTCTAATATAAAAAAATAGATTGATACTCAATATTCACTTCCGTCGGTGGCTTACCAGAGCATTAGATCCAGATTTTACTCACCGAACTGAATTCAACAAACGTGAACATCTGTGAAAAAACTACAACCTTACGGAATGCGTTCGATAAAAACCTGCCGAGCGGGATTCAAAAATTGCTTTCAAAATTTAATCGCATGACTTTGAAACCTATAAGCTGAATACGATCTGTACACGTATAATGACCATTATTCAATTAGAATCCTTATAGTGGGACCAGAACCCAATTTAGTGGAACCCCAATAGATTGGATTCGGAAATTCTCTTCAAAATAAAAGTCAGCGCCCGCGAAACCTTGCATATCGACTCGACTACTATAACTTCTTTCATTTCCGTTACCTATCAACCTACTTTCTAGAACCCCTTAATATCCCCCCTTACACCAGTCACTTATATTATGAAAACAAGCAAATTGGTGTTACATAACAATATAATCTATCAAAATTTATATGTTCCTAGCACCCTAAATTGTCGAGAAAAAAATGATTCTCTAATAAAAGTCAAAAATTTTATGTAATTTCAATACGAGTATTTTCCCATAAGAAGAGAACAAGTTGAGGGACAACCTGTTAATATTTTCCCATCGAGCTAGAATTTTTAGGGCTTTACCTTCATATCAAGAGGAACAGTAATCGTACACATTCATAGACGCTTTCAAGGAGTTAAATTTTGAGAATAATTTAAAAAAAATTTTTTTTTCAGAAAAATTCTCCTATAACCTCAAGAATTTTCCTCGTTTTCCTCGTAAATCGCACTTTGTATCATCTTTTTTTTTTCAAAGGGTCAATACCATCGAAGAACAACAGAATCGGGCCTGGGACCGATACTCATTCGTCATTGAAATTTAAAAGTTCGAAAATTTCTCGCACCCTAGTAAATAAATAAGTTATAGAAATTGGGTATAAATTTTACTTCCATTTCGAAGTGCTGAACATAATTGGGGCACCATTTCTCCAGTCCTTACCGCCTTCAACTTGCGGTGCAAATAGCGGTACAAGGGAGATCAACTAAATTCAGGAAGATGAATACACATTCAACTCAAAGTGTACACAATTTTTGCCTCTATTCTGGAGTATTTAACTTATTTTGAGGAAAGGGGTTACAATTTCTCCAGCCCTCTAAACTTGTAGGTCGCGTGGAAGTCACAGACATTCGGAGAAGTAGACACCGAAATTACACACATTAATACGGCCCAAATTCTTGCCACTATTTTGGACTCTTTAACTTATTTTGAGGAAGTGGGTTACCATTTCTCCAGCCCTCCAACCTTGTAGGTCGCGTGGAAGTCACAAACATTCGGAGAAGTGGTCACCCAAACTACACAAATTTAATCGGCCCAAATTCTTGCCTCTATTCTGGAGTGTTCAGCTTAGTTTGAGGAAGAGGGTTACCATTTCCGTATAGTCGCCAAATTTGCAATGTGAGCGACGATACGGAGAAATTCACACTAATTCGAGGCTGGATACACAAATTACACAAACTGTACACAAATTGGCTTCATTAGGCATCAGTATTTTCGGCTTGTGGGGGGAGGGCATAGACCAAACATACAATTTTTCCTTCACATTTCTTTACGTGGAACATCCAATTCTTTTTCTTGACGCTGAAATACGGTTAAAGTGTGAAAAATAGAAAAATAGCACCTGACAGTGTTGCCAACAACAATCCAATGAAAGAACGATGTGCGGTTTTCTTCTGTCAGTTTTTTTTTTTTACGACGCACGAATTCAATTTTTTCGCAGATAGGCGTCTTTGAAAAGAGAATCCCTAAACGCCTTCGCTGAACGAGTGTCGATTGCAGAAAATCTCAGAAGTATATTTGCTCGGCCCGCTGAATCAACTCGGTCGCCGAGATTTTTGTTCGCGCTGCCGAGTTAAGAGTTGCCGCAGCGCCGCGCCCGCAACTCACTTCGAAACCCATAAATACCGAAACTCACGCTCGCATCGCCGCATCCCGGCAAAACTTTCTCGTTTTCGAAAACGAAAACGAAAAAGAAAAACTGCTTTCGCTTCGCGAAAGCAGTACCGACTTTTCGGCCTTCGGCCGAAAAGCACTCGGAACTCGCTTCGCTCGTTCCTCGCAGTAGTAGCGAAAAGTACTCGGAACTCGCTTCGCTCGTTCCTCGCGAAATCAAGACACTGTCGACACGTTTTAAGTCGTTAACGTTTTAAAAAACGCAAATGTCGACAAGGACTAGTGGTATTCGGCCGAAATGTTTAAGGCCATTCACGTTTTAAAAAACGCAACTCTCGACAGAGAATAGTATTATAAAAAAAAATATAAAACTACCCGGCTATCAAAATTAGAGTTCGTATAAATTTGAAATCGATACATTCAAGGCGGAAACGTGTAAGACCGAAACATTTGTATAATACAACAAAACTACGCGGCTATCAAAATTTGATTTCGTATAAATTAAATCCCAAACAACATCGAGTACATAAGTCGCCTTGCGCTTCTTATGCTGAACTTAAATTGAGGAAACTCGTGAACGACTCAACCGATTGTCATCAAACTTTCATATGTTTTAAAACAATCTCGAATCTACCTGAGTACTTTGCGCTTCATTTTCGGCGAACGTACACGACCGCGAAAAGAACGAAGTGACATTGAAAATAACAAAACCAAAAACGAGCTGGCGAATGAATTAAACCCCTTCCGAAAATCAAAATTAAAGGTGAGGAGGACTGATATAAGTATACGGTGAAGAGCGGGAGAAGGATCGAAAAAGTCAGACGAAAAAACTTTATCCCCGGTAACGCGCGTTACAAAAGCTGATTTTTAAAATTGAACCATTATCAAATAATCCTTTATTTTATTCAATTAATTATTCGTGATTAATCGATATTCGTAATTAATAGATCATTTACAATTAATAGATTATTGGTGATTAACTAGTCACACGTAATTAATCATTCCATTCAATTGATCGGTAGTTTCTAACGTAATAACACAAAATATTACAGACCAGGAAAGGAAATTTGACTTTTTCTTCTTACCTTCATACGTATTTTGCTGACAGAAAAAAGTTATCAAAGAATCCCTCTTCCCCTTCAAATTTTTATCACGAGCAGTGGGGTAAATTTGAAGTGAAAACTATCCATCAACAAAGCTTCGGAACCGCGATAAAAAATAGTCCATATCCATTTTCCGTTCCAGGACAAAACAAATTTTCCCATGTTAACACGGAACAATCAATTTCCAAAATAATTTGACGCCTTCTACGAGCACAAAAAAAAAGGAAAACAATCAATCCAAAAAATACGCTTTTTACAAAACCAAAAATCAAAACCCAAAAGACTCGGGTTTCCACTAAAAAGTTTTATCCCAGTATCTCCCCGCCCGAGAAAAATTTTCTTCCGATAAGATTTCCAAGAGGAAAATTGCGAAATTACGTCCTTTCTTAGTATTTTAAGAATTGCAGGATTGAATTGCCGTCCATACGCCGAAATTAACGATTAAATGAAAGCCTCCCAACCTACCGCGAAAATAACTTACTTAACTACATATAATAACTCTTTTTACTCTCCGAGAGTATCATCAGTTCATCTTGGCAAATATCAACACAGATCTTCGAGGAACTTGACCATTAAATGTACCGACATTTTCCTCGTAGAATATTGTGAGATTTGTGACTATTATAACAAAATTCCCGAGAAGAGGGATCAAAATTCATATATGGGGTCCCTTTTCTAGGACGTCTCTCTTGTTGGTTACGACACTCTGTCGGGGAGGTGTTGATATGACATAACCCCTTGTTGCTGCCCGCAAGATGTACAGTCTGTCCGTGGACTCGATTTCAACCGAATGACGATTAGAAAGTACCGAGACTATATAGTTCTCTAAATTTTTCCCCTATGACCCGCCCCCTCCTAATTTTATTTTTCGTGTGAAATTTCAGGGCACGTGTCATATAGACCTACTCCATACGTCCATATTACTTCGCAACAGTACGGGGCATCCGTCAGAAATGACGAGGGAGGGGGTCAAAGATATAGGATTTGACAAGAAATGCTAAAAATATTTCCTTACAGCGTTCAAGTCAGTTTTATTGGAACTGCCAGCGCGAAAGAGTCGCCCTCTACAATTTTAGGCACGTGAAAAAAAGGAACTACTGAAACCCTACAGATTTTAGAAAAATTCATCAGATTGAAACTAAAATGGTCTCAATGGAAGGGAAATTTTATGTACCACAAATTTAGTTCTATTCATTTTTTCGATAAACGCTTTCGTTTTCTGAGATTTCTTCATACGCCTATAAATGAAATATTCCCCACGATCAGGGCTTCAAGGTAAACAACAGCGTGCCAACGCTTTGAGCAGCCCCAATGGAGACTGTATTATCTATTGACAAAACATACATCAATGTAGGTATGAGTTTCAACTCGAGCTCTATAAGCCCCAAAATATAACTTTTTGAAAAAATTTGAAATGCCTTTTCCAATTATTAGATTGCGTTTTTGATAACATCTACACGTCTCTTGATCCTAATAACTCAAAAACAGTTCGAACAAAATGCGAACAGATCCAAACACTTCGGCTTCATATGGAGCAAGTTGAAGCAAAATTACAGTTTAATTTTTTGCGTGTACTGACGAGCCTAACATTTTCAAAAAACCGGGCAAAGCAAAAAGAGAAGTAGTCCTCAAGACTAGCCAAGACTGTTGAACTGTCAATTTTCATGCAAGGATCTTTTATTAAACTCTTTCCAAACTTTTGCTGGGAACTCTCTAAGGCTTTTCCAAACTTATCTTCGAAACTCCCTGAAAACGTACTACATTGTTCCCTAGATCCACACAACCCCAAAAAGGATGATGCCTACCGTTTATGCTAAGCTGCTTCATCATTGTATAAACATTCACCCCTAAGAAATCAATCACCGCTCTAAGGTGATTGTGACCGTTCCGAAAATTTTCATGAGACTGCAAACGTCTTTAATGCCGCTCTAAAGTCAAGTAAGGGTCAGTCAAGTTTGCCCATTTTAAATAGTTTTGTGAGATTGCCAACATCTTCATCACCGCTAAGGTCAAGTTAGGGTCACAGTAGGTTTAACGATTTCGAAAAGCTTCTGTCGAACTGCCTACGTTTATGTAGCCGCATTAAGGTCCACTAAGGATTGATCAGGTTTGACCTTATTGAAAAGTTTCGGTCGAATTGCCTACGTTTATATAGCCGCATTATATTGCACCCGGGGCGGAGACTTTTGTGTCGCGCTTACGACATGTCAGATTTTTTTTTTTGCAACATGCCAACTTTTTTGCGACATGCCAAAACTTTGTCGACCCTTCGAAAAAAGCTTTTCTTCTCAATTTTTTAAATCGCAGTGAAATAAAAAGAAAACCACTTTTAAGGGTGAACAGCGACACTTACTGGAATGTTACACAACTATATCTAGGTGAATTTAGCATTTGATGTAAAATTTCAACTTCTGGCAAACTAAAGGTGCGTCCACCATTGTTGGGCTCTCCTGCTTACCTATTGAGGATTTACGTCACAGGGATACGGGAAGGGGCACTCAAAGACTAACGCAGGGGAAGCTTACAAATACCAACTAAGTCGAAATACAACCTAGCCGTTTATCGCTGAAATTAATGCCACTTGATGTGGTTTCCTCTCCGTCGTTGTGACCAAATGGGCACGGGCCTGGTTCCGCCTAATCTATAGCTCAGCGATGCATATACAAATGTACAGGACACAGGGGGCTGGAGTCTTTGCCCCCTATTTGATGCCACAGTCCACCTCAGAATCCGAGCAGGATGTAACGGGCACAATAAAATTGATGCCCGTCAGTCTCATACAGAGAGTGAGGGCTTCGTTACAACATAAGACTAAAAGAACGCTGTAGGAATTTACTACGCCATCTAATGTGCCAAGGGTAGCCTAGAAAGGGAGGTTCAAACTCGGCCCCTAAGATAGAGAGTCTAAAAATCTCAGAGTGCCTCGGAAACCCGGAGGTGCCCCTAAAGGAGACGATTCCAGAACACTGCTTTGGAGAACCAAGCCATGACCTAGAATGCCCTTGGTCTACCTTGAACTATCGAATAAGTCCACTGAGCGAGGAGATCAAGGTGACGAACTCAAGATGGACGAACCAAAGATGCAAACCAAGGGGGAATTTTTATCCATAATCTGTCCAAAAGATAAACTTGCTCTGTTAGTTGCCGAGATCAAAGCTAGAGGAGCTAAGGGGAGCCAGGTACTAAAGAAAAGAGAGTCGCAACTTGCATTAGCCTAAGTAATTGACCAAAACAAATCAACCACTCACTTCAATTTCCACGACGTTCCACGTTCATATTGAGATTGGACATCGCGATTGCGGTAGATTTTTAAATTAAAATTAAAATAGAATAATTATGTACGTAAAATGATGGTGTTACTTCATTCCGTGGGTTCAGATTAAACAAAAAATGTAGGGGTGATCTTTACATTATATTTTCGTTATTTGTTACTGTACATGGAAAAATACTATTTTTTGGAATTTTCAAGGGGATTGGGGTCCAGCCCCCCTTTACGATTGAAATTTTGCAACATGTGGGGAAAATCTAAATCTCCGCCCATGAGGTCCACTAAGGGTTGATTAGGTTTAACTTTTCTGAAAAGCTTTTGTGGGAATGTCAACGTTTTTATCACCGCTTTAGGGTCAAGTTTGGATCTGTCAGGTTTGATAATTTTGATGAATCTCTACTGCCTTGCCATCGTTTCAATCACCGCTTCAAGGTAGAGGCATAACTAGACAAGGAGGGGCGAGCCAATCCTGAAAATCCGCCGGTCCAAGTCTGGCCCACCCATACAGAAAAAACTTGAACACATCACATTTAAACATCTAAGCATATTTGAATACTGAATCTTAGACGCTAAGGCGAGATGCAAATTCAAGGTAATTAAATTTTTAGCATGTATTAGATTAAAAGAAATTTAAAGAAGAAAAATAACTGATATCCAAATCATTTAAAATCTTCAATTTAATAAATATAGGAACTACTTGAAATGAGGTGAAGAGTTATTCCTCAAGATGGTGGAAGTACATAGTACTTAAAACGAATCAACGTTGAGATCCTTTTTCCTGGACATAGTCGGCTTGGGCAGTATCTATTTAGAGAAAACGTGAATGCAAGGAAGTCTATAAAACGAGCCTAAAATGTTCTAGTATTAGGTCCTCTTTTCTCAATTAAACGTGATCCGAATCAACACAGGAAAAAAATAATCATCATCAAATGTCCTTATCCAAGCATTGATATTTTATGGATTTTAATAATTTTGCAGACATTTTACTAAACATCATAATACTCGTAAAGTAGTGTTATTGTAGTTAGTGTTCAGGGTTCTCTTTTCTAATTTTACTCTCAACCCGAGCCCTGGAATCCGCCCTTTTGAGCATTACTTCAGTGATGTCGGGGAGGCTATTAAAGCTGTCTTAGCCCTTTTCTCTTGTGGCCAAAAAATCGGCCTAGGTCGAAATCTGGCGAGCTGCAATGTGGGCTTGAACCCGGGACCTCCGGATTCCCAGATCAACGCACTATCCACTCGGCCAACCACACCTCTGAGGGTTATACTACGTGTAAATAAAAATAATCTGCACGAGGAACATGGCAATTCAACTATTAGAATAGCCCTTTCCTCTCCCCAGGGGCTTGAGAGTCAAAAGAAGATGAGAGAATATAGCCCACCTAAAGATTGTTGTGGACGTATTTTTGAGCAATTTTGGTAACGTGACATAGAATGGTGGTCACTAGTTTCCTTCCGATGAGATACCGCTTGAAATACTGACGGTCACTATTTCTCGTTAAGTTGAAAACATCTGTTCTGGCGTTATATTTTATCCAGAACTTTATCTGCAAAGTGGAAGTTCATAAAGCTGGGAAATTCGAGTATTTTGCACATAATTTACAGCGCATTGAAATACAGCAGTTTTGGTGAGTTCTCACTAGACATTCTCCGTCGTAGATTACTTATTCTAAGTTTAAATTTGTTAGATATTACTATTCTCGAAAGTACGAGGATAGTGAGCTCGAGTGCGAAGCTCGATTGAGATTATGAAAAGGATGTAACTTTGAGAGTAGATATCGTTTGTGAAAATTGGTGCACAACTTATATGATGCTTGAACGTTGTCTCGCCAATGATAAACTGTTGTGACACCGTGAGGTTCTGAGATAGTCACAGTGGCAGGCTAATGTAAATGCAGTAGTAGCTATTCAGCTGGTCCTGGGTCTTGTTCGAGCAGCCATGAAATGGTTTGCGGTAGCACAATGACAGGGTACGGAGTTACGGCTCCAGACTGATCACTGCTCGTTACAGTTGGCATGGAAGGAGCTGCTTGTGCCTTCATGCTGGGAGCGGTCCTCAGTCTGACTTGACAACTTGGCACGGGAGATAGGCTGCGTTCTTACACTCCACTGGGTTTCTAACTTACAGCCGCACTGTCGGGCTGACTACCTGAAGTCAGCGTGTCGGACTGTCAAGTCAAGTGGGGATTATTCCGGCTAGTCAGGTCAAACTGGTGTCTTGCCAACTGAGTACCGTTGTGTTCGTGCTCATTTCACGTGTTGCGGCAACTATTAAGCTCCTCTCCTGGTGCGGGGGGGGGCGGACGGACGCGTTTTGCTGGTGAACGCAGTAGGCCGGTGGTGCTACAATCGATGCGTTCGGAGACACTGTTCAGAGTCGTTGCTGTTGCTGCAGTGGCAGTAGTCAATGACAGTTGAGCACCTGGCATTGGTTATTGAGGTTGCAGGGGCAGTGTGGTCAATGACAGTAGTGCACCTGGCACCAGAAGTATAAAGGGATTGTACACCCTGGAGTTGAACTTACCGAAAGGATGATTAGAGCGGAACTGAAGATAGACTGAGTACGTCTTTTGAGAGCTCTGGTTAAAGAGGCGTAGGCTTAGCTTAACTTAGCGGTAACCTGGTTTTAGAGATCAGCCCGACACACTGATGTTCACACCATGTTTAAAAACCTCTTTACTAAGTGCGCTACGCTATCTATCATTTTGGCCACAAGACCTGACAAGGGAATTATTTATGTACCTATTTGGTAAGTCTGTATAAATAGTTGAAAAAAGAAAGAAAGAAAGAAAGATGCGATCTAATTTCATGTCTTACATAGGGAAATGCAGAAATTTAAAATTAGTGCCATTCGCTTTCTATGAAACGTCGAGGAAAGTTTATTCCTCCACTCCCGGAACCGGTGACGGGACCAATAGCTGGTTTTCTACTTTTAAAAAAATCAGCTAAAAACGAGTATAACTTGTGCCTTGTATTCCCTCAAGCACATAAGCCGCGAGCATTATAGCAGCACTCGTGTATATAGTTTTGGCTGTACATACTGTACGAGGCATTTCCGATTTGAAGCTCTAATTTACGTTTGTTTTATAGCTGCAAAAACTTTTTGGCTCGGCGCAAACAAAAACTAAGTTTAAAATGGACGACTTGATTTTCCGTTTGAGACAGTTAGTTCGTGTTAGCACTTAAAAGATATATTTTATTATCTCTCGAAGTGGAAAAAAAAAAGAGAGAGAGAGAGAGAAAAAGAACCGAGAGACACGGAGAGAGAACAAAACTTTTATGCCTTATAAAATGTTCGCGAAAAACTTTAACAATAATGTTTACAGGCTATTTCAAGCGACTCGAAATACCCCCTTATTATCCGCGCGTAATGGCGAAACAGAGGACGCTGGGGAGGGGTCTCGCAATCTACATTCCGCAATCGGATTATAAACGTTTAATAGACCTAATTACCGCATTATACGAAGAAGCGCGAAAGGGGGGGGGGAGAAAGAAAAACTAGAAAAACTTCACATCCATTGCAAAGTTCGCACGGGTTTCCTTCTTTTTTTTTTTTTTGCTCTCCGCTTTTAGAATGCGAGCGGCACGGCGGTACACATTTCAGTTTGACGAAGGAAAAACGCGAAGAAAAAGGAGTCGGCAACCTGAAATGCACACACGCACGTTTGAGTAGCGGTATGAGGCGTATCGCGCGCCTTCCCGTTATACCTAGTTATATACGAGCTCGGCGCGTAATCAGCGATATCGATGAGACGCAACGGGGGGAGCGGGGGGGAGGGGTTAGGGGCGAGAAATTTGTGAACTTCACGCGGATAATGCCACAAGGATGTATAGTGTGTGTGTATATATATATATATATATGGTACCTAACAGTAATCAAACTTCGCGCCGAGACAACGGGGCGGGAAAACCTCAGTCGTACGCGAAACAGTTTGAGGGAAAATAACGCCGGTAACATGGCATCGTTTTCAAATTCCACCTCATCGACTGCGTGAAAACGAGCAAACTTTTGTCGGCAAAGCCGACCTCGTTGCTCTGTCACGCTCTCGGCTCCCATTCTGCCGCAATCCCCACGGCCCCACCGACTCGCACCTCATTTCAAGCATACCTGATTCGCGAACACTGTATCCGCAAAACTAACTTATCCTCTATTTCACTCAAATTAGGAAATCAAAACAAGAGGTAAAATGCAACGAAGGGTTTCGCGATGAATTATTACTAGAAATGAATTCTGGAAACGAAAGTTCGATAAGATTCACGGTTCGTGAGATAAATTAAAAAAAAAAAAAAAACCGACTTCACCCATTACTTGCAGTGCCTATGGATTCCGACCGAACAGACCGATTAGGCTCAACTTCAAACACGAACCAAATTCGTGTTGTGAATATTCATCATGAAAATTTCAGCTTGTTAAGCCGATTACAGCCGTCTAGTTTTGAATTAAGGATTAGGCTACTGAGGTGTTATGTATACTCGGTCGTTTTATATGGCTGCGAAAGCTGGACATCGGACTCTACAACGGAAAAATGCATTGAATCATTCGAAATGTACACATACAGACAAATGCTAAAGTTTTCGTGGACTCAAAAGATCACCAATGCAGCAATTCTTGACAAAGTGGGGGGGAAAAAAAACATGATAAAAGAACAAAGAAATACAAAAAAAAAATTGACATGGCAACTGGCTCGTAAGGCTGAAGAAAAGGCCTGAACTACTGAATACCGTCAAAGAAAGAAAGCTAAGATATCTCGGTTATATAATGAGGGGCCCAAAATATGAGATACTTCAACTCATCATCGAAGGAAAGATTGCTGGGAAAAGGCCACTAGGAAGAAGACAAGACTCATGGACCAAGGATCTTCGGCGGTGGTTCAATTGCACGTCAATAAAGCTGTTCCGGTCGGCCGTATCCAAGATAAGAATTGCCGTATGGATCGCCAACCTCCGAGGTTCAGAGGACGAATGAAGAAGAAGAAGAGCGTCGGACAACGCCATTCCCCTCGTAACAAAACTATTTTGGCCCCTCATCCCGCTGGTGGTCCGTTTAAACCGATCACCGAACATCACGGATAATATATCAAATGTATCAAAACTAAAGCTTCTTAACTCAATTACAATTCTCGCTGTCATCAAACACTGAGGTCGTCAAACAAAAAAAAAAATAATAAAATAAAAAAATAAATTAAAATAAATAAATAAATAATAAGGCTTCACTCTGTTAAATTTTGTTTGTCTCGTAAAATACTTGATCAGGCGTCATTCTGTTACATTTTGTTCCTTCGGTAAATATCACCCCTATTGCATATCACAAGGCTACATTTCATTTTTCTAAATATCATTTGCCTACCCCTTAGCTTTACCCCCCCCCCCCAATACACAAACACATTTACATTTTTCGTTTCTCGCGTTTTTCTCAAATATTTAGTGGCCTAACCAAAATTTAGTTCAATAAATTGTTACACAAGAAATTGCTGACAATCAGATACGGTATTGTGTATCTCTGCTTCACTTTTCACCCCGAAATAAAGGGGATACGCCAAGTAAATCATTATACTGCTACTAACAAGCCTTCTCAGAAATTCTGAATTCATATCATAATGAAATACAAATCACCATTATAAAAAATAACAAAGTCACATCATAATGCACCAGTACAAAATCTTGCTTTTAACAGATCGTTAGCCCACTAACCTTGCACTGACCTACACAGAAATTTTCTGGTAGAAATTACTAAAATTGTGGTAATCTCTGATGTTCAATGATATCACACACTTTTTAACGGAAAATTTAGTAATTTTTACTAGATGCTGGTAAATATTCCAGCAATTCTAAAAAAATTTACTACATTACTAGGAATTATTGTGTTACCAGAATCCAGTAAAAACTACCCAAATTTCAAGTTAAAGAGTCCGTGAAATCGCCGAATGTTAGATACTTAAAACAAGAATTCTAATTCAAATTCAAAATGACCTTTATTTTTCTTTTTACTTAACCTATACCTAGCATAGGTTAAGTTGCCCTCTGTTGGGCAAAGGCCTCTCTCAGACGCTCCCATTCTCCCCTATTTTGCGCAATCTCGTAATACAGTTTGTGCTAGAATATTCTGTCAAACTCATCCCTCCATCTGGTTTTTTGTTTCCGTTTTCTCCTCCGGCCTTCCAAAAACCAGTCGGAGGTTCTTTTTGCCCGCGTGTTATTGTTTATCCTCGCCACATGTCCAGCCCAGCCCCACTTCATCCTCTTTATAGCACGGAGGAAATTAACCTTACTTTTAATTTTTAGTAGATTAATCTTATCTTTCCTCTTTATACCAAGGACTGCTCTGTCCAGATTGTTTCGATGAATGACTATTTTTTTCTCTTCAGTTCTAGTGAGCGATCAGGTCTGACAACCGTACGACAGGCTGGGACAGACACAACTGTTCACAATTTGTCCTTTTTGTTTTACTGAAAAATTTCCTTTAAATATTTTCTTCAGAGACCAAAATTTTTTCCAGGAGTTCGCTACACTTATATCTAATTCAAAATCTTTCGTTTTGTTAAATGTTATCGTTTGTCCTAAATATTTAATTTCCTCCACCCGCTCTATTTCTTCCCCTTTTATGGCCGCATCCCCCTCCCGTTTGCTCGACAACATTTTTTTTTTCTATAATAATTTTCAGACCCTCCCTTTCCCCTTCTTCGCTCAATTCATTCAACTTTTCCTTCAGCTCGTTCTCGGTGCCTGGCTATCACGGCAATATCATCTGCAAATCTCAGGTTAATTAATCACATTTAAAAGCAATCCCTTCGTTTCCCGGTCCATATTCCTCATAACTTCCTCCAGAATCGCGCTGAACAGAATCGGAGATAAGGGGTCACCCCCTGCTTCATAACCCATAAAATTTCTGTGTTTAAAGTGAGCATATTTCATTTTTGGACACGGATGAACATAAATTTATCCGATTCTTGCACTTCTCATAATTTGTTACTTAATTATCAAAGCTTGGATTACAAAAGCTATGTAAAGACATTACGAGATTCCTAAAGATTTTAGTGAAACTTGTTAAGGCTCTGTTAAAATTTTTCAGAACTTCTAAAATTTTGTCAGGATTCTGCAAAAATTCTTCAAATCAGCAAAACACACTGAGATTGTGTTCGGATTTGCTGAGGCTGGTCATGACTGATTAATTTTTTCAATCGGGCTCATAGCGTCCGGGGGAGGGGAAACGGAGGACTATACTCCCTGAAGCAACCATTTGACTCCTGGTAATGGTCGCTGTTTTTTTTTCTTTTTCCCTCCTCCATGCAAGGGCAAGAGAGTGAAGGGAAAGTTTCCCGATTGTTTCCACGCATTCCAAAATAGGACATTTCCATTACTACCCATTATCAGCCCCATAGAGGGAAAAAGAGGGCCTGGGGGAATTTCCACGGGCCCCCTCTCCTTCCAGTTCAATTTGTTCTTTTGTTAGTTGGGAAAAAATTATAAGCTATACGGGATAAGAGGTTTCTTTCATGATGAAGGAGTCATTGCTGATTTGATGTACAGTATGATTGAAATTCAGGCCTTTTAAAAATATCGGGCCCCCTTGAAAGTCCTGGCCCGGTGCATTTCCCTCCCCTTCTCCCCGCTCTCTCGACAGAGTTGCTCATTATTACATTCATTACTGTTCTATTACCCATTACCCGGTCGTTTCATATTTTCACATTCTAATAACAATTAAAATTGATAATTTTTTACGCAAATGACTTTGTAAACGTTGCCTTGCTCCCAGAAAAAATAGTAGCCGCCTGTTTTCAAAACGGTTCCAGGTAAATTCAGACTCATCAAAGCCTGAGTATGATATTGATCAAGATTTGCTACAACTTTGTCAATCTTTTTGAGACTCTTTAATGATGAAGGTTCACCAAGCCTGAATAAAATTCATAAGGCCTCAGTGTAAAACTCGACTTGGATTCTACTGCAACTTATCGAGACTGATAATAGATATCCTATCAAACTCTTCATGACTTATTGGTGATTCATTATAGCCATATTTTTAGCATTAAATCGCCTTTCGATAAAAATGTTATAAAATGAAGGCTTGGTACTGCAAGAAGACTTTCTATAACTTGTTTATATCTCATTAAGAATCGTGAAGACTCCACCGAGATTATTTATAGACTTGTTAAATCTCACTAAAACTTATTAAAACTACACTGACATAGTCGATAACATAATTCTCTGTCAAGTCTCATGAGAGTTCGCTAAAACAAATCGAGCTTCGTTAACATAAAATGTTAGATATTTTTCTTCCTTCTTCATCCATGAGCAAAGAAAGCGCTAAATGCCTTATAAATAGTTCCTTATATTCTCACCTTCCATTATTGGATATCACTGTCGCCTTTCAATCCACCCCTCTGGATTCACACATTCATTATTAAGTTCTCCCTTATGTTACATATAGGACTTCTCAAACTTTCATCCAGGGAAAAAACTTAATCAAATAAATGCTATAGGATTTCTGAGGTTACTGAATTGTTTCCAATATAGTTCGGAACCAAGCTGAAAGCTGGGACACTTGCTCAAGGAGGGGGATGGGGGCAGAATTAAAACTGATTTTTTAATAACTGCAAAACAGGTATTTATTTTCGGGTTAGTAGAATCACTGGATTAGTTTTTGATGTTATTCAGACTGTCTTCGAATAGAAAATTAGATCTCCTACTAAGAACAATGGGGAGGGGTGCAAGACGAGATTTTCAATCGTTACAGTGACGATACCGGTACCTGATTCTCTAAGATCGTCAAGTTCATTTTTGACATTATTTCGACCCAAGTTTGAAAATCAGGACACCTACGAGGTACGAGGAGCGAAGATCGCCGGTCTCAACGAAAAAAATTCGTGAATGTAATTGCGGTAGGTTCAATCTTCTTATAACTCAAAAAAAAAATGCAGCTTGTACATATTTCTAAGATGCAGTGTAAACTTTATTCATCGATAGTTTCGAAATATTTGTAACCGAATCAATCAAGTGCTCTTATCAGAAATTACTAACACAATCATAATCATAAAACGCATTTTTATGTAGTGCGAGGTATTTATAAAAAGAACTTACAATACAAGAGGGTACGTTCCCATTGACATACTCGTGTCATTGCTGAACTCGCCTTCGGCTCGTTTCACAAACTCTGCACTCGTTGTCAAAAGCTCACTTTACCCTCTTGTATAGTAATCTACTATTTCTGGACTTATTGAACCATTTCCCAAATACTGGACTTTCATTGGACTTATTAGCCCGGTAGACACCCTGAAATTTCAATATTCAGACAGACCCACACACAAAACAGTACGTACTTCACATAGAAACCGTCTCTTTATACAGAATGACATTCCGACCGTGTGTTTCCTAAAGAGGGCTGTGCGCTACTTGGAAAAGACAGGGTATTGCCAATTAGCCAGAAAGGTCTGTAATGGCGATTTTACACCGAACAGAGGACTTAGATGAAGCTCAAACGAGTTGAGTCCCCATCAGACCTCACAGTGTCCCCCAAAGAATTCTATCTTCTCCCGAATTTTTCTTTCTGAAGAAGCGAATATACGCTACAAACCCATACTGCAACACGAACTAGTGGACCTCTTCACGGTCAGTTTATTTCCAACTCTAAAAGTGACCACACTAGTTTGCAATACTTGAAGACTATATTCATACGTAGCACGAACTAACAGGTAAATGATTAACAAGAATAAATTCTTACCGTCTGGTAAAGTTCCAAGAGGCCACATAAAATCTGAAAAACAAAACAAAAAAATCGTTACAATACAGCTTCCGACATCGGTAAAAACTACGCTACAATTTTTTTTTTTTTTAATGGAAAAAAGCCGTAATGGTTACGAAAAAAGACATTTTAATTTTGAAAACCGAAAACCAACTGATAAGGTACGGAGGCGTTCTTCAATCTTACAATGTTAATAATCGTATGTAACTTTGCAATCACGTTTTAGCCGAAGAAGAAACAAAAAGAACAATAATAATACATTAAAACACACCCATTTACACCTCTATTGCGACTAAGTATAAAAACTCTTCCCTGCTAAAACGTTCATCGAACACTACCATCTACGACTAAGACGAGTTTTGTTATCGCTACACTACGATAAAACAGAGGACTAACAAAAAAAAAAAGAAAAAAAGAAGTCTAGCCCCAGCTAACACTACACTAGAGGAAATTCGAATACGTCCCGATGTTTTTCATTATTATGGTATTGCCCTCGTCGTGTCCCCCTTCTCCAGCGAAAACTAATATCCTCGGGAGTAAAAATACGCAGCAGAAAACAAAAAACATATCGTCTCTTTTTTACTGCATTCTGTTCGTTCCTCAAAATTTTCTATATTATATAACATATCTAGCAAAACGAAACGCGGATCTAAAGAAAAACTAAACTGAAATCTCTAATAATGCTATAAAACTATATACGTTCGCAGACAGCGGTGAGACACGACAAATCACACACATATAATACGAGATACGCAATCCCAGATAGCCATTTTCAAATACGATTTACGTCTGCACCGCTGCGCGAATTTGTTCGAAGACAAGAACCGTATTTCACTAGTAGACTAGTACACTATTATATGTATATAGTTTAGTATCTATACGAATTAAGAACTAACATCCGCTATATAGAATAACAAAAGCTAAACTCATTAATACTGTTATACAAATAAAATGAAAAGTAATCAACAAAAAAGTACATTTCCGAGTGCGTTTTATAAAATTTAACGCTAACTCGTAGTTCTAGGTAAACACTCTATCACTACGCAGAACGTATTAACTCTATCAGGTGTACAAGTTAAAAAAAAATTTAAAAAAACCGAAAGAAAAAACGCTAACTGAATTAGCAAATTGTAAATTAAGACCGTTGTTTTAGGTATCAACTAAATTATTCGTGTTAACCTATCTAGATATACTTTGTTTACACGATACGCCATTGTAAATACAAATTAGTAAAAGCTGCAACCTAACTTGGCGAATGCATTTTGTTATAACTCGTACATAGCCATCATACACGGGGATGGAACGAGGAATTTGAAGATCCCATTCCTCAGCTCGGCGACTAAAGCCTCCATAGCTAAACACATCTCATTTGTTTATCCAAATTGTCAACTTCAAGACTCACGAGAGCAAACATGAAATATTCCATTTTCAAAGTATTATCAAAATGAGGACCTGCATCCCAAATGTAGTGGGAGTTCTTGAACCTCAAGTCATTAACCTTTCAAATGCTGAATTTCAAATACACTCAGAAACTCGATCAATATAGCTCCGGGGCTGGTCCTCCTACATGTTATCTTCAGTGTTGGATATGATCTCCTTAATGATGGAACAAACTCAATCATTTAAAATATTTGTAAAGCGTTCAAGGAGTTATGCGAGAACTAGTGTCGGATAAGATCTGCTTAATGATGGAACAAACTCAATCATTCAATATTTGTAAAGCTTTCAAGGAGTTCTGCGAGAACTAGTGTCGGATATGATCTCCTTAATGATGGAACAAACTCAATAATTCAATATTTGTAACGCTTTCAAGGAGTTCTGTGTGAGAACCAAAGTAAATCCACAATCTGAATAAAGGACTGAATTCAATAAATCATTCCTAAATGGGTTTATTCTTTTTCATATAACTTCAAAGTCTTCATCTACCTTCCTCTACCCCATTGCTCCTCTCAAAATCAAGGTCCAGATCTCTATAACAAGTGCTCATTAAAACCTCATCACTAGAGTGTTGATACAAAAACCTCATCAATCCTCGAGCATTCAATAATAATTTTCCCAATTACCACTATACTGGACTACCCTATACTAATCTTTAATTGAGGGGTTTCTTCAAATTCAAGCATAATCATCCCCGTGATCCAAGAATACCACCGAACACAAACATATTCTACGCTCCAAGAGAATGAATTACTCCAAATTTAAACTAAAATATTACCAAAAAAAAGTAATACCTATAACGCCACCAAATACAAGTTCTAACACTGCCCAATATTAAACCTATCAACGTAATTTTATCACACCACTGTAAATAATTTTATCTCCGAAGAGCATTAATTACAATACAATATTAATTGTATGAATACACTTTCAATACAAAAAGTTAATTTACTCAATTACGCGATAAACGGACGTTCTCCCAATACACATTCACACCGACACAGAATAAATTTGGTTAATAACTATCTCTAAAATTTACTATACGACTATGACAATATTCATCTTGTTAAGAACTAATTCAATAATCCTCTAATTTGGGATAAGAATCAAAAAAATAAATAAATAAACATCATCTACTCTATACTAAATTAGTCTCTATCGCTATTCGATTAAAAATCTGACATCTAAACTAACCAAAAGCTAGTAATTGAAAACTGTAAACCCTATGAAAACACTTACAGTTTTTTATAAAAATTTTTTATCACTAGTACGATGAAGAGTACTCGAGTCTGTGTGCGTGGTAATAACCTGTACACTATTCTCCAACCACACATAATACAGGTCACAAGATGGTCGACACAGGATAGCGGAGAATAGTACAGAATGATGAACACGCAAATAATGTCTCTAAATTTATTAACAATTCTAAAACACTAATATTATTAACAGGAAACAGTTTTCCATAGTTTTGTGTCATGTGGTAGTTATATACCATTACCTATGAACGTAAAATACTAATTAAAAAAAAAAAAAAAAACTAAACGAAAAAGGTAAACAATTTTATTGCACAACATATACACGAAGTGTAGTGGTGTGGCTGCAGTCAGTAAGTGCATGGGGTATAGAAGTACCAAAGATATGGTAAATTTCTTCTGAATTCAGGGACGATGAACAAGTATATTGTTGGATATTTAAAGGGCGGACATTTTATATGAAGAAACACTAGCTCGAGTCTTAAGCTGGCAAAGTGAAAGGGTGCTTTATTTTTTGACATGGCTGGCTAAATGTTCTACACTGTGATTCACCTTAAAATGAAGAAAAACACTCAGTATGATGAATAAAAATCACGTTTGAAAGACAAGCAAATTAACAATGGAGCAAAATGAAGCAGCTGTTTACACAACAGAGAGATTTTAGGATCACATTTGAATTTGCTCATCTCAAATACAGCAAGTTACTCTCAGTTATACTGCGCGGTCAACATGTGAATAAGTACTTAACTTGCAAGCATAGAGAATTCGCAGTTAAAACGCAAGTTAATACTGCATTTGCTTTAAAACACGCAGCGCACATATGCATATAATTAGATAAGAAACCAAAAGGTATAGATCGGAAACCAACACATTAAATAGGTCTCTGTACTAATCCAACTTCAATTATCAGTATTGGAGTTTCTGCACATGTCGAAGTAGACCACCCTTCTAACACATGTATAATATGATTAAGAAACCCAAGTATACATATAGACAAGAAAATCACTATATTATAGTAGGTACTAGGTAGTAACTCAATATCACAATTATATTGTGCAATTATATGAACATACATAGATGAGAAACCAATATAGTAGACTCCCAATTATCTCAAATTTTTTCACCGACTTTTTCGGATAAACCGACCGAATTGCGGTCAAACCTATTGCTTATCCTGCTAATCAAAGTCTGTGAATATACTTAAACATCTCTTCAAGTATTCGGGACTCACTGCCGCCACTGTTGGGTGATAATACACGCATACTCTTTTTGTCGGTACCAACATTCCGAAATTTTTCAAATTTGCCGAGTTATTCGCACCTGAAATTGAAATTTCCAAAAAACAAAGTTTTGAGGAAAATGTGTTCCAAGTTTTTCTTTTAAAAATAACATAAAATTTCAACTTTAAACACAAATAACTCAGCAGATTTTGCACTTTAAAGGCTCTAAGAGGTCTCAATTGATCACAAAGTTTATCTAGTATCACCTGGTAGTCTCAACTAAATACCTCAAAAGTGGGACCTTTTCAGAAAAATTGAGTTTTCATTGATTTTGGCAAAATTTGTTGTTTTCACAGGAATGTGACAAAATCATAGTTTTTATTCAACGTTAAGTATAAAATTACATTTTCTGTAGGAAATCAACTTGGCGGCATTCAAAGAACAGGATTCACTCTACTAGAAACGTTAAAAATCCCAAAATCGATATTTTTGAGTATATTTCTGAAAAACTGCTATATTTTTAGACTAATACCTCAAAAGTGGGACATTTGAGGACGTACACAAATATGAAATTTTTCTCATTCATATTTTCCTTATATTGTGTGGTACCTCATGATTTTTTGAATAAAAAAGTATATGTATTCGTACTGCGCTTGGTTCGAATGCTGCTTCCTTAGAATTTGGGACATTTTTGGATTATCCGACTTTTTCCGTATCCAATCCACCTTTAACATCAATTAATTACGTCGGATAATTGGGAGTCTACTGTACAGTAGTGGTAATTCATGATCTGGTACATATTTGTGTGCAACGTATGAAGGTATATAGATTAGAAACTAAAATAATATAGTACTACATTTGGGTGAATGAATGAACGAACATGTCTAGATAAGAAACTGAGATTGCAGGGGTATAGTTGTGTGCACTGAATGAACGTGTATAATACACGAGTACGTGAAATGAAGTGGTAACTCAGTGCTCCACTTGCATTTGTGTGCCGCATATAAGGACATGTTGCGAGCAGATGACAAGCTGATCTAGTTGAGACTTAGCGTCAGCGTCCCAATAGTGTGTATGCAACATATGAATCTATTTATAAAATGCAGATAAGACTACAGTGCAGTAACAGTACGTTTAAGTTCCATACAAATGCACTTACATGAAAAATCAATATGGAAATATCTACTCGTAACATCTTACATGTCAGTCAAGTGTACGAACGTGGTTATATGAGTGGGGAACCACCGCAGTACTCCATCAAGGTACTACATCTGGTATATTGCATACAAATACATGCGACCATAAGTTACAATTACTACACTGGTTTCTTTTCTATACACGTTTGTGTAAGTGTACTACCAAGTTACTACCTATTGTGTACTATGACGGTTTCTTATCTGCGCACATTTGTATGGCGCACTCAAAGGAAAATACAACACTGGCTTGAATTTGAACTACAAACTATTCATGTTTCCAAGCTAAGTAATACCATTTACGTTGGATAGCTGCACATAAAAACACAAATGTCATATGCCACACTGACAATTGAGTGCGGATCTGTAGTTGGTCGCAGCATGTTTGCCTGTTGTAGGGTGCAACAGGACTTGAGTACATGTTTATAATAAATTGAAGATCTTCCCGCGAAAATGACATTACCTTGGGTTAGTATGAAAAGGTGCTATCTGCAAAAAAAAAAAACAACAACAATTTTACAGGAGAGAGGTTGAATGGTTTTGAAACAACCACAACGAAGCTGTTAAAATGGGTTTAACTAAAAATAGTATAACAATGCTTTACCATTCAACTGGGAATACCCCTCAAAGATGAGAATATTCCACTTTTCTCTTCTTACACCTTTTCACATGATGAATTTTGTTAGTAGTGTGTTTTGAACCCATTTTGTTTTTAGCGCTTCCTGTTAAACTGAGGCACTATTTTACCATTTACCGCGTGGTATCTTGTAGATAATAAAATTCCCTATCCAACGATACCAAAAAGTCAGTCACTTTGTAAAAAAATTTCAGATAGCGCCTTTTCACACTAACCCAATGATTCAATTCATTTTGAAATTCCAACTTCGCCGCCAGATAGTGCTGTATCCGCTACTATTACACTTTTAATACTATTACCCATCAAATAAGGGAACATCTGTTTCTACTGCTCCGGCAGTTCATCCAACAAAACAGCAGCAGTTACACTGATATCTGGCGGCGAAGTAAGAATTTCAAAATGGGCTAAAGTCCTTTTGCATGGGAACCTCTTCAATTGATCTTAGTTATTCATACTGTTCGAGAAGGTGCAGACCACTAAATCAACCGCAAATCTCAGGAGTTGAGAGAGAGAGAGGCTTCTTTAACACCTGTAAGAGATTTCAAGTTACCTGCAGTTTTCGATTTCTCTTTTCACTTTCTCCCACATAATCCAGTTACATCAACACCGCTATTCTTAACAGAAAGATCAAAATATAATAGCAGTGACTTGAAGACCAAAATTCTGCTATATAAGCTGGAATATTTATGAGGAAAATCACCAAGTATAACTACAACAATAAAACATTAACAACCTGATCCTAATATACTCAAACTATACATAAAATGATATGATATGAGTTTTAAACACATTCCTCAACAATTTCAAGAAGGGTTTTGGTGCATAACCACACCATACAAAACCAGCCAAACTTCCTGAATGTAATATCCTAATGGACACGATATAATAATAGGATATGAGTTTCAAACACATTTCTCAACAATTTCGAGAAGTCCTTCATCATACTAAAAAATGACTCGCACAAGGCACCTGAATTCACCGATACTATCCACTGCATTGATGATACTACTCATTGCATTTTCCGAGGGTTTGTACTAATAAATTCTAGATACTACCTTTGTCACTAAAACGCAATCAGCACCTTACATTCTACAGCCAACCACGGAACACCGCGCGACTATCATTATCTAATATAGTAACCGGATACCTAAAATCCTATTCTATCATATTAAAATACGAGAAGGAAAAACGATTATTAGTATGAAAATACAAAGATTAATAAAATATCAAATACGCTAATGAATTAACACTAGAACTCTACCATTAAGAGTATATGGTTAGATTATACTAACTCTAATTATAATTTGCATTGTAGCGCGAACAATTCTGTATAACGAGTATTCTAATCTATAATTATCATTTTCCACCTCCTGACATACATTCACTATTTTTATTTTTTTTTTTTCACATACAAGACAGAAATATATAAACATGTAATTTGGTATTACGACCGCGTTTTCAACAATTGACCGCAGCAGAGCCGGTCGTTAACACAGTTGAAAAAAAAGAAGAGAGAAAGTAAACAGTAAGTTAAAGGGAGAGAGAAAAATTTCAAATTACAAAAAACAAGCGAACAGAGCAACGAAAAAGAAATAATTGTATCATCTATCGACGATACTCGAAAATATAAAGAATGCAGTGTACAAAAGATGGAACCGCGAGATACAAAGAAGTTGCAAGAATCTGACGTGGGGTGATTTAGGGATGAACATCGCAGTAAACTGCTGAGCTGATGAAATGTTCGCATGGAATTTTCATGTATTGAGGATGCCTGATGTTACAGGTTGGCCAGTGAAAACTAACGAGTGAGAAAACGGAGTTTAAATGCTGCTAACGAATAACTGAGAGCGCTCAAAACTAGTTTTCTCATCTATCAGTGCTCGTCGGTACAACAGGGGAACATCGTGGGCACTCGGCGGTTTGTTCGAAGGTAAGGACGAAAGTGAAAAAGATGCTATCTGGTGGCATCCTGTGGAAGGAGGTCAATCGATAATAAGATCACAACATTCATTCAGCTCAAGGTGGAAACGTGGCCTAAATACCCGAGTCCACTAATAATGACTCAAAATCTCTTATCTGAGGAAGACAACTGATATGTCGAATCAAAGAAATTACAAGCTAACAGTCCGACTGATGCATCATTTCATAAGAATGGTTTACTTGATTGTCAAGCACGTATTTCAGGTACGTGAGCGGTGAAAAGCAAAAGGATCAACAATTTCAAGACTGGCGTCATCATGTCGGACCGCATTAGGTCAGCAGTCGGACTCCGATACAGAACCTCCCCACAGAGGATAACTGTTCCACTGGTGAGGCGTATCGCAAAAGAGGATCCTCACACCTTTCAGAACTGTGACCACGGCTTCACGTTCCTCAGCTTTTCTGCTGACGGCGAATGTGCGAATTTGCAAGTGGTGCAAAGCTACCACCTGATCATTTTACGACGAGCAAAAATGATTTGATAAACTCTGTCGGTATCGCATCCAGATAGAGCAAATTACCAGGTAACTCGAGCGGAATACGCGACAGTACAGGGAAGAAAAAACGAAGAAACAGACGAAAAACAAAAGCGAAAGAGAAGAGGAAGAGCGTGAACAGGCGAAATACAAGCGGTTACAGCGAAATGGCGGCCGGAACCGTGCCGGCTGGGAAAACGGCCGTAGGAATGTCGAAGCTCTGCACGCCCAGCAGGTCGGACATACTATAGGTGAGCGGCGGCGTCGCCTGCGGAATACGCAACCCCAGCAAGCGCTTATACATCGCAGCCTGCATGGCGCCGTATACCGGCGTCGGCGTCGGCACCGGTATGTAAGCGGTCGGAAATAAGGTCGGCGTAAGGTTAGAGCCGCCGCCGGCGGCGGCCGGTATCGGGTACGGGGTGAAACGATAAGCGGAAGGATTTCCTAAAGCGGTGGCCACGGATACGCCTGCCGCCTCCTTAGAGGTAGAAGCTTCGCACTTGGATGCTAACTCACCGTATGCCCCTCTTCCGGGTAAACGTGATTTGGCTACTGTAACCGGTAACATGACTTCTTTGGGCTGTGCTTTCTTGCATTCCACCTGAAAACACAAACAGATTAGGATTAGAAATGAAGGCGAACGAAGTCCCGGTGTAGATTACATATAGTCGCTGCGCGGCCGAGTGATAACGTGCCCGCTTCGCAATCTTTGCGTCTCGGATTCGAGCCCCATCAACGCCGGAAAGCTAGTGATAATCGAATACGAGTACACCCGCTACCATCCTAGCGACCATAACCACTGTGTCAATCGAGGTGGAAAGATAGCACGCCCTGTAACCCTCGCCAGTTCGAACGAATAAGGCACTACAATAGCAGGGCGTGTTACCACCAGATCAGAAAGATTGGTACTAATCAATTTTCATTGAAAGAAATCGATTAAAAAATCAATTTTGACACAACCCGCAAAATAATCGGTTAATCGATTTTTTGGCAAAAAATATAGATTTATTCATCATTACGTGTTTGAGTGTTCTCCTAAATTATTGGTTGCGGGGGGGAAATGAGAATACAGAACTGCAGTCTTCAGGCAGTGCTCGAACCTGGAGTAACAGTACTAGGCATGGGTTTCGTATCTCTAGAAGTACCAGAGCGCGGTGCGCTACTACCGCTAAGGTGACTTGAGTGAGAACTACAAATAGGTTTCGCGGAAAATCGTTCGAGTCCACTACCTATTTCAGAACATGTTTACCTTATCTATGGTTCACAGTACTGTCATGAGTCCAATAATGGTAACAACTGTGGACAGCTGAATATTTATTACTAAAACGGTGTAACTACCAATAGTAGTCTTGGACTGTATTGTATATTCACCGTCGTATCATTCGCTCTTACTTTCATCTTGAATCATGTATATACTTGTAAAGCATACCTACTATCTAGTACCTATCTCCTTTAAAGAAAAAGTACCTGTAAGTTGACTTATTTCGTCTTTTATTCTATATTTTCAATTTTTTCATCATCGATTAATCGATTTCTTTCCTACAAAAAATCGACTTGATTTTTATGGTGGGATGGAAAAATCGGATAATCGATTTTTAATGATAGTCGATTTTTGGGCATCACTACAAACTACCCCGTCGCGCTTCAAGAATCGCGATCTGCCTATGTCCGGCAACGGGCACGACACTTAGAAGAAGAATCGATTACATACAGCGTTATCTTCCAGAAACCCACCTGACTCAGAGGTGCTGGGAAGGAATTATGAGTTGAGGGGAGGGGCAGGCAGTTCTGTAGGAAATTCAATCCTAATCAGAGTGTGTGGGGGTGATAGGTAGAAACCGAGTGGTACAATCGAGATTTCAGGACAGTCGGAGATAACCTTACTCTGCTACGTTTTCAATGTAAGCAGCTCAATAAGCAACCAAGCAGATCTTAAAATTCTGAAATACAGTTTCTCGGAGGTTCAAAAAATCCGTGTCCCAAACAGAAGCTGGAAGTCCACCAGCTTTCTTATAATGAAGAGACATCGACCAAACTACCGAAACTGTTTGTTGTTTGCTTCGCTGAGCGTATTATCCGCTGAAAATGACTGATCCATCACCGATTTAGGGCCCGAAATGGAAGTTTTATTTTACATCCGCGACGATGGCTTAGCTTCAAAATATCGAAGTGCAGGTTTTTGTTCCATAAATAATTTTGATTAGATCTGTAGACTTGAAATTTCAAGAAGGCAAATTTGACTTTATATATGTATAGAGAATCTAAGGAAGAAAATAGGGGTATTTTAGGTCATTTTTTTGGATATCCTATCAGCTTTTGCATTATGGGGAGCCCTTTAATTGGGGCCGACACACATAATCTTGTCAAGTTGATCCGAGCCAAACCCCCGCCCCCATGTGATACCATTTAGTTATAGAAAGGTACTAAAGTATTCAAGTGAAATTTCAATTCGGGTTGGACAAGCGTATAGCCCTCCTACAACTGCAGGGGTTCTGGGGTCGCTTCGACTCATTGGACCCTGACTTATTATTCGGACAACCGACGGAAAATTTAAGCAGTGAGCCTTTTAAAGGGGTTCCACATCATCCCTAGTTTCGGTTTTTTTTTTTATCCGCATAATTCTATCATTTTAAGTCCCTGGACTTTCCCTCGGTATGAGCTTTGACCGGACAAGCCAGTTGCTTAGTCAATACCTCGGTGGGTCCAGGAAAATATAATGCCCAAGCGCTCGAACCTTGAGTTATACACTGATTCCGGACAAGCCAGAAAATCCAGGAGATATAAAGCTCAATTTCGAAGTTTCGCTGTATTAGAATTTCCAAACACGGAACCTTCCGCGAATAAAAATAATAGAGGTAAACTGGATTTCGATCTGAAAAGCACATCCCTTTATCGCATCACAAACGTTCGAGGGGACCCCTGCCCCCAAGACTACTCACATACTGAGTGCCTTGGTGGTTCGTTACGTGGGTCCTAAGACATGACTATAACCCCCTGATTCCACTATTTGCCTTTTACGTGCACATAATCGATTTTACAATTTTAAATATAAAGAGACTTTGACTGATTCGCGACTAGCTTCATCACTGGAAACGGAGACCGGTACTCACATTGTTCGATGATTTGATTCCACTCACAAAAAGTCCGGAAAAAGTAGCAATCAAAGTGACGACCAAGAATTTATATGAATTTAATGGTGAAAAGATGCAAACAACTTATTGCCACAGATTATATCAAAAAATACTTTGCAACAAAAATCGCGTGGATTTTAGTAAACGTTAATGTTCATCGGAAATACCGCGGATCGACGAGTGCAAGTAGCGAAGTTGAAAGCTCAAGCGAGCTCTTGCAGATCCCAGAAACATTCTGATTCTTCACTCAAAAATCCTCTTCGAAGTCGATACGTTTTCCCCTATGGTTGCAATCGATTACCTCTTCTTTTAGAGAGGAAACCGATCTATGGCTACATAGTGTCGTGTGCACGATTGTTTTTCGATCCAAAATTTCTTGGAAAATTAAATTACGGAATCGGCGCCGCTATGGCGGGATACCCCAAGTGTACGTATGAACGCTTCGAGTATTATTCCGTACGAAAACTTCAACCTATCGATTTTCGAATAATGAAACCCCCAAATTTGCTCGGCGGCTCACAGCATTCAGGAATCCGATACCTGAACTTCGCAATGAAAAATTTAAATTATTTTTGGTTTTAAATTGTTATGTTCATTACATCGAGATTAAATTAACTGCTTCGTCGCCGCATGGTGGATTCGAAAACAAAATGGGCAAAATCGACTGGACCTGAAAAAGCGACGAAGAAATAAAATCTAAATTGAAGTTACCAGTCACTGAATTCAATCATTGTATCAAATTTTGACTGCGAACCTTAACTTGGACCTTTGAGATCCAAATCTCACATCACACTGTTCTCAGCCTCTCAATTTCAAATGGAAGAATTTCTCTTTACAGAAAGCTTGTGGCAACAGCAGAACGGAATCGTAGTACTGCAAATTTTCCCCTTTCGTCCCGCAGTAAGTCGAAACACAACTTAAGATGGGTAAAACTAGGAAACAACATACGAAAATCAAGGATCTTGGCCCCAGATTCTAAATGTTGTTGTCAAATGTTCTTATTCAGTCTATGATTAGCATCGCTAAGTTCAAGTTTTACAACGAAAAAATTTTGTTTTATTTATAACTGTTTCTTTTTTGTGCTATGTATTATTTTGTTCATCTTTTGAGACGAATTAAATTGAAACTGAAGTGTGTATTTTTACTTCACATGACATTTTTACACGATCTGTTGAAACACTTGGTCACAAGCGTGAATAACCGATCTCGAAAGAAGGGGCTCACCAGTATCAAAATAATGTAGAAAATTCTTTTGCTCATACAATTTTTCAGTCTTCTCGTGTTTTTCTTTTGGGGGGAGGGGGGAGCTTTCAGAAGCTCCATTAACTGCGTCTTTGCATTTGGTGCGAATCTGTGAACTGAAATCCCCAAGGAAGAGAAAAAAAATGTACTCTTTTCAAGAAAGAAATCTACGCAGCAGTTGGTTGAATGACAAGACAGATAACGAGGTCACCTACCTATACGAGAGGCAAACAAAAACCCATCAAGAAACATTCAAAATTCTTTCATTAAAAACTGGAGAAAACAAATCTTTTAATAATACTGAAAACAGAATTACTCCTAGCCGTCACCAACTACGAACATAGCGTTTACTGATAAGCTTTTTTCAACGTGGGTACACAGTTTTGTATCGGGGACCCAATTTTGAAAAATTCTACTTTTTATGCTCTTTCCGACGATACTAATCACTCATTTTGTCAACAAATGACGCTCAAGTCCCTTTTGCTTAAGTGGCCAACTACTTACATTTCTGCAGTCTGTGATTATGAAAATTTTCTAAGAGAGCTTTTTCAACGAGAATCCAATGAGCTTTCATATTTATCTAAATCATTTTTCATTTTAGGCCATATTAGGTCCAACATAGCCTAAGCTCTGATTTTTGCCAGGTTTTCCTTCAAAATATGCATCTAAGAGGGGTTCGGCGTGACTCTTATCTTTCGATATTTACGACCACTGGAACTCGCACAACAAATTTCACGTCCGTATAATGAATGCACGATTTTTCTCAGTCTTCTTACTGTTTGGTCTTTTGGAGCCCGAAACCTTTGTCACTGCGGTTGCGATTGAATCGGCGCAATTCCATCAAGCATACAAATTCCACTGAAATTTGTTATTTCTTTCGCAAGTTATGGTCGAAAAAAACTGATCACCATTCTCGCTATTAAAATATTAGTGCCTCATTTTCATTTCTTTCGAACGAGTATAGCTTCGTCTTTGCGAGGGCTACCAGGCTCAGCCCTCCAGCAGATAGATTTAATCTTCACACAAAACGTGGAAATATAGTAAAAATCAATTGTTACTTATTAGGGGGCTCAAATCGACTTTTTGTACAGCATATAGCCTTCTATCCCCTCCAGGTCTTACAACTAAAATTCGCGTACGCCAATCAACTGTAAGGTCAGAATTATGTCATCTCCGCTAATCTAAAATGGCCGTCAAATGCAACCGTCTACACGAAAGGTATTCACGACCCAATAGAAAGTAGTTTCGAGGAACTTGACATAGATAGCGTCACAGGTTGCGAATTCAGAAAACTCGGCTCCCCCGAGAAAGACGTCGTTAATTACGCCCTCAGCCCGACCAGAAAGGGTGCTGCGGATCCGGAACGACCCGCGCAAGTTAATTCATCGCAGTACAAAAATAAAATTCCCGCAAGTAGGCCACGGCGGCAAGAAACGACCTCAAGAATATTTTCCGAAAATTAACTACGTTACGTCGAAAACTCGGTAGTAAAATTAATCGCGACGATTTTAATTGCGAAAAAAGGCTTTTTAGGCAGACTTTCAACTTTCTTTTTTTCCCCCTTTTTATCCAGCCAAAAGAGGTGCGAGAAAATTTCGTACAACTTTTCGTTGGAGTGGAAATAACGAGTATTTTCGGTCGCTGCGAGACGAACAAAATGCTGACAATCAAAGCGGACCGGCCGTATAGCGGTAGACCCAAAAGGTAGCACAAAGGCCATCGTTTTTACCTTTTGCCATGTTTACACAAGATTGAAAATGCTATCCTGTATTCTGAATTAGTGAAGAAAAGTCACGAATAATATACGAGGTTAGGCTGCCCGATGTTGATCCAGCTGTTATTAAATATATTGACCCATTGATTTTGGCGCGGTTGGGGGTGCTTCTACTGTACTACCCATATGTCGCAGAGGTATCCAGCAGCGGAAAGGTAGGTGAGGGTGTTGCGTATGAGCTTGTGGGAGTTGGAGAAGGCTAAAATTCGTGTATGGGGGACACGGTGAGAGTTACAAAGGCAGGTGAGGGAGATGAAGGAGCGGAAGTCAATTTTGAATTCCGTGTCCCCTTCGGCATTGACTCCTGATTATTTTTATTGATTTTCTAGCTATTGTTGACTTAAATCGTTGCCTTGCTTTTTATCTGCATTCGTTACGATTTCACTTATTTATTTATTAAATTTTATTGATTCTTCTTTTTTATGAAATACTAGGAGGCTTCGCCCACTGGCCGCTTTGCGGCCCAACCCACGCCTGCAGTATTTCGCAAGCTGGAAAAGTATAACTACTACTTAAAAAAAAAAAATTCAGATAGTTCCCAGGCTCACCACGAGAGGGAACTGCCACGAGCCCGCAAAAAGAGGGTAGTGAATCAATCTGATCTTCACTCATATTCTCCAGACGGCGTCTTTCTCTCTGTGATTCTATCGGTCTCTCACTCATATTTTCAACTCTATGTCGTATTTCTCGTCTGTCTGCCTGCTCAGCCGACAACTCTTTCAGGAGTCTAAAGCTTTGTTCCCTCTCTCTATTTCGTTATCGTCAAGCATTTTGTTGCTGTCGTTGCCTTCCTTTCCTTCCTTGAGTTTAAATTTAGGGCGTGGCAGAGTAATTGACTACCTCATCGAATATACAAAATAAGAGTTGTCCCCAAAATCTAGCCCCCCCCCCTCCATAATCTAGCGCTGTAGGCACGTGCCTATGTTGACTATATATGTAAATAAGGCCCTGGACGTCATAGTAACAAGTGTATCTTACCCTAAGTAAAAAAATTTCTATGGAAATTATATAAAAACAAGCAGGGTACCTCTGGTGAAACGTGAGATTAAGGTACAGGGGTGGCAACCAGAAATTTATCCCCACGGAGGGGAAGGAGGAGGTTGCTTTCACTATTTAGTGTGTAGAGGGCCCCACACCACAACTCTTCGTCCTTCACCGCGACCTTCCTCCCTCAAAGCTCCCTCCTCCACCATGAACCCCCTCCCAAGGGTAAGCTACCCCTGGAGAAATGAGCAATTAAGGGGCGGGATAGGCAACCCGCAGTGGTTTTTTTCTCCCAGAGGCGGCGGCGGATTTTACTTTTTTAGTATCCATACTCTTCCTCGCCCACCGCGACGTCCTTCCTCACCATAGCCATCCTCTTTCTCCAGGAGCTCTCACGTCCACCGAGAAGCCCCCCCCCGGGGGTAGGGTACCTCTTGTGAAACGTGAGAATAAGGTACAGGGGAGGCCACCAGGAATTTATCCCTACGTAAGGGAAGGAGGAGGTGGCTTTTACTGTTTAGTGTATAGAGAGCCCTCCTCCACCACAACTCCTCCTTGTCCTTCACCACGACCTTCCTCCCCCAACACCCTCCCAAGAGTAGGCTACCCCTGGGAAACTGAGCAATTAAGGGGCAGGGTAGGTAACCCGCAGCGGCAGTTTTTCGCCTGCATGCGGAATGAAGAGGGATAGGGGAGAGGGATTGGTGCGCTTATACGATTTCAATTTAGCTGAACTGCAATCTTCACACGTTTTACTTGCCACACAGTGTAGCCACATTCCTTAATATTTTAAACCAAAAAGGGAAATAAGGGGCAATAGGTATTCGTGTCATACAAGTCTATGCACAAACTGCAGATTCCGAGGAAAATGACACAGAGAACCTTCAGTGCGAATTAAGCCAAATCCTAGAAAATGTATATTCCAGAGACGTCCCCGTACTCATGAGAGATTTCAATGCCAAAACAGGCAGATCCGCCCACGACGCAGATTTGAACCATGTAATAGGCAGATGGGGTATCGGCGAGAGGAACGAGAGAGGCGACAGATTAATAGACCTCTGCCTGGACAAGGGACTATCTGTAGCCAGCATGAACTTCCGACATCATCCGAGGAAACTGTACACCTGGAAGTCTCCAGGAAAGATATATCAAAACCAAATAGATTACTTTGTGGTGAGCAACCGCTGGAAAACATCGATATGGGATGTTAAAACGTACCCAGGAAAAGACTGCGGTAGCGACCACCAGCCACTAGAAGCAGAAATATAGCTTCAAAACTGAGAACGAAGAACAAGCCCAATGCGATTGCAAATAGATGGTACTTACTGAAGAACCCTACATAGAAAACTGCAGTCAAGGAACACCTGGAAAAACTCGCTGCCCAAAGAGAAATCCCGGACATGAAAGCCGAAGAAACATGACTCAGAATGAAAAAGAGCCTAGAAACAGCAGCAAGGATGGTACCAAAACGAGGAAGGAATGGATCACGGATGAAACATGAAGGACAATCGAGGAGCGGAAAGTCCTGAAGGGAGAGAACTGCAGGATGAAAGGAAGAGGAAGCTGTATCAGGGATGCCACTTTTTTTCAGGATTGGTTTTCCCTGACTTTTCCCGGTTTTCCAGGCCAACTTTTCCAATTTTCCCTGACTTTTTTACAGGATTCCGAGAAAGCCCAGAGGGAGGAGAGTCACAGAAATTTTTTACAATACAGATTTAAAAAAAATCGCTATCGAGAAGAAGAAGGTACAGATGTAATTTATGTAATATTTTTCAATATTATAGACTATTTCATTTGCGAATAGATTATCATTATTCTTATGTTATGATAAAAAAAGTTTACTCTGATAAAATACAAACTCGTTTGTTATTTTCAGAAAATTTCCCTGACTTAAATGAGAATTCCCTGACTTTTCCCGGTTTTCCAGAAAGTGGCAACCCTGTGTATGGACAGGAAAGCAACGAAGTCCGGAAAAAATGGCGAGAAGACAGAAACAGGTACGTATATAGAAGGGATCACAGCGGATTTTTGAAGCGAAAACTCTACCTCTGAAAGATTGCGACGGAAAAATGCTGACAAGCTCAGAGGAAGTCACAACGAGATGGGGCGAATACTGTGAGAACCTGATGGCGGACGAAACCGGAAATGGACAGAGAGACGAAGGGCCAGGCGGCGAGGAGGAATCAGATATCCTACTATCGGAGGTCGAAGCAGCAGTCAAAAAACTAGAAAAGGGTGAATCAACAGGTGCAGATGGCATAGTTTCGCAAATGCTGATAGCAACACCGGAGGAAAGCACGAAATTACTATACCTCATCAATTCCTGGCGTGAGGTATTTTCTGAGTCTTGAGGTGTTTGGTGCGGTTTTGAGGATCCGGTACGGCCACGAAGCGTGGGCTGAAATTGATGATGCTAGCTTACGGTAGCGATGATAGATCCAGAAGTCTGGGCCATAGATCTTCGGGCCGTCGTCACAGTTGGTTAGGACAGCATAAGCTCGGTCCCGGAGAGAATAAGAACAACCGCGAACGTTAGAAAAGAATGACTTTCTTCGTTATCGCGAAAGTCTACTTTGATACCGAATTACAATACCGGAACATTTACGTTAACTACACGATAAGTTACTAGATCACAACTAGATCGACTTTAGGCTTTTAGGATAACGCCACACAACAGATCAGAATCGCGGTATTGACAGGATCAATATCGGACTGCTCAAACTACAGAAGAATTTCGCTAATATCACACACGAGCAAAGTTTTACTCAACATGCTGGTTTTGTCCCTGGCAGAGGCACGAGAGAGCAAATTCTCAACATTCGCCAGGCGATAGAAAAAGCTCGGGAGTTCAACAAGCCAGTGTGTTCATGCTTCATCGACTACGAAAAGGCGTTCGATAATGTCAACTGGCGGATACTCTAGAGCTGTTTAGAAAAACTAGGAGTACCAAAGCACCTGACTGCTCAGTTTAAGAGCCTCTACAAAGACAACTCTGCTCAAGTGAGAGTAGGAGAACTCACGCGGCACTTAAAAACCGCCAAAGGAGTACGACAGGGATGCATACTACTCAGCCCCATACTTTTCAACGCCTATGGAGAGTAGGTTATGAGAGAAGCCGTGGATGGATGGGAAAGAGGAGTATCGCTAGGAGGGAAACGAATATCTGACCTCAGATAGGCAGAAGATACCACTCTGTTAGCCACAATGATAGAAGAACTGAGGGAATTACTGAAGAGAGTAGAGGCAGCTAGTGCCGCGGCGGGCCTCAGAATAAATAAGTCCGAAACTAAAATTATTGTTAAGATGCAGTGGCAACACTGTTACGTTTTTATAATCTGTTACCATTTATTATTTATCTATGAATACAGTTACGTTTTATCTTCTGCTGAAAGCCGTTGTTTCTGTCATGGAAGCAGTTCGTGGTTGTGAAACTTTTTGAAGTTCAAAATGTAAAAAGTTTAAATGTTTATGTACCTAATGTCAATTGAAGATTTAAAGTTAGTCGGTGCAGAAGAAAAAAGGAAAAATGGAAGTGATCGTTGAAGATGTGAATTTTATGTGTTAAATACTCTGCATCGTGTTGGAATAGTTGTGTCGATTCGTGCCTGTGTTTTCTAGTGTTAATGATGGAAAAGGACGGTGTCATGTTACCCACGTTTAGTGGTTCTGATTATAATCGATGGAAGTGTAGATTAAAACTTTTCTTGGAATGGAAGGAGTGTGCTGGTGCACTAGTTAAAGCTCCAACGGAGAAGTCCGAAAAAGACGAGATGAAGGCGGATTGTAAAGCACGAAATTACATAGTCAGTAGTTTGTCCGATTCGCAGTTCGACATGGTATGTAATGAAACGACGGCTAAAAGCATGATCTCAATTTTGGATTCAATTTATGCAAGAAAAAACGAAAGTTTACAAATTTTGGCCCAACAAGAGTTGTTTGAACTGAAGTACGACGAGAAGAATGAAAGTGCTACTGAATTTCTAAGTAAATTTGATGCGGCAATAAATAAACTTCGTTCAACCGGCGAGATAGTGAACAAGGAGAGTGAACTTAGACATTTGTTGATGAAATTACCGCCAAGCAAAGCACATATTATTGATCTAGTTGATGTGTTACCGAAAGATGAAAACTCGTTGGCATATGTAAAATCCAAATTACTTTCCTATAAAGAGCTGTCTTATGTTGTCGGTAAACCGGATTTGACGTGTGTCAAAGTAGAACCTAATACAGAGTCAAACGTGTTCAAAACAAACATAAACAGTGATAATGGTGCTACAAGCGAGAAAAAATGTTACAAGTGCGGAAAAATGGGCCACATTCAAAAACAGTGTTCGTATTGGTTTTCGTCTCCGCGCTCGGGTTATAGTAATAATCGTGGAAGAGGTTTTTCCGGCAGAAGTCGTGGATTTAATCGTGGTTACAATAGAAGCTACAGTCAAAATTTTCGCGGCAGAGGTAGAGGTGTGCTCTATAACAATGCTGATCGAAAGGTGGAAACTTTCATGGTCAAGATGATGCATTCTACAGTCGACCAAGATGTCAATAAGGTTCCTGTGGAAAATGTAAAGTGGTATTTGGACAGCGGGGCAACGGACCACATAGTGTGTTCCAAGGAATACTTTTCAAAGTACGTTGAACTTCGGGAGCCAGTTCCAGTGAAGCTTGGTGATGGAAGATGTGTATTTTCAAATTACATGGGAACAGTTCCAGTTTATTTTGACGTAGGTTATAATAATTATAAGGTATTTTGTGAAATTAGAAATGTATACCTGCTGGAAGGAATGTTATGTAATCTTTTAAGTGTTAGTACGATTGATAAGGCCGGATATGAAATCGTTTTCGCTAATGGTAATGTAAGAATTTTTAATCCGCAAAAGAAATTGACTGCTATTGGTTATCGAAATAATAAGTTATATGAGATCTACAGCAGGGTAGAGAAAAAGGCTAATGTAAAATCAGATTGCTTTGTTGCTAATAATGGAAATACTAACTCAGATAGTCATAGTGTGGCCTCAAATATGTTTACTTCAATATCAAGAGACAAAAAACACTGGCACCGGGCATTAGGTCACGTTAATTTTAAAGATTTGAAATATTTGTGTAATAATAATCTACTAGATGGTCTTCCAAGCTCTGTTTCAGAAGAATATGTAAACTGTGACATTTGCTTTCGAAACAAGATGAGAAATCTATCCTTTGGGAAGAATGGTCGCACTAGGAGTAATGGAATCTTGGAGTTGATTCACACCGATGTAAATGGGCCTCATAGTACAACTGGATATAAGGGAGAGAAGTATTTTGTCAGTTTCATCGACGACTTTAGTAAGTTGGTTACCGTGTATACAATAAAAGGTAAAGATGAGGTATTTTCGTGTTTTAAGGAATATCATAATTTGATGTGTAATCTGACTGGAAAATCTATTAAAACGGTGAGATGCGATAACGGCAGAGAATATATTAATTCAGAGTTTTCTAGTTTCGCCAAAGAGAAAGGCTTCAAGATCCAGACGAGTCCTCCCTATGTTCCACAGATGAACGGGGTCTCAGAACGTTATAACCAGATACTCATGGATAGAGCAAGATGCTTGCTAGATGAATCTGGGATTCCAAGAAGGTTTTGGCCAGAAGTGGTGCAGGCAGCCGCATACATTGGAAATCGTGTGCTGGCAAACACCATGGAAAAGAAAACACCAATGGAGTTATTTTATGGTAAGAAACCAAATGTGCATAATTTAGTGTTGTATGGGTCTCTGTGTTTTGTTAGGATTCCAGATGAAAAACGAGGCGACAAGTTCAGCAGCAAAGGAATACAAGGAAAAATAGTGGGATATGATGACATGGGTTATCGAGTGCTGGTTGACAATAAGATTGTTATTAGCCGAAACGTTCGGATCATTAATGAAAATTCGAGTCGAATTGTTTACTTGGAGGAAGAGTCTGACATCGAGAACCGGAAGGATGATGAACCAGATGCTGTCAAGGAGAGACCACAAAGAGAGAGGAGAGAACCCGATAGGTATGGAACCCCTGTAGTGTATTTTTCTTCTGTTGATGTTCCTAGGAGTTATAGCGAAGCTGTAAGGAGTCCAGACGCAGAGAAATGGCTGAATGCCATGGAAACAGAAATGTCCAATATCGAGGAGAACGGAACGTGGAAATTGGTGGATGCTCCAGAGGGAAAACCTATTTTGGATGTGAAATGGGTGTACACAGTGAAGTCAGATGGCACTCTCAAGGCAAGACTGGTTGTTCGAGGATTTCAACAAGAACCGAATGGAGAAGAGGATTTTTACTCACCTGTTGTCAAGATGCCAACGCTGAAAACGTATCTGTCACTAGCATGCAGAAACAAATGGTTCATTGAGCAACTCGACGTGCAGACAGCGTTTTTGAATGGGTCAATTAAGTCAGAAGTGTACGTTCAGCAGCCAGATGGTTTTGGACAGGATGGACAAAAAGTGTATCGTTTGGAGAAAGCTCTATATGGGTTAAGAGAGAGCCCTAAGTGTTGGTTTAAATGCCTAGATGCATATTTGAAAGTACTTGGCTTTATTAACTTTAAAATTGATTCTTGCCTATATTTATTGAAACATGACAATAATGTTGTTTATTTACTAGTGTATGTTGATGATCTACTAATTTGTGGTTCTAATCTTGATTTGATTAATGAGATTAAAGCTAAGTTGTCGTGTAAATTTCGTATGAAGTTGCTAGGTTCTGTTAGAAATTATCTAGGTATTGAAATAGATTACAACCGTGAAGCTGGAGAAATGAAATTAAATCAGAAGAGGTATATCGAAATATTGGCGGAGAAATTTGGAGTTGTCAAATCGAATTCACATCGAACCCCAATGGAGGTGAACTTGAAACTACAGATACTGGGAAATGCTGATGAAAGAATTCCGTACAGAAACCTCATAGGTGCGTTGTTGTATGTTGCGGCTGGCACAAGGCCAGATGTATCTTTCAGCACGAGTTATTTGAGTAGATTTCAAACCGGGTATAGTGAAACTCACTTCAGGTATGCGAAAAGGATTTTAAGTTACTTGTTTCATACTCGGGATATGTGTTTAAATTTTGGTATAAAGAACGAGGATGTGTTAGACTGTTTTGTTGACTCAGATTTCGCAGGAGATAGCGTAGATCGAAAGTCGACTACTGGTTTTGTTGTAAGGGTCCATGGAAACCCCGTGGTGTGGAAAAGTGTCAAACAAGGAGCAGTCACGAGAGCATCTACGCATGCAGAATATTACGCAATTGCAGATGCAGTTGAAGAAGTCTTATGGACTAGACAGCTGGTCATAGAATTCGGTTTGTACGAATTAAATTTTTTAAATCCTGTGAGCGTCTTTGAAGATAATAGTGGTGCAATGTATTTGGCAAACACGGGAAATTTCTCTGGTAGGAGTAAGCACATTGAGGTGGCGCTACGCTATGTTGCTGATTATGTTGATAAAAATGTAATTCGAATTGTCAAGGTAATGACAGATAAAAATATGGCTGATATTTTCACGAAGTCGTTAAGTAAAGTTAAATTTGAATTGTTTAGAGAATCGTTAAGTATTTATTAATCCGATATTATTCATATGATGTTATATTGTTGTATTCCCTGAAATCACGTGAACTTCAGCATGTAATATTTTATACTCAATTTGTTTGATATTTTTAAGAATTTTTGAAACGGATATCGTTTTTACATTTACACTGATGAAAGTTTTTTTGTAATCGGATATTAGTGTAATGAGTTGGAAGTTAACATTTGATGGTTTATGTCCGAATTTCGTCATAAAAACGAGGTGGCGTGTTAAGATGCAGTGGCAACACTGTTACGTTTTTATAATCTGTTACCATTTATTATTTATCTATGAATACAGTTACGTTTTATCTTCTGCTGAAAGCCGTTGTTTCTGTCAATTATGATCGTCGACCGCACAAATGACAGCTAACCAGGGATCACACACATAGATGGAATAGAAGTAGAGCAAGAAGACTTCATATACTTGGGCTCCATGGTGTCAAACAGAGACGGCTCAGAAGGAGACATAAGAAGAGTGGCAATCGCAAAAACAGCAGTAGGAAAGCTCAATCGAATCTGGAAACGTAATGATGTCACAAAACACATCAAGCTGAAAATAACCAAGTCCCTGGTTTTTCCAATATTTTTGTATGCAGCAGAATGTTGGACAGTGGAAAACGCCGACATACAGCGTACTGCTATAAACGTATCCCATGGACCAAGAAGGGGACGAATGCGTCGATACGCGAAGAACTTGCCGTGAAAGACAGACTCAGCACAGTCATCAGAAGACGCACTCTCAGTTAATTTGGTCACATAATCAGAAAGGACAATCTGGAGAAACTGACTGGGCAGGGAAGCGTAGAAGGGACCAAGTCGCGCGGCAGGTCACCCACACGATACATAGATTCAATACGGAAAATCATAGACAAGACGATGAAATCATGTACTAGGACAACCGAGAACAGAAACAACTGGAGGAGCCTGGTCCACTCGGTCACCTGATCACGATGCCAGAAAACAGGCGATCGAAGAAAGCATTATTTGGTATAATATAATGAGATTTGATGTGCAGCGAACTTCTTGTGTATAGCGAAAATCTTCCGCTATACACAGTAAAGCGGCATTTTCCGCAATAAACAAGTTCCCTGTAAAACGGAAACTTGTCTACTCGGAAAAACTATTTGGTCTCGAACACTCCATAGATAACAAGTTTTACTATATCGGGAATGCTTCAAGTCTCATATCTCTCCTACATCTATCTCTATGTTGATGTCGTTATGTCTTATCAACAATACATAGACAAGTCTCATTTCTGTCTTCATAGCTCATCAATAGTGAAGGAGAAGGTAGCTGGTTGGTCAACGCAATTCTTTAGATTTTATCATGTAGGCAACCAGCCCAGCGTTTTTTTTTTCCACAGAGAAGGCAGAGATTTTTTTTCAATACATAGAGAGAGAGATCAGAATTTAGCTCCGATCTCTCTCCATCACCCCTCTCATTCATGAATGCAGATCCAAGACCCAAGATTCAGGATCTGAGAAACAGTATTCCACATTTCCATTGTGTATCCATTTTTTAAGCATATCCAAGAGCACACAGTGGTCTTAGACTATGAAACACGAGTGCAACTGAACGACGTTTTCAGGAGTGCGGACCCGCGTGCCTCATTCACGCAGAATCGTGAAATTTGAAAGCAGGCGCCATACAAAATGTCCCCGTCCACATTCGTGTTTACCTTTTTCAAGTAACGTCGAGTATATCTCTCGCCAGGTACGCGTGTGTCCGGAAAATTGAAATATTTCCGTCGGTTCGGAGAGACGTGCCGCACTTGCAACCCCGCCCCGCCAAAGTTTGACACTCGAGGCGAAGTTACGCTACCTATACCGAAAATTCGCGTTCCAGACAAATTATAAAACAACTTTGGGCTTTTCGTAACACGCCGCGGCGATTTGTAACCCTCTCTCCTCGGTCGTGGAAAGTTTTCACATCGCCCGCGGTGTGCTTGCTTTTCGTCTGCGTTCTTCGCGTCGCGTCCTGTCACGTCACGTCACGTCACGTCACTTCGAGTCGTGTCTCACCGTTAGTTCCCGCAGTCCTCGTTAGCCGACGAGAAGAACTTCGTAACGTATCGCCATTACTTTTAACATCTCGGACGAGTCGGCAAATCGTCGTCGGATCGCGGTTCCAGCTCACGTTCATCATTCTAAATTGGGTACATCAAAACTGGGGCCACCTTTCAGTGCAACCGGATAAGTCATACGTGCTCGGCGACAATGCATACCCCCCCTTCCGGAGAAAAACCTTACGAAACTCCAGTCACGGTTTCCTGGATTCACGCGTAGTCTTTAGGGTCCAGCCGCGAGAGCACTCATTCCTGAGAATCGTTCGAAACGCGGGATTGCCGGAACTACGCAGCTGGGGGCCGCGCGGTCGAGTAAATTCTCTTCGGCGTCGCGTATCAGGACGAGAGCGGCTCCTTTCGGGAAAGAGCGAACGGCGATAATAATTTCTCCGCGATCGTTGAATAATGAATTCGGGTGCGTCGTCATGGCGAGGCGAAGGCGAAAATTTACGGATTTCGTTACGTCGACATCATCAATTTGACTGTCACTAGAATAGAAATATGTGATACGAAAAGCAAGCCCAAGCTGGCAATTCGCAGTTTAAAAGGCCGGAGAAATATTACGCGCGCGAGAAGACGCGTTTCACTCGAGTTATCCGGCATTTTGATTCCGTGTTGGCAAATTCGCCGCGTCGAGGCCGAGCCCGCAAATTCACTTTCTCCCGCAGCTTTTTGAAAAGCAAATGCGTGGTTGGACCAACACTAATCGTCGACTTCAAAAGTTATACCACTCTTATATTTCCACCAGAATTTACAGCCAGCGGCACATCTAGGAAGCAACTAGAGGAGGGCGATTCAGAATGTGCGGAAATTAATCATTTTTTTTTAATTCATACCGAGGAGTTAATAAATTTAATACGCAATATTGTTTTCAGAAAAGGACCAATATTCACCAGAAAGTTTACAGTTTATTTGAAATAACGTTTTCGAGGGTTACTCCGTCATCGAGGTCTTAACTACTAAGCCTTGAGGCTACTTTACACAGTATACGGTTTAGATAACACCATAATATAGTAAGCATGTGTGTTCGTATTTGTTGTTCATTATAAATTATAATCATATGAGTCATTCACTGTGAAGTACTGATGGTCTATAAGTTTCTGTATTTCTATAAGTTGTTGGATGTGATCAACAACAAGACTAATCACTAGGGTGGATCTTCAAAAAAATGTTTTCATAATTTCTAACGCGGCCCAGGTAAAAAGTTGCCTTTGGTAGAAAAAAAAAAGTGTTTTAAAATTATTTTCTTAATTTGTAAATTTTCTCTTAGGGATTTGTCCTTGAAGTTATGTTGTACTATAGGGCTGAAAATTGAATGTTACATAGCACCTTAAAAATGCAGGTTATCCAAAATTGTCACAGTACATTTTAAATAGTATTCATCGCGAAATTTTAATTGATTCACATACGAATTTTGCCTATCTGTGAAATTGAAGGCGTTAATGCACTTACAATACTTTGTTGCTATATAGCGCCTTCAGTACAGCAGATAGGCAACATTCACACATAACCTAGTAGTAGTAATGATTAAGATCTACGAAATGAGTTACGTATAAATTTTGCCTATCGGCAACGCTAAAGCACTTACAATACTTTGTTGCCTCATAGCGCCTTCAATTTCACAGAAAGGCAAAACTTGTATACGAACTAATTTAAAGCTCGCAATGAATACTATTAAAAAGGTTATGTACAAATTTGGTCCATCTCGCATATTGAAGGCGGTAGACCATTAAATAAAAGTACTGGTAAAAATCAAAACTTTTAAAGAAGAGCGGTATGGGGTAAGATTATTCTTATGACAAAATATTGATAGAGGTTCATTTTTGGACTAAATGGAACAAGATTAAACCCAATGCCGGGAAAAATATTTGAAAAAAATCTTTCACTCATATACAGGTCATACAAAAAATTCGTATACATATGTGACCTGGAATCGTGAAATGTGCCTCTGGTGTCAAAAGATCATTTATAACCTTCTTGACAATTCTGATTTAAAAAAATTACGCTGTTTTAAATGAAACAAATCACAGCTTCCTATCTTCATTAGTTTTTCCACAAATTGCATTTAAAAATTACGTCAAAAGTTTAAAAACATACATTTTCATGGCGTTGTGTGAACCGGGCCTATGGGAATGACGGAGAACAAGAATTCGAAACCCGGTTGTCATAGCAAAGTGTAAACGTACCACCACAGATGTACACGCTATGTACATCTGCGTGCACCATTCCTACCATCCCATCTTTACACTTGTTTATCTCCAAAACCTTTTTTCGCACGAGAGGCACATTTCATGATTCCGGGTCACATATAATATTCGCTCGCTTTTTTTGGTGGAGTTATAATGTGTCTTATCTTCATCTCTCGCTTTCTCTCGAAAGATAAATTCCATACAATGCATTCTGCTTACTATGCTAGACCTTGGGAAAGTTAGGTTTGGCGCTGCATTTGATAAGCTCAACGGGACAATAAACTATACTACGCAGTATTTTGTCATCGATTTAACGACCAAACAAAAGAATTCAAGTAATTTTGCTTCGGGGATACGTCCAACCAGTCTGTGTGTTTCTCTTGTTTCCGTTTCCATGACATACCCAATCAGTGGAAAGGCAGATCCGATTGATCAGTAAGGCATCAGTAACAGTCTGTGGCGAAGAAAGATGTAATGGGTTCATACATGCTACTTTAAAAAATAGGAAAAGTCTTCTAGAATTCAAGTTCAAAAAAGTTTTATTTCGGATAATTTCGCTTTATTTTATTATTATTATTATCATTTTTTTTTTACATTTAAAATAAAATTTGTTTAATTTTACTGATGCTTAGATGAAATTCGGATTTTTACCAGTACTTTTATTTAATGGTCTACCGCTTTCAATATACGAGATGGACCAAATTTGCACATAACCTTTTTAGTTATACCAATCAAGAGTAACAAAGGTCACATTCAAATTCAGCCAATCTGTGAAATTGAAGGCGCTAAAGCACTTACAATACTTTGTCGCTCTATAGCACCTTCAATATTGCATGTACGCAAAATTTGTACGTAACTCATTTTGTAGATCTCAATCATTACTGCTGTTAAGATTATATGTGAATTTTGCCTATCTGCCACACTGAATGCGCTATAGAGCAACAAAGTATTGTAAGTGCTTTAGCGCCTTCTATTTCACAGATAGGTAAAATTTGTATCTGAACTACATAATTTAAAGTTCACGATGAATACTATCAAAAAATTTTTTCAAAATTTTATTTATAACAACCTTTCACAATATCAAAATGAGATTACTAAACCCGGTTTCATATAAATGTTAGTGCGCCCATGAGCGGGCATAGGTCTTCCCCACCCTTCTCCATCGGTCACTATTCCTTGCTCCCCGATATTTTTCAGTTCGTAGTGCTACCTTTTCAAGGATCTCCCTTGGGCTCTCCTTCCCTCCTTAGGATACCAGTCCAATACCCTTCTGCCCCACCTCCCTGCACCTTCTCTGACAACATGTCCTGCATAATCAAACATTAAATAAAGTGTATTACGACCAAAGGGGGCAACTTAGAACAAGAACACGTAGATGGAGCATTGTTATCATTATTTTTTTAAACAGCCCTCGTATATCCGAAATGAGTCGCTGATCATCGACTTTTTCGCCTTTTTCGAAACACCCAACACACTTTCTAACGCTTCGCCTCCAATGCGCGGCCAGATTAGCAGGATGCGGCGACTGTGCAAAACCGGCGCGGCAACGAACACGATAACAAATTATCGCGCCCGGGATTGGCACCAAGTTGAACAGTGTGCAGGAAGCTACCCCGCCTACACTCGTCGTTATACCTGGGGAAATACCGAAAAGCGATTAATTTTCGGGCGAAGTTTTGAAAAACTTTTAATAAAACCGGCAAGTTTCGTATATACATATTTGACGCAGCCAGGGCATAGAAGTATAAGGACCGAGCGAGCGAGTGCCGCGAGTATATCATGATATTTTCGCGAGCAAGTAAATCGCGTGAGCCGCTTCGTTCGTACGGCGGTGCGACCAACCGCACGCAGAGGCTGCGGCCGAATATACGCGCCAATACTGAGTACCTTCGACCTCTGGTTTTGGTTGGTTCGACTAAAATAACACTGAGTGCGACTCGTAGATGATGAAATTTGCGACCATAGATGAATACCGACCCGTGGGCCTGGAAACGGCCACGTTATCCGAATAAGAAGACAGTCTCTGAGAGGCATGAGAGGATGAAGGAAACACAAGACGTATAAGACATACCTAAAGGTACAAACCTAAGACAAAGACACGAAGACATAAAACAATAAGACGTAAAGACTTCGTATCAAGAACTTCACCTTTCCCAATATTATACAAGGGGTGATCAAAAGTAGTTGCATTGTCACCACTGCAGCGCATGTAATAATCGTATGGGGATGTGTAGCTGGAACCTTAATCTTTCCCACGTTCGTTTAACCCTTTCACACATGTAACCGACTCAAAGAGAACTGGTACCTAATACCTATACATAATTCTGTATATCTGAGTAATATTTAAAAAATATTACTTGAACGTAATTTCCGACCATATTGCCTACCTGGCTCTTTAACCTTGATAGGGACTGGACAGAAAGTCAAAAAATGTATTTCTTCAATTCCTACTAGGATTTTTTGAAAAAATGACAATTCATCCGACTGACAGAGCAAACTCAGTTCCTAATTTACCACTATTAAAGCAATTATTCGTCAAAGTTGCTAGGACGTCAGATAGGTCAGTTAATTGGAGAAAACATAATGGAAAACTAAGCCTCGTAGATTACTTCTTCAAAATTGTAACATGTACTTGACATTTTCTCTGTGATGGTGAAGATAAACACTGTATTGTAAAATAACTGGTATGAGTTTGGATTTTCCATTTACCTTTTCATTTAGCAGGAAAAAATGATTAAGAGGACCGGGATTTTGAAGTATGACATGTAACCAAAAATTCCTCCTGTCAATGTCAACCAAAATTTGGAACTACAAATTTACATTCTTGCAATCTTAAACGTTTTTCAAAGCAATTATCACCTTTAAGGAAATACGCAGCAGAATACAACCTATCAGTACTTGGTTTCTGATACTAGAAATGCATAGGAGTCGTTAGAGATGTCTTAGTCGCTGTATTCCAACTGTTGAGGAGCAGTTCACTGCCACCATCCCTCTGCAGTGTATCTGCAAAAATCTTCTTACAGAGGTCTGAAATTTCAATTTTGAACGTACATGATATCAGCCAATGTACACGTACCTCCACGCATCTCATATTGTGAACAGAATATGGTGTCCGGTTTCGGGTTACGCGAAATAAAATGGAAATTCTACGCAAATTTACCCTAAAAAGGTACGTTTTATACAATGCAAATTTACGCCGAAGAATTGCGTATAGTAGAGGGTAAAATCTGATGCAAAATTACGCCCAAAAAGTGCGTACAATATAATGAAAATCTGAATCAAATTTACGCCAAAAAAGTGTGAAGAGAATAAAGAAGAACTTTCACACAAATTTAGACCGTGAGATTGTGCAAAATAAAAGGCAATATTCTATGCAGAATGACGCCGAAAAACTGCGCTTAATCCAATGGATATTTTTCAATCAATAAATTTACACTGAAAAAGTAGGTGTAAAATAATAACAAAAATCTTATCAAAATTTACGCTGAAAAACTGAGTCAAATACGAGTATAATAAAAATTTCATGCAAAATTATGTCGATAAAGTGCGTAAAACAAAAGGCTAACGCACTACCACGTCGAAAAACTGCGAGTAGAATAAAAGGCAAAATTTCCGCATAGTTACGCGAAATTGCCCAAAATGGCGCCGAAACATTGGATACAATAAGATACAAATTTTATGTAAATTTTCAGCTAATTTTACACAAGAATAAATACAAGTTTACGAAAAATTTCAATTTCTTGCTACGACTTTGCTCTTCTCTTTGTACAAGCTATCTAACGATATTCAAAAAAGAGATTTTTTTAATTTAAAATGAAAAGAAGGTAAAAATTGAAAAGTGTATTTGAATTTAGTAGATTCAATTGAAGGTTCACATCGAAATACTCAGGCAGTGATCAGCGGTATTGGAACCGGGAGAACAAAAAGACACTATACACCCCTCCTCACCAAACAAATCGGAGGGTACGAAATATCATTTGTATTACCACAAAAATGAAAAAAATTATTCAAAAATTATTCCACAAGTTAACATAAAGGGGCCTTTAGATTTCAGAGACGAGATCTTTGCTTGTTAACCGGAATAAAAATCGATAGCTACTTCTTTTCTTCCGTCCTCTTTATTTTCTTCTTCACTCATTCTTTCTCATCGACTAAAATTTTCGGTAAAAAACCTTTTAGCACCACAGGCTGTTATCAAAGTCACAAGTATAAAAATAAAAACCTTAATTCAGATTTTACATCATCTTTCAGGTCACTCCCAAATTTGTCCGTTTTAAATTGTCTTCGAACCCACTGCATGACACCGAGAGGTTTTCATAGATTTTTATTCCATTTGACATTGCGGTTTTTCGACGATGTACTTAAAAATGATTTTAATCTCAAAAGGGAGAATACTCATAATTTTTCATTACGACGCTTACATTCCGAGCACCTGGGTCCTAAATCTGACGAGATATTTGAACTAATTTATCCGAAAGGCTCTTCTTTTCAGGCTTTGATTTTCCACGTTAAGTCGGCTTTGCCTCCTCTCAAATACGGATTTTCAATTGTGGGCACTGAAACCAGGACAGAATCGAAAATCTATGGCAGTATTCAAAATCTCCAACGACCTAAGAAAACCTTACTCCATTATTTGGTTCCGTCTATTAATCTCATCCAGTTTTTTTCAATTAATGAAATTTTTATTTTGGAGCCTGAATCGGGGATAGATCAGGATATTCGTACTTAGCAAAGCAAAAAACAATGTCAAAGTCGATACCTTTTCTTTAAAAGGTTTAAAATTGATGTAACCACAGCTCTTGTTCGTGGGAGAGAGGCTTTTTGATTCGGCAAAATACCGGATTTGGCTGCTTCAAAATTTTGTTTGGCTTCCTCCTCAGCTGCTCATAGGAATGAAGTGCTTTTAGCAAAACAAATTCTCGAACTATTCTCAAATGTCACCTGTACCCCTCGGTGTCCAACTCTACCCCCTAATTAAAATTACTAGGTTACCAATTTACCTGATGGCATTAAAATTCTTATGAAAGAATACAGTACAGATCAAGAAATTTCTACTTAATTAGAATCAGAGGGAAGGTACGACACGAACACCAAAGCAAATCATACTCTCAATGAAGCTGATACGAAAGCGGCACAATTATTATTGAATCTGTCTAACGTATTTATTTTTTTATAAGCTTCACACGGTCATACGGCCATTTGCGGGAGACGGGGCAAATACAAAAGTGGGGAAAACTACATATTAAATATTAAAAAATAATAATAAAATGTGACCTGGAATCATGAAAAGGGCCTCTGGCGTCAAAACATCATCTTTCACTTTCTTGACAATTCTTATAGAAAATATCACGCTCCTTCAAATGAAACAGCAAATCGTAGCTTCCTATCTTCATTAGTTTTTCCACAAATTGTATTTCAAAATTGTGTCAAACGTTTAAAAACATCCGTCTACATGGCGTCGTGTGAAACGGGCCTACAGAAATGACAGAGAACTTTAGGAGACGCGGTTGCCATAGGAACGCGTAAACGCACCACCACAGATGTACACGCTATGTACATCTGTGCACACTACTACCACCATCTCATCTTTACACACGAGTATCTCGAAAACCTGTTTTCGCACAATAGGCACATTTCATGATTCCAGGTCACAAATATAAACCGTAAATAAGAGAGAGACAGAGAGAGAGAGAGACAAAGAGACAGAAAAATAGAGAAAGAAAAAGGGGTGGTGACGCAGAGAAATGAGGGGGAAGGATATGGTTTGGGGGATGGGAAAGGAGAGCACACAAGATATATCAGAATAAAAGCAATGATAGGTAGTAGTGTGGAGAGAGAACATCAGGTGAGTTATAGAAAGACAGGTAACTCGGGCACTATTTTTCTGCAGAATTTTGTATTTCTTAGACAAAAGATATCAATTTCTAGAGACTCTAGGGCTAATTTATTATACAGATGAAGAATTGAATTCAATTATCAAAAACCCATAGACGTGGCGGTGTCATAGGAGAAAAGGGAGGTACGAAATTCACACTGAACGCGTTAAAGACGCAGCGCATGTTCTCAGGAAGTGATATGTGATTGGTTGCAAAATCGAACACGCGAACGCATTAGTCTGTGGTCTGTCTCAGAGTTTTTGATAGGTACTGTTATCTGGAACAGACTATAGAACGGTGACTTTCGGTCCGGGTGGTAATAACATGAAACATCTCCCCTGTCCTGTTTGGGTGGGATGGTACTTTAATGCCTATTTGACTTTGTTGGAGGAGGACGTCTGTTTTGTTATGAATGAGTTTGTATACATATAGTAACGAGAATAGCTAGCGCCTTACTAGCAGCGTGTTCATTTCGAAAGATGGCACGATTAAAGAGACCCGTTTCAGAGGCCAAAAATGTACCGAAATCATTTTATCAGCAAACAGTAAAGTGGAAGAAAAAAGTAAACCAGGTTCGGTGATGTTGGGAGTTTTTACTGTCATTCTACATACAAATTACCGACACCATTTTAACACGGATGAATGTCATGATTTTTATTTCTAAAGATTACAAGTAATTAGATTTTCGTTTCATACATCGACGTACATTCTTGATTACTATTGCATACGTTTGGGCCCGTCCGAAGCACAGCTTGTTTGTTATATTACTTGCTTTTTTCCTTCTTTCTCCGAACTCCATTTTTACTTTTCTACAAAACAAATCTATTTGTCTTTCATTCATAAACTCTCATATCTTATCATTTTTTTCTTTCACTCATTCCTCATTTGCCTTTTTATACTATCTCTTTATTTCACTCCTTAACCTTTCATAAGCTAATCTACCTTCCCTATCGTTTGCAGTCTTATATTTTCTTCGTTCATCCATCTTTCTGAGGATCTCCTCCTTCATCCATGGTTTCTTTTCTTCTCTCTTAGTTTTACCTAGATCGTCTTCAGCCGACTTTGGTATTCCCTCCTTTATTTTACCCCGTTTTTCCTCCAAACTTTTAATTGTCTATGTTTGGGGGAAAAATTAAAATAGTGAAATCTGGATCCGAGGAGCTAACCGGGGATTCAAGTGTTACTCGAATGAAGAAGAGGGTGAGTATTTGAGGACGGCCCGTCTCAGTAAAAGCAAAAAATTGGGGAGATTTGACAAAGCGAACATTTTTTCGATCGACTCTCTCGCTCACGACTTTCTACCGCTACCTCTGGGCACTGTTCGACCTCTCAGTGTAACTCCGTAATCCGGGGTTAGAATAACACCTTCAAAACAGCGAATATAGAAGTACTTGAAACACTACCCGATCCCCGAGTTCCTGACCATCCTCCCCCATTTCTTGAACACCGTCTCCATGTAGAAACTGTGTCTCACGCCCTTTTTCTTGCGATATTAAAACTCGCAACGTATGTAATATCGCAATTTCAAACATAATAACGAGGAGGTTACGCAAACAAAAAGAGCTGACACGATGGAATTTGTTTGCCGAGTTTGAAAAATCCGGGGACTGAAGCGCAAAGAAAGAAAGCAAAAAAAAAAAAACAGGAACTATTATGTATGTGTTTCTTGTCTTCGCACAACTTTTTCTCTTTTTTTATAAAAGCTCGCCGAATGTTTGCTATGTACGCAGACATATAATACGGTACAGGTACCTCCGTGTACTCTCATACATTTATACAAGGTATGTATTATGGAAGACGAGACGTAAGTGAACCATCCATCTTTCAGCGCGTAAACCACGTCAACATTCTTCACCGTTGCGTATACAGTTTGCATGCCTCGAATATTTTGCGGCGGGGCTGCGGCTGCCGGCCTCGATACGTACGCGTACCTTCGTTTCCGAAATACATACCGGCCGCAGCCGGCGACTCCGAATCGGGCACGGCCGAGTGTCGTGTCACCCGACTCGAGACCGTCCGATGGTTGGATCGGCGAGAGCGACGCCGCACCGCGGTCCGATCTCGCGTCTCGACGCGGCCGACCCGAAAAACGTATCCGGCCAGGTATCCGGGTACCGCGAATACGCGCCCGGGCTCGGGTGATCTTCGCCCGTATACTTCGGAAATAGGAAGTTTTATCCCACACCCCCTCCCCCTCCTCGAAAGAACCCCTAATATTTGTAAGTTATTAATTCCATCGTGACAAGCTTTTTGTTGAAGTCTAGATTGATGATGACTGCTTACACAGGCAATGTAATATTCTACCGGTTCTCCTACATACAATGGCGGCGGCCGCATCTGCTGCCTTTTGATTCCGCGAAGCTTTTTCGCCGTATTCGAGGGGTAACGCGGTATTCGCCGTTGATGGCTCGGCAGCGGGGCTAACGGCGCGTTGTTGTTGCTGCCGCTCATGCTGGAGATGGTGGCGTTGTTGTTCCGCTTCTTCGGCTTTTCATTATCGGCAAAAACGAATGCCCGATGACGAAAATTTTTTCAAACAGCTTTTTCGTCGATAGATGGAGACTACGGGCTGATGCAGCCCGAAGGTCGAAACGGAAATGGGAATTCGTTGGTAGTACATTTTAGGCTTCCAGCGGAACTTCTTCACATGGCACACTAACAAAATTCAAAAGGCATTTATTTCTAATCCTACTTCTCAAAATTGCTCAGCTAGCTCGTTGGCCACTTATTCCAGTTCGTTGCCGTCCTACGAGATTAGCGCCACATCGTCAGCAAGTCTTAGATTACTGAGCCATTCTTCATTGATTTTTATGCCCTTCTTATCCTCTTTTAATTTTAGAAACACATCTTCAAGTAAACAATTGAATAGATTGGGTGAGACAGGGTCGCCCTGTTCAACTGAAATGCAAGGAATAGCAGTAGGATGATCTGAAAAGAAAACCTATCAAAACCAACGACGACGTAATATCGGGATAAGTGAAGAAGAATTCAAATTCCTAAACACAACATGGGCGTTTTTAGCCGGCTTCATTTTATTTGATCTCGTCCCAATTCTTCGTAAAGTTAATTTTGAAATTACCAAATTCTCAGCTCCTGTCTACATCACTGAAAGCCCCGCACTGTAACCCTTCATAACGACCAACTGTATTCAATCTGAGCACTCTATTTGCTCATGTTGGCATTTCAAGGCCTTGAGAAATCCTAAGAGGTCCGATGGTTTTCAAAAGGAGCACGCTGCTCATGTTGGCATTTCAACGTTTTAAGAGATCCCTAAGGTAAAATACCTATACACGAGTTCTGCGGCCAATTTAGCGTTTTCAGTTCTCCTTCGCAGAACTAAGGCCCATTTTCCAAATCCTACAGGGTGTCCATTCTTGTTCGGAAATAGTTTTCCCTGACTTTTCTAGGTTTTCCAGGTCCATTTCTCCAGTTTCCCAGATCCTTCAAATACAAATTACACGGGAGGTTAACACTTTTTCGAACATCGTGAGCGGCGAATATCGTCAATCATTCTACAAATTTTTTTTTACCAACGTGTGCTTATGAATCTGTGGCAGAGGGGGTGTAAACATTTAATGATGGAAATGAAAACGCGCTCTATAGGGTGCAGCGTGGTGCAATGTCAATTAAAGACTTCATCGATTTTTTTTCCGTGTAGCTTCATGCCGACCAGGAAGGGGGGGGGGCTGAAAGAATAAAATTCTAAAATTGATTTATAGGTTCTCGAGGTCGCTGTATTCGATTTTAGGGGGGAAATTTTTGGCTCTTGTCCCTCCTGGTGCGACCAATGAAGTAGCAAGAGCGTAGGATAAGCAACGGTTGACTCGGAATTCACCCTTTCCAATTACAGCCACCGAATAGGGCAAAAATACAGTTTCATTTTATTCAGTGTCGCTAATAGAAAAGAACGTCGTTAAAATTTCTCAACTGAAAAAGCACGGGAGCTTAAATTTGGTCCAGATTAAAAATCGGCAGCGATATTCGAAATCAACGACACAAAATCACGCCTATTTTGATGCTCCGTGCAATTTTCCGCCGGAGAAGCTGAATTCGTAGTACGACAGTGTTTCGGAAGGGGTCGGATAAAAAAACTGATGCAATATTCGAAATCGGCGACTCAGAGCTTGGTTGGCTATCCTGTCCAAAAAATTGACTTTAGAATCTCGTAAAGAATTTGGAACTTGAGGAAAACTAGAGTAACTGGAATTAGCCCCTCCCTCGTGGAAACTGAATGGTTTAGGGGGAGGGAATAGAACTATTAAAATGAATTCTGGAAAAGCTGCAGCATATCTAACGACAAATGCTATAAAAGTAGAAAGGTGGTTAGGATGTGTAAAATTATGGCACCAGGGGAGGCGGAAGAAGCTTCAATTTAAGAGTATCGACAGATACAATATAAAAGGTCATATATTTGGAAACAATGGACTCTTTCGTAACGTGATAATAATTATTATGCGGTCTTTAGACTTTTTCAAATCTTGTGGATTAATTACTCTTCCTCAGTGACGTATCGTCAATGGGGGGGGGGGGATTTGCCCTCAATATTTTTACATAGTTCTCTAATATCGGAGATTTAAAAAAATACCTCAGTTTTCGACTATTTCTCCCTTGAAAATCTTATTTTGCCCCCCCACCCTTGGAAAACCCCTCCTAGCTGGCCACTGCCCTTCCTCCAAAATCTCGGAAGTCCCTTTCATTCACAATTATCTACATTTGCGAAGGAGAGGGGAACCGTAGCAAAACCCGATGGCAGGATGTGCCAGAAGGTGAATTCATTGGTTTTCAAATTTTCGTTTCATTACGACTTTCTCAAACAAATCTTTACACAGGGGAAAGAAGCTAGACCGAATATTTTTTCATTTTCGCGTCTTTTCGCGCCGATTTTAAAATTTTCGGGAACAGGATGAGATGAAAACAGGAAACACGAAACAGCTGATATTGGGAGAAGTATATAGGGACTGGTTCGCGTTTCGTCATATTCAGGGAAAATTTTTTTGTCCTAAAAACAGTGAAATATGCGCATATTATATTCCCTAAAAAAGACCAAAATATGCCAAAATATTCCCTCACGTGTAAAATATGCTCAAAATATTCAGTAACACAATATGGGCATCAAAATGCAGGACTTTTCAATCTGAATAATTGTGACACCATGTCCATGGTCAAAAATTACAAACACAAAAACTTAGTCCATCACAGATACAGAAATCAACACATGCCACAGATAACATAAATCAGAAGTACAACTTCACATCCGCATTCGGATTTGAACCACGAAAAAATGTAGGAGTACTAATGTACAACCAACCAGTTTCTGTCATTTCATTTCCCATCGAATTTTCAGACGTTTTTATTGTTTTCCAGCAGAAAAGTAGAAATATTCCCGACAAGTTCTCCAAAATGACGAAATATTCCCAAAATATGCCCCAAACCCGAGGAAAATAATACAAATATGCATCTATATGTTTTTAATAGCGAAATATGTCAAAATACGTCCAAACAAGTTGGATCCAATTGACTGTATATTACATGAATCATAAAGATATGATGGATATTCCCTATATGACAATAGAAAAAATATGTCGAAACATAAAATTATTTTCCCTGGTCATATTTTTCGTGAAATGGTTCGTGGAAAGTCACGAAATACGAAATACGTTAAGGGTATAGCAGCCTTAATAGAAAGATGTAGACGCGAAACGAATACCATGAAAACGATTTTATCAGACCAACACACTCTGTATCTACCACTGCGATGGACAGGGGGTGGTACTACCCACGCCCTTCTCCTATGAAAGAAAAAAGATAAGAAAATTGCCTGAGCGAAGCGAAGGAAAATTTTGTTTTTATAAGAAATAGGGTAAAATGTGTTTGAAATAATACAGAATTTCGCAGTCGAATTTTTTTACAAAATTCCCTGACTTTTAGGTGAAAAATGCTAAAAATTCCAAAATTCCCTGACTTTTCCAGAAAATGGACAGCCTGTCCCAGACGTTTTACGTTCAAATTATACAATCTCGACCAAACTGGAGCTTCGTTTATGCGACGACTCGATGCTCCAATCTCAGTATTGAAACTAGAATCAAGGCGACAGCGATTTCAGGCGAATTCAACAACTCGCAAACCGACATTGACTTTTCTCCCACATGAAATTCCGCGTTTTTCAGTCGATGCCGAGAAAAGTCTTCTTTGTGTATTTTCGCAAAACCAACACAATCAAGTAGATTACAAACCCGTAAAAATAAAATAAATATTAAAAAAACACTCACCATTTTGTTATTAATTTCGTGGAAATGTATTTCGCAGACTTTTTCAACAACGTCTTCTGAGTGAAACGTGACAAAACCAAAACCTGCAAACCAGAGAGAAGAAAAAAATTCATCAAGGCTAAATTAAAAGAATAAACGGCGAAACAAACGCCCAAATAAGAAAACTTTCACAACTTTCACCAACTGTAATCAAGTTTCGTACAATCGATATTAGTAATGGGAGGTCGTTCAGATTAAAAACGAAAAAAGGATTCAGAGCGTGCGGAGGACACGGTCCGGGAGAATATTGAATTATTTCTGGTCGTGAATCTCGATTGTTTATTTGTAATGGGCAAGGGGGCGGGGCGGCGACAGTTGACTTTCGTCTGTAGCAAAATTGAAATTCAACGGGGTGCCCCATCTGCAGTCCACATACAATGAGCTGCTTCCTTCCGGATTCAAGATGTCATTTCACGACAGCCCGGCAGCGTCCCACTCAATTAAAATGCCAATTTTGGATGAGCCCCAGCTATCGATTCTGAAAGGACGGTGTGATGATATTCGCCTGAGAGTTTTATAATCATGTTTGAGTTCGAGAGAGTTCCAGCGAAGACGGAATCAGTCCTAACAACCTCAGTGTTGCATAGCAGCATCTGAATGAGTTCTACCGCAGTTCGGAGGAATTTAACAGTTTTAACACACCTTCAAGTCGGAACAAAATGAACTCTGAATTTAAACAACACAGTTCGAAGAGATTTCGCAAGTCTCGAGAAAAACAAATGCGGTCATAATGAGTTTGGATGGGTCTCACCATAGCCTAAATTCATCTGAACGAATCTGAATGAAATTGAAAAGTCACAATGAGGCGGTTATTCTCAGGGAGAATTTGAACAACTTGTGGGTAAATTAATGAGTCCGAGTAGCAGTGGGAAGGGGTAAAAATGCTAAGCTCTAACTATTTACTTATCGCATTCTGTGAAGACTAGTTCAAATATATTCGGACTATGGTAAGACTCATGAGCTAGAGCAGAATTCTTTGGCACTTGCCAAATCATTTCCTTAAAGAGCAAAAGCTTGGAAATCAAATTGAAGTTCATTTCATAGCTTGGGAGGAGGCCTGGAAAAGAAATTTCATTTCGCCGAAAAATGAGTAAATGTCAAAAATGACGCAACTGCCGAAAAAAAAGACTAATTTAAATATATTCGGACTATGGTTAGGACTCATGAGCTAGAGCACAATTCTCTGACATTTGTCAACTCATTTTCTTAAAGGGCAAGTGCTTGGAAATCAAACTGAAATTCATTTCACAGCTTTTGAGGCCTGGAAAAGAAATTTTATTTTGCTGAAAAAAGAGTAAGCGTCAAAAATGACGTAACTGCCAAGAAATTGCCGAAGATGCCTATTTCCTAAAAAAAAAAAAGTGATGAAAAAATTAATTTGATGCTGTTAAGGGCAACAATGGTTATCTAAAAAGGAGATAAGAATCGAAAAAGGCAGAAGCAGCTCTGCTAGAGTACGAATTCATTTATAGAGAGCATACGAACTGTAAGCTATCCCCGGAAGCGGTAATTATACGGTGAGGACGTGAATCGCAGTACCTCAATTTTTTGCAGAGAACCATGACAATTTTTTGGAAGTTGTGAATGCTCTATCCGATGACTCAAAATACACAGAAAATCTAAAATGTTGTTTTAAAAAGCCACACTTCCCCTCATTTGGCACTTATCGATTCATATCTGGATAATACCCGGGTAAAAATTGGTGAGATTCGAGGATCACGCGGCTTGACACTACAGAAAAAATTGTATCTTTGGGAAGGATAAGGACTGATTTGAGGTGAATAAACGATGCTGTTCTCCAATAATACAAGGGTTGGAAGTACTCCATTAAATCCGGCAGTCAGAAACTGTGTAAAAACATCTATATGTAATGTATAACACTAAAATTTTATAAAAAATTAGTACCAATATCTAACTTACTGCAATTTTCTGTGTTCTTTCACTTTTTGTTTCTTGCCAAATAATGCCGAAAATGGAATTTTAATTGCCGAAGTTCATCATTAATAATGCCAAAAAAGCCGCGCTCTGCTCATGACTTAATTCACACGATACAAGACTGTATTGAGATTCGTTCAGATACTTTAAAAAGATACTCGAAATTAGTTGTGACTCATTCAGGGCAATTTTTACTCCACTAAGACATTTACACTTTTAGAAGACTCGTTAAGAGTACTTTGAGACCTAATAAGTGGTAAGAAGTAATTCAGAAATTTGTAAAGTTAATTCAAACTGTGGTAACACTCGGTCGGCTACTCTTAGGACTTGTCAAGACTCATCAGATGCATTTGAAACCCATCTAATGGGCAAAAATGTAAAAGAACTTCAAGAAAAGGGTGAACAACTTCTAAAGCTGAGCCAAGAAATAGACTCCAGAGCAAACTTACAAAAAACAAAACACATGAGCAGTAACGAAAAAACGAATTTAAGGCTAGAAGGCCAACTCGTAGAGAAAGTTCAAGAATACGAATATTTGGGGCAGACAATATGCTTTGAAGATAAAATAGGTAAGGAAATTAGTAAAAGAACTAACAAAGCTTGGTAAGGTTTCAAAAAAATTATCAAAATTACCTACCAAAGCAAAAATAACAACTCTGAACACATATACACTCTTCTTCCTTTATTCTACGCTGTGCAGACATGTTCACTAATGCAAAAGCAATTCAAGAAATTGCAATGGACTCAAAGAAAGATGAAAACGTCAATTTTAAGCATAAAACTGAAGGGCAAAATTTCTAACCAAACAATTCGTAAGAAAACGGTTATTTATTTGATAAAGAAAAGAAAATTCAAATTTGCAAGGCATGTGATCATAGGCACCGATTTAGCATTCGGGGGGGGGGGGGGTGTCCCCCTCTAGTAAAAACGCTGGGGACGACGCCCCCCGCCCAATATTTTAAACTCAAAAATAGAAAAAGTACAACTAATTTTACCACTAATTTTTAAATTTAACAAAAAAGAAAAAAAGAGAAAACGAATAAGAATAAAATCGACAATACCGAAATATCAAACGCGTGAGAAGGGTATAATTTTGGCACCAAAATAGATGGCACGTGACCATTCGAATTTTCAAGGGAGGAATTTTCGACCGCTCCTAAGGACCATGATAACTTTAATTCTGCTCCCCTCCAATATTTTCCATAAGTCGGCGCCTATGGATACGATCAAATACAGAAAAAATTAGTAAGAAGCTGCTTGAGCGGATACCCAATAACTATGAAAGGAAAAGAGGTCGGCCTGGCACAAGATAAGAGGATGAAGTGGTTAAGAGAATGGGGAGGCTTTGGACAAGAACTGCCCAGAACCGAAAAACGTGGAAGTTAGCCGAGGAGGCTTATACCCGGTAGTGAGTTGCTCAAGTAGGGAGTTCGCACATTTTTACCGTGAAATGACTGTGAAGAGAACTCAATATCTAAATCTAAAATGACTTTTTTGAGGATGCATACAACTTCGTATAATTTTCCTCAATAAAGGTATTTAGATTTAGAATGTTGGCTTCGAGTTCATTATCCTCGGCCCAAATTGAGCAAAGAACTCTTGCAACCTCTCCCACTCACTTTTATCGGTTGCTATCCCGTTAAGTTGATTGTTTTTCAGGTTTTGCGTTATGTCGTCTCTCCACCAAACGAGCTGGCGACCTTTTTTCCTTTTTCTGTCTCTTGGAATCAAGTAGACTTTCGTCCTTTAACCTAACCATTTGTCCCACCTACTCCAATTTTAGTCTTCTAATGTGTCTTATCGAGTCCATGTTGTATTTTAGTTTTTGCTTCATTACTTCTGTTCTAATTTTGTCCCTCTGTTTTAGATTGAACATGGATCTCGCCATTACATTTTGTGTACTACTGTTGTTGGTAATATTTCGTAGTTAGTGTCCAAGTTTGGCAGCCGTAAGTCAGCATCGGCATCACACGCCTGTTAAAAACCTTGCTTTTGTGATAATTGTTAAAAGGACCTTTAAATATGTTTTTTAGTGACCAGAATTTTATCCAGCTGTTGTTATTCTTCCGTTTATCTCGTTCTCCATGCTGTCTTCGAATGTGATTTGTTGGCCCAAGTACATGTATGTTACCCACTGTACCACCTCTATCACTACTACTCCGTCATTTTATTATTATTTTTAATTTTTCGTTGACTTTCGCTATTATTTTAGGATTTTAGCTCGTTCATTGTTAGACCCACTTCCCTACCCACTTTATCCAATTCCTCGATCATTGTTTTTGGGTCCTCTTTTGAGCTGCCTAGTAGTATTACGTTGTCTGAGAACCGCAGGTTTATCATCTTCTCTCCGTCTGTGCTGATCCCTTCGTTGGCCCAAGACAGTTTCGTAAAGACTTCTTCGAATACGCTATTGAACAATACCGATGATAGTAAACTCAATATAATACCAGGCAGTACGATGAGATTTGTGTGAGAACTGAACTAAATGAATGTCCTGCCTGACCGATCGAGGGATAAAAAGGACAATGAGTACGAAAAAGAGCGTGGTTTAGAAAAGATCACGTACAGGTAGTACAGGTATGCAGACGACAAAAGACGTTCCTAAGACGCTCATATCCTACACGTACAGGTAGTACAGGTATGCAGACGACAAAAGACGTTCCTAAGACGCTCATATCCTACTATGCAGAAAGCAGCCAGACAGGACAATTTATACGAAAATGTACGTTAGAGAAGAAGAGGGTCACCGCAAGGTAGCATCGATACCACTGAAATTATAATTCTTACACAAGCCTATGCGTATACCAGAGACAGCTGAGTCTTAACGAGACCCAAAGAACCTGGATGCGTCTTTACACAGTCTGAAAGAGTCCTAACCAAGTCAGAAGGAGTAGCAACTGGTCTGCCAGAGTTGACCGAGTCTCAATCCAGTCTGTTTGTTCGTGGAAAAGAGGGAGGAGGATAGCAGAGTTTTAGTGTGGAGAGAAAAGCATCCTAACGACTCTTGACGAAATCTGGGCTACACGATACTCAACAGAACGTACGACAACATTAAGAGCCAAGCGGCTTATCTTCATTTCGGACCTCACGCATGCCTTCAGACTCGCGGTCAGCTACCCTCCCTCGTTTGGTTTTGCTCTTTACGAATGGGCTCCCATCTTCATCATCGACTTGGGCCTTCACTACATCCTCCCCTCGCCGATTCGCTCAGCTCATCCATCTTTCCTCAAATACACTTCTAGCTGATACCATTCTACGATTTTCTTCGCTACTCGCGCTTCTCGGTTTCCTCCTCGAAAGGTGCTCTCTCTTCATCACGATGAAGACAGCGGGACGCGATCCGTTGCGACGGCTCACCGTGCATTTACACTCGATAAATTACGGCAGCGGCGTTCGCGATAGCTGCTAATAACGTCCCAGCGGCGCGGGCCGCTGGTGCGGCACCGACGACGATAAACCGGAGAAACACTCTTTTCCAGAATTCATTGCTCTCTGACATCGACGCTGATGGCAGCGAGGCAATAAACGACAACACTATCGCGGAAATACGTACGACCGCGTGAAAAGGCCACAAGTTGATAACGCGATTCACGAAAGGAAAAACGAAAAAAAAAAAGAAAAAAAAAAAAGAAAGAAAAGAAAGGAAAAAAAGATCGAGTGGAGCGCGAGCGAAAAAGAAAACGAGGTATAGTTGTACACTGCTCTGCTGATACTTTCGAAAACGATCTCGAGAGAGTGCAGTGGGTGACGAGCGGAAGACGAAGAGGCATTTTTCAAACTTAGCAATTTTTGAGTGTAAAAACCGATAGCTTAGGTATCGTTAAAGATTAACAATAGAGAAAACTGAAAAAAGCACTTTACGAGGGAGTTACGCGACTGCCGAAGACGAGAGGGCGCTCATTGACTGAAACAATGAATGATTCGGAACTTTTCCCCCCTTTTTTTTATTATTCACTATACATACTTTTGTTCGACCATATTGTAGTCAATCGAAAGAGTTTAGTATCGTGTTCGGGAGGGGGTGACATTTCGATCACATTTCAATGGGCTGGCCATTACCGATACCGGATCGAGAGAACGATAAGGGGAGAGAACTAAGCGTCCAATTTCGACCATCAAAAACCCGCACAGTGGCTGAACAGTCACCATGAATATTCGAGGGGTATCTTGATTTCCAGTTCTCCTTCGGCGTGCAAGTATTACAGAAAGCGCTTCCTCCCTTCAAAACATTTGAAGAGGTAATAATTAAAACCGACATTTGTCATTCTACTCCAAGGACGCAAATAAGCAAAATGTACCTGTGCACCTGTACGTGGATGCAGGAAAATCTCTTGCTGTGCCTGCAAATGTGTTGCGTGATTTTTATACTCCACGTTCACAGGCGCAGAAAGAGATATGCTTGCATCCGTGTACAGTATTTTGCCTATTTGTGCCCTTGTAGTAAAACGGCAAGTGCCGATCTTGATTCTAACCTCTTCTTTAATTACAAACGCAGGAAGACTCTGAAATTTTGTATCTGAGAAAATTGTGTATTTTTTGGCATAAAATATGTTTATTCGCACAAAAAAAAAAAAAAAAAACCTTTCAAAAAAGGATTCTGCTTATCTCTCCTTCCGCCCCGAAACAGAAGCTACAACTCGGAAAATATTTTCATCTTCAAAGCGGTCGAATTACGCATTTTAATCCAAAATATCGTTAAGCCAAAACGAATAAGTTTTCGCATGAATCTTTTTTCAAGATCTCCATACCCCCGCTGCCTCCAAAATAAAGTAGCACATGACACCGCCAATAGTCTTCTGTTTCATATTTCAGAAAAATAAGTCTCTTTGTCCAGAATAGTTATAATAAAACCTAAAGTTTTCAGCAAAAATAGGAATTAAGATATCCAACTTGCAATATTTTACCTCATCATAAGTTTTCACGACGAACCGTTCCCGGAACAGAAGAAGGGAATATAAAACTGAACACTTTTATCCAAAAGCCCTCTTATTCAGGAAGTGCAGAATTCGGGGTACTAACGACCGAATTAAATAGTTGATGCTGCTTCCAATAGAGCCTCTTCCCTTCCTCTCGAGAGAGATATATCGATCAAGCCCGGAAGAGTAAACGGTTTTCTCTTCATGGTATTACGCATTAGGGTGGAACGGAAACAATATTTTTCAACAAATTAACAGGAGAGCCGGTAAAATATGCGTTTGGGTTCAAAAATAAGGTGCATGAAGTTTTCTTCTGAATCAGTCAATAGTTAGAGGGTGTGCAACGAGTTCAGAATTTCAGCACAGGATCCCAAATCTGAAAATTCAAATTCCCGCAAATGTTGACTACTCATCAATTGATTCGTTTTGATCCCCTGATTATGAATATACAGAAGTTTGGCACCTCGAAGAGAAACTCGCTAATGAGGGCGAATTATTCGAGCTGAATTTCCGAGCTCCACTTATGCGTTTCATTTTAATGTAAACAAGTAGTAGGAACATTACACGAATCAAATTGAGTATAATATTCATGAACAGGAGATCGAAGCAAATTGGCATATTTATAATAAGTCAACATCGAAACCCACTTAAATTTTAAAACGTTGTGCCCTTTGCCTCAAGTTTGAACTCGTCGTGCACCACCCACTAAATACTGAACAATTTCAAAAAAATTTGTCACGCCTTATGTTCAGACCAAAACATACCCCTTGCACTCCGTATAACTTCTCAAAATAAGGCCAAGGTGTCATTCTTGTTCGGAAATAATTTTCCCTGACTTTTCCAATTTTTCCAGTTTTCCGGACCCTTTAAATACAAATTACACATGCAAAGAGAAAGGAGGTGTCAAATTTTTTCAAACATCGTGAGCGGCAAATATGGTCAATTACTCCACAAACATTTTTTTACTACCGTGTGCTTATGAAGCTGTGGCAGAGAGGGTGTAAAAATTTAATGATGGAAATGAAAACGCGCTCTATGGGGTGCAGTGTGTTGCGATGTCAATTGAATTGGTTGGAACTAAATGGGGATATGTCCAAAAAATCGTGAAATACGTCCTTCAGGGTAATGGTAGAGGGCCCACAAGAGACAACTTTAAAGCCCGGTCCCGTCGAATTGAATTTTGATGGACCGGAGCTGGGAGAGCTCAAAGTTTTTAGGCTTGACCCCTTTTGGTTCTGAACGATGTCACATTTTTTGTGAAATGGTTCGTGAAAAGTCACGAAATACGTTAAGTATATAGCCGCCTTAATACATAGAAAGATGTAGATGCCAAACGAATACCATGAAAACGATTTCATCACACTAATACACTCTGTAATACTGAGATAGGAGAGGGGGGTTGTACTACCTACGTGTCTGAAATACTACAGAATCTCGCAGTCGATTTTTTAAACAAAATTCCATGATTTCTACGTAAAAAATGCTGACAATTCCAAAATTCCTTTACTTTTTCCTGAATTTTCCAGATGGACAAAATTCCCTGACTTTTCCAGGTCTTCCAGAGAATGGACACCCAGTAAAAGGAAAACAAAACTTATTTCGTTCTACCCCGGCATGTACTGGACATATTCGTGATCTAATAGTGTAGCCAAATTAAGACTGCATGATATTTTCAGCTTTGTGAATCTCACATGCTGTGCTGATCTCTTGCTCCCACCCCTTAACACAGAATTCATCTACCATGTTACCAATGAATTTTCATTGCCATTTTCCCCTTAATGATGAAGTAGAAATACCCTGGATCATTATTTTATCAATGTTATGTTTTTTTTCAAATCCCCTCCCCAAATCAGAGTAACAAATTAAAATTTCTTTAAATTTAAGACAACTGAAGCAAGGGGGTATGTCCCTCAAGGAGACTGAAACTTAAATTGGGATTAAAATAGACAATCTAAGTAGTTTTCCGATACATTCTTCTTCGGAGTTAATAGGTATGTCGCAAATACATTTTTTGGTGTTAAATAATTTTTTTTTTTTTTCATTTCCGCGTTCACTTTTTCTAGCTGTTCCTATTTTGGCTCCATAGAGGAGTTAGTGTTGAGTACCATTCAATTAGCCAAAAATGAGATTCTTAAGATCACAGAATCCATTTTGAAGGCTATTTTGTTCCCATCTCCTCCTTTTCCAGCACCGCACGATGGTTAGTACGGTTAGTATTATTATTAAATTAGGGCATTATATGCTAAAAGTAGAGTTATAGGAACGTTGAATTTATGTTTGAGCTTGTTTTGTCTTCAACTCCTCTGCTACGGGATTCACCAGCGGGGAGCGTATTGCTTAATAAGAAAATATCATCATATACCATGTTAAAATAGAGATTTATAGGTCACTCAGTTGATTCATGAAAAGTTTTGTATCTAAATGCCCTGTTTTGAACTTCGCAGGAGGGTTTTTTCGAATAAGAATAAATTGTACGCAATAATAAAAAAAAAGTTTTTCTTTGGATCGGTAGGATCATACTAGTCGAAATACTGTTCCTAAGGGCTCCACAGTTCCAAGAAAGAGCTAATGTTACCTAATAGGAACTTTAATGCATCAGAATCGCGATGAAAATAGAAATATTTTGTACCACCAAGTCCCCCCCCCCTGCTAACTGAAAAAGATTGGGGGAGACAACCGAATATGAACCTACCAATCCAAATAACCCAATTTATAACATATATTACACCCACTTTAATCTTACTCGAGAGCAGTTCCCTTTATGGAGCTTTAAGGAGAGGAATAAGAGAGAAAGCTATCGCGAAAATGAATTCAAGGCTTCAAGAAATCTATTTTCAACATACATTTATATGCATTATCCACTACAATCAATTTTGGTCAACACTAGCCTCTTTTCCACTATGAAGCTTCACGGGGAAAAGATAAAAACAAAATAACCTGAAAAATAAATTTAGAGACCCTTTCCTCCAATAAGGAAAAATTACATTTTCAATATACTAGACGCTAAAACAAATGTTAGTCAACGCAACACCTTCTATGGCGCCTTGTGGAGCCAACAGGGGAGGGGATGAAAAAAGTTACCTTAAAAATGAATTCAGCAATTCAGAAAGCCCTTATCTGAAAACACAATAAGTTACGAGTAAATAACTCGAGCTATCAGCTCCAGCAAAGATGTATCGCAAAATTAATAATCGCTGCGTCAATCTCTACTTGAACTTCAATCGCCTTGGGGCACGTCTTCCGCCTCTCCGATTCTCCTCAAACTCAAATTTTTTCGTATTTATTGACACCGCACTGGGTGATGAGAAATCGAATACTCATAAAACAAGGGCAACTTCATTGAACATTACGTTGTTCCTAATAGTAGTCAATTTCAAGAATAGAATGGGTTGAGGGAGGAGGTTGCTCCCATTAAGACGCCTGGTAAAAATTGATACCGCTATAAGACGAGCCAGGCAGTACATTCGTACCATCGCTTCGTATTCGGTTCAATAGGTATGATACAGTTGCTGTCAATTTTTCCGGATTTACGGCGATTCGAGTATGCAATTCTATGAACACAGCTGTGTGACATGGTTGTATTAAGTTGCGAATTGCGGCGTACAGTGGTACGGTACGGAAATCTAGGCGAGTAAAATTGTACTCGTACTAGCGAATCAAGCGATAATCGAAATAACGTGGCAATTTGGGAGGGGGAAATTGTGGAAAAATTTTTCCAATATGAAGCCCACAAGGAGTAGTGGAGCATCAGATTAAAGTTGAAGATCGTGGTATCCAGGATCTGTGAATATAAATTCGTAGGTATTTTGTGTCGCCCCTGAATTCAGATTTGGTTTTCTTAAGATCCCAAACTAGAAATTGACGCACAGGCTGGCGAAGAGGCCATGAGGTCACACCTCCCCCCCCCCAAAAAAAAAGAAGTGATTCGACGCACGAGAAACGATTTGAAGGTACTTGCCTTACAGATCATCGGAATTATGAATCGAAGGTAACAACCACCAAGAAAAAAATTATTTGATCCTGTTAAATACAGATCAAAAATTATTATTTTATTTGTTTATTTGCGAGCAATTCATGGCTATACTGGCGTCTATTTGTTCTTGCCATTTATCGAATATTTTCGCGTATTCCGTCGCCGGTAAGGAGGAGAAAAACCACCGCGCCGCAATGATGACTTCTAAAAAATCACAATTCACCCCCACCCCCGTATAGTCCTGACCTCGCCCCCTGCGACTTTCGTTTCTTTTCTCAACTGAAGGCAGCCTTACGCGGTCGTCAATTCAACACGAATCAAGAAGTCGCATCACTGCGGCGCAGATGTTTTTCTCCTCCTTACCGGCGATTCGATAAATGGCAAGAACGAATAGACGCCTGTATAGCCATGAATGGCGCATATTTTGAAAAAATATATTCGTGTACTTAATGAAGATAATGATCAATAAAAAAATTTGTAATCGTATGCTTTTTTTTCCTTCTTTAAAAAACCTGTAGGAGTCATCGCATATGGTTTCTTTCAAATTGGTCTGGAACAGCGATTTTTCAATCAAATGAGCTCGGCGTGGTTTCAATCGATAGCTAATGAACCAGATTATTCCCCTACTGCATTGAAACGCTGATAGGTAGGCGTAGGTGGGCCGTACGAATTTTAGTCTCAGTTACTTAGCGACAACCTATGTAGATATGAATCGAGTTCTTTTCTCCACATTTTTTGGTATTTAATCTCATTTCATTCGTGAATGAACATCCGAATTCAAACTCCCCATCCAATACGCTGATTGTACGTGAAATAAATCAATCTTGGCTCTCGTCTTATCTGTCCCGTACCTGTTGTACTCGCCATCGTTTGTTACCTTCATTATCTTCTGTCGAATCTTGTAAAACCTGCACTCGTCGTCTTTATTAATTTTTATTCTACTCGTAGTAGTGTTTTCGTATGCCAGTTTGTACTGTGTGGTGTAGTTGTCTAACGAGTACATGCTATAACTTGGTATGCTGAGTTTTTCTTTATTGAAATTTGTGTGATACATCTTTATGGTCCTCCGGGCCTCTCGAGGCCAGTTCATGGGCTACAGTGTTTTTTATGCCCTATTTTCACTTCGTTTTCGTGGAGTTATTTAAAATTCCGTCACTCTCGTCGGTGACAGTTCGTTTTTCGTGGTAGCAATAAGCTACATTATGGATGCGCTAAAAAAAGAACGGCGCTATCACATGCTCGCCCTTACTCGTCTCCGTAGTAATATGGAAGATCACCTCAAGCAGAAAACGATAACCCTCGAGCTCACCTCCAAAATAGAGGCACTTTTGGAGCAGTATTATCGACCAGAATTAAAGGCGTTTGTTGACGTCACGCAGAAAGTTCTCATGTTGCTAACAGACTCTGAGGCTGATCGTGAGTTGGAGCAGTCCATGTTCGATGAGATGGACAAATTTCGTGACATCGCTGTCAATTTCCAAGCTAAGCTGCGCTCATATGAGTCAAAGCTTGCTGCATCTAATGCTCGTCAGTCGTTAGTCTCCGGTGCTCCGGGGGCGCCCCCCTCCTCTTCGTCTTCGCTTGCTGGCCTACCTCTATCGCAGCAGTTCACCAAAATGAAGGAAATCGAGCCGCCCACTTTCAACGGTGATCTGACAAAATTTTTCGAGTGGAAAAATTTATTCAGTAACCTCATCCACGATCGTCCGCCCGCGGAAATGAGTAATATTCTTAAGCTTTATTACTTAAAAAAGGCAATGATCGGCGACATTGAGGGGTTGCTCAGTGACTTCGCACTCTCGGATGAGGGCTATGTTTTGGCGTGGGACTTCGTCATGGTTCGTTTCGAGAAACGGCGATCAATCGTGAAAGCCTTTTTTCGCAAGTTGCAGCATCTTGAGGCTATCAAAACTGAACGTAGCCTACAAAAGTTGCTTGATTCGACTAACGGCATCATACGCGGATTAACTGCGGCTGGAGAAGAGGTAAATGACACCTTTTCGAGATATTTGGCGTTCTACATCTCTACTAAATTGGACGCCGCAACCCTCAAAGATTGGGAAGATTCCCTCACCAGCACCGATTCATACCCAAAGTTCGATCAATTCAGCAAATTTCTCCAGTGTCGAGCGTTCGCGGCAGAGGAAAGGCAACGGGAATTTGAATACCAGTCAGAAAGTTCGTCGAAAGAAGTTCGTGGTAAAAAAGCTAATGCTAGTGATCGCGAGAAAAAGTCATTCATCGCGACCGTAAATCGTAAACAAAAGTGTGTCGTGTGTGGCCTTAATCATTATTTAAATCAATGCCCCGATTTCAAAGCAAAATCGTCCCAAGATCGTTATGAAATTACGAAAAAGTTTAAATTATGCTTAATCTGCTTCGATTCGCGTCACGGTGTTAGTGAATGCAAATCAAAATTCGTTTGTAACTGTGGAGGTCGCCACAGTCAGTTTTTGCATTTCGAATCCGGTAAAAAATCGGAAAACAGTTCGTCCAGTGATAATAGTTCGGAAAATGTTGATTCGTCTAAAAGTGTAGAAAAGAAATCGTATTCGTGTGTCGCGGAAAAATCGAATGAGTTTATCGTGTTGCCTACAGTCGTATTTCGTTATTATTGCGACGGCGTCTGCGGAAAAATTCGAGCACTCGTGGATAATTGCTCTCAACCTGAAGTCATCTCCGATGCGTTTGTTCGCAGACATCGTCTTCGTGCCAAATCGTCTCAACCTTCTTCGATTGGCGGAGTTGGCCTAGGCTCTGTCCATTCTTCGTCGTCTGTCAATTTAGTCGCAATATCGAGGTTTGAGGAATTCAAACTGTCGATTAACGCAGATGTGGTACCTGCTTCGTCGATTGCCTACACTGCTCATTTGTCAATATCGTCGTGCGTCAATGAGGAATTGCGCAAACATCAGTTGGCCGATCCAGCCTGGTATAGTCAAAGCGTCAACATCGATCAAGTCGACATGATTATTGGTGGTAAATTCTACGAAAGGATCGTTTATGACGAGTCAATTTGGATTGGCGATTTGAAACTTCGTAAAACTAAATTTGGTTTCACTGTAGGCGGAGTCGCGCTTACTCCATTCGTGGATCGACCTTTGTTTTCTGGGTGCACCATCCAGGAAATTGACCTAACTCTTCGTCGTTTTTGGGAGTTAGAGGAAGCTAACTACATACCTACGTCGAAAGAGCAAGAAAGCCAAGCTTGCGTGAAACACTTCGAAGAAACAGTTAGTATAGCCTCTGATGGTAAATTTCAGGTGAAATTGCCATTTCAAGTCGAAAAAAGTCAGATTGCTTCGAATCGCGACCGCGCATTGGCCAATTTTTATCATGTCGAACGAACTTTGGATTCTAAAATTTGGGATGCGTGTGTCAAATTTTTGGTCGAATATCGTGAAGCTGGCCATATGGAGGTAGCTGAAGCAGCCAAAGGTAAAGCTTACTACATCCCATACCGACCAGTCATCAAAGAAAGCAGTTCCACAACTCCAGTCAGAGTCGTGTTCAATGCTTCGTCGCATCGAAAGGGTGAAATATCCCTGAATGATGGGCTTATGAAGGGTCCTGTCGTGCAAAGAGAGTTGTTCGATATATTGATATCGATGCGCTCTTTTAGATTCGTCGTTTGTGCAGACATAAAGCAGATGTACCGGATGATTTGGGTCGATCCTGCTGATCAGGATATGCAACGAATTTTCTTTCGAGAAAATGCATCTGAGTCTGTTCGAGAGTATCGTCTAACAACGCTTACGTATGGCACTAAACCGGCTTCGTTTATAGCTACGAAAAGTCTCGAAGTAATAGCTGCCGAATTGTTGCCTTCCAATGCACAAGCTACTGAAGCAATTAAAAACTGCTTCTATATGGATGACCTAATCGCAGGTTCTGACTCATTTGGTGAGTTATGGTCGCTTCAAAAATCAATTCACGCAGCGTTGTCGAAGCGCGGATTCCAGTTGCGGAAATATTCGTCGAATTGCAGAGAACTTCTCGAGAGAATCTCTCCAGAGCTGCTGTCTGAAAATGCCCTAAAGTCGTTCGAGGAAGAGGGTATCAATCAAGTTGTGTTAGGGGTGACTTGGAACCCTTCAAGTGATTCGTTCGGAATGCAATCTAATATCGATTCGGTTTTTAAAATTAAAGTGATAACTAAACGAGTTATTTTATCATATACGTCGCGAATTTTTGACCCCATGGGCCTAGTTTCTCCGATAACTGTTCGCGGAAAGTTGCTACTGCAATCTTTGTGGTTAGAAGGGAACTCATGGGATGAACCTGTGTCGCAAAAAATCTCGGATGATTTTTTGAATTATATGAAACAGTTAAACGAACTTAGTGCATTAGTTATCCCACGATCAATTAATAGTTCGTGTTATCGTCAAATCGTCGCGTTTTGCGATGCTAGCGAAAAAGCATTTTGCGCAGTGCTCTACTTGAGAGCCGTCGATCAATTTGGTAAGATTTTTTGTCGCATGATTTGCGCTAAAACGAGAATTGCGCCTGTTCGTGCTCTAACAATACCTAAACTCGAGTTAGCTGCCGCGGGGCTATTAACGGAATTAGTTGTTCGAATCGCGCCTATTTTAAATATTCCTTTAAAAGACGTTTTTGCTTTCTCTGACTCTACCATCGTCCTTTGTTGGTTATCGCAGCCAGCAGAGAATTGGAAAACTTTCGTATCGAATCGTGTGTCTAATATTCTTAAAGTAATACCGTTTAAAAATTGGTTTTTCGTCAGCACCGAAAGCAATCCTGCTGACTTAAGGCACTCGCGGTCTTTCAGTGCCTGATTTTCTTAATTCTAAAATTTGGTTCGATGGTCCAGACCTTTTGCGTTCTGATGATCCGTTTTCGTTTTTTAAAATACCGAATCTAGATGTTTTTAACGTGTTAGAGAGAAGGAAGACTAAGATGAGTTTTTCTACAATTGTTGTTTATAATTTCGTCGATCGTTTCTCGTCTTTTAATAAATTAATTCGTGTCGTCGCCTATGTTAATAGATTTATAACTGGATGTAAACGCGATACTCGTTTTTCGGAGCAGGTTATAGGGATCGAGGAATTTTCTAAATCTTTAAATGTAACTATCCGTGTCGTACAAAGGTTCTGTTACAGGTCCGAAGTAGAATTGCTGGAGCAATCTCTACCCGTGAAGAAAAAAAACCCTTTATCCTCGCTTAATCCATTTCTGGACCAGGATGGTATATTACGTGTTGGAGGTCGTCTTACTAAGTCAGAATTTTCGGAGACTAAAAAACATCCCATCCTGCTACCTGCCAAAAATCATTTCTCAAAGTTGTTGTGTCGTCACGTACATGAGACCTTTTTTCATGCTAACAGTTCGTTTTTGGCTTCGTTTTTTAGTAGCCAATATTGGTTCATTGGTGGCCGTACCAATTTGTTTAAATTTGTAACTCGTAACTGCGTTACTTGTGCTAAAAGTCGAGCAAAAATCAGTAAACAGTTAATGGGACAACTCCCAGCGGAAAAAGTATCCGTTTCAAGGCCTTTTGCTTATTGTGGTGTCGACTTCGCGGGACCCTTCACGTGTAAATGTACGGGTCATAGATCTTTAAAACTTAATAAACTTTATATCGCGGTATTCGTTTGCCTAACCGTTCGCGCAGTGCATATCGAAATTGTGTCGGATCTTTCAACTCCGAAATTTATCGAATCGTTACAAAGATTTATTTCTCGCCGCGGTCTACCTGTGACTATTTTCTCCGACAACGGAACTAATTTCGTTGGCGCTAAAAACCTTTTTGAACTCGAACGTGCGCAATTGGTGAATTTCGCGACCTCGGAACGTTTTAAATGGGTGTTCATTCCGCCAAAAGCTCCTAATTTTGGTGGATCTTGGGAGGCGGCAGTTAAATCCGCCAAAAAGCATCTAATGAGCGTCACCCATGGAACAACGTTAACCTTCGAAGAATACGGTACTTTATTTACTCGTATTGAAGCGGTGTTAAACTCTCGTCCTATCTGTTATAAAGATACACCTGCTCAAGGCATCGAAGCACTCACTCCAGGACACTTCTTAATCGGTCGCTCTTTGGTGTCCATTCCTCGAATCGATGATGCTGAAGTTTCCTTGTCAAGTCGTTTGCGGCATATCCAGAACCAATTACGAGGCTTCTGGAATACATGGTCCAAGGACTACATGAATCAATTACAACAGCGGTCTAAATGGCAGCAAAAACAACCTAACCTAGTTCCTGGTCAATTGGTGTTGGTCAAGAACGAGAATCTAAGGCCCTTCGACTGGCCAATGGGAAAAATTGTTGCCGTCCACCCTGGATCTGATGGTCTAGTTCGTGTTGTGGATGTCCAATTCCAAGGAGGAGTTCGGACCCGGTCAGTGTCGTCTATAGTTGTTTTACCTGTCACCCCTGAACCCATGGTTCACCCGGGGGAGTGTTGTACGTGAAATAAATCAATCTTGGCTCTCGTCTTATCTGTCCCGTACCTGTTGTACTCGCCATCGTTTGTTACCTTCATTATCTTCTGTCGAATCTTGTAAAACCTGCACTCGTCGTCTTTATTAATTTTTATTCTACTCGTAGTAGTGTTTTCGTATGCCAGTTTGTACTGTGTGGTGTAGTTGTCTAACGAGTACATGCTATAACTTGGTATGCTGAGTTTTTCTTTATTGAAATTTGTGTGATACACTGATTTACACGGCAAAACTCGTCTCACAATGGGCAAATAGCTCATAGCGTGCGCTAGTGTCTTGTATAACCATAGCGAGAGTTATTGAGCGGTCCAACGGCTTTCATTATGGCGTGTGGGATCATATTCTACGAAACCAGTCAAAATAAAAAATCTGAAAATTTGTCAGAAGGGGTAAACTTTTTACCCGGGCGAAAATGAAATGCCCTTGCGGACTACGACTCAGATGAATACCGATGAGGTCTACATGATCTGTGGTCTTTAGAACTCGGATTCGTTTCTTCACTTCGGTATTTGGCTTTCGATTATAGTACCAAGTCAAACTTTTAAATCTGCTAAAACGTCTCGTTGTATCCGACGGGGTTCTCTCCTACTTTCCTCCCAAGCAACAGACTTGAGTGACTGACTGCGATACTCATGGTCTGCGGCTTCTTTCGACACTCGGATAAATTTTTCTTCAGAGTACACGATACAAGCTTCCAGTCCCAATACGACATTCTTCTTCAGTTTTGACCTCAAATCGACAGAACGGTGAATCTCTACTCCACGATTTCACCCGCCCAAGTTCACGCCTACACTGTTCAGGTTACCGTGTCCATAGTCCGGGTACGGTCGGGTACAACGACAAACGCTTTGTGGAGACATACCCTACTCGACCTTCCACATCGTTCCGACTCCGTTCCGCTACTTACCTACCCTCGGAATACGAGTACACCGGTTTCATTTGCCACTGACGTGCGGCCATATTGCGTTACCCATTTTCAAATTTTCGACTTCCTACGACCACCGTGCACACACCTATATAAAACACCCGAGAAAGCCCGAGCCCGGAGCAAAATGTTTTCCTCGCCACCCCCGGTCGAAAGTCGAGCAGGGTTTCTCCAGTCATAATGTTCGTTACATCCGTACTGGCCGGGCCGCGATGCCATCGCGAGCGGTATCGGCCGCGGCAACGACGGCAGCGGCACGCATTCGTACAAGTTTCGTTTCCGGTCCGCATTATCTGGCTTTGTTTCAGCCCAAATTTATTACCCGAAATTATTATGCATGAACCCCTTCCGTGAATTCATTTTCGGATCGCTTTACCAACCAAGCGGCGTTCGCGATTCGTGAACGCAATAACGCAATGATACAGTCTCAACCTGCCCTCTAAACGGCCTTGTTTTTTTCCACTGCCTCCTTCTTTCTATACTTTCGGAAATGTGCATTAGCCTGAAATCTTATCAGAAGATTGTAAATTAGACGAACGCCGTCAGCGTTTACCTTTTGGTGTTCAGCCAGTTGGACCTTTTTATATGACCTGCCAGGCCGCGGTACGGCGCCGCGTCGCTCCCGCTTCTCGTCGCGGCTGTTTTACACTGTAATTTGAATATTATTAAGCCCGAAAACGAACACTCCTAATGCTCGTTCGGATACACGCAGTCCAGTGCTTCCTAAAGGCAACCGAAAAGACCCGCCCCAGGTGAAATGTGAGAAATTCTCGAGAGCTGGTATTCGCGGCGCCGAGGGAAGCGGTGAACAGCATATGATGCGGCAGACTAATAAAGCAGATGTGAACGCCGCGGGGACAAATGGCACCGACTCAAGCTTCAGAAGTGACCACCAAATCAGACTGTTCTGAGAGATGAACTAATCTGCAGACACATTATGCTCTCGGAGGCTCAGGGTCGGAATACAGCTTTCGGAGATCTTGGATCCGCATGTGTAAGGGCCACCTCCACCCCGCAGTTCGTTTACTAATTACCGACCACTTGCATCTCGGAATCGGCTTCGGGTTTTGCTTACTATCTTCCAAGTAACTCGAGAAAGCAACTGACCGAAGAGTTCGATATAAGCCTAAACGAAGCCGTTCCTTCCCCCTTGATAGGCACCCTAAATACCAACCAAACATTTTCCACCATCACCGTCAACCTGACGTATTCTTCAACGAAGTGAAGGAAGCGTGAACGGAGTTGAGGTCGAAAATTCGAGATATTTCCGACACTCCGGCCCCTAAAAATTTCACTCGTAAAGTGAACAGATTCGAGGCTAGAAGGTGAAACCTCAAGAGGAAAGAGATGGCTCACACTTCGTTGAACCGTTCTACCATTCGTATGAACTTGTGCTACTGCCAGTCTCTGGTCAACTTCGACGATCTTACCAAATTTCCAGTCAGTCCTGACTGCAGAAGGTTCTTTGATAAGAACTATATCTCCCTTTCTGGGAACAAAAGATGACCCTTTTTTAGGAGGGTGAATAGAAGTATGTCTTTATCGTGAAGATAAAAGGTACGAATTTCTAAACGCAGACCGAAAGGCCTTCACGAACCCTAATGTATGTTTCCAAGAGCTAATCAAATTAGCTGAGTTGGATGATAACATCTGGGTTGGAATTCCAAGAGCTGAACTGACATTACATGTCCTTAACCTCAAGAAATGATTCGGTGTCAGAGGAGTGAGCAACTCATCTGATACTGGATCATTTTTTGAGGTTTCAACGAAGCAACGGAAACGTAAACGCAGTTGAAATCGAAAATTTGAGATATTTTCGACAGTTCGTCTGAACTACTCTTCATTTTGAAGGCACCATTTGCCCGCTGGAGAATAGACCTCCGTCGGACTTCATTAGGACTTGTAATGAGTTGATTAGTGAACGAGTTGCAATCAGATTTTGGAAAATCCTGAACGCCAAACTCCTCTATCTTCTCCTTTTTCAACAGTTCAATTTCCTGCACTATTAGAAAAATCGAGATTCGTCAAGTTAGCTACGGTAATCTTTAAAACATTTATCTGAGTTGAGTTGTTTTAGGCTGCGCTAAGATTATACAGTCTTCAGGGCTCCCACTCCACCCATACAAAGGTACAGATATCACATCCCTCACCTCTCCACTCTAGTCCTGTAATTTCGAATTTTTGGAAACAAATTATTCGCGCCCAGAAGTTCTAAGTTGTACTACAATTGTGACGTATCTAGTTTGGCCCTCAACTCAACTCAGCGATGGATTAGACCGACAGTGAACATTTGCTGATTAGGCTCCACTGGGCTACTGATGACCAAACAAAAGAAGATGGTCTGAATTCGCACAGGCCAGACTAACTTTTTTTCCGAGACAATTCTCCAAAGTTTTTTGGGAGAGCCCTACCTGAACGGCCTTTTTTGCACATAAGAAACCCTAACTTTTTTATTGGAAGGAGGAAGGGTATATACCAAAATTGTGTGATATTTCTACGCGTAGACGAGTACCACAGCAAAACCATCTGATCCTTTTTGAATCGTGACCTCTTCCGGAAATTTCGAGAGCCTATTAGAACTGAATGGCTCTCTCGTGGCACATATGATAGACGGCAGTAAGATGGTCTGGTCTTTTACTAAGAGGCTCTTATCTGACGTTTTTTGAATCGTGATCTCTTCTGGGAATTCCGGGGGGCCTATCAAAATTGAATAGCCCTTTCTCCGCACACAAGGGACCATAGCAAAATAGTCCGATCTTTTATTGGGAGGTTTTCATTTGATTTTTTCTTCGAATCGTAACCTTTTCTGGGAGTTTCAGCGGGGCCTGTTAGAACTAGGTAAATGACCTTTTCTCTGCACATAAAAGAGGCCGCAGCAAAAATGTCTGTTCTTCTACTGGGAGGGCCTGATTCGACCCCCCCCCCCCAAAAAAAAAAAAAACCACAAAAAAACTGTGACCCTTTTTGAGAGTTTTAGCGGAAAGGTAGGCACAACATTAATGGAAGGGATGGTAACAGAATTGCTGAGGAAAGCGGATAAGTGGTTTTCGACACACTAGGAGGGTTTTAACATAGATTATGTTATCAGAGCATTTTATAACTTCTCATAAAATGGGATGAGTCCCACGTGAGAGAACTCTCTACTACATTCCCAAACACCCAAAAAGTGAAAACTAATTTTTTGACAAACTAGGTGAATTTCAACATAAAGGGTCACATATTTCGAAAGAACCGCATGTCCGAATATTTTCTTGACTTACTGTATGTCATTCAGACATGATGGAGACCGTGTCCGAACTACAAATTCAAAACGATTCCAAAGATGGTGAAATCAATGAGCACGCAGTTATACTGGGGGAGGAGGAGGAGGGTCGGAGGGGGAATTATTTTAAGAGAGTAAGAGAGTGAAACTGAATATAACGCAATCTTAGCACAATTTAAGAACAACTCAGCTCAACAACTGTTTCCTCGGAAATTTAAAATAGCTTGGCCAGAAATTTCCGTAAGGAGGAGGGGGAGGAGAAGACTATCTCAGTAATCGCAGAAACAGGCACAAATCTGAATGCTGAATAGTGAATACAGTACAATCTTAGCACAACTCATAACAATCTTCAAGATTAGTGAGGCTAGGTTTGTTATTGGGAGGAGGGAGGAAGTGATGTCGCTGTCTGAAGAAGAAGAGATGATACATTCTTAACACCACAGAACACAACTGCGCACAAATTAACTCTGCTTCAAGATGCAGGGCAGCAAGGTTAGAATTAATTTTTGAAGCGGAGGGGGGATATTAGAGACTCATTAAGTGTGAGAATGGAGGTCAAGTTGAATACTGAAGACAGCATCATCTTAGTACAATTCATAAACAATAAATTATTTCGAAAATTGGAAATTGCGCATTAAAATTGTTACTGGAGGATTACGTAAGTGGTATCGTTATCTCAGGAAGGAGAGGGAGGAGCAGAACAGAGAACAACACAGTCCCAGCAGAACGGAGATTGTATTACCATTTACAAATCGCCCACTGCTGCATAGGCCAGTGGCGCGGAAGGATGACGACTCTAGATGGAAAGGGACAGATAAGTGGCGGCAAGGAATTCAAAAATCTCACAGAAGAAGAATATGTCATCTGGAGGGATTAGAGGGACAGTGGATGGTAGATTTACGGACTGGTGACAGTGAGAGAAGAGAAGGCACAACAGGAAGATATGAGGAACGTTTATGATTAAAGGACAGTGGTAGCGAATATGAGGAAGAAGTTTATGGAATAAGTAGCCAGATTCCTTTCAAAAATCTAGAATTGGAGGCACCTCTGGCCACAGGTGATGAAAGCTGATGAAACAGAACTCATTCTCCCTTTGCCTCTAGCATGAGACCAATTAAGTGTTAGCACTAGTAACTGCCTCAAAGATGTCTTTAGAAACAGATTCAGACCATGCATCATAGGACAAATTCAAAGGGCTGTAGACGGATAGGCACAAGTCTGAAGGTTAAGTTCACAAACGAACTTGAACGTGCTTGAACTGGGAAGGGGAAAACAGGTGAGCATTGGAATAGCCCATGTTGCAGAATGCCGTCAACAGATAGGTGGGGCCCGATGCGCAAAATCCCGCCAGTTACCCGAGTAACTGATCGGTTTCTGGTTAATCTGAGGGTAACCGAGGGTTGCACATGGGTAACATTTCCGCGGGTAACTATAGGGTAACTGATTGCGTATCGGAATGCGCAAAATCCTGCCAGTTACCCGGGTAACTAAAGGGGAATTAAAGGTAACTGATGGGTTAATGGGTAATCTGAGGGCACTCTGAGGGTAACCGAGGCTTGCAAATGGGTACCTTTCCCGCGAGTAACTAGAAGGTAACTTGATTGCGCATCGGGTTGAACGGTCAACAATGCCAGCGTCTGGCATTCATAGAACTTATAAAATATAGACATCGTCTACCGATAAGAGTCTTGAGAAGATTTTGCGCATCGGGATTCCGGAAGATCAGAAAGAGGTGGGGTACTGGCACCTCGAAAGAGTTAGGAAGTAAAACTAATCGGCGCCGAGATTCGGCAAATGGTCAAAATCATGGCCTGCGGATTAGGTTCCTTGAAAAACGGTCGAGCGGCCGCAGCCGAGACCAAGGTTAGGTGTCAATCTCACCGACGTCGATTTGTTCTATAAAGAGCGAGAGAACGCGAAAGTCGAGCACTCCCGCATTTCACCGGGGAACCGCCATTCTCGGCTCCTCCGAGGTTCGACTCCCGCGTACATCGACCAGACGTGAAATTGAACTGCGCTGTTCAAACCTCCAAAGGTAGAACACATCGTTATCGTCGACCTCTGCGGGGGCATACAGATGAGCGTTTCTGTACCGAAATCTGATTACGCCGTTCGGCCTGCGCCGTAATTTGAAATAATTTCGCCGTATTCGAGCCAAAATCTATATACATATAATTAAGGCGAAATGTGCAATTCGAAATGAAACGATAAAACTGCACTTCCGTTATCCGCCGATATAAATTACTGGTGCGCGCTCTGCGAAATTCGCACAAGCACGGTCTTCCGACTAGAGAAAATTAAAACGCCTTCCGGGATAGCGCGACTAGATAGGGCAAAAAAAAAAAAAAGAAGAAGAAGAAGAAGAAGACGACGACGACGTAGGTAGACGCAGACGTTGCTTTTAAAGCGAAAAGCCGAAAGAAAACGAAAATAGAGTACCTTTAAACTGAAATTACAGTCGACGTGAATTAAAACGGAGAAAAACGATTATCGCGAAAACAGAAACCATTATTTCGTTGATAATCGAATTTTAAACAAAAACAAAGTCTACTTTTCGTTCTTCCACGATTTCCAAGTTAAGAAAGTTATTTATTGCTATTATTTTTTATATTCTTTATCCGTCCCTCTCTATTTTTCTCGTACTTTCTTCCCTGTTCGGCTTCCCTCTTCTTTTCGCTCGTTTCTCTTCTCCGTGAACGAATTCGGATTAAAATTTTATCGACAGAAGTTTAAATCATACGAATGTATACTGTATTTAAAACAGCGCCGAAGAAAACGAATAAATTGACGAGAATGCAAGCGAAGTCTTCCTTTTTATTTCCTGTGCTGACACAACGCTAAAGAAAATTACCATTCCGGTGCCCTCTCCTGGCTCCCGGACTTATTTTCGGATTTTATTCGACGTTATTATAAATTTTAGGGAGAGACTTCTTTTGTTCTCTTTCCTAATGATTTTTTTTTTGTTTTGTCTTTATTCGTAAAACGTTCGCGGTGTCATTAATGTCACGTTCGGGAGATACAGAGCGCAACGGATATTCATAACTTCGAATAAACGAATTTCACGCGACGAACGTCAGGCGCATTGAAAATTTTTCCTCTCGAAATGATCGTGTGGAAAAGGACAGATTGTAAAACGAAGATTTTCATCGGGGAAAAAATGCCAATTCAGCGAACCTGATCTACGATCATTAAAGCGTGGCATGTGCAACGGGCTTATCAAGTGCATCGGTAATCGAAAATTGTGTACGAATCCTACGTGGGTCGTTTCAGAAGTAAGGTCACACTATCTGTAAAAGTCTCAGAACGAGATCGAAATACGTCGGACAAAAAGGAGCCTTTTTGGGGAGAGGGGGTAAGCCACCAGAGGCGTCGCTGGAAATTTGAGGGGGAGGGGGGTAAATTTTTCAGTAGTGTTGACCTACATTCATCGGCGTATCAAAGTGTCTAACAGTCATTTGAGTCGGTTATTTTCAGTCATGGTCATTCAAAAATTTAGAAATCAGCAAATTATACCTTGAAAGAGAAAACAAAGAATTTAGAAGTGGAACATTCTATTACAATTATCACGGCTGCAATTTTTATACGACTGAATATTTTTATCTACGGCGTACAGGTATAAGTTTCAAAAAATCTTCACGAATCACAGAATTCTGAGTCAAATGAGCAGCACTTCATCCTGCATAATATTTCGCTTCTTTGGCATTTACCGCGTATTTTGCACCAATTCTGCCTGTTTTCCAATCCCCCCCCCCCTAACAAAAAAGGTATTTTTTTTAGTTCTGAGAATGATGTTCAACTCCCAAAAAATTGAGAAGATCAGTAGAAAAGCTTTTAGAAAAATATGTTCTTTTGCACGTGAGATAACCTTTCTCTTGCCCGCATCATATTCATCAATCATCAAGAAATCGGAATAGGTGCATCTACTATTAAAACAAGATTGGACACTTAAGGAGATACTTTGCTGTATCATTTTAAAATATGATAAAAACTGTCTCAGTGTATCCAACGTAATTTTTCCTTTGAAATGATATATACACCCATATTATATTTGCATATTTATGCATATTTTACAATTTTGGTGCATATTTTCGACACATTATTCAGACTGAATTCAGTGCATAAAATATGCGCATATGTCGCTATTTTTTGTGCATAAAAATTGCAGTCCTGATAATGACGATCAATCGAAATCACAACTTAGAAGAGTCTTCGCATGTATGACATGCTCATGTGAGTCGTGCGAGACGTTATCACTACGCGCATATCAAGGTAGGTGAGCTCAATAAGGCCCTAATTAAAGGTCGTGGCTCTCCAGACTTTCATGTAAGTGATTTCATGTTTTACCTTTTCTGTGTCATATTCGTCGACTGAAATATTTAAAAATGGCTAGCTTGAAATTTTTCTATAATGTTCCACGTTCCTTAGATTTTCTAATAAAAATACCCCTTTTTCAAAACTCGATAAGGCCAGCGCACCAAAGAAGGCTGGGCCTTATGGCCTAATAAGACCCAACCTAATACCTAATAAGCCTGCCCTGAAATTCGGTAAATAAAAAGTTAAGCACAGTTCAAATAGAAATTTATAAGTAAGTTATAACTGAAATGATAATCAATTGATCTTACCAGGTTGGGCCTTATTGGGATTTAAACCTGCACTAGAGTGCGCTGCAAAATTACCTGTGCGGGTGTTAGCGGGTGAAAATGAGTGAGTGATCATGTGTACTTTCAAATAGAAACACTACTATCTTCAGTAGGGAATAAAACCGAGTAAAAATTATTCTGCCAGTAGAACTGATTATAATTTAATTTTTTGGTGATGATGCAATCGAATTTAGGACAAATTATCTTTGAAAGGGAATTTCTAGTCGATTTAATGATGGTTGAAGTATGCTACACGCTTACGGTAAATCAATCACATACATTGCAGGGCTGCCAACACTTAAAACTCTAAGTTTAAATCCCAATTAGGTTACATAACACCATTTTTCGTGAGTATCGTATACCTCGGTTCCAAATTGCTCAAATTTCACTTTTCTGGCGTCGATCAATGTTTGATTTCAGAATAAATTCCACTTGACTAACATAATACTCGTAAGTCCTCCTAGTTGCACAAAAAACATATCGGAGCGCTTTTTACGTTATTGGAAAACCATCAACCGGCATATCTCGCATCAGTGGACTAATATTTATCTTGATAAAAACAATTGGACAGTGTTGCCATATCACGAAGGAACAACTTTGCTGTACGTTTTAATGCAGTCTATAGCATAGCAATCAAGATCGGTACATTGGGCCTTATATTGAGGATCCGGGCCTTATTGGGCTCATCTACTTTATGCAGAGATAGTATATTACATACCAAGAGTCAAAAGTGAGTGTTTATATGGCGAGGGGAAGTTTGTTCGCCATGTACACTCACTAAGACTCTTGTTGTGGAAGATGTTTTTTATATGTACTACTTGATCATAAGCGGCAATGTTTTTCGCTGAAATGGTCTGTATTTTTTAATCTATTTATTTATTTAGGTGATTTTTGTGTGCATAATTAATTTAGAAATTTAATTTACTCAGTTAATTACTAACACAAGCGATTCTCAAACATTTTTGGTGACGGACCACTTTTCAACAGCAATGTATGTTATGAAATTCTTCACTAAATTAATTAAAATTTTTTTTTACTTTTTATTAAAGAAAAATAGTATACAAGACACAGCCAGAATTTTGGATACCCTAGTGCGGCGGACCTCTACCAGAGCCTTTGTGGAGCCCCGGGGTTCCGCAGAGCATACTTTGAATAACGCTGAAGAACAGTATCACAGTCTTGTCTTCAGTTTGTTCACGTGCACAAACAGCATACACAGGTAGTGGCCAGCAAAAACGTAACGATGGTTAACACCGAACGGGAACAGCTGTACTACGTCGTGAATATTTAAATGCGTTCTCAAGTCGCTATTTTGTAATTCGCTCCGTGGCCGAGTGGTTAGAGACGATCCCTGCATTTTAGTCAAATGTTTCAATGGACGCGGGATCGATTCCCCGATACAAAATTACGGGCCAGCATCATGTAAAAACGCTTTTAATTGAGGGGACGTTTACTTTACACGCAGGTTTTGTTAGCACTCAACGCATGAACGATAGGCGCTTCTTGTCGTCCATAAAACACCAAAGTAAACTTTGCCTTTCTGATCAAGTAGTATAAAAAATTAGTCTTTTCCTCAATGAAAATGTAGTATTATAGACGAAAAAGTATACTTAGCTTTAGTTTATTATTTTAGCGCATTCATAGTAAAACTATTTTTTTGGGAGGGAGGTCATTTATTTTCAGATTTAGATTTTTTTTTAGACACCCTGTGTATGTGTATTGCGAGTTAAGTGTACGGTACGGTACTATTAACTGCGGTATCACACGGCACTAATTCGTTCACAAATTTTTTATAACTACAAGTATAAATATAATTATTGGCCTTTGAATTTGGGATGGGGGAGGGGGTAATTTTGATAATTTCTACCCCCGCCCAAAAAATCGGGATGGGGAGTATTGCCCCCCGTCCCCCATGTAAGCGACGTCATGTACAACCTATTGGCTAGAGAGTAGACACGTGGAACGTGGAGGCTGTATGGGTTACATTTTTGGAATAGAGGCTTGTGGCGTTTAGGAATGATATGAGTTCAAGATTTTGTAGGGATTTTAGTATTGAATTTGGGATCCGTGTGTTTCGCTGGGATCGAAATTTTGGGCATTGGCTAATTACGCGGTTACTGGAGATAGGAGTCTTACATGTATCGCAGGTAGGTTGGGGTAGTCTGTTCCAGATATAGCTATGAGTAAAAGCGGAGTGTCCAGTTCTTAGTCTGAAAAGTATGACTTCGTCTTTTCTGGACGATTCCCAGGAAGGGTTTGGTTGGCCAAGTGGATAGCGCTCTGGTCTCGGAATCCGAAGGTCCCGGGTTCGAGTCCACGTAGCAACTCCTCGGTACATTTCGACCTAGACCGGTTTTCCGGCAAGATGAGAAGAGGGCTAAGACAGCCCTAACAGCCTTCGAGACGTCCCTGACGTAATTCTCAAAAGGGCGGATTTTGGGGCTCGGGTTGAGAGTAAAATTAGAAAAGAGGATGTTTCCCACGAGTGAACTGGTGAAGGATATTCAGCATAGCTGCGTCTATTCGATGTAGGCCCGGAGAGGAGTTTTTGAGGTTGGTGTGGATTGCGTGACGGACTTCTTGTCTTGAGATGGGTTGTTTATACGGCAGGTGCAAATTAGCCCATGGCAGTTCAAGTATGCAACACATAATAAATTTTGTGGTACCTAAACTTTGCCTTTTACGTAGAAGATTTGGATTGTATTAGGGGGTCATGCAGTAATTTGGCCCCACAGTAGCTGCAGACGACTGCAATGAGGCACCAGTTCTAATTTAATTTCGACGAAACATTTATCGGGCTGTATTCGAAGTTCTCAGTATTCAAAAAATCGCCGGTAAGAAGCTGGGGTTTCGAGTTACCTCGGCGTCGTGTACAAGGCCGAAAAAAAGAAGGAAAATGGAGCCACGGTTTTTTTTTTCTCCCCCTTTTGGTTCCATCGAATACGCGTGAGCACTTAATTCGTTTATGTTAATACAGGGTGTAACCTTATCGCATTTAATTTATATCTACGGTACGCCAGCCGAAATTTCGGTTCGCATTAAATCGTGAATAAATATTAAGGTAGATTACAATAACACGAAAACGAGGGCGATTTAAATTGCCGAAATACTGACGGCGTTTGTTCTAACTTATATTATTTTCACCGACGATTTTCGTCGTTATGGATGCACCCCTCACTGCCGCATCCATTTGGTCCGGTTTGTCTCCGTAAAATGGAAAAAAGAACGTAGACAAAAAAAAAAAAAAACGGAGAATTAAAACTTCGCAGTTATTAAATTAAATTTTTTTTGTCGGCAAAATTACATTAACTATTTTTATACCAACGGTACCTCGACCCAGTGGGGAAAAAAATAAAGTACTAGATACACGCGCTAGGTTCAAACAGATCTTTTTGTTTAATAAGATGCTCGTTATCGCTGTTACGAAATTTCAGTGCACACAAGGTGCGAAGACAAAAGGGGTTTAGTAATTAAGGGGGCTGTTAATGGATTTTTAAATGGACTGTTTTTTCTTTGTTTTTTTTTTCCTGTTTTATTATTTATTCTAAAAAGATCCGTTCTTGTCGCTTCATTGCTCCAGCATATTTTCGTTATCTTTTTAGCTTTCCCACTCTTCGCTCTACTTTTTTTTTTAAACCGTTAATTCCCGTTTTCGCCTTTTCTTTTTTTACACTCGCTTTATAATTTTAAATTTTATAAAAAGTGTTTTTTAAACGTCCTGTGTTACAAGATGCTCATCGTAGCGTTTAATTTCTGCGCCTTTCCCCCTCGTTATTCGCGCTAATTCATTTTTTATTGCTCGCATTCGGTTCACATTGTTATCTACGTAGAAAAATATTCGCGATAATAAAAGGCGGGAAACGGAAAATGAAATTTGAATCTTCTTTTAATTAGGTGCCGCTCGTAATTCGTTGGTCAAAATGGCGCGGGAAAGGCGGCCTGACGAGAGAATAGCGAGTTCGATACGCATAGTAGTTCGAGAACTACAAACGACAATACGAAAGGCTGAAACTACCAAAGTTGGTTAGTTTTTTATAAATCACGCCACAGATCCTAGTTGGTGGAGCGTATGGAGATGCACGCATGCCATATTGGCTCCACAGACACCGCACACCTGGCTCCGGAAACTACACATTCGAGTATCGCCTCGGTGACCAGGGGGACAAGCCACACACCTCCTCCAAGTTTATAAAGCCAAAACAAGTACCAACAGAGTCTGCTTCATGAGTTGAGAATTTAAATTATGATTATTATTATTATTATTATGATCATCTATTTTTTTATATTTTACGTTTTTGGACTCAAATCCTCGGCGCCGGCAAGTCGGGTTTCCACCATTTATCCCCACTTACTCCTATCAAGGGCAGCTTTACATTGAAGGGGAAGATACGGATCCCCCCCCCCCACAAAAAAATGTAGATATGCGAGTTGCAGCCTTAAAATCAATTGAGATGACCGAATTGCGGCCCGTTCTTTTTTCTGAGAAAATTTGAGAGTTGATCATTTTTTTCGCTGAGCACGTTATAGAAGTATGCTGTGAAATTAATGAAATATATAGGCTTAAATGCGTAGAAATTTTACTGAGAAAATGAAACAAAGTAAGTTATATTGAATTTTAATCGGTAAACATTTGCTCGAAACGGCTTGTATAAATCCATATCGCGTTATTTTACCAGCTGAAAAATTGGACATATGTGATCTGGAATCATGAAATGAGCCTCTTGTGCGAAAACAGGTTTCCGAGATAAACGAGTGTAAAGATGGGACGGTGGTGGTGGTGTACACACAAATACATAGCGTGTACATCTGTGATGGTGCGTTTACGCGTTGCTATGACAACCGTGTTTCGAATTCTTGTTCGCTGTCATTCCCGTAGGCCCGTTTCACATGACGCCATGTACGCAGATGTTTTTAAATTTTTGACATGATTTTTAAATGGAATTTGTGGGAAAACAACTAATGAAGCTGGCAAGCTGCCGTGTGTTTCGTTTGAAAGAGCGTGATTTTTTCTATAAGAATTCTCAAGAAAGTGAAAAAATTTTTGACACCAGAGGCACATTTTATGATTCCAGATCACATATATGGTCTGTAAGAAAATTTTTGTTCGCAGTGGTTTTATTTTGACTGTTTTTGGTTAAATTATTAATTTTAATATACGTTTGTTTCTGTATTTCAAGGAGTAACCGAAAAATATGTCGGTGAGAGTGATAAAACATGCTATTTAATTTGGAATGAAAGGCCTCACATGCATTAGTAGTGCGAATCGAAGTGGATGAAAATTCTACCGACACTCGTGGAGGAAATTTACTGTCAGGTGGATATAAGTGGTCAAAATGTAACCCATAAAAGATGTTACTTTGTCACTGCTGGGTAAAATGACCATCAAATCGTCTGTGAAGCAGCCCTTTACATCATCAGGTGCAAGGAAAGGTCAAAAGTAGACGGTAAATAGCTCTGAAGGCCTAGCTTCTGTATGGACCGAAACCAAGACTGACCAAGGTGAAAATGACAGCCTCGAATAAAAACTTGAGGGTGACATGAATAGTTTCTTCAAAATCAGCAAATACAAGTTGTGGATAATAACTGGGAGGTTGATGACTTTTAAGCTCTCGCAATGCACATTCATAACTTGAATTTTTTTTATAAACAATAAACTAATGGCACGTACACTTGATTTTTAAAGACATGAATGGTAAAAAGTTAGTAAAACAATTTAGGACAACTATAAAAAGTACTATCGGCAAGCATTTTTTCACATCGCGATAGAAATTTTAAATTTTTATTTGTAGAAAATATAACTATATTATGTATGTTTGTTGTTCACGTCCTCCAATCCAGGTAGCAGGCTCCATGAGGGCCAAAACCAGCATCCCACCACGCGCAGTTCTTTTTTATTTTGAGCGATTAAGACAATATCGTCTGCAAACCGGAGATCGTTTAGCAGTGGGCAATCGATCTTAATCCCTTTCACTTCTCAGTTCGGGTTATTAAACAAGTCTTGGAAAAGAGCCATGAAAAGTATAGGTGATATGTCCAAAAGTTCTAGAGTTATAAAAATTTTTACAAGTTGGTCAGTACAAACTGAATTTTGCTGTTTTGAAGGAAAGATTAATTGTTGATATCTGGTGGGACGTATACCTATATATGCACGCATGCCAAAGTGGCCTCTGAGACACCGTATCCCCGGCCCTGGAAACTACCCTTTCCAGTACCGCATCAGTGGACGGAGGTGATTAATTGTTGATAAATACAGTTTCCTGCATTAATGTAAATAATCGATACATACGTTCGACGAAATACTAATCGATTTCTGATAACTAGAACCTAGTGATCTCAGAATCATTTACTCCGAATTTACTGAATCAATATAAATTTTATTTAAAATTTAAATTCTCGCTGAAGTTTCAAAATCCAAATTCTACGATTCACAATTTAAAATTCTTGAATTCTAGAGGCGAGAAGAATTTTGGTTGTTGCTGCTGTTAGGTCTGTGAAAAGTTCCCATTTTGCTTTTTATAGTATCCATTTTGGGTTGGATTGGTTATGAGGAAGAGATGGCTCTGTAAGTGTGTTAGATGTGATGAGTATGGGAAGTGATCACTATCGCATAGGTCCGCGTGTATTCGCCAGTTGAGTTTGGTCTTGGTGTAGCTAGTGACTCGTAAATTAACAAATTTTAAAAAAAGTTTAATTCCGCCGGAATAAAGATTTTGAAATTTCTCCAAAATTCGAAATTCAAAATTTCACTGGGATTCAACATTTGAAATTACACCATGCTTCACGATTTAACGAAATTTCGAATTCAATTTGCCTATTTCTGAATCGTGAGTCCGAGAAACCTGAACAACGTGGTCCTAAGAATTTTAATAAATAGTTTTAGATTCCGGGCATTGAATAACATGAGAAAAATTCAACATTTTGATTATTCGATTTACTCAGGATGCCCATCAGAAGCTAGAAACTAATTTACAATGTTGTGTCGTTCGAGGAGAATTTAGATTAGGGCAAATTTTCACAGAAAATAATCTGAAGGGTTTCCTTTATGTTTTCCAAAATTCTTTAATAAGTCTTACTTCTTAATTTTTCTAAAGTACGAAATATTTTCCCTTATTTTCCTTCGAAAATTGGCGGGCTACCTGCTTATCATAAAGTAAGAGGTAGTAGTTATAATATCGGTCATTGAGGCACCAAAATTAAAGGTAAAACGTCATTGTGGCACCACAAATAACGTTAAGGCGCCAAAAATCGGTGCCACAACGTTTTTCAACGGGAGTGATTGCAAGCGACTACGAACGCTCTCTAGGCTCAGAATACGAAAAATATCTCTGGTGCCGGAAGGTCGGTATTTTCAATACTCATATACAAATTAGTACTAAGTATTTATATCCAGACTGCGCTCGTTGTTATACACTCTATACAATTGTAACAGGTTCAAGCACCAGGGTATATAATTGTTATCTACACAATGTATGCACCTTGTAGCACCAGCAATTGGCAACATAGCCTGTACTAATACAAATGAATAATAAAGAAGGGCTATGAACTGAAACTGTTCAAGGTAGGATGTATATTATCACAGAATTCTAGGTCATTTTGAATTAGAGCAACCCGTGCTACGAAGTGCTTGAAGTGTTACGTGGGCTTTACATAAGGATTTTGCTTGTACGACGAAACAGTTGAATAATTACATTTTAAAAAGGTGAAATACAACCGTTAGGGTTACTGCTCGATAGGGGATGAAATGCTGAATATATTGAAAAAGTTACTTGGATGAAAATTAAACTCATGAAGAGTCCTTGACGATGGAGTATAGCAACTACTCAAATTTTGGAACATGTACTGTCCTAAGTTTTGGCCGGTTTGTCGTATTTACGAGCAGATTTGACCGTTCTAAACGTATTTTTCATGCTGCATGCTAGTTTCAAATCTGGGTTTCAAATTTAATTTTAGCTCCTTTTAACCGAGTAAAATGAATAACACAGTGAAATCTCGTTAACTCGAAGCTGAAGGAAATGAAATTTTTGTCCGCCATAACCAAGTTTTTGAGAATCGCACTTCGAGATAAGTTCACAGAAGTTCGAGTTATCAGATCTCGAGATAATTACGCAATTTCGACGTATCTAGTTTTTCTTTGGAAAATGAAAAATTAATGCACAACAGCATGTATCTTAAAAATAGTCTACAATTATTTTTTGTTGCATATTTAAAAATCTTGTCTTCTCGAGTTTGCTGCCTAATTTGAATAACGTATCAAATGTCATGTCCTCGATATCCGCAAAGGTCTCAAACTCAAACTAATCCCTGAAGTACGTAAGTGCTGCTTCCGCTTTCTCGACATTGTAGGACTTTCAATGAGTGACTCCTTCGCTACTGTCCACTTCTTCAGTTTTGTCTGCTTCATTGCAACATTTTCGTACAATATCGTCATCTCTCAGCGTTGAAGAAGTAGGTTTTACGTCAGCATCAACAAAAATAAAGTCAAGGTAGTCATTATCTTCAATCCCATTCGTCCTCTGTTGTAATTTTGACCAGGACAACGCCACCTCATCTAACAATGAAGAATCATTCGAGGTACCATTTCGAGAGGAGCTTCCACTTGTCACAGATTTCCAAATCTACAGCAGCACTCTCACCATACATGGACCGGACAGTGATCTCATGACGTTTTCTGAAGTTACAAAAATCTTCCGGGGGTCTCTTCAATTTTGTAACAGGACAAGACAAGTACTAAATCGTCATACCGTATAAGTTATGCACAATACACTAAGTTCCAGAGTGTTTTATCTCTCTTTCGTCCTCTTCTTGACTCAGTTTGACTTCAAGATATCTGCTGTACATTCCTCTATCACGTTTCGAGCAGCAGAGTCTAATTTAACATTTAGTGTTATGGGGATTTCAAGAGAAGGAAGTATCACTTCGAGATATCGCGAATTTCGAGAAAACGGATCTCGAGTTAACAAGATTTCGCAGTAATTTCGAGGTATAAGAAAGTTTTTATTCAAATTTCTCATACATGAGCACTGAATACTGAATAGACGTAGCTAGCTTTCAGTCCTACAACCTCTTCTTCCTCGAGGGAAAAGAACTAGATGGTATTGTAATGAGCGTTGGAAATACTCCAAAAATTGTGGTTTAATCGATAATCCACTGAGTTGAAAATATAGTGGAACGGGAGACGGCGAAACTATGAAATAGATTGTCCCTTCCAGAATTGCATTCTGGCTTATGTAATGGCGTAATTAGTACGGCGAATATGTTGCACAAGAGTTCATTCAACCCTTGAAGGTAAGCCTGGCAACCTGGCTACGGGTCGATATGAAGACGTAAGAGACTCTGACAAAACTATCTGACTGGTTAGCATGTTATCTATAAAGAAATGTAGAGTATTATCTTAATAGCTGAGCTTCTTAGTTTGAGGGGCAGAAGTACATACCAAAAACGACTTCACGACTTTGAAGCCCTTCATAGCCGGCGGTCATTTGTAAGTAATTTAGAGCCGTTTTAATCCCACTCTGTTCACACTGAACGTGCCCAACTTCCACCTTAAGATCAAACTGATATCAGCACTGTATTTAATGATCTTCAACAGCTGACACTGTACAACCTGATTTAATTTTTCTATTGAGGAGGCAACGTACCGCCAAAAAAACATACAAAATACGGAAAGTGAAAAGCTACGGAGGTATAAAGTGAGCAGGAAATTCAGTTCCATTCGTTCGTGAACTAACACTAAAAATTTGATTCTCTCCTCATGAGCCCTATCTTCATTCGTCACGAAGTTTTCGATGCAAACGAAAAAAAGTACAAATCCACGGACCAATGGCGGAAGATGGAAAGAGCAGGGAATGACTCCCCCGAAATCCTTTACTGCTCAGACGCTCTAAAAGCCTTGACTATACCGCGTCTAGTTAACTTAATTGCGAGAATCGGTTCAGAGAGACGAGTCCCAAGCCCGATCCTACGCACCGTTGTCCCGTATCACGCTTTCAAACTGCGGGAAAAAAACGCACGCCGGTACGCCTTCGCCGAGATGAATAACGGAAAATTTCGCAGAAGGAAGAACGATACCGGCGTCGATGGACGGCCTACAAGGGCGACCGCGTCCCGCGTCCGCACCGCGCACACGAGCATTAGTCTCGGCGTGTCAACAGAATGTGCAAATCTTCCGTGCCCCGTGCTCCGCGTGCCACGCACACCGCGTAAATTGTCACCGGTAATCAACCCTTCGGTGACGCGGCAAGCAGCCTGCTCTCCCGCCCGCCGGTATTCGCGGTCACGGTCACCTCGGAAAACACTCGTAACCGTCTGTGCCCGGCCAGCGAGGGCGCGGGGCAGGTTCCTCGTACCACGTGCCCTCACCGAGAGTAACTTTTCGCGTCCTACGTCGCCGTCCGTCTTCACGCGAGAAGTCGAGAAAGTGATCGACGGCGTACGCGGGTTCGACAGCCAGAATAAAGCCAAAGTTGAAGATGAGAAACGACGAGCACCCCGAAGAAAAGTGCGACGTGACGTGACGTGACAGTTCGCACGGCAAAATTCGGCCAGCGTCGATGATTTAGAGCCGTTCGGACGAATCGGAAAAGTCGATTTCGATTTGATGTGCACGCACACCCGATGCGGCATCGAAATGGGTCTCGTCTGCTGAGGCTGGAACGTAGGTGTTTACCCACAGTTAGCATACACTACAGCGATAACGTGCTCGCCAGAGCCCGTTTTATGGTCGCCATTAAAGGACGATTTTCCGATCGTTTTCCATAAATTTCATCTTCGATATGCGGGTGCACGAAAAATAGGTACGCGTTCATTCTATCGACCGACGCGCGCCATGCGACTGTCGCCAGGTTTCTGCACTGAAGAGTTGACCATCCGGATTAACGCATGAGCCCCGACTGAGGATAACAGAGACTACACAGGAGAGGCTACTCCGAACGCAACCCGTACAGGTCGAGGAGATTCGAGATAATCTTCTACAATAATTCATTCGCCGTATTAACTGAACGAACAATCACGCTGACTTGAGACCAAGCAGGGTCTTTTAATTACGGTTCCAGTTTAATTCTGAACATTTCTACCTCAAATTGGGAATCGAGGGCCCTGGACGAACGCGTCATCATTTTTTAATTTCATAATTTTTTTTTTGGTGGGGGGATGCACAAGAATTGAACATTTAAATCGACAATCTAAGAAAAGAAAAATGTTTTATGGTCTTCCTTATTTCTCAAAATTGGAAGTAATTCGCACAAAAAGTTGAAGAAATTTTGTAAATCTCCCAAGTTCTCATTTCTGAAATCTCTCAAGGCATCTTTTTATTCATTTTCCAAGTAATTTCTCAATTATTTTTCGGTGGGGAAAGCAGAAATAATACTCTGTACCCCCTCTCCCCGTTCCAACGGCACTGATTCTCAGGTTGACCAACTCTGAAACTGAAATTTTAAATAGGCAGGTTGTTATGGGCATCATTAGAAAGCTCGGATCAAAGGTCAAAGAATAATACGATCCGTCAAAAACAATCGCAAGTTCCTTCCTTCGTCACAACACTAGTCAAAATATGGATGATTTAAACCTGTTCATGAAGCTTTTACGCGTAACACTAAAATGATTTAAGACACTTAATTGGCAGTTTATGGTTGCTCTAACCCTCAAACTAAGGATGGAAAATTTATCGATTATAATCGAATATTAGCTTTGTAGCAAATAGGGATGGGCAAAAACCAGGGATTTATTTTTATTCCCAAATAGATTCCCTCCCTGGAAATTTCGGGTGGAAAATTTGGGAACATCGGGAATTTTCGTAAATTCATTATTTGGACACTGTTAAGCAAAAAGCTCCCAAGGGACATTTGTTTACAAAATTAGTTATTAGTATCGTTGGAAAGAGTGTAAAAAGTAGAATTTTTTAAAGGTCTCAGTCGTGGGAGGGGGTAGGGGTTAGTGGTCTTTATAGCATGTATCCCGTCATCTTATTGCTGTAATGAATGTGCTTTTGATATTTCATATCAAACAACGTGAAATTAGGTCAAGAAATTCTACAGTCAAATAACAGTCAAATAACTGTCAAAAGACGTCCGATGATTATTTTCATCATTGAAACTGAATGTTTTACTCGTATTATCAGATGAAGTGAGTATCAGCTCTTAAAAGCTTCACAGGGTGTCTAACAAAATCGAATACTGAAAATAAATGAGCTTTAAATGACCTTTCCCCCCCCCATAATGCAAATACGATATGGGTATCATTTTAAAGGAAAAACTAAGTTGGATACACTGAGACAATTTTTATCCAATTTCAAACCTAATAATCTAACAAAGAATCTACCTAAGAAGTCCAATCTTCTTTTCAATAGGAGATGCACTCAGGAGATATAGCTCCTATTCGTAATATCTTGATGATTGATGAACGTGATGTGGGCAACGGAAAGAGTATCTCACATGCAAAAAAATATATTTTTCTATACGTTTTTCTGTTGATTCATTAATCATATTTCAATTTTTTTTTTTGAGTCGGGAATAATTTTTAGTATTTTTGAGTAAAGAATTAGAAAAACTTCTTTCTGGAAAAAATATTAAAAAATCAGCAGAATTGGTGCAAAATCTGCGATAAATGCCAAAATATGCGGAACATGCAATATGATGTTGCTTATTTGATTCAGAATTCTGTGATTCGTAAAGATCTTTAGAAACTTCATGTTGTAAATGATGTTACTTTTGAAACAGAGAAATCCAACTACTCCTATGAGCAGATGACAAAAATATTTTCAAAAAACCTTTTTCTCAGATTGTATTGAGCTTCAGGCAGATCTAAATTCTATTATTTGTTGGAGCGATTGGAATCTACTGCCCTCCAATAAATCCAAATGCCAAGGCATTACTTTTAGTCGTATAAAGGAGCCCTTGGTACACCCTTATACAATAGGAGGTTATAGATTGCCAAGTATTCAGGAAGTGAGGGACCTGCGTGTGCTACTGGATAGCAAGGTATACAAATATGAAAATAAGAAATTATTATTTTTTGCTTTGATAAGATCAATTTTTGAATTTAGCGCAATTATCTGAGAGCCACACATGAAAAAATTCAAAAAGCATTTTCGAAATACATATTTCTGCTCATTTGACTCAGAATTCTGTGATCTGTGAAGATATTTAAAAACTTCTGGAAATATACGCTATAGATAGAAATATACATTCGCAAAAAAATTGCAGCCTTGGTCATTATAATAGAATTTTCCAATTCTAAATTCTTTGTTCCCTCTTTCAAGGTATAATTAGCTGATTTTTAATCTGTATGATAATTGATAACACACATAATCTACATCTTGAAGCGTTTTGACTTTGGTGATAGTGATTCAATAGTGATTTCTGATTCCAAACGAAATGGTAATTAACATTCTATAATACATGAGGAATAATTCCTCAGTTTTCTCGGTTTTCACTTTTCTCTTTCAATAATATTTTGACGTCAAATAAGTAATGCCAAAAACCTGTCATATAATTAATTTTTTGTCACGTGTAATTTTACGTAATTTTACTAGTAAAATTACGGTAAAATAACTCGAGTTATTCGACAGAACAACACTGGCTGTAATACATGTTGAAGTGGTCTGTCTAACAGCTCTGATGAGGAGGGGGTAACAACCCCCTCCCCGTTTTATACGCAGATGAATGATGAATTTATGCAGTACGGTCATGTCATTCGTCACACACTTCGAGTGCTATTTGTCACGAGGTCTTAAGATCGGAAGACTTTCTCGCATCACAAAACACGTCAGTTTGAAGAAGATTCTTGCGTAGCCACTAGCCAGCAACCGGATGACAAGATGCAAAATTGGCCGATAGCCGTTTCAAAAGAACGTTTTTCAAATTTTCAACAGTTCTGCACTTCCCTCCCTCTTCGCTGCATTTATGGAAAATAAACTTAGTGGGAAAAATTTCGCCGAATGGCACGGCCGGTGTGATGATAATACAATACGAATGAGAATGTTTCGAAACGCTGATTTTTGAAAATGATAAATATTGGATGTCGAAACGCGCAATTCTTTTTCTCTCTCTTTTTCCCTTTTTTCCTCTGGCTGCTCTGCAACAGCAGCAGATAAACGCTATTGACTGCGCGATTTGTAAGGAAGAGAAAAATGACAGCGGCAAGTTAACAGTGATAAAATATCGAGACGCCGAATAAATTTACATTTTACCGAGGGGAAAAAAATGGAAAAAAAGAATGAATCTCGGAGAGACAAAAATCGACCTCTTCTTATTTTTCTCGTCCGAAAGTGTAATAATTTCTGAATTATCTATACTCGCTGCTGCCGTACCTGTGGGGGAGGGGGAACGGTTAATTGAATTTTCGACAAACTTTTGCCGAGCATGTTGAAGAAAATCCACGTTAATGCTATTTCACGAAGCAACGGCAGTAAGTCGAGTCGATTCGAATCGGGCTGCGCGGTTTGCGCGCCCTCGAAATGCTCAAATTTGACTGGCGATTTAATCCCGAACTGGAAATCGAGTCGAGGCGAGAGAATTTATGACGTAAAATTGATTTAGCACTTAATAAACGAGAGAGAAGGCCTTTGCTTCTGCGTGCGATTAATTCGATTAGGATTACCGAGTGGCTTTTCCACTAACCTTCTTAGTCGCGCTAAAGAAAGTTTAATGGTTGTTGCCGGGTTACAGTTATTTCTTAATGATGATTAGTGGCGGTGGCGGACGCTTCAGACCTTCGCCTTCGAAATGGCCGACCGAGACGCCGAGAGCGCGAGGTGAGGTCGAGGGCGCGACGTACAGATTCGCTGCCGGGCCTAATCTGCGACGATTCGCAACTCTGGCTGAAAAGTATATCGCTGCACTCGCAGGCCCGACATCTCGGCCATTATTTTTAGTTCGAAGGGTAGAATAGAGCACTTGATTCGTGATGAGGAGGGCACTCGGTGTCCTGAGTGTATCGGCACATTTAGGAAACTCCTGTATTTTGCGTCTCATTTCCGTGCCGTAATTCCTCTGGGTAGCTATTTATGAGGCCAGTTTATTTGGCCGGTAGAAAGGTCCCGAGGTTCGTACATTTGGTGTTATCTTTTTCTAGTATCAGTGCTGATGCTCGCCATTTTGTTCCGTTTGCCTGTCTATCATTCTCATGTCCCGGGGCTTCGGGGGGGGGGGGGGAGGTAACGGATACAGGAGTCGTTCTGAGAGGGTCGATGTGAAATACCTAAGAGTAGTTGTAGCTTTATCAGCCTCCTTCTGCGGCCTGGTACCAGAATTCTTCTGTGCGGGTGAATTTTAGGGTGTTGATCCTTAAAAGTGATGAAAAACACTAAATTGCGTGCAAAAGGAGCAACACTTTCTGATAATAACGGTGTATGCCCCGACCCTGGGATCCGATGAAGAGGAACTCAACAAATTTTACGAAGACTTGGAAGAAACTCTAAACAGTCATAAGGAAAATGGGGAAAAACTTTTGGACTTCTGTATGAGAAACAACCTTAAAGTGGCAAACACATTTTTCCGAAAAACTAAAAAACTGAAGTGGACTTGGCAATCCCCAGGGGGGAAATACAAAAACGAAATTGATCATATCTTAGTTAACGACATGTCAGTGGTAGAGAACGTGGCGGCTCTGCCGGGCTTCCGTTTTAGTTCGGATCATAGACTTTGCAGAGCTGTGATAGGTTTCCCGAAGAGAGCCAAATATCACAATCACAGACCAAAGCCCCGGGGCGTTAAAATAGCAAGAAAGGAGTTGAGAAAACGGCTGGAAAATACGAACGAGGTATGGCAAGAACACACGTTGCAGGAAGTATACGAAAAGCTTGTGGAAGGAATTCAGGAGGTTACAAACCAGTTTGGGAAACTCAGGCCGATGGTGCGGATAGATGACAAGCTGTCAAAGGACACCAAGATACTCATAGAAGAAAGAGATACACTGGAGAGAAAAGACCAGAAGACAGTAAAGGAAAAGATCGAACTGCTTGTACTGAGGAAAAGGGTTAAGACGGAGATAAGAAAAGACGTAAGGAACTACGATAGCAAACAGATCGAGAGCATCTTGGCCGAAAGAAAATCAACGAAAAAAGTAAACAAAGCCCTTTTCACAGATAGAAAGCTAATCCCTAGCTTACGCAATGCAGAAGGAGAGAGGATTTCTGACCGCAAAAGCATATAAATAAAAACAGCCAACCAGATTTCTTAAAGAATCTATATGGAAAAAATGGACAGGGGGACGAACGGGTTGGAAGGGATCAGGGGAGTTGTTTTAACTCTACCAAATGCCAAAAAACCAGCGAGGTGGGAAGCAATATACTACGAGCCAAGTTGGACAACAACAGATATTGAAAGCCTAAAGTCTTTGCGAAGAACTATTCCTTTTAACGAACTTCACAAATTTGAGAAGAACCACATTACATGGAGGGAGGCAATGATTTGTACAAAAAGAAATAAATAAATTAAAAATGGTATTATTACCGGGTTCCTCAGAATATTAAAGATATTGACAAACCCGTTGGCAAAACCAAAGGAGAGGGGTTTCAGAAGGAAGACCCATAGACCAAATCTTTTTTGAACTGATTTAAAAGCAAAGGAAATAAATGGAATTACTTCTTAAATAGATTAGGGATATAAACACAGAATTTCCTGAATGCGCTGATGCGACAGGGATGGACAAAAGAATAAAAATAAAAGATTTAGTCTCAGCAATGTAAAACAACTGGAAAATTCAATATGGACAAAAGAAATTACAATTCAACTGTGTTCTAGAGGAAGCTGGCAAATGAAATAGGAAGGGACGGGGCTGAGAATAGATGGGAATTTAAACATTTGGGAGAATTGCCGATACTGTGTTGATTGCAAGATGGACAGAGTTAGTGAACAAACGCAAACGATTTATCAATGCATGTAAACAAGCTGGATTAGAAATTAATATGGACAAAACGAAATTACTATCAAATGCGTGCGAAGTTGAAATTTGGTTAAAAGGAGAAAAGATCGAGTGGGTAAACGAGGTCAAGTACCTGGGACAAATTCTATCGTTCAAGGGGGCCAAAGTGGAAATATCCACGATAAGGGCCAAAACTAGACTGACGGATATCGGGGAGGAGGTGAAAAAATGTAAATGGAGGTACGGAGGTCACATTTTAAGACAGGAGGGGAGATGGGAAAGGAAAATAGAGGGATGAACTCCATACGACCATAAAAGGGAAAGAGGAAGGCCAATCACCCGATGGCGGGACGAATTCCGAAAGGAACTCGGACCTATGTTTCTTCTGTGCGGGTGAATTTTAGGGTGTTGATCCTTAAAAGTGATGAAAAACACTAAATTGCGTGCAAAAGGAGCAACATTTTCTCAAATTTCCGAGAAAAAAAAACCGCTATATTGGACGGTCATGAAGAGGAAGTTATACGTCCAAATTCCCTCATGAAATCTGCTATGTATATTCTCCTGAAGACCTAGATCATTTTCTCGCCCATACCATGATACATGAAAATGAGTAGATAAAGGAGAAGTACATACTCGACTTTTGAACGGTTTGTACTGCTGAATGTTTTGTTCAAAGTAATACTATAACCAAATTATGGTGGGATCTGGTCATATGTTTCGATTTTCCTCGAGAACTAATTCATTTTCACGAAACACAATAAAGAGAACAATGTTCATATAGCGTAGAATTTCACTTGCGATTAGTGTACAATGTAAGCAGAAATTGTTGTAGTTCTCGTATTATCAACATTTTATGATTTCTGAAATCTAAAATCTGCGAGTACAGTTTTGTGATTTTAAAGAAAATTTTTTATAGATGTCAAATGTTCCAATGTAAAAAATAAAAGTTTCGTTGAATCTTGTCATTTGTCAATTTTCATGGATTTCCTCAAAATTTTATTTCCAGATTTCAGAAAGCAAAAAACGCAGATCAGAATTACAGCGATTTTTTCGACCACGTTGCATAAATTTAGTTCTCTTCATTTGTTCATAAAAATGAATATTTCTCAGGTAAAATCGAAAAATAAGACCAACGCTCATAAACACAATGTAAAGCAGATTAACTTGACAGTAGCGTTTTTGTGGCAGAATCGTAAAATTACGCAAGTCGTATCACGTGGTTGGCTCTGGCAGGACAGCGCAAATCCAAAGCCTGGAGAGGCGAAATGGGGACCCGGGACAGTTTCAAATTCCTCTGCTCACCGATGCGATACTCGGAAGGGTAGTTTGCGGGGCCCGGAGTGCGGTGTCTGGAGAGCCAATGCGGCATAAGGGCATCGCCATACGCTCCATACTAAGTGAAACTAGCCTACAAGGCACAAACAAGAGTCTCACGGATTTCGTTTAGATTTAAAAAAAACTCTTGAATACTTGTTCAAGATTCCTGGAGGATTCTCGCCAGCTTGTTTCAGAGACTCGGTACGATTTTCTCACAGGTCAACGATTTTTGAAATAATTTAATTCAAATTTCTTTCAAGGAAGAGCAACTTTCCTACTGCCCTCTCCGTGTATCCATGCTCGCTTCGTGCTCACGACTGTTACCAGATTTCTTTCATGAAGTGGATTTCATGTTATCACCCCCCCCCCCATCGTGATGAAAAACACATTTGTGAGCTGATCAAACGGAATTTTCTCAATTTTTGAAAAAATGTCTGCGAAAAATAGATTTTTCTCGGACAGTCAGAGCAGGGAGATGACTCCTCAATTCCTGCCGATTAAAACTGGCTACGTTTGTGCCGCTTTCCACGAGATCATCGCGGATCCGAAAAAAAAAAAAGGTGCCTCAACGTACCCTGTCCGGCTTCGTTGCAGACTGGCAATGGGAATCCGGCGGGATGTGTATAGAAAAAAGCCCGGCGTGTACATTTTTAATTGCGCCACTCTTTTGCTGGCATGTACCGCGTCGCGCAGTTTGCGCTCGAATCCGTTCCCATTCGCGTTTAAATCAGTTAAGCGAACACGATTACGCTTATGCGGGTTAGTCGGAGATGGAAATCTGGAAACGAATAGCGGCTCGAAAAAGCGTCGCCAGCTGCAACAGGGGGCGGGGGCCACGGCTGCGTTTCCTCGCAAAAACCATTTTAACTTTCTCGTTAAGACTCTTTAAAATATCGCTTACCGACGACTTATATGGAGTGCGCACTGTGTACGTCGAGAGAGAGAAACGGTATTTACGTACGTTCGAGGCGAGACGACGAGAGAGCGAGAGAGCACCGGCCTCTCCGTACGCGACGGCTAAGAGTTGTCGCAGAAGTCGCAGGCGTAAAAGCGTTATTACCTTTAGAAGTGAAACCGCAAACACGGTTACACTCGAAGCCAAAATGGTAATACTACGCGAATAACGTTCGCCTAGTCTAAAACCTCTTGGTAAACTTTGCACTCGCACATATGCGCTCCGCTGCCGCCTCCGATGGCCCCCGAAGGCGTCCCGCTCGCAATTTTTTATCACTCCTCCGTCCCCCTTCACGCCCCCGCCCATCTATTCACCGGCCGGGTATGGAAGTCCGGGTGTCCCTGCCCATCCACATCCACATGCCGGGTACGGTCCGGATTCGGGCCGCAGCCACACGACGGTAATCGTATTAAAGGATACGATGCGTAATTTACGAGCAGCTGCGCGGCGCGAAATCGGCGGCGGAAACGCGACCTCCGGATTAACGGCTACGTTCTGTCGAGTATTACGAGAAAATTAAATAAATCTTCGGCTCGCCGTCCGCAGGGATGCGTGAGAGAGCCGGCCGAGGATACATGCGAATCCATCAACAAACGTGCACTGGCCGCCGATGTTGCCGCACCGGGCAAGCCGGGGAAATGTCAGATCCGAATTCGATAATCATCTTATATAACTCGACGAGTTCTCGCTGGTCATCCCCCTCATCCCACTTCGCACATCTGGCACGGAAAGCGTGCCCCTGCGACCCCTCTCGAATGCATATTTTTGTACTTCCTGTCGGACTAGATTTTGCACGACGCGAACGTCTCTCAAAAGGTCTTTTGTCTCCTGCATACCTCTACTTCCTGTACGTGATCTTTTCTAAAACACTTTCTTCTTCTCCTTCGTATTCTCATGACTCACTCTCCTTTTTCTCCCTAGATCAGCCAGGCAGGACATCCCTCCAGTTCACTAGTCACAGCTGATGTTTAGCATTCGGACGTTTCAAGACTAAACTGTGGAATCGGTTAACACACCACTACAAACACACGCACATGCGCTGATGTTATCAGAGTAAGGATAAGCTGCTGAGAAGAATGTTACTGACGCCTGGATCACTCTTATGATCTCTAATCATTATAATGGCGTTGTCCTGTGCACACGTTCACTATCATTGATGCAACACTGAAAAATAATAATTTTTATTAACCATAAGCCCGCGTAAGTTGATCTGGTTGATATCGGTACATTTTAATGCTCTTTTTCGACTCCATTGTGATCTTCAAGATTCTCGCTGATTCCTAAATGACCGATCACTTGACCCAGTCAAAAAATAGGCGACATCATGACGTAATTCATACGAATTACCTATTTTACTGAACGTTTCTCTTACAGTTATCCTAACCCTGATAACAAAAAGTTACTGATAACAGACCAGAGACACTAGCAAGCCACCGCCTTGAAGAGTCCGAATTCATGAAGACTTACTTTGGTACAGATCCAATATGCGGTCTACCGCGGGCTCAGACTTTTTCTACTCTACTGTTTCATGACTGCAATCTACCAAATTTTAAAGTGCATGAGTAATGATGATTCATTGAAAGGAAAACAGAAAAAGCATAAGATGAATGAAAGAAGAATAGATAGTATCGCTCAAGAGTAATCCAGATTGATGAAGCTCGGTTCACGGAAAAACGGAGATATGACAGGGACAGACTGCTAGACAAGGACGAGCCCATACAATCCGACGACAGTGACGCGAAAAAGGTGTCAAGGTACAAAGGAAATACGAGGCGTTCCTAACCTCTGCCCTGTGAAAAATATACATATTATGTGACCTGGAATCATGAAATGTGCCTCTTGTGCAAAAGCAGGTTTTTGAGATAAACGAGTGTAAAGATGGGATGGTTGTAGCGGTGCGCACAGAGGTACATAGCGTGTACATTTGTGGTGGTGCTATAACAATCGCGTTCCGAATTCTTGTTCTCTGTCATTCCCGTAGGCCCGTTTCACACAACGCCATGCAACCGGATGTTTTTAATGTTTTGATGTAACTTTTAAATGCAATTCGTTGAAAAACTAATAAAAGTAGGAAGCTGCGATTTGTTCCATTCGAAAGTGCGTGATTTCTTCTATACAAATTGTCGAGAAAGTGAAAAATGCATTTTTGACACCAGAGGCATATTTCATGATTCCAGGTCACACATATGTGGTATCAGTAGACCGCGAACTATTATGAAAATGTTCGGTAGGCCGCATATTGGACTCTTTAATTTTGTTCATCTCGATAGACCGCATGTTTAACCAGTGCCCTTATTTTTTCTATCGATCAATACATGTGCTTCTCACACTCTCTCATTTCTTTGATGTCAAATGCCCTCGCTGCAGTCCGGACTAAATACTTCTCTCGTAGAAATCTCGAAAAACCAGCACGCCGATAGTCAACCGCGGCTTTGCTCCATCGCTGTGGTCCAGAGGAAATTGAAGCGGTTGAACAATCAGACCACAGTTGAAATTCCGGACGAATTGACGTCAAAATCGAATGTGCGGCTATGATAACCCTACGAATCACCATATCAATGCGATATTTCACGAAGACTTGGTCCTCCTCCTCCTCCGGAGGAGCCACTGTTTAGGACTTAGGGTCAAACCAATATCAAAAATGAATTCCGCTTCATACCCTGAAAAATGATACCTTATTGTCTAGGTTGAATTTTTAAACTTTGAACCTCCGCCCTCGCCATAAATACCACAATTTCCAAATTTCAGACAAATTAACAGCGGAATTGAACTCGGGGCTATGCAAACCTACAACTCCACATCCATGATTTCATCCAATTTCCGTCTTCCTTACACACGTATAAAGCCACAATTTCGGATTTAGGGTCACACCGATACCAAAAATGAGGGTCTGGTTGGCCGAGTGGATAGCGCGTTGGTCTCGGAATCCGGAGATCGCGGGTTCGAGCCCACCTAGCAACTCACCAGATTTCGAACTAGGCCAGTTTTTCGGCCAGAAAGGAAGAAGGCTAAGACAGCCCTAACAGCCTTCCCGACGTCTCAGAAGTAATGCTCGAAAGGGCGTATTCCAGGGTTCGGGTTGAGAGCAAATTAGAAAAGAAGAAGAAGGCAAAGTAAAGCACAGATATCAAAAACGAATTCAACGACCACCATAACCTGCTTGATTGAATTTTCCAATTCTGACTTCTAATCCCTTCAATAAATGCAACAATTATAAAATTTCGGGCAAATTAATGATAGAATTGAATTGGAGACTATGGAAACCTGTATCTCAAACCCAAATTAGAAATAAATTTGAGTTCGAAACCCCCCGTCGACGATACCTCGATTATATCATTTACACAAATGAGAGATTCAAAAATTTCTCTCAAAATTCTTCTTCAAGATCGATAATAAAACACCAAAAAATTTACATATACCGTATACAAGGCGTGGGGAAAATGGGCGGAAAATATACCCATTGGCGAGTAGGTACGATACACGGAAACGAGTGAGTGGGTAATTCCTGACCTTTTTCTATTCGCACAAGAGACTGATATAATGTTGAAAATTCTACACCTTGTCCCATAAGTCCTGGAGTTAACGTATTCTAATGGAAAGGGTTAATTGCACCCGCCTCCCTCTTCACATAAGACATTTCCAGAGCAGTTACGAAACAATAGTAAAGGATCATTTTCATATAAAATCGAGTCCTAAGTAAATTTGATTTGAAACAATTTTTCATACAAGCAAGAAACAGAAAGTCAGTTCTGGCGCAAAAACCAAATTTTGGGTACTTCTCTTCACTGTGGTATCCGTAGACTTCGTTCCCTCCATCAAAGCGGCGACATGAGCATTTCTGCCGAAAGTAAGTTTTATATGATTTTAGTACAAATGATTACTTTTTTTTTGGTGGGGGGGGGGGGGGTGTTTAAAATTGACCGGACTTACATCTTTCCGTAGCTGTTTAGTCGCCTCTTCCTCTACCAACTGAATATGCTAATATCTCAGAAGAGGAAGCACAAAATCCATGAATGCGAACACAGAAAGGATACATAACAGTACAAAATAATGACGGTATTTCTATCTGAAAATTAAACTTGTGAACGAGCCGACAAAATGAACCTTCTTCTTTGGGTTAGTTATTTATACGTTTTTACATGAATCCTCCCATTGCTTCACTTATGTGGTAAGTGCTGCAGACAAGTAGCAGGCGTGAAATATAATAACTTTTTCGATACATTCGCGGCTCACAATGGAGTCGAAAGAGCGAGCAAACGCGGAAGAAGTCAAATTTGTAGCCGAAAACAATCCTCTCCCCCGATTCACGCGGTATACTTCTGGGTGAAGAATTTCGAAAATATCAGAAAAACGGGTATACTACATATAGATATACACCCCAAACCGGAAAACGAATACTATAGGGAAACGCCGGCGGATTTTCGAATACGCACTTGAGAACGGAGGAAAATTCCTCAAAGAGGCTCTCATCTTTTCTCTTTCGTCTAAGATGATCGTTAACTGAATGCGGAGAGTTGCGAAATAAGACGACTTCTCGATTTTATACGCTTGTGCTCCCCTCACCCCTGCCCTCCCTTTTCTTTCTCTTTCACGTCTTTACTTGTTTGCTCGAGCAGGCTCAAGTATTCACCAGATTTACATGCAACGAGGTAAACAACAATATCAACTTTTATTCGGCTTTTTTTCCTTCGCGAGTTCGGAAAATGATTTGCAAGTGCACGACGTCATTCGTAGTGGAATCGAAACGAGTGTCCGGGAAAGCTTATCGAGCATCGAAATTAATTTCGAGCGAAATTTCGACACTTCAAGTGGGTAGCTACGGCCATTTGGTAGAATGCAAACTTCTCCACCACGATCAGTTTTTGACAGGGAACAAAACTTGAAACAAAAACCCGGTAGGTACGAAAATAATGCACTATGTTTAATTAAGCAAGCCGCTGAATAATCTATTCGGATTCCAGAAACTGCAATACAGAACTTGTTATCTTTTAGACAAAAGTTCTAGGACTGATCGCATATAAATAGAGAATGTATGTACTATTTAGTATCAAGCTTCAACAGAGTCTCCCTTCAATTCGATACAATGCTTGGAACGAGTGGACAGGTTCTCAAACGCCTTCTGAAATTAATGTCCATGCTGGAGTGTGATTCTATATGTAGTGTGTGCCAACAACCAATCAGAACACACCAAATAGGTTTTACCATACGGTACTACACACCACTATAAATATTTACAGGACGACAAAGAGAAAAGTGTTAGGGTACTTCACTGAAGATGGCATAGCAGCCGAGGGCACTCTGGACTACAGAAGGAAGAAATTGTGAATTGGCACACCCTATATATGTATAGCCATCTGCAATGTCTCTTTTTTCAAAACTGTTTAGTTCCATTGTTATTATCGCTACAATCGCCTCCACAGACTCACATTGCTCCCCATTCATCTTCAATTTCAACTTAGGAAACACAAATAGTCGGGAGAAGACAGATTTGGAGAATACAGGGAGGGGGGGGGTGATGTTAACCTCCTGCCGTCTCGCTAAAAATTGCTCCACAGTGATGGACCTGCGAAACAGTGCGTGGTGGTACAACTGACCCAATTTTCAAACTGTTCAAGAAATCGACCTCACACGCAACATTCTTATGCAGAAGTCGATTTGAAACATCTTTGTAGAATGTCCCAACTACAGTAGAACCCTGACGAAAGAATTCTCGATGAATGATACCCCAAGTATCAAAAAAATGATGATTAGCATCGTTTTTGTTTTCGATTTGGAAGCTGGCATGAACTCTTTCCTGGGCTTGCCCACTCCGCACTGAGTCGTTTCGACTCTGGATTATATTCCAGACATCACAATTCATCTCCAGTAACAATGTTTTGCAAAAAATTTGGATCCTAGTCAGCAACGGCAATCGATTTGAATTAAAATTTGATGTTTATTAGTTGCTCCATTTTTTTTTAAGATGACAACACCACACAGACACGTTTTACACAAATATACGCTGAAAAGTTGAAACTAGCCTGAATGAATGAAACTTGGGGTAGGCATGCAAGAAGGATGTTGCTACATGGTTCCCTTGATCGTGCAGACATATCGCCACTTGTACTACGAACGGCAGTCCTGAAACATTTTGAATACACTGTGTATGTTTCATACGATGGTGCAAATGCAAAATGCAACTCATCTCCTCATTTAGACATCTACAGGATGAAAAGACGCTCACAGGAAAAGAAGAAAGATTTTTTTATGAACAAAAAATATCATTTGCGTTCAAAAAAAATAAATAAATAAATAAAGACCACTGAAAATTTCCTCATATCTACGTTCTTCAAAATAGCTAAAGTTCGGCAAGATTTCAATACTGAAGATCCTCTTGTGGTTTAGTAATATGGTGCCTGCCTTCTATCTTTGCAACGCGGATCTGATTCCCAGCGTCAGTAGAGCGCTATAAACCTAAGTACGGAAATACGCTATTTGTTTGTGTCCCAACCTAATGAAGCCCATTTACATACATGTAAAAGTAGTTCTATTCAATCATTGCATAAACGGGCTGATTATGTTTTTCAGCTGGAAATAACACAGAACAGTTGGGATCTCACGCGAGATTCGAATTCCCGATATTTTCCCACATTTATGCTACCTTCAACGCATAATTTAATTCGGCCAATGAACGTTTCTCATATACTCACATGACATTTAACGTGCGATTTAATTTCGTACTCATGTTGTCTTCAACGCATAATTTACTTTGGTCAGTGAACGTTTCTCACACCCATATTTGGAGTATAATTCACTCACAAACGTTACTTACACTCATACTACCTTCAACGCGTATTTTAATTCAGTCAATGAACGTTTCTCATATTTGTGTGTAATTCAATTCAGTCAGTGAACGTGTCTCACACACACACACATTCAGAGTATAATCCACTCACAAACGTTACTTACACTCACACTACCTCCAACATGTAATTTAATTCAGTCAATGAACGTTTCTCATACTCACATTGCCTTCAACGTGTAATTCAATTCAGTCAGTGAACGTGCCTCACCACTCACATGATCTTCAGCATGTAATTTACATTTTCTTACACTCACATTATCTTCAACGCTTAATTTAATTCAATCAGTGAATGTGACTCACATTTACCTTTAACGCGTAATTTAATTCAGTCAATGAACGTTTCTCATATTCATATTGCCTTCAACACATAATTTAATTCAGTCAGTGAACGTGTCTTACCACTCACGTGGTCTTCAGCACGTAATATACATAATCACAAACGTTTCTCACACTCACATTGCCTTCAACACGTAATTCAATTCAGTCAATGAACGGGTCTCACACTCACATGACCTTCAGCATGCAATCTAATCACAAACGTTTCTTAAACTCACACTACCTTCAACGCGTAATTTAATTTAGTCAATGAACGTTTCTCACACTCACTTCGCCTTCAACGCGTAATTCAATTTGGTCAATGAACGGGTCTCACACTCACATGGCCTTCAGCGTGTAATCTAATCACAAACGTTTCTTACACTCACACTACCTTCAACACGTAATTTAATTCAGTCAATGAACGTTTCTCACATTCACATTGTCTTCAACGCGTAATTTAATTAATTCAGTGAACATTTCTCGCGCTTACATTGCCTTCAACGCGTAATTTAATTTAGTCAATGAACGTTTCTCAGACTCACTTCGCCTTCAACGTGTAATTCAATTCAGTCAATGAACGTTTCTCATATTCACGTTAACTTCAACGCGTAATTTAATCTGTCCTCCATTCACGACGCAATGACGTATTTCCCTACTCGGGTTCATGTCTTAATGCTTGGATGCTAGTAAACAAGTTTCTCCCTTTCACCCTGGAAACAACAGCGAATAAAGTGACCTAGTGCCAGTTGAGGTGTGCATAGCTAGCGTGCGTTCTCTGCAGTCCCCAGACAGCTCTCAAAAATAAGGCATTATAATTGCAAAACAGGTTACCCATCAGCAGAGGTGGGTACGTTTACTTGTAAACGTCGTTCAGTTCGTGAACTCGTTCAAATTTTTGACGAACGTCAACGTGAACGAGAACAATCTTTTCAAGAGTGAAGGTGAACGAAATTTCTGACAAACGTGAACGAGATTTCTGTGAAGAGTTAATATGCTTCTTGTTCTTGTATGGTTTTATTATTTTTTACTATGTTCCCTCTTCCACGCATGATTTTTGGAACAACCAATTCAGCACGTACACTTTCTGAGCAGTGGTCTTGGGTCTCAACATCTTGAAAAAGCCAGGGCATGTGAGTCCCAAGCCTATAGCATGTGAGTCCCAAGCCTATAAACAGAGTGAATATTGAAATGAGTTAACTGGACAAATGAGAAGGTTGGTTTCTTTATTGAAAATCATTAGAACAGTTTTCTTCACATTTTCCCCTGTTTCCAATTATACTATTCTAATGGTGCTGTACTTCGCCTTCGCGCATTAGCCTACTGTAATTCTATCTGTTTTTTGTGGTTTAGTTTTGCTGTCGCATTTTTAAAAAAAATTTGTAGTGTTGCTGTAGAAAATTTCTACTCAGAGTAATGTAAGGTAAATACCATGGGCGAACATGAATAAAATCCAAGAAATGATGATTCTCTCTTGATGGAACTAGAAAAGAAGAATTCACGGGGCTGAGCCCTCACATGCAAAAAGTTCAAATGCAAACATGTTTAGTCCATAGTTCAGTTCAGGTTCTCGCTGATGGTGGATGAGTCTTTAGCTACAAATCAACATAATACACAATTTGATAATTTTACCAAACGTACCCAGGATTATGTCGGGCTGTAATTTCTTTTACATTTTTATTTGCTCGATAAGAAAAGCGGAAGCTAGAATTTCAGTACTCAACAATGTGTTCACTGAATTTTCGCACTGCGCGCTGAGCGACTGTTTTTGATGCATTTTGGATTCAATTTTCTCTTGGTACATATTCTTTTCTCGCTATTTTACATAGTTCTCATTAAATCCGCTTTATCGTTCACACGATGATCACACGAGACGAACGACAAACCACAGTATCCGAAGCTTTTGAGTAGACGTGCAGCATCATGATACCACACACACACGCAGTATGATATAGGTACAGCTCAAAATAGCTGAAAATAAACTTTCGTCTCCGCGTCTTTTCGAAACAGAGGAAGCAGAAAAGCACGCACACATAAACAAAAGCCGAATCTCCGTTTCAACTTTTTCCTTTTCCCCTCACTCGGTTGCCCCGTCGGTCTCTTTCTATTCAACTCGCGACGAGTATGGAAAGCGGTAGCGTCGACAACGAACGGGCGAGGGTGAAAAAGCGAAATACGCCGAAGTAAAACGCGTATTCGTTTTCCCATTAGTGATGGGAAAACAGAAGTGATTGTTTTTAATGCGAGAAAATGGAAATTAGGAAAACGCGAAAAGAGAGACGTTTTTAACAAAGCAATTAGCCGGATAACTGTCGCCCGCAAAATGGAATTTGTAAAGGATGAGGGAAAGAGTACGAAAGTGAGAGCAAAATAGACAGATAGAGGGCAGAAGGGAAAACAGCACCCACGTTAAGCGTCGACGACAGAAGGCCTGACAGACAGATGAAGTAAAGGAGAGAGAGAAAGACAGAGAGAAACGAAAAGGTGAGTGTTGTACCGGGAGCATCATGGAAAAAAGGTTTGGAAATAGGTACCCCCTCCCCCCGAATACATGCAGAAAAATTAATGGTGCTCAAAGTCGCCATTCGATGATTAGCCGACGTCTGTTCCGTGATCGCCGGGGCTCCAGGCATGGACTCGTGAAACCCGCAAGAGTGGTTGTAGCGAGCTGGAAGAACGTTTACTCCAGTGCACTGAATGGAAAGACATATTTGTGAAGTGTAAGTATAAGATTTCTTCGCCACATATGGGACCCGGAATCATGAAATGTGCTTCTCGTGCGAAAACAGGTTTTTGAGATAAACGAGTGTAAAGATATGGGATGGTGGTAGTGCTGCGCCCAGATGTGCATAGCGTGTACATCTGTGGTGGTGCGTTTACGCATTGCTATGACAACCGCGTTTTGAATTCTTTTTCTCTGCCATTCCCCTAGGCCCGATTCACACGACACCATGTAAACGAATGTTTTTAAGCTTTTGACGTAATTTTAAAATGCAATTTGAGGAAAAACTACTGAAGATAGGAAGGTGCGATTTGTTTCATTTGAAAGATCATGATTTTTTCTATAAGAATTATTAAGAGTGTGAAAAATGACTTTTTCACACCAGAGGCACATTTCATGATTCCAGGTCACATATATGTACGCTTTCCGAAGTACTATATAACGCACCTAGGGAAAAAATTACGAAATACGGCGATTGTGAGTTTGCAGCACGAGCTGAAGGCAAGGACTACAACACACAAGCCGTATTTTATTTTTTCATCCCGCGGGCGTACGCTATTTCACCTTCTTAAAAAGCGCAAAATTACAAAGAAGTTGGGCGCAGTAGGGAGGTAATGAAGTACTTGCCGCATACGTGTTGGAAAAACGCATTTCTTCAACTGTTCAGCAGTACTGTCTACATTCGGTTCAATTTTCCGGCTTGAGAAACGGCTTTCACCCGCGTTAACTCATGGAAAATAACGTGAAATACGAGATAACTAAGTTCAGTTATTCCTTTTGCTGTTTCTTCTCGCTGTATTGGGTACACCGCCGTGCCGCGCCGGTCAGAGATGTACTTGTTAAATGAAAACAGCGTTTACAAATGGTCGGCGAAATTATTAAAAATAATCACGAAGTTCTTCAGTAAAAGAGTGTCGAGTTCGGCAAATGAAAGGAAGCAGGAAAAACGAGGAGCTTGAGTATAAACCAATTATTGGGTTATTTTATGCTGAGACGAAGTTCTTCCGCTCTAATAATTTTTGTACGCGCAGCGATAAATTTAGTATACCGTTGCGTAAAACTTTTATCACTTTCTTTTTTTTTTCTTTTTTACTTCTTCTTCTTTTTTTTTTTTTTTTTTTTTATGCGTGAATAAAATGAATGTCATCTGATGCTGGCTCGGGAAAATAGGTCTTTCAAAATGGCATCAATAAATAATAATTATTAAAACAAAAAAAAACAAAAAAAAAACAAGAAACAGAAAGAAAATGTTTACAAGATACTCCTGCTAAACCAAGAGACCACTGACACCAATTTGGGTCCATCTTCGGCACATTTTTTCCTAAATCAATAAAAAAAAAAAAATAGAATACGGTCTAAATACAAAATAAAATTAAAAAAAAAAAAGTAACTAACTAGAAAATGCTACATTTTTGAATGAATTTATTATTTTTCAATCGATAGATTGTTTGCGATAAATCTATTGTTTTCCATGATTCTATCGCTTTCCAATATTCGATTATTTTTGAGCAGTCCACTACTTTTTATCAACCCAATATATTTCGATTATTAACGGTAGTCGATTAATTAATTAGTTTTAAATAATCCACTACTTTTAGTATTATTCGAATATTTCTGATCACTCATTGTTCTCACTTAATTGGCTGGTTTTAAATAATCAATTACTTTTAATTAATTGAATATTCTTCATCACTAATTGTTAATTAATCGATTACTTCTAACTAGTCAATTACTCTTGACTAATCAAATAAAACTCATTCCATTGTTGTCGATCAATCGATTAGTTTTTAACAATTCATTTTACTTGCGATTAATAAAATAATTTTGATTATTAATCTAGTCACTTAAAGGATTATTTTGAAGTAACCCGCTACTTTTAATTATTTGAATATTTTAAATCATTACTGTTGTTGATTAATCACGACATTTCTGAATAATCAATTACATTCCACTAATCAAATCATTTTAATTGCTAGTTGATTAATCGATTATTTCTTAATAATTTATTACTTTTGACTAACCGAATAACTTTAATTCAATTGTTGTCCATAAATCGATTATTTTTAAACAATCTAATGCTTCTGATTAATTAAATATCTTTTGATCATTTACTATTGTCCATTAATTGATTAATTAGGCTCAACAATCAATTGTTTATTTTGGATTAATCCATTACATTAATTAACCTGATATTTTTAATTATCAGTTATTTTGTATTATTAATTAAATATTTCAAATTAAACTACGGTCAATTGATCTTTTTTACTAATCTAATGGATTCAATTATTATTCTATTACTTTTCACTGACTGATTATTTTTGATTCTGCAATGATTTCTGATTAATGACTATTTTTAATAAGTCAATTTATTACTATGAAGTAATTTTTTAAAACTCCATACTATTATTCAGGCTTTATACCTAATTCGAATTTCGAAAATATATGACTCTACATGACCCGAAATCGGGACGAAGGCTGTTGTTTTAGAACACTGTTGAACTACCTCCCCCCACCTCCTCTAAAAAAGAAACATGGATGTCATTGTGTAGCTGCTCTAATGCTGAATCTAAAGAGCTGAGAGCTTCTAGATTTTAACTGTTAGAATCGACATCGCCTGAGTTGTAGTTTTCAAATTTCAAGACATGTTAAAGAATAAGTAATATGAAAATCTCTTTATACATTAAAAACCAAAACTCCTCCTCCCCCTCCCTCCTGAAAAAACACTGCGGGTTGCCTACCTAAAAATTAGAAATTTTCTTTCCTGAACTTTGTACATTATTTGGTGCATTTAGACAACTTTCTTTCTTCTTCTTCTAATATTTATATGACTTTGACTGAAGATATAAGACTTTATAAGACTTTATACGACCACTTTTCAAATATAGCACTTTATTTATGACTTATATGACTTTATACGACCGGTAGAAACCCTGTTATTGATTAATAGAATATTTTTAACGTAGTTATCAGTTGTTTTCCATGAACTCTTCAAGAATCACTACTGATAGTGGAACCTACTGTTCAACAATAATACAACTCCTATAAGCATATTTCTCTTCTTTCCTACACCTTCCTCCTCATCCTCGCCCCATTCTTATTCAGAATGCGACATCCTGAAATGGAGTGTTATTAATACTTTACTCAAATTAAATGAAGTTCAAGGGAGGTAACACCTTCAACTTTGTCGGACATTTTTCACCTATAACATTTTCAACTTCTATGTCACCCTTCTGCAGCCTCGGCGGAGCTTGTTTGATAACTTCATTCCATTTTTCGGCCTCCTTCCATCTTCTGGTTATACAATTTTCTTATTTTACTGATAACCAGTTCTGGATATATGGGGATGAAGGTAATGGGGACAATTACCCTTCCCAGAACAGAATATTTAAACCAGAAATACTTCACAAATAGCAACATCTTACAGAGTCTCAAAAGTAAAAGTCGGTCACATGTCAGACACGAGCCATTTTTAAAGTCTTAAACAAGTTTTAAAGGACCTTAGACTAGGCCTGGAAAGTTTTCAAGTGTCTCGAGGATATTCAAAAAGTCACGATCTAGTCTTGAAGAGTTTCGATTCGGTCTGGAGGCGTTCGAAAGAATCGTCAATACATTTTGGACTGTCTTCCCTAATCTTAAAAACGTTTGAAAGAGACTTAAGACTATCTACTATAGTTTCATACAAGTACGGAGGAAGTTTCATTAGTTTTGACCAGGGTCGTAAACGGAGAGAAAATCCGGGTCCGGAGCAAAGTGTTCGTGGAACTCAGAGGCGGACACATCGGAAGGGTAATGAGAGCAGTTGTCTTCCCTGGCGAGAAACACGTCCTGGCTAGTCACAAAACTGGCTCACTTCACATGCTCACACTCCGGAAGACAACATTGAATCGTATTGTGATAAAAATATTAAAAGTTCTTCGAAAATTTAATATCGTCCAGTCGCGAATACAGTAAATTGGAAAAGTTTAATAGCACGCTTAAGTTTGGAAGGTATCTTCCTTTTCAACATCAATAAGAAAATGGTCAGCAGCACGAACTGTTCCAAACTTTACATATTTCTCGCCTATCTACTTACTCAAGCGCTCCCTGGAGGGCATAAGAAGGATCCAAATACTCGAGGATGAGAGTTATTATATTTTTACGCGCCTTTTGAATCGCCACTCCCAGAATTGCACCTAGATCTGCCGCTGGTTGGACTCGTCCCCTCCCTTCATACCACCGAAAAATCAATTTTCCAAAAATGAAACTGTTCCACGTCATAGAACGTAGGCGCTAAATGTTTCAGCAAGTCAGTTGGGGGGGGGGAGTGAAAGTAGAGTAAAATAGAAACAAAATTTTCACTTTTCATTAATAAATTTAGTGCGACGATGGCAAGAATTGTAGGCATTATCTTTAACGGTCTCTGGTCAAATATTTGCTTTTTTTACACTTTTTGACAATTTATAGGAGGAAATAGAATTTTCAAAAGAAATTCTGGGCGCTCGAGATTCTTTGTGGAGGGACAGGAACGGAGCAAGAGTCCCAAGCTGCCATTCCCTCGCGGCAGAATCACTCCTGACTCAATCATGAAATGCTGTAAAAAGTCTAAACTAGTTTGGAAGAATCTTCAATTAGCAATGGATAGTCTCTAATTAGCAGTGATGTGTTTTAATTAGTTTCAATGAGTCTTTTAGTATTTTTACGTGTTTTAATACAAGGTGTCTACAAGAATGGAAAAATATAAATTCCTGACTTTTTCCAAACTTTTTCTTTCTCTTCCTACCTTTACAGTATAGACAGTATATATTTATGTTTATACTACTAGACGCTATGGTTAAAATGAACTGAAATTTTAAGTTGATTTTTGGGTGAAAGCATTAGGAAGGTGTTCACAGATATACATAAAAACAAACAAAGCGATGAACTAAGTTATGAATTATATTTCTTCAAGTATTTCATTCTGTAAAACTTTACCAAGGAGATGAAAAATTCCAAACTTCTTAAAAATATTGTTCAATTTCCTGACTATTTCCAAACTTCCTGACCTACTTTTCAAATTCCTGACTTTTTCCGAACTTTCCAAATTTTCCAAACCTGTAGACACCTTGTAATAATGGTCTCTCAAAAGTCTTGACCAAGTCTCTAACGTGCTATAATCTAGTCCAGGGTATCCACCAGATTTGCAAATGGAAAATATTGGACTTTTTATTGGACTATTTCATACGCCTAATCGCAGCTAAAAAAAGGCCCGTCTATGCAAAAGTTTTATAATTTATTGATTCATTAATAATTTCCTTCAATCGCTGAAAGAATTTTCTTTTTCCAAGAACTGACTCTTTCTCAAATAATGAATCCAGTCAAATTTTCCACAACATTGAAAGTATTCAATTTTTTATTGGACTAATATTAAAATTATTGGACTTTTATTTGACTTATTGGACCATTTTCTTTTATTGGATTTATTGGACTTGTTGAACCGGTAGACATCTTGGAGTCGGGAACGAGTTCTGAAGTATTCTAGCGAGTCTTAAGTTGGAAAAAAATCATAAGGAGTTTAAAGAGTCTGAAAGATGCTTAGGTACACGAGCACTGAAGATTGAATCATCTTAGCTAGTCCTAAGACTCGCTTCCCATCTTTCGGTGAGGAAAAATTTTGGACTGCATTGCGATAAACGTTGAAAATTTTCCAGAAATCGAAGAGTAATCAAGACGAGTTGAAAGGATTTGACAAATCACACTTTTTAAGGCACTTTAACTTTCCATTAAGAAAGCAGATAACAGGAAAAATCAAATGAAAGTCGAAGTAGATACTTTACTCGCATCTACTCATTCAATATCACCACGAGAGCAGTAAAATAGTCTAAGAATTCAGGAAGAGCGAGTTCTAATTTTAACTTCCCCCTTCCCGCGCTACGCAACGTAACATATTATCTTCCCCGAAAAAGTTCAACTTCTCGATAATCTCTAACAACAGTTAGCAACACATTTTCCGATCGGAGACGCGGTATGGGAGATACGGTCCGTTTAAGACTTTTGAAAATTTTCTCCATACCGACCAAATTTTGTTTCACATCACTGTCACTTATTCTGGATTCTAATAATTACCTTATCTCGATGATACCTCTTCCCTACCACCACCACGGAGGAAATTCTACCCAAAAGTCGGGAAAACTGAGTAGTTTAGTTTGTTTGCCATAGAACATTTTGTAACATTTCAGACCTTTTTACTGAACGGTCGAGGAAGTCGAGATATTATTGGACTCGGTCAGGAAAATGAAGTAAGATTTTTTTGAGCTTTGTGAAATGTTCATTAGAATTTTCTGTACTTACCCCATCCCCTTTCACCATGTTCTTCGCTCCGGCTTTGTATCCAGAAATACTAACCCCTTTCAATTTCGCGATCGAGCACATAATACTTCTTTCTTTGACACTAACTATGTACGCTAAAAACAGTTCGCGATCTTCGGATTAATTAGGAGTAGTTATCGCAGGGTAGGTGAGACTCACTGTAGAGAGAGGGTGAAACGAAATCAATTAGGAAGTGAAGAACTTAGACGGGGAAAAAAGTAGTCTCCGGTTAATCTTCGGTCTTTGGAAACTTCACGAAGAAGCTCGCACTCGAAATTGGCGCGGAAAAATTAATCCACGCTATTTCGTTCGATCAATTTGGAGCACCTCGAGTTCGCGGAGGTCGATTAAAGCGACCACGCGGGTACAATGACGAGACGAGACTAAGGTTGATGCTACAGAAGGTCTCGTCGTATTAAAAACATTTCCGGGATTAGGGAGAAAACAAACTGGAGTGGTGAGTTGGTTACTTCCTCGAATATTTTCAGCCCTGAAATTCATTTGCAGAGAACGGAAAACGCGGCCACACAGGACGGACACGACTCGTCAATCTATCAGAAGCGAAAAATTTGACGTGTGTTCACACTGGACGGGCAGATGAGCGTGCAGGTGATGCGGCAGCACGATATTCGAGGAAACATCCAATTGAGGAAAACCGGCTTGGGTTGTCTTACCACTGCCGTTCCGAACAGAAAGCGACCTGGCTGAAATGCGTAAAAATGTGTCATCCCCACCCCATACATACGCTTCTTTTTTACAAATGCCATTATGGGTTAAAGGATACATATATCTTATGTCAGCGGCAGGCAGTGTCGCAAATTGCGTTTAATACCGTAACGAACGCAACCGACACTCGGCTCGGCCGCCTCGCCAACAAACTGCCCCTTAATCATCGTTGCCGCCGGTGCTCCCCCACACGCAATCGGAACTTTCAACTTTCAGCGCACGCCGGAGAGTTCGACGGCGGCCGTAGGCCGTAGAAGATACCGACGACGCGCCAGAGTAAACGTCGTAGCCCGCAGCCGGCGAGTGCGAGAGAAAAAAAGGACACGCGGAGGGGGCGAGTGGGGAAAATGGGAAAAAATGAAAAAGGAAAGAGCCGGGAAACGCCGATCATTTATAATAAAAACGTCGGCGTTATCTGGTGTTGACGAATTTTCCGCGTTAAAAAAGTATATATTATAACCGAACGCTTACCTCTATGTCTATTTGTCTGTTTGTCGAACATCAGCATTGCGTCTTCAATCTGGAACAGAAAAATGAGATCGTTTTAGCGCGGCAGCCTGGTGTAAAATGCGATTTCTCAGCGTGAAGCGACTCAGAAAGAAGCTTGTTAACTTTCGAACCGGGGTGCGATAACGTGACGTCGGGGTTTCGCAGTTAGCACATCGGCGAGCTGAAGAGGGCTGCTCGACTGCAAAAACCGCCGAACTAATTGGATGTACCGCGGTTGTAAATTGCTCTATCGGCATGCCTGGTGGAGATACATATTAACATTTTACGCACGAGGGTGTCTCCGGGAACGAATGGCAAACCAGAACTATATAGATCTCAACTCCGGATACCACACCTCGAGTATACGCGTAGAAGAAAGAATGGTTGCAAGCACGAAAGCCAGTTCCGCCTGAGTTAGAGACCCGGAGGTTCTCAAAGCATGATGTTAAGAAATCGTCTCAAAAACTGTTTTCAATAACCGTACCTTATCTTACTTGGATGGAATAAGCAAGTCTCTTTAGACTTCTGTCGTATTTTCAATAGTTAAAAACTCCGGGGTTTTTTAGGGGGAGAGGAACAAAAATTATTTGTAACAGTTCAGACAGGCAGCTGTTTTGTAGCAAAACTTTGCTGGCAATACCAACGAAGATCCAGTGGCGAATCCTCTGGCCATTCTAGTCATTCAGAGAATGACCAGAGAAAATTGGGGAAAATGAAATTTAATAATATTTTAAAATACAAACAACTTAACCATTAATGTTGAAATATACAATGTGAGATGAGAAAATTTTGAAATCGTGCGAGCTTCGAATGACCGCTGGTAATTCTCTCAAAATGCAGAATGACTTCGTTGCTCCTAGGTATTGGAAAATAGATATATACACTGAGGTTCGGATACACGATGCGAGAAACCTGACCACTGTTCAAAAGAAAAAACTATTACAGGCCCAAAGAAATATCTTAATAGGAGTTATCTCAGGTTTCCGTACAATCTCGTATCTGTCCGTTTGGGCCATCTCCGGTATACCGCCTATAACACTTAAACTAGAGGAAATAAGCCAAATAAGAATGCTGAAGACAAAAAACAACCAAAAAGAAAATGATGATCTAAAACAAAAAATCTGCGCCATCAAAGAAAAGACTACGAAAGAATGGCAAAACATTTACGACACGGGTTCCACAAGAAAAACCACGCACGCCTTAATTCCAGATCTCAGATCAAGGCTCAAATGCAAAAACTTCTACACAAATTACATAATAACTCAATTTTTAAGTGGACATGGAAATTTTGCAGACTACCTGTACAGATTCAAGATTATAAATGACAACACGTGTCTAGAATGTAATTGCGACAGTGATGACTCCCTGCACACGATTTTCAGATGCAAAAAATGGGAAATACAAAGAACTACCAATAACATCAGCAAAGAAGATAGTAATATCATAGGGAAACCAACAAAACAGTTGATCAACTTTTTCAAATTCTTAACAATTATCTACAAATTGAAACAAAAAATAAATTAGCAACAAGCAGTAAGCTTCCTTCTCTCCCGAAATAGCCTTTCGATCTCAACTTCTCTTTGTGAGCGCTTTATTTCCTTCTTCACCTACCCCGACATGCACGTCATATTTGTTCGTAAATTTAATCTTTGTACCTATTTACAGTTAGCCTAAATGCATTTACGTAATAAGTAAACGGAAGTAGAATCTTCACTGATAAACATTGTACAAGTGAGATTCTACTTTCTTGTATTGTATTAATAAATTAATTTAAAAAAAAAAAAAAAAAAAAAAAGTATTGGAAAATAATATTTGCGCATGCGAAGATCATTGTAACTCCAATAGCTCAGAAGGCAAGGATTCCCAACGTGTTAGTCACACTGAGGGATATGTTTCCTCGATCATCTACTTCAGGGAAGTTATGTTACAAAATATACGAATAATTCTATACACCATAGAACAGAGTCCTCAAATACAACTGAGGCGCGGATATATGTACGTGGAGGGCAGCGGAGTTAATCGCTCTTCTCAGAAGGAAAAGTAAAAACTGGCAACGCTTGAAAAATGGCACGATCTTACCAAGTCTGAGACAAGCGTGCGCGAACCTTGAAGAGTTTCAAGGGAATAAGAATAAGCCTTGAAACTCGTAAATGAGTCTTCAAATACCGAGTTTTACAGACATCGAGGAGAGTCTTACCAAGTTTCGAATAAGTTTTCAAGAATCTTAGGTATTCAAAAGTCTTCATGGGCTGCGACTCAGTCTTATGAATCTTCGACGAGGCTTGAACAGACAATACAATTTAGGAAAATTCAGAGCGGCCTTGAAGATCGTTTACTTGTTATAAATAAGCAGGGCAGAATTTGTACGAGTCTTAACCCAGTTTTAAAAAGTTTTGATAAAATCCGGAAAAATCGTAAACCTAAAGACGTAAACTAATTTTGAACAATTCGTGAGTCCTAAATAAAAGCCTTAGAAAGTCGCAAACAAGTCTGAGAGAGTCTCCGATGACCACTGAAGAGTGTTGATTAGTTTCGAGGAGTCTTTCTGTCTTATACTAGTCTTAGAAAACTTGAAGTAGTATACAAACCATTCTTTACAATGCCTTGAAGAGTTGTAGTAAAGTCCAAAAGAGCCATAAAAGATGCTTTAATAGTCTAGAACAGTTTATGCGAGTCTTAAACAAGTTCGAAAAAGTCTTGAAAAGTTTCGAGTACAGACAGAGAAAGTCTAGGTACTTACATCAGCATAATAGAACAACTGTCATACACTCTTTGTGGGGTTTGAACGTTTCATAAGGGCAAAATCCTCTTGACACCCCGTCTCACCCTAAGAAAAAACCTGAAACTCATAGACGAAAAATCACGCAGCAAGACAGCAACCGGCTAGTCAACTGCCAGTCAATCAGTCGAGTAGTAAACCAGTCGTATTACAAAATGAATGTTACTAAAAAGCACCCGAGGGAACTAATGCTTCAGAATTGTCTTTTTTGGTCTCGGAAATTAGGAACGTTGTCCAAAAGTTGAAAAAATAAGGCATCAGGAAGTGATACGAACATACGACAAACGGGAGCGAGGAACTAATCATTACACTCACTTCCCTTTCAATAAAATTTTGATATCGAAAAACACACTCAAAAGCTTGAACTTTTCGGACATCATTCTCGAATTCAAAAAGGGAAACAGATATCATATCGAAAATCATAAGCCGACCAGTCTGTCACGTACAATTTCAAAAATTTTTTCCAAATTGACTGAAACGAAACTAAGGTATTCTTTAGAACCACACTGAATCCCAGACCAAGCATGCCCATTCTATGAACAAGTTAAGTAATACTGGAGATAAGAGGCACCTCTGCCTCACACATTTTTCTATATTAGCCTCCCCTTTCTCTCCTTCTATTCTCAATGTAGTTTTCTGTTCCTTGTATACATTTGAAATAACTTGCCCTTCTTTAAATTTTATTCCTAACTTTTCAGGATATCAAACATTTTGTACCATTTAACAATATCAAAAACGTTTCCAAAATCAACGAATGCCATATGGGTGATTCTTCGGGCGATACCGAGTTGGTTCCCAAACAACCGAATTGATTCCGGCGATAATTTTCTGTAATACCGACTTGGTTCCCATCCTTTTTTCCCTGCAGTACCGAGTTGGTTCCCTTCATACACTTATCGGGCAAACATGAATGTGTGGCGAACTTGTAGCCTCATCTTTTGTAAAATTGTGCCGCTCGGCATCGGCTCTCGATCCCTCTCTTTATTAGGCTCGATACTCATTTCTCTTTTCCTTTTTTTCCATCGAATTACTCTCGTCATCTTAGGATTTTTCTTCTCCCACCAGTTGGTAAAATTACGTATACACAATTCGTCTACCTAATACACTGTTTATTTTTGAATGCGGATTTCATTTTACAATTTGCTTTTTTGATCCAAAGTTCCTTAGCGTCATAAATGTACTTGAACGAGATTGCAGTGCGTGAATCGGATCGTCGTGGACAGTAGCAATTATTGTGTCGCGATGGCGGAGTACGACGTGATGATAAGTGAAAAGAATAAGAAGTTGTTGTTAATTAACGGGTACAAATTCGGGTTTCAAAAATATTTAGTCGACAAAATTGAACGCTGGACATGTGTACGCCGAGGCTGCAAAGGCTTTTTAAAATTAAATAGAGGCGGGACCGTTGTCGAGAAAAGTTTACAGCACGATCATAATGCGGCAGATGTAAATGCAGTCAATCGTCAGAAATTCAGCAATGTTGCGAAGCGAAAGGCGATTGATGATCTCCATGAACGACCAACGAAAATTTTATGACGCGAATTAGCAACGGGTGATATACGAGATCTATCTTTACGAATGCCGATTTAAAACGAGTCCGACACAATATACAATATGCAAGATCTAAATTACGTCCGGTTCTTCCTAAGACATTATCGGAATTGCACAGTGCTTTAGAAAACTATAATGTAAGAACAAATCGTGATGAAAATTTTTTATACCTAAACGACAAAACGAATAATATAATGGCCTTTTCGTGTGACCCAAATTTAACTTTCTTGAGGCAAGTGAAAACAATTTTTGTCGATGGGACGTTCAAAGCTTGCCCCAAGTTATTTTATCAAATTTTTACGATTCATGCTGTAAAGGATAATGTGTATATTCCATTGGTTTTCTTTTTACTCCCAGACTAAAGTACCGACTCATACGTACACGCCTTCCGATCACACTGTGTATGCGGATTTTGAAAAAGCTATCAACACTGCGGTCGGTGAAGTGTGGCCTGCCGCACTCCTGACAGGATGCAGATTTCATATCGCTCAAGCGTGGTGGAGAAAAATACAGTCGGCAAAACTGACAGACGCGTACAAAAATAAGGAGTCAGAAGAAGGCAAGCTCTTGAAATACGTCTTTATGCCCCTCCTACCAACAGAAGAAGTTGCCGAATGTTTCTTAGATTTTATGGCACTGAAACCTGTCGATCAGTTTTTGGATGAGTTTTTTGATTACCTTTTACACCACTATGTCTCTGAAGATGCCACATTTCCGCCAACTATGTGCGCGGACTGTACACCAAGCTTACAACGAACAACTAACTGTTGCGAATCATTCCACAGCCACCTTAATAAGTGTTTCAATTCTCCCCACCCGAACATTTTTCATTTAGCTGACACTTTGAAGGACATTCAAGGAGAAATTTACGTAAAACTTCGATCAACGAAGACTATCCGCCAGAGCCGTAAAGAGAACTTCATTGAAGAGCAGATTTACAAGTTCAACAATCACACCATCACTCGATTACAGTACGTCCAAGCTGTATGCTACAAATTTTTGCCACAGATCTAACATGTAGGATGAAGTACTCGCCGATTCCATATTTTTAACCTACCTACTCAAGTATGAGTAGACAGTCCTAAGTCTGTTGTAAATGGGAAGGAAAATGTGGAACCAACTCGGTATTGTTAGATGAAGGTTACGGGAACCAACTCGGTATTGTAAGATAAGGGCTACGGGAACCAATTCGGTACAAGAAAAAGGGTCCGGAAACCAACTCGACAATCCCCGATTCTTCGTGAACTGCCCGATTTCAAATTTCGAATTTACCTTTTCGTTTTTCGGTTTTTCCATTTTTTTGTAAAATTATCATTCAGTTATTCATAAATACACATCCAAAACTGCATATCATACACATTTTTTGTTCGCGAGGTATACATTTTTTTGGGGGAAATTCAAAACACGGGGATGAGAACAGGTCCACGGACGCGAATTCTTTTCCGACGAAGTTTTCCCGCTTTTCTTTTCCCACGTAAAATTTCTTCTAGACTTTTTCCGATTTTCTTTTTGGCGCTATCTCCAAAAAAAATTCGAATTTTTAATGAATAACCTCATTTCCATGGACCACATTTCATTCCCGTTAAAATGCAAAATTATACAAAGTCCACGGGAATGAGAAACGCAGGAATGAGAATTTCACCGTAAAATACGTCTACTTGATACAGCCGTGTCTGTACGGCTATCGTTTTACGAATTTCAGTGTTGGCACACTTGAGGACACAAATACTCGTAGTTACTGAACGAGAAAAAGGACTTAGCTGTTTGTACTTCTACAAGGAAAAACTTTTTGCTAGGGAAATGAGGATCAAGAACACACAACCGACGTCTTCATCACATTTCGGCACACTGACTTAACCTTGACGTATGCGAATACCACAGGCATGTTGACTAGACATTAGCACATAAGTGTTGGCGCCAGTGTAAACAGCCACCGGGGAAACAGTACCAGTATATGGGACAGCCCGCCTCCGAGTCAAGCCGATAGGAGCCTTCCTTGGGCAAGAGTTCCTAGAGGCTGACATAGAAGAAGCTGCAATTATTGGCTGAGATATGATGGTGCAGCATGGGCTGATCATCGACCCTAAACAGCAGACCCTGAAGTATCGAGATCGAGTTGTAAAGTTCGAGAAGGCTACTAACTGTGGGCCCAGACAGCTGTATAAGACCAAAGCCAGGAAACTGCCGAAGGGACGGGCCGTCTCAACGCCAAGAGACGAGGCAACATCATCGGATTTCAATCAAGTGTCCGGAGGGCATTCGAGAGCGCTTCTACTGGCTGATGTACAAGGAAGATGTGGAAGACTGGTGCCGCCGCTGCAGTGAAAGCTGGGTTTACAATCCGCAACGAAAGAGAGGACGGAACCCGAAGCTACAGAGTCATTGATTAGGACCGTACATCGTACTCAAGCGGATCAACGATGTTGTATATCGGATTTGGAAGCTTGGTGGTGGACGAGCCAAAGTCATGCACCTTGATCGTTTGGCAGTCTGGCATGGTGACCATGAAGAAGATCTGAAGCCTGGCTGGGACGTCCAGGCTTAAGGAGGGGGCAGTGTGGCGAATAAACCAGAACATTTGAGATAAGCGAAGAAAGATCGACACGTTTTGAGCAGCAGAATAGAAGTTCGATAACGAAAGCGATAAGGAGTTTCACCAATAACGCCGGGTATATAAAGGCCACTGGCCGTCGCCGTATAGTCTAGTTTTATATGCGACAAACTGTGTTTTTCAAAGCAATCTAGCTACTGTTTTCGTGCGTTTGTATTTGTGTGACATTAAAAGTTCTTAGTACGTGTTTTCGAGCGTTTTTCGGGGCGCATTGCGTTACAATACTCTAGAATACAAGAAAGTTATTGTAGTCGTATTGTTTTACTAAAAAGTTTCAAATCTAGAACTTGACCATGTGATCTCACTGCGACGAAGCCAGTTTCCTCTCATTCATCAGCCTCTTGGTCCTGATACCGACTATCTTTTTCATGCAACGTTGGCGTGTCAGAGAAAAGTAAAAAGCGTCCTTCATAATAACGGTTTGGTTTCCTCTCGTTGCCATGCACACACTAACGAGTTTTCCAACAAGAAAAAAAAAAGTGTGCAAGCAGACTGTATCATACACAGCGAAATCCTACAAATGCCGCAGGATTTCGTGCAAAGGCATAGCAAACGATGCAAACACAGAGAGGACGAAACGGGGAGAAAAAATGAGAAGGCGAAAAAAGAGGCGACATTGTGGAGGACCCTCGACGAATGGTACAGTGTAAACGTGAATACGTAGACGGACTGGCGTGTAAATGGAGCTGGGCACGAGGGGGTTTAATGAGAACTGCCGCAGAAGGAGGCAATAAAGAAAAATATGAAATACTCTGCAAGAAACGACATAATGACCTCTTGTAATCTCTTTAAGCTCCCCGGAAAAACCAGAATTCGCGGCCCGTTTTTATAAAACGGAAAACGGAGCACGAAAAACCCGTACGTAAGAACCTTTCGTATCTACACGCGGATTTTGTGTAACCGCTTTTTTCTTCTTTTTTTTTCTTTCATTTTTGTTTTCACTCGGATTCCCAGTCATGTATCCGCGCAAATTTACTATTTTAAATATTTTCACCGGCGCCCGCCATCAAATTATCATAAATACGAAGAAATATAAAGAAAAAAAGAATCAAGGTGTTTTTTTTTTTTTTTCAGGGATGCAATAACGACTTTTTCCAACGCATCTATACACCGAATACGACTACATTCCTCTACTTAAGCGTGAAACGTGACTTTAATATATATAGAATATAATTTCAGCGAAATACGAGAAACGCGAATGCAGAGAGTGGACTCGGTTATAATAATTCAATTTGAGGTGGTTCTCTTTTACATACATATAGCCGGCCAAACAGGTCATGTTTTTACAGACCGGGCTCGTTCAAAAGGGTAAATCACTATATAAAATAACCAAAACACACGAGTACACGTCGGAGAAGCGGGTAGTACAGCACAACTGTTTCCATCAACATATTTACGTAATTATCGAGCTTCTCCGGTACGCAAAAAAAAGGTTGCACCGCTTTCTCCTCGATAGATACTTTTTTCTTTTTTTGCTGAACACGAACCAAAATGATGATACAATTCGAACCGCGGTTCGAACTTTGAACGTGAACATCGACCGCTCATTTCGCGGAATGAAAATGGGCTAAACGTATCGTCATCGAGGTTGCTAGTTGCTAAATTACAGAATGGACTAAAAGCGCTTCCTCTTGACCGACCCTATCGCGGATACTCGTTTAACAGAAATCAAGAACGAATGTACGCCTAGCCAGAGCCGAATAAAGGTTTCTGGGGCCCCGACCCGCGAATTCACAGGGCTTTTTGTTCACGTCTAGACTTATAAGAAACATTCAAACTCAGTGAAGGGTTTTGAATTGTGGAAAATTGAAAATGCACTAGCGGGTCAAGCTGGTGTTAAGTGATGGTACTCGACGAAAGGAACAAAAGACATTACGTACATGTATGGTCTGTACTCAAGATTAAAAGGAGCTACACGCTTTTGTCATCATCATCTACATCCTCGTCGCTAGCGACTGTCCTGACTTCCGATGGCATCTCTTCACCTATCACGATCCTGGGCTCTGACCACCGCTGTCGCCGCAGAACTGAATCCATTCTTCACACCGTCTGTCCATCGTGTTTGCCGGTCTTCTTCCGCCTTTGGTACCAGGGACTTTTCCGAGCACGATGTTTCGCTCCAAGTTTCATCATCTCTGCGTACTGTATATATGTGGCCGAATAATTCACGATCTTTCGCACAGAGCACTCAGCCTTTGCGGCTCGTTCCATGCTGCCGTTTGAGGAATTCGCACCTTTTGCGCCAGGTTCACATTTTGAAAGCATCCATGTCTCTGCAGCGTACAGAAACACTGGGAAGATAAAGGTCTTTACTAATTTCATGTTGTGCCTTCTTGAAAACTTCTAGCAGCATGTTATGTTCCGTAGCTGCATCATCGCTGTCTTCCCAAAGGCAATCCTGCGACGAATTTCTCCAGTTGAGCCCCCGTATGACTTCACTAAGGAGCCCAGGTAAACCAAACTGTCCGCTTTTTCGAATTCACCCAGAGCATCGCTCTATGACAAGATACCAGTCCAATCCACTACCATGATTTTAATTTTGGCAGCATTGATACATGTATAAGCCAAGTTGCTAACATGCTCACTGGCCTCTTGTACTCAACGGATCAGTTCCGCCATCTCTTTCTCGTCTGCTTCAATTAGTATTATGTCGTCCGCATACCGGAGGCTGGAAATTTTCCTTTCACCGACAGATATTCCGCCGTTTCAATCCTCTAGAGCTCGCTATATATCTTAAATACAAGCCTTCAAAGTCTGGCACATATTGAACTTTCACTGCTTCTTTTTTTTTCCTTTTACTCTCAACCCGAGCCCTGGAATCCGCCCTTTCGAGCAATACTTCATAGACGTCGAGGAGGCTGTTAGGGCTGTATTAGCCCCTTTCTCTGCTTGCCAAAAGACCGGCCCAGGTCGAAATGTACCGAGTTGCTACGTGAGCTCGAACCTGGTACCTCCAGATTCCAAGACCAGCGCGCCATCCACTCGGTAAACCAGACCCCCAGAACTTTCACTGTTAGTCTGATTACTAATTTTAATTCAGAATTTTTCACGAAGATAATCAACCGGTAGAATACGAAATTGGTAACATACTCGTATATATACCGAACTGAACGGTCTCACTATACTAGTTGTCGAATTCTCCCTCGATGAAGTGCTGCTGACACAAACATTGAACACCATATTTCTGGAACCTACTTTCGACAGAACATTCACTTGGCATCAACATACATAGGAAGTCCTCCAGAAATGCTCGCGACGCCTCAAACTACTTAAAACACTCAATGGCACCATCTGGGGGCTGCCAAAAGAAATGCCTAATTCGCCTATACCACACCACATTCGATCAATTCTGGACCATGGCTCCACAGTATATTCCCAGCCAAGCTGCCTTTAAAAACTGGATACATACTACAAAATAGAATCAAGCGCTGAAAAACGATACCTTTAGCTCATCGCAGGAATATCCACATCCTTGTCTACTGTGGAAAACTCCTACTCACCCCGCACCACATAAACTCTTACAGAGTGAATTCTTCGACGTGCCCAGGCCTCAGCCTACAATGTATAGCACTGCAACTACTTCAAATATACGCTTACGCCTGACCATCTAGAACCCGAATCGAATTTTAAATCTCAAAGTCACATTATACAAAATGCAGTCCACCTTTATCTCCAGCACCTTTGGACGTCAAATACATATCTCTACCTCTTTAGCACTTTGAAAGGAAAACAACGATTATGCGTATCGCTCATTGCCTACCTCGAGAACTGGAGAAGCTACAGACATTGGAAGTTGGGAATTTCAGCAATTTTATTCGAACTGAATTATTAGAACGTTATAATTCGTAAAGCCTTTCCCAATGTCAAAAGGAGGCAATTCAATTCGGTAAATTTCTACTGCCTCTGTCAATGCACTGCTTACTAATTGATTACCTTCGGAAACAATTCTAAATTAAAATTAGAAACCAAACTCGCGGTGGAAGTTTGCTGTTTTCAAACTTTGAAAACGTGCAGCTCCTTCTATTTTGTGTAGAAGGCATATTTGTACATAAAGTTGTTTGTTCCTCTCGCCGAGTGCTATCACCTCCTATCGGCTTGGCTTACTAAGCTGGGACATTTTGTATACTGAAGCCCATATACGTTATTTGCTAGAAAATATAAGAAGAAAATTTGAGCACAAAACTCTCAGAAACATAAGAAATAAGCTTCAGTCATTCTATGGGATGGGGGGGGGGATTTATAGTCCATTTATGAGAGTGTAACCACAGCGATTTTGCAATGTTCTACGAAAGGAATCAAAAGCAGCCTTAGGTTTAGCTCCATATTCCATAGCATTCTCTACAACCATGTAGAGCGAGCCGTTCATAGGAGAAGCTGTTTCAAGAGAATATAAATTTGAAAACGCAACGAAGAAGAAAAAGTGAACATTGTCCTCTGCTATCCGATTTCTTATATCGAATCCTCCACTTTTACTGCAATTTTTCCAAAATGTCAGACCCTTTTCAATGAGAGCCGAAGGTCCCAATTAAAATATGAAAACCTAATGGCTTGAATAAACAGAAATGGTATCGAATTATAACACCCATATTTTATTACATTTACTATAACAAGTTTTCAGCCCTCTACTACAACTTCAATTTTTCCAAATTACCACGTTCATCGCTGTGAACTGAAAAATCCGAAGTAAAAATCCGAAAACGTAGTAGTGGAATAAACAAATTATATCGAATCATAATACCTACATTTTACTTTATTTCTTAAATCAACTTTTGAACCTTCTACCGAATCCTCAATTCTTCCATAGATGTCACATTTTAAAAAAGTGAGGATCTTGGCAGAGCACTCACGGTTCATCAATGGTATGTTACTCGATACAATACTTGTTTTAACCCCCTCCCCCATTGCATTTTAAAATCTGAATTTATACATTTTTGAAAATTGTGGCTTTTATAGAAAAATTGAAAGTCCGATAGAAGGCATACGATTTGATATGAAAAATAAAATAAAATGTGGCAGGGCGGGGAAAAAGGTCCCACTTTCTAGAAATGGAGTTATGAGTACCGCCATATACTAGATATAATTTCTGACAAAATGAGATTTTGCAGAGCTCTGTAGCTACAAAATTCGCTAAGATATGGCTTTTCAAAGTTGAGATTTTAAAAACCTGATTTTGAGAAAAATGTAATAAATAATAATATATTATATAAAAAGAAAGTTTGAAAAAAATAAAAATTCAAAGCGGCATATTTTTGAGACAAATAATTCTAGAGGTCTCATTTTGTGAAAAATTTTATAAAGAATCCTACATTTTCCGAAAATTAATACGAAATGTAAAAGTTTAATTTCCAGTGATAACAAAACTGAGTTGAGGAGGAGGGGGGGGAGAGCAAAATATAGAGGAAATTGATTCACGTTTCTCACTCTGTAATGGACGAATGAAGGCAGGAGGAGAAAAACGTACAACGCCATTCGACAGAGGAAGGTTTATTCTACTGAGATTAACACTAATCCCAATTTCGACAGTTTTGACCATGATTCAAGAAAAAAAAAAAAAAGTTGTATCTCGAGAACTAGGATTGACAAAGTGAGACCTCATTCTTTGCACTACCACAAATGTGGATGTTAGTACTCGACACAAAATACTCATTTTCCCATTAATTTTATTTTTAAATTCAAACTTACGATTTTTCAACCTACTTCAGCGTGAACGCGTACACAGTCACTTTCAGTTTCCAGACGACCGAGTGCAGAATTGAGGTAAATATTTTCATTTTTGAAAATTTTGGAATTTTATTATATTGCGTAGAACTAATCACCATTCTTCTTCAATTTTCGAAAAAGAAAAAAATAGAAAATACAACACAGGGTTCCCTTTGATCGGGCCCATAGAATTAATCCGATCCGGTACCTAGCACATGAAAGCTAGTTTAACCCCCCTCCCCCTCCCGTAAGCATTTCCGCCCTGACCTACGACTACGGCTACATTGTTCCTTTATTTGTTTATTGAAGACAGGGCTATACAGCCGACGTTTTCAAACATACCCTACGCATATCCTCGGTTTATGTCAAAGGGACCAGTTTCTCGGCCTATCTGTCTGCCTGATGAAAAATGTCTCAGAAATTGACTACTGAACTCCAATCGTGATCACTTATGTTTGGTCATGATAGTTTCAAAGCTTCCCAGAATTTGAAGAGTCTGATATGGATATCGTTTTCCTACAGCAGAGTAGAAGTCATGTGCTCCAAATATGGTTGAACTTTAACAGCGCAACAGTAATGGGGTTCATATGTACTATTTTCGTCAAGAACTGAGAATTAAGTTCAAAAAATATTTTCTGGATTCAACCGACTCAAAGGTTTTAGTACATAAAGAAGAGTGATTTTGTTCGATGACCTTCGTATATTTTAGACTTTTCTTTCTTGTATCTAAGTTTAGATTTTGCTACTTCATCGCTGTTGACCGACTGACATTTCACATCAGTGCCCCACGATCAGGTCAGTTCTCAGAAAATATCCAGTACCCATCAGTTCTTGAAATATGAATGTCACTGCTCCGTCCTAGTGCATCTATAACCGATCTCATACTTCTGAGCCTCCGTGGTCGTGAACGGAGAGCTCACTCTTATCGACCCGAACCAAGTATCCTTAAAGGTTAAAGGTGTTCCGCTTCGTCGAGAACGCGTAGTTTCGTCAACTTCAGCTGTTTTTCTCCACTTTTTTCCCTCTATTTTGTTTTGCCCTCCCGTGTGCAGTTACCCAGCGAAAGCGTATACACGACGCCGCACGGCGGCGACGACGGCAGCCGAGAGCAGCAAAATCACTAGCCGCGCACGTACCGGGGCAGGGCCAGGGCACGGCAAGGGTATGTTAATGTTAATGGCTCGTATAAGCGAAAGCGACCTTTGCAAATTACACACTTTCAACCATTTCGAACTGCTTACGTAAGTAAATTTACCGTCGAATAATGGCTTTTATTGTGTTCCGCGATGGCTTTTTGTTGAAACGCGATTTCTCAGCGTTATTAAGCTTCGCAGGTAACGGGAAACGTCAACCAGACGCGGACCCTTACGGAGATCTGAGCGACGCAAAGAACGCCCGGTAAGCGAGAATCGAGAACGCGACTTGCAGGTCCCACGTCAGCCGAGTCAGCCGTTTATGAAATGGGGGCGCCGCCACCGCTCGGCACCGAAAACCGAACAATCCAACTGGAGGACGGGCACGCGTACAGAAGGTGAGCACCACTAATATGAAGAAAGCGAATCTCTGAATAGGAGTCCATGGAAGACTTTCTTCCAGGGACAGGGTGCACAAACCCCAAAACTCTTTTTTAGGAAGAGAAACCGTTCCAGAGAGTCCAGAGAAATATATACCCCCATTGCTCTAATATGCGGCGCCCAAGCAGCGGCAATACACAGCAGCACGTAAGCCAGCAGTAGAAGCTGTATCGATGCACGGAAGTTCAAAACTAACATAATTCTAAATATAAATACAAGGACACTTCAAGTACCCGTTTTCATTCATTACGTCTCCGACAAGTGATTAGGCGATTCTTACTAGTTAAGATCAACTTCAAATTTCCTCAATAATTATTAATATTTATACACGTAACCTGCAAGCTTCTGAAATACACACTTTCGAACACTTTGACTTATATAACAGATCTTGATTTTATTTCTGAAAATTTCCAACAACCGGCCGGGTTATTGCCGATGTTACGAGTCCAGAAGAAGAACCCTAACCCGTAGAATACACTGAAAAAGATCATCCAGGAGAGCTCTCGTTCAGCGATGAGCACAACCTCTGGGATCCGAAAGTGAACTTATGGAAGCAAAAATTCGACCAATGCTAATATAACGACTTAAACACCGGCGAGCGCTCATGACGGAGATCTCTCGATTTTGACAGCGGCAGCAGAGCACAATCGTGCTAGGTACGCTGCGAGCGCAGATGCAGTCAGCGACAGTCACAAATTTCGAAAAAATTTTGGGGTAATTAACGTATAGATCGAATTGTTGCCAAACAGTGCATTCTATCGGTAAAACGAGCGGTAGGTGAAAAGAAAGACTTGCAAGGTTTCAAAGTTTGGTACAAGAAATCTAAACTTTGGAAGGCAAATTCGTATGTTAAAAATTTGCAAAAATTTTTACTTAGCTACAGACAGCTGCGGATTTAGAAGCTAAGCCGCTTTAGGTACTCAACAAAATGTCCCTCTCAACTCTCCACTCCATATTCTCCTAATGAACTACAGCTCAAAAATTGATAATTATTTCCCAGTTGTGTTTTCTGCAACTTCTACAATATTTTCCTTTATTTTTTTTTCTCTCTCTCTCTCTCTCTCTCTCTCTCTCTCTCTCTCTCTTTCTCTCTCTCTTCTGCTTTTTCTCTTTTTCCGAATCCCGCTGTTTTTGTACAAAAATCTGCCGTCACTCGAAATCTGCCGTCTGGGGCACTTACCTAATGTACCTATTGGGAAATCCATCGCTAGCTACAGATCTACCACGCGTTCAGTCGAGTCAGGTGAAAACAGAAAAATAATTTTGAACAGCAGGAAGAAGCAAGATTACCCTCAACAAATTCCCTCACTGAACTTTTAGCTTTCGATATTCCGAAATTCGAGGATACTTTGGAGAGACAGGGTGTCTTGTTTCTGAGTGGAACACAGTGTGTTACCAGCAGGTTCCACTTGTTCCTGTGGGGACAAACTCGAAGGACCTCGATTGTATGCATCAATAATTCGTGAGCGGAGCGTCCAAAAAATTGTTTGCCCTTTTCAACTGTTTGGTCTGATGAACTGGTTTGAATAGAAAATAGAATAGTTTCTGCAGAAAATTAGCCTTAATTGTGAGCATACAAAAAGCACGAGCGAAACCAGCGATAAATTTGTTGGCAATTTAAGGAACATAGACAGGGAACGGAAACGGGGGAAAACGTTGGAAAGAAGTTTGAAAAGTATTTCTACGTCTGGAAATATATGTAGACAATAGGAATGCAGCGAAAACAAGACACAATGATTGAACAGAATTCATAAGACTAAGCAACTGGCTGAATTTACAAATTTGGAAGCTCATCATGAGCGATTGAGAGTGGGTCAGGAGAAAATTCTGGCATTTTTATTCGTCCAATTATAGCAGATACTGGATAGAACGCGAAAAAAAGGGCCAGACGTGTAGGTCAATTACCAATAATTCGTGAGCGGAGCGTGCAAAAATTTTTTGAAACTTTTAACTGTAAGAAAAGGAAATTTTGAGACGAGAGAAGGTATGGAAAAGTTGTAGGGCGCCGAGAGTATTAATAAAAACGAAAAACTTGGAATCAGGGATCCTACCAGTCATGTGCCATGATGCGCAAACATGGATTCTCATAAAAATGCAAACCGAGAAATTACAATTCACTCAAAGAGCAATGGAAAGGAGCATCCTCGATGTAAAGAGAAAAAGATGGAGCCAGGAATGCTGACATCAAAGAACGAACTAAAATGATGGACACATGGTATAAAGTTAAAAAAACGGCAATTCGAATACGTTGAACATACAGGGAGATGGATAAGTGGGAGATGGACAAAAGCGGTGACCGAGTGAAAACCATATGAATTCAAAAGGGAGAAGAGAAGACCGAAGATAAGGTGGAGGGACGAACTGAAAAAAAGGTGGGAATACTTTAGAATCGAGAAACGTATAAGAGAACTGAGTGGCGAAATATCAGAAAAGTTTATTATATCCTTCAATGGGTAATTATAACATAGTGTAACGTAATAATTCGAACACAACCAATAAAGGCTGTATATACATATTATATAACTGTTTGGGTCGATTTTCACATGAAATGGGTAGGTCTCTATTGTACCCATTCAAAAATAGCGAGCGATGCATTTATGGGCATGTTTTCGGATCGATTTTTGGCAAAAAATGAGCTCAAAGCGAATAAAAGGGTCCGACTTGTAGGACATTATTTGTATGTAAAATAAAACACGTGCAGAGCAATCGAAAGTTCTTTCCATTGGAGCAATCAAAAGTTTTCACTTTTTAAATATTTTACAACATTTTCACTCTTATCTAGTGTCAGCTTGAACATATAATATTATGGTAGCGAAAATCGAAAACGAGGGGCCAAAGTAAGTGCCACCTTAGCGTACATGTTCCAAAAATCCGAGTATAAGTCACACAGTATCCAATCTTTTTTTTTTTTTAATCGATCATTTCTTCTCAAAATATTCGTTAAAAATTTTTCAGAAAAACTGGGCATTTATTCCTTTACAACGATCAGTAGGTACCTATTTTCAAATATAAGGGCTTTCCACAAAAAATATCTGCGAATCCTCTAAACAATCGCGTCTCACAAAAAGTATCTGCGGATCCTCGGAACAATCGCGTCTCACATCGCTTCACACCCGCCTACCAGTTCGTGACTCGTCGGGGTCCCAACATTGTTGCTTCACGTCTGTTGACGAGTTCGCGACTGCATCGCTTCATGCCCGCTGATGAGTTCGTGACTCATCGGACACCCAATAGCTCGCTACCGGTACTTCAGGCCTCGCTCGACGCCGCCGGTAAGTTCGAGGCTCGTCGGAATAAGAAAAATCGCATTCGAAAACCGTGCAAAATCTCGCTTCCTATAGGACCGATTTTACTGCAAATTAATAGCGTTCTATTCCTAGCTATGCTCTATCGATTCACATAACAACTGTTCACATAACTTCATTATTTTTCAAACTGAAAATGGGAGATTAGTATCATTCGCTTTCTTTTGTTTTGAAAAGTCAAGAAAAGTTTACCTCACGCCCACTCCCACCATCAGACCAAAATACCTGATCTTTTATTTATTTTTTATTTTAAATCAAGTAAGATGCAATTGGGTTCGCAAAAAATTGAGATTCTGCCCTCAGATCGCTAAGCTTTTGAGCAGCCGGAGTCTGCAAGTAACTTGGTTTCACGAATGGCCCTGCAGCTTTGGTTGCATTTTGAGGTGGAAGATTTGTCGAACATCAGAAATATATTTCCACTTTTGACTGTTCTTGAAATGAAAAACATTTTTCGTAAAACTTTTTGAAATTCATTCAACTTTGACTTGTTTTTCAGCGTCTTTTCTTCAAGAACCTCGGGACCTCGAGGTGGACGGAACGTTCAACATCAACAAATTATCCCAGGAATCTATTACAGAAGGCTTTGCAAATCTAATGAACAACACAAAACGTAAGCAAAGATGTCATTAACACTGTGGGATGCTGTAGCATATCAAAGCACATCCGTCGGTTCCGGGGCGGTTAAATTATTTCCAGCAGATGAGGCCGGACCACCTTTGGCATTCCCTTAGTAGCAGCCCCGGCAGCAGCACACAGGTCGCGAGAATCTGGATGATTCGCGAGCACGCGAATACTAATCCCAGGTCGACTTTCCATTCGGCGGCGAAAAAATCTTTGCAAAAAATTTACGAAAGGGTCGCGTATTTCAACTCCCCAGCGGGTAGCCAACCAGCGCGCACACATTTGTTCTGCACTCGTACGTATATTATTTTGTAAGCTACCTCGAAATTTTATTATTAAACGCATTCGGCGAAGCTGGCAATTAATTTTTGTAAATGGTCATTTTACATTTACGAGCTGCGGTTTCTATACATAGAGTTGGGGCGTGCGTTCGTTCGCGATATAGAAATTGCTTTTTTTCTTTTTTTTTTTTTGCTATTTTATTTTCAGTTTTGCCCTTCGTTTCGAAACGAGCCCCGGACTGGAATTAATTTTATAGCGTTCGCGGCGCGCACATCGGATTTTCTTGTCGGTTTAACGAGGAACATAGGAATAGAAATTGTACGGCAGATGTGGCATGAGGCATGAGAAATGCCCGCTGCCCGGCCCCGGTCACGTTATTCTCCGCAGCTTAGGCAACCAACCAGCTTTACGAGTTATTCGGAATCAAAAACTTGGAAACGTACGATGAGCTGGATTCGGGTAGTGCGCACTCGGCTTTGCCAATTTCCCCGTATAGTTATTTCCAATTTTTCATTTATGAACTTGTCATTCGAGTTCGTCGGGTCGAGTGGATTAGAAAAAGCAAACAGAAGGGAAGTTGAAGAAATCTGCGGGGGAAGGTAGACAATTTGCACTCAACAGTCTGGCCTGCGACGATGACCACTCGCTTTCTCGAAAATTGGATTTCCTCAGTTTCGCTTTGTTGGAATTTCGGAGGCTAAACTTCCGAAACATTCGTTTTGCAAACTTTTCTTCTTTAAACGCTGTTCAAATTGCTATTTAGTGATTGCCTGTTCAAAATATGTGATCAAGAGTCAAGATCTGGGATACAGTTGCGTAACAACTGGCAAGCCGGATGCCTATTCGGTGATTCGCACTAATGAAAGTTCTGAAAGTTCTATCACGGGAAAGTCATCTTTAAAACTAATAAAACACGAAGCTACAAATTAAAATGGTATTTGAGAGTCAGGCGGAGGGAGGGAGGAAAGAATTCTAGGGATGAGTAGGTATCGCATAAATGGGTTTGGGGTGATCAGCATTTTGTTTTTATTTGTCGAAGTGAATTCGACAATTTCCTCCATACAGGCGAAATGTATGTGCGACAAGAAGGGTCACTTTGTATCCCCTATTTAGAGCATTTGGAGAGTAATTACGAAAAAACTGGAACTTTTTTCAGGCAGAATTTCATTTTCACTTAAAATATTTGCCAAGCTGATACTTTTGAAATTTTTTGGCAAAAGACTGATTTCTACGATACTTCTAGCATCCTAGGGGCGAAGTAACACCGAGTTTCTCGGGACGATTCGTACGGTTGGGAAAATCAATCATACTTTCCCATCATAATTAAATTCGCTTTGGCCTTCGCCTGAACCCAGTTCAGAAGGATAAAATTCTCTGTCTTCAGCAATTAAGCTCCCCAAAATTCATCACTGCGGATGCCAAATTGACAATTTTCACCGACTATCGCAGTTCTCGGCGCTCGAAAGTAGTTTTCCGGCGCTTTTTTCTCTTTTTTTCTCTCATTTTTGTCGATTCGCCTCGCTCGGTCGGAGCAGAGACCGTACTCCACATTGTGCGCGTACATGACACACATTTTTCAAACAGACTTCGCGACTCGGATGTCTGAATACGTCACGAGGCAAACGCTAACAACGTTCGCGTTTACGAGGGTTCATCCGCGTTTGTCTCGCCAAGATACGCTTGATGAGCGATTACATCAGAAAAGCAGAGCTTGGCACGACATTTCCATTATCCCGTCTGTCAATTAAAGCAAAAACTTCGCTGCGACACAATTATCAAATTCATCCTGATGTACCTGTATAGTGTACACACGTCGCGTCGGCGTCGCCCGTCGAGCGTCGCGTTATCCGCGCGGCCAAACTTCGCAGCGCCGGTTGACTGCATGCCATTCGGCTGCTGCATTATTAATTGCTGACGCGACGTTTGATGCAACTCGATTCGAATGGGAAATGATTATTCTCGAATTGTACAACTACGTAACCCCTCCCAACGTCTGGTTAAGCTGCAACTCTTCTACATCTACGAATTAGCTGATTTTCGAGGACGCAACTAAAACGAATCTACCAAGTGGCATCAGGTCGAGATGAACTCATGAACCTCGGATTGGCTGATACGCGGGTAAGCAGATTATAGGCGCCGGCACAGACTTTCATCAAAGGAAGACAAGCACTTTTCTTCGGAGGAAAACAAATCTAACATTTGATGTAGGGGTATTCTGATTGCCCCCTGTCGCCGTGTCGGTGACCACGGGATCATAAATGGAGAAGATCTTTAAGAACCACGAAGGTGTAGGAATCGGAATCACGAATGCAAACGGCGCTGACAACTATTCAATGGCACTGGGCGAGGGCGTCACTATCCTCCAAGCAGAGGTAGGTAATGGCGATCACGAGGGCCATTGATAGAAGCCAGCAGAAGGGCCTTGTTAATAAGCAGATCTATATCTGCACAGACAGTCAATCGGCTGTTAAGGCACTATCGTCACACCAAACTACATCCCTGGTGGCGGAGTGTGTCAACAAATTAAACACCCTGGTTCAGGAAAACCATGTCACCATACTATGGACACCGGAACATTGCGACATAAAATGGAACATGATCGCTGGCAAGCTAGCGAAGGAGGGCATAAAAAAGGGAACTGGCAATACCCAGACCGTGTCTTCCAGTAGCATACAGCGTCACAAAATCTAAAGCTGAGGTTTGGATAAGTCAGCAGATGGAAATGCAAGCAGCAAAACACTGACAGGGGACGCCCCCAGTAAGTATGCCAAATTCCTACCGGGGCTTGACAGGAAACATGCAAGGCTCATGGTCAGACTACTAACCGGTCATGGGGCCACAAAACACGTGTGATATAAAATAGGAGTGATGAAAAGCAACTCCGGTAGGTACTGTGGAGGAGCGGAAGAAATCTCGATCCATATCATATGTCAATGCCCAGCAATGGCCGGGACAAGACGCGAAGCACTGGGACTAGAGTATCCAGCACCCAGTCAAGTCAAAGGGATAGAGCCCAGTAAAATTCTCACTTTGGCTATAAAAGTGAGGCTGCTGGGCAGATCCTTGACAGCAACCTGAGGAATAGTGCAATGGACTACAAAGTCTGAGCAGTCGGCGCACACAGCGCCAGCGCCACCTCACACAAATGTCCCCTCGGTACTGATGCGATGCCCGAAAGGGTAGTTTCCGGTGCGGGGGGTGCGGTGTCTCAGGGGCCACTTTGGCATGCGTGCATCGCCATACGTCCCACCACACCATTACCTCACACAAATGAACGATGATGAAGTGGAGAGAAGATCCTCAGAGGAGAGGGAAACTGACATTGAGTGAAGTGGAATTTAGCTCAGAAATGACTGACGAGGAGAGGAAAAAACGGAGCACAGAAATCGATCCGTAATTCGAATACAATCGACTCTTCAGAATTCTCTCAGACATGTTAGAGACTATTCAACACGTTTCCAGACTTGAAAGATACTGTTTCAAGACTGAAAGAGACTTTTTCGCTGCGGCTTTTCGAGACCTTCTTAAGACATTTAATATGGTTCTATTCATCTAGAAATTTTTAAGACTTTCCCAGGGGAATGAAGACTCACTAAGACTTGAAAAGGCTTTTCACAAATTGCTGAATAACTTTGCAACCATCAAGTCATCTCTAGGACTTTTTTGAAACCTGTCCGATACAAACTTTTCAAGGCTATCTTGCTATGTAGATGCTTTTCAAGATGAGAGTAAGAAGATTTTAGAGGAAGACGAGACTCATTTCCAAAAGAAATAACATATCCTTGGTGAAATTATATTTTTCTCGGAAATTTATAGGTAAAAAGAACTTTTCCCCACTGCTTGGCTGCACCCGTAATTATACGCTTGGGTATTCCGTGATTTACAGAGTTCTTTAAAATTTTAATTTGAGAATTTTTCAGGCCTTTCCAATGTTATTCAAAAGCCTTTCAGGTTTTTCAACATTTTGTAACCTTCCACTAGGAGTATTCCACACCAGTTTACTGAGTCTCAGTTCCTTAGGAACCATTTTAATCACCCCAAGTCATTGGTAGGGGTAGGCTTCTTCGAGAAGACGATACAATACATGGCAATTTCTACCCGAAAGGTATCGTTGAATCTATAGCCCTTTTTGATGATCCAAGTGAAAGTATGGCCAGGCCGGTTCTCCTTACTCATGATCTTAGATCCTATCGCGCCGACCAGAGACTTGCTAGCTACAGGAGAGACTCTACTCCCTAAGGGCAAGATATTTTAATGTCACTTTGCACTGGACAGGAAGACTACAGTAGCTCGAATACATGAAAGAGTAGACAAGGGCGCTGTGAGGAAGGACGACCTTTCTTCTAGATTCATACTCTGTCAGATCTGCATGAGATTTTTTGTGACTGTAGACACCCAGCTGTACATAGCTGAATACTCGTTGACACTGTCCAAACACTCGTGCACGATTCTCTGATATTCAAAACGTCTCATGTTCCGACTCGTCTACAATTCTTACGAACTTATTTGAGATTCTGTGACTTATCCAAGATTCTTTTAGCATTTCAAGACCTCTTCATGACTTTTCTAAATACGTATAAGATTCGTTATGGCATTTCAATAACAATTCATGACATTGAGACTTTTATATTCAAAACTCTAAAATCATTACTTCATGAAGATGACGTCAGCCCTAACTAAGGGAAAGCATTAAAAAATATCTACTTTCTTATTCTTTCTCCCCCCTCCCTTCGTTTCGATTTTCCTGACTATATGATTCTCGAACTAGCAAGCTATTTACTCGGTTTGACTGATTATAATTTGCTTCTCAATCCAGGTTCATCTTGTGGTCACGGATCTGTCCTTCCAGTTTTTTACATTTCATTAGGTGGGATCCTTATTCAGGCGTGGGAGAGACAGGCAAGAGCTACGTTTTTACTACGCATGTAGAGAGCCAATATTACTAAACCATCACCAATGTATACCAGTATCGTCTGCAGAGACAGTGTTAACAACGTTCTTAGTGGTTGGGAGGTCGGCCGTGTACCGGAGGTATAAAATAGGTCCCAGTACGCTGCCCCTGCGGAACGCATGCTTCCACCGGGAGACAGTCCTAGTTGATCTCGCTCCGTGATGGCGTGTTTACGTGGGAAGCCAAACTGGAAATCATGGATCTGATTTCTTTCCTCGATGATAGGCAAGAGTTGATTCATTAATATTTTTTCAAATACTGTGCTCATTAATTGATCAGCAAATACCGAGAGTGCGAGCTTCGTAACTTTTCGTTTTCGCATTGTTAAATTCGTTGTTTAGTCATTTTCATGTCTAAATGGTGGACTAAGCGACACATGAGAATAAGATGATAGAATATTCTACACGACACTCGTTTCCTACGTAGCGTATTTTCTCAGTATTTTCAGTATCGACGTCATCGGTGACGTAGCCAGCCTTAGTGTTCATGAGGAGATCTGGTCTTAACCAAAGTGGGTGGGGTGTTGGAAGGGCACTGAAATTAGAAGAACCACAGTTTGACGAAGTAGCAAGGGGGTCCAGACAGCCCTTGGCTACCTCACTGAACGTCATCAGTTTTCATTTCTCTTTTTTGTGCAAAACCCCTCTTGCAATGAGCGAGTAGCTAATAGTTTTTTTTTTCCACAAAATCAAAAATTTTGATTTTTCAATTTTAGAAGCCTACATTTCCGCCAATTATGAAGATGGAAATTTGTGACTTCGTCGTCTGATTCTCTATCGAGAAATATCGATTTAAAATTTTTTTATCTTCACGTAGTTTCGGCCGGCAAAGGTCACATATTACGTACATTCAGGGTACATTCAAGCGAAACTTTTGTACAGTGAGCTATAGTTACTTCTAATGAAGACCACACAGCTTCTGTTCTGCCACGCCGTTTCGCTTTATCGAGTAGTGGGTACAGCTTGGCAAATTACATGATATTGCACGTCTTGTTCACTTAAGGGCTACTCGGCGCACGGGTCACCATTTTTCGCTGTACACGAGCGTTAACTTTTTATGGCAAACGGACGTGGCAGCCGGGAGTCGATCCATTAAACTTGAACCGTAAATGTGTCACGTCCTCATTGAAAACAAAATAAACGCAATTGAACGCGCCAACGATATACCAATATCTAAAGTGAAGTTTAGAAATAGTTTGTGTAAACTTTACACTCGAGTTATCCGGCGGAGCCGAAAAGTTCGCTGTTCCTCTGTCTTGCGCCCCCTCCCCCACCCCCGCGGTCGACTTCGCCACGAGGTCGACGAAGCTTTCCTAATATGACCAGAATGACTCGACTGGACTCGGCAAAACGTAAATACGGTCACTTCGGCATCTTTCTCTCTCTCTCTTTCTCTCCCTGTCTCCCCTTCGACTCGGTGCTTCGCTCACGCACATACACCACGTTGCCTTATTCCACCCTTTCCTCGTTCGCTTCTGCTCTCGATGGCGTCTGTGTCCTGTACTCTGTGTGCTCAACTTGCTCTCCTAATGGAATAATTTCCGTTATCTTCGAGAACCCCCTACGGGATTTCGGTTGGCACTCGACGAGGTATTTTATTACCGGGGCTGACGAATTGTCATTAACGCCGGCTCGTTGCTTGCTTTCCGATATAAAAGCCGAACCCCCGAATCTGGCTGGCCCCGGCGCTTCTCTCGTTTTCGTCGCCGGTCCGCTCCGCGATCCGATCCGACCCGAACCGAAGGCGCGCGATTTCTGATTTCCCATTAGCAAAAACGTATAACTGGCCGGCGTGCCACCCTTTAAAAAGGGTTAACCTTTTTTTCCCTCTACCGAATGCATTAGACGTTAATTTGCTTCTTGTTAATTTTCGGGCGGGATACGCCGGGAATTCGCCGCCCTGGAACCGGCTGCTTCTTGATGAAAGTGCCCCGTGTTTCAATCGTGGATTTCAATTAAGCGGCGTCGTTCCGTTTCTTTCCTGGTTTTTCGTACCCACTTTTGCAAATATTTGAGACTGGGCAGAGCGAATCTGAAAACACGACACCGTAGGGTGGATACGACTGCATTCTTCGAACGTTATAGAGAATTCTCGGATTCGGACTGACTGCGGTCGAACTATCGAGTAAATCTGTCGAAATAGTTTTGTGTTTCTGGCTGCGTGCTCCAGAGCGCACAGGCGCTGGAGTTCTCGGATCAAAGCATTTTAAAATAATCGCACTGGCCCTGTTTCGAGTTGTGGTTTTGAGAGTAAAGAATGAAATCAAAAATGAAAAGTGGGTGGGCATAGGATGCCACTTCTGTTAGGAAGATCTGTGTTACACTAGGATACCAAATATGTAGGGTATTCAGCGTTTGTAATTCGAGTATTAGTTTTCCCCAATTTGAAAATTATAATACTGAAATGGAAATTATAGTTGAGAGTGACCAAAGCAATATGGGTATCATCAAGATCGCTAAATTATTTAGTTTTGATATCCATTTTCAGAATTGTGGAACCGGAAAAGAGAAGGGGGCCCACAGGGACGTACCGATAGGCCGATAATTAGGAATTTTTCTCTCAGCAATTGGGAAAACTTAATCCATTTCAGTCAGGCGAAGTTGGGAAAATCCGACAATTAAAAAGCTTCTTTTCTTTTGCTTTAATATTTGGGAATTTTGAGTTGAGTCAGTTGGGACTTTCAGAATTTTTTCCTCTCCCTCTCCCAAGGAAGAACTCTTCAGTACAACCCTGCGGGGCCCAGGGTGAAGAAAAAATAATATGTGGGTCATTCTCCAGAAACTGAGAATATTTTGTCGCCGGCAAATTTTGAACTCGAACTTTCAATTTTTTGGGGTGACGAGGGGTTGTGTAGGTTACACAATAATATCCGCGACATTTTCCACCGAGCCAATTCATCAGATAGGACAATTACCATATTCTGAATGGAAGAAGTGTAGGGAGGTGTCCGTCGTCATGGATGTTACCATCTTGTCTCAATACCTACTTGTTATATTAAAAAAAAATTTTGTTTCTAGTTGTTTTCTCCCAATGAAGTGGTATTATTAATCAGAAAGATTGGAAGTATATCGTCGGCTTGATGGCAGAACTCACCAAGTCCTACGTGTTTACATACGACTTGGTGAGCTTTGCCATGAAACCGACAATATGTTGAGACTTCACGTTTTGAAATTTCACGTTTCCAGAACGGGTGGTGTGAAGTTCTGTTATCAGAATTTTCAGTGCATTGTCGTGGTCAATCCGTGACTGGTACAAAGAAATGCACCTTATACATTTTTCAACTCAACAAATGGCATTATTGGTACAATTTTGATCCCTGAACCGGATCCAGGTGCCAGATCGTAGTCATTGGCGCATGTGATGGCACAATTTTCAAGAATTTCATGGGAAAGGAAATTCTTCAAACTGTTTTGTCCATAGTCGTGGATATCAGTACATTCGCCATGGACAAGATGTCTATCATCCTGGTATTGAATTTCGAAGCTCGCTGAACTTATTTCCGATATTAGTTCGACCCCAAGTTGAAAATTGTGTCCCCGGCAGTGGGCGAGAGCCGGAGGCAAACGTATGATGAAATACAATTAAGCGTCATATGGATAGGAGGCGTACAGAGCGTAATTATCAACAGTAAACTGAAATGAATGCGTAAAGTTCAAAACATCCTATGTGCCAACTTTTGCAAAATTGGTTTTGTACATGCAAACTGTTCTAAGAACCGCCGCCCATACAGTACTAAACATCCTAAATGGCCATAGAGCCTCAAAGTACTTCTAATTTCAACCCAACGATCGCAGCAGGCACATGTGCCGACGAGCGATCCATGCAAAACATCTGAACTCCGTTTGATGTTGATGGCACTTAGGATGTTTTGCTTTGTCTTTCCCATGGACTTAGGATGTGGGCAACGGCAACCCTCATTTTCTCAGCTTAGGCATGACTGAGCCTTAAAATTTGAACACGGACATGTGTATGAAGCTTCAGAGAATTGGCTGAGCACCCATTTTGCCAAACCCACCCTTTCACCTCAGCTGAAACAGTTTTTTGCTTCTTCTGTCAACTTCTGACATTGCTACATAGGATGTTCTGAACTCCACATCCTCAAATTTACTGAAACACAAGTTTGAGAAGCAAATTATACATTAAGTAGCTTTAATTGTGTTTCCTGTAACTAGTAGTTGCCCTTTTACGCTTGCAGTCAAGGAGGAAAGAGTGAAAACATGAAAATTAAGGGATGAGGGAAAACATGAAAATTGGTACTCTGAAACCATGAAGTATGAAGACACAAGTACACCAAATGATTCTGTATTTTATTTTGGGTAACGTTAGCATTCAGGGTCATATTGCTAAAAAGGGGCTGTACGGAAGGTGTCAAGGTGTCAAAAACACCTTCTCCTCGTGTAATGTTTGTAAACTCGACTGGTAGAACTTTTATAATTTTTTCCCTCAAGTTTCTGCTGAAAATTTTTGTATAGCAGTCAGAATTTTGCAGTTTACCTCCTCCTGCTCCCTCCCCCGTCAAAAGAAACCTGTGCTTCTGTCCTCATTTACTTGTTTCAAGGTACTAATGAATAAAAATAAAAGAAGAAACTTACACGTTCTATGAACTTTGAGAATTTGTAGTAATGGCAGCTTTCAATCCTCGATTTGAAAGGTTCTAAGAAAATTCAGTCAATTTTCTACGTGTAAGCCAGTAGAGAATTCCCCCAGTGTGTATGAGCCCGTGGAAATGTGAATTTGAATGAAAACTGGAAATGAAGAATTTTGCGTCTGTATGCTTTGTGTAGGGTTTCCAAAATCACTTAATTAATTCATGTGTGATGTTATTTGGACTCTGTTTTGGTAACTGGGGAACTGACGAAAGAAAGCTCATCCATGTGATCTAGTTTCTCTTACACGTGAACATTATTCCGAAAAATTTCGATTCCGATGACACAAATCTGATGAAATCATTTTAATTGGCAACCCAGAAAACCCGTTTTCAGTACTTTACTCGATTTCAATGATCTGCATGAAAATCCTCCTTTGAACGAAGATACACCCATTCCTGTTAGTTTTTGGTGTGCCTAATACGAATCATTGGCCAAAAATTTCTTAGACCCACAGTTTTTGACATACGTGGGTGAATAAGGAACAAAATCACTCATTCTTCGCTGAAATGGAGTCCTCAACTGAACATGTTCTGGTTTTCTTTTGAATTTGTAGAAAGGTCTATGGTAATCATTGCGTGAAATTTAAGGAGCAAAATGTGGATTTTTGTAAATGTTTTCTTCTATTCCTTTGGAAAAATGGTTCTGAAACAGCTCCGAACTTTGTACCTTTATTACTTTGGGCCCCTACACACAGCTACCTTCGTCTGTTCCGTTATCAGCAGGATCATAATTAGGCTCCTCTACACTCAATGGAAAAATTCTGTTTGCCGATTCGGATTCAGCATAACTTTATCTATTAAAATCGCTCAACTTTTCTCGGAGGAGCAAAGTTATTTTTTTCAGAAGTGTTCTTCAATAAAAATTAATTTTGCCTATTACTCCTGTGAGCTTTGAACTTAGGGGCCTCAGTCAAGGTAGAATCAAAAATCTGATGGGATATTCAAGATCCGCAACCCAAGGACACCCCCATTTCAATGCATTTTTCGATGTGCTCTCTGTTCCAAACCCAAATCTGGTAGAATGTTCCGGCTCCCTTTTGAGGGATTGGAAATGTTTTACCTCCTAAATTGAGATGTGTTCGTTCGTAAGCGGCGTCGGCGAGATACCGAGATGAAATTTTGTTCTATTGCTTAGAAGGGGGACGAAGAATTGAAAAATGCATTATCTTTAAGAACAAGGGGAAAAAGAAGAAGAAAAAACGTACAGGCCTGCACGGCTTTTCACCGAAAATTTGTCAAATATACCCACTTAATTTCGACTAAATCTGTTGCAAGATGTGATTCGATATTTCTCGTGTATACATTTCTGTTGGCTAAAAACGTATTGTACGGTGTGCCCTGAGAATTCTCTTTCATACATATTTCAAATATTTCCCTCGATAGGGTTTTTATTTTCAGGAACAATACGAATGTAAAGCTTGTGTCCGAAAGAAAAGCATCCAAATCAGAATGACCGTTCTGTCGAGCTTTTATATGAATTTCGAAATCTTTTATCGACTTATTAACAACGCCTACGAGTTGAGAGTTGGGTCCAACGTTTTATCGCAAAAACAGTTAAAATTTTCGGCGGCCGTTTTCTTGATATCACGGCGATAAAAAGGAAGTGCGCGACGCGTAGAGCAGAGGCAGGCTCGATTTTCTGTAAACGCGAAAAACGTGATAGATTCGCCCCGCCGCGAACCTCCCCCAAGAGAAGGGTGAAAAAAAAACGTAGCACTAATCAGCCTCTTTGTCTACGGTGATGGTGTTTTTCTTAGCTGCCGGGTATAACGTTACTATATACTGCTGCGTTCAATCCAACAACCGACAAAAGTTATTCGAGAAAGTTTCGAATTACCGCTGCTGTCCCGCTTTTGTAGACGAGAAAGAGCTTTTAAACTTTATCATTTTCGGTTAACGTTGGTTTTTATTTTTAATTTACTTCTTGACAAAAGCATCTCTCCCGTCATTTCAGAAATTTCAACCTTTTTTCCGTCACCGTCTTCCGTTCCCGTCATTTTACTTTTTTTTTTCTTTTTTTTCTTTCTATATGTTCAGTGCCTGTTGTATGACACAAGTAAGCAACTTTACACGAGGCCAGGTTCTGTGTTATCGCTCCTCCACCAACAGCGGTTATTTTTCATTATTTCTTTTTAGAAATAAGGTTACCTAGTTACCCAGCACCCACGTATTATGTAATGGTGCACCCGATCCAAGGAATTTGTTATATTTATTCGCCCTTGCGACTGCTTCCTTAAGTACTCGAAACCGCGCATAAAACTTGAAGACTGCTCTGTCGTGAGTGTGCACTGTCGCCTTTAGGAGGCCTTCGCGCCCGGCGCACTTTTAGAAGTCAGATTCGACTTTATAGGGCTCTTGGAGAGTTTCTTCTTACATTGAAAAATAAATGTCTCGGATACTGACGGGGGAGAGCTGCAAATATCTTAGTCGACATTCTTCAGAAATTGCCAGTTTTGGCAAATCGTGAACATTTTCTTCGGAACTATCTAGTCTCTCATGTTCTTCAAATAATTCGATCTCAACATTAAAAATTTTACCTATTTTTTCGAATTTCTATTGGTAGAGCGTATGGCGATGCACACGTGTCAAATTGGCTCCCCAGCAACCGCACCCCGGGCCCAAGAAACTACCCTTTTGAGTATCGCATCAGTGATCAGGGGGACAACTAGGTTTTTCAGAACAAACCACGATTTCAAGTTTCGCAAACAAGTTTTCGATACGAAATGTTCCCAGTTACTTCCTGAAAATATTGCCACTGAAAAGTTCAAATTGGAAAAGACTTAGCACGTTTTCTTTGCCGGTGTTTTTTCTTCCAAATGAAGTCTGTAGACTGCGTTATGAAGCTGGAAAAACTAATAATTAAAAATGATAAACCAGTACTTCATTAAGCATTTCAAGATATAAGTCGAGAAAGAGAAACATTTCCGCTCTTGATTAGTTGACAAAATAATATCATCGCCGCTAAGCGAGACAGAACCGAGCGACCATTTGTTGACAAAATGGGTTACTAGTATCGTTGAAGAGAGCGTAAAACGTAGAATTTCTCAAAATTGGGCCCCCGATTCGAAAATGTGTACTCACGTCGAAAAAAGCTTATCAGTATACGCTATGTCATATACAGGGTGTCCATTCTTGTTCGGAAATGATTTTCCCTGACTTTTCCAGGTTTTCCAGGTCAATTTTTCCAGTTTTCCAGACCCTTCAAATACAAATTACACGGGGGTCAACATTTTTTCGAACATCGTAGGCGGCGAATATCGTCAATCATTCCACAAACTATTTTTCTACTACCGTGTGCTTATGAATCTGTGGCAGAGGGGGTGTAAACGTTTAATGATGGAAATGAAAACACGCTCTATAGGGTGCAGCGTGGTGACATGTCAATTAAAGACTTGACAGATCTATTTTTGAAGTCGTACAAATTTCTCAACTGAAAAAGCACGGGAGCTTAAATTTGGTCCATATTAAAAATCGGCAGCGATATTCGAAATCAGCGACACAAAATCACCTCTATTTCGATACTTCGTGCAATTTTTTGCTGGAGAAGCTGAAGTCGTTTTACGACAAAGCTTCGGAAGGGGTCGGATAAAAATCTGAGGCGATATTCGAAATCAGCGACTCAGAGCTTGGTTGGCTATCCTGTCCAAAAAACTGACTTTAGAATCTCGTAAGGAATTTGGAACTTGAGGAAAACTAGAATAACCGGAATTAGCCCCTCCCTCGTAGAGACTGAATGGTTTAGGGGGAGGGAACATAACTATTAGAATGAATTCCGGAACCCAGGTGAGAAAGCTGCAGCATATCTAACGACAAATGCTATGAAAGTAAAAAGGTAGTTAGGATATGGAAAATTATGGCACCAGGGGAGGCGGAAGAGGCTTCAATTTAAGAGTATCGAGGGATACAATAAAAGGTCATATATTTGAAAACAATGGACTCTTTCGTAACGCGATAACAATTACACTACCCAACAGCCAAAAAACCGCAAGAACGAGAGTAGCCGATTCTAGAAGTATTTTTCACGCTGAATTCAATGCCGTTTTTTGTTTTTCTTAATTAGCTCTCCTTTTCTCGTAAATTCATTCTGAATTATTTCCCGTAATTTCCCTCTTGTGTTGGAAATATTAGTGAATGTGGCCACACTGCATGTATCACAAAACAAACTCGCCATGTCGCCAACACAGTGATGCGTGTGAACGTGTTTTGACGTTTTGATATCGGAACGATCTAAACAGTTTCAACTGATTCTAAGATTTTATCATTAACGATGAAGTGATGGAACAACAATTTTGAGGAAGGCGATCTCTTCAGTGAAAAAATAACGCCTTTTCATTCCGGTATTACAGTTTATTGTTTCTTTTACGAAATGTAAGTGAACTAGATAAATGTTTTCCGACAATAAATTTGATGAATATGTGTTCAATGCCCGAATATTCATGATAATCACAACGCTCGTTGTTGAATTGGAATAACACTTACGGAACACAGAGGGACAGAGAACAACACGGAAGTTTTCTATTCAGTACCATCGAAGACGAAGCTTATCGGTAATATCAGTTTAATACATACAACATCAGTGTCGCCACATAAAATAGAACAATTTCTCATAATACACTATTAAATTTCCCAGCAAACGTAAAAAATGATTAGCTAACTCAGCATTTTTAATATCATATTTGAATTCAGCGTGAAAAATACATTAAGAATCATCTATTTTCCTTCATGCGGTTTCCAAAAAATCTCAGTTTGTTGTGTAGTGTTATTATGCGGTCTTCAGATTTTTTCAAATTTTGTGGATTAATTACTCTTCCCCGGTGACGTATCGTCGGGGAGGAGGGTGGGGGGGGGGAATTTGCCCCAATATTTTTACATAGTTCTCTAATATTGGCGATTTTTAAAAAATACTTCAGTTTTCGACTATTTCTCCCGTGAAAATCTGATTTGCCCCCTCCCCCTTTGGGAAGCTGGCCACTGCTCTCCCCCAAAATCTCGGAAGTCCATTTCATTCATACTTATCTACACTTGTGAAGGAGCGGGGAACCGAAGCAAAACCCGATGGCAGGATCTGCCAGAAGGTGAATTCATTGGTTTTCAAATTTTCGTATCATTACGACTTTGTGGTTACGATCTGGAAAACTATGGCACATGAGGCGGAAGAGGCTTCAATTTAAGAGTATCGAGAAATACAATAGAAGGTCATACATTTGAAAACAGTGAATTCTTCCGTAACGCGATAGTAATATTATGCGAATTTAGATTTTTTTCAAATTTTGTGGATTAGTTACTCTTTTCCCAAAATTTCGGAAGTCCCTTTCATTCACCTTGATCTACATTTGCGAAGGAGAGGGGAACCGTGGCAAAACCCGATGGCAGGATGTGCCAGAAGGTGATTTCATTGGTTTTCAAATTTTCGTTTCATTACGACTTTCTCAAAAAAATTCTTTACACAGAGGAAAGAAGCTAGACCGAATATTTTTTCATTTTCGCGTCTTTTCGCGCCGATTTTCAAATTCTCGTGAACAGGATGAGATGAAAACATGAAACACGAAACAGCTGATATTGGGAAAAGTGTACAGGGATTGATTCGCATTTCGTCATATTCAGGGAAAATTATTTTATGTCTAAAAAACAGTGAAATATGCGCATATAATATTTTCCAAAAAAGGCCAAAATATGTCAAAATATTCCCTCACGTGTAAAATATGTTCAAAATATTCAGTAACGCAATATGGGTATCAAAATACAGGACTTTTCAAACTGAATAATTGTGACCCCATGTCTATTGTCAGAAATTACAAAAACTTAATCCGTCACAGAGAAAGAAATCAACACATGCCACAGATAACATAATTCAGAGGAACAACTTCACGTCCGCATTCGGATTTGCACCATGAAAAAATGTAGGCGTGCTAATGTACAACCAACGAGTTTCTGTCATTTCATTTCCTATCGAATTTTCAGATGTTTTTATTGTTGTCCAGCAGAAAAGTAGAAATATTTCCGAAAAGTTCTCCAAAATGGCCAAATATTCCCAAAATATGCCCAAAAACCGAGGAAAATAATACAAATATGCATTTATATGCTTTTAATAGCAAAATATGTCAAAATATGTCCAACCAAGTTGGGTCCAACTGACTGCATATTACATGAATCATAAAGATATGATGGATAGTAGAATAATTTTCCCTGGTCATATTTTTCGTGAAATGGTTCGTGAAAAGTCACGAAATACGAAATACGTTAAGGGTATAGCCGCCTTAATAGAAAGATGTAGACGCGAAACGAATACCATGAAAACGATTTTATCACACCAACACACTCTGTATCTACTACTGCGATGGAGAGAGGGTTGTATTACCCACGCCCTTCTCCTATGAAAGAAAAAATATAAGAAAATTGTCTGAGCGAAGCGAAGGAAAATTTTGTTTTTATAAGAAATAGGGTAAAATCTGCTTGAAATACTCTACAGAATTTCGCAGTCGATTTTTTTACAAAATTCCATGACTTTTAGGTGAAAAATGCTGAAAATTCCAAAATTCCCTCACTTTTCCAGGTTTTCCAGAAAATGGACACCCTGATATAGTTTCTACATGGCTTTTGAATTTCGAATCACATGTTCTCAAAAAACGGATTTTGTCGCTTGGTTCTGTCTCGCCTAAGAGTGTCCATATGAACCTTACACTTTGTGACAACGAAAGTAGAAAGCCGACGAAGGCGGCAATAGCTCTGATAAGACGGAAAGTACTGTAAACAGAAATCCCAGGTTTTGAAGGGTGAGTTCGACAACATTGTGGCGCTCTCTACGGGCGCGGAATGCACCTAACGTTCTGAAATTTCAACCACTGATAGTTTCGACTGTAAAGAACCATCTCCGACCATGATGTCAATACACTTGCTAACTCAAGTTAGCACGTTTCCGTCACCGCCCTTTCAATTCTCACTAACATCCTTAGCAAACACAGCGACTACAGTATCAATCGAGGTGGAAACATAACGCGTCCTAACACACCCGCCAGTTCACACGGAAAAAACATTACATTCGCAAACCGTGTTACCACCAGATCAGAAAGGTTGGTACTGTGCGAGTGCACTTCGTGGACAGCCTACTCGGCGTCGTGCGGCTGCACACTCTTCGGCACAGAGACAGAAAACCCCTAACGCAACAACACCGTAAGAAAGGCAACGGCAAACTACTCCAACCAACCTGCCCAGGAGAGTCGTCCATTAGAAACCGCGACTGTCAACGTCTGGCGTACGACATGGCGCCTGAAGAAGAAGATCGAACAAATTATCGAAATCGCGGTGTTTCGAGGCGCCGAATTCCAATATTCCACCAGATTTTCGATTCGTCACCAAAAGCCAGAGTTCACACTCGAAGTGCGAAAACGGACGGTAAGTGTATCAGTATAATGTAGCGGACAACTTGAGAAATAACCAACGCAACGACCTAAAACACCCACTTTGACATGCAGGTCGACCCCGCGCACACATCACCTTAAAATGAGCCGTACGAGCCGGCGTTTCCTCGAAATGACTTCAGGCCTGCCGCTCGTGAGGACACCCGAGTGCACAGATGTACGCGACACGGCTTTATACATCAAACGGAGCGGGTAACTTTTCGAAACACACGGTCGCCGTAAATGTTTTGAAATTTTTCAACGATGAAATGTCGAAGCAGAGACGACCGACACGGCGAAAGGGCGAGACGTGGCACGGCTCGTCAGGGCGAGGCGGAACCCGGTGCGGCGGGGCGAGCCTCGACGTAATAATCCGGAAAAAATCACCTTGTCCGACCTTTCTCAAATTGTTGTAATACGATGTATGTCTTTTTGAAAACGACCATGGGTGGGCGCACATATGGCACGGCTGAAAAGGGAAAAACCGCACGCGTTTCGTGCCGCGAGCGCGCCAAAATTACGCCAGCGTGTGGAAACAGCTACCAGAGGAGGCGGTCGCGCCGCGTCCAATTCGGAAAAACTTGAAAATTCCGCACACGTTGTACAATGGCCCGTATACTGCCCGCACACGCATTTGACTCTGCTCCGCATCTTATCCAGCAATTTCCTTCTTCTTTTTTTTTTCGCTCTATTTTCTTCGTATAAGTATTCGAACGGGGTTCGACATTTTCAGCTCGTTCCGAACGACTAGTCCAAATTTTCGTTTAGTTCTCGCCTGCCGCCCCGCCGATGACCGCGGCACGGCGAGGCGGCGACGTTCGCACGCAATCTCGGAACGTTATTTTTCTGCCAATTACACGACCGCAATGCCGAATTAACGGCTTCGTTTATTTTCGTTTTAGCGTTTACGAGCAGCTTCAGACGCTGTGCCGTAATTCCTCCGAGAAGGTGGAAATTGAATGATGCGTTGGAGGATGCTGGATACTTACCTTCTTTTTCCGCTTTATTTTTTGTACTCCAGAAAGAAGCGTTCGGAAAATTCTTACCAAAGAATTGGCAATAGATTTTCTTTTTCTTCAAAAACTATTCGACTGAATTTCGTCTTCACTTTCTTTTCTTTTCTTTTTTTTTTTGTTTCGCACTAAATCCTGCAGGCCACGAGTTCGAGTGCCGTGGAAGACCCTCTCGATAGAGCTTACATATATGGTGGGGGGACTGCGCGGGGGAGCTTGTGTACAAGTTCGCAAAACGCGAGCGGTGCCACGGCCAACAGGGAATTTCATTACTTTCGGAGAGCTGATACTCTATTCTGCCCCCTGAGATTCTTCTTCTGGAGTTCGTTTATCATAATGGACAGGTGTACGTGGCTCGAGCACATGCGAGTGAATACCTCCACAGGAAAGTTCGAAATTACTTCCTGTGAACGTTCAATCTCGATGCGCTGCCTGCAGAAAATTTCACAGGGATCCACTGGTACATGGTGACTAAATCAGTCGTCAGAGTCTGAATTTTGCCACTGAATAATTCGGACGTGCCCGAACATTTTTACTTGTAATTGAGCGAGCAACTTTTTCGGAAGGTATTCCCTTCGAACTTTTGGATTTCAGTGAAGGCTAGGCAGTATATTGTTCCACTTGGTGGAAAGGTCAACTACTTTTTTTTTGTTTTTTAAATTTTGTAGAACTTTAAGCATAAATTTAGACGTTAACGTTACACAGGGTGCTTACCGGACTTGAAAATAGAAAGTATTGGACTTATATTGAACTTAGTGTCCATTCTGAAGTGTGAGTGAACTTCCATTTGTACAGTGTGCCAATTCACTGGGTATTTCCGGGATAAGGGGTGTGGTGTCCCGGGGCCAATTTGGCATGCGTGCATCGCCATACGCTCCACTATCATAGATCATGTCGAATTTCATCTTCATCTCCAAACTCAAGTTTTTGGAATCAGCTCCGAGTTCACTGACCAATATTCGTAGGTATCAGGTACTTTATCACTAAAAATCCTCTCGATCTACAGATTAGGGAATCATCCTCCTCCTCAGCGCTGCAAGTGATCTGTTCCTCCCAGACATACTGTCCTCTTAACCTTCCACAACATTCACAAAGAAAATGACGATATCAATGATCAGTAGCTCACTCATAAACTGCGCTCCATCAATGTTCATGCAAGTTAATACTGATCATTAGAAGATGATCCGGTAAAATGATGACGCATACTCGTGCACCGTTTAATCCATCAATGTCTGGATTTTGTAAGTTCCGAACACCATCAGAATCGACAATAAAAATTACTTTAAAAATTATCAAAGTAGGGTACTACAGTTTTCACACAGGTATACTGGACAGCTATTTTGATTCCCATGTTAGTCAGAGCATTGTCGGACGTGCTCACACCCGTTCGCGAACGGGTGATCAAGGAAGTTCGGGGTAGTTAGGAATCAAAATAGCGGTCCATTATACCCGTGTGAAACTATAGAACCTTAATTAAAGCTCAGGTATTTTTCCATGATAAAGGGGAGGGAAGTCGAGATCCGATCGAACTGAAATTTTAATGGGTCTACCCTTCCACCAAGTAGAACAATAATTCGCCCGGTGACCATTCAAAATAAATGGCTGGCATCCTAATACACATGGTGTCTTGGAGCGTGACCCCCCTTCAGTCAAAATAAGTAGGCAGCAGCTCATTCTGACACAGTGTACATATGTTTGCCAGCTCTTATTTCTGAAGGAACAAAAGTACGGGCATCTGAAGAAATTATTCGCAGTATTTGTGGAATAATCTAACAGTTGCAGTGCTCTACTATCACTCATATTTAATCTCAAAAATATGACACTAATGATCGATGTAATTAGAAATCAGTCCGTCCTAATTAAAGCTGAACTGATTGAAATGAAAAGCAAGGACAAAGATTGAACTAACCAAAATTAACTTGCAGTGGAAGTCTAGAGTCGAGCCAAAGTTTAAAACAGAGCCTTTCTACTAGTTAGAACGAGCACGAACTTCGAGCACGAGCTCACGAGCGCTTCTCATACACATACTCGAAAATATAATTACTGGGTAGTAATCAGTGGCGGCGTGTCCATAGTGCTCACTGGTTCACTAAACCCCCTAGAAAAATCCAAAAACCCTCGAAGCTTCATAGCAGAGCTGGTAAGGGGAAACAGTGTTTGCTCATTCAGCGATTGGCGAGCTGGTGAATTCACCATCTCTCATCTCCAATGATACTGCAGAATGCAAACCAAATGTAGCCGTTCTATCTGTACATTTTGGTGAGTGACTACCATATCTAAACCAGTTGATGCCTAGCTAAGCCTATTTCTTAAATATCTAGGTTTTGTTTATTTGAAGTCGAATTCATTTTCATGATGTCTTGAAATTCAGGTATTTTCAGTTTCTCTACCACGTCTACACGTATTCTGAGAAAAGTTGAATTTATTCAAAGCAATTCATACTGCATCGGAAAGGGATGTCCAATGGCCAACTGATAGGGTACTTGAACAAGTACAAGTTGAAGTAAATACGGCCAATGTTTCATATTACTCGTATTATGTAGCGAACCTCATGATGTTTTGATCACTTTCCTAAACATCTCTAGACCAAGCATATAAATTATTTCCTGAATCAAACATAAATTTATTATTTCACCTTCTTCCTTGCAGCATCTTTAAGCTGAAGAACCTGTCTTACATAACGGAACGTGTAAGAAAAACAAGATACCGTGTTCCGTCAGACAAGCAATAATAAAGATTAAATGAATCAAAATTAAAACTTATAGTGGACATCCCAAGTGGAGCCAACGTTTAAAACCAAGCATTTCCACTAGTCAGAATGAGCACAAACTTTGAGCAACAAGCTCACGGGCTCTTCTGATACACATACTTGACTATAACTATACCGGGTAATACGATTTGTTTATAAATTTGCGGAATCAAACAATTAACTATTTCATTTCCCTTCTCGTGGCGTCTTCAAGCTGAAGAACCTGTCTTACCTAACGGCACGTGTAACAAACAATATACCGTCAGTCTTCCATGTCAGATAACTAGCTTATAGAAAACAGTTGGTGCGAGTAACATACAAACAGACTCAAGTGGTAGTACGAAATACAAAAGTGCCAATATGACACCAAGTCATGCGACGCCAAGTTATGATACCACATTAGGATAATGAGATACAGACGTGTCATAAATTTATGAAATCAGGGCTAATTTTGTAGTAGAGCACTGCACGAGTAAGTAGAAAGTGATGTCGAATACAGAATCGATAAGTATTGAAGGGAACAATGCTAGTCAATACTCAATTGTCTGTAATCGTCGAGGAAAGTAATCGAATATGAGTAAATAAAAAGTGATGTCAAATACAGAATCGATAAGTATTGAAGGGAACAATGCTAGTCAGTAGGTACCTCAGTACTCAATTGTCTGTAATCATTGAGAAAAGTAATCGAATATATCTGTAACAGTAGGTAATCGTAATCATCTGTAATTGGCAGCATAAGAACGAAAAAGTGGCATCATACGCATTGTACAAGAACTATCTATGCATTGTATGGTGGAAGATGAGAAACGATAGGTAAAGTAAAAAATGCGTCATGCTGCTGTTTTTCTCGACTGTAGAGCAAAATTCCGTAAGGCGATAAGAAATATGAGTAGAAGTATTCACAATACCAAGGGCGATGCGACGATACCACGCTGCGAACAATACCAGTTACTCATCAGCATTATTCTTCTACAACTATCCGATTACAGTTACATTTCCAGGCATCAGTGTATTCGTTTTATGAGAATTATAATCGGCATCCTATGATAAGGCATCACACAGGCCTCTAATTTGTGGACCATAGCAGGACAACAGCTTTGACATTCAGCAGAACACGTTGAATTTACACATGGTACAAAGTAGTAGAATAAATAACCACCGGAAGAAAGGAGACGAGCAAGCTCAACACCACAATCAGATTTGAAAAATACTAAAGACCATCTGACCTGCGTTCTTCTGTAGGATCCACGCCAAGTTCAAACACGAATGACCAAATGATGATCGGATGCAAGAACACACACGCGATAATACAATACGCAATAAAACGCGAAGAATTCACATTAATAGTGTTCGCAATAATACGCAAGAATTCAAACACAATAAACTGATTACAACACAAACAAATTCAAACGCAATGAGATGCAATATGTAACACGTTCAACCGTAAACCATAACGTCCTTTTCACCTTTGCACGCGAACGAAACTGTGAAGTGTGAAAATCTCCACCGGTGACTCGGTGTCAGCTTATTACATTCTTTAAATTCCACCACCCCACAACACGGTCCGGTTCACTGACGGTTTCCACCAATGAGAGAGGCTAGTAGCAGCCTGCAACCACAGACATGCTTTGTGCTAAAGGCGGACAATAAGCATCGACGTGTTACAACTGGAACGAGCACTGACACAACACAACAAGAACGATCCGACATGTTAAGAGTGAGAGAGAGGACAATCAAGAATACTCTTGTCTTTGTCCAACTCACAGCCATTCATTGCTGCCAGTAAACAAACATTACATATTATGCTTTGATAAAATCGATTATTCTTAACCATTTGAGGATGAGGTTATCAGTCTTACGACCCGTTTGATGAAGCTCTCCATTTTCTCCTTATCTTGTGCGAGTTCCCTAAGTCGTTTAAGGAATTAAAATATTGTCATTACGTATTCTGTATCTTGTCGAGAAGTAATAAATGATCGTATGATAAATTTAACTACATACATACCTATATTATTCGTTTATAAGCGATCAGAATAGTGATAGTATTTGTAATGGAGTTGCAAACGCGTTACATTTTGTACAGAGCGGATCCGATCCGTATTTCAAAGACTCTGTAACGCAACGATCAAGTTTTTACGCCTGCTTAATTGTTTGATTTGATGAATAGCCATACAAAATTTGGGCTCGGCTTCAAGTCTCCCACGCCTTGAAAGATCTAGAAAGCCTGGGTAGACGTTTTCAAAAATGCAGTCAATGATATTCGTCATTTAAAATGTGAAGGCGGGAGCATTTTGCCCCACAGACGTAAACTTTTGCTCCACGTTGAGTTCACAGTTCAGTTGATGATTTAGCTCTTCATGACTACAATTCAGTTCAGTGGTCCACATTTCCATGGAAATTATTTTTCCTTCTAATCATGTACTCATTGATCTTGATCTTAGCTGCGCGACTGCAGTCTGCAGTCATGTTGTTAATAGAAATTTCCATTAGGGCATGATACACTCCTGTTACTATGAAGTCATACTACTGAGTATATTTGAGCGAAAACCGTGTTTATACCAAAGGTTTGAGTTTTACCATTTCCTAGCATTTTATCGTGAATGCCTAATCAATCGTGAAACTGATGATAAGGTATCAGTCTTTCGACCGTTTCGATGCACCTCTCCATTTCTCCCTATCTTATGCAAGTTCTTTCATTTCGTAATAAAACTTACATTTCACATCTTTGATAACCTGTTGAACATAGTGGAATCTTTATCCACTTGCCCAATTCTTTTCCTCCACGCTTCCTTCCAGCAGAAGTGATATTATTCCTGGGCGCCTAAATTATGCCTTATTAGTTTATTTCTCCTTCTCTTCAGACAATTCCAAATACCCATTTTACCTCCTACTCTATTAAATATTTCCTCATTTCTTACCCCCGTCCATTTGATGCTAAGTAACCGCCTATAGCTCCACATCTCAAAAGCTTCGATCCTTCACTACTCCGGTTATCCTATGGTCCACACAGGACACGTCTAAATAGTAAGACGAGAATGGTTCCGAAACCGAAAGGCCATTTGACTGAATGCGTAGAACATATTTAGTAACTATAAGACATATCCATGTACTAATGTATCTGCATGCAGTGTAGATACTCGTCATCAGTTTACTGATGATATTTTCTTCTCACGACCGGACAGTTTCAAGAATTTTTACGAAAATCAATTGCGAACACGCTATGTTGATCCAACTTTTTCTTCAGAAATTGCCGCAACTCGCTTCTATTACAAAAGATCCAGCAATCTGTCTATTCCTAATTATGAGGGAGGGGGTCCATCAACATTGCGCTTAGTTTCTTTGAAAGCCCACACCTTCGCCCCGTCAAAAGTAAGAATAAACCAACATACTTCCATGTTGCCCGGATGAATTGCCTACTTACCCAATAAAAGAAGGCATGCACTTGAGACACCCAGTATAATAATACTAATTTGACTCCCCCAGTCACAATTTTGTGGTTAATTACAACTGAGGAAGATAAAATGTACAATAATCTACGGATTACGATTACACACAATTCCACACCTACAACTAAAAGAACACTACAGCATACCACAACAAGCCACAAACATGCATCTCTGCACCCAGAGGACCCACGTCACCCAACAAGCACACCCGAACTTTTACCCAATCACACACAACCAAATACTACCCCCTCCCACATCGACATAACGAGATACATATACTGTATATCCACACCACTCAATACTTTCAGCAAGGTTGAGATACGGCTTTTAAGCATTCCAAGAAAACCAAATTCTGGCTTCAAGGTTCTCGAGGGCAGTGATTACAGAGAACAAACTATATTTACAGGCGAGGGGGTTGATGCACACCCATTCACTCTCTCCTTTCGCTATCGCAGTTACATCCTCGCCTGCCATGTTAGATTACATGCACGAAAACCAGTAGCTTTTCACGAAATCACGGGAGTTCCGGCAGGGCACAGAAAACACGGAGAACGTCTTGATACCTCCCCACCACGCCATACTTCGGAACACCCCGCGACGGTTCCGCACCCTTTTCTAGAAGTAAAACAATTCGACAACAGACGCAAGTATGAGTACATCGGATGCGAAATGAATGTGTATACTAGTAATTAAAAACAATTTTCCGACACCTTTCTAACCAACCGCGACCGCACCAACCCCGAGACGCTCTGTTCTTCTAATCGCTTAATGCAGTACTGCAGAAGGTCCTTACAGCAGGGGGTATTCAATGCGGATCTGCTCGGAGTTATCGTTTCATTTCCGAGCCATTGAGTCGAGCACAATGCAAATCTAAAACCTCCTTCGGCTGTACACACTGACGCTTCTTCGGGTGTTCTCGAAATTACGACCAATTTATCCTTTGAAAATGCCCCGGTAAAGAAGGGGTTGTTCCTTTCAAAGACCAGCGTGATTCACCAGACCTCACGAGCTTGGGTTTCACGATCCGTAGTAACAAATTCTTAATATCCTTGCAATGTGATTCGACGGTGCATACAGTGAAATGTTCATGCACTGAAGTTGTATGATATATGTGTTATGGCAGTATTCATAGTTGTACACATACACGCTCTGAAACATATTCGTCTCGGATCCTTATAGGGTGGTTTAGGAGGGTATGCTATAAGGTGAAATGTGAATGTCGATGTACTGAAGTTAGCATGCCTGCTTACTGCAGTACCTGTACTTTTACACGTATCATATACTCTGTAACATTCTTGATAGTTGAATCTTCGCGCTGTAATTTTGATAGGAACGGCGAAAAGCAGCTCCGGCAGGCATTATAGAGAAGAGGAGAAAACCTCGATATATGCCAGTGTCCAACAATAGCCGAGACAATGCGTGAAGCTTTAGGACTGGAGTATCCAGCACCCAGTGAAGTCAAAAGGACAGAGTTCAGTAAAATTCTCACTGTGGCTGTAAAAGTGAGGTGGTTGAGTTCATCCTTAACAGCAACCTGAGGAAAAATGCGATGGACCACAAAGTCTGAGCACTCGGCGCCTATAGCGCCACCTCACACACAAGTAAGAAGGCAATTTGGTTGGGCACCATTGACTGTTGTACTTAAGTTACATATATACACGTACCCTGGTTACTGTAGAATTCAGGAATTTGCAAAAGTTCATATTGTGAAAAGTTGATGTACGGACGTCATATATCTACGAGTAACGAGTACATCTGTTTACCACAGTGGACAGTATGAACTCATATACGTATAGGCTATGAAACATACTATATGCACCTATTCGATAACAGGCTCCTTACAATGCAATTTGGAGGCGAGATATTACAGTGAAATCTGAAATGGTACTGTACTAAATGAGCTTGCATTTGCTTACTATCGCATCCCCACTCTTACACGTATATCTAAAATGTGAAATAGATTCAATAGGTAAGTACTCAAAAGGTCCCTGTAGTGCTATTTCATGGTGCAATGCACAGTAACAAGTTGGTACACTGAAGTCATATAGACTTGCTTCCTGTAGTATTGTCACTTATACACAAGTAGATCTATTATGAAACATTTTATTAGTATTCAATACTCGGATCCTTTACCGTTCATCAAAGAAACGTTGACTTACTGAAATCATATAGGCCTATGCCTGTTTATTGTAGGTATTATCCATGTAGAGAAAAACTAACTTCTGGCTCAAATCCAAAAATTTACTATCAAGAAAAATGAGTTGTCAGGTTTTGGTGTATCCTACATTCATTTTTCTCGATAGAACTTTTGGAAACTATACATGCTTCTTGGGGGACGGTCACCTATAGTGTCAGGCTATTGAGATACCTCGCTCGCTGCTAGGCTACACTTAGGGATTGGGTTAGCTGTCAAGGAGTTTCACCAGCGCAGTTCGGTAATCTGCGGCTGAATTGAAAGTACGAAAACGTCGTCAATATTCCTTGTGCAAGAGGAATTTCTAATAGCTGAGATCCTATCAACGAGTTTGGTTTCTATAAGGAATTTTAGTAGCTGTGTTGTTGAAGCAAAGCTGCCTCTAGCGGAGTCTCAGAGACGGTGTAAGTGAATCGGAGCTCTCAGACGTAACACACCAAACCCGATGCGCAATTAGTTACCCTCTAGTAACCCGCGAAAAAGTTACCCATCTGCAACCATCAGTTACCCTCATATTATCCAGAAACCCGTCAGTTACTCGTGGTTCCCCTTTAGTTACCTGGGTAAGTTACCCATTTATAACCCTCAGTTACCCTCAGACCCAGAAACATGTCAGTTACCCTTGGTTCCCATTTAATAACTTGGGTAACTGGCGGGATTTTGCGCATCCGGAAGCCTGCCCTCTGAGTTTTCAAATATTCGGTCAATAAAACTGGTCTTCTGTGTGAGCTGTCCAAAGGTAAGCTAGAGTATCACGACTCAGCTACGATTCAGGGTGCCGTCGGTGAGCTGCGTTCTGGTCTGAGAACAAGTTTTAAGCTTCCAGCTTCTAATTTCACGTGTGACTTTCCCTTGCAGACTCCGCCGTGAACGAGAAGATCGTAACAATACTGAGACATATTTAATATGCACTTGGATCTACACAATTCAATTTGATAATGCTCTGCATAATGAAATGTTGAAATGAAAAGTTATGCCCGCTCACAATAATACCCGAGCATCATTGATACTTCGATTTTTGGACCATTGCAACGCAATCTGATGGTATGTACCTGGCACGGTAAAATGTTAATGTACCAAAGTCATATCGCCCCCTCTCACTATGTAGGTGCCCATTCATATTCGCACACATATACGCTGTGAAACAACATATTTGTTATCCACGTACACGCATTAGCAAATTGAATACACCGATCCGTCCAACAACTGACAACGTAAATACAGTTTCGAAAATTTTTACAAAAGCCGCAGAAGAGCAGACAACGTTACCAGCGTTATCAAAACGAAAAAAATGCTCGTAGTTACACCAAAATGGAGAGCTCGTGTATGTGAGAAAGAGAAAGAGAGAAAAAGAGACAGAGGGTGATGCGATGGCTACATTCAATTCAAGCTAATACAAAAAGAGACGGGAAGAGTAACGCTATACAGCAGACAGACAGAAAATATGAAAGAAAAAAATATCGAGATACGAGATAGAAATTTGTAGTACAAAAAATTCAACGTCAATGGCGAGTGCCAGAATGAGCACAAGCGCAGAAAAAACACGCGAAGGCACTTTTCTACACAGCGGTGAACATTATCTTTTTCCTGGAGAAAAACGAAAGCAACAAAAACGGGGGAAAAAGCTGAACTAAAAAGTAAAAACTAGCCGATTATTTTTGGCCGAAAAATAGCGTTTAGGCGCCGACCAAGTTCTGCATTCGCAAGTTCTTCTCTTCTTCCTCTACATTCCACTTAGACTGCTCCTCCTTACAGTACAAACCAAATGTTGACGAACAGAAATAATAATAAAAAAAAACTTTTCAAGTTCTTCACCGCGTCGTCGTTTAACTTTCATTTTTACTAAAAAAAAATAAATATATATTTTCAGTTTTACGCGAAGTAGACAGAAATAGGGTGCGAGAGAGAGAAAAAAATATAGAAGCAGAAAAACCCGAAAGTTTATTCGACGATTTTTGTAAAATTAAAACGCTCACAATTCAAAAAATCGTTGCTCAACTTTGCGAACTATTTAATTCAATTTACGGGCACGAAAAATAACGAGAAGACGGGGCAGGAAAAATGAAAGAAAAAAGCGACGCAAAATGCGTTCATATATACGACATGTGGAAGAGCGAGAACAGGAGACCAGCGTACAGAAAATGTGAATGGAAACGAGAAGTATTTTATCAAATTTTCAGAGGGTAAACGTGTGTATGTGTGTGCGTGTGTATTTTATACATCGAAGAGAGAAAGAAGTGTTTTATGGCAGGCTGAAAGTTTCTCTTGTCTCCACGCCGGCAGAAAATGAAGATTTACGACTTTCAGAAGTGCTGATAGTTACGAAACGAACCTATTGTATGCCTAATGGTTCTCGCTGACGAATCATGGACACACATGGTTCTCGCAGACGAATCATGGACACACATGGTTCTCGCAGGAAAGAAATACCAAAAAGTATAGACGTGTATTTCCCGGATCGACATAATCGCCCGGGAAAACATGACCAGCGATGGAAACGTGAAAACACTTCGAATAAGTTAGTTTGAAATTTTTCAGCATACTCGCTCTATACCATCACGAGCGCCTCAGTCCCCATATTCAGTAATATCAAATACGAGATCGGTGATCTACAAGTCCTCAGGAACGATAATAATAAAACATATAGCACGTGCGAGCGTCCTCTTTTTTGTGCCCCCATCCTAGATACCACGATTTTCAAACCAGGTTTGACTTAAATGAATTTTAGGTACTTTGTACCGCAGGAAATCGTAACAGAAAGGCATGAGAAAGGCGTGGGCATCACTCCGTCCACAGCGGAGTGCAAAGTACGCTGCCCTGTTTTTTGAACCCCGAGGGGGAACGAAGTGGAACACTACTGATTTGGGATCCACACTCTTTCCCACATCAGAATCTTCCACTGAATGGTAATTTACTATTTTACTGACCTTTCAGTAAATTCCTCTAAATTTCCTGATGTTTTCCTGACTTCCTGACAAACTTTCAAAAATCCTGACTTTCCCTGACTTCCTGACCTTGTAGACACCCAGCAATAGCAAACGCCATAGCAAATCATCTAAGCAACATCTTTAACTCCATCCTTCTTCATCCATTCCCCGACAATACTCTTCCTAACGATACACCCGATCAGATCTGCAATAACGACACTACACTTCCAGAACTAGAAGAAACACGATGCCTTCCGAACTACTCCTATTGACAGTCTGCTATACGAGTCATCCGAACCATCTCTGAATACTCGAAGGCATCTCATCTTCACGAATGCTATCCTTAACATTCTCGCTAACCCCAACTTCACCAGCTCCCTTCATTTCATGATCTCTCCTAATTCCCTCCCCTCAATAACAACAATCTTATACAATCGATCATCCTAGCTAATACCAAACCATTACATTTCCCCTACAATATTAATCCGCCGTGTGGCTCTCATACTCGCCCAAGCTAAACCCATCACTAACCAATCTCGACAAATTCCAACAAAATTTCAATCATCTCCTCAACGAATACCCTAATTCCATTAAAATATACGCGGATGGCTCCAAATCAGCAGATAAATCAGGATGCTCCATTGTCCGCGACAACATTTGAGGAGCCCACTCCAAAACGACCAAACTGCACAATTTTCGTTGTGAGAAAAACAAAAAAAAAACACCTTGAAAGTACAATAATGATACAAAGGAATGTTTTTAAATATGTATTAATAAGTTCAACCTTCAAGAAAACTTTGTTGTTTTTGTTTTTGCAACACTCATGCAGTTAGGTTACTTTGGAAGTACAAAAATGAAAAATCGTGCAGATAAATCGTTTAAAAGTGTATATGTAATAGAAATTTGGATAAAAAACGCTTATATCGTTGCTTCAGGCATGTGCATAACTATTGCTCAAATTAACTTTTGTAACAGAATCAAAGAAAATGTTCACTTACTCATCAGTAAGTCACAGATAAACTACGTCTAGAGAGGAAATAAGCGCTGTTGGGTGATACCACACAATTACTAATGTAGTTTATGGTCCCTACTAATAGATAGCGCCACAAACTAAAAAAATCATACTTTTGCAGTTAGGTCACATTGGAAGTAGACTCCTCATTTCAATCCCATACCCACTAACCACACACTTCTCAATCTCAATTCTTTCAACAGAACCTTATGCCACCAAACTAGCCATCCAATATTGCCTAGACCTCACACTAAACGACTTCTTAATTCTTACAGACTCGCTATCAGCTCTCCTATCCATACAAAATTTCCACAAAAAACAACTGATAGTGCAAATGCTATGGTCCTCAAACAAAGAATTCACTCTATGTCGGATCCCCTCCCAGCTCCCACTCTAACATATCTCAAAACGACATAGCCAATGAAACCACTAAACTTTCCTTGATCATTTCACTAATCTCCAACACTCCAATCTTGATATCAGACGTCAATAAAATCAGTAAATCATTCGAGCACAAATCCTTCCACCGACACTGGGATCAAGTTCCACCGACTCGCAAACTGAAATCCATAAAAACCACAGTTTACTCCTGGGAAATATCCTATCAAAAGTCCAGAAAATACAAAGTAATACTTTTCAGACTAAGAACTGGACACTCCGCTCATACCCGAGTGTCTAAAAAAAATCGAATTTTGAGAATAAATGACCTTTAAATGACCGCCTCCTCCCAATTTGCTACGAATATGCAGTGAATTCCGTCTAAATATGCAGAAATACGCCAAAATTGTAAAATATGCATGAATATGCATATACAATCTTGGTATCATTTCATTCGCTCCACCAAGGGAAGTTGGATACGTTGAGACAATAAATTTTTATTCAATTTCAAAATGATCCAGCAAAGTATCTACCAAAGAAGTCCAATCTTCTTTTTAATAGGAGATGTACCAGGAGATATTGCTCCTATTCGTAATTTCTTGATGATTGATGAATGTGATGCGGGCAAGAGAAAGGGTATCTCACATGCAAAAGAACATTCTCTAAACGCTTTTCTGCTGATTCATAAATCATTGTCCTTTCGTTTTTTCCCCCAGAGTCGGGAATTATTTTCAGTATTTTCAAGTAAGAATCTAGAAAAATTACTTTTTGGAAAAAAATATCGAAAAATAAGCAGATTTGGTGCAAAATATGCGGTAAATGCCAAAATATGCGAAATATGCAAAATTAAGTGCTGCTCATTTGACCCAGAATTCTGTGATTCGTGAAGATCTTTTGAAATTTCTGGAATACACGCCACAGATAAAAATATGCATTCGTATAAAAATTGCTGCCTCGTTCATTATAACATTATAAAATTTGCTGATTTTTAAATCTTTAAATAACCATGATTGAAAATAAATAACTTTAAATGACTTACATTGTCTTCTTCAAAAATAAATGACGTTAAATGAGCATTAGAAACCCTGCTTACTCATAGCTATATCTTGAACAAACTATCCAAACCAACCTGCGATACATGTAATACTCCTATCTCCATTAACCACGTAAGTACCCAATGACCAAAACTCCAATCCCAGCGAAACACGCATATCCCAAACTCAACACTAGAGAATCCCTACTTTCCGACAATCACACCCAAAATCTTAAACTCATATAGGTAATTCCTAAAAGCCACAAACCTCTATATTTCAAAATGTAACCCACACAGTCTGCACGTCTCCAGCCACAGTGGCGTGAATACGGGGGGGGGGGTAGGGACAACCCACCAGAATGTTTTAAAAGTAAAATTTTTTATAAGTTTGTTTCTTTTTTTGTTCATTTCATGAAAATTGAACGTAGTGAAATTTTACCTACTTTTTATTCTATGACTTCAATCCCCCCCTCCAAGGAATGAGTAGTTACGCTAATATCCAGCCAACAGGCTCCCCCCCCCCCAAGCATGGGCTGGATTAGTCTCTAATTTAAAGGAAATCACTGCAACTCCCACAAAAGCATGCTACTTAACTCCTGCATCGTACGCGTCTCAACGTATGGCTGCCAAATATGAAAAACAAATTAAGAGTCACACAAAACGCAATGGAAATATCAATGAACAAATACAGAAAAAAGACAAAAAATAAGCCCAGAAATAATCAAAAATAGATTGCGCGCAAATGCAGACACAGTATGATTTATTAGGTACAACAAATGGGGTTGGGCAGGGCACATCTTCCGGTTCAGAGACGACCGAAGAACATGCACAGCCACTTTTTGGCAACCATGGGAAGGGGAAGGGGGAGGCAGGGTGTCAGATGGGAAGATGATACAAACCAGTTTATAGACTCAGTAAATCTCCAAACAATAGCACGCAACAGGGGAGGATGAGGCCACCTACAAGAGACTTTTTCTCGCGACGGACCAAGGAAGCTGTAAGACCAACTTTGGTACCTCGAAAACACTAAAAATTTGTAAATTGAGAAACCGTCAAAATCAATGTAAAACTTTCTCAATAAAAGTATGGGAATATATAATCGCACGCGAAAGAAAAATAATAACACGTGAAAGAAACACACAGAAAAACATTGAAGATAACGACTTCTTGTACGTCATCCACGCGTTGACGCACAAACGACCTTTTTAGCAGGTTTTGACAAGAACTGTAATATTCTAATGCCTCCAGTACACTCTCGCTATGTTACCCGAGCTCGTCCAGACAACGAGGCAAGACGAGGCGAGACACCCGAGACCCGAGGACCCGAGCAGCCGCGTACACTCGCGATATATTCGCGAGGAAAATTTCGTCGAAGCTGCTTTAGTCCATTCGGGTTTCGTCTTCCTTTGACACTCGCTATAGAAAACCGACAAGAAGGCGAGCCCTCCGAACGCGAGGCGAGGTTACTACGCGGCAACACGAGGCGAGACAAGGGAACCGAGTACACTCTCGCGCTCGCCGAGGTCTCGTGGTAACCTCGTGTTGTAAGACGAGAGTGGACTGGGGGCATAACGCGATAAAACTACTAGCAGTCGACCATAATCAGACGTGTCTGAAAGGATAGCCGGGTACTTAAGAGTAGAGCCCTATAAATATAAGCAGTGTTGGGCAAAATGTAGCTTCAACTACAGCTACTGTAGTTGGGATGTAGTTGCAACTACAGCTACATTAAGTAGCTTGAAGTTGTTCTCTGCAGCTACTTTAGTGGAAGCTACAGTAGCTGTAGTTTGAAATAACAGCTACAGCTAATAGTTGTGAAAAATGTAGTTGCGGTGATCAGCTACGTAGCTGTAGCTGTAAGAAGACAACTACACCTACTCATGATTTACTCGAATCACCAAAAACTGGGGAAACCAAAATATCTTGTTGCGTGTGGGGAGGGCATTTCTACCTTCCCCCCATTCAAAGGCCAATAATTATATTTATAGGTAATTGCAGTTATAAATATTCCCCCCCCCAAAAAAAAAGAAAAATCCCCCCAAAAAATATCTACTTTTACAACCCCAACAAAAAATATTTTACCCCCCCCCAAAAAAAAAAATCCCAAACATATATATGTTTACATCCCTCCCAACAAAAATATTCAACCCCCTCCCCCTCCCGCAACAAAATATATTGATTTCCCCAGTTTTTGGAGATTCGAGTAAGCCATGAGTCATGAGTACATGTAGTTATCTGCTTACAGCTACAGCTACGTAGCTGTAGCTGATCGCCACAACTACATTTTTCACAACCACTAGCTGTAGCTGTTATTTTAAACTACAGCCACCAGAGCTTCCACTGAAGTAGCTGCAGCGAGCAGCTACAGCTAGTAGTTGTAGTTGTTGTTTGCAACTACTCAAGATGTAGTTTGCAGTCTTCAGTCAATTTTTCGACCCAACTACTACAAGCAGTAAGGTTGAAAGTTGTAGCTAAGTTACTTTTAAGAGAGTGCTACTCAAGAAGTTAGCTACTGCCCAACAGCAAATATAAGTGAAGACACGCCAGTTTGGTTCACACCGTGCCTGTGGATGCCGAATCCGACTATATGCGGAGCGTACCGCGTAGACAGTTCGGCATCTAAGAAGCACAGTGTGAGCCAAAATGGCGTAATTTCTTCACTCGTATCTGTAGGGCTTGAGTACGAGGAACGAGTGTTCATTAGGTACTCAGTATATGATTGTGAGCAAGTACTCCTCGCGCGTTGAAATACGGCAGAAAAAGATGATGGTTTCCGCGACTGCAAAGACTGTCCCTATCGGCCAGAAACGCAATAGAGAGGTCGACCAGCGCTGGCAAAAAAAGCCTAACTGATTCAAACCTTATTTTAATTAGTCTTATTATTTTGCGGGCCAAGAAATGTTCAATAACTTTTTTCCTGTTTACCTTTTTCTTTTATTGTGAACTTCTTGTTTTTGCGTTTATTTGAATTACATGTTAGTACTTTCCCCTCTTTTTTCGCGTGCGTTCATTATTCCTTCGCGTGCCGATGAATGTAACCCTAAAAGTATCTTTGATTGATTGTTTCTTTATGTCTGTAATAGGCTGGCTGGCTTGCTAGCTGTCTCTTGGTCTACGTGAAATTTTAGGTTAACTGATGAGTTCTTGTAAATTTTCAGATTTAGGTTAGGCAACTTCTCATGCATGCAGGAGGCGAGCTCAGCTCCCTCTCAAATCCTTTGAAAGCCCCCCCCCCCCCCACACCAAACAAAGAGAAAAATTGTACGAGCAACAGAGTTTTCAGCATTAATTTGATAGTCAGCCCGCATTCCATGTACACTCCTCCATGTCGGCTATTTGCGCTTATGCGAATCTCTACTTCCTCTACTACGTACATTGATGTTAGAGCAATACCCCCTCCCCCATGTCGACTATATACGCTTACGTGAATCTCCACTTTCTACTTCGTGCATAACGGTGCAGGTGACGAATCTACGAGATTCAATTCAGGACCTCTGTCCATTCGCCACACCAGATAGATCTCTCATCGATTTCGGTACAGTGCAGCGAAGCTTATACGAGCACCATCGCACTCGAACATGTCGGTCCGATGAATTTTTCAAAACCAACCGCCGAGTATGGCGAGAAAACGAGCCGAAATGGGGGAAATAGAAGAGAGAAAAAACGACGTTTACTTATCAATTTCGCGTGTCTCGCTGTTTCCGTCGGTCGCGTCGCACCCTTCCGCCCGTCGACTCGTTGCTCGTTTCCTCCTCTCGGCATTTTCTAAAAAATTCATTTTCCCATTTGAAAGAGAGTGGTAAAAAAAAAAAAAGAAAAAAAGGTACAATAAAGCCTCTCGAGCACGAAGTAGTCCGAATAGCGGGTACGGCGAAAGGGCTGCGAGATGAGAATGGGCACGAGCGGCTCGACTCGACGGCGATGCGGAAACTAGATGAGCGCGACAACGATGACGAGGATACGGCACGGGCTCGGAACGGAGGCCGGCGCGAGCGGAGAGAGCGAATTTCGCCGCGTCGCGACCCGAACCGTGCGAACATGTCGGAGATTCTCGCGCTACAGTTACTCGTATAAGTTCGCCTGACTCGGCCCGGCCCGGCCGAAGTAAGGGTCGAAGAACCTGTTCTTGACAGGATGTTTCCCGTTTTGTATAATATTTAGTTTCGCGCTGCCGTGCTAATTGCGGAGCCGCCATCATTAATATCCTTCATTTACTTTCAGTCTACGCATACGCTTCGTTTCTCGGCCATCTGTTGGCCCGCGCCACGCCGCGTCCCTTCGCCGTGCCTGCTACAAGGGCGGCTGTGCGACGGCGACGGGCAACCCGGAAGGGTATACGATACACGCCCGAGAACCGTCATCGCGTCGGACGCTGAGCCTTCGGTAGCGTCGGTTTCCGCCGAACTCTTCACTTCTCTCGCTCGCGAAAAATAGGACGACAGCTCTGTCATTCAGTCGACCTCGGCGACCAGCGAATCTGACTCGCGCGTGTTCATTAATTAGCGGGTGCGATACCTGCGCGAGTACCGCCTGCAAATTCAGTGCAGAGCTGATCGGTTGAGAGGTCCGATGAAGAGCTGAACTCTTAGCCAGGTCCGGATTAACGCTTCCACGGCCCCGGGGCCCATGAGTATATGGGCGCTAGCTAACTCTCTCCGCTCGCCATTACTATTTATCCAAAGACTAAGAGGCGCCAATGTTTATCAGTCTATGAAAACTGTATGAACTAAACTTAGACTTACTTTAAGGTTTATCAAAAACAACAATACTGAAGCGAACTTTAACATACTTGAAGTAACCTTATTTAGGACCCGGTGTTGTAATTCATAACGGAATTTTCTAAGCTACGTTGATTTCAGCTGTTTGAAAATAGTGCTGATTTTTTGGGTTTTGTACGAAAGGCGTGTTTAGTTTGCACCGAAGCGAGGGCATTCAAAATCAAAGAAACGAGAGAGAACTTATAGAGAAAGCGCGTGTATTGATCAGTCGATAGTAAAAACAGATCTGACCGAGAAGGGTAAAATAGAAACTGAAACGAAACGGGTGTCCTATCTGACCGATCGAGGGAAAAAAGGATACTGAAGAAGAAGAATGTGCTTTCGAAAAGATCACGTACGAAGTACAGGCATGCAAATGATAAACGACGTTGCTAAGACGTTCGCATCGGGCTGCACAGAGAGTAGCCAGGCAGGACAATTTATACGAAAATGTATGTGGGATATTTCAAAATTAAGGTAACACTGCTTTGTGAGCGAAAACGGACAGCACTGTTGGGATGAAACCGGGGTCGTAAAATCAGCAGGGTATTTCAAAGCAGTGGTAGTATTTTGAAGGAATTTGGTTCAGTGCATCGCCTGTTACTAAGGCTCTGTAGTCTAGTGTTATGAACGAATAATCGTGTTCAAGAACATGATAATTAAATTTCTCAATTCAGAAAAGGTCTCCTGTGCCGAAATTTGCAGATGATAGAGTGCAGTATATGGTGAAGACAACGTGATGTTGAAATTTCACATGCAAGCATGAATTCAGCAATTTAACAATGGGAGAACTACGTGATGCGCCATAAGAGGAGAGTCCGCGAGATTCATTCAATTGTGATTCATTTGCACGCGTACGCACTCTGCCGGCTGAAGACAAAAGGTTATCTGTTTTCGATAGGTACTCACCACAAGATGGCGTGACGCTTCCTGAACGACTGCAGTGGTACTTTCACAGACTTGAAGTAACCTTAGTTAGGACCCGGTGTTATAACTCATAATGGAGTTTTTTAAGCTACGTTGATTTCAGTTGTTTGAAAACAGTACGGATTTTTTGGGTTTTGTACGAGATGCGTGTTTAGTTCGCACCGAAGCGAGGGCATTCAAAATCAAAGATACAAGAAAGTACCTATAGAGAAAGCACGTGTACCAATCAGTAAATAGTAAAAACAGATTTGACCAAGAAGGGTAAAATAGAAACTGAAACGAAACTATACGGAAGTCCTGCCTGACCAATTGAGGGGAAAAGGATAATTAAGAAGAATTTGCTTCTAAAAAGATCACGTACAAAGTACAGGCACACAGATGATACACATTCTATCCCAAAAGTCCCCGAACTGATCTTTTTTTTTTTGATAGTGACGGCTTTGTACACAGAGAATTTATGCAAGAAGGTTCCACCATCAATGCTCAGTATTACATAGAAGTTAATCAAAAGAATTCAACGAGTACGGGTACAAATGTGGGCAATGCACAACTTTTTTCTGTTACATGATTTTTGTCACACAAAATGGTCACGGTGTTGGACAATCCATCCTATACTTCAAATCTAACTATTTTCTCTTTCCAAAACTCAAATTACAATCAAAAGGCCAGATTTTTGACTCGATTACAGACATCTAAATGTGGGCAAATGTAACCGGGGAGCTAAAGGTAACTCCTGAACGACTGCAGCGGTTCAACAATCTGGTGTATCCTAAAAGATGAACCGAACATGACAAAAGTGGCTGCCAGATGGGGGCCGCGGCAGTTTACCAACGTTAACAATGGCAGCTGCTTTCAATTTTTTGACACTGCTAGGAAGGTAAGACACTGTAGCAAAGGATTGTGTAACGGGAGAAAAAGTTGGTTACACTTTTGGACGCCGGAAACGAAGGCATAGTCAAAAATTTGGAAGACAACGCACGAACCACCAATTCTGAAATGTGTACCAAAAGTGGTATTATGCTGGCATTGAAAAATTCGTCTACCAGTATGATAAATTTCAAATTTCGAGGGAAATGATGTGGGAAAAAAATTTGTAGTATACGACCAACTTTATTTCATCCCTCCAATTTTTTCCATTCTCGCGCATGAAACAGTGTTACCTTACTTTTAAAATATCTCATTTACATTGGAGAGGAGAGGGTCGCTATAAGAGTAATCGATATTGACACTGAAGCCCATGTCGGGTCTAAATGGAAGCGTTCAATTCGGATACCTTACTATATTCTACAGATACAGTCATAGAATGAAGTTCTTCTTTTGAGACTACCATTATCTAGAAATTTGAATTTCTGTTGGTACTGCAATAATTATTAAGAAATATTTGGGCATCAATATTATAATACAATTAAATGAAGCCTCAATAAGAAAACGATGAGAATCTATCGACGCTGCAATAGATGATTTCTTGCTGAGAATTAAGATAATCATATTTCGTTGGCATTAATAATATTTTTCTGTTACGATTCTGACACAATGATATTATTCTATGCACAATCGAATAAAAATAAATCATTATGTAAAGGTCTCCATAGAACAGGAGAGGGAATCGCTGATTTCAAAAAACCTGTTAAATTTCCATTTGGCCTCGACTCGAGCTCGGATATCAACATTTTAAATTTAAATTAATGGTCGCAGTTAATTTTATTTCGAAAAGTGTGACGATTTTCAGGCACCTCACGTCAAGTATCCGATTACATTCAGCATTTGGCCTCTTTTTGGGGCCTGGAGTTTCATTTCTCAATGAAATTTTACAAGCTAAGTTGATTTCAAACATTCGAAAAGAGTGATCGATACTCCTAGAAACCAGATCGGTGTCGGATCAAAAATCTGATGCGATATTTGGAATCAATTACCCCTATATACACCAATTTTGACATTGTTAAAATTTTCAGTCAAAGTCACTTTTCCCGTTTTGATCGGGAACATGTTGAATGTGCGACTCAGATCGGAGCAGGAATGATCCGGACCGGGCCAACAACAACAACAACGATGCAATGCTATTTTTATGCGAAAAAGAAAATCTCACTCGGATTTCGATAAAAATGAGCTCACCTGAAAGGAAAATTTATTTGCTACAAGGCATGTTATTTTCAATTTTCCGTTAACCCCTTTTTGAGATATTTTGATAAAACATTAAAATTACCATAATCTGCTACGCTGAACTCCCCCTTTTCGCCCACTTTTCCTTATCAGTTTTTCTTCAATCGATGCTAGCGAACCTACAATTTGCCTGGTCCGAATACAACATTCCAAATGAGAGACAAGAAAATAGATAACTGTTCAGTTTTTAAACCAATTTAAATTTGGCCCATTTTAGGTCCCAACTTCGGATTTTTGGGACCAAATAGGAGCCAGTTTGAAAATTTGATGCCATCTATATTCGAAATTAGCCACAAAAAAGAACTGTTTGGGTAGGTAATTTACTGATTTTAAGCCACTTTAAATTTTGGCCTATTTCAGCAAACTAAAGTCGGTGCGTTCTCCCTGAGGTTGGGATATAGCGGCTAACAACCGAATACGAGAGGATAACTCCGGCCAGCCAAAGTCTTGACAGGAGCACTTAATAGCGATTCTGATTACTAACTAACGTCCATAAACGTACCGTCAAGAGCTTACAGTCAGCCAGCACGCTCTTGGTTCCCGAACTTTGGTTTTTTTATGTGATTTTACAAGTGCAATGTAAAATTAGTTCTCTCTCATTCCAAATGCTATTTCTTTCGGTGACATATTGTGAACAAAGAAAATGGTCATCATGGACATCATGGTACGATATACAGGAACTTAGAAGCAGAAAACCTTTAACAAACGACTGGCACACTGAATTAGCTCAAACTAAGAATCCTCTGTGAACAAGTCACGGAGCCATCACACATACAGGAGTGAATTGAACCACGGCAGTGCAATTCTAAGTGAAATTATAAATTCACATTTCAACAACACCTGCGCTCACTGGAACCAAACATAGGACGCCAAAGATATAATATCCCAAATTTCCACGATCACGATTGTTAAGGTTAAAAGAGATTAAAGCGAGAGCCAATAACTAAGTGTCGCTAGGGGAGGGTATCTCGCCGCCGAGGAAGTCCGACAGTGATTCCGGCAAGCCCATAATTCAAACTTGTCGACTAACGGGTCAGTCATCACCTCAAAACCACAAGAAGTCGTTAAAACTCTGCACACCTAGACATACGACTTCCCCCCCTCTCGATTTCTCGAATTTTAAGCGAGTTTTACAGTAATTGTTTGTTCACGAGGAATTTACACAAGTCGGAAGCAACACCAGTCGGTTCGCCGACTGCAATCGCGAAACAGTTATGAATTTTAATTTTTCGTCAATTTCCAGCAGCGCGTACCTCGGCACAGCGTATTCCAGATATCTAATTATATTAAAACTCGGCTAAAACTTTTTCGCTCCGCTATTTCCCGTACATATTATTCTTTTGATGAGATGCGATCTATACGTACAGCCAGACGGCTGATGTAAATTCGTCTATTAGACTTGAAAATGCAGCTTTTCGTTTGCGTTTCCAACAACACGAATACGAAATTTTCTTTACACGCTTCTCTCCGCTTTTCCGCATGCTACATTTCAATTCAAAATTGCGCCCGCCTCCACCAACAGAAGCGCTCTTTTCACGACTGCGTGTTATTTTAGAAAAACAATTAGATGGTTCAACGTTTCCATAACGTTCCCATTGCCTATTTTGAAAATCTATACGACTTTTCCGTGACTTTTCTATGACCTGTAGACAGACACAAATTGAAGTGCCAGTAATAGTTTCCTCGGTAGACAGCGTCCTATTCCTTTCGCCCGTCTCTTCCAATTACCTGTTCCATGTAAGACACGATGTCTTGCGTTTGCTGTTGGCAATGAGAGCCACGTAGCTCCCCAGTAGTTCAATATACAAGATTAATTAGGGTACTATAGTTTTCACACAAGTATGCTGGACCGCCATTTTGATTCCAGCCACATCACGTTTACCCTCAAGAACTATAACTACCAACCAATTGTCATAAACGGCAATAGCAGAGAAATCGGAAACCTCCAAGTACCTCGGTATGCACTCAAGATTCCAGAAGCACCACGTACGAATGAAAAGAAAAGAACTTGATTTTCGTTCAAGGATTGCTTACTGGTCGCTGGGCTGAAAATCCCAAGTAAGGCTAGAAAACAAACGTTTATTGTACATACGTAATGCTGCTGCGACCCGCCCAGCAGTATGGCTCGCAGCCCTGGGGCCGCCACCGTATGTAAGCAATAGAACAGCTACATCGAGACTTTTGCCTGGCCTCTGTCGAGGAGTTGATCAGGAGGGATGCAATTTAATACAAGAGACGCTTTCATCAACATACGAACACCGAAGCTATAGTTTGGCTTGATACCGGAACCAATACCCGACGGCAAAGGAGAACAAAACCGACGGCCCTATCCACCCAGAAGACAATATAGTATGCAGTGCGACATCGGTCGGTACCTCCACATTATTGAACTTAGTGAAGCCAGAATTCAGCTAATACTGCATTATAAAATGCTTAAGGGCAGTGAGTGCTAATGAATCCTAATCGATCGTTTGTTCCAGTGAGCTTCCACGAGTAAGAACTCCCAGTCCCTCCGTACACCAACAGCTCGGCAGTTCCGACACCATATCCATCTCGACTGTTACGCGTTCAACTTTCAAATACCTGATCAGCGATCGCTCATTCCACCCGCAGGTTAACTCATCAGTCTTAAGGGTGGCCCTATTTGGGCACAGTGCCCTCACTTCGTCATCGCCACTCTTCGCTCGTTTAATTGCCGCGTTTAGAAGAGGAAGTGCGCGTTGACGCAAAAGTACCATCAAAGACGAGGGCGCTCATATCGTGCCGGAATCGAGCGGGATAACGAAAATGAGATTTGATCCGCCGCTATCGCGTCGAGACAGGCTTCTCTCGTTCCGAGTAATTAGTACCAGGATGAACCCCTTTTAATGATGTGCCTTGCCCATCTTGGCGCGCAATACACGAGGGAAACCGCAGGGCAGGGCACGGCACGGCGGCGGCAGTCGCTCTTTACAGCGTCAACCTTAAGCATCGTCCCACGCCAAGCTGTCTCTGAAGTTCTTCGTCGACGCATTTTCGCGCCCGTAACGGCACATCTCGCCGTTTTGCCGAACGTCTCCGTCGAGGTGTTCGTTATTTGCGCGCCCGAGCACACGCCAGCGCCGGGCCACTTGAGCCTCCTGGAACGCAATCTATATAGCAATCCAGCCGTCATTTTCGGCTACGTGGAATTTAATCAAACGGGATTAACCTCTTTCCCGTCGCGCAACAGCTGCACAAACGTGCTACCAGTTATGACGAAGCGCCGTCTTCGTCGTCGTCATCTGCAAGAAGCGCATTATAGTCGTCTTCAATTAACTAATAGACAGCGGCAGCGGTCTTTCAGACGACGTTCACCGACAGCAGTTACATGCCAGTGACACACAAGGCTATACATATTATACCGATGACACTATAATCCGACGCAATTATGAAAAGGTGCGTAGTGGTGCGTCCGAAATTTTATCGAATTGCCTGTCATTGTCCGCGCAACCACCAGCCGGATGCTGGACAGCAATGACATGAGTTTTGTCCGAAGTTTTGAAATTATCGCGCCGAGTGTTCAATTTTCAGTTGTAAATTCTACGGCTAAATGGTATCGTGCTCGACTCGCATCCTTGAAGCTAGGTTTAGACATCACGAACATCTGCGAACGAACGTGAACGAAGGGAAACGAACGAGAGCGAACAGAAACAAGTATCAGCGAACAAATGCAAATGGACTCGAATACAAACAAAAATGGTAGTGTTTAGCAAGCAGGTCCAGACATCAAGAACATCTACGAACGAACGCATATGACGAACAAGAATTCGTCAAGTGTGGACAATGTATTGAACACAAACAAACACAGAAAGCACCCTTCAACACAAACAAACGCAATGCAACAGCTTGTTGGTAGAGTGATGCTGGACAGCGATGACATGAGTTTTGTCCAAAGTTTTGAAATTATCACAAAGAGTGTTCAATTTTCAATTGTAAATTCTACGGCTAAATGGTATCGTGCTTGACTTGCATCCTTGAAGCTAGGTTTAGACATCACGAACATCCGCGAACGAACGTGAACGAAGGGAAACGAACGAGAGCGAACAGAAACAAGTATCAGCGAACAAATGCAAATGGACTCGAATACAAACAAAAATGGTAGTGTTTAGCAAGCAGGTCCAGACATCAAGAACATCTACGAACGAACGCATATGACGAACAAGAATTCGTCAAGTGTGGACAATGTATTGAACACAAACAAACACAGAAAGCACCCTTCAACACAAACAAACGCAATGCAACAGCTTGTTGGTAGAGTGATGCTGGACAGCGATGACATGAGTTTTGTCCAAAGTTTTGAAATTATCACAAAGAGTGTTCAATTTTCAGTTGTAAATTCTACGGCTAAAAGGTATCGTGCTCGACTCGCATCCTTGAAGCTAGGTTTAGACATCACGAACATCCGCGAACGAACGTGAACGAAGGGAAACGAACGAGAGCGAACAGAAACAAGTATCAGCGAACAAATGCAAATGGACTCGAATACAAACAAAAATGGTAGTGTTTAGCAAGCAGGTCCAGACATCAAGAACATCTACGAACGAACGCATATGACGAACAAGAATTCGTCAAGTGTGGACAATGTATTGAACACAAACAAACACAGAAAGCACCCTTCAACACAAACAAATGCAATGCAACAGCTTGTTGGTAGAGTGATGCTGGACAGCGATGACATGAGTTTTGTCCGAAGTTTTGAAATTATCACAAAGAGTGTTCAATTTTCAATTGTAAATTCTACAGCTAAATGGTATCGTGCTCAACTTGCATCCTTGAAGCTAGGTTTAGACATCACAAACATCCGCGAACGAACGTGAATAAAGGGAAAACAAACGAGAGCGAACAGAAACAAAAGCATCAGCGAACGAATGCAAATGGACTCGAATACAAACAAAAATGGTAGTGTTTAGCAAGCAGGTCCAGACATCAAGAACATCTATGAACAAACGCATATGACGAACAAGAATTCGTCAAGTGTGGACAATGTATTGAACATAAACGAACACAGAAAGCACCCTTGAACACAAACAAACGCAATACAACAGCTTGTTGGTAGTTCGGTAGTCGGTACATCAAAGGATTCGTGCTTGATCGTGCTGGATTGCATCTGCCATGTCTGGACAGATTTCTATAGACTGGCGAACATGGATCAGTTCGAACGCTGACGAACAATACAAAATTTTTGTTCGTTTGCGAGCGTTGGTATACGAGTCCATTGGCATCCATTTGCTCAGTTCGCTAATGCTTGTTCCTGTTTGTTGGCGTTCGTTTCCATTTGTTCACTTTCGTTCACGGATGTTCGTGATGTGTGGACCTAGCTTTTGTCAGCGTTTGAACTGATCTACGCTCTGTCCAATAGAGAAAATCTGTCCAGACATGACGAATGCAATCCAGCACAATCAAGCACGAATCCCTCAATGTACTGACAAGCCGCTCGTTCGCGTTCAAGGGGGCTTGTTCGAGTTCTTCTGTGTTCGTTCATGCTAGGTATACATTGTGCACACCTGACGTATAGCAAGAACGCCAAAAGTGGACTCAACCCCTTTTGGTTCTAACCGATTCAAGTAACCTTCGGAACTCGAAAGATAATATCAATGTTTTTCACCAAATTTTTTAATTCTCAGTTTTCTCCTTCTTCTAACACCCCCAATTTTCATGGTAGGGTCGTAATAACATTAAAAACGAATTCGTTGACCTTACGAACTTATAAACTGATCTCCATGCGTCTACCATAATTATGGTAATTAAATCACATTTTGACGCTTATCCCCCTTCCCCGTTCAATAGGTCTTCAATTTTCATCTTCGGGTCAAATTGATATCATATGTGAATTAAGTAAACTCAAAAACTCTGCATGGGTACTAGGTATATCTCAAACTCATTTCTTAATTGACGAAAGTTGGAAAAGTTGCATAATGAGAGATCCTCACACTAAACTTAAGTAAACAAAAAACATACATTTGTAATTCGTTGCTCTTCTAATAGACTCAGAAAACTTAAAAACCAATTACTAGTAAGCTGATTTTTCGCAGAAAGGTACGATGGTCCTAATAACCATACTAATAATCACCACCCCTACCTCTTATGCTGATTTCTTTAGCGGGTTGGAACCCTCAAATCTGAATTTTTGCAAATATCTCGGTACTTATGCCAAATATGAAAAATATCCCCCCCCCAAAAGAAGAAGAAGAAGAAGAAGAAGAAAATGTTTCTTACTCGACTGGAAAAGTCCCCTACAGTTTTTCTGTAACTCTTCTCAAAATGGTCAAGAGGTTGAAAATGACTAGGTATGTTTCTTACCATGCATTAACATACACCCCTATCCTGAGGCAGGCCAATTCGGGCATTTCCGGGACAGGAGGACGCGGTGTCCCGAGGCCAAATTTAGTATGCGTGAATCGCCATACGCCCCATCATCATCGATCCGCAGGAAAAAACGCAGTTTTTTTCGACAGGTTCTCGGTCTCATCAACAAAGACGTAAGTAGAAAAGCCGTCTCGAGCGTCGGTGATATGAACTGTTTGCAGACCTTAATGCCGGAAAGAAAATGGCCAAACCATAAGACCGCCTTAATGCATGACTGTATGAAGGTACATGCTGAATCCCCCCTCCTGCTCTACAGTTACGGTTGACTCAATTAAACACTATGTGGTACCGTTTTATCGGTAATTTTTCGAATAAAATTTCATTTCTGAACTATTTTTGCCCTAAGAAACTTCATTTGAGCCAAGAACGAAAGACTGATTTTAAAAAGCACGCGACAAACCGTTCGACAGGAGAAGGACTTTGCCTTTTCATGCAGGGATACATTCTACATGGAATTCCAAGAAAATCTTCAGCAAGACTACTAAATGTTCGAGTTCAAATCCAATTCGACTGGTGTATAAGAGTAAGCCACTGCCTAGCAAAGATTCTTCAAAATTCATTTTTCAAAAATTTCTTTATCACTTACCGAACCCAAATGGTAATATTAGCAGGAAAATGCTGAAATTGTATTTTGCATCGACCTTCAATGTACCTTCACCTGATTTTTCTTCGAATCGCAATTCACAAAGCAATCTGCTTACAATTACTGAATGACCTTAAGGCGTTCTTTACTGTCTTGGAAAGTTTTATATACATCTGCAGAAATTTTGAAAAATACTTTTCAACAGATCCAAGACATTTCAAATGAATTTGACAGGACTTGAACGAATCTTACACAAGTTCTGAAGAGCCTCAATAGGTCTCAAAAAGTCTTGATACTCCAGAAAGGCTTTAAAAACTCTAGCAGAACATTATAACAACTCTGGAAGTCTTTAACAAGTCTTAAAATGTCTTACCGATCTTCAAACAAGTTGAAACTGGCGTTAAAGAATTTTAAACGATTCTAGAAAGAACTTGAGTAGCCTCAAGGAGTCTTGAGACAGGTCTTGTAAGGTCTAAATAAATTTCACCGAAGTTTTTAGAACGTACAAAAAAAAATGTGCAGCGTCAACTCATTGTCGAGGGATTAAGGTTTTGCGCAATTTGAGTCACAATTTTCTCGAGAAGTTATTTCCTATTATGTGTCTGCCTCGACTGCAAGCCACATTTATTTACTCTCGGCCACAAAAGCACCTTCGTCAGCACACGACTGCACGTAAACACGTACCTGAACACGTGTCAATTTGCTGGCGTTTTTAATTAGAATAAACGTTAATCGAACTTCACAAATTACACGAGGGGAAAAATCCTAACAAATGACTCCGACAAATATGTTAATTTTACTAATGCGATAGAGCAGAGAAAAAAGGATGAAAAGGAAATCAGAAAGGGCTGTAGAGCGAGTTCATGTATTGAAAGGCCGTAAAAATATAAACGAAGCTTCGGCAAGCCTTTAATTTTTTTCTTTTAATATATTTTTTGTACCCTTCAACGCGACGACAAAAGGAATAACGGTGACATAAACTCGAAAAGAGCAATATAATAAATTACTACGTAAACGGGCAACTAGAAAAAACTCAACTCGAATCTTACACACGCCGACAGCAGCATAAGGAGAGAAAAAAAAAACAAATAAAAAAATACACGTACACGTGCTGCGCATGCGTGCAACTAGAAGCCGGCAATTTTAAAAAGTGTTTTCGAAAAAATAAAGAAATAAAAATAGAATTTTAAAACGATTTATCAACTTTTTAACGAAAGTGCCGATGCTGCCCCTGTCTCGGCCTTACCACTCTATGTAATTTACATTCCAAAACTATTTTATTTATTTTATTTTGCGGCGCGGCACGCGTCAATATTATTTATACGGATTCGGAGGATAATTATCCGGACGAGGACGGGAAAATTTATCGGTTTTTGGTTTTAAGCGTCGCTGACAGCGCGCGCGGCTTTAAAAACGTTTTTCAAATGCGAAGAGGATTTAAAAAGGCGAACGGATCATCGGTGGCAACGTGAAACTTATTCGCGATGAAAGCGGCTTCGGCTTCGCAGCGTCGGCCGGGATACGTAGAGGCGGTCGACACGGCGTCCGTATCGCCGTTGCCCAATTCCACCGGAGGTTGCGAAAACGGGGGATGTACGGAAACCGCGTTAGCTCGGTTTGACGTACGTATCCGGACGTTTTTACCGCATCGTACATAGTTTGGCGAAACCGCACAGGAGAGTCGGTTGAACCCAGATGACTGTGAAATGGATATCTACTCGCGAATCCAGACTGTCCGGAGAGTGGGTCGTGGCTGGCGCTCGACTCACCCGCTCCAGCTCATCGCCGTATTTCTCTCGTCTTTTAAAAGCCTTTCGAAACAGTTACTCGGATCAGGTTACCGGCAGCAGCCTCTTTTGATTTGGCACGTCAGTTTTTCAAAAATCTGTAACTCGCTGTCCGTTCCCTTTGAAAGCTCGAGAAAGCCTCGCCTTGTGCGGCCTTTTTCTAGAAAAATGGCAGTAGATACACATCGCCTTGGTTGTATATATTCCTAGACAATGGCGTTTTCGCTAGGTCCGCATAATTTCAATATTCAATCCAATATGGTGAACGTAAGTATTATGTTAAAGGTATGTAGGAATCTATGAATCATTGATGCGAGGTACAAACAAGTTCTGAGTTTCGGAACGTACTTCTAGACAAGATCTACGAAGAGATAGAAAGAGAATAAAGGCACACAGATTCAGGCACAAAAAGGGTACATGTTGATCATTTGGTAAACGTCTCTGGTAACAAGTATGAGCGATACCAAAAGTTAGGAGGGAATGAAGAGCAGCCGCAAAGCGGCAGTGGAAGCAAGAAAGAAGGAACAAAAAATTGGTACGCGGAAAAAATTGAAACGAACAGCAGCCGCAGATGCTAAAAAGAAGTCAGTAAAACCAGTTTGTGAAATAAACTGAAACGAACATTAGCTGCGGGGAGGGGGGGGGGTGAAAGAGCAGCATTCATAGAAACGCGAAAGAAAGAACGGACAGCCGCTGAAGACGGCTGGAACAAACAACCCGTGTAAGCCAGGAGAAAGTAATGGAAAACCAGATTGTGTAGAAAAATGGAAAAAACAGCTGCGAAAGTTAGAAGAAAATGATCGCAAACCAGTTTGCGTAAAAAACTGGAACACAAACTGGGAAGGAAGAACCGGAAAACCAATTAGTGAAATGAACTAGAACAAATATCAGCCTCAAAAGAAAGGAGGAAAGATTGTTAAATCAATTTGTGGGTAAAAATGGACGAACAGTAGCCGCAACCGCAACACAGAAGCAAGAAGAAAAGAATAGAAAACCTGGTTGAGAAAACAACTGCAATGAACAATAGTCGAGTAAGCTGGAAAAAGGTATGGAAAACCGGTTTGTGTAACAAATTGTAAGACGTACATCGGAAGGAAGAAACTAAAAACTAATTGCTAAAATGAACTAGAACAAACATCAGCCATAAAAGAAGAAAGATTTGAAAATCAGTTTGTGGAGGAGGGGGGTGGACAAACAACAGCCACTGCGACACAGAAGCAGGTAAGAAAAAAAAATGTAAAACTGGTTTGTGAAAACAACTACAATAGTCAACTGCAATAAACAACAGCCGCGTAAGCTGGAAGAAAGTCATGGAAAATTGGTTTGTGTAACAAATCGGAACGTGGAAGATGGAAGGAAGAAATGGAGAACCAGCAGGTGAAATGAAACGGAACATATATGAGTCTCAAAAATAAGAAGAAAGATAAGAAGAAAGATTGTCAAATCAGTTTGTGGGTAAGAAATGGACGAACAGCAGCCACAATTGCGACACCAAAGCAAGAAGAAAAGAACAGAAAACCGGGTTGTGAAAACAACTGTAATGAACAGTAGCCGAGTAAGCTGAAAGAAAGTATGGAAAACCGGTTTGTGTAACAAATTAGAAGACGTATGTAGGAAGGAAAAAAACTAAAAACTAATTGCTAAAATGAATTGGAACAAACATCAGCCATAAAAGAAGAAAGATTGGAAAATCAGTTTGTGGGGGAAATGGACAAACAGCAGCCAATGCGACACGGAAGCAGATAAGAAAAACATGTAAAACTAGTTTGTGACAACAATTGCAATAAACAATAGCGTAAGTTGGAAGAAAGTAATGGAAAACTGGTTTGTGTAACAAACTGGAACGTAGACGTGGGAAGGAAGAAATGTAAAATCAATTGGTGAAATGAAACGGAACAAATATCAGCCTCAAAAGTAAGGAGAAAAACTGGAAAATCAGTTTGTGGGTAAGAAATGGACGAACACCCGATAAATAATTTGAATACGGTTGCCCTGTAGTTGCCTTGTAGAATAGGGTAACTGTTGCCGTTTTAGGGCAACTACAGGGTAACCACGCTGAAGGACCGCCCACTTTTAGAAGTTGCCTCATATTCTCCAGCAAACTTCACTGTGGCCCGTTGGTTGCCCTTTGGTTGCTCTTCGTTGCTCATTGGTTGCCTTTCGGTTAAAAAGTTTTTATTGTACAACTTTGTCCAGTATTTCCGAGATACGAGTGTTGCGTGAAAGATTGCTGAAATTGTATTTCATACGTTATTAAAAGTGAAAAAGCGAAGCAATTTGAAGTATAGTCAGATTCTACACCGTTGCCGTTCGAAGAGGTGAGTACAAGTACGACGTACATGCTAAACGTAATACGTTTTCCGTATATATTTCTGTGTACCTACGAAACGTGTAACAGCATAGCATTATAGAGTGACAGGTATCAGAGGATTGTGCATGGTGCATTCTTAGGGTGCATTCATGCCGGACTGAATCAGAAAATTCCGCTGATTTTTTTAGTCGTGGATCACACGGAATTTGCACCAGATATCGCATATTTGGCTTGATCAAATTGCAATGCTTCGTTGCAGATATTCAAAAACGGCAGAAGCCATTAAAGCAGCAGAGGTTAGAATCAAAAGTGACATTATTCGCCAGAAAATGTTTTCAGAAACTGAGAAAAACTGATGGGATTTACTGCGCGTGGCCTGGGGCGGTTTCTCCTACTAATATGGTAGGCAGGCAACTCACAAAACGTACGTGACAAACATTTTCATGTTCCGTTACCGTCAGGAACGCTCACTAACCCATTTCAAATGAAAATTGGATAAAGTCACTTTTGATTCTCATCTCCTCAATTACTCAACAACGACACATCGAACCGTACGCTCATTACTCGTATTTTTGCAATGATATGGTGTAATCAATGCCCCTCTACCATCGCCTAGAATGCATATCTTGCTATTTCGCACACGATAATGTGTGAAAGAGGAGGGTTCGAAAGTTCAGAAACCATTCACATCTCAAAATCAATAATTTAGCCATAAGGTCTACTCCTTCGGAGCCGGTCACATATTATTCTTTATATTTCAAATGTCAATTCTATTCAATAATATGTAACTGTATAGCTGTATGCTGACGCAGCCATTCATTATCCTATTTTTAATAATGTATACGGCTCATTCTACCGAAACCTTGTTACTTTTGTCCCAGATAGATATCTGGCAATGTATAAACAATAGGGTCCTCTAATACTGTATAAACTCAGAGGATAAATTATTGTATCTTTTTTATTAATTTGAAGTATCGTGCCCCTACCCCTTTTGGAAATCTCACTTAAATGCTCAAAAATCCCTTCGACATAATTGTCCTTCGCCATGGATTGGACTTCAGAAATTTTTTTGTAAATATTACCTCTGCGTGTTTGGATAAACTGATGCGTGTGTACAGTTTTTGTAAGTACAGTGAAGAAGTTGGTAATGCAGTACGTGTTTTAGACTCGATCAGAATCAATGCAGCCATATTTGAAAACGTGTCTCTCACTTTTTTGTCCTTCACCGTGGTCAAATTTGAACCAGTCAGAAAACAGACACAGAACAAATATTTCTGAAAAAGGATGCTGTGGGTGGAAGGAAAACTGAGTAATTATTAAGGTAAGAAAGCGAGAAAACATTTTGTCTAGTCCAGTTTAGTGCAGTGAAAATGCAGTCAGCCACAGAAAAATATTTCAAACTAATCAGAAGTTGAATAAACCACAAAACGAGAAAAAACAACGAAAATCCGGATTTTTCCCAAACTTTCCGAACATTATTCAAAAATTCAGATATTTTTTACCAAAGGTCGATCAATCCGGAGATTGACTAGAAAATCCGGAGCACCTGGCAGTACTGATACGAGTTCATTGATGTGCGTGTGTGAGAGTACGTGCGTATTCACAGTACACGGGCACGCGTGCGCGTAGGAACTTCTTTCTATAGCCAACAGTTCCTTCAACGTGGGCTGCCATTCCTTCAGCGTAGTGGTCTTATCATTTTGAGCCCCCTCTGTCTCCTCCCCTAGGAAGTATGCCATTGGTTCAACCTCATAAATACGTTCTATTATTATGCATATAAATGATTTCGATGAAGAAACAAGTAATAATGTTTTGTCTTTTTTTTTTAAACAAAAAAGCATGAATTATCAAGGTTTCGGTAGAATAACCCATATATATATATATAAGAGATACCTCATTTTAATTTCCTTTGAGGATTTTTATTGGATTACATCCTCATTCCCTTCTTTTACATAATATATATTCAATCTTGTTTTCCAGTTAATATAGCCTTTGACTTTTACACTTTTATTCCATTTTGTCACCTGTGATATAAGTGAGTGTGTCTTCATGGGGGAGTAGTACTGAATTGAGGACATCCTGGGAACCACAGGGCAACAAGAGGACAATTCAGAAGGGCAACTGAGAAGGCAACCACGGAGCAACAAGAGGGCAACTGAGAAGGCAACCATGGGGCAACAAGAGGGCAATCCAGAAGGGCAACCGATAGGGCAACCATGGGGCAATCTGAAAAGGCAACTCAGATGGGAACTTGAGGGCAACATGTTGCCCTTTTACGCAATGGTAAAATGGTGCGTTCTGATTGGGCGGTGCTGGAGTGCTGGAGGGCAATTACAGAGCAACCAGTTGCCTTTTGCAGGGCAATAAGTCCGGGGCAATTTCAGGGCAACCAAATTCTTTATCGGGCAGCAGCCGCAACTGCGACACTGAAGCAAGGAGCAAAGGATAGAAAACCGGTTTGTGAAAACAACTGCAGTGAACAACAGCCGTGTAAGCCGGAAGAAAGTAATGGAAAACCGATTTGTGTAGCCAACTGGAATGTTGGAAGTTGGAAGGCAGGAATGAAAAACCAGTTTGTGAAATAAACTGGGACAAACAACAATTGCAAATAAAGTGGGAAGGGGAAAATGGAAAACCAGATTAGGAAAAAGTCTGGAACAAACAGCAACCGGGAAGCAGGAAAAAAGCATGGAAAGCTGGTTTCGGAAAAATTGGAAAGAACAGTATTCGCGGAAGGAAGAAGAGAAAAATGGAAACCCTAATCATGTTAAAAAAAAAAAAAAAAAATGAAACGTCTAGCAACCTAGAAACAAAGAGAAAAGAATGGAAAACCAGTTTTAGGAAAACAATTTGAGGAAACAGCCAGCTGGAGTGGACAGCAGCCGCATAATGCCGGAAGGGAGGAATGGAAAACCAGTTTGTGGAAAAGTTATAAAGTACCGGTTCAGTTTCTTGCAACCAGTGAGTGAGTGGAACTTGATAAACCTGCGGATAATGAGACCTACATTATTTTCAAATTAATGGGAAGAAAGTCGCCAGAAATTATTAAGAGCATATTGCAGTCTTAGACCAGTTGGTGCACTGATATCAAAACTGATTCGAATGCTCAGTACGTACAAGTTCATCTGATTTCCCTCTGAAGCCGACTTTGAGACTGGATAGATCTCTATATTTGCGCTCTAGTGACCGTATAGTCAGGTTATGAGAGAAAAAGAGCACTGTCAGAGAAGAGCGTCACCAATTCTGAGCCCGCCCAAAAACTGTATCAACAATACTGAATAGTAAAATGAATTCTCAAGTGACCTTCTCATCAATTTTATTCCACGATTCAGTCAAGTTACTTTTACACTACAAATTGTGGCGCAAATATTCCATCTTTTGTCAACCCCAAGTCGCTCGACGAAACAAGATCTGAATTTGTTAAGGTGTTGTTTCTTTGTACATGAAAAAGTATTTTCTGCTCCCAAAGCGATGCGAAATTTCACCAACTCCAGGACTTCAAACGGAAACATAGCGAACAATGATGGAAAAAATTTTCCTGGTACGCCGATTTTTTAATATGTAGAAAAAAAAACTAGCCGATATTAATTTGGACCCCAAAATGAACATTTTACTCTCCGAACAAGCCAAAACCAACTTACATCGGAAAAACCGAACAAAATGAGACGCAACAGGAATTTTTCTGATCGCTGATTAAAAATACCTCCTTTGATATTTGATTCGGTCCTGTTTCAACTTCGAAATGAAAATTAAATTCACATTCCACGAGAGGGAAGAGAGAGGGCGAGAGGGGGAGGGGAGAGAAAGATCGAGCAAAATCGACTTAATTTTAAAATTCTAACGAATTATTATTTGTGGTATATTTTTAAGCGATAAAGAGCCGACCGATACATCGCTACCCCCGCCACGTGGGTCGTAGGACAGCTAGCTCACCGGCTCGGCGAGACGTAGAGATGCGAAGGCATTAATGTTTGAGAATTGACGTACGAATTATAGGGAACTTAGCTTTTTCGGTTTGCTTTCGGTTTTTCTCGAGTTTTATTTTCGATATGATAGTTTTCTTCGGGCTATGTTGAATAAAATGTCTGATAAAATAATGTCCTGCTAATTCGTTTGTATAGGGAGGGTGGAGAGAACCGGAGCTGATACACTATGCGGAGATGGATACGTAAGTGAGTGTTCCTTTCTCGCTTTTGAGTTTCTTCTCACGTCGAAATGATCTACACACCAAGCATGAATACCGATCTTGTATGCTGGCTCCTTAAAGCTGAACTTTTGGTCTCTAGCAATTTCAGATGATCTCATGAGCAAGGGAAGGCCGCTAAACAAACCAGATCTCCACCGACTTGAGCTAGGCCGGGTGTAGTCTGTAAGTGATGCTGGCTACAAATGGACATCACGAGTAAAAGAGGATTATTTAAAATCCTGGTGGTCAGTCGAGCTGGTGTACGGAGGCCGGAGTTGAGGCCAAGCACATCATTCATTTCGTGGTGTGCTTCACTTCAATTTCTAGTTTCTGGTATAAAGGCGAAATTTACCACATATTGAAGCAGGAATTTCTGGCGTCGTTTCTTCAAAATATTGCCTTAAACTACAGATTCTGCTGCAATTTTAGTCCCCAGAATCAAAATACCATGCTTCCTTCAAAATATTGCCTTGAATTACAGATTCTCCCCCAATTTCAATAACCCAAGGCAAAATTCCATGCTGGAAAAGTAAAAAAATGGACTCAACGTGGAAATCAGATCTCTTTGTTTGTTGATTTCAGACCACACCCTAAGCTTTATTTTGCCCTCAAACTCTAAAGTTCACATTTCTCAACGCCAATATCGACTGAGACAATCAAATAGGCTATCAGAATTTTTTGCGAAGGGAGCAGAGGTTGTCGTAAAAAACATGGAATATACAATCAGGTCTTTGATTGTGTTCAAATTTGGGCTATAAAACACGTATTTTACCTGAGCAGACGATACCATCAGCTAGCTTTGCTTGGAAATTCGAACACGAAATCAACCTCCCAAAAAAGTCATTTTGATGTTCGATTTTCCGAATCAAATCAGCGTTCTTTCAGTCCAAGGATAACATTCGAATTTCTAGACCCAAATTTTTGTCAGGAAACGTTACCCTTATTCTTTCACGAGAACATTATGTTTCAAATCCACGAAGAAACAAGATCGTCCCAACTCATAATTCTTTTCTGTAGCAGTCGAACTGAAAATACGAAGAAATTTTCGGGTGGCACACTTTGCAGAAATATCTGAATGACTTGACTGAATCAAGGTAGCCAATTTTTTTTTGAAGAATGATTTTCCCTGAATTTACCCGGTTTCCCAGACCAATGTTCTAAATTTTCCCGACATTTTCTCAGCTAGTATAGTACGCAGCTTTCAGAATACTTTGTAGAAGAAATAAGTCATTACGCTGACATTTTTATTCTTGAAAAATAGAGCACATTCTTTCATTCTCATTATTCTCAAAAAATTCTGTGATTTCGATCAAAATTTTAGCAATCCTCCGACTTTTCCAGACCGATAAAATTCCCACAAGGAGGCTACACTGTGAATGATAAAACTGGTACAACATCGTTAAGACTAGTGAAGACTCGTATTATTACTTGTAAAGACTCGTATAATTATTTATTTCTTTCAGATTCATTCTTCGCGCTACCCAATCCTCTTTATCCCAGTTCTTCCATAAACCGCTTATAGGGCTGCTAAAGCATTATCAGTTTTGGTATTTATTCAAAATGCACTTTGAAAAGCGAGTTATAGAGGAGAAACAGACTACCTTAGGCTGAGATTTCAAGTTCACCAGAATGGTGTACGACTGTCACATGGCCTCAATGATTACTCATCCCTCCTACTTTCGACTCATCCGGAAAAATCGCCATCACTAACCCGCACATTTGTCACCAACCGAAAAACTCGTGCAGTTCTCTATTCCGTCTTCCCAATTTCTCGAACTGGATATTCTTCAAAAGCACTTTTCCTCGCACATACGCTAGCCACAAGAGGCGCGTGTGTAGTCACAGGAGAAACCAAAAACGAGTTCATTTTTCGGGCTCTCACCAAGCGTATTCAATTCCGCATTCACGAACTGGGAAAGGGCTCTAAAAACGTGACCCCCCTCCGGCCACAGCAGCGGTAAAGTCGTCGAAAAAAGTGAAACAGACGTCTGCCATATCATTGCACCGACAAGCCTTCTAATATTTGGAACTCAGTAGCTTCTCCGCTTCGTTTTTCGGACAGGAAACAAAACATTTTTTTTTTGCAGCCCTTCTGACAGGATGATAAAGAGAGAGCAAGAGAGAGAGAGAGAGCAGGACAGGCAGAGTGTAAGTCAGCGAGTGAGTGCGATGGAGGGGAGGGGCAGGAGAAAATGACAATGACAACGCTTTTCCAGAATACCAACCCAGATAGAGAAACATATTATATTGCCAGACGACAGTTTTTGAATTTTCGATGTTTATAGCGTGTATGCACGTAGATAAGCGAGCACTCGGTTTTGTATGGTGCGATGAAAGTATGAAACGTTTCCTCGTCTCCGCTGCAATATACACCGCCGAGCAGAGTAGAAAAGCATTTTCGACGTGTAATTAAATTTTCGCACAAAGTTTTTAAACTTTCCATTTACGCGTACCCGACGCTCGACGGTCTGTAAAAACGCGAACCATTTTTCCATGTATCAAGTTTATTGTGTGGAATATCGTTTTCAGCGTCGGCGAATCATTTTGCTGCAGTATCAACGAATATGTGTACTTACAATTCTCTAAAAGTGCTAGTAACGGAGCTCAAATGGGTCAGGCTAGATCTGAAAAAAGCAATTTGACCTGGCTTGAAATGTCGGAATACCGAAATGAGAATACTTTATACTGCTGATAAGGACTGATCATGTTTCAGATCTGGCCCAAATTTTGTCCCTGAAATCGGAATTTCTGACTCAAAACAGGCGAAATCGAAGTTTCGAAGCAAGGTTTTTCTACGTCGCTGTTTCGAATGCTCTTTCAAGTTTTCAATCTGGCTCCAACTTCAGCACTCCAAAATCAAAAGTCTACCTTTATTAATGGGTAAAATTGACTTTTTTTGGGTATTCGAACCAAATAAAAGAACATATTTACCGTTCGTAGAGAAATTTAAACTTCGAAGCCCTTATCATAAAATTTTTAAACTCAGCAATAAAAAAAGTTTTCAGATTGTGTGGGATATCTATTCACAACAGCAATCCAAATAAACGCTAGTACGATTCAAATTTTCGACTTGTGTTCTCCAAGTCAATTTCGCGCCTTCTGAACATAACAGTAAATTTTGATTTTGGAATCCCAACCACATCTGGATCAAAAATCAACCAGCGACCCACAAAGCCTATAATTTCGACTGTTGGGTCAATTATCCACAGGGTGTCTACCAGAATGTGAAATAGAAATTCCGGGTGTCTTCAGTGAGATTTTTCAAGGAAAATGTCAACGGACACCCCCTCCCCTAAAAAATAGCAAATTAAAAATCACATCAAATTTGATTATGGCATACAGCACTCGGGGTCTGGTCGGCCGAGTGGATAGCGCATTGGTCTTGGAGTCCGAAGGTCCCGAGTTCGAGCCCTCGTAGCGACTCGCCAGATTTCGAACTAAGCCGGATCTTCGGCCAGAACAGAAAAGGTCTAAGACAGCCTCAACAGCCCCCCTGACATCTCTGAAGTAATGCTCGAAAGGGCGGATCCCAGGGTGCTCGGGCTGAGAGCAAATTAGAAAACGAGACAGCACCAATAATGTGAACAAGGAACCATGCCCGTAATTCGAAGCACAACAGTCCACGTTAGTTTGTTTTTCCAGTAATTTTTGAATACTCAGGGAGTTCTCTTTTTAAAATCGGGAGATTTCAGGGATTTTGGGAGGAATTTTATTTCACGGTTTTTCAGATTTCCGGGAATGGTAGACATCCTGACCCACGACAAGTCAGTTGACACGAATAATTGAAGTCAGAATCATGTTTCAAAATCAGAATTTCAATAACTTGAAGGGTAACATTTCAATTTACAAAGACTAAAATGTGGAGCCAGGTCGAACATCTGAAGAGTATTTAAAAATCAGCGCCCAAAAATACCTTTATTTCAATATGTACTTGGCTCGATTACCAAAGGTGAGTTAATGTCATCTATTTCAAATGTAGAATATCGATTTTAGGTGGCTGAAATTATAGCCGGATCGAAAATCCTTAATTTCAAACCTTCAGTTTTCTAACATGAGTATAGATTTGGGTAATTCCAAATCCGAAATTTCAATTTTCAGGACCAAATCTTGGCTAAACCTACACGCTGATGAATAAATTATTTGGAATCGGTAAACTTGAACACCATCATTCCGATACTTCGTTTAATTTTTCAACCCAAGTCAGATAAATTTTACCTATTTTAGGTCGAAAATTTGGATTTCGTAACAAGAACGTACCACCAAAGAGTTTTTCCTGTTTGGCAAAAATTGTTCAAGTCTCAACTCACTCAACTCAAAATTTCCAAGTACCAAAGCAAAAAAAAAAAAAAAAAAAAACTCGTTTTAAAAAATACTTTTGACTTGTTCGATTTCCCGACTCCGCCTGACTGAAACAGGTAAATTTTCTCAATTGCTGAGTGAAACATTCCTACAAGAGGAGAATATTGCACCCCCCCCCCACCTCCTATCGGTACGTCCCTATTTTGGAACCTAAATCGGAGCCAAAATCAAAACCAAAGGCGACATTCATAATCTCGACCTCCCCCCATGACGATAATTTATTAGATCTTTCAAGTCGTTTTGCGCTGGGCCCAAAATGGGAGTGGATCGAAAATGTGATAAGATTCGTGACCAGCGACTACAAAATCCCTGTTTAAATACTATATGTTGGATACCTTTCTATTCGGAGTTCCCAAACGGTGGGAACGTGCGAGCCCCGCTGGGAGATAGAGAAAATTTCTTTATTTAAAAAGACTAGACATTGAGGCTCGAAGAATTCCGTTTCTGTCATATCAATCTTTCTTCGCAAGGAGAAAAAAAAAGAGTGGCATTTCATTTAAAAAAACTTGCATACTGAATCCGAGTAAAGTTTCGTCCACTAGATGGATAAATACTAACACTGGAAAATGGAAATACATGACCTTCCCACGACCCTGTTTATAATTATTTATTTTGACTTTCGTGATGATAGAGAAAGGATGACAGGAATATCTCAAACAGCACTGCTCTGAAATTGCAATATGTTGTTCAATACATTTCATTCGTAACAATTCGTTCTCTTCACCTTTCAAAGAGTTTAATCTCCATTCTATTAAAACTCTTTAAGAATTTCATGAACTTGTTCACGACTTTCAAGGACCATTCACTATTTCTCTTGAACATACTAAGGCTCTTTTGAATTTATTTAAAATTTTCCACAATTTTTCTAAACTTACTGAAAATAGTAAGATTCTCCGAAACTTCTTATCTGAAACTCTCGACAACGTTTTCAGGCCCTAATAACTTTACAAGCCTCTTCAAAACACGATTCTCGCGAACTTTTTAAAACTCACTTACACCTCTTCCAGGCCAGTTTGAAAACCGAAGACACTTTTACTGCTCTCCGGGACTCTTCTGAAGTGACACCGTCCCACTTTTAGGTTTCACACGGTGTCCGATAAATTCTCCGCTTCGTGCGAGTTTTTCGCCACAATTCTTTGCCCAAAAAATTCTTCTCATCGAAAATTCTGCGACTAATGAAAACAAATAGCTGTGTAACCAAATGGTAACGTGCCATCCTTGCGTCTCAGATTCGAGTCCTACCAATGCCGGAAGGCAAGTGATATTTGAATACCCCCCCCCCCCCTTATCCTAGCGAACACAGCGACTACAGTATCGATCGAGATGGAAACATAGCGTGTCCAGTATACCCCGACAGTTTACTCGAACAAGGCATCGCAATGCGTGTTACTACCAGATCAGAAAGATTGGTACTGTGCGCGTGCACGTCGCGGCTAGCTTACTCAACGTCGTGAAACACGTGGCTAATGACTGCGGCTGCAAACTCTTCGGCACAGAAAAGGACAACTCTAGGAAAGCAACGGTAAACTACACAGACTAAGGTGCCCAGGAGAGTCGAGCGTCAGGAATCGCGACTGCTAACGTCCGGCATCGGACACGGAGCCTGAAGGAGAAGTGAAAATAACATTCTTTATCGAGTCAATATCGATTTGAAAAACGCTTCAGAGTGAACAGTTTTCCTTTCTCACATGAGTAGACATAAGCCTAGTTCGCACGACCCTGATAAGCTAGTAGCGAGGGGTCATCCTGAGAAACTGACTAATATGCTGTTAGCGTCTCGTGTTCGACCGAATCTAATAAAGTTTCGAATCTGACGAACAGCCGACGGAGTTCCAGACATTGATAAAAGTTATTCCCACCAGCGGAAGGCGCAAGTTTCCGTATTCACATGATGCGTTTGTACCTTTGTACGGTTTCACTAGCTTAAAAGTTGGAGCTCGCGGTACCTCTTTGCTAGTGTACTAGGCGAGTACAACTTTTACTAGCTTCTCTATTCACACGAGGCGAGTTGACCAGTTTTGCTACTTGCTGTCGGCTTACCAGCGTCGTATAAACTATATTTCAGTACCGTCAATGAGGTCATCAAAATGTACGCTGGATGCGCACATTTCACAGGCAAAAATATTTTAAGTTCAAGAAATGGTTGAGTCGATTTTCATGCAGTGACAAACCGTGTTTAATCAACATTCAACATAATTGCGGTTAGTCTAAACAATGAACTCAACCACTTCTTGCACTTAGATCTTCAGTCGTGATGCCCACTTTGTCTAGAGCAGCATGGACACTTTGCGTAGTTACTGGCGTGATTACAAGAGATGCTAGCAATGCAGACTTTGAAGGGGGTCCTTATGACCGAAAATGCGCATAAAATTTCCGGAGGAAGGATCGTCAAGAAAGTGTCTACCGAGAGGTTCATCGTGATTAAAAACGTGAGGCCGTTTTCTCCACACATACTCGTATTAGGCCGGGTCCACATGTACAGTCTTGTTAGTTTTACATGTGTCGTGATGCGAAATTCACCTTCTGCAACTTCGAAGGCTTTTCCTCATCACGCCATTTCGGCCGGTGTCACCCTGCCGCGTCAGTCTATTCTCGCAATTTCGATCCATCAAAGGATTATTCGAAATCAAGCAATGTCGCAACCGTACAGAAAAACCGTCCGTAGCTCAGACTTTGAGGAGTACCAGACATACTAACCGACCTCATTTCTCGATCCGATGATTCATACACACGCGCCTTATTCCTCAGCGACGACTTCAAAATTCTTAAAATCCGCGACCGTACGAGTTACAAGCATACAACAAAGCATAAGCACCGCCCGTACCTCCCGCCAGCGGTCTCAGCATCAATTAGATCGAAAACATTCGACGACCTATCGACAAGCTCTTAAGTACGTCATCGAGTCCGTGCGGTAGCCTCACTCACACTCCGATCACCCGAAACTATCCACAGTCTGGATTTCTAAACCGCCGCACGCGCCTCTGACGTTTCAAAATCACCTAAGCTGGGAGAATCCCCATTCCGCAAATGGGCCGAACCTCAAACAGAACTGCGGCCTTATAAACTCAATACAAGGGCCGAATCGTCGGTCTTGCTTCAATCTTGCTCTCTCTAGAAAGTTAAGTGGAGACTTCGTTCACGTTTCTCCCATCCAGGTCTGGAACTTTAAAAATGTATAACCGATCTTATGTCGTGTCGTATGCTCCGAAAAACTTAGAGGCTAACCGTTGCAACTGTTCAATAACGTAAAGTCAAAGTATTGTCTAAAGTGTCAATAAATCAGTTCAATTTAATCTGACTCGGCCAAGTCATTTGTCAAGCCAGGAATCTCAAATTAGGGATTTGTTACCAATCAGCCCCTTGAGCCACGCTAGACTCATCTGGTTATCGTCAATCTACTACATCAACCAGCTGAAGTCCGAGAGCATCTCAAACCTCAAGACAACATGATTAGTGCAAATATCCTGGTCTTACCTTCAGAGACAAATTTTGGGAACATCAAAGTACTATTGCCCCCCAAAAAAAAAACAGACATCACTTGGATATCAAATTTGTCTAATAAGACGTTATACCTGGACAGCACAACGAATGTCTTGGATGAATTGAACAAGTGTGATAGCGTGAGACTTCATTTTCAATAAATCGTTCAGCTTTGATCCAAGTAAAACTGGCGACAAAAGACAGTACGTGTGGATCGTATGTGACCCAGCTACTGACAGAACATGGAGATATAGGGATATACCTGCACGAAAAAGTAAAGAAGAGGGAAAGTGCAGTATGCCTGAGGTGCAATACCGGCGAGGCCGAGGACACCCTTCATATCATTTGGAGGTGTCCAAAGCACGAAACCGCCCGGATGCAATTGAAGGCATCCCTGATGCTAGACGAATGGCCCTGCGACCTACCCAAGCTACTGGGACAAGGGGGCAGGCCATTCGCAGTCTTCGCCAGCAAGGCATTATCCGAGAAGACGGGCCAGCTGAGCGAAAGCGAAGCTGTCTGATCAAGTATCCGAAAGCAGGCAAGCGAGTAGTGCGATCAGGCCTATCAAGCGGCACATAGTGCCTATAGGTGCTCGAGCAAGGAATGCCATATACCTGAACTTCCCAAGCGTTGTCTCACAAGAGAAACGCTAGCGTAGAAATCTCGCGCGAAAGTGGCGTTTCGCCGGACGTAGCTGCTCACACAGCGCGAATGGCGTACGCTAAAATAACCGGAATAAGAACCGGCAAGTAAATTCCCAAGCGTTGTCTCTGTAACACACGAGAAATGCTAGCGTCGCAATCTTGCGCGCAGGTGGCGTTTCGCCGGACGTAGCTGCTCACACAGCGCGAATGGCGTACGCTAAAAGATCCGGAAAAACAACCGACAAAGCGGCTATAAGGCTGCAAGAAGTGTATTTGATACACAAAAGACTGGCGTTCTCGCCGGGCGCTACCGCATACCTGTAAAGCGGTGCGAACGGCGTACGCTTAAATACTTGGGAGAACCAATCGACGGCCGTGACCAGAGACAGCGCAGAACCCGAAAACCCCGAACACGACATTAGAAAACCCCGAATACGACATCAGAAAACCCCGAATACGACACCAGAAAACCCCGAATACGACATCAACCCGATTATGACAGTAATTATAAGTTAAAGTTAAAATTAAGTTGTATAGAAGAAATTAAGTTCACTAGAAGTAACGCAGAAGAAAGCAAAGTTAAGTTAAATTTAGAGAATAAGAAATAAACATAAGATTGTAATAGTAGGGAATATGTATAATCTGGCAATGATCCATAACAAGCGATTGAGAGAAAACAAGGTGCGCTGTTATGGTGAGCCGAAAAAAAAAAAAAAAAAAAAAAAAGTACGTGTGGATCTAACTCCGCCATGCATCAATGTCTGCAGAATAATATTTCGAGGTCCGGCGTGCTTCTCTTTCCCAGGCAGTGACGTACCTCCAATAAGCTTCTCCGAGTTCAGCTCGGCCAGGATTTCCTCTTTCCCGAAATGTCTCGACAGTCCGAACACTTTCGCGGCTCGTCGATATTAGAGTCTCAAAACCGCGGCGCCAGCCCTCCGCCGGCATTGTCCCTTTTGCTGCTTCGAAACAACTTCATATGTCACAGGATGGTATTTTCAAACACTGAGGACGTTCCAACCACGTTAAAAGATACGCACTGTAGAACGCTGCGCAAAATGTCACTGGCAAAGCATCTGTCGAGGTTGTGAATCGTCATAGAATCTTCAAATGTGGAGAATTCTTACCGAGGGAATAATATTTTGGATGGAGAATTTTTTGGACCGAGAACTTACAAACAAAGAATACATTCCCAGCGAAGAATTTGCCAGCGAAAAATTCAACTGCGATGAATTTACCTACAACCGTTTTACGTCTGCGCTTCGAGCGCTACGACGCTGCTGTCGTGGGCCTCTGCGGGCGACGAGTGCGTCTCGACGCGTGAAAAACCGCGTATTTTGCTAATGAAATCCAAGAAAATACGGATCATCCATTTTAATCATTTTGAGAGAGGAAAAGCCGGCAGCCGCAACCAACATGCAACGGGGCTGATTCCGTATTTTTCCCAATAGAGTCGTTCGCTATAGTTGGCGCGGCCCCGGTGTCGGCGCCCGCACTCGCCGCCCGTCCACGAACTTGTGTATACCCGTTCGGGGCACGGCGCGCGCGAAATTTCTTAATTTTCTTTATCGACTGAAATTTTCGAGCACCGAGTGCGGCACCGGCTTTAGGAGGCCTTTTTTCTCTCCCCTCCCCCTCACCCTCTCCACCTAAATCCAACACTCTCGAGAGGTTATTCGCGCGGCTATGTAGCACACGGTGCACATACGTAGGCACCGTTTTCCCGCAACTAATTACATACGTTCGGCGAGCCGGAGTGCGATACGGTACGGTACGATACGATACGGCACGGTACGACGCGATACGTCTTCATAACGCCTAATTTCTATCGTGTCTGGGCTGCGGTTCAGACAACGGGGAATACGCGCGCGGCTCCCTCGAAATATTTTTCAACTCCGGTGCAAGAAGCCCGAGAATCGATCAACTCGGCCGCGCTCGAATGCAGTGTGCACAACAAGAGATGCGGAAAACGGTGGGTGTAGAGTAAATCCGCGGGCCACTCTCAGCGGGATCGAAATGTTCGATCGAATACTTGCGAACTCACCCCGCGGGTCTCCGGCGGAAGAGTTCGCGATTTTCAGCCGGCAAATGTGTATACATACGTAAGGTCGAAAATAAAAACCTGGAAAGACGCGAAAAAGATTTCCCGGGCAGGACGAACGTGTGGAGCGGAAAACGCTGGCGACGCCGTTCAGTCTCGTCGACGTAATATTTTCGACGGATGTGTTTGCATTCGCGGATGCGTAAGACGGCGCGTAGCGCGAGGGACGCGGTACTCGAGCGGGGGGGGGGGACGCTTAATCACGCGTGCACAATAATAGGTCGAAAACGTTTTTCGCTTACTCGGGATATGCTAGTCTGGGTCGCCTCGATAACTCCTGAATAATTATACGGCTAAGCGTTTCACCTCATTTTGAAAAACAGGGGAAAAAAAAAGGATGCCGATGGGTTGTCGTTGCGTGTCGAGAATCGAAAATACGCTGTCGCTGCGTTTACGTTCTGCACAGCAAAGGTTGGCAACCATAGCGGCGCAGGCTAGGCTAAGTCATAGTCTTACCCAGCTGCGGTGTCGAAACGAGACGGTCGCCATGGCCATTAGATTATCAACAGGCCCGTGTGGTCGCCATTTTGCTGTAGCCGCTCCTTGTTCGGATAAAGGGTTTCGACCGACTGTAGAGTAAACGTAGCGCACACAGGATCATTTTTGGAAACGAGTGGAGGCACCCGTAGGACTCATAAATCGGATATAAGTAATGTGCTCCAAGAAGAGGAAGAAAAACGGGGGGAAAAGGAGCCCCGGGGATCTGAACCAACTACTTTCGACACACGGGACTATATCGCTGTAACCATTAGATCACAACGCCATCTGCAGGGCACGGTTAATGTCGGCGATACACACAGCACCAACACATTTGGTAAATTGAACATTATGCAATCCTATTACTGAGAATGGACATTGCATGACCTAAATATTAGAAAGGAACATATTTGCGTACGAGATTTTTCATTCATTATAGATGATTGGAATGGGGTAGTTTCCCCTTGGTCGCTGTGTAGCCGAGTGGTTAATGGGTCCGCTTTAGAATCCTTACGTCTCGAGTTCGATTCCCACCAATGCCGGAAAGCTAGTGATATTCGAGTACCCCCACCATCATCCCAGCGAACATAGCGACTAAAGTATCAATCAACGTGGGAAGATCACGCGTCCTGTAACCCCACCAGTTCGATCGAACAAGGCATCACAATCACAGGGCGTGTTACCGCCGGATCTAAAAGATTGGGACGGTCGGGTGCACGTGGTGGCTAGCTTACTCAACGTTGTGAAACACGTGGCTAGTACGCGAACTGCGGCTGCATACTCTTCCGCACAGAGAAGGAAACCTAACGCAACAAAACTGCTGATAGAGGGGGAGCAAAAGAAGCGATAAGCAAACCTCAACTCAGGAACAAAAGTTTCAGACCAAACACTGAGGACTGTGGCGGCTGGACGAGGCGCGAAGCGTCGAGCAAGGCCGGCACGAGCGAAGCGAGTGGCTATGGCAAACAACCCCTACTAATTTGGCCACGAGAGTCGCACGTCAGAAACCGCGACCGCCAACAACCGGCATTGGATATGGCGCCAGAAGAAGAAGAAGAAGAAGAAACGGATGACTCATCTAGAACAGGTTACTGCAAGAAAACTTGTGTACAGCCAACGGGCAGACCCAATGTAAAACAGGTTGGTAATGGAAAAGTTCTGGTTTATATTATCTGGCCGATATCGACTAATCACATTGACAAGAGGTCTTTGTAGCCTCTAGGGCTTCTGCAGATCGTCGCAGCGAATCAACGTGGATCAGGAGGGTCCAGGCATGGGCCCAGGGGCTGATAGTTATCAAGCCCCAAATCAACGATTTTCGGCTCGACAAATCAGTTAGCCGAGCCGAATTTATATTGTGGCGAAGAACGCTCCCGAACATTCGAGATAAGTGAAGAAAGATTGACACCTTTCGAGCAGCAGAATAGAAGTTCAATACAGAGAGCGATAAGGAGTTTCGCTATAGAAGCCGCTGGCCGACGCTGTACAGTCTAGTTTGGATATGCGATAAATTGTGCGTTCTCGAGCGATCTAACTAATGTTTTTGTGCGTTGTATTAGTATGTTGAATTAAAAGTACTTTTTACGTGTTTTTGTGAGTTTTCCGGTGCGAATTACATTACATTGGTGTCAGAAATGAGATTTGACAGTATGTGTTGTGAAGATCTCGTTTGGACATTCATTTGGACATTTGTGTTCTGTGGATTCGGTGTTTCGAGTTGAAGATGTGAGCGTCATTGGAACTCTCCATTTGCAATGGCTCCAAAAAAGTTGTTCGACCTGTTGCAGGAAGAGCTTCAGGAGGAACTGAAAAACCGTGATCTATTGCCATCAGGTTTGAAAGCAGAACTGGTCCGGCGGCTAGAAAACTTCCTGAAAGGTGAAGGTAAGGACCTAGAGACTTTTGATTCTGATGTAGAACCTAAACTGGAAGATGAAGGGTCGACAACGGCTGCTGCTCTCCAATATATTATGAACATACTGAGTGACCAATCAAAGAAAATGGAAGAACAATCAAAGAGGATGGAAGAACAATAAAAGAAGATGGACCAGGCTCAACAGTTCACAAAAATGGAAGAGCAGTCGAGGAAAATGGAGAAAGACATAGACAAGAAAATTGAGCATTCGGCCAAGAAACTGGAAGATCAGGATGAAAGAGTCGCCAAACTAGAAAGAGAGCTGGAGGAACTCTGGACTGGCCGCACCACAACATCAGTGGTAGTACCTCCAGGTAACCAGCAGCCTACCCAGATGGATTCAGCAGCCAGTGCATCATCAGTGAAGGCTCCAGACAGCCAGCCACGCCAACAGGTTCCAACTTCAAGTGGTAGTGGCTCTGCAAAAGTGAAACTGCCAACTGGGAGACCTACCTTGTCCAGTTGGAGGCAGCGGCTGCCAGTAATGGCGGGGACGAAGCGATGAAGGCTACAGCATTAGTTGTCAACCTGTGAGGAGCCCCAATGGACGTGCTGAGGACAGTTCCCACCAAGAACCAGAGGAATTTCTAGAAGCTGGTAGAAGCCTTGGAAAGCCGATATGGGCAAGCCCATATGAAGCTTGTGTTTCAGCGGGAACTAAAGTAGTGGTTACAGAGGCCGGGGGAGTCGCTTCTAACTTTTTATGCAGAGGTAGTTCGCTTCACCAGTGCTGCTTATCCGACATCCTCTGAAGATTTCAAAGAGGAAATTGCAGTCTCAGTCTTCATGGATGGAATCAAGAATGAACAAATCCAGATAATGATGAGAGTTGGCAACCACTAAAACTCTCAGACTGCTTTGGCGCAAGCCGTGGAGCTAGAGGTTGCACAGGAAAGCTCTAGAATGAGGGCCCCTGTTTGTCAATCCCAGGCCTATAAAATGGAGGAGGAACAGACAGGCCGGAAGAAAGCTGTGGAAACAGTAGTGAAGCACGTGATGGAGACAAAGAAGCGACCAAACACTGAACACCAATGCTAGTTTGAAAGGCCGCGATGCTTCCAGTGCAATGAACAGGGGCATATCCATCCTAGCAGCCCCCAGAACCAGAAGGAGGCTGGAAAAGGCTGGGGTGTTGCTCACCAAGCGTCCCCAATTGTTTTCCAGGAAGACCAGACAATCATTGCTGTCAAGAGAATGTTGAAGCATGATGCCTCAAGTAACTATATGAAAGGGAAACTTGGTCAGAGGACAGTACTCTTCTGTGTTGACACTGGAGCATCACATTTGATCCTTCAACATGGGTTGGTTCCAGCAAAGAAGTTGGACTAGGAGAAGCGGTAATTAGATATTGTTCATACTTGATCAGAAAAAAAAATAGAATTTACACTTTTCAGCATGTGTTACCAGCAAGACGCTTACTACATGTATGAATATATAGTGAGAAAAATATCACAAAGTTCTTCTAGCATGACCCATAGGGTGCGTGCGCATACGGATCATTCAAAACATAACGTAAACAGATATGGAGCCACATACAGCATAAAATAGAAGTGGCGAAAAGCACGCCTACAGGTCCTGTAGAGAAGAGAAGGAAACTTCAATTCACATCATATGCCAGTGCCCAGCAATAGCCGAGGCAAAGCACAAAGCATTGGAAATGGAGTATCTAGCACCCAATGAAGTCAAACGGATGTCTAGTCGAGCATATAGCGATGCACGCATGCCAAATTGGCATAGAACTCAGTAAAATTCTCACTTCAGCTGTGAAAGTGAGGCTACTGAACTGATCCTTAACAGCAACCTGAAGAAAAGTGCAATGGATGACAAGGTCTGAGCACTCGACGCATACAGCGACACCTCACACAAGAATGAAATAGAGCTATGCCCATGAATTGTGACTTAAGCTTCATTTATAGGTTGCTTGGAACTTAATCCACCATTTCGTTTCAAAAAAGCGGCCTTTTTTAATTTAACATGAGATTTCTTCTTTCTTTCTTACACTTCCTCGCCACCACCTGAATTTTATTTTAATTTTTAATTATAGTCTATAAAGCACAAAATGGTTTTCAGTTCGTATTTATCTTCAAAATACTATATTATCAAGCATTTTGAAATTTCAAATCATCGCCTGTACCTTTCTTACAGGAGCAATAATCTTTCCTACCATAACTTTGTACATGTAGTTGCTAGTTCTGCCATCAAATGTCAGTTACTTTCGTCTACCCCCCCCTCATATCTTAAAATTATCTACCAGCTGCTATAAGCGCTTGAACCCGTGTAACTGTACACCATTTTGCATCCAACAACGCCCATAGATACCGAATATATTACGCAGTAGGCTTACGCGTCGTCGGATATGGCATCCAGGGTTGCGGTAGGATTCAAAATGGCGTACGGTTTCACTTGGGTTAAAATGCTCTACTGCTGCTGGAGTGTGGTTTAATCCTTACATGCCCCGTGCAACCTCGATCATCGCTTGCGATGCGTACCGCGATGCGTTCGCTTGTTATCGGAAAAAGTAAGGATCAAAATGGGGGCTTAGCATGTTAGCATGCGCGTGGTTTCAGAGTTTTACAGCTACGGCGAGGGTACAATACATAGCCACAATATATTATTATTTAACGACGGGGTGAAAACAGGACGTTCTTAATAGCAGAAATACGCCGCACACAGCGGTCGCCATATTGCAGAAGCCGGCGCAGGTAGGAAATTTTGGTATTTCTGGACGGAGAACGTGGAGTAGTAGAATTAAAGCTCTAGATAGGAGAGTACGATTGTCCGCCATTTTAAATCCAACCGCGCCCGTCAATGCCGAATTGACTATGCGGTACGCTCCACATAGTCGGATTCGGCATCCACGGGCACGGTTGAAGTCAAAATGGCGGAACGATCGTTCTTACACGCAGGGTACAGAGCTCTAGTAGAATGGCCTGAACCTAAAGGTGAGATGGTTTTACGTCCCTTCCACTTAGCACATTGGTTTAATTATTAAAAATTGGCCCGGTCGTTCCGTGACAGCGCGTCTTCCTTACGCGCGTCTCGTTCTCGACCACGCGACGCGTGATCGATAGCGTCGGTGAGAATACTTGTCAAGGGTTATACTGATAATGACGAACGCTAATGAGGATTAATGAGCGAACCGACTTCGAAATTTCCGCCGCAGTTCTGTTCGCGAAAAGTTGCCGTTGCGTAATAACGAAGGCGCCAGAGTATATCGCGGTCAGAGAGAAACTGATCAGTAACGGAGAGAAGGACGCCGGGGGAAGAGCTGGAGGTGGTGGTGGCTTGACAACTCGTCCCATAAAAAGTGCGCCGAGGGTCGAGTGTTAGATCAAAATCGTGCGGCAAGAGGAGATTCTGAGGGGGGAGGGGAGGGGGAGGGAAGCAAATTAAACGAACTATTTTGAAAATTAAATTTTCAGCGCTGGTTTTTTCTAAACGCGCGTATATATGCGTGCTCGAACGGGAAAAAGCAGAAGCGCGATGGACGGGATGAGAAAAGGACGGGGCGAGGAGAGAATATGGCGCGAGCAGGAGCGAGGAGCCGAAAGGAATTAAAAGGGAAAAAGTGAACGATATTTAATAGCTTGATGTATCGGTTGCGATTTTTCGCCCGAAATAATGGCTCGTAACCGACCGAGCGAGCTTTTCCGTTTTATTTTTATTTTATTGATTGATAGGACATAACCGTGTCTATTTGATTTCGCCTCCGCCGCCTCGCCACGCCTTTTTTACTCGTCGTAACTTGGGGTCTTCAATCGTATTCGCGGCTTTTGAAAGTCATTATATGAAAAATCTACATCGTAGCTAAAAATACCGTTGTTTTTTTTTACCCTCAGATATTATTGGCGTTTCGCGCGATCTGTGCTTTTCATTTTTCCATCGAGTGTTTTAATGATAGCACACTTTATAACGGTCGAGTGGTATATCATTGAAAAATTAAACACTGCTTCGGCCTAAACTCGGATGAACAATTGAAAGTTAACCACAGTCAATTTGATAAACCCACTCATGGTACCTTGTCCAGCATGAACAGAAGGTACTGTGAAACGATCTAGAAAAGCCTCAAATTACGCAACAACTTGGTCCCTTTTTCCACATTGTATGTAAAGAAACTGAATCGAGGCGTTTCAGATCCTGTCTACAGTGAGGAAAAAGTCGCTAAATCGGTCTTAACAGTGTTTCAACACGTCTCAATACAGTCTTAATAGACACTGAAAACTTTTCGCCGAGGCTTGATGAATCATTGAGCATCTTGAAGGGTTTTGATGGGCCTTGGCGACTCTTACTGATGCACTCGTTGGGCTGCACTCAGGCTAAGTTAAAATTCAGTCAAGGCTCGCTGGCCTGAATATACCGGAATAGTCGCACTCAGGATATATCAAGACCTCGTTAAGATTTATGTAGAATACGCCAATACTTATCAGGCAGTAAACTCGTTCAGGTACCAAACTGCACCACACGCGCCTCGAAATAAACGTGGACGCATTCAAATTCGTTCAAATTTCAACAGACTCTTTTAAATCTTATTTAGATTGTATTGAGACTAGCCAAACTCATTCTAAGGCCACGTTAATGACCCTTCAGACTCTGATAAAACTCACTCAGCCTCTAGTAATATTCATTTGGACCTCCATAAGGCTCCAACATGAAGAGCTCACGAGATTTGAGCTTCTTAAACCCATTAAATATATTTCATTTGGAAATAAACTGGCGTATTAAATATCTCTTCCCCTCAGCCTGAAGCGTGACCACTTTTCCAGGAGCGGAACAACTCCCGGTCTGGGAGGATAAGATGACAACATTTAGTTCCAAATTTTAGTAAACAAACCAAACAAAAACAACTTTTCAGTTAGATTTTTGCACCGGAATTCAGGGAATAACATTTTTATTTATATATTTGGGAGTTCCACACGGCCATATGGACATCTATCGGAGACGGGAGGGGGGGGGGAGATATGAAATTGAGGAAAACAATTAATTATTTAAAAACAATAAAATATAAACTGTAAATAAGAGAGAGAGAGAGAAACAGACACGCACGGGGGGGGGAGAGCGCGCACGCGCGAGAGAGAGAGAAAAAGAGTGAGAAAGAGAGAGAAGTGACGTAAAGGAAGGAGGGGAACGAAGGGTTTGGGGGAGATGATGGATGAAAAGGGTGGGAACACAAAATATGGCAGAATAAAAGCAATGATAAGCAGTGGCGTGGAGAGAGAACATCAGGTGAGTTATAGAGAGACAGGTAACTGGGGCAGTATTTTTCTGCGGAATTCTGTATTTCTAAGACAAAAATTATCAATTTCTGGAGACTGCAGCGCTAATTTATTATACAGATGAAGAATTGAGTTCAGTCCACTAGAACGGTGAGTCAAATGGTTGAAATGAATTCAGCGACCGTCTAAGCCAATAAGATGATACAAACATGGGCGCGTTTTCTTTAACGCCACAAAAGCTCTTACCAGGCTTCCCATGACGTCACCGAGTGATTTACTGTTAGCAAAAATACCCATCTTGGTTCCAACGAACGTATCGACTCCCGTAAGGAAAACACACGGAGCAAAGGTCAATATGTTACTATCTGAGGATAAAAAATTTGTTAGAAACCAAAGGTACACATTTTTAACCCAGAACGTTCTGAGCATTTGCTAATAAACGTCTGGTTTCTAGCAAATTTCTTATTTGCAGGTAGTAACATACTGATCTTTGCTCCGTGTGTTTTTCTTATGGAGTCGATACGTTCGTTGGAACCAAGATGGGTATTTTTGCTAACAGTAACCATGCAGTAACTCGCTCCGTGACGTCACTGAAGAACACGCCCACTGAACTTATAGACATCCCAACATTCTAACTTAACTAGAGTCAGAGGGTGAATAGAAATGAGTTCAGCGACCCATAAAACCTATAAAGACTTCCACTGTATTTTATGAAAATGTTGAACTTCCATCCCTTTAGGGACCACAATTTACGACTCACAGCCATGCTACCAATGAAAACAGAATTCTATAACTTTTTGAAACCCCTCACTAATCTCGTGATTCAATGATTTGCGATCGCGAAAAGTTTTAAAAGAATAAAGGATACAAATTCCACTGCGTGGTATCTGAAGGTAGGGGGACGAAAAAGAAACGATTCCGCGGATAGGTAAATGGGAATGCAGAGGAACGGGCCGGGGATAATCTGCTGAACTATCCCCTTATGTACCACAATTTTCGACTCACAGCCAAGTTAACACTGAAATACAATTTTGTAACCTTGAAACCCCTCACTAATCTCTTGATTCAATCATTTCCGATCGTGAAAAGTTTTAATAGTACGAGGGCACCAATTTCGATGCGTGGTATCTGAGAGAGTAGGAGGACGAAAAGGAAAAAACCCAAGGGATAGATAAATAGAAATGGAGAGAAATGGGTTCGGGGGTAATCAATCAATATTCCTTCTGGTTGCTGAAGTCGGAGAAACTAAAAAATTTCAAATTCTCTGTGTTTCATTCAAGAGATAAATTTTCGATGTTTCGAAGATGGCAGTGGTGGATTCAAGGGGGGGGGGGGGGCTAAAGGGGCTATAGCCCCCCCCCAAAAAAAACTCGCTTTTCCACTTATTTTAGCCACCGATGTTTTTAATGACAGTAGCGCTCATACAGCACAGTTCGTGAATACATATCGCGTTATCAATGAATCAACATTATCACTTATCAACAATCATGCATTCATGCTTAAAATTTTGTTTGCTCTTTTTTTCTCCAACATTTATCCCCCCCCCCCCCCCAAAGTGTAATCCTGGATCCGCCACTGGAAGATGGTTACATGAAAATAATACTGTAAGGCATCTATTATGGGTAGAATTTAATGGACAACAACTTTTGTCTCGAAGGTTTCCGTCTCTAGTTGACATTTTTCGAGATTGTAAGGAAAAAACTGATTCTTAGATCACGTTCATCCAACTGGGTGACAACGCATTCGACCACCTAGGGGACATCGTGCTACCGGGGATTGCGAAGACTTTCAGTACGTCGTTCAAGGTGCGATATAAAAATTCTGCAGGAGGCAGTCACCCACCGCACATCTACCTAACTTCTGAAGTCCATCATCCCACCAACGTTAGTTCGCCTCGTCCCCATTTAACGTGCAAAATGCACGACTTTCGGTATTCAGGCCTGACAAAAGGATGCTCAAGCCCGATATTAATAGAACTTTGGCGGAGGTGGTCGACCCCCCTCCCGTCTTCCTCCTCAACAGTACAGTACTTTCTCGACAAAGTCGCTTCGCTGTACCGCCGTCCTCGTTCAAAGTGCAGAATACGCGACTTATTTCTCGCGACAAAAGGGATATCTCCACGGTCGGGTAACCGTGCCGCGCAAGTTTTACGCGAATCGCACCTCCGCCGGCTCACCAATGCGATCTATTTTCCGGACACGAAATATAACTTTTCCGAAGATTATATTCAGTTAAAGAACGTCTTCTAATTTCCGTACCTACCCGAAACGGGCGCACTAAATCGTCTAGAAAACGGAAGTTCGCAAAGTCTATACGAGTAACCCGAGAGTCTCGAAATACTAATCTCCAGTGCACGCTCGCCGAGCCGAAAACGAACTCAGCTCTCTCCGAGAGAGCGTTTACATCTGCATCCAGCACTTACCCCCTTATTTTTCCTTTCTCGACCGACCGTACTGTTCTATAACTGGGTCAGTATTCCAGACACGTTCTCCGGAACGTGCATGTATATATATCCGGACGAGAGGCACTGCAAGACCTCGGCGGCCAACTAATAATTCTTCACACAGTTAGCACCGCCGCCGACCGTCGCAAAATAAACTACGCGCACGGCCGATGCGATGCTCGAAGCTCGCGCCAAACACGGCTACGAGAGAGCTCGCACCTCACCGTTCGCAAGGTGCCCTCTGACCTCACTCGAATGTAGCGTGAAAAATATCGCCATTAGAATCTCAATAAAAACGTCCGTCGAGAACGAATTAATCTTATACCGAAGAATTTTATTCCTTCCTCGAAATGAGTTTCTCAAAGTTAAAATTGAGCTTTCCTTGGCAACGGCAGATTGTTTTTAATAACGTACCCTCCCCTCACTTTCTTCCTGTTCTAGGGGACGTAGAAAAAGAAGAAAGAAAAGAAGAAAGAAGAAAAAAAAAGGAGGTTAGGTACTTTTAGATATATTCGCGATCTTTTTGTTTCGCTTCAACTCGCAGCCCACGACGGAGAAAACGAAAGAATTCGTTGATATTAAAAAAAGAAGAAAGTTGCCAACGCAACCACGTTTTGCGATTTAAATGCAAATTACGGAGACGGCTGCGAAGCGAAATGTGACGAAGAGAGCACGAGAGCTTTCGTTAAAAAGTTGATAAATCGCTGAGAATAGGCTTTTGAACGTGCGCGTGGCGCGGTTGTCTTTCAGTACGCGAACATACATCGCATCGCGTCGCGTCTCCGCCCGACGCCCGAACGTTATATAATTTTTCTGTCAGGTATGACGAATTGAGGCCTTTCACGCGCCACTCCGCGACGCTCGTGCCCGTCTGTCGAAAGCGTCTTTAAGCGCCGAAATGATGACGGAACACCCCGTTGCTGCGGCGGTGCGGCCCCGCGAGCACAACTTGATAGACGACTGATGCTCCGCGAGGAAATCACGAGTGGAAGAGCAGGCAGTTCACAGAAATCTGATGACAGATTTTGTAAACCTTAAGATTTGCGGATGACGTGAAACTCCTGTCCAACTCGGAAGGAAAACTACACCGAGATGATCGCCGAACTCGCAAACTAAGGCGAAGGATCAAGCCTAATACGCGAGACATTCAAAACATAGATTCGGGTCCTTTTTCCTGAATGCAATATCCCAACAAAATCTTTTCGCGACCATCGAATTTCCCGACTGATATTTCTCGACAACCCTTTTTCCCAGCTGCAATGTCCCGACCACCTTTTCTCTCGACCATCAAATTTCCGGACTGCAATTTCTCAACAACTCTTCTTCCTGACTGCAATTTCCCGACCACCTTTCTCCCGACCATCAAGTTTCCTGACTGCAATTTCTCGACAACTCTTTTCCCGAATGCAATTTTCTCGACAAAATCTTTTCCCAACCATCAAATTTTCAGAATGCAATTTCTCGAGAACCCTTTTTTCTGAATGCAATTCCCCGACAAAATCTCTTCCCGACCACCAAATTTCCTGACTGCAATTTCTCGATAACCCTTTTTTTCCGAATGCAATTGCCTGACAAAATCTTTTCCCGGCCACCTTTTCTCCCGACCACCAAATTTCCTGACTGCAATTCCTCGACAACTCTTTTCCCGAATGCAATGTCCCAACAAAATCTTTTCCCGACCATTAAATTTCCCGACTGCAAATTCCCGAGAGCCCTTTCCCGAATGCAATTTCCCGACAAAAATTTTTTTCCAACCACCTCTCCTCCCAACCATCAAGTTTCCCGACTGCAATTTCTCGACAACCCATTTTCCCGACCACCTTTTCTCACGACTATCAAATTTCCCGGCTGTAATTTCTCGGCAACCTTTTGGCCCGAATGCAATTCCCCGACAAAATCTTTTCTCCCACAAAGCTATTGGATCTTCAATCAACACAGTCGAGATGGTCGCTATCAACCAGTGTTTGATCAACCTACCAACCACAGCATTCTCGAAATTTCTAATTTTCACGGATTCCCAAACATCATTACGAAAACTCCAAGCAGATGAAAATCCCAACACGGATGCCCTGACCAGTCAAACGCAGTTTATTCTCAACCAACTTGCTCAACAAGACATCACAATAGTATTAACGTGGATCCCGGGTCACCGTGATATTATAGGACAAGATCATGTTGACGCTGCTGCTAAATCCAAACCAGAAACAACTATTCCACTTCTGAATAATTCAGACATCAAAGCCTACCAACACCAACAAATTATGGCCTTATGGAACGAAGAATGGATCCATACCACCGACAACAAACTCCGCAGCATCAAATCGGATATATCCAACTGGACCAACATCTTCAGCACCTTATGCGCTACCTCTCGATCAACCGAAACAACTATCAACAGAATCTTCCTTAGCCACTCACGTCTTACCCACGAACATATATTTCTTCACCAACCACCACCAATCTGTAACCTATGTTCTTCTCCTCTTACTATACTACATATCATCCAACACTGTAAATCATATAGCCGCAACCACCGCATTCAATACCTACAAATTGATAATGTACAACATCTGATCACCCTCATAAATCGCAACAATCTCTCATACCTTATCTAGACTAATTTTTATAACTAATTTTATAAGTTAGATGTAATTTAACAAATATGATGTAGATACCGAGATCATGGATTACAGGCGTTACGTATCTCGTAAAAAAAAAAAAAAAAAAAAAAAAAAAAAAAACTTCATAAAAATTTTTGAAAAGGCAACAGTTATAGGAAAGAAACTGTTCGTAGACGGCTTCATCTACCTGAAATCCCAAGAGCGGAACGCGCGGACCTACTGGCACTGTCAACGAGTCCGATCTGATGAGTGTTCTGCGCGAGCAGTGACAATTAAGGCTGCAGGACATACAGAACTGAAGATCCTGTCGATGTTGTGATTGAACCAGACACGTCGAAGCATACACACCCACCAAACCGAGAGACTGTGAAAGCCGAAATATTGGTGGTACAGATCAAGCGCAAGGCTTGAGAACACCCTGAGCAGCCACCACGTCAGTCAGTCCGTAATGAACTACTCGGAGTTCTCTCAAATGTGCTGAGTCAACTTCCCGAAAGTTCGTGGCACTCAACGTAAAAACTGACCACCAGATCCGAAGACTATTACTAAACTACAAGATCTACCACTCCAATATCAGCAAATACTACAAGGGGCACCACCATTTTGTACTAGCGGACAATCGTGGTACACTCAACGTAGGCAGAGTGATCGTATTCGCGACGAGGAAGAATGTTAAGATACATACTTTGTAAAAGTCCAGTATGGTTTCTGGACGGCACTTTCAAAGTTAGCCCACCATTTCTACACAGCTTTTTACAACTGAAGACCTGACTTCCAAAACGCGCTTAGTCCAAAAAACGAAACGTTGGAAGATCGAAAAAACATTCTGACTCGCGAACGATAAGTGGTAACACTGATTCAATGGCGTTGATGGGAAGAGGAGGGATGAATGCTAATACCACCCAAGTATGAAGGTTGGCGGGCGAACGGCAGTACAAAGTGGGAGAAGTTGTAGACTTAGCTCATTTTGGCAGACCATGTCATACTTGTGAAAAGTCAAAATTCGTACATCTTGACCCAGAAACTGTCGGAAATCGGAAGATACAGCTTAGAGACGACCATTCCGGTGAACGAGGCACACGAGAACAATGTCCCCTCCTTCCACCCTTTCAACATCATTGCCAACCTCCCCTCGGGACTGGTTGGCCGAGTGGATAGCGCGTTTGCCTCAGAATCCGAAATTCGACCTAGGCCGTTTTTCGGACAGAAGGGAAGAGGGCTAAGACAGCCCTAATAACCTCCCTGGCGCCTATGAAGCAATGCTTGAAATGGCGGATTCCAGGGCTCGGGTTGAAAGCAAAAATAGAAAAGAAGGAAACTCCTTCCCCCGAACAGGAAAACGCAAGTATGAATTACAGTCGTAAGAGTCTTATATATTCATAAAACTTGAGAAAACAAGTCAGAATTATAAAAAACAAAAAAAGAAAGGTTTAGCTGGTTCTAAGTCGTGATAAAATCATGAAACAAACTCTGAACGGTGTCTTTTGACTTCCTCCACCAGACTGGGCTAAAAACTAGATTTTCGATTTTTTGGGTTGGGAATTCTGAGTTGAGTCAGTCGGGACTTTCACAATTTCTACCCCACCCTCCCTGGAAAAACTCTTCCGTACGTCCCTGAAAATAATTGCCTAGTCTCGCTCAACATCATTAAACTACTAAACAATAAACGCTTTGGACTAACATCGGGGAAACTGCTTAACATCTACAAAACCCTCATTGATTCCAAACTGGACTACGATTCCTCTATTTACGAGTACAACTCTACATGAGACCATCTACTCCGAGTACTCGAATCAGTCCAAAACGCTGGCTTACGAGACTCGCTCTCTGGGCATTTCCTACCTCTCCGACCCCCAGTCTTCAGTCACTTACCGGCACTCTACCACTCGCCTGCCACAGAAGGATCCTCACCGCTAATCATGCAATTCATTCCTTCTCCAAACTCCCGAATTCCCCTCACACAAAACACAGCCAAGAAATCCTGTCGCAAACCTTGGAATCCTCATACGTCCCACCTCCCATACGTCTTCATGATATCTCTCCATCTAGTCCTCTATGGAAAACCAATCCCATTCACATGCTCTGGAATTTTACGCACCCAAACTTTAAAACAGAGTCAAACGAAACCATACAACGAGAATTCGACAAGATCCTGAACCAGTTTGCAGATCACGTCTGCTGCTTCACCAATGGATTCAAATCGCTCGACCGAACCACGGGAGTCTATTTAATTGACACTGTGCGCTCAGTACTTCAGCATCCCGCCACTGCAACTACCAACACAGCAGATACGGCAGCAATCTATTGTGGCGAAGAACGCTCCCGAACATTCGAAACAAGCGAAGAACGATCGACACGTTTCAAGCAGCAGAATAGAAGTTTCATAACGAAAGCGATAAGGAGTTTCACTGATAACGCCGGGATGTATAAAGGCTGCTAGCCAACGCCGTATAGTCTAGTTTTATATGCGATAAACTGTGCGTTTTCAAAGTGATCTAGCTACTGTTTTTGTGCGTTTGTATTAGTGTGACATTAAAAGTTCTTAGCAAGTGTTTTCGTGCGTTTTTCGGTGCGAATCTCGTTACACTATCAATGCCTCCTCTACATGCCCACAGAAACCTGCTCTAAACGTATCCTCTTCTCCAACTCTCAAACTGCCCTATATAAACTGCAAGCAAAAGGTTTGCTAACTCGGCTTTTTTACCTCGAGACCGTTTCAGCCGACTCCGACTCCTGCTGCAGTCGGTTCCTTTCCGCGTACTTGAAATTTGATACTGTCACGTGACAGTTGATAAACCAGGCAAACGACTGGATGCCATCGATCATCTGCTGCCATTGGAATGACTGAAGACTGAATGTTTTTCTAATTGATCGCGCCAGATACAAGATCGCCCGATTCGACGACCTTCAACCTCTTCCTCCGGTTTCTTTGATTATCCTCCCCCTCCCCCGGGCGATCGGACAGTTTTCTGAAGTAGGCTCGACCGAAAACCTATATATATACCTTCGTCCCATCCTCCAACGCATTTATAGCTTTATACCTTCGGCATCCTCGATTTGTTTCGATTCGCACTCGCACACGTCCTCCGCGCGTCATACACGCTCGTGCACGTTCGATTGCGGCGGCGGCGGCGGCGGCAGGGAGCGGCGCAGCGGTACACGGCCCACCGGAACACCGTTCTTCCATTAACGGGCGCTGTATACTGCGAGCCTTCTTCCCAACTTCTGGCTGATTTAATTCCCGATTTGTAACCGAGTAATTCGCCGCTTCGCGGCGCGTACGGACGCTTAACGTGACACGCCCCTGCCGCGCGCACAAATCGACGCCGCGCCGGACGACGACCGGGCGAGAGATGGCACATTCCTGACGACGACTTTCCATTTCGTGTGCGGCTAATTAAAACGACGACTCGTTCGCCCCGGCGATTGTGCGTGCGTCAGCCGCTGCCGCTGCCGTCATCCCTGCTCGCCTCGCGAATCCGAGGCGACGAACAGCGAGCGACTCGCCAGAAAGAGGCGCGCGCGATATACGAGGACCGGGCACAGCGCGGCGGATATTTACATTTCCAACGCGGCAGCAAGTTTCGCCGATTACTTTTACACAGGAGGGGGAGGGGAGGGGGCGGCGACTCGACCCACGCCGCCTCGAAATGATTACCGAGCGTAATTTACGCCCTAGACGAATTGCGAAGTATGCGCTAACGCGAAGAAGCGGCCGCCGCCGGCGCGGCAACGCAATTTTCGAAATTAAAGAAAAATTTGCGAACAAATCCGGCAAAGCGTTCTCGGGCCGTGTGTACACGCCAGGCGGATGGGAGATACCCGGTAGTGCTTGAAATATTGCGAAACGCCGGCGGCGTTTTGCGGATGAAATTTACAGGCTGGAACAGGTAAACGCTTCTATTTTTTTTCCCACGCTCACTCTTTCAAGCTCTCTTTCTCCCTCGCACTCATACTCCCTTCTTTCCAAGCAGCCGCCGTGGGCGGAATTTATTTCTTTAATATGAAAGGAAACATGCAGTACATTAGTACACGGTAAATTCTGGGGGGGGGGGGGTATAAACGTGTTACACGGTGGTAGTATATATATTCGTCCCACGTAGAGATACATTTTACACCGGCTTACCCGGGTTAACGGAGATGACAGAAATGCAACCGGCTGGCCGCATACCGAGACAGTCTAGTTACTAGTTGAATGTACTCTGTATTTTGTGGAAGAGTAGGGGCCACAGTATTTGAGACGGTAAAAAAACATTTTTAAAGAATTAGGGACATCACGTGGAGGACATAGGTGCTTCCTCCTCAATTTTTCCTCAATAACTCCGTAACTGTAAGTCCTACACTAAAAATCTAACTCCGAAAATTAATCTACACTAAATTTTACATAAAAATGATCTCGCTTCTTCATACTTACATCTTTATTATTATTATTATTATTATTTAACCCCAGATACCACATTTTAAGAGTTTCTACCGGCGCCCATGTCCCTCCTGATGACATCACCTTTCGGTATTCCATCAGCTCCGGGGAGAAGAAGTGGCGAATGACGCTCCCTGGTCGCGGGATCACTGCGAGCATCTTCGCAATGGTTGACGGTGACTCCGTTTGCTTCGGCGATCTCGAATCTTCTTTACCGATGTTTTCTCCGCGGAGGATCATGGCGCGGTCGCCGTTGTCGACATCCTCGGATAGGTCGGCCGGCCTTGTCAGCAGCAACAGCAACAGAAACATGTGGCGGTACTCCATCAACCTGTCTCGTGGGTGACCGTCCCTGGCATACGCGTTCGGTCTCTTCTTTAGCCGCATTACCAGCGATGCGTACGCTTGAATTGCCTTTCAACTCTTCAGCATCTAGTCCACCAAGTCTCAGTGTGACTTTGACTTCCTGAGCTCGCAGGAAAGATCCGTGCGCTGTGTTACCCACTCGGCGCCATCGGAAACCGTGTAGTATGCATCATCTATTGCGCTTCGTATCCATCTTAGGAACTCCGAAAATAGGAATTGAGGTAACATGTGTAGGGCTGGATTGGGTGTACATTGGAGCAGTGCTTCCCAACAGGTGGTCCGCGGATCCCCGAGGTCCGCGAGCTGATCCGAAAATGTTTCGTTCGTCAGGAATTTGACAGGTTTAGTAAATTTGAAGTATATTTCGAAGCATTATATACATAAGGGGTCCTTGAAATGAAAGCGATTTTTTCAGAGGTCTTTGAAAATTTCTTGTTGAGAACCCTTGCATTGGAGGATACCAGCAAATGCAATATTGGAGTCAAACAGCAGGTTTTCCAGGCTACTGAGGAGTACAAACATTTGACGAGACTATGTCATGCAGTGGTTCTCACCAGGGAAAATAACGCCCCCTGGAGAGCGGTGTGGAGGTATCGAGGGGCGGCAAGCTTGTTTTGGGCGGTAAGGCGATGAGCATATTTCGGGCTGTTGGGGGAGGGGGGGTGAGCATGTTTTTGTATGTAACCGTCACTTCGTAGAACTCCATTCGTTTTTATCTCCCATGCCCTTGTTTTTTTTTATTTGGCAGGGTGTCTACTTTTTTCTGAGGATAAAATTCCCAGACATTTCCAGAATTTTTCAGATTTTCCCAGTTCATTTCCCAACCTTTCCGTGATAAACAAATTATTAAAATAAAAATTTCAATTTAGTCTGACAGAAGAAATTGTACGATACTTTCACATGATAAAATTTTCTTTAAAATTTTCTGACTTCTTCGATTTTCTTTCAAAATTCCCTGGCTTTTACCTGAATTTTTCAGGTGTCACAGAATTCCTTGACTTTTCATTGACTTTCAGGATTGCCAGAAAAGTGGCCATCCAGTTTGGTACAGTAAAGCTCAGTTATCTGCTTTCATCTTTCTTCCAAATGTATTTTTGTTTCATTGATTTCGATTTTTAAGAAACTTCTTTTGATCTTTATTCTTCCCATGACAGAGGAGAGGCACTGGAAAATGTTCAACTCCCCTGGGGGGGGGCAATAGCTTAAGTTGAGAACCACTATCATGGAGGTTAGTTACAGTTTGATATCAGGCACTTCATCCGGCAACTGTTGTTTCTGGTTATTCTTTTCACAGAAAAAATATTTGTACACGGATGATGAGCTATCTAACAATAAGCATTAACTAAAATCACATTAGGCGGTACATTCCGTACTTTCGTTTTACCTCCACCCCCCTTCTCTTATAAATATGTACACTCGTTTTTTTTTTTATTTCCCCCCTCCCCAACTTCCACGATATTATCAAAATAATAACGAAACGTAATTAAGAAACCTTAAAAATCTGCTATTTGACTCCTATACTGTATTTGCTAGCAGAGATCTTCTACAATATACCCCCCCCCCACTCTGACACGAGTTCCTCAATTTTTATGTCACAGTCATGATCACGATACTATTAAAAACCTATCTGGCACCTCATATAGTCTAATATTTGACACCCACGGTGTATTTTTTGGTATTTTCAATTTTAACCCTACCCCGACTACGTATGCCTCAATTTACACTGTAGGATCTAAAAATGATATCATAAGTGAAATTAGCGGCCTCAAAAACCTACTATTCGACTCCCATATTGTATTTTTCGGTATTTTCTATCGTAACACCCTGCCCATCAGCATAAATCCCAATTTTATTTCAATTTTCGTCCCGGCTCCCAGTGCCACAATTTTCAACTTTGGCTCAAAATAAGAAGAATGATGTTGTGGCCTCAAAGCTCCTCGAGCTAGTGTACCGATTTCATTTTTTTTTCTTCGTAAACATTTCAAAATATCCACTAAAATACAACTCGTTCTATTACCACTCAAACGATTTTATTTGTGTGGTACAAGAAGGGGCATTGAAAAAATTTCCAAGGACGAAAAGCTATAATGGCAAGGGAACGATTCCTTGTAAAATTAATACACATGCGATTGACTGAACCCCGTAAAACAATAGACCACACCCCCCCCCCCTCCACCGCCAAAAAAGTTCCCCCCCCTAAATGACCTGTGTTACAGTGTTGTATTAAATTCGACTATTTTGGAGCCCTTATTTTTGGGTTTGCTAAGACAGATATGAAAAAATAACAAAAGACCTTTTTCATGTAGCATGTTAACGTAAATTAGCTTTGTCACACACACTTTTGCAGGGGCGCCGGTAGGAACGTTTTTCCGGGGGAGGGGCACTAATGAAATTTTTAGGGCAGATAATTATAGTATGAAGGTATAGCGATTGAAATATTTGTTGGAAAAAAATTACAGAAGGCCTGCGTAATTAATAATGGATTTTAATTTAATTACCTATCAGTAATTTGAGTTTGACCGAGGGAGGAAAATGATACTTTTGCCCCGCGATCAAGAGAGTAGGGGCAAATGACCCTCTTGCCCCCTCCATCTCCGGCCTCCTGCACTTTTGCGTAGCATCTGCGACTGAGGAGTTATTGAGAAAAAACTGAGGAATAAGCTTATATCCTTCTAGTAGTGACTACAACTCTTGAAACATTCCTTCGAGTACCAACTACACACGTGTCAAGTAGCACATTTTCTTCAAAAAAGTGCCAAGAACTGGAATCCGAACTTGAAGGCAGATCATAGATCTGATTACTTTGTTCCTATTTGGTTCGGATTTGGAAGTTTTTTGTCACGTGTTTGATTATTTCCGAATTGATTCAGTGGTTCCTACACTCATCTCTGGTACTGTACCGGACATGGATATTTGGTTGCATATCGCACGAATTTCAGGAATAAATAATTCATTACTCACCGAGCCGAATTGTTCGAAATAGTTTTTGACGTCTTCTAATGACGTCGTTGCGGACAGTCCACCTACGAATATTTTCTTCGTTCTGGTAACCATCTGTGAACAGACAAACGGATGGACAAAATTATTTCACGCTCTATAATGTATCGGAAGCAGAGAGCTGTTCATGGGCGTAACCAGCGAGGGGCAAGGGGCGATTACCCCCCCCCCGCCCCGGATTTTGAAAAAAATTATGTTTCAGTGCTATTTTCGAATATTTAAAGCCAGCTGAATAAAATTCGCAGAAAATAGGATGTACCTAGAGGCCTAGTAACTGACCAGTAAAGTCCGGTCAGCAAAGGGCAGTCACGATCTAACCTACTGACCATAGCTACGTTTAATGATCGTACCCTAAAGGACCCAGAGAGAATAATAGAACTCGAAGATGCCATCGACCAGTCAGAAAATCAGATTTTAGGATTAGCAGAAATATGAAGACCAGGGGAAAAAATAATTAGAACTAAGGAAGGGAACACCCTTTGTTATATAGGAAACGACAGCGAACAAAGAGGGGTAGGTTTTTGGATAAATAGAAAATGGGGACATTCACTGACAGAATTCAGGGGATACTCCGACAGAATAGCAAGACTAAAATTAGAACTAAAAAAAAAAGGTAAATATCTAAATTTAATCCAGGTGTACGCACCAAACAGCAAAATCATCGGAAGAAGAGTGCAAGAAATTTTACGACGAATTGACCCCAATTATTCGAGAAAAAAAATATAACACAAAAAGTATAACGTTAATTATGGGAGACTTCAATAGTCATGTCGGAAAAAGAAAGGAAAACGAAAGAAACATAGGCCCCTATAGTTACGGAAATAGAAACGAACGAGGGGAAAGACTAGTGAGATGGTGTCAAGAGAATAATTTAAAGGTGGTCAACACATTCTTTAAAATAAAGAAAGGGAAAATCATGGACATGGCTGGCACCAAATGAGGAATATGAAAGTCAAATAGACTATATTCTAGCTCCGATGGACCAGAAAAGTATAGAAAATATCAAAGTGGTAAATAACCTAAGATTCGTATCGGATCATCGGCCGCTACAAATAGAAATCAAAATTACAAAAGATAGGAAGTTCCCGACAAATAAGGGGTACGGCCCATGGAGTATGGAAGGAAATAGCTTAGGGTACGAACACGAACTAGCCCAAACAGTCGAAAGATATACATGGGAGATCGAAACGGAGGTGGACATGATATGGGAGCAACTTGCGGAAGCAATAAACTCAGCAACACAGAAATCTAAAATTCATAAACCCCAAAATAAAAACGAGAAAATTCCCAAAGAAATACGAGATCTAATTGAAAAAAGGGAAAAAATAAGAAATAAAAAACACAGAAACGCTAAAGAAAAAATAGAACTTCGAGAACTATGTAAATTAACAAAGAAGAAACTAAGAGATTTCAGAAACGAACAAAGTGATATTCAAATACAACGAATTCTAGACTCGACCAATAGCACTAAATCTATCAGAAAGATCTCTCTGGGTAACTACTGGATGAACTATTTGGAAGACGATAACAAACACAAATACTACGAAAGAGGGGAGATAAACAAAATAGCTACGGAATTTTACGCAAAATTATATACGAAAGGCAAGAAAAGAAATTAGAGCTAAAAATAACGGAGGACTTAACAGAACCATACTTTCTGGAAGAGGAAAATTGAAAATATAACTAGTAGACTAAAACCAAAAAAAAAAAACCTAGGGGGCGACAGAATAATAAATGAACAAATAAAATATGGAGGGAAAACATTGAATAAAATTCTGGTGTCCCTGTTTAATAAAATTTTGGATACAAAAATTCCAAAACAATGGGGACGCTCAGATATAATATTCATTTTTAAAAAAGGTAACAAATACAAAATAGAAAACTACAGACCCATATCACTTAGTCCAACGGTTTCAAAAATTTTCACAAAACTTATTGAATCAAGAATAAGAGGAAAACTCGATATACAGCAACCAAGAGAGCAAGCGGGCTTCCGCAGGGGGTTCTCCACAATTGACCACCTCCACAAAGGTCGGTAGGTAGATATAAAGGGCAGAGGTTCAAACAGGTACACATACTAACTTACTGATCTGTCGTTTCTGTTAACCGTTTTTTCTATCACTCTGAGTTATCTGTTATTTTAGAAGATATGAACCTACATCAGCGCCTCCCCATTGCGATCAGAGAGGCAGTCAGGACCCAAGGTAATAATTTTGACAACCTTTCAGTCCGCTATTTCTTTTCACTTTCTATATCTTTCTCAATATTGAAAATGGTTCTTCCTTTCCCTTCGCCCTTTCTTTTAGGAGAAACTTCAGGATCTGCGACAACCCTACATATATACTGACAGAAAGCGAAGCGAGCCGGAGGCTCACATTACCGGCTGTGTGGTGTAGAAATATTTTCCCCAAGGTTTCGTTAACTAGCAAAATTGAGGCTGAATGGGCGAAGACAATCAGTTTACAAACTGGGAAGACTGAATCCAAGCTCTACAGGCAATTCTGCAACCAGCTCCTGTTGTTACCCGCTGAGCCACCAAGCAATCTTGCCAACATAATAACTACTCTCCTACATCCAGCACTTCATCTTTTTTTTTTTCTAACATATTTATTTTCAAACAGAATAGCACAATTTTCACCGCTGTATTATTAATTTTTCGCTCGAGTATCATCACCCCAGACTGGGTAAGTCAATTATTTATTTAAGAAAGGCGCAGCCTTCAATCTTCCTTACGCTGCGACGATTTACCTTGAAAGCGATTATCTCAACCCCATTGAAGTAACAACGTGATAATATTTTCATTTCGTCCACCCAGCCGCAATAAAAGGCTAAACAGTTATGTAAAATTTTTCGCCCTTACTAATCATGTACGTGACGTTGCACTGTAAACACCGTGTACTTCTTTTCCAGATAAAAAAATATATACTCACAATTTTTTTTTTAATCCTATCCTCTTACTTTTTTTTTCGGTCCACTTTGCTTTATAAATCTTTTTTCAATTTAATGCCTCTTGAAAAGAAGCAAACAGGCGACGCAGACACACAGAGGAACGAGGGTACATACGTTATGTAAAAATGTATACATATAAAGATGTTACGCCGGGTAATACAGCCGGCGTGCCAAGCCGGAGTGATAAAGCTTTTTCCAGCTTTTGATAGAAAAGTGTAAACAAAAGACGATACTTAGGGAACAGGGAAAAATTACGAGCGGAAAAACAAAATAACGACGGGTCGGCGGAGCGGGAGAAGGTTATTTGCGCGCGAGCCGATGCGGAGAGCCGAGCGCCGCTGCTTTTTCCGTAATAAAAGCGAAAAACATTACTTTCTCTCCAGTAAAGTCAACAACGTCGCTAGCTGGAAGCTTTTTCAAATGAAAATGTGACCGGAAAAAGATGGCTTTCGAAAATAGAAGGAAGAGAAGAAAAAAAAAGAAGAAAAAAGCTCACGCGCGCGAGCGAGAGAAGACGTCGGCGGCGGCGCTCTGCTGGTGGCAGTGCAGCGGTGGGCAGAGGAGGCCTCGCTCGCCAATTCCGCAGCGCATATTATGTAAAAGCATGTAACACACAGTGCAGTGAGTAAAGAGAGTAAGTTATTGGCAACGCCATCTGGCGTCCGTTTTCTTTTCTGCATATAAATTAGGTACTTAATGAAGGTCTTTTCTTCCTTGCCTCTCCTGTAAATGATTGTGATTCCGCCCCAGAGTTATGTACGCTTCATTTCGTGTAAGTGATGCGCGTGAATGACGCGGACATTGTCGACGTTGCCATCGAGGGAGAACGAAAGACGCGGGGAATGACTATGCAGTATTGAAAAGACAAGAAGTTTGTCGTCCCAGGTGCACTTCACTCGATCTTATCGAGCATGCACAGGTGAACATGATTACCTACTTAAAATATATCACGAAGCGTGCCTGATTACGTAGGTCTGACAGACTATAGGACGGTGATCACCCGATTTTGATTCACGACCGAGCCACAGTTCTGGCAGAACTGCTTAAGACTATCTGCAATGTGATGATCTAGTTGCAGCCCACACTGAGAACATACATTATTCCTTCTCTGAATCACGACAGTACAAGTTAAACGTTACTCCAGAGATACTCCGTTTCATTTTAGCACTTTTCACTTCTACGTTTACCCCAAGCGAAACTCCAGTCATTCACTCTAGCGCTATATCCATTCGGACATCGACGACGATAGCGATCATTTCATACTGCTTACTAGTCGAAATACCGAAGCAGTTGATGTTCCCTCTCAGTTTGTTACGTTAAAACATTTTACGCGAATCGTTACTGTATCTCACAACTTTGGGTAAGTGTACACATACAGCACCAATGTGTGGTGGGACGTATTGCGATGCACGCATGCCAAAATACACTCTCGGCCCCGAATACTACCCTTTCGAGTATCGCATCAGCAGTCAGAGGGCATCAGTGGCCGGAGAGGATCCTTCAGATACTAGCGGTAACAGTAACCATGCTCTGCGAATGTGAGTAGCTCTTGTAACTGAGAGGGGCGATGGACTGCAGAGCAGGCTATCTATCTACCTCAGCTGGCATTGTCATTGCGCTGCCCGCTAGAATAGAGCACATGGAAACAACCGAGAACTGACATCCGTTGTGCGATTACATCCATTTTCAAGTTAGTGTTTAACTAAAGGTACTGACCAATCACAAAAGTTGGGGATTGTTAATTTTCCTGTTCATTGAACAGTAAACCAAACATGAACACATGTAAATGAATGTGAACAATGTAAAAGAAATTAAATTAACGCGAAGTTATCAAACATACAGAGCAGAAACTAACAAACATGAACAAATATAAACGAATGTGAACAAACACGAGTATGAGATGAGTGAACATAAATAAAAGTGAACAAATATACACAAAAATGAAAATGAACAAAGGTGAACAAATATAAATTAAAATGAGCAAAACTGAACAAACATCAATGAAATTGAACAAATATAAATGAAAATGAACAAAACTTAACAAAAACGAACGAATATAAATAAACGTGATTAGCAGTAAATGAATGTGAACAAAAGTGAACAAATACAAATGAAAGTGAATGAACATAAATGAATACAAAGGAATATAAACCAGCATTCAGTTTAAATGTAGGGTGGGGTACATCGGAGGTTTCTGCGGGAAGCACTCTTACAATGTGACACGACAGGCAAATAGATATTTCTCTTTCATTCACACGTTCCTTCAAGATGTCGTTTGAATATACTGTCATCCTAAATGGATTAATGCGAATGAACGGCACCGCGTTCATTTCTGTTCATTTGGCACCCCTGATGCTAACAAGTTGTCTGCATTGCTGTACGCAACTTTTGAAGAAGAGGTCTACCACAGGAGGACATAATGCGTTACTTTTGGAGGGGGAAGTGAGTGGGGTAGTTTATGATTCAAAATCCCTGCCTTTTCAGAATATAGGGGAAATTAAACGTTTTGGCAGGCTTCAGGAAGTTCTTAAGCACCGAATCCTCTCCCCCGAGAATACCCTTGGCAGTGGCGAGAACAGTGATGTTGCTCGTATGCTCCAGCAGCAACAGATTGGATATCTTTGTACGATGAGGAATGCAACAGGTGACATCTGGTATTATAGGAAATAACTGAAATCCAAGTACATTTTTCACTAGTAGTTCCAACTTGAAAACCAACCAACACCTATACAAGTATTATGATGCTATTTAAATCATCCTTCGGCTATGTGGGTGGAACGGAAGGAGAAAATGTTTGGATTTTGATGACGACTAGACAGTACCATTTCAAAATAAAAACAAACGTGAACGAAATTTCATCGAAGAATTTATATACCTAACTTTCGACGAAAAGGCTAAGTTTGGAAAGACTACAATAAAAAGCTACTGTTTCTTCTAAGCTTCATTTAAAATTTTCACATCCTTCAAAGCATTGCTAAAATTCTTGCAAACATGTTTCAGACTCTTCAAGATTTCTCCAAATGCGTTAATGCTCAAGATTTTTTCAAGTACGTTTAAGACTCTGTGAGACGATTCAAAACATCATTCTAACTCACTAAAACTCTCTTGAAAACTATAAGATACAAGTTAATTAAGATTTCGATAGACTAGTGTAAGGCGTCTTAAGATTCGTACATGCGGATCTAAGACATTTCAAGGCTTTTCTGAACTTACGACGATTCACGTCTTCTTTAAGCCTCTTCCAGATATACTGTAGACTTTTCAAGATTCTCCCAGACATCAGGGCTCTGGGATGTACTCATGGGGAAGGGGGGCTGGATATAGGCATTATTTCTCCATAATTTATAATTCGAAATTTTCAAAAGTTGAGTAGTAGTCACAAACCCAAAAACAAGATGTTTTTTTTTTCTTTTTAATAAGAAAATTTTTGAAATTCTAGTTCTTAGTTGGAAAATTCCTTCAATAATTTGAGAAATATTCAGCAGTTAAGTAAACGCATCGGCTGCAATTGAAAAAATTAGTATTGCAAGCTCTCTTTTTTTAAATCTCTCTTGAAGGTCCGGAAATTTTACTTTCCACAAGAAAAAATTCAAATATCCACAAGATACTTCACGACTCTCTCAAACTAATTTCATACTATCTTCGAGGCTTTTTCTTCACTAATTAAAGACTACTCTAGACTTGAATGAGGCTTGTTGAGGAATTCAAGACTTGGGCAAGATTCTGCAAAACTAAACAAGACACTAAAACAGATTTTAAAAAATGCTTAGAAACGTCTAGGAAATTTTAAGAAATGTTGTCAAAATCTTTAATAAATCTTCGAGAGTTCTAAAGAAACGTAAGTAGTTTTGGGCGGGTTTAGAAAATTTTTTAACTTGTTCGGAAGAACCTGTAAGATCATTTAAAACGTGTGGGGAATGATCTTAACGAAGTCTTGAAGAGCTTTCAGCAAAGTCGAAAGTCTTTCATACATCTGGAACAATCTCAAAGCGAATCTGAAAGGAGTTCTACACACTCCACAAATCTTCAATCGAAAAGTAATTAAAAGTCCAAGTTGGAGCTGAAACAGTCTTAAGTCTTGAACCAGTCAAGAAAAATCTAGAAGAATACAAACATGATGCGCGAAGTCCCGCTAGTTACCCGGGTAATTAAAGGGGAACCAAGGGTAACTGACGGGTTTCTGGGTAATCTGAGGGTAACCGAGGGTGGCAAATGGGTAACTTTTCCGCGGGTATAACTGATTGCGTATCCGGATGCACAAAATCCCGCCAGTTACCCGGGTAACTAAAGGGGAACCAAGGGTAACCGATGGGTTTCTAAGTAATTAGAGGGTAATCTAAAGGTAACCGAGGGTAGCAAATGGGTAACTTTTCCGCGGGTAACTAGAGGGTAACAGATTCCGCACCGGGAAACAGGTTCTGCAATTCTAGACGAGGTATTTAAAAAGTACAAACGATCCTTCAAATAATGCTCCAATTTACAAAACAGAGATTTTTAAAAGTACCTGAGTGAGTATTGGTGAGTCTTAAGATATGTCTCTGCTTATTTATTCAGCAATGAAGAGTCGTACTCCAGTCCTAACGCATCTTAACAGCGTTTCGACGCTCCTTATCATAGTCATAAAAAGTTATAACAATCCTCAATATCGTCGAAACTCACGTCTCAATAAAACCGTAAGAAGTATTCAGGCGTGAAATGATAGAGATAAATCCCAAAGGAAATCTGTTCTGCCTAATCTTAGGAAGTTTTGATATTCTTCACCCCGCCGCATCCCCCCTAGCTACATCATTAGCAGCTCTCGAATCATGTTTTGTCAAGACAGTATACGAATGCAACACTATGGTAACTGAAAATTTAAGGAATCCTCACACGTTCTATTCAAAATAATTTAATCTAGCGCGTAGCCAAACACGAGTATGTTCGCAAAAATTTCAAAACATAAACGGCTTTCAACAGTTTAATGAATTTACTACTACGCACTCGAATGCATTACCTTGAGGCATCTCTCAATAATCACGATAAAAGTGTCAAGTTTTAGTGCCGGTTGATCCACTTATACATTTTCCCTTGGCATTAGCAGAGTTAGTTAGTACTCGTGTCGGTGCTTCCAGGTACACGTCTATTTTAAATTTCGATTTCTCGTGATCCAAGTTGCGGTGTAAGTCTTACACGCTTTATGATGCTGAAACTCATTTTACCCGTATCGGTTTTGACACTTCCGCTGGTATTTAGTTACTATGAACGGAAACCGCTTTTCCTCACGCCACTAATCAAGGCCGGGAAAATTAGCGAGGCTCAAAAAGCTGCCAACGTGAAACCGTTTCTCATCGGTGTGATTAGCTATTCCGGATACTTGACAGTGGACGAGGACCTCAAGTCACACATGTTCTTCTGGTTCTTTCCGAAGACTTCGAACTGGAATTCTGCGCCGTTAGTTACGTGGTCAGAAGGCGGTCCCGGAGGATCGCCTCTTCACAATGTCTTCGCGAAACATGGACCTTACGTTTACAGAATAGGCTATAGGTTTAGCCGCGGCGAATATTCGTGGACGAATCATTTCAACGTTCTGTACATCGATAATCCCGTCGGAACGGGATTCAGTTTCACCGAAACTGACCAAGGATACGCTACCAATCAAACAAGGATCGGGCAGGATCTACACGAGGTGTTGAGACAGGTTTTTGCTCCTATTTCCGCCACTCCAGAAGAATCAGATTATACTAGGCGGGAACTCCTACGCCGGAAAATACTTGTCGGCATTGGCGTCTACCGTACTGGACAAAAGTAAGAAAACGAAACCGGAGATCAGTGTTTACGGCATTTTCATGAGTAGTCCTTTCATCAGCGCCGAACATATGTTAGGTAAGTACCACGAATACCTTTATTGGCACGGTTTACTCGACGAAACTGGAAAGGAAATTCTGCAGAAACGAGAAGAAGAGATCGCAACGCTGATTTCTGCCAAAAAATGGACAGAAGCTAGTGAGTTGTTCGCGGAAACCTTCTTGTTCGGATACAGAAGTGAACGAAATCTGTTGTATCAATTAACCGGCCTACGTAATCATATCAACTTACAAAAAGACCTTATCGCGCGAGATGAATACGTCGAATTTTTAAAATCGGACACCGCCAAAGCAGCCTTACACGTGGGACAAAATGATTTCACGAAAAATGCCCGAACTGTTGTCGCGCGACTGAAGTCGGACTTGATGAAATCGACGAAGCCGGACTTCGAAAGAGCACTGGAAAATTACAAGGTTATGACTCTCTCCGGTCAAATGGATATAATATGTCCGTTTCACACGAATGAAAATTTGTTCAGAAACCTTACATGGAGTCGATCCTCAGATTATCACAACGCACGCAGACAGCTCCTCAAATTTGAAGAAACCCTAGTGGGATATAGTAAAAAGGCGGGCCACTTCGTACACGTTCTAGTGAGAAACGCCGGGCACGGATTATCGAGTGACCAGCCACAATGGGTATTGGGAGTGTTGAAGAAATTCGCGAGTGGAGGATTTGAGAACTCCTCTGGCTCTATTGACATTAGCTTTTAGTAGGTCCTAAGTCGACAGGTTCTAACGATAAGTAATGGAGTAAAATTTTTGTGTGCTCCGAAGGTGACCACCGAAGTTGAAAAGCGAATAAGAGAATTGCTGGGACTTAGGAAGGATTCCTATTCTGATTTTAGAAGTTGTTTTTTTTTTTTTGGGGGGGGGGGGTTGCCGACAAGATTTTCAATGACTTCCACGAGAAATTCGATCAGTTTCATTTTCGTTTCGAAAAGATTCGTCCCACAGCTGGCGAGGAAATGAGAACCCTTTCACAAGGGAACTTAGAGAACTTAAGGGATCAGTAGATACTTTCATTTTTACTCAGATTACCTATTCCACAGCGGCTATTTTATTCATCATCTATTCTATTGCGGTTATAATAAGTACATCAATCAAGTTACAGCACAATGAATACATTAATGGCTTTTACAACTGAGGAGCTCACTTCCAAAGTGACCTAACTGCAAAATTTTCGTTTTGAGAAAAACACATTATAAGCAAAAGTATTGAAGTAACGAAATTTTTTTAATTGGCATCTAAGGTTCAACCTTCCAAGAGAAATTTGTTTGTTTTTGTTTTTGCAGCGCATGCCCCTACCGCGGCAAGACAACGTTTTGAAAACAAAAACCCATGCAGTTAGGTCACTTTGGAAATACAAAAATGAAAAATCGTACCGATTAATCGCTTTAAACGGGTATATGTGATGAAAATTCGGGTGAAAAATGCTTATATCGTTGCTCCAGCATGTGTACTTATTATTATTGCTTAAATTAGTTTTTGAAAAAGAATGCTCATTTTACTGAAAAAGTCAATTTTTCCTGCAAGGGAATATATTCGTATTAAAGGGTTAAAAAATGGTTTTACAAAACGTTTATTCAGTGACTGTCGAAGTATCGAAAGTAGCAGACATTTCTGGATTTTGTCGAACAGTACATTCGATTAATAATTACTTTGAAATGAACAACACTGATAATATTCACATACAAACAACTTTTTTGGATTTAGGGTCACTTTGGAAGTACATCGCATCAGTAATTTCACAGATAAACTACGTTTAGAGAGGAACTATGCGTTGTTGGGTGATACCAGACGGGTACTAATGTAGTTTATGGTCCCTCCTAACAGATGGCGCCACTAACTAAGAAATCTTGATTTTGCAGTTAGGTCACTTTGGAAGTGCACCCCTCAGTTGCTGGTCTTGGTTATATGAAGCTACAGTGATTGACACGAATAACTTTTACCGCACGATATTAAGTATACTTCACATTAAAGCAACGATTGTATAAATAATTAATAAAAAATATTCGTAAACGAGCAATTTTTTTTCACCTCCTATAGGACGCGCAGAAACATAATGGAAGAGGCTACACCAGACACAAATCTGCATAGAAATGATGATTCTGAAATTTTTATTCTTAGGCAATGATTGGGAGGAGGTGAACAGTTATCTTAAATCCATAATGATGGTTTAAAAAAGAGGGGCACCGAAAATATTGGAATTTGTTTCCTCGAGGCTAGAAGAAAATCTTCTAAGGTTGTCAGTTTCCATTCGCAGCACTCGAATTCAACTACGAGTAAGAATGAATTATAAAGAAGAGTGGTTTTCCAAAAGTGGTTAAGTCAAAAAACAAGATTTCACAGGAAACGCAAAAAACTGCTTCATTGCAGGTCCTGGACCCATTAAATTGAATACGACTCGAACGAAAATGATCGCACTCTACTACTTCTTACCAGCGGGTCGTAAAGTGGGGGAAGTCAACGTCATAGCTCGTTTTGCCACACCAAAGTGCTATTACGTAACACGTATTCATCTACTGCAGAAAAGGGCCTTAATGGTAACGGGACACTGAGGCCTTTTTTTGGTGTCGCATCACATTATGGCTCCTTATACGTCACATAGCTCCTTAATGATAATTCTACTGCGAGATGAAAAATGCATATATAACTTTTCAATACCCTGTCCCTTCAGAAAAAAATTAATACTTTTGAAAATGGAAAACGGCATTCAATGGGACGTGAAATTCTCTACCAGATGAAGCTCCCAACGCAAAATCGCTAAAAAGTGACTTGACCCCTTTTGGAAAACCATTCTTCTTATAAACAGACTAGGTTAGGTATGTCGAAGATATATACAAAACAACGTAGTCGGTAATATCTCGGACATGTCCATATAGACAGTTCGTTTTTTCTACAATTTAACAACCAGTTAAGGCTCTGTCCGATTAAACGTGAATTTTTCGCAGACATTCGTTTTCGTGTTTAATTATCCGGAATAACAGACGGGAACATCGTTCAACGAAAATATTTTATAAATAATAACCATAGTTGATATAATTTTATTTATGAATTTATTAAATATATCAGTATACACAGAAAATTTGTTATCTTATTACTGACAGATAGTAAATAACAGGAAATTGTTGAACGTCAAAGAACATTTCAAGGTTTTCGAAATCATAAAACGATTAATATGTATTTATTACTTGTATAGTGTGTCAAGGATGTAAGCAGTAAGATAGTACACTCATCCTGCTAGTAAATCGATAAATTATAAGCTGTACAAGACGCAGCTTTCGCGACACCGTAATCAGCCCCAAGGCATGTATCCTGGAAGACGCACCTCGAGACAGTGAAAATTCTACCCACCTGCTTTGACACACGAAAATTAAGTAGGCAAAATTGCGAAAATAAGGCAGGTGATTTGGGAACACCACAATATCGAATGTTCATTTTTACGAACTTAAGTCAGTTTCAAAGATGATACTGTACACTAAACGTACAACCCAGATCGCCTACACATCTGTCAACTCGCAGGCCATTTTCTTGGGATGGTGAAATGTTAGTAACTAGAATGTAAGCTGAATGGCATCAGTGCAGCGTATGTTGCTCGATTCGCATTCACTCTGTTGCTTTCCCCTACCTTAGAAAATGGTTGCCAAATCGAAGTAGACCTATAATGTCTTTGATCAGGTCAGATTAGATCAACTGATCAGTACAACACTGGTTTTCATCAGAGACTCAGAGCCGGAGCCTGAAGCCTGAGAGCTGACCATTTTTTACGAAAGCTGGTGCCCAAGCAGAGGGCAACTGACTCCAGCCCTTCAACCCCTTCCTTCCTCTGCCCCTATAATTGATCTATCCAGCACGCTTTTTCATCTCTCCTAAAAATAATCGGAACCAGAGCGAAAACTACTTAATCTAGTCTATGGTGGAGCTAAAGCTTTTAATCATTTTTTTGACGAAGCTGAAGTCGTAATCGCAGCTCCGTAAATATTATTTGTCGACACCAGAATTGGAGCTACAATCCAAAAAAGTTATTTATTGAGAGCCGGAGACAATTCAAAAATTTTAGCCGGAGCTACCATCAAATTTACTAGTGAGCAAGAGCCAGGTCAAAGCAGTTCCGATGTTGATGCGAGCTCCAGCGTTGTAAAATGCAAAATTTTATCGATAGGCGCGATTACACTACCCCCTAAAAAAAATTTAAAACGCCTCAAAAATATTAAATTTTTAAACCAACAGTTAAACAAGCCTGCTAGAGTCTTGACAAGTCTTAAGGAACCCTAAACAAGTAAGGGAGGGGTTTGAAGGTCAGAAACGAATCTTGATGAGTCGTAGTGAGTTTCAATCAAGTCCAGAAGAGTATTATAAAGTCTCAAACAAGTCTCTGAAAGTCTTACAGTCTCAACGTCTTGAAAGTTTGCCATCAAGACTTGAAGAATAAAACAAGTTTGAAGTAAGGTCGATAAGAGTCCTTGATGAGTTTTAAACGCACTTTGAACAGTCTTGGTGAACCTTAAAAAAGAGCCTCAAACAGCGTCTAATTATCGTAAACAATTATGAAAATATCTGTGTTATCTTGATCGAGTCTCTGATTCGTAAAACGCCTACAGTGAGTCATGAATTAATAGATTAGTCTCGAATTAGAGCCTTATCGTGTTTTCATATAAGTAAGTCTGGAGAACTTTAAATAGGTATTGAAAATTTATTGTCCATTTCAAGAAGGCATACAAGTCCTAAAAAACTATAAAAGTTCCAACAAATCTTGATCAGTTTATGAAAAGCCACAATCAAGTCAGAAACAGAATCGCAAAAGAGTTTTGAACAGTTTCAGCAAGTCACAGATAAATCTGAGAATGGTTTAAAAAATCCTACGTCAGCATTAGGTCTTAAAGAGTCTTAGCTAGTCTTCAGAAATCCTCCATAATTGTCGCCTAATCGACGTGAGCATAACGGATTGAAAAAATTCGTCAGCACACATTGGGATGTATTTTTATTTTCAACACCAAGCAGAGTCCACATAGCAACTCGCCAGATTTCGAATTAGGCCGGTTTTTCGGCCAGAAGGGAAGAGGGCTAAGATAGCTCTAGCAGTTCCCCGACGTCTCTGAGGTAATGCTCGAAAGGGCGGATTCCGGGGCACGGGTTGAGAGCAAATTAGAAAAGAAGCAGAGAACAAATCATTCCAAATTTCAAGTACCTACACATATTTAGCTCTTATCTGTTCACACAATTATCATCAAACAAGGAAATTGATTTAATTGTTCATAGTACAGGGGGGGGGGCAAGACCAACATGGAAATTCCACTTATTTCCTTATCGTGAATCGGGTTTTAGGTTCCCTCCCCCTTTCAGTCATATTTATTAATTATAATTCTTCGTATTTTGAACTGAAGCGAATTTCCGAGAAGTTTGTGATTGTTTCATTCCAATATCGAATACGTAACTTGATTTTTAATTTATTTTTGATGAATTCAACTTGCCCCCGATTGAAAATTGGCGCCTTATTTTTCCTGATGAATTCCTGGCTGAAATTAATCGTTCTATTACTCCAAAAAAAAAAGTTCATTGCGTATTGCAACTAAAAAAATGAAGAAAAAACAAGACATCTCCCAAAATTTGATTCATAATTCGTTCAGGTTTTAGCTTTCGGGAAGGAGGGAGGATGTCAAACATTTCTTCCGCTTGACACCGGCAAAAATACACTTTCGTAATTCCAATTATGTTAAAATTTCAAAAATTAATTTTTTGTTCTTTTCATAAACATAAAATATCCTAAACATGGCCCCGATTTTTTCAGTTGTTAGAGGAGAGAAATAGGTACACGTACATACAAATATTGAATTAATGTTCATTATCATATTTTTGAAACTTCCAATGAAACAACGTCACGAAGAATATTTCAGTCTTATCTCCACATTATATCTACAAACTTATATACACTTTCTTTGCGGGTTTAAGATTTTTTTTTGTACACCTTTTATGTATTTATATGAATAATCAGGTTCGTATCGGTTTACGATAGCGTCCAAATGTACGTTAAGTGTTCATGTGGTTAGCGCCAGTGATCGAGTTGATAAATATCGAAGCAACGTTTAAACTGGTTATACGGCGAAACCAGTTCAAGCCGGCATCGAATCAATGGAAGAAATAAAATGGACAAAGATTTTATGCGAAAATTCAATGAGATGTTAGCGAAGGTAAATAAAACAGAATCGGATCTTTCTAAAAGACCGGGGGGCCAACCGAGAGAGCTGAGAAGATCGAAAAAAGATTCGAGGGAAAGAAAACAGAGATGGAAAATTTGAAGCGAACCTATACAGAATACCTGACAGGGAATAAAAGATTGCCTAGAACAAGTATCTGAAGATGCTCTCGTATCACTCCCTAGAAATCAGAATCCGGACTGGTTCAATGAAAATGAAGAGGCGATTGCCGGAGCCCTGAAAATTAAGAAGCAAAGCCATGACATAGCTTCGAGTAAGGTAAACTGCAGAAAAGCTGAGACGACCGAAAGGCCAAAAGTGATGTACAGCGTATAACGCGGCAGCTGAGTTCCTAGAAACGCCATCGAAACAGCGGAGCACTCGGGAGTCTTGTAACGAATAACTGCAGTCTGGACTAGGACATTAACCTGCGGTTAAGGAATTCCGGAAACGCGGTATACTAGTTAAAGCGGAGAGTATTGGACTGCAATGGTCTGAGGAGCGAAACTAAAATTGCCGCCTCCGAAGCCGTGATACTGCCCATACTTTTATATGGAAACGAATGCTGGACCTTCTACGTCAAACTACTCGAAAAATTCCAGCAAAGACAACTATGAAATATCTTGCGAACCAAATGATAAGACTACGAGTATGTTTCCAACGCGCGAGTACTTGAGTCAGCCAAATGTGGCCCAGTGGGAGAAAATTGTAAATGCGTAATATGAGTTCGTGTACAAATGGATGGTATAATATACCAAGAATATTAGATCAAAGAAGGTCATTTTGTACATTAAAGATTTTTTTCTCATTCCCCCTCTCCCAGGAAAACAGTAAAAATGAAAGTCCTCGTCGGCCATGTATGCTTATGCTCATATCGCACCCACATTTCAACCACTTCTGAGCTTAGATTCCAGTTGCGTGCTTATACATATACCATTTTGGCACTCATTTGATCCGTTTACTCGGATCAATAGTTAATAGCCGAAATCCAGGTACAGTTAACAGGTTCCAGTGTGTATCTATCTGAATCATTCAAGGACCCATCGAATCCAACTTTTTTCCCCATAGAGAGCTAGACTGCCTTTCAAATGTGCTAAATAGGTGCTAAATCGCCTCCCAAAAAATTCTAAAAATGGATGACAAATGGAATATCTATTTTTTGCTACTTGAAACCAGAAAAAACATGAAAAGTCCGCCAAAAGTAAGATGCTAAACTTCGAAGAATATGCTAAATTAGATTTAATTTGGTATAATTTTGGAATTCTAATGGTAGAAAATAGAAAGGAACCAGTCCAGTCAGTTCTCTGACATTTTTTTGCTTAAAAAAAGAATTATGCTAAAATTCTAAAATATGCTGAATTCAGATGTAACTATGCCGAAGAAAGATGCTAGATTCCAGATTAAACATTTTGGAATATTGTAAAATTGAATTATGCCAAATCTAGCATCAATTATGCTAAGTTGGCAACACTGACGCTGTAGCTCGTTTTCACTTTTGTATTTCCTCATAAGAGTTTAACGTGGCTTCATGGCTTTTGAGCTTTCGTTCGTTTGTATTCTGAATATTGGAATATATGTGTAGGTCAACAAATTCTTCTCTAAATAGATGGACTGAGGTACTTCTGTGCTTACCGATAGTCGGAGACTTTGTAATATATCCGTGAAAATACGAATATTCTCTCTTAAATAAATTTTGGAGTCTGGCGGCTCACAAAGTAAACGTATAGCTCGCTCGCTTATTTAAAGGAAACGAGATTTTTCTCCCTTTTTATTTACATAATATCCATTTTTTTGGCGGTAATTAATTCGAGAAGAAATTTAAAAAATGAAAGCTCACTAGTAATCAAAGAGATATAGGAATATAGGAAACGACGCAACAGAGTTTCAATAGACCACGAGAAGTTTTGATGGCATTCAGTGTATCTTCAGTTGACTTAGATCGCTTTTGATGTTGCTTGGATTGGATAGAAGTTGAAATCAAAAACGTTGAACACGAAACTTCGTAGGCACTGTTGGACGAACCTAAAAAATATATTCCCCCGGTTTCACGCCGCGCAGTGTTACCAAACATGGTTTTCTAAAGGTGCGGAAAAGACTTTTGGTACGCGCCTCGTAATATCCTTTTTACTCCTTCCGTCTTTTGTTATTTTACTCCCCAAGTAGCAAAATTCGTTTACTTCCTCAATCTTCTCCTGTCCAATATTTATATTTAAGCTATCATGTTCACATCGATTACATACCATTACTTTATTTTTATTTTTATTTATTCTCGTACGATATTCTATACTCAAAATCTCCTCCATTCCATTTAAAATCTTTCAGCTAATAAGACAATATCATCTGCAAACCTGAGCATCTTTACTCGCTCTCCATGTATAGTGACGCCTGCTTCAAATTTTTCTTTTATTTCTTTTATGGCCCACTCTATGTACAAATTAAATACTCGTAATGTTTGGTACTAACTTTTATCTAGATTAACCTTTCACTCTGTTGTTGTATATTTGTTATTCATAACCAGGGGCGGGGGGTTGAAACACCCCCCAAATAACTTGACAATTGGCAAATTTTGAAACTGTTCATTTGAATGTTCATATTTTATGCATGTTTGTTTATTTATTTTATTTTTCAATTAAAAATATTTCGATTAAGAAATTGGCAAATTTTTAATTTTTCAAACATTTTGTCGGCAAATTTTTAGTCTTCAAAAAATACTTGTCGGCAAATTTTGTTTCTCCACCTTTCCAAACTGAAAGTCAAATTTCGTGTCTGAAAATGGAATACCCTGGACCCCTGTTAGAGACTAGTTAGTCAGTCAAAAGCAGAAGGTTTCAAATTAAGTATCGAACGTTATTGGAAAGGTTGAAATAAAGCTGAAATGTGGAAGACATTTCGAGAATCTGAAAGTTGGTAGCAAACGTTGAATTTCAAATTTCAATGACTATTCGGACTGCCACCGCGAAAGAGTGGCCCTCTATAATTTTAGGCACGTGGAAAAAAAAAGGAACTATTAAAACCCTACATATTTTAGAAAAATCCGTCAGATTGAAATGAAAATTGTCTCAATAGAAGGAAAATTTTATGTACTATAAATTTTGTCCCAATCATTTTGTCGATAAACGCATTCGTTTTCGTAATATTTTGAGATTTCTTCCTGTGCCTGTAAATGAAATATTTCCCTTGATCAGGGTTACATTCTGTAATGTAGTTATTTATTCACTTCCTCAGTCCGTCACTCACTCACTCAGTCTAATGATTCACTCAGTGATTCACTCAGTCATTCGTTTACTTATTTAGTGATTCATTCACTTACTCAGTTATTCATTCATTCTCTAATTCAGTTATTCATTCACTTCGCCACTCCGTCACTCACTGAGTCAGTGATTCACTCACTCACGCAGTCATTCGCTTACTTATTTATCGATTCGCTTAGTCACTCGCTTACTTATTCAGTTATTCACACAGTTACTCAATCACTTACTCAGTGACTCAGTAATTGACTTAGTCACACGCTTATTTATTGAGTTATTCACTCAGTTACTCTGCCACTCAATCAATAAGTCAGTGATTCACTCACTTACTCAATGACAGTGATTTACCAAGTTACTTGCTTACGTATTCAGTTATTCACACAGTTACTCAATCACTTACTCAGCGATTCACTCAGTCACTCGCTTACTCATTTGGTGATTCACTCAACTACTCACTTAGTTACTCAGTGACTCAGTGATTCACTCACTTACTCCACTATTCACTAATTTTGTAATGTAGTTATTCATTCACTTCCGCACTACATCACTCGTTCAATAAGTCAGTGATTCACTCACTCAGTCATTTGCTTACTTATTTAGTGATTCACTATCAGTTACTCAATCACTTACTAAGTGATTCAGTCATTCACTCATTCTTTAATTTAGTTATTCATTCACTTCCTCACTCCAGCACTCACTCAATAAGTCAGTGATTCACTCAGTCACTCGCTTACTTATTTAATGATTCATTTACTTATTTAGTTAATCATTCATTCTCTGTTGTGTGTTCCTCTCAACATTCTTCCATCTTACCCTCCTAGAATAGGGTACGCTCATGTGCGCAAATATGAGTGCTTGAGGGATTAGGCTCCAATCTGCATTTGCAGGGACGAAACTAGGGTGAGGGGGTGGGATGAAACACCCCCAATAATTAGGCAGTCAGCAAATTTTGAAACTGTTTCTTTGAGTTTTTCAATTTCTAAGAACGTTTGTTTGTTTATTATTTTTTATTTTTTATTTTTTTTTCAATTAAAAAATATTTTGATTAAAAAATCTGCGAATTTTCAAATTTTTAGAAAATTTTGTCGGCAAATGTTTAGTTCAAAGAAAATATTGGTCGGTAAATTTTCCTTCTCCACCCCCTCCCCCAATTGAAAGTCAAGTTTCGCCTTCTTTCATAACAATTTCAACGCCTGCTTGCTCTTTTATTCCCTTTGTATTCATTATTCTAAGGTCCGCTGATCGAAAATCTTTCTCCTCTTCCCACCTAACTTCACTTATTCCAACTATTCCTAGGCGTCTTCATTTCTCTCTTAAGATTCTCTAATCTTGCAACACTACCTTACAGCGGGGAAAGGAGATTTCGAGATATCTTCGAGTGAGCGACAAAATGATCTAAGTACTCGGGAAAGAAGATGCCGATAAAAGCATTACTGTTCTTACATACTACGAATTGCTCATTTGAGAATAGCTTTCTGGATCGCGCTGAAAGAAAATGCAATTCCGTAAACAGTTAAACGAAAAGTAGTCGCTCGCCTCGCTCACGAGTGTAGCAGCTCCTCTGGAATCTCTTGAAATAACACACACACATTTTGCGATAGAGCTGAATCAATGAGAGATTACAGTTTCATCTTCTCAAAACAAAGCAATCAGCAAACCTATCCGGAAGTGTATTGTCATTATCCGACTCGGAAACGGTAATCCTCGCTCCTCAACCACTTCGAGATATACGGTGGAGTACCTTAGATCAATCGGACGCCGAAGTTGCTTTATTCACTCTCCAGTACCGACCATGTTTCCATGCATTCTGATGTACGTACATTAACGAGAGACGGAATTGGTATTTTAATTCGTAACACCGAGTTGCTATTCCGCAGTTATTATAATACTGTACCGAAAAAATACCGAAACCATTTATTGTTAGAAATATCTAAATATAATAAATTCTTTCGTTTCGCTTTTGCAAAAGAATCCGACCAGCATTTCACGTTTTATACTTCACGAATTCGTATATCCATCTGTGAACGGTTCGGTGTACTTGTTTCGTTTTTACCGGAAAGTCGCAGAAATCGAACGACAAAAGCTCGCGTGGAACTTTCGACTTCGTATTCATATTATTCTAATAAAAATACTTCAATATATGCCGCGAAAATTTCGCAAATTTATTTTTATTTATTTCTGGGGGAGGGGGAGGGGGGAGGGAACAAGACCGCGCCGAAAGACGCTATGGAGTATAAGCTGCTATTCGTACATTTTCTTCGTAGTAGTTTTTAAATCCGACGTCGCAAGTTTTAATATTAACGAAAAATGGCGGCATAAGCGATGGGAAAGTGCAGGTGCTATTTGTAATTACTACACTTTTCTTTTTTCAAGTAATAAAAGTTGAGTTTCTTCATTTTTTTTTTACCCCCTTCCCACTGTTTTTATTTGTTACCGTGTTTCTTTTCTCGGTCTCTTTAACGTATACCGCGTAAAATTTGTATAATTTTTCTTCCGTGGTACTCGCGAATTCGGACTCCTGGTCTGGGCGTCGGTGATTAAAGTTGGAATTATGTCAAACGTTATTTCTCTCATTAAGAGCTACCTCGATTACGAGGATCGCTGGTTAATGAACTGGTATTTTTTCCCACTTTTTGTTCGCCCTTTCGGCCTTTTCAAAAGCGGCTGATGAATCCTGCTGAACTTCGCGACGTCTTTTTAGAATAAATGCGTACGTCCGATGATGGTAAAATACCGGGGCGTTCATTTGGGAGCGTATGCTCACGACTGCCGAGCCGAAAATGCTCCGGTGTTCCAGAGTTGAGTGTAAATCATTTCAAAATAAGTTGTGTTCTCAGCTCCAACGAGTATTTATTATGCGTGACTGTTCAATGTTCCGAGTTCGAGCCAAGTTCTTGTCCTGCATCTGCACAAATGCGCGATGTTGTGCCTTATTGATACGTGCGGGATTTTCAGAGCCCGCAGTGCACGCAGAGTGGTCCAGATCGCGTAGTAGGCATCCGAAATAAGGATCGGAACCGAAGATGAGCGTGCTGGGCGTGTGCTCTCGAATGTGTGTATCGTCAAAATTGAAACTGTACACGGGCAAATACGGTAAACAAGAGAGGATTGGCCAGTATAAGGTGCTAGTACAGAATGAAAACTGAAATCTGAATGTCTGACGAATAGAACTTTTGAGATGTGTTTGTATGGAGAAGAGTGGAATGACGGAAGGACAAAGAATGGACAGTATAGAAGTCAGTAATGAAAGGATGACACGAGAGTCATGCGTTTAGGTAGATTAAGAAATGCTAATGACTTGACCAGCGACGATTGGAAAGAAAAAACGGAAAGAAAGGGTGTTAAAAAATGAAAGAAAGGGTCCAACCGCAGCACGGAAGGACACTGTCACATGGGTATGTCATCCAGGCGACTCCGTTGACGTGCATACCCCCATTCCAATGCCTTCTCTAGTCGTCCATGCTCGGCATTGCTCGGCAGTCTCCGTGTCGGTCAGGCAAAACAACGAATGACCGCGTAAAGAGGAATACGCAACTACATCACGATGGTAACGTTTTTCTACAGAACTTTTCCTGAGGAGCGTTTTCTGCGGAATTTTTCTCTTTTGGTTGGCGGGCGATTAGACCTATCCATGTCAAAAGGTAGTTTTTAGAGGAAGTAATACCAGGCAGGTCAGGGACAAGAAGGGGGTTGTATGCGGCTACGTGGTTAGGACAGATCGGAAACTGACAAGAAGCGAGAGGAACAATGTTGGAAGAATCATCGTTTTCCCGTTCCCGTTTGTTCTTCTCTAACTGCATGGTTCTCATTCATATTGTTTGTTCTCCTTACCTTAAAATTACCTACATTCCCGTTCTCGTTCTTGTTCCAGTTCCTGTTCCCGTTCCTATTCCCATTCTTCTTCCCACCTTGGTCCCGTTTTCGTTCCCGTTTCCCGTTCTCGTTCTCGTTCTCAATTCTGTCGTGCTCTCGTTCTCATTCTCGTTCTGAGAACGAGAAAATGCCGTTTTTCTTCTCGTTCTCGTTTGTTTTTCCAACACTGGAGTACTGCAGTTTGATTTTTTCATTAGAAAAATATATAATTGATGGTTTTAGGGTTTCAGAATTTTACTTTCGCGCCAGCTGCACAGGTGTTGGAAGAACGCAAAAATCACCTTGTTCCCGTTCTCGTTTGTTTTTCTCTAACTGCATAGTTTTCGTTCATGCTCCTCGTTCTCCTTGCCTTATGCAGAAAATGTGTCATTTACGATACTAGAAAACGTGTTATCCAAGAATAGGCGGTAGATGAAAATTTCAGTGATGGGCAGATTAGGATGGAGTCCGTTCATCCCTTCTGTTAGCTGAAGTAAGTGAGACTGCAGAAGTGTAGAATATTTTATGTTTTCTATCATAAGACCTGTGTTTGTGCGTGGTGCACGTTTTGGGGCTGTGGCTAAATAAGAAAATATATCTTGGGTGCAAATACGAAATTCTAGTCATAAAAAATGGCATTTAAAGAAATAGTGGAATCGGTATTTTTCTAATAAGAAAAAACTATCTTCATTAGAATTTTATATACTATGTATGTAGGGTGTGACAATTTCTTCTTCTGTAGCCGAAAGCGCTCTGGACTACAGATAAAGAAATTGTGAATTGGCTCACCCTACGTACAGCGAATTCATCAAGTTCACTCACACTCCAACATGGACACTAAACATTATATACCTTTTTATATCTTTCATTGGTATGAACCATCGAGATAGATTCGCCTCTGATTAGCAATTCGTGATGCTTAGGAGGAAAATCAGGTACTCATAATTTCTATAAAATGCAATATAGATAATGGTTAAGAAGTTATAAGATCAGTTGTAATCTACCTTGGAAATTGTGGCATTGGGGTGATTCATTTGAATCAGTAAATACTAGTGTGGGCAAGTGTTGGGAGTTGTAAATGAGTCTTTAAGAGTTGTAGTGAATTTCAAACAAATCTAGAGAGCCTTACTCAAATTCTCGGGGATCTTAATTGAGTCTGGAGGGGTTTCAAAATGTTTGGAAGAAACTCGAGGAATCATGATCTAGTCTTGAAGAATCTTGATCAAGTTTGAAAGTCAAACAGAATTTCAAATAAGTTCGGGTTGATCTTAGCCAAACCTAAAAATAGTTCGGGAGAGTCTTGTGGAGATCTCTTTGTTGTAAAACAAGTATAGAAAAAGTTTTATTAGCCCTTAATCCAGACTTGGAAGAGCTGTAAAAATTCTTTAACGAAAGTCTCGAACAAGCCGGAGAGAACTTATCATGTCACGAGGAGCTATAATCATGCCTGGAAGAGTCATAGAGAGTTTCAATAGTATTCAGTCAATTAATCAGGTGCTGTATCCGTTGCCAGATGTTGGGGATCGCGGTTTCTGACGCGCGACTTTCCTGGGTAGGGTTAGTCGAGTTAGTTTGCCGCTGATTTTCCCACGATTTATTGCGTTAGAGTTTTTCTTTTCTACGCCAAAGAGTGTGCAGCCGCAGTTCGCTTACTAGCCACGTGTTTTCAGTACATTAGGTAAGCTGTCCACGACCTGCACGCGCACAGTACCAATCTTCCAGATCTGGTGTTAACACGCCCTGTGATTATAATGCCTTGTTCGTTCAAACTTTCCACCTTGACTGAGATTGTAGTCGCTGTGTTCACTAGGATGATAGTGGGGGCGGGGGTATTCGAATATCACTAGCTCTTTGGCGTTGAGGGACCCGAACCCGAGACGCTAGGATGGCGAAACGGACACGTTAACCACTCAGTTACACAGTGACTTTAAATAGTATTAGCAAGTCCTACATAAGTTCCAAAAATCCTTAAAAAATTCGACGCGTCTGTAGGATTCTAAATGAGCACTGAAGATCGTATAATCTTAGCTAGTTATGAAAATTGCTCCCCTTCCTAGGTACGGGTAAAAATTGGATGACATTGTGATGAACATCGAAAATTTTCCAGAAACCCGTTGCCAAACTGAGAATCCAGTTAGTTGGAAGGAGTTTGACATCACACATTGGAAGAATCTTTTAGTTTCAAGAACAAGGAGTAGTCAAGTCAGAAATATCACGGTTGTTGTGAAGGACTTTAAGAAGAGTGGTAGTTCAATGATTGTGGGTTTTTCGTCGATTCACTTAGTAATATTGACGCTGATGATGTTTGTGACGTTGTGCCCAGATTCGGCTAGTTCAACGTCCTCCTCTCTCTGCGTTATTCCTTCCCTCCTCCCTTTCCTCGGCCCGGAAAATCATTGAAAATTACTGATTTTCCACGCTCAAATGGTATAAAAACTCGAAGGTAACTCGTTCTGCTTACAGGCAAACGTACCCAACGTGATTGTACTCAGAAAACGCTAACTTCCTGCAGAACAGGAAACGAATACGAAAGAGGCGACCGAGGGTAGAATGATGAGAATCTTCCTCATTTGCTCCCGTGATACTTGAACGTCTCTTCCATGAGTATTTTCAGTGATCAAGGCGTGTCGAAAATGATTTCTTCTTGACGTTTGCTGTTAATTTGAGTTAACGGATATTTGGGAGAGGTCATAAGATAGTGGGAGAGGTTGCTTTTTCAAGAATAAGGAAGGCAAAGGGTCACCCAAGTAGTTACGTAAGCCCTTAAAAATGCGATAACATAACAATGGTGGTAGCTTTGTATTTAGGTGGAAAAAGCATCATAATCGTAGCGACAGGGTTCGACAAAGTCCAACAGACAATCAGTGAAGTTGAGAGAATGAATTTTTTTTTAGTTTCTGACTGGAATTTCTTACATTTTAGTCAGCATTTTGCACCCCCCCCCCCACAAAAAAAAAGAGAAGAAAGTTAGGAACGACTCTGATCAACAGACAGCTGGCGTATAACTAGTTTTGCCAAATTGATACAGAGAGAACTATCGTCTACTGTGTTCAATTATTTCAGTTCCATGCATGGATCAAAAAGAGATCCCTCCTCGCATCACCAGAGTCTCTGTCCTGAAAACTGCGCTTGTTAGTATGCACGTTATTATTGTTATACGTAATAACGTTGGTTGAAACCGACCGTTTTTATCGACTTCAGATGTACGGGAAAAACAAGGACGAGGTAACAACACGAGAGCTATACACGTATTTCGCTTGTGCGGTAAAAGTGAAGGCACAGCGTCGAAATAATGCTGACCATACAACAAGTTAATGGCACTTTACACAACAAAAGCGTCTCTTGTAACTCTTAAATCGGCCTTTTCGGTCGGAGCGCACCCTTCGTACTTTGAAAATTTCAATTGTTTGATACTTCCTCTCCTTTCACTCTTTCTCTGGGCGCGCTTTCTTTACCCGCCCCTACAGTACTTCTGGCTGGCCTTCACACGCGCGCACTTCTAACGAAAATACAATATTACAAATGTTGATGTTCGCCGAGTATGCTTTTGCCAATTATACAGTGTAATTTGCCTTTCGCCGCATGTTACTGGCAAAGTTCATCTCTCGTATCACCACAAGGAATGTTCTGCTCCTCATAAATAGTATATTATTCAAGAGTTGGAAGGAGGAGGGATTCTCGTTTCCGGACTAGGTTTTCCCGAAATCAATCGCAATCATGGCCGAATTTTCAATCGACTTGTCTGATTATTTGGTTTATCGAAAGACATTATTTTTTGTTAAAATATTTTCGATTTTTATGGCATGTTAAGTGTCCCTACTCAAGGGGCGAGTTCACCATGTAAGTTGTTCAAAGGTTTCTCACTCGCATCAGTAAAAATAAAATTTTGAAAATATTTAAAAATTACTATAAATACGAAGTTAGCTCAAAAACAGTGCAGAGTCTGACTTATCACAGAGTCTCTGGATCCCCTCAATCCATCACAATGTGTTAGAAAAGAAGGGAAAGAGGGCTTATTATTTAAACAACCTACGTGAAGGCTATCAAACTGCGGTGTTCTCCACCGCGGTTGACTTTTTAACAGCAGGTTCTTCTATCCATGTCAACAGCAATTTGTTGGGCCTCGATTCTTTAATCTACGTATAAATAACATTCCTCATCACTAAATTACCACCCCCCCCCCTCAGAGTGTTACAGTAAATAGAAAAGATACCAGTCTTTCCCAATGCAATTTTGTACTAAGTGAAATTTATTTTACAAAAATCATGTTCAACACTTTCCATAATCTCTAATTCTTTTCCGTGTGGTTACCACTCCCATCGGCATGCGTCACAGGTCGAGGAATATGGCTAAAATGTTACCGAAACCGAATTCAGCGACCTGTGGAACCAAGTATTGGATAACCATATTAAACTTCACAAAATGTGACCTGCATCGAGAAAAGGGGTTTAGTAAGCAAAACACAAATTTCCCAGGAGAAAGAAAACAAATTTTGAATGCGAATACCTGTGGATTGGAGCGATCAACTTTCATGGCTTGTACAAGCCTAAATAATTATTTTTTTATTTTTTTCAACAACACTACGTGAATGAGCAGGTCTTAATCAGTATAAATCGAACAAAATCTCAAAACCAAGTTTTTTGCTCACTAGCCACTTTTTCTTGATGTAGGTCACAAATACTATTGCACGGGCTTCAATTTCAAAACAGATGAAAGGAGGGAGGTGAATAAGCCCCATAAACGGCATAACTCTGTGAAGTGGTAAAGTAGCTGGAGCAGATGATTTTTATCATCATAAAGTCTATGCATCTGTTTAGTGTCCATGCTGGAGTGTGAGTGAACTTGGTAAATTCTATACGTAGGCCGTGCCAATTCACAATTTCTTCTTTCTGCAGTCCAGAGCGCTTTCGGATGCTATGCTATCTTCAGTGGAATACCAAAACACTTTTTGTCGTTCCGTGTTTATAGTGGTGTGTAGTACCGTATGGTAAAACCTCTATTTGGTGTGTTCCTATTGGTTTTCCGTGGTTGTGTAGTCTGTCCAATCAGTGAGTCTTATGTTATTAACTGGAGCAAGTTCTCGCTTCGGAAATTGGTTGTTGTGTTTATCAGGTTGTTTTGTTTCGTTTTTGCATTTATTATCTCAAGTTGTTCTTTTAATAATCTTTTTCTTGTGTTGTTTTCTGTGTGACGGATTTTGTATTTTCCTATCAACTTGTGGTTGTTGTGTCCCTGATCGTTGCAGCGTTTACTAAAGAGGGATTTGTCATCCTTTAGCTTCTGTGATTTTTCATGTGAATTTTCTGCCTGTTTGTCCCATGTAGGTAATGTCACAGTGTTCGCAGACTGCATTGCTGGCATAGGCGTAGCTACCGGGGGGGGGGGCTCCGATCTCAAATTAGCCCCGAAATCCGTGTTTATGTAGAAAAAACTAATTTGATAACTATAAATGTAAGATAATGTATAGATATGAAAGAATAGCTTCGTTTGTTTTATCAAGAAAGTGTCCATTTTTTTACTAGTTTAGCACCTGAAGCTTCGTTTTGACAATTTTACACCAAAAGTAGATCGGAAGTAGATTACGGTAGGTAGCCTGAACAGAAATCAATGCAAAGAACCGCAAAACCCTATATAAATATACCGAATTTACATAAACTTGCACTTGGACTTCAAAACGAATGTGAACGAACTTTTCCACAAAAGAGTCAACTTTGTAGAGTTATTGCAATAAAATACGTGAAGTTACAAACATGTGAGAAATATAATTTGGAAGTTTATTCCTTCCTCTACTCAATACAGATATATAAATTTCTACTTTCGCAAGTGAATTACATATTGTGCTACAACCAGCAAGAGCCTAAAAAAAAAAAGTTTCATATTTATTGTATGCAGATCTGGTAATTGAAACAACTTTGGGAGCCAAAGACGAAATCGAAACGTCCACAGAAACAGATCTGGTTAAAATAAAGGAATACTGGAGAGCTCATGTGTTCTATAACATTATTGACAAAGTTATTGCTAGTTTGAAAAGAAGATTTTCAACAGAAAGCATGAAAATGGCCACAGCAATTGATAATTTCCTTTCACTGAATTATGAAACCTCAAAAGTGTTCATAGATTTTTATGGTTCACTTGTGAATATAAATGACACAGCTTTAAAATCAGAAATGGCTGTGTGTAAGAATTTACACTCATTGAAAATTACAGGCCAATAAGCTTAACATCGAACATCTGTAAAGTATTTATGGCAGTCTTAAAAAGACGTATGTATAACCATTTGGACTCAAATCATCACGGGAATGAACAGGCGGGATTCGGAAAAGGCTTCTCAACTGTCGAGAATATTTTCGTTGTGAACAAAATTATTGAAAAAACACACGAATATGATGTGGAAATTGAAATGCTTTGCACAGGCTTTCATAAAGCATTTGATTGAGTGGATCATAAATATATGTTAAAAGCACTGGAAAATAAGGGAATTGAATGTGGGTTTATTAAAGTCATACAGAATTGCTATGCAAATTCGAGTGCAAGAGCCAGCTTTAAAAGCAAAGGGAGGGAATCCAAAATTGGGAGGGGGTTCGACTAGGGGATACATTGTCGCCAAACCTCTTCAATTGCATTCTGGAAGAAGTATTTCGTAATCTGAAGTGGAAAAGAAGGGGACTAAAAATAAACGGAGAATTTCTAAGTAATTTAAGGTACGCAAACTATATTATCTTATTTTCAGAAAATAGTAAGGAGTTGAAAAAAATGGCAGAAGAGCTATTGAAGGAATGCAAAAAAGCTGGCTTCAAGCTGAATGGTAGCAAATCAAAAATAATCGGAAGAGGGGAAAGGAAAAATCTGATAATCGATGGGCAAGAGATAGAAGAGGTAAAAGAAACCGAATATCTGTGGACAGATTATGAGTTTTAAAGAAAGAGATAACAAAGAAATTATGAGGCGTATCAAAAAGGGGTAAAACAACTTCTGGGCATTAAAATCTATTTTTTGCCGGAAAAATGGAAATACTAAATAGCTTAACGGTACCAGCCCTCAAGTATGGAGCCAAAACCTGATCCCTTACAGGAAAGCAAATGGTGAAGCCACGAATTACGTTCAGATCTATGTTGAGGAAACTTCTAGGACTGAGATGGGTAAACAAAATCTCAAATGCAAAACTATACGAAATGGTTGGAGGCGGGGACATAGGATATAATAATGTCAAACAATTAAAGGTGGAAATATGTGGGGCATCTGGCGAGGGCGGATAGCAACAGATGCGGAAAAAAGTACTCAACTGGATAGGCTGCCCAGGAAAAGAATGATAGGTAGGCCAGTAACTAGATAGAGAGATGAACTCATTAGAGAACTGGGGCCCCGGGTGGCAAAGATTAGCTCAGGATAAAAGAAAATGGGAAAGCTACGCGGAGGCGTATGCCCAAAAATGGGCGGAGGTACTCACACACACGTTTGGTCGACAGTCGACGCAAAATGTGCCTGCCCATTTAAATTTTTCAATCACTTTATTTCTCTTTAAATTGATCAGCGCCGCCGCACGTTTTTCGACTGTCGTTGCAACATACGCTTATTTCATTTTTGTAATTATTTCATAAACGCATACTTTTTTTTCTTCAACATACCGGCGCCGCAACGTCAAAATGGCGATGGCGCACCGGGCATTTGCCCGAACTGCCCTATGGCCCATCCACCCCTGGTCTATCTCATCCAGTCGTGAGAAGAAAAAGAATTTCAAAAACAGAAAACTTTCCATTATGTGACCGTAACTCAGTCCCTTCAAAAGTAAGAGTACACAAACATATCTACATATTGTCGAGGTAGGTTGTTTACGTACCGGTGGAAGGGAGGTTACTGCAAAAGAGACCAGTATATGTATAGTATCCGAAAGTCTTAAACGACGGTTCATGTATCACGCTAAGAAATGCAGCTCGATCGAAACCGTTTAAGAACTTCCAGCATACTAGCCCGAGGAAGTTAGCGAGCCAAATGTTTGCTCGAAATTTTACCCACCATGCCATTTTCTTCCAATCGAATTTTCTTCGTCTATTATACGCACGTACATCGATTCCAAACCGTCAAAACCATTTAATAATGAACTGCGAATTGAAATAAATATCTGCAACAAATGTCGCTCGCTCGCCAGTCCGCGTTTATAGGTGAAATTCGATTCTCCAGCTTCCTGGTCGTCGACGACGATAACCGTTGATACTTGATAAAAGTACAACGCGCGAGAAAATGCTTCAAAGCCCGTAAACATCGAGAGGAGAGACGGAGGCGAGGAAGAAATACAGAAAAGTTGAAGCGAGAACCACCGAGGGGAAGAGAGGAAAACAGAAAAAATACACCGACATTACACTTGAAGCGAGCAATAATTGAACGAAATCGAAAAGAATTGGTTTTTTTTTTCGGGTATGTAACGTCGATCGGAAAATAAAGAAAGATGATTCCGTCGAACACGACGACCCCCCGCCGAGCCGGGTGAGTCGCCTTTCTTTTCTCCCTCGTTGTAGTCGAGCGAATGAAAATTACTTCGCGTAACAATCCGCGTCCATGTAACGGCCTGTACTTTATTTCCGATACGAGCGTGTAGAGGAAATACCGCTGCCTTGCGCGGGAAAAGCTCTCCGTCTCTCGACCCGCTCGACACGACGGTGTATTCACCCGGAGATGGACAAGGTTTTCCGTGACCGGCCATGTGCGCGAACGGGCGCGGCACCGCACATCCAACGCATTCGCGGATAACTCAAGTGCGGCCGCGTCAATGTCCAGTGCAATGCCTATATGTATATACCCGACACGGAGATGCAAAACCGAGAATATTAACCATCGCCGACTTGGGAAATTAATGGCACGGCTGACGAACTAAGACTCTAGCATGCGATTTCCCAGTGACTGGGTGCTTGTAAAAAGTATTCAGAAGGTCGGTTTTGATGAAAACGCACCTCTCGTCAAAAATATGGGATCACGTTCCACCCCTAGACATTTTTTTCACGCTGATTTCGAGGGCGTTGCTCGATTCTTTCATACCTATAGGATTCTAATATCGATGGTCTCCTGCGCAGTGTGCATAGGTGACAAGAACCAAACTTTCCAAGAGAGCATTTTGAAAAATTTCTACATACCTATAATTTTGAACTCTCATACCACCTTTTGTGAAACGAATTTTAGCAGTATGACATTAGGGATATAATCGGTCAACCTTTAGCAATTCTGGAAGCGTGACAAATTATGGCAACCCTCTTATCACTGCATCGTACACCAATGATTTAGAAGAAAAAGACAGCACTTATTACGTTTGGCACAAATAGGAACAGGCACTTGCCACATATGTACACAAATGGAGGTACAGATTTTCTGTATGTTGTATCTGAAACATCATTATCTCTGTATCATTTTGCAATAAGCAGGGACACGCGTGTTATTCGTATGTTGTTGCACAGTAATGTTTGAGTCGTTTTGTGAAATTTTCCGTGGTATTTGTGTACCTACTAACTGGGGTTTGAGCAATCTGAACTCCACTGGTTAAGGGCTACAATCTGAGCACAATTTCGAAAAAATTGGCGGCAAAAAATTTTTAGTCAGAATGCTGGCCCGAATGTCTTTAAAAATTTTGCCACTCAATCGAGAATCCGCGGGAAACTGAAAAAAAAAATTGATAGTCCATTTTGGAAGGTATTATGTCAATTTAATACATTATAAGAACACATTCAGGGATTCGAACCGTTCAAAACTCCAAGTATATTTCTAACTCTTCTTCTGATTCAATCCCCATGTTGAGAGCATACAAATGATCAAAATACTCGGTGAAAGGGGATGGGGTAAATCGTTCAATTCCTACACATTCTCAATTGCCCCTCTCAGAACTGCTTCACCCAGCTACAGTGGTTTCTGCCATCCTTAAGGTTCGTTTCTCAGCGCTAAAATAACTACAGACTATCCTCGATAAAACTCTTCAAGCTGATTTTTCATAGAATTCGTCAATTTGCGCATGTCAGTTGTCAGTGACGTCGCGTCTGGGTGTTCAAGGTGTTCACTGCACACCCACTTAGTTTTTGCCTTACAACAAAAATCCCAGAAATAAAGAAAAATTTGAATTTTGATTAAAATACAAAATATAACCTCGAAAAATTGAAAAATAGCCGGAATTTTTCTCTTTGCACTTCGCGCGGTTCTCATCTTTTTGTCACATCCTATGGGAATCGCGTAGGATGTTCACTAGCAACATTGCACACTCTCGTCGGCCTTGTCGCATTGGCGTTATCTTTGTCACACTTACTATAGGAATCGCGCAGGATGTTCACTAGCAGCATTGTACACTCTTGTCGGTCTTGTCGCAGTGGCGTTTGCAACAAAGACCACGGAGAGTGAAGCGGAGACTTCATTAATTTAAATGGCAGGGTGTACACCAGCAAAAATGAACGTTCTGGAAGCGTATGCGCATGCTGTGCGGTGAGTGGGTGGATGCAACTTCATTCTTCATTGACACTCATTATTTATACATACTGATACTGGCCATAAGTTTTTGATACATACTGATTTCTTGTGGGGGGAGGGGGGCGTAGAACCGCCAGTTGAACACCTGCGAAAGTGGGAAAGAGCACCACGCGACGACACCGTCAGTTGTGGTTCCAAGGGGGAGCCCTAGTTGAATATTTTTACCCCAATAATAGGAAAAAATTAATAACAACTGTATTCGTCATTACGTTTCTCACATTGGATAAAATATTTTTCCAGGAGCATTCTCGCCCCCACACCCCTACCAACATGAAAGCAACAGCCAATTAATATGCACCGCCGCTACTGTGCCGCCCCTCATCTCCTTTTTCTAAATCCGCGCCTGTTACATGTTGATATTCCTCAAACTGCATCTATATATATAACCGCTAGCGGCGGCGTAGCTAGGGGTTTCCCGAGGGGGGGGGGGGCACAATAAGGTTTTCAAGGGAGAAAAAGTCAAAAATTGCGTTTTTTTTTTTAAATCGCCGACATTAGAGGACCATGTAAAAATATTGGAGCACGTGCCCCCCTCCCCCTCTCTCGACGCTACGCCACTGTCCGCTAGCCCCAAAAAGAAGACTTTAATAACAGTGACTTTTAGGTCTTTTTTCCTAGGCATTTTATTGTGTTGGAAGAACGCAAAAATCATCGTTCCCGTTTGTTCTTCTCTAACTGTATGGTTCTCATTCATGTTCTTTGTTCTCTTTACCTAAAAATTACCAACGTTCCCATTCTCGTTCTTGTTCTCAATCCCATCGTGTTCTCGTTCGTTCTTTCAACATCCGAGTACTGCAGGTTGATCTTTTCATTTAAAAAATTTATAAAATTTATGGTTTTAGGCCTTCAGAATTTTACTTTTGCGCCAGCTGCAGAGGTGTTGGAAGAACACAAAAATCATCGCGTTCCCGTTTTCGTTTGTTCTTCTCTAACTGCATGGTTTTCGTTCATGCTCCTCGTTCTTCTTACCATATAACACTACTGAACAAAATGAAATTTTTTGTTTGCACAACGCATTTAAGGAGGTCATTCGTGAGTACTTTTCAACGCTGAATACAGTGCCGTCGGCCGTTTTTCTCTATCACGTCTAGTTTTTCTGATCAAAAACTATAAAAAATTCAACTAAATGTGTTCAAAAAGAGATTTAGGAACTGAATGTGGTCATACTGATTCGTGTTGTTGTGTGTCGCGGCCGTGTGTATTCCGTCTGTTTGCTTTCTGTTATTGTGGTCTGATAACACTGATAATATCAGTCAGTGGTATTGCTTATTCCAATGTAAAAACAAAATGGAAACGAATTTCAGTCGTTCAGAACTCCGAATTGTGACGTGATAGAGAAAAATGGGTCGCAGTATCGTGTTCATCGTTAAAAAGTACCTCAGAATCACCTGTCGAAATACATTGTGCAAAACAGTTGTTCAGTTGTGTAATTACCGACGTTCCCGTTCTCACTCTTAATTCCATCATGTTCTTGTCCTCGTTCTCGTTTTGAGAACGAGAACCAAGAATCGAGAACATACCGTTTTTTTTCTCGTTCTCGTTCGTTCTTCCAACACTGGATATGATTGATGACAGAGATGAATGGCGAACAAGGTGATTGTAGGTATAGACTACGGGTACATATTATGCTAAGTAATTAATGGTTCGAGGTTCAACCGTTTGTGGTATGGAGCGCTGACTGCGGATTATTTTTTTAAATGTTAAATTTTGGAAAATTAGGTATGCCATAACTGAAATGGATTATGCTAGGAATTAATGCTGATGCTAGATCCGGAAATCATGATGCTAAATTGACTTTGAATTATGCTAAATTTGGCATAATTATGCTAAATTGGCAACACTCGCTAGAAGGGCCGCTCCTTAAGCCCTTTCGCTTGAAACGCCATCCACCCTATTCGTATCTTTCCGGCCTTTGCCAGTTGGACACTCGCCGCAATCGGACACTGAACCCAGGCTGTGTACATGCCGTTTTTCTTAGTCATGTGTCATTGTTGATAACACTATTAATACTATCAAATAGTGGTTTGATAGTTTTTTACATACTATCAAAGTTTATTTGATAGTTTTAATATTAATTATTAACAATTTTAAGATCGATGAATAATTCATTTATTTTTAGTTCTAACAAGATTTCTTCACTATTTTGTTATTAATTATTAATTAGGAACTAGATTGAGAATTCTTCCAATGAAATAATAAATAAACGCTTTGTATTTTAGTATTTTACTATTGGCTTAAACCTGATACTGTTTTCTTCTTTCAAATTAGTTTTCCAATTTTTGGTTCACTGCGATTCTTATTTTTGTAGTCAACAGGTCAACATGTCAAAACGAAAATAGGGTTTAGTTCTTTAATTAATAATATGTATACACGTCGAGAAACGACTGAAAAAAAAAACAACCTAAATCTAGTGAGCTTATGGTCTCTTTCCCAGCTTCCAAAATTCGTCTGAATGGACGAAATCGCAGTTCACAAAATCAGTAAAAAATAAATTTAAAACACTGCGCGGCTGAAGGGCTAATATTGACAAATTCATAAATATTCATTTTGATGAGTCGAGAGTTTTTATTAATTTGATAGTTTTTAAGAACTATCAATAGTGTTGATAGTCAGCGAAGGAACTATCGATAGTTTGATAGTACTAAATTTACTGAAAACTATCGATACTATCAAAACTACTATCAATTACTACACATCACTAGTTTTTCTGCTTGCGCAGTGTACCAACTGACACCTCCTCCAGGCAACATCCACTGGTTTTTGCCAGGGCCGCCTTCACTTCTTCGGCCGTACAGGACTTCTCCATTCCCAGAACCAGCGCATCCGCTTTCTTACAGGGACGCGAGACACTGATCCATTCTGGGAGCTCAGCCTTGAGTCTGTCAGCCTTCCCGGTCTCTCTCTTCTCTCTCCCTGTCTCTCTCCTTTCTCCTTATCCCCTCATTTAGTAAAATTAAATTTGTTATCAATATCTTTATCTTCACTATTATTTATATAAACAACTGTAACTATCTGTAGAGCACCTTTAAGTGGGCTTAGTGACTGCAGGGCTCTTAAAAATGAAGATAAATAAATAAATGTATTCGATGTAATATTTATATTACTATATGTGCGGTGGCTCTCTCCTCTCCAGCGTATTTTTTTGTATAAATCGCCCTGCCTGGCTACTTCCTGCGTAGCACGATGCGAACGTCTAACCGATGTCTTTCGTCTCGTGCATACCTGTACTTTCTTTATGTGTTTTTTTCTCTAAATCACCTTCTTTTTCTTGCCATGACCCACTTGCTCTTTTTCTCTCGCGGTCGGTCAGGCAGGACGTCGTTTAATTCAGTCACAGTTTATACGTCTTAGTATTCACATTAATACTTCCGTTCGCTATTTAGTTTCTCGAACTGAACATTTTTCGCGAAAACCTTAAGAAACCCGCATACAGAAACAGGACGAAGAAAATTTCCCGATTTATACGGCATTTGGTGAGAGGAACAGCTTACCTCAAAACTGAATAGTGCTCATGTCCTTTATCGTAATACGTTTTCTCGTAACACAGACTTTTATTTTTTATGTACTCGGCGTTACGCGACATTATTTTGCAACAGAGGTGCCGAAGTTATATATTGGTATTGTTTTTGTGAAATGTTTTTTCTTCGGTTTTCTATCCCCGATTTCCATTTTTCTATCCCGTCCTATTCGGCTGCTCACCCCGCGCACGACTATTCCGCTGCTATTTGGTTTCTTACTCGGATTGAAATTTTCAAGCGGAAACTCCGGAGGCTTTGAAATGACGTATATTCCCAGGTTTTTCCTCTCTTTGTATGGAAGAACATTTTGAAATATACTTTTCATTCTCTTTATCGTTCACTGATCTAGCTATAAGCAATGATCAAAGTGAAAAGAAGAAAAAAATAACGATAAAATATTTTGCCGTTTTCCATCGGATTTTCTCTTCTCTTTTTTCTCGCCACTCGTTTACCCTTTTCTCTCTCACTCTCTCTATCTCTATCTCGCTTTTTCTTATGCCTCGGTTTCTTTCGTTTTACCGCGAAATCCGTCTTTCGAATTTGACGGAGAATTTTTTTACTTTAGCGACAGCCGTGTTAGGCGTCAAATCCGGAGAAGCGTCTGGAAGCGAGATAGCGCAGATGAACCTAATCGAAAGACGGAGTGTGGAGCCATGAGACGGTGATGGGTTGTGTCAGGGTTTCTTCATTCATACGCTCGATACGAATAGAGGGATGAAATTGGGGTGCGCGTATGCCAATCGCTTAAAATGACGAGTGTCTGTGCCAATATTGATGTAGTATTGTCGCGTTGATTTATGAATATTTCCTCTGCTTCTGTAGGCGGATCAGCTCGGTAAGAAACGATTAGCTTGAAGGGGACTGGAGAAATTCCAGTTTTTATCTATGGATAAATTTCAAGGTCGATGAGCGAATGAGGAAAGATTCTTATTTCTTCAATCCAACCGACTGGCATATCTAGAGCCTTTTTAAAAATGGGCGCGCCAAAAAATATGAAGCGCAACGTGCTCTGCGGAGCGTAGCGGACGACATGAAAATGCTCTACCGAGGTTGCAGACTCGTCTGCAAGATGATACACTAGCAGAGCGTAGTGCTCGCAGTCTGGTACAAGGAACGTGATGCTCGCACGGGAAGACAGTCTGATACAAGGAGTGTGGTACTCGCAGGCGAATGAAGTGCTGAGTCAGTCAGTCCTGTTAGTAAGTCAGTCAGTCAGTCAGTCAGTCAGTCCTTTTAGTTAGTAAGTTAGTAAGTAAGTAAATCAGTAAGTAAGTAAATCAGTCAGTCAGTCAGTCAGTAGTTTTATTTATTTTTATTATGTACTCGCTTTAGCGGTACACATACTAAAATTGGAACGATACAGAGATTAGCATGGGCCCTCACGCAGAATCGTGAAGCGTTCCACATTTTTGGGGTAAATGAAGGAAATGACAAGACAAGACATAGAATGGACAAAAGCATGGGGACAAAATGTTACGAGTCAGTCCCCCGACCCCGAGCAACAGGCACTGAGGGGGTACTAGCCTGTAATAGAAGACCGTTTTACTCATCAACAAATCCAATTACGGAAGGTCAGGAACGGGGGTAGAGTGAAAATTCGAACTCTTCACTACAACTGTCAGGGACTAGCAGGAGAAAATAGAGAACGCGAACCAGAATTTGCATTAAGCAAAGTCAGCTGGGATATATTAGGAGTATCAGAAACAATAAGGGAGGGGGGAAATTAATGCTACATAAGAATAACGGAAACCTCAAAACGGTATCGAGGCGCAGGTTTCTATGTTTCAAAAAGAATGGGTGAAAAAAGTAAAAGAAATTAGGGGAATTTCGGAAAGGATTGCGATACTAAAGCTAGAATTGCAAGCCAACATTATTCTCGTAATAATTCAAATACACGCCCCCACCCATGTGGCACAAGAAGAGAAGGTGGAAGCTTTTTATAAGAGGCTAGAAGAAACGACCGAGGAGGAGGAAGGGAACTACACAATAGTGATGGGCGATTGGCATGCGAAAATTGGAAATGACCTTCAAGAGTCGGGAGCGATAGGAAAATTTAGAGGGAAAGCAAAAATCATAATGGTGAAAAAGTAACGAGTTTGGCTTTAGAAAATAAATTAAAAATTTGCAACACGTATATGAATAAATCAAATAACCAAAAATGGACTTAGAGGTCATCTGACAAATTAACATTACACGAAATCGACCATATTGATCGATGACTTGAAGGTAGCATCCAAATACGAAGTAATTCAGAAATCCCTCTTCTCCACGGTTCAGAGGGTCGGCAGGGCAAATCTGAACATCGATCTTGTCTCACGTAGAAACCCCCAAGGAGAAGACACCAGGGAAGTTTATTATTCCAGTACACAAATGGGAGATAGCAAATGAAGTGCTTGATAAGAAACTGAAAGAGGGGGAAGAAAAAGGTTTTGAAAATATACGAAAAAAATACGACTGGTTTGAGAAATCCATACGGGAGATGGAGCAGGAGGTAGGAAAGATAAGGGGTAAGCCGGTAACGCACGAAAAATTTAGCGTAGAAACAAAAGCATTAATCTAGAGGAGGGGAGTAATCAAAGACAGGCAAAAAACAAATACGGCGGGTCAAATTTGAGTTATGCGAACTGAGAAAGGCCACTAAGAAAAGAATAAGAGAGGACATTCACAACTATGAGAATGAAATTGTGAAGGAGATCATCGAGGAGAACTGCGGTAGAGTAAAAAGGTAAGAAAGACGTTGAGCCGGGGGCAACACATACTACCAGCGGTGTACTCGGGGAAAGACGAGAAAAAGATATACAAGAGAGAGGAAATCATGAAAGAAGCCACCGAATTCTACAGGGGGCTTTTCGTTGACCCCAGCGACGGAAATCAAGGAACAGCGATTGAAGAAAGAGAGCTAAACTGGCGTGTCAGGGAAGAGTCGTCCGAATTCAAGGTGGAAGAGGAGCAAAAACATTGTGTACCTTAAAAATTGGAAAAATAGCAGGACCAGACAAAATAGAAAATTCAGTACTAAAAATGACAGCCGGCAATAGCAGCATTTCTAGCAAGATTTTTACACAAATAGTCAGAGAAAACTACATCCCTAAACAATGGAAACAATCAGAGATCGTATTACTACATAAAAAGGGTTCAAGAAGAGACCTGGACGATTACAGACCAAAAACCTTGAGCTCCAATGTTAGCAAAATAATTGGGAAAGTTCTAAAGAACAGGATTTATAGAATACTGGATGAATACCAACCGAGGGAACAAGCGGGATTTAGAAAGGAGTACTCGGCCGTCGACCACATATTCACTTTTAAATTAAATAACAGAGAAAGCGAGAGAGTATGATATGCCACTGTACCTGCTGTTCATAGATTTTAATAAGGCCTTCGATTCGGTAAAACACAGTTCGGTCTGGAGGGCACTAAACAACCAAGTGGTAAAAAAAGGACATAATAGAAACTATCAAAAAATGGTACGAGGGGGCAACGACATATGTACAACTATAGATATTGAAGGAGAGGAATTTGAGATTCAAAAAGGAGTCAAACAGGGCGACCCACTATCGCCCAATTTGTTCACGGCAATTCTAGAAGAAATTTGTAGAAAACTAAATTGGGAGGGAAAAAGGCTGAAGGATAAATGGTCAGCGGCGAGTAATCTGCACTTCACCGACGACATCGTCCTGATGAGTAATAGCATGGAGGAACTGAAACAGATAGCTAGGAAACTTTGCGAAGAGAGTAGGAAGGTCGGACTTAGCATGAATTTTTCGAAGACGAAAGTGAAGACGAACAAGGAAAATGGAGAGTGTTGGCTGGAGGGGCAAAAAACTGGAAAAGGTAGATGAGTACAAGTACCTCGGACAAACTCTGGCGATAACGGAAAGGTGGAAACGGGTGACGAAAGTATGAACTGCAAGTGCTTGGAAAGGAGTTTGGTCGAACAAAAGAATATCTGATAGCAAGCTATCTCTAAAGGCCTAAAGTAAGAGTACTGGAGCAGTGTGTAGTGCACTCCTTACTCTACGGAACACAAACATGGGCCCTGACTACGTCTCAAAGGGAGACGATTAGGAGAACAAGTGATAAAATAAAAATAGAATCAATTTTGGCGAGAACCTGGGCAAAATATATAGGGTGGGCGGCAACTATAGACTAAAGTTCAGCTAAGCGGGTCACATAACTAGGGTGAAAGGCAAGTGGACACGAGGATAGCAGAAGAACGAGGCCCTAGGTATCTTACCAGGAAACGGGGTGACTCCCAACAAGATGGAGGGACGAACTAGTGAAAAATTTTGGCATACTGTGGGTGAGGGCAGGTAGGGATAGAGAGTGACGGGTAAGAACGGTCAAAGCCCATGCCTGAAACCGGGCGGACTTAGCAGCAGGGTGGCTTCCCGCATGTGAAATAATCTTGTTTAAGCAGAGTAATATTGCAACCCAAAATTCATACATTATCATATTTTTATGATTTATACAAATTTATGAAAGGGTATGGAATATAGATTATTTCAGCCAATTAATTATGAAAGCTCAACTTATTGCAGTGGAAGGCTTATGATGAGCTAGCAATGTTGTTTGTATATACTGAAAGTCACTTTTATAGGGGGAAAAAAAAAACCATAGTATACAATAAAAGTCATACTACAAATACTTGTAAATAATGAACTCCTAAAGTAAAGTAGGTTTCATGCGGCGGCTTCGGTCTTGCTTCTTGGTGGCTTCATCTAACAGTGTACATGAAACAAACACATATACTGTCAGTCATACGAAGGTGAAGCGCCAGAATAGGAGATCCTAGGGGCGGTTCATAAAGTCGGTACAATGCGGTGTGCAAGGCATCTGGATGATGGCTTGCGCGACGGCTTATAGTGTCTCTAAGTATTAGTCAAAATTGTGGAAGGTAACTTGAGAGGCTTACCAGTGAACTCGATGTCAAGTACTACTTGAACATCAAACGCACCACAAACACCACAACTTACAGGTGGACTCAGTGTCAAGTACTGCGTAACACCAAATGCACCACAAACCCTACTACCTATATGTGGACTCAGTGTCAAGGACTGCTTAACACTAAATGCACCACTAGTAACGGGAGACGGGAACTTACAGAAGTGGACTCAATATTAAGGATTGCTCGAACATCAAGTGTACTACTAGTAATAGAGATGGGAACTTACAGAGGTGGACTCAATGTCAAGGATTGCTCGAACATATCCAGGGTTGCCACTTTTTTTCAGGATTGGTTTTCCCTGACTTTTCCCGGTTTTCCAGGCCAACTTTTCCAATTTTCCCTGACTTTTTTACAGGATTCCGAGAAAGCCCAGAGGGAGGAGAGTCACAGAAATTTTTTACAATACAGATTTTTAAAAAATCGCTATCGAGAAGAAGAAGGTACAGATGTAATTTATGTAATATTTTTCAATATTATAGACTATTTCATTTGCGAATAGATTATCATTATTCTTATGTTATGATAAAAAAAAGTTTGCTCTGATAAAATACGAACTCGTTTGTTATTTTCAGAAAATTTCCCTGACTTTTCCCTGACTGACCAAATTCCCTGACTGTTCCCCAGAAAGTGGCAACCCTGATTATCAAGTGCACCACTATAGTAATGTTCACTTATTACAAGTTGTTGTTGGCCGACAGGAGTCGGTTCGTTATAGTTAGCATTTGCACAACTTATTACAGAGCCTGTCAACGTATTGCCACTCGGGGCCAGCACTATCGACAGAGAAAGAGAGCGAAGTAGAGAGAGCGAGATCAACTTTGGCAAAATTAGTAGCAAAATCTAACGGTTATCTGACCTGTGAATCTTCACAATTCTGCTTGGACCGGCGGCAACACAAATACGAGCACAAAGTCCCGTTCACAGTAAATTACACGAGGTACGAGAACGCAAGTAAAATCTCACATTTGAACCATATGAAGATCTGAACAGAAATGAGAATAAGGTCTCCTACTGGCTATCAGTATAAACATGATCATGACTCATTGGTTTAACGTTCGTTTTCGGTTAACAGGCTCTAGCGATTGGCTTTGTTGAAGTATCTGAGGCTGTCCAGGTGTCCATTGTCCAATACGAGGAGTTACAAAAGAGACTGAACCTTTTTTACCTTATCTATTTTATCGTTTCGGCTATTAACAAAAGCGAAACACTATTGCTGTCAGTCACAGTCGAATTTTTAAGTTACAGGCTGAAGTGCTTTGTTTTGAAAGCATTCGAGGCTGTCCTTCTCGAGATATTAACTGATCGCATGAATTCAATATTTCGACTATTAATTATAGTGGGTTACTAATAATTAATGTCGAAGTCGAATTTTTTCGACACCGCATAGCCGCGGAGTTGTTCAAGTCAAGGCAGCAAATAGAATGAAATAAATAATAGTTATTTTCGTTACAAGTGGGTAAAGTGAGCAATTTTACCTGCGAGTGCAACGAGCCGCAGGCGAGTTTCGTTAATTGCACGAGCAGTATTGGCTCACTTTTCCACGAGTGACGAACGTAGCTTTATCCAACATAATTATGAGGAGCGTAGTTGTGAATTGCGAGTCAATACACGAATTGACATAGTGCACATTCGCATCGAAATAGTAGCTAGACGATAATTTTTATGTTTCAATTTCTGTAATTTGCAACATATATCAATAATTATAGTCGGTATTCTTATATTTTACTTAAATTTGAATTGTAACATTAGAACGTATTCTTGTTATAAGGAAATCCACATATATCTAGTGAAATTCATACTAGGAGCTCCATCTTCCCAAGGCACTACATTCGTGAGCAAAATGTTTTGAAGAGAAGCGTGCGATAAATTCACAGTCAGAGATTCCAAAATTCTCGAGAAACGTAATCTTCGGGAAGGTGTTGTGTTGGACAAGGGCTTTGCTACTGCTTTATCATTACATTGAAAATGTGACTAGCTTTCATAAGCTGCATGGCTAAAACGAGTGGGTTACCGATATTCTTGACGGATGAAGTTAAATATAACGTCCACATCCTCCACATCGATAGAAACATTCATTTTGCGTGACAAGTATGTAAATTACCTATTAAAATTCAAAAACCTACTCAAAATCAAAAGATTACATCCAGTCTTATCAGATCACGTTTGTTCAGCGATTGTAGCACTCCTACAGGGCATGTAATTCACGACTGCGACTTTTCGTGTTTTCGTCACGTGTTGTAGGCAAGCCGTGAGGTAAAAATTTTTACCTCACTCTCCATTTCAGTCAAATAAAAAAGCCAGTTTACTCATTCGATGCTGTTTGGAAAAATAGTCTTTATCAATTACATGTTGGATAAAAATTATTGTTATTAATATTATTAACGTGGCGTGTGAAAGTAACGTTTTCCCGGTTCGCGTGCCAAAAAGTAAAGACATGAAAATGTCAAAAAGTTCGACCTTTGATCAGGCAGCCAAATTGCAGACAAATCATTGGCAACGTCAAAAGTACTGTAACTTGGCCATGTTTTAACATTTTGGTGTTTTTTTTCTCAAATTTTTATTTGATTTTCAGTTTCCTTACACCCTACTATGTCGAATTTCATGTGCCCCGACTTTGTGTACCTTTTCTCATATCGCATCGCAATTTACAGCCGAGTTATCGAGAAAAAAGTTAGGCTAGTCCGTAATTGTGCCTTTTATCCTTCCGTTCTCCGGATTACTTGATCTACAACTAACCCTCAACCTCTCCCTCCGTCGCGGCCCCAAGTTACTGCTCGCGAGCGATATTACAATAATATGTTCGATTAGAGAAGGTGAACAATGCCACCGCGTATTACGAAAATGGCAAACGCTAATTTCCGAGCCTCTTTCGGATTGTTCTTCGATTTTAATTACACTCGCGCTGAGATTTCGCATTCCGGACCACCAGTCGCCTGTGCACTCGTTCAACATCATTTTCAATCTTGCTCGAGGGCGGAAAAGCTTATCCGCGCGATAATTCTATGGAATATTACACGCGGAAACTGAAAAGCCTAAATTTTCCGAAGAACAATATCCGTTTCGCATCGTTTAACTCGGACAAGAAGTATTTTATTGCGGAGCGCGAATAGGGAGGGACTCCTCCGTATAACGAGCCGCAATAATTAGCAGCGCCCGATGCGGGTGCGAAAGAGAAAGATCGAGCGAGCGAGTGGGGCCGGGGGAGGATACCAATTACGCGCGAGGCCAATATACGGCATTAAAACGAAAAGCTGATTTTCATTTTTTTCCCTCCCCCTTCGACTGCGTTCGCTCTTGAAACGGCGCTGTTGAGGGAGGCACAGGGTGGGAAGACCGGACTGGATGGACGCGGCGATGCGATGCCGCGACGCTATAGGCAGCGTAGAGCCGAGTCGTAAACTGATAATTCCGCGGCGAATTGCGGATAATATAATATCGGGCCCAGTATCTTTTCCCGTTAATTCCATTATGAGTTCGTTCGCGATTACGTTTAATTGGTTATTATAAACGTGGGAATTATTTCGCTCCGCTCCCGCCCAGCGGCTGGCGCGACGGCTAGCGGCGCGGGGGCAGAGAAAAAGCTCTGCTTTTTCCTACACTCGCGAGTATTTAGTTTCGAATTATTATACGATTATTATACGGGAACCGAACGTCGGAATCGAATTAATCTGCGGAAAACGTATGCGTGTGCCAGAGCCGTGTGTATACGTGTATACGCACCACCCCGCAACCTCCCTTACGAAAAGCCATTTACGGGTGAAATTGCGCTTCTCGTTTTTCGCCGTTGTTGCTGGCGCGCACCAGCTAACAGAAATGAGCCCGCGCGCGCGATTCGAAGTTGCCGCTGATTCGGGACAATGATGTAGCTTGGCGGTAGAATGTTCAAACAGAAATTACTGGTAAAGTGATACTCTATAAGCGAAGAGCAGTTCTGGTTCCGACTACTTTTTCATCTTTTGGTCAACAGATGAATTGAGTTTTGATTGAATCATAAATTTCGATGCGCGCCCATTTTGTAATCATCTGGTAAAGTTGTGCACAGGGTGGTTGTTCAACTCGGACTGGGCAAACAACAACAACAGAATTAGAAACCAAACATAACCCAACTGATAAGCGAACGGTGATGATTACTTCGACTCCCATAAGAAAAACACACGGAGCAGGGATCATTATGTTACTACCTGAGAATAAGAAATTTCTTAGAAACCAAAGGTATACATTTTTAATCCAGAAAGTTTCTAGCATTCGCTAATAAACTTCTGCTTACTGACAAATTTCTTATTCTCAGGTGTAGTAACATAATGATCTTTGCTCCGTGTGTTTTTCTTACGGGAGTCAAAACATTCCTCGGCCAAAAGTGGGTATTTTTGCTAACAGTAACCAAAAACTGTAACTCACTGTGTGACGTCAAATCCCCGTTCGCTATCAAAAAATAAGGCTTTTCATCGGCGGGTTTGTGTACATGCTTTCTTATCTCGATGTAGAATTATCATCAATGAGGTATGCGTCTTGACACAAGAAAAGGGCCTCAATGGCAATCAGACACTGAGGCTCTTTTCTGTGCCACATTGTATTATGATTCTTTTGACACATTTTATTACGAATTTCAGCTTTTCAAAGTATAGCACTGAAAGAAAAATATGAAAATTTGTTATAAAATGTGCCAAAAGAACCACAATGTGATGATGTGACATAGAAAAGTCCCTAATGTTCCCTTACCATTGAGTCCATTTTATGTGTCATACCACATCATAATTCCTTTTGACATTTTATTACGGTTTTTCATCCCCCCTCCCTAAATAGAGTACTGAAAGAAAAAAACAAAATTTGTAACAGAATGTGCCAAAGGAACCATAATGTGATGTGGCACAGAAAAGGGCCTCAGTGTCTGATTACCATTGCGGCCCTTTTCTTGTAATACCTCGTACAGCTCCTTGGTGATAATTCTACAGCGAGATAAGAAATCATGTAAACAGACGATGAAAAGCCCTATACCTATTCGACACTAGCGCTTCTACAATTTGCACAATCCCAATACCCAGTGTGCAAAATCTGACATTAAACCGCCACAATGTGGCGTGAGAATAATGGCGCTTTTTTCTACAGAATGTGGCGAAAATTTCAACCAATCGGAAGATAGAATGCAAACAGACGATGAAAAGCCCTATACCTATTCGACGCTAGCGTTTCTACAATTTGCACAATCCCAATAAGGTAACCGGCCTCAAACTGTGCGGCTGTCTCCTGCATGTTTCCATGATCATGGAGACACGCAGGCGACAGCCGCGCAGCACGAAGCCGATTCCCTTACTAAACAATCACTTTGTAACTTGCCGGAAAGTATCGAAATGAATGTTACAGTCGAAAATATGGTTGCTAAGGGAAGAAAAAGAACCTTGGGGTAATAAATGAACTAGGTTCATCACTTCTTTGTCTCTCAGGGAAAGTAGTAAACACGCGGCACTTTTTTTAGGGTCGGCTACAAATAGCCGAGCCTACTGCAAACAGTATTTTTCTTCTCAATTCAAAGTCACAGTTCAGTTCAGTAGCGCGTCATTTCAGATGTGTGGTTTTCAGCAGTGTTCATTGATCAGAGGTACAGTTCAGTTCAGTGGCACCTTATTTTCTGGAAAATAATTAGTTGAAAATAATAAAAAGTATATTACACACCAAGGGTCAAAACTGAGTGTTTACACGGCGAAGGAAAGTTTGCGAACGAGTATAGCGAGTGAGCAATTCCCGAGTCATGCAAACAAACTTTTGGCTCTTGTTGTGGAAGATATTTTTTATACTACTTGATCAGAAGCGGCAATGTTTTTCGCTGACATGATCTGTACGTTTTTTTTAAATCTATTTATTGGTTTAAACTATAGACAGGTGATTTTTGTGTGCGTAATTAATTCAAAAATTTAATTTGCTCAGTTAATTACTATGAAGTACAGTATCACAGTCTTGTCTTCAGGTTATTCACGTGCACGAACAGCATACACAGGTAGTGGCCAGCAAAAACGTAACGACGGTTAACAACAAACTGTAACAGCTGTACTACATCGTGAATATTTAAATGCGTTTTTAAGTCGCTACTTTGTAATTCGCTCCATGGCCAAGTGGTTAGACACAATCGCCGCATTTTAGTCAAATGTTTCAATGGACGCGGGTTTGATTCCGCGATACAACATTACTGGCCAGCAATTTTTTCATGTAAAACGCTTCACATTGAGGGACGTTCACTTTACATGCAGGTTTTGTTAGCACTTGATGCATGAATGATAGGCGCTTCTTATTGTCCGTAAAACACCAATGTAAACATTGCATTACTGATCAAGTAGTATAAAAACTAATTATAAGCAACAATTTCGATTCTATTATAGGGTTGGTAATGAGCCTCCTGCAGTCACTTTTTTTTTCACTTTCAGTAGTGCTCATTAATCTTGATCTTCATTTACTGTGGAGCGTCATTGTCAATGAGCCAACCGAGCCAAGCAAATGCAATTAAAAAATGTGATTATTTACGTTTTATTATTATTTTGGATTTTACTCTACAGAAGCAAGATTATTGATTTATTATCTATTTCCTCAAGGAACGTGAAGAAAGTAACTGGATTTAAAAGAGGTAAGTGTGTTGTTTGTTAATGTATGGCATGGGTCAATGGATTCTCAGTTCAATAAGTGTAGAATTTCTTTGAATCAAAGTACTCTTTATTAGTAAGTTTTCCAAGGAATAATGCGATGTGAAATATAAAAGTATTATAGGTGATTTTGGTATTCTGTTTCAGGTTTCAAACAGTGAAGCTTTCGCTCACATAGACTTGCTTCCAGATACCTGCTACGCAAAAATTGATACGCCTAAACTGCGTAAAATTTGTATAACTGGATTTAGAAGAGGTCAGCGTGTTTGTTTGTTAATGTATGAAATGGGTTCTCAATTCAATTAATGTAGAATTTTTTGAAATCGAACCTAATACAACTTTCTGTGGGTATTCGAGTTGGAAATTTTAGTTCAATCTTGTAACATACTTCAATTGTTCGCCTTCAAAAGAAAAAAGTACTTTGTAAAGTAGTTCATTTAGGTAATTTGAACAAGCACTGCAGTAGAAACGCGAGAATGGTCTTCGAGATTGTTTCGTGCATCAAATTATTGCTCCAGCTATTGAAATATCTCTTCCTGTTGTGTACATCTCCTGTAAAGCTGAATCGCGATCATTGTCAATATTTAAAATCCGGCTTGTAGGACCAATATGTTTTATCAATACATGAACTTGAGGTAAAAGCTTCCAAACAAAGAATGCGGATTCTAATCCCCTCCCAACCAAATCAGCTGAATTGCAGAACATCCAGAGTAGAGGATCAAAATATTCTAACTACGAGTATCAGTATGCCTATGAATACAGGCCAGATTCTCATTGGAAAACGTTACTCCTCAGAATTTCTCGGAATTGACGTTCTTTTGATTGCCTGAAACTGTCGAAAAATGTGAGCACAGGAAAGCAGAGGATAGGATACGTTCAGCGTATCACGTACCAGTCTGAGAAGCTCATCCTCGAGCCGTTGTGGAAGTGGCTTTCAAATTTGCCAGCTTGAGTTACGCGAAAATGGGTTTGGAAAAACTGCCGGTGGTTTTCTCGTCTTACCGAAATGCGACACGAAAATGAGGATATAGTTACGCGCATAACGCGCGTGTATACAGACGATGTAAGAAAAGTGTCGTGTCCACTTTGGCCCGCCCCGTTCGAAGTTGACCCGTCCAACTCTGGATGGGTCTCAATTCGAGGAACACAACAAATTTTTTCCGCTCTGATTTGTACCGAAGCCGCGCGTTTCCCGTGTCAAATTTCTCCCAAAAAGCCGAGCAAAAAGTAGCGTCGCGTCGCACCATGTGTTTCTGAAACGTACCTACTTCAGCAAAGAAACTTGAAACGTTAACAGTGACGCCATGTTTGGTGACTGTGGGTGGACGTTCACAGCATCGCGTCAAAAATGCTCAGCACGACATCGATCGGAAAAAGTCAAAACATTCTGATTCTGATATTCACGCAATTATAACGAGGCAGACTGCACGTTATGAAAACATGTTTCAGTGTATTCGAGAGGGATTTGTTTGGCGACCCCTGTCGCTGCGGTGGATTCAGGTAGGAATCCTGAAAGAAACAGTTTAGAATATACATGCAAGAATTAAAAGGCATTTTGAAGTATTCTGAACTTTCACCACAGACCTTCTTGATGACACTTGCACACCTGATTAAGATACTTCGAAGCTTGATCAAGACTTTTTAAGGCTCGACCATACATATTTGAAACTCTTTGCAACTTTCCACGATTCATTCATTCTGGCTTCAGATCTTTCAAGGCTCTTGTACAACACTCACCGACTGTTCAAGACTCGATTAACACCTTTTGATATAGGTACTTTTCCAAACTTCATTAAGACTCCTCAGTGTTAAATTATCACTCTTTGTTTAAAACTGCAAGAAAATCCAACTTAGGTAATCGCATTTTACACACGTAGCCCTCCAATTATGTTCCTGTATCATCCGACAATGATAAGTAGATATCTTTCAATTGAACGTAATTTTAAAAGTCTGTTTCTACCGCAAGGAGAGATTCGGAGTCGTAGCAAGCTTCGATCTGGCTCCGGCTCTACCAGGAATACCTATCCGAAATCGACCGCAATGCCGACTCTGGTAAACAGCTGTTTCTAAGCTCCGGCTGTGACAAATAATTTGCATCGGGTTCAGGTTCCTGCTCCAGTTTCGGCGAAAAGTTTGAATTCGGCTACGGCTCTAGTACCAGCTAAGTATTATTGATGGCTCCAGCTACCACTCCCCTCCAACGTAGTTTTCGCTCTGTCTATCATTGGGAAAAAGGTGGACGGATTCAGAACTCAAGTAGGGGGGAGGGGAGAAGATTTACGAGCCGAGGGCAACGCCGCAGCGGGAATTGCCTCTAGCAAAGTTCTGAAATTGGTTGTGCGGTTGCAGCAACAATTTTAAAATTCCAAATCATTTGAGGTTATTTTCTTCGTCGGGTAATTCTTCTGTTGTGTTTATCACTTTCAAATATTGAATCAGTTTGGCAAGTCGACCCAAACATAGGGTGGTTTCATGTTCCTTCTCGTTCATGCTAACAAATTTATACTCGAGTAAGGTATTTACTTGTTTATTATTATAGTTAGAACTATTACTATCCTCTGTTCAAATGAGTGAAGAGGCAGCGCGTCCGGCCGTGGGGAACCTGAATACTAGGCGAGCACTCAGGGAATGCGGACCTCCGTCGGTAGGGAACCCCATGGTGGCCCTGGTAGAACGCGCGCACCGTTGCGGCACAGAGAAATGGAGGCTCTGACCTGGCCCCAAGGCGTCCCTCCGGTCACTGATGCGATACCCGAAAGGGTAGTTTCCGGGACCGGGGGTGCGGTATCATAGGGGCCGCTTTGGCATGCGTGCATCGCCATACGTCCCACCACACCATCCTTTGTTCAGAAAGAACTGAAGGGGGAGTTACACTCACATCAATTGTATGGTATTTTTTCACACGAAAAAAACTGTGGCGACTCAGCTTGTCGACGATCTTTGCCTACACGAGGAGCGTTTCAAAATTCGACGGCATTTTTCTTTTTGCACTGAATCTGTTCCAACTGCCTCTCTCGGTTTCTTTACGGCGACCTTGTTACTTGCACCCCTAGCGTAGGGTATAAAAGCTCGATGATTTTCTGATCCGCTCTCTCTCCCTAATGATGGTACGAACCGCGGAAATTCAGCCCTTTGTCATTGCTTCTCTTCATATCCGAAGGTTGGGGCCTCAGTATCACTGCTGTGTTGGTCTTTAATGGTCTTCATGTAACTGAGTAAGCCAAGTCTTGACCTACACACTCGCCCACACGTGTCGCAGAGGAATATTGAATCCAGAGGGGTGGGCCAGTCTGCCCTGCTATTCTTCTCAGTCGTTTCTCTTCAATTGGGGTTTAAGCCTCACCTAGGTAGCGCTACCATAGGCAAACGTTTTGCGTGTATTCTTATCAGTTTGGGGTGATCTATTAGCGAAAATTCACCCCAAAGTGATAAGAATACAATGAACATACTAACAGTGCTGCCAACACATGCAACTTAGGTTTAAGTCCCAATAGCTAGAGCTCGTTGGATTCCAACATTTTTAGCACCCTCTTGAACTGCATTTCTCCATAGGATTCTATCTTCTACAGTGTGACTCCAACTTACAGGATCGATGTTGCAATCTTTTGAGCTGCATTTCTCCATAGAGTTATATCTTCTACAGTGTGACTTCAGCTTACATGGTCGATGTTGCATTGTGACAGCGGCTTGTTTACTACGTTCTTATATCTCAGCTACTGTGCACCGCTTAATCTTGAGCCTCCATTCATTTCACCATATAACAGTTGCTTGGGGAGTCGATCGTCTTCCACGCGGTGGATGTGTCCAATCCAGCGTAGCTGAGACTTCGTTAGATGTTGCTCAATGCTTTTGCAGCTGGCACAGGTAAGCACCTCGGAGTTTGTGATACAGTCTTGCTACTACATTCAGTATTCTTCTTAAACTGCTCTGTTGGAAACTCTCAAGTGCCTTGATGTGTTTGCGGTAGGGCACCCAGCATTCAGATCCATACAGTAATGATGGTAGGACTACAGCTATAGTCAATTGTTGAACGGTTTTCAGTGAACATACATATATGTGACGTGGAATCATGAAATGTGCCTCCCGTGCGAGAACAGGTTTTGAGACAATTTTTTTTTTTTTTTTTATTTATTTATTTATTTACCACGATCTGTAACATAACATTAATTGGTATTTCTGATATTATAAATTAACGATTGAGTCTAAATAGCCCAGTGGCTGCGACTCTTACAATTACAAATCAAGAATCTTCTTCCTTTTTAAACGACGAGTATCCTGGCTATTATCCAATAGATTTATAGCTAGGTGATTGGAGTGAGATTCCAGGCGGCTACGATGTTTTTCAGCTTGTCGAGCGATTTCATCCTTCACGAATGAAAATCCGGTATATTCGTGAATTTCTGCGATCCTGGTAAACCACGGCGGATTGACGATGGACATTAGTATTTTATTCTGAGCCCGTTGAATAATTTCAATATTACTGGGGCTAGCTGTTCCCCAGATTTCGATGCCATAGAGCCAGATTGGCTTAAAAACCAGTTTATATATTAGCAACTTATTTTCAAGTGATAATTTGGAATTTCTTCCAATAAGCCAGTTCAATTTATAAAACCTGTGAATCATCTCACTTCGCTTATTTTTAATGTGGTCTTTCCACGTAACTCTTTTATCGATAGTCAGTCCCAAGTATTTGGCTGAGTCTCTGTTTGGAACAAGTTGGCTATTCAAGATTACAGGAGGACAGTTTCCCTGTCTGGTTCCAAAGGTAACCTGAATGGATTTATCAACATTGACTTTTATTCGCCATTTCTTAAACCATTGCTCTACCTGAGAGATCGCAGTTTGTAATCGCTGGCTTGCTGTGTCGTTTTCTTGGTTGCAAGACAGTATTGCTGTATCATCAGCGAATGTTGCTAATGTTACATCTTCAGGTTCGGGCATGTCAGCTGTGTAGATGGAATATAACGATGGTCCTAATACAGATCCTTGGGGAACGCCAGCTTGTATTTCATATAAATCTGTGACAATCTCACCGTATTTGACTTGGAATAGTCTATTGTTGAGATACGATTCCAGTAACAGACTGTATGGCTTGGGAAATATTTTCTTAATTTTGTGCTGTAGCCCTTTGTGCCACACCCGGTCAAAGGCCTTTTCGACATCGAGAAATACTGCGCCGCAGTATTCTTTTCTTTCCATTGCTTCCGAAATTGTGTGAACGATTCTGTGAACTTGTTGGATGGTACTGTGTTCTTCACGAAAACCAAACTGGTGGTCTGGGATTACCTTCTTTTCCACCAAGATAGGTTTTATCCGGATAAGTATAATCCTTTCAAATATCTTCGATAACACAGGCAGGAGACTGATAGGCCTATACGAAGTCATCTCATTTGGGGGCTTACCAGGTTTTGGAATGAGTATCGTTTGCGAGATTTTCCATTGATGTGGAAAATACTGCAATCTCAGCGCTGCATTAAATATTGATGTTATTAGTACTATTGCTTTGTGGGGCAATTCCTGTAGCACTTTTGAGGTTATTAATTCATATCCCGGAGCTTTACGAGTACGACATCTTTTGATAATTTCTTTCACCTCCTTTGGTGATGTAGGTGGAATTCTGTTGGTAGGATTCGCAGGTGAGTGAGGCTCATCGTCCATTTCGGGATCATTCGTACCTGGGTGTGGCTGAAACACTTTCTCTAAATGCTCTGCAAAAGCAATAGCTTTCTCAGCATCAGATCTTGCCCAGCTTCCGTTGTTATTTTTAATTGGAGGAACGGGAATCATCGGTCGTCGTATATTTTTGACCATCTTCCAGAGTGAGTAGTCAGTTGCGCTTGTTGCTGTAAGGTTAATTATGTTGGCCTCGAGTGTTTCATTTTTTATTTTTCTGAGAAGCTCCTTCAGTTCTCTTGTCGCTCTGTTGAGGGATGTTTTGTCGGCTGTCAGTCGACGTGTCTGCCAAACTCTTCTGAGTCTTCTCTTTTCAGCTAATTTTTTCCGAACAATCGTTGGGTAGTTTATCGTGACTGGAGCTGCGTTACTGGAAACGTCGGGAGTGGATGACCAAGCCGCATTTTGTATGAGCTGCGTTATATGGTTGACGGCCTCTTCAATTTCATTTTGGCTTTTTAGCGGTAACCTCATATTAATGTAATTTTCTATCATACTTCTGAATGAGTTCCAGTCGGTCCTGGAGTTATAAAGCCGGCACTCTTTTTGTTTATTGATTACCGTTTTGCTGATTGTTAGTAAGACTGGTGTGTGATCAGAGCTTAGATCAAGGCAGTTCTCAACACTAACATAGTTATTTGCTATGCCTTTGGTTACGTAGAAATCGAGGAGGTCGGGGATTTTCCTGTTGTCTGTCGGCCAGTATGTTGGATGGCCACTTGAGAAAGTGTTACAATCCATTCTTTCGACTGTCTTCTTCAGTTCTCTCCCTCTAGGCGTATCAAGTCTAGATCCCCATAATCGATGCTTAGCATTCCAGTCGCCCCCTGCAATGAAACGACTTCCTAGTTGACTTAGAAACTGGAAAAACTCTCTCTCGGTTAAACGTGGACGTGGAGGGCAGTATACGGCCGCGATATTGAACGGTTGATGATCTATGTGAACAGTAACTACCGCGGCTTGTATCAAATCAGAACAAGTGCTCTGTTCTTGGTGATGTCTACAACTTCTTCGAATTAATACACCTGCCCCTCCTCTTGGTCTTCCCGATGGATGGGGGGTACTATAAAGGATGTATCCAGGCACTTTTATTCCACTATCAGGTGTTAGGTGCGTTTCACTGATCAGGAGTACGTCTATATGATGATTTAACAGGAATAATTCTAATTCTTTGAGATGACTTGCCACACCGTTGGCATTCCATAATGCAACTTTGAGCGACAATGTTACAAATTAAATTTGGTGACAAGTTTCGTTAACAAGACTATTAACGAACTCATTTGTTGGGCTAGGTTTTCAAGCAGCGAAGCTTGTTTTTGTATGAGGACTTCAAGTCTATTTTCTTTCACAATTTGTGGGGTTGGCTGCTCTGCTTTACTACTCGGCATTTCAACGTTGTTCTGACTAGTTTTTGTAGCGTATGTAGTTGCCCGCACTTCATTAGTGCCAGGATTGTCGTTTTCCTCATGGGTTTTGTTTGTTTTAAGCTTTGCGTGCACAGGCTGGTTTTGGCTATATTTCGCGTTCTGTGCGGTAGGCTTATCATTTTGATTTCTCTGTTTACGTCTTACTATTTTCTTATAGACTTCGCAGCCTCGATAATTAGCGGGGTGAGAACCATTACATAGAGCGCATGTTGGTTGCGTGTCAGCTGATTTTGTGCATTCGAATGTGATGTGGTCTTCCCCACACTTAACACATTTGGGTAGTCGAAAACAGTTATTTTTTGTGTGACCATACGACTGGCAGCGGTGACACTGAGCAATTTCTTTCGTCGGTCTAATATTCTCAAATCGAATTCTGCAATTCAGTAGGTATTTTTCCTCGAAGATTTCGACGTTATTTGCACTTCTTTTCAAGTTTACAAAGTGTAGTGGGATGGGTTTTTTTGTTTTACGACTGATAACGTTTATTATTTCACCGACGACTTCGTGGCCTAGTTCTTCGATCGCTAACTTAATTTCGTTTCTATCAATTGATGGGTGCATACCTTTAAGTACAACTCTGTATGGAGCTATATTTTTAGGAGTGAAAGTATGGCACAGTATTTTTTCTTTTCAGACAAATGAGTGTAAAGATGAGATGGTAGTAGTGGTGCGTACAGATGTACATAGCATGTACATCTATGGTGGTGCGTTTATGCGTTGCTGTGACAACCGCGTTTCGAATTCTTGTTCACTGTCATTTCCCTAGGCCCGTTTCATATGACACCATGTAAGCGGATGCTTTTAAATTTGTGATGTAATTTTTAAATGCAATTTGTGGAAAAATTAATGAGAAACTGCGATTTGTTTCATCCGAAAGTGCGTATTTTTTTTCTATAACAATTGTCAAGAAAGTGAAAAATTATTTTTCGACACCAGAGGCATATTTCATGATTCCAGGTCACACATGGTCTTTCAACTCGACAGTTCATCTTTAATTAACCTCTCGGGCTTAAAAAACAATTGGGAATATGTTTTATCATCAACAGTCCTGCAAATAATGGATCAGAAGCAACCAATAAATTACAATCAAGTAATCTTTATCGATTAATCATGAACAATCAACTCATCAAAAATGACTGATCCATCAAAAATTATCCATTAATCGACAAAATATAGGTTCATTAAAAAACCCAGATTTTCTAACGCGCGTTAGCAACGATAGTTTTCATTTCTTTCTTTCTTGATAGAAACGGCCCTGGTGATTGCCATACAACAGATTTTCGCGGCAATCGATTCAGCTACCTAAGTGGCGAAATTGATTTCAGGGAGGACCCAAGTAGACCACAACAATTACACTGCACAATAATTTGAGATTTTTTGAAAAACAATGGCATGAGAAAATATGATTCTAAATGTATTTTCAACGAGGAATTCAATGCCGATGTTCATTTATTGATTATAGTTCATTTTTTTCCTATCTCCTATCTGAAATGCAAATTTTAGTATGATCAAAATTATACTACTGATCGAACAATACGCGTTCAGTATAGTCATCCGTATCAGTGTGGTTATACATGGACAACAAAAAAGGAATAAGAAGCGAAAATATTGATAAAATTTCAATTTTGAATACGGAAAATGAGAGGTTCTCAAGAAAAATAGTTAACGCTATCGTATTCAGCATTCAAAATACAGCTTAAATCATATAATCTCATCCCATTGTTTTTTATGCTGTTGTGTAGTGTTATTTCCCCTGGTTATGCCCCTCTTTTTCATTTTTGCTCTCAATCCGAGCCCTGGAATCCGCCCTTTCGAGCATTACCTCAGAGACGTCGGGGAGACTGTTAGGGCTGTCTTAGCCCCCTTCTCTTCTTGCCGAAAAAGCGACCTAGGTCGAAATGTAACGTACGTGGGCTCGAACCCGGAACCTCCGGATTCTGAGACCAGCGCGCTATCCACTCGGCCAACGAGACGGTCACCTATGTGATTACTTGTGGAAAGCTCTCTCTTACCTCTCAAGTAACCCAGTAAAAAGTCTTCGGTGATCTGTATCCCAGCCTCTGTCGGACACAGGCTGGACAACGCAAGATACCTGCACGCTATTTGGGTTGTATTTTTACCGCACGTCCGGCGGAAAGATAGCACCAGAACACCCTGTACAGTGATAGGATAATTTCCACGTCAAATTTTCACCACCATAGCTCCAGTACGACCCTTGGGAAAACTCGTTCACGTTTATGAAAGCCTTTCTTCAACCTGAGGTGCAGTATCTTTTGGTGAATATTTTCCGACTTCGTCTGAACTTTATGATCATCGCATCGGTTGTATGTGCAACGCACATATGCTGACGAGCTAATCCAGCCTGGCGTCCAACGTCTCATTTTCCTTCCTGTGGCACCACAGCTTGAACACGCTTTTAGTCGAGTGTAGTTCAACTGCACTTCTGCAAATTGCCAAGTGCCGGCCACAAACTACTCGTCGAACATGAAATAATCGTGTTTTCCCCCGGTCGCGATACAATCTCGGCGACATTTTTAATACACGAACGACATCGAGGAAAAAAGCACATATATCAAATAATTTTCGCTTATGGCTGCGGTCGGAATTCCTGCGCTACGAAAAAGCTGCTCTGGCAATTCGATCGTTGGTAACTCTCCAACTATATTTACCGATAATTGATGACGAGGAGACCGAGTTAAACGAAGTTTCATCGTTAAAACTTTCGAATTAAGGGTGAAACGGCGAAACCCCTTGCGAGTTTTCGGTGTGCGGGCTCTGGCGCGCGGTAATCTACTCTCCGCGTCCCGCCTTCGGCCAGTTCGATCGCGCGCGGGCAAAGAAAATTTCAGTTCATAGCGTTTAAGGGTGGTTAATTCGCGTTAAGTAGTGATTTCTTGGCGGAAAGGGGTGTCTCGGGAAATAACATTATCTCCGGTATCTTTGCATCGCGCGGCTCTTCCTCTTTCTCTTCGCCGCCGCGCGTCTTCACATCTCTTGCCAGCTGCCTTCTGCCTTCGCCTTTTTCGTACGCCGACGGGCCGCGCGCGTTCTTCGTCGCGCTGTGCGCGCCGATTTCGCGTTCGCTTTTCCGTTTTCCTTCGCGCCCGGGCGTAGATAGCGGCGCTCGCTCCGGCGAAATTCACTCCCTTCGAGGCGGAAATAAGAATTTGAAATTGTCAGAGGTGTCGAGAAATACTCGCTTCCTTTCTCGCTAATGCCCGATAGTTTATCCTTCGGCGTAGATTCCGACTACTGCCGGCTGGGCCGGCTGTACGCCAGAGAGCAGATCCATCCAGTTGCAGCACTTACGGTAATTAGAACCGCGGGGTGCCGACTGCCGAGATTCTCTCCGCTCTTACTCTTCAACCTCCACAGGAGCCAGTTCGACTTCTTCCTCGCCAGAAGGACCGCGCGAGCGTCTCGCACACACACGCGCGTTGAATCCGGCAGTCGGTCGGCCGCTAGGTCAAATCGATAAACCCGTTTGCCATTTACCCGACGACCGAGCAAACTACTGGGCCGGACGCCAAATTTGTCGAAAATTTGGCATGCTACGGCGTTCACGTGTGCCGCACGTTCGACGAGGGAACGCCGTGATCGATGGATGGGCCGAACCGAAAAGCGGAGCAGAGAGCACAAGGAAACTGTTACGGAAATCGACTGAGAGTACATAAAAAGAGTTGAAGCGAGCTACTGTACGGCGATAAGCGGTGAACCAGCAAGCTGGAGTTGGGAAACGGTTGAACGGCGTGATTGAAGGCGAAGGAAACATTCAGTTGAGGGGAACCGAGGAACGGTACGAGGCTGCGGAGGTCAGCGAGGACGAGAAGTGAAATAATGCCTACCTAATGGACAGCTGCACCTGCATACAGAGCAAAGAGGCTCCAAAAGGGAACTCTATACTGGCCGAGTACCCTTTTCAAGGTCTCCAGAGACTGAAAGATGAAACAGTTGGGGAACATAAACTTGATATTATTCGGTAAGAACTCGCAGCAAGTTGCCCAACTTCAGCGGCTCTACCTATCAGCCATCAACTGATATAATATTAAAGATCAACAGAAAGATAAGCCCACGAACTTTTTTTTTTCTCTTCGAATGTTGACCAGAAATGTATCATGAGCGGATTTTTTGTATACGGAATACGGTACGTAACTCGATACAAGCCAATTTACTGAACCTCCTTCCAAAAATTAGGGGCTTAGTTCTGGCATATTATCAAGTAGTGAAAGCAGTAAAAGCTTCGTGTGAGGGAGAGGGATAACAAAGCACCAAAGGCCCGGAGTGCCTCCCGACACTTCCCTGACGGAGAATCGTTACCCACACAGGAAAATGTTCAAGGAAATAAGCCGAAAAGCAATCTATATTTAGAACTGTAGACGCAAATGGGCGGGTGGTGGCTTGAAGAGACTGCATAGGAAAGCCCCACCCCTCCCTACAAAAAGTCTAAAAATTAAGCGAACGAAAGAATTTTCAGCATTATTTTAATACTAATCATCCTCTCCTCCCTGGCCTAGTACAAATCGGCTGCTTGCGCTCATGTTTAGGCCCCTTTTATATGTAGGACGTCTTATCATGTTAATTATTATTATGAAAATGACAGGAATAATAAAGGACACGAAGAAGAAAAAGAAGCCCCAAGTCCGGTCCTGGTCTAAGAAAGGCTTCGGTAAGCGTGAACGTGTCTAAGATAAGTCTTACCGCAACTTCAAGAATTTTACAAAATCTGAAACAAGTCTAAACTGATCTACAAGTCCTACAGAATGAATCTTATACAAGTTAAGGGAAAGCCTAAAGAATCTTATACATGGCAGGTTAAAGGCTTAACGAGTCTTAATAAGAAAATACTGAAAACCGTCAAAGACGTCGGAAACCGCTTGCAAAAACTTGAACAGTATTCCTGCTCAAAGAATCTTAAGCAAGTCTGTAAGAGAGTCAAAAAATTTTAATTAAGTCTGGAAGAGTTTCAACTGAGTCTTCAAAAGTCTCATAACAGTCTAATATGAGTACAGAAGAATTTTAGTACACATCTTAAAGGGCCATGAAAAGTCTGTCAACTGAGGAAGAGTTTCTACAGAACTTTTAGATAAGTCTTGAAGATCAGGAGAAGTTTCAAATAGGCTTACACAAATCTATACGAATCCTCTTTTTCCAATTTGCTCGCCACCTGAGTCCTGGAATCCGCCTTTTCGAGCATTACTTCAGAGACGTCAGGGAGACTGTTAGAGCTGTCTTAGCCCTCTTATCTGCTGGCCGAAAAACCGGCCTAGGTTGAAATCTGGCTAACGAATCTTAAAAAGAAGACTGTCGAGTCCCAGTGGGTCAAGGAAAAGCATTCGCGAGACTCGAGTAAATCTGAAGAACTATAAACAGGTTTGAGAAGTCTTAACAGATCTTCAGCAAAACGGGGAGAGTCCTTAGCAGTTTTAAGAAAGTTTAGAGTTTTGTCTGATAGTCCTGAACTGATCTACACCAACGGTTAATTAGCCTTGAATCTCAATGATTCAGACTCGAGTCTAGTAATTTTCATGAACTGTTCTATAGAACCATGAATTATTCAGAAAACGTTTTAAAGAAGTCTTTAAAAAAAGTCTTAAATAAGTCCGAACAAATTTTAAAACGTTTTGTAGTAGGTCTGAGAGAATTCCGAAGAATTTTATACAAGTCTGGAATAATTTTGAACGAGTCTTCAGGAAACTCATCGAGCCTAACTTGTTCTTCAAAAGCTCCAGCGTGTCTTGAGAACGTCTGGTAGTCTTTAAAAAGTTTGGAAAAACCTAACACCAGCCTTGAAGAGCTTTAACGAGTCTTGAACAAGCCAATAGAAGTGTATTAAAGAGAAACTCGGGCAGTATTAACTGTAGAGTCATGATACACAAATTGTACCATCTTTCTTCTCAATTATTATCAAGTCTGTACGTTATCAGTTTCACCTGGGGATAAGTTCGTAAACTAGTTTACTTTTAGTTTCTAATTTCACTGCAATAACCCGATGCGCAATCAGTTACCCAGTAACCTGCGGAAGAGATACCCATTTGCGACTCTCAGTTACCCTCAGAGAACTCAGAAACCCGTTAGTTAACCTTGGTTCCCCTTTAGTTACCTGGGGTTATTCATTTGTAACCCTCAGTTACTCTCAAATTACCCAAAACCCCGTGAGTTACCCTTGGTTCCTCTTTAGTTACGGGATTTTGCGCATCGGGAACGGGGAAGAAAAGCATGATCAGGTATAATTACTCAAGATGAAGGACAAATCAAGAAAGCGCGGAAAGCTCCAGCTCTCAGCTAGAAAGGTGTGTCTGAAGGAGAAAATGGATAAAAATGGATGAAAGCAATCAATAATATAATCTGATTTATTTTATCAATATTTTTTTCTTTTAATTTTTTAACATTTATTTTATTTTATTTTAAATTTAAATTTAATTTCTTTTTTAAACTTATTTAAATTAAACTTTATTAATAATTTTAAACTAATCAATATAAAATCAAAAATAAATTTAACTTTTTCAATTTTTAATATTATAAGAATTCCACCTTTTAAAGGGAGAAAGGAAAAGAAATTTCTTGCAAGGGGGAGGGAATTCAACGATTTAAACTAGCAGGGCCCATCATACGCAGGGGGAACAGTAGGAGGTACTCTTACTATATTCTTCCAGAAGCCATCGCTCCTGCCAACAGAAATTTTAAACCATTCATCAATCACCAACATCCCATGCGTAAGGTGTGCCAATTCACTTTTTCTTCTCCCGTATTCCAGAGCGCTCGCGGCTGTTATGCCATCATCAGTGGAGTACCCTAAATGAGACTTGTCTCTTGTGGTCCTGTAGTAATAGTCGAGAGTAGTACCGTATGGTGAACCTGTTTAGTCGTGTGCTCCTATTGGTTGTCTTTGATCATGCAGGCTGTCCAATCAGTTCAAGACTAACCTATTCCAACTAATAACATAACACCCACGGATTGAACAGACTGCACAGTCACAGACAACCAGAAGGACATTAAAATCACCAACATTGTAAAATCGCATCCATAAACCTCTCTTGGCCCTCAACGGGCCTTTCACTCTTCCTTCCATCGTGAAAACAATGCTGGGAAGACTGTTCACATGAAATCCTATAAAAGAGACATACACGGTGATGAACGAGAAGTGCACCATTGGGCCAACATGTGATAAGTCACAACGGCGCCGACACGATAACACAATCTCCACTACATGTATTACGTACACGTTGCACGTTACTACATGTTCACCTATGGTACGACTTCTCGTTCATCACCCGGTATATCTGTTTACTCCAAGATCTACAATAGACAAACAATCGAGGGAACTGATAGACAAACAGACATGCAGCTTTTTAAACTGGAATCTTCTTGTTCGTAAAAATGGTTTCAGAATGCTTTAACCGAGAGTCGCGACGCATCGAGAGGTTCACGTGGGAGAATCCCGATTGCGTCCCCATAATTGCCTAAAAAAGGGTTCCAGATTTATTACCTGAAATTAAACAGCCCGAATGTGTCCCGGTTGAAAAGGGTTTCCTGTTTTTCTATCGCCCGATTGCATCCCGCAGCAGAACGGCTGCGCACTCAGGCAACAAGCCTGTCGGATAGACAGACAGGCTGGTAGACGGGGAGCCCGCAGTCAGAATAGCGGAGTCGAGAATCTGTTCCAGGATCCAGAAGCAAGATCTCCCCTGCTCTCTGTTTCTTATAACCAGTCAATTTATCCAAACGTGACTGCTAGTTCCCCCTCCGACTAGGAAAAAGCTATGAACAATACATAATTTGAAAGCCAAGCTCTCTCTTGCTCTGTATCTTATATGTAACACAGTTTCTGTTTTTGTGTCGGATTGGCATAGACCTGGAGATAAACTGTAGCACTCGAAATAAGATAGCGACTAAGGACCGATGAACTAAAGAGTAGGAGACTGACCTGGGTTAGGCCACAACGTGATCAATCGGCGAAGTCACCAAGTTCAGTCGAGACGAAATCAGTTGAATCATTTTTGGAGTAAATCAGTTAAAACATTTTTGGAGTGCAATCCAGTTCGCCACCTCGTGGTGCACTCTGGGTAATACTAAAATGAAGTGGGACGCAATCGGGCGATATCATATCAGGTATCTTTTTCCAACCGGGACGCAATCGGGCGACAAAAAAGGTACTTTTACCTACTCGGGGACGCAATCGGGCGACGCCCGTTCACGTATCTCCGATTTAAAAAGCGATTAGATTTCAACGTTAACCGTCTGAAATGAAGGGGCTGGAACGTAAACGCACCCGCGGTCATTAATCGCTTTTGCGCCCGATTCTGCATATCTGAGCTCCTCGCTCCTTTCGTACTTTCCAGTTTCGCATCCTTACATAAACATCCTCAATCAGCCCGCCAGGGAAGATCGATTTTATTTGCACGTTAGTACGCGCACTTTTGTATGTAAATTATATACGAATTTCGTTTTTTTTTTTAATTCTTGTTTTTTAAATTATTTTTTTTTGTCAGTTGTAACGCCGCTGAGCTTTTTCCAATTCGGCTCCTAAAGGAATACATTTTAATACTATTAACGTTTAATTTATTCCGATTTGAAATTTTCTGTTTCATCTTTCAATCCTCCTTTTCGTTGGGCGCTGATAAGCGTTTCGTATCCTTAATTAATAATTACGGTCGAAGATGTTATACGATAAATTCGTTGTACAGGACTCGTAAAGGTCGCCGAGTCGCTGGTTCCAAAGTTCGCGGCATAATTAATTTGTTATCGCCCGCAGAGAGCCGCAATCATAATGCGGCAGAGGACAAAAAAAACTACACACCACAGTAAGGCAGTTAGGCGTACTCCTGCGCTCATTACAATTCTACACAGTTCGGGAAGAATTCCGGTCGAATATTTTCGAATTGTGTAGTAGGTATCTAAGTATAGATGGTACGTGGAATCTACACAGCTGCGTGTATTTGCACTGCTGCACTTCACGCGCAATTTGGTGCATTCGTCAGGGCATTTGTCCCTACATAAATCGACAAGACCGATCAATTTACGCGCGGCCTTCGCCAGTATTTCGGATATTAATAATGCAATTCAACCATGTCAGTCTACCGGAATGCAGCGCACATAGTAATTTACCGTTCGCGATTTGTAATCGCAGTCATTTGTCACCAAGCGACCAGCCCGTTACTCATCAGCCAGCTTATGTATCGCAGTTTCGTATGCAACCGACGCCAATGCAACTTGGAAAGTTTAATCACATTCGGAAGCTGTCACTATCCCAGTATAAATATCTAATGGGCCCAGCAACAGCTTCTAATTGCCTGTGGATGCATGGAATTGCCTCTATGCAACAATAGTACAAACATATAGAACAAACACAGAAGGGTGTCTAGGTTGTTACACAAACCCGGTGTACATTCAGTTTGCTTACATGCTACAGGCTATCAGCTACACATCAAAGTCGTGAATTTTTACAATGGGCATACATTGTTCAGTTGGTTGGGCAACAAGCAACACCAGCTTTTCGCTCCTCTTCGGGGTGCTGACACCATACATAATCTGAGCCACCTTGAAATTTGTCATTATTGTCCAAAATTATTTTTACTGACTATTTCATGACATCTTAATACCTATTCTGTTCTGAGGTTATAGAATAAATGAGGTACAGAGTATAGTCTACTGCATCAAATAATATCTAGTCATAACTAGTGCTGCATGACACAACAAGCGAACACGTTGTGCAACCAGTACAAGGGGAGTTTATACTTAATGTTACTATTATATATCTGTGTGCACTGTTACACACGTGTATACTAAAGGCTTGCACGAGTAAATTTAAAAAGTAATCGAATACAGAATCGACGAGCATTGAAGGGAACGATGCTAGTCATCTACTTATATTAATCTGTAATCGGGACTGTCTGTAATCATCTAGAACAGTAGTCAAATGTATCTGTAACCGTCGGTAATTGTAATTGACTGTAATCAGCATTGTAGGAACGAGTAACTAAAGTAGCATTGTACGCATTGTCCAGGCATCCTACGCTACAACGACTCATGTTGAATGTAAGAAATAATGATAAAGTAAGAAATGCGTCGTGCTGTGGGGTTTCCGGATTGCATTGCAAAATCCTGTAGGGCAATAAATAATAGAGATATGAGTAACCATTTCACGATACAGACAACAATGCCACAATGCCGATGACAATACCATAATGTCACGCTGCGAACAATACCGGTTACACATTGATATCGTTCTTCTACTACTATCTATAATTACAGGTACATTTCTTGACATTGTTGCATTCTTCTTATTAGTAATTATAATCGACATTGTACAATGCATAATGCACCATGCAGGCCTCTAGTGTTTACATAGATAAGAAACATACAGTGGTACGTACTAGAGCACTGCACGAGTAGGTAAAAAGTAATCGGATAAATAATCGTCGAGTATAACACCTACTAAGAATGCCGAGTATACTCGGCACCGTTTCCAGAAAGTAACACCGATTACTTCTACCGCATGATTACAAATAATCATTGTCAGAACGGCATTGTGGCATCCTGGCGATTACGCATCGTGAGGAATCGTCGGGTTTACCCCATTCAGACATGCATTATGCGTTCACGACAAGTCGACACAGGATAAGCAACAAAAGATAAGGCAGATAACGATGCGGAATACTTTTATACTCGCCGATACCAAAACCTAGATACCTATACCTAGGTACAACGAGTGATCGAACGGAATACTTTTATACTCGCCGATACCAAAACCTAGGTACCTATACCTAGGTATCAACGATGCTGATGCGAAACAATGCCGATACTTTTATACTCGCCGATACCAAAACCTTGGTTGCCACTGATGCAAGGGCGAGATTGTACTCAATGTCACTACTCACTGTGTTCGCGTGCAATATACAAACTACATAGATGAGATAAGAAACTAACAGCGGGAATGCATTAGCAACACTGATACCAGGTGTTATATTGGTGACACAGCTTGTTCGGCCAATATAATGGCGTGTTGTACTCAGCGTCACTATCGCTATCGTGTTTGTGTGCATTGTGCAAACCTGTACAGATAATAGAGGCCTGCACGATGCATTAGGTATCCTACGATGACGATTATAAATACGCATAAGACAAATACATTGATGCCAGGAAATATACATGTAATCGGATAGTAATAAAAGAACAATGCCAATGGGTGACTGGTATTGCTCACAGCGTAGCATTGTGACAACGTGGCATTGTTGTCCGCATTGTGGCATTGTTGTTGGCATCGTGAATAGTTACTCAAACTTCCATTATTGCCTTACAGGATTTTGCAATAAAATCGGGAAAACCAACAGCATTAGGCATCTTTACTTTACTGTTTCTTATCTTCAACATGCACAACTATGACTTATGGCTGTGCACCATTTATGCATTCATAATGCTTGGGGGAAGGGAGAAGAACCTAAAATCAGGAGCGTTTACTTACATGTTCTCTTCAGGAAGACATTTTCACTGTAGATACAAATATAGTAAGAAAATCAATTTATGTAAATCAATTTGAAATGTGGACTGTACAGAAAGTCAATCCGAATGACACATAATGATAAGAAAATTTTAACATACTTCCATGCTTCTGGAGGTGTATGTACCCATATTATGGGACCTATAAATAGCGTGTTCTGTTACTATAATCAGAGAGAGGTTGCAGCTTATTCTAGAATGAGAGAATGAGACTCATCGTCCCCTGTTCTGAGCTATGCATGTATGCCAGCTGCGCTACAAAAATTGGACACGGACTACTCACACGCAAGTACCTATACTGCGCACATGTGTCTGCATCAACTATGTCCCCTGTTCCCATACTTTATAAGTCTGCATTTGTATACCTAATGCATATTACTCTGAAATTTTAGTACTTCATACACCGAATCGCAGCCTTATTCTCCTTACAACCGGGTTTCCATTCCATTCCATTCACCGTTCTTTCTTTTTGCACTCTTAGAAATCTACATTCTCTATCTTTGTCTCACTTTTTCACCTCGCTATGCATAGTGTAGCGTTCTATTCACGTCTTCGAAATTAACTTTTTCCCTCGCTTACAACCGTTAGGTACACGTACACGGCGGCAAATATGCATAAAACATTACTGGGATGGCAATAAAAAAAACATTATTTCTACTGAAAACTATCTCTACACTCCTGCGGCGTAACGTGGGGTACTTTCGATTTTTGCGCCCCCTCCCCTCCCCGGCGGAAGAATGTTTTATTTGTCCAAATGCTGCGCGCCCTAGTAATCACACGCGAGACGTTTGCTGCTTTTACAGATTATACCTTTGACATAAATATATGCGTATTTATGTATTTGTATGTGTGGCTGCTGAGTTTATTTGATTTATTGCGTTCGTACAGGTACGGTGCCGGCTTGTATACTCGTAGAATGCGTTTAATTTGAACTCGTGTGAATACAACGAGGGGTTGCTTCAAAGGGGAGAGGCAGATAGACTAAATTTGGTAAAGAATTTCACTTTACGCTTTTACATCGTTGTAACAGGTGTTCTTGAAGACAGAGTATGAGATAATCCGCAAGATTATGGTCTGGTCGATGGAGATATTCTGGGCCACACTCGACACTTAATAAAATGGCAGCACATGTATTTGGCTTAGCTGTACGGTATTTTATTTAGTCTGCGTCTTATAACTGCCCAGCTACAGAATGAAGAAAGAAGATTTTCAATATTTGTAAAACAAACAATCTGGCAAAGGTGCATTCATTCATAATGCAGGGAGGTCTTCGCTTGATCAACAAACAACAGCCAATGGCTGGATGCTGAAAACTCCTATTCAATCATTCAGCAATGATCAGTACCAAAGGAAAGAACTTCTAGTGGTATAGATGAAAGGACCCTTCTTTCAGGCATGATTTCAGATGGTGGAGATATTAGAAAGGACTCTCAATTTGTTATTGCCTTCCCGAGGAAACCATCTGAAGTTAGCTAGTTCTTCAACTCAAACAAGAAATATTGACTGCAAATAGGGCATTTGTTCCGCTGAGACACTGAGAATTTGTCTGAAATTGGGCTAGCTGACTCGGAAGTTGAAACAAAATCATGAAAGATTAGTAATATATGAATAATAAAAGAAAAACATACTGAGAGCAGAAAACTTTTAGATGCTCACTCGTTTCGTTTTATCAACTGACATGAGACATGAGTAGGTCACAACTGCAGAGGCTCTGCCTCACTATTCTCTTTATTTTCGGTACAGCCTGCATTATTCATCAGTGTGCATATGTGACCTGGAATCATGAAATATGCCTTTCGTGCGAAAACAGGTTTTCAAGATACACGAGTGTAAAGATGGGTGCGTTTGATGATGCGTTTACGCGTTGCTATGACAACCGCGTGTCGAACTCTCGTTCTCTGTCATTCCCGTAGGCCCGTTTTACATGACGCCATGTAAACAGATGTTTTTAAACTTTTCACTCAATTTTTAAATCCAGTTTGTGGAAAAACTAATGAAGCTAAGAAGTTGCGATTCATTTCATTTGAAAGAGCGTGATTTTTTCTATACGAATTGTGAAGAAAGTGAATAATGGTTTTTGGACACCCGAGGCACATTTCATGATTCCAGGTCGCATATCCTAAAATGACAATATTTTTACTTTGGAACATTTGACGGGGCCGCGATGGAGAAAATATGCGTCGTAAACCAGCTCATCTCTCGAAAATCAGATGAATTTTCACGAGCCCCAAGGGCCATCAAAAGCATTTGTCGAATCTGAATAACGTTTAAGAGTGTTTTCAGTTTCATCAAGATCAAAAACGTTTTAGCAAGTCCTAAAGAGAGCCTACTGAGCCTTAGCAGCCTGCATCCATTATCACAGAGTCTGACTGAATCTTAAATAGTCCTACGGCAGTCATAATCAGTCTTAACAAATCCTAAAGGAGTCTAAATTCATCATGCAAAGGCCAATGGAGTCTGAATAATTCTTCGCAGAGTCTAAACGAGCCTGAACAAGTAGGAAGAGGATCTGCGTATCTTAGCGAGTCTGAATGAACTTTACATAGTCGAAACGAATCTTAGTTGAGATGAATGCGTTCTGAATGGGTCTAAATGAGCTGCAAAAGAGTCTCAATACGAATCCTAGAAAAGGCCGAATAATGTTCACCTTGACGATTTAGAAGAGTTTGATATGTATTGATGAATTTTACTAGAAGCTGAATAAGTTTCAGCAGAAGTTGAATGAGTTTCAAGAACTTTTGAATGAAATCCAAAGTCTAATACCAGGCGAGTTTCCAATACAATTATCAAAAGCACAAAAAACATTAATAAAAATACATAGAATTCACGTCTTTTAAGTCCAGAGTGAAAGAAATATCAATACTCTAAATTCACACACGAATTAGGAACTGGTAAGTATGATACTCACAAAATATAAATTCTATGATGTCGAACATTGATCAAAGGTAACTTACCTGAAACAAAAAGAAAAATACTCAAATTAAACAATTAAACTAAGGTAACAAATACAACTAATTCAAAATGGAATTACAGGCCGCTAGCGGCGAGAAAGCGATATGTACAGAATCATGATGCTCCTGCATTTGAAAAGAGAGCGTCCTGAAATATACGTCGATTTAGTGACCTTCATTACTACTTTGACGCAGTAAGTCTTCGAACTGATACTATTCAATGCTAGCCCCCTTCCCACCAAAGCCTGGAGGGTCGAGTGGAGAAAGAAAAGAACCGCAAAAATGAATTCAGCGACCCACAAAGCACTATTTTCAATACAAGCAGTGTGAAAGTTTGAGTAATCATGAAGTAGCCCTCTGCGGAGTCTGAAGGGTTGAGGGGAGGGGAGAAAGAAACCTAAAAAAGGATATTCGAGGGTTCAGAAAGCCCTACTAACAACCTAAAGAACTTAGGAATTGAAGAAATTCGACTACTCGAATATTAGAGAGCAGAGAGGAGCCTCAAAGGTGGACGGATGGGGGAAATGCGTTTTGAAACGGATTAAGCGACCCAACTAAAAATACTATCGACGTACAGAACTTAGAAATCAGGGAAACTGGAGTACCTGAAAATTAACCCTCTGTGGCAGGGTGTCTACAGAAATTGAGAAGTAAAAATGAAGTACTTTTTCAGGACCCTTTGCAGAACTGTAGCCGGCATATTTCCCACCTTTTCCCCGAGTGTGCTAATATTTTTTTTTTGTTTCCAATTGTTTTATCCCCTTTACCCCTCCCTCCTTTTTGCTCCTCCACTCCCCCCTCCTTGTGAATATAAATCCTGCGCTACACTTTTTAATGACCAATCATAGGAATCGCAAGAAATTTATCTTTGAGTATTGGAAACAAATTTATTATCTGTAATTATTATTATTATTATTATTATTATTGAAAATTCTAATCTTTTACAACGAACGTTGATTTTTAAGGGGTGTGATTTAAAAAATATTATGTATTAACTAAAATGAAAGACTTCTCAATTTTCATTTTAAATTTCAGCACTATTCAGGACTTTTAGGTCCTACTTTCAAAATTTGAGACTTTTTCCAGCGCCCGTAGACACCTTGATTAATAAAGAAAGGGAAGACAGAACTCCTGAAATGGATTTAGTAACCCAATAAACTCTACTATCGATGTAAAGAACTCGAAAATTAAGGGTAATTAGGAGCCTGAAGGGTTGAGGTAAAGGGAGAAAAAAATAGAAACGGATCCAGGGACTCAGGAAACCCTCAAAATAATATAATGAATTAGAAAATTGGAGAAATTCAAGTACTTGAATATTAATCCACTGAGGAGCCTCAAAGGTGGATGGAAGCAGGAAAATAACTTTTGAAACGGATTCATAGACCCAACAAAAATGTATCATCGACATAAAGAACTTGGAATCAGGAAACTCGATTATCTGAAGATTAATCCTTTGTGGAGCCTGAAGGGTTATGGGGTCTTTGGCTGAGTGGATAGCGCGTTGGTCTCGGAATCCGGGGGTCCTGGGTTTGAGCCTTACGTAACAACTCGCCAGGTTTCGACCTAGGTCGGTTTTTCGGGCAGAAAGGAAAATGCTAAGACAGCCCTAACAGCCTCCCCGACGTCTCTGAAGTAATGTTTGAAAGGGCGGATTCCAGGGCTCGGGTTGGGAGCAAAAATTAGAAAAGAAGCCCGAAAGGTTAAAAAGGGAAGGGGAGAAACAACTCTTGAAATCGATTTAGTAACCCCAGAAACCTTACCATCGATGTAAAGAATTCGGAATTGGGGGAAATTAGAGTGACTGAAAATTAGCTTCCCGTGGACCCTGAAATGTTGAGAGAGAGAAAATAATCTCTAAAATGAATTCAGCGATTCTTGAAACTCCCCACTGGGAAAATAAAATAATTTTTACGCGCATACCGGAAGGCTTCCCCAGCGATTGAAGCTCAAATCTGAAAAATTATTGTTGATTCCCATAAGAAATTCACCCCCTCGCAACACTGGGTAACCTTTTACCATTTTGCTCAAAATTTACAGAAAATTTTTCCCTCAATATTTGAAATCAGTTTAGGCGGTGGCTTGTTACAGAATCAAAAGTCGAAAATGATAACCATCCCAATCTGCATTTTACGTCCCTGGCACACCCTATTCCAGTGTGACGCCTGGGAGCAGGAGAGGTGGACGACGGCAACTGCGATCGATCCCGGAGGCAACACGAGCGATAGCGACGTCATCAGCTGTCTCTTGCCGGACACCTCGGTTCCATGGAACCGGGTGTCGACATTTGTCTCGGCTATCATGAAGACGAAAATGTAAATAGAGTGATCGAGGCAAGAGCCGACGGACAAAGCTCGGCCCACACCGTACACAACGACTTTGTACCATCCTAGAGCTACTGCAGCTACTGCGGACCCTCGGTAGCGCTTACCCCGCCATCACCACCTTTATGCGTCGCCACACGTACCAAGACGAGGAGATGAGCGGTGAAGGAAGAAAGCGCATCCGTCTATGGTTTATCTAAATCCCAGGTTAATGCTGGGTGAACGTTGCCTCGGTTGGTAGGGTGTCCCATGGTGACCCTGGCAGGACAGCGCGAATCCCCAGCGGAGAGGCGAAATGGGGGCTTGGGCCAGCCTCAATGCGTCCCTCTGGTCACTGATCCGATACTCAAAAGAGCTAGTTTCCAGGGCCAGTGGTGCGGTGTCTGGGAAGCAGCTTTGGCATGCGTGCATTGCTATACGCTCCACCAAGTGAATCTGCATCTTACGAATTTCTCGCCTCTAGAGTAACTGATCAGGGGGTGTGATTCGGGTGCTTCATTACCAGCTATCCCACAGAAAAAAGCAGGCGCACTACTTATCGAGCTCTAGTATAAAGATTTAGCATTGTGCCGGAGCAGAGCACGGCAAAGGAGGGTACAGAATCTCTTTGAAAGAGAAAAAAACAAAAGAATTAGTAATCGACAAGAACGGTACGAGGGAGACAGGCCATTTAACCTCTTCCAATTTAATATACAAACTGCCCTGGCGCGGCAGCGGCACTTCATCGTACGCACACCCCCGTCCATCTTCGTTCCTCGGCTTCTGTTTTGAATACGTCGAGAAAAGTGCGCAGGAGGCAGGCGAAGGAAAACGCAGGCAACCGTTTTTACTGCATGTCGCGCCACCAAGTGTAATAAATTAACTGTCACTAACAAAGCGCTATAATCTTCATTCGGTGTATAATTTTATAATAATAATTAGGGCGACAGCTTTAATAGAAACCGACAAAACTTCATGATATCTTTTACGTCGTTATACGAGGTTGGCAGCGAATATTGCGGCAATTTTTTTTTTCTCTCTCTCTCTCTCCTTCAACCGCATTACGACTTTTCCTTCGGAGGGCCGTCGCGCGCCGCCTTGCACCCCCTCCTCGAAACGCACGCCTATATGTGAAATAAGGCGCGACGGGGACGCGTTAGAAGCGCGAAGAGACTATAATATCATCAGAAATTACAGTCGAAATCGGTGGAAAGGTTGAAACGGTGTTTCGAAATCTTTATAAATGATTCCACGAGACACCCATCGCATCGGCGTTATCGAGTTGAACGCGTATACGGCCGCGTCGCCGTTTCCATAAATAAAAGATTACGCCCGGAAAATAAAATCAAGTCGAGCGGACTTGGTGAGCAAAAAATCACCGCATTTGCGATGATAATGCCGCGCCACCGCGCCCGTATATCGGTATCGGTGCGGCACTGCCGCTGCCCGTGTCCGAAACGGAAACGTAACACACGCTGATGCGGCTATATATATAGCGAAACGGCTAACGAATAATCGAAATTTCATTCGGAGGTCCGGGTCATTTTCCAGTCAATCGCACTCCTGCCTGGCTCGCAGCTGCCGCGTCAAATGCACGAATTGCGAAGCGACTCTACGTTTAAGGAAGGAACGAGTGCACTCGCTCGCATTCAAGAACACCGAGATTTAGAGAACATCTCATCTCAATTATTCCCCCCCCCCCGCCCCCCGACAGATAAAGCCTGATGAACTACATCAGTATTTTTCTCGGGGAAGTGGGCACCCTGGGGCCAGAGGCGTGCGGTGATTTTCCCTAGGAGGTAAGCGATAAGCGTAGAGGTAAAGTAAAAATCAGAATAAAAGTACGAAACATGCTACTACAAAAGGACATTGACAGGCTGACCACTCAAATGTTCTCTGAAAAAGGTGATAAAAGTGACCAATTTCGTAAAAAAAGTGACCGAAAAGTGACCAAAAAATCACCATAATTCCCATATTTTCGACTAAAAATTAGTCTCATTCAGACTTTATGTAATCTTCGGCTCTCATGTCTTGAAAAAAAACATACGTCACAAGTTTTTCGCAGTATCACACACTCTACTCACGCACACACTTGTCTTGTATACTTATATCACATATATCAGATTGAAAAAACACTTTTTTTTTCAGTTTTTTCTCTCGATAAATTGTTAATATAGTTAAAATGAGCATTTTTTAAATATTTTTTTAAAGGAACATTTTTTTTAAAGTGACTTTTTTGATTAAAAAGTGACTTTCGTGACCAAATTTCAAAAAAGTGACCAAAGGTGACCAGAGGTGACTTAAGGTAAAAAAAGTGACCGAGTGGTCAGCCTGCATTGATGAAATTATTCAAATTGTCGTATCCTCGTGTAGGGTCATTCCATATGGATTTATGCTTTACTATGACGAATAATAGACACAGGGACGTACCACAAGAGTTTTTCCTGGGGGACAGAGGGGGGCAAAAATTGTGGACGTCCCAACTGACTCAACTCAAAATTACCAAGTATCAAAGCAAAAAAAAACAAAAACCTTTTGACTTGTTGGATTTTCCAACTTTACAACTCAATTCCCAAGTATATCAAGGCAAAAAAAATTGACTTGTTGGATTTCTCCAACTCCGCCTGATTGAAATTGTAAATTTTCCCAACTGCTGAGTGAAAAATTCTTACAGGGGGGGGGGTTGCCCCTCCTCACGGTACGTCCCTGAATAGACATGACCAACAAAACGCTTTTCCACCATCTTCATAACGGTTAACCACAAAATGTTTTCATATTGCAATATGTGACAGTGTCTAGTAAAACTCGATTCACTTCTCGTTTGCTCTGTTTTTAAAAATGTTAATTCTGGTTTGGACTTCCCACCATTGATAATTTCTGATTGTTCGAGAAAATAAAAAAGTTGGATGACGAATTGAAAGCAAGATAATAAAAATAATACAAAAGTGATGTAGGATTTCGATCCCCTTGTTCGAAGCTGTAATCAATATTGATAGAATCTACTGTTCCCCATCATATTCAATTCATAAGGATGAGTTCGACAAATTGTTCAGTGCCATCGGAGACAGAAGGTTAATTGGTGGTGATTTCAATGCCAAATGTACCAGATGGGGATCCAGACTGATCTCACCCAGAGGAAGAGAGATGGGTACGGCAGTAAATAACTACAGTTGCGTCATAGTCGCTACTAACTCACCTACACACTAGCCATCAGACGTGACCAAAAAACCTGATATTATTGATTTCCTTATCGCCAAGAATATTGCTAATAGCTACCTACAAGCAACCTGTGAAGCTGACCTTTCATCTGATCATTTTCCCATCGTTCTAACAGTCTCTAGAGCTGTCAGACGCATCGACATAGATCCTGCATAAATAGCATCATGAAAACGACCGAAGTATTATAGAGTCTATCTCAGAAAGCTTTTGTGTCACGTGACATTTATGCAGTTCAAAAATATACTTTAAAGAGAAAGAAAGAAAAGAAGAAAAAAAAAAGAATATAACCTATTTACAGAAAAAGTAATTGAAGAAATGAATGAGAGGAAATGAGGCGGGATAGTACAGGGGAGACGGTTAGAACGATAAGGTTTACACATGACTTTGCAATAGTAGAAAGAAGTTAAGTAGAACTAAAGAAAATAAAAAAATTGAATGAAGAATTAAAAATAAAATAATATAAAATAGATAAAAATAAATCAAAAGTGATTGACATTAGTGGATGGAAACAAACTAGAAGAAATAAGGAAATATGAGATGAAGAAATAAAAGAAGTAAAAGAATTTCAACACTTAGGTAGTCTGATAATGCAAGATGGAAGAAAAAATAAAAACAGAAATAAAGAGTAGAATGAAACACCAGCTAAGAGAGTTTTTTTTCTCTCTCAAAAAGATGACATATTTAGGGCAAATATAAATTTACAAACAACACTGAGATTTCTTCAAATTTGGAGTACAGCATTGTATAGATGCGAGACCTGGACAATAGAAACACAAGAAAGAAAAAGGAATCGAAGCTTTTGAAATGTGGTGTTATCGGAGAATGTTGAACATCAAATGAATAGAAAATATCAGGGAGTATTGAGGAGACAGGAAGGGAAAGAGAAATTTGAAATATACAGGGTGTCCATTCCTGTTCGGAAATGATTTTCCCTGATTTTTCCAGGTTTTCCAGGCCAGTTTTTCCAGTTTTTCAGACCCTTCAAATACAAATTACACATGCAAGGGAGTGGGGTCAATTTTGTTCGAACATCGTGAGCGGCGAATATCGTCAATCACTCCAGAAACTCTTTTTCTGCTACCGTGTGCTTATGAAGCTGTGGCAGAGGGGCTGTAAAGATTTAATGATGAAAATGATACCGCGCTCTATGGGGTGCAGCGTGGTGCGATGTCAATTAACGACTCCATCGATTTTTTTCCGTGTGACATAATGCTGACCGTGAAGGGGGGGGGGACTGAAAAAATACAACTCGAAAATTGGTTTATAGGTTTTCGAGGTCGCTGCTTTCGATTTTAGGGGTAATTTTTGGATCCTGTTCCTCCTGGTACAACAAATGAGGTAGCAAGAGCGTAGGACAAGCAACGGTTGACTTGAAATTCACTCTTTCTAATTAAAGCCACCGAATAGAGTAAAAATACAGTCTTATTTATTCAAAGTGTTGCTAATAAAAAATAACGTCATAAAAATTTCTCAACTGAAAAAGCACGGGAGCTTAAATTTGGTCCAGATTAAAACTCGTCAGCGATATTCGAAATCAGCGACACAAAACCAGGCTTATTTCGATACTTCGTGCAATTTTTCGCCGGAGAAGCTCTGAATTCGTATTACGACAGTGCTCAGGAAGGGGTCGGATAAAAATCTGAGGCGATATTCGAAATCAGCGACTCAGAGCTTGGTTGGCTATCCTGTACAACAACTTGACTTCAGAATTTCGTAAATAATTTGGAACTTGAGGAAAACTAGAGTAATCGGAATTAGTCCCTCCCTCGTGGAGCTGAATGGTTTAGGACGAGGGAAAATAAAGATTAAAATGAATTCTGGAACTTAGGTGAAAAAGCTCCAGCATATCTAACGACAAACTCTATGAAAGTAAAAAGGTGTGTTATGGAAAACTCTTGGTAAAAAATAATTTGGCAAGTTGGGATTAGTTATGCTTCAAATTAAAGTCATCACCGATACAATATAAGGTTATATATTTGAAAACAGTGGACTCTTTCATAACGCGATAGATAATTGTATTCGTCCTTTAGTTTTTTTTTTAATATGTATTTGTTTTTTTAAATCTCGAAATCCTTTCATTCCATTACTAACTTTTCAAGAAGAAGTCCAAGAAAGACCCGACGGTAGGATGTTCCAGAAGGTGAAGTCATTGGTTTTCAAATTTTTATTTCATTAAAACTTTCTCAAAAAATTTTTACACTTGGGAGAAGAGCTGGACTGAATATTTTTTCATTTTCGCGTCGATTTTCAGATTCTCGCGAACAGGATGTGATGAAAACCAAGTTGCCAGATGAGCGACGCTGAATCGGCCCATACTCTCGAATTTTTTTAGGACCAAAAAGGACCAAAATAACGTTCTTTATACGAACTCGCATCTCACTTCGCACTCTTCTGACATATACGATGGTTTAAAGAGAAAAGATAGTATGTCATATTTCAGTTTTCTGACTTGGCAGCCCTGCCTGGACAAGGACAATACTTATTAACTTCCTCATAAACTACTAGCTGAATGCTGAACGTTGCATAATTGGAAAAATGCAGTGGTACCAACGTTATAATTGGATTTCCTGAGAGAAAATGAAATGTGACATACTACCTTTTCCCTAGCCATTGTGAATAGGCACCCACCTGTAACTGAACAATGAAGAATTAAGATACCAATCTCATTGAATTTATGATGTAGAATACAAAATCGAATAAGACAAAAAATAACAAACAAACAATTTCGTCTCAATCTAAGAATAGCAGTGTTGTTAGACATAACAAAACAAAATGACAATTGAATTTTAGAAATTCTGTCATAATGACAAAACCATTTATCAGTTTTGTCATGTGACAAAATCGAAATGACATAACAAAAAATGAATCAAATGATCAAACAAAATATGTTATGACATTTTGTCTACTATCAAATGATGAACCATGTTAAACGACGTTAATTGAGAACAGATTATGCTAAGCGATATTGCTATTTAAAGTAGACTATGCTAAGCGACATGACAAAAAGGAAGACAAAATGACAAAATAATCTTGTCAGGACATAATAAAACCATAAAAAAACAAAATGACACAACTCTGAAGATGACAAAACTTATGACAAACAAAAAAAGATGAAATGCTCTCCTGACAAAACGACAAAAAATAGTTTTGTCTAAGAATACTGAAGAACAGGTACCAGTAAATAACCACTGCGAAATTGACATTCCACTTCGGTTGAACTTTGACTCTAAAATTCGCACTCAAAGGTGGTGATGACCAGAATTAGCCAGCACATGAACAGGGTCGGCATGTTTTAAAACAATAAAGGTTCTTCATTGGTGAAAATGAACCTCCAATTCTTTATTTGTGGCTTATTTTTCAAATGTCAATCGATTTCCAGTAGATTATTTGCGGACCAAAAAAAGACCCAAAATAAGACCAACTTTTTAAAAAGGACCAAATCTGGCAACCTTGATGAAAACCCGAAATACGAAACAGCTGATCTTGGGAGAAGTGTATAGGGACTGGCTCGCGTTTCGTTATGTTTTGTGAAAAGTCACGAAATAAGTTAAGGGTATAGCCGCCTTAATAGAAAGATGTAGACGCGAAACGAATACCATGAAAACGATTTCATCACACCAACACACTCTGTACTACTGCGATAGGAGAGGGGGGTTGTATTACCCATGTCCTTTTCGTGTGAACGAAAAAACAGACGAAACTTGCCTGAGCGAAGACAAGGAAAAATTTTTTTAATGAGAAATAGGGTAAAATCTGTTTGAAATACAACAGAATTTCGCAGTCGATTTTTTTACAAAATTCCCAGACTTTTAGGTGAAAGATGCTGAAAATTCCAAAATTCCCTGACTTTTCCAGATGGACAAAATTCCCTGACTTTTCCAGGTTTTCCAGAAAATGGACACCCTGATATAATCGTAAAGAGAAAAGTTAAAATGATAGGTCATAATATATAAGACATCCGGGGGTATCCTTATTATTGCTAGATAGAACGTCCGAAGAAAAGAACTGGAAACTGAGGCAATGAATGAGCAATCAAGAGCAGATAACGAAGGATACAAAATGTAAACGCTTCTCAGAAAATGAAAAGATTAGCACAGAAGAGATAAAAGTGTAGAAGTGCAACCTACCAGTCGAGAGATTAAGAAATATAACGACCCAAACTGCAGAGCAGGTCCAAGACCTAAGACGGGAATTCGGCGCGAACTTTCGCCGCAATTTTAATCACCGTTTGCGCGACGCCCGACGCCGCATCGACACGCTCGCGAATTATGTCTTTTAATTATAAAAATTCTTTCGCGACCTGCCCGGCAAACAAAAAATTTCATTTTATTCTTTCTCGCCTTCGTACTCCACACACGTTTATCAAACGCCAACGAAACTATCCCGTTCGCCCAAAATTATGATCGCAATTAGTCGCACGTGTTCGCCCAACTCTACCGCGGCAGGTCGACGTTAATTGCCGCGGCGGCCACCGTCGCGGCAGCTGCGCTCCCATGTACCGGAATGAAAATAAATTTAAAAAAAAAAAAAAAAAAAGAAAGAAAGAAAGAACCCCAAGAGGGCAACCAAAGAAGAAAATAAAAAATCACCGCTCGACATGAACGTATTTTCGGAAACAAATTGCCCACGTAGAAAAATAATTCAAACTTCGTATATATTTTTGCTTAGCGCGAAAATTCCTCTTTTCTCGAGCATAATAACCGAACGGGAACGGAACGGGCGCGTAACGAGCAAATTCTCGCACCCGAAAGTTTTACTCTTTGCGACACGCATTACTGCGACGCCCGCTGCCGCCGCCGCCACCACCACCACCACCACCAGCCATCGGCTGGAGGCACGAGCGAGCGAGAGTATGGCTCGGCAATAAAATCTTCGTAATAACTCCGGCTGTGGAATGCGTGTTTATAGCGAAGCTGAAAGCTCCCCGGAAGCCTTCCTGCGGACCCTCTCCTCGAACTCACCCACGGCCTCGCCGGCTCTCGTACTTTCGCTCCGCTATCCGTGCCAAGCTGTACACAGCTACGGAGGCTTTCGAGGTAGAGGCTTTCGCACTCCTGGCGATGAAAAGCCTTTCTGGTGATCCCATTCTTGTAATTTATCCGCTGTTTTACGCCAGCGAATGCCTCGCGTCTCTCGTTACAATTTCACACGAATTATTATCAACCGCCTTTTCATTTCACCCTGCCACCCTGGTCCCGCGCCGACACCTTCCCACCGAGTGCAGACAATAACGGAGATGTCCCTTACCCTTACGCGTTTAGCAAACACTGATCTCTCCATCCGTCGCCTTCGCTATCGGGAGGCGACAGGGAGGTGATTTTGGAATTCGAATATTACCCTAATTTACGACCTCGTTAGACGGTAGCGGTTTTCGCGGGGCGAGATGCTTAGGGTGCTGCTCATATTAACTTTGTTCGATGATTCTGCTGCAGGAATAGTTATGCGAGGAGAGGTTGCTCAGCGCGTGGCGAAAGTCTGACATGGGATGAAATTGGATTACGCTGTAATATACAGATACGGGGCATACTGGATGATTACTAAGCAAAAGAAAAGTGTCTCTGATATACTGAGACAGGGTGTCCACTTTCTTTCGAGAATAAAATTCCCTGACTTTTCCAGATTTTTCCAGTCCAGTTTCCAAATTTTTCGTAATGAAAAAATTATTTAAAAAAAAAAAATGTTTATTTGAGTTCGACAGAGAAAATTGTACGATACTTTCACATCATAAGATTTTCTTCAAAATTCCCTGACTTTTCCCTGATTTTTCCAGGTCTCACAGAATTCATTGACTTTTCCCTGACTTCCAGGATTTCCAGAAAAGTGGCCACCCTGTAAGACATTGGGTGATGCCGGACAAACCTACACAGAATGTCGATATATCGACATAAGGTGTCTCAAGTAAATGATTCTCCGTGAACAGTGTAAGCAGGCAACTTCTCCATGTTATGTAGGCATGCGTTTGCCTAGTCTCATTCAAGAAGGGGCTCTGATATGATCTATGGCAGAACGTTTACAATATTTACGTTGCTGATTAATGTTTCATAATATTGAAAATTGGGGGGGGGGGAAGGTGAAATTCTCTGCGAAGTAAGGATAGTTACAGTGGCTATTGAAAAAATTGGAGAGCCTTAATAAATGGATCAGTGTTCACTCAAATTTAAAAAAAAAATCTACAACTCCATTTTTTTTTTTTTTTTACTGACAGAGAACTAAGTAAAGCATACAAGCACTTTCAATGAGTGAGCAAAAGGGGGCTCTTTTCTCTAGAATACATTTTATGTTCAAGAGAAACAACTCTGAGGAAAATTAACATTCTTGGCGGCATTAGCTCTCTCACCCTCTTCGCTAAGGGTCGGAACAATTGTCCTCTTCACTGATGCGATACTCGAAGTACGGTGTCTAGGGAGCCAATCCCCGAAATTCAGCAATAAAAAACTTCTGATTTTATTGGTCAATCATACCAAACGAATAGATAAGACTTGAAGCGCGGTTCAGAGAATCGTGCTACAGTACAAGCTCTGGGTTCAAAGTCAACAGGTGTTATCAAACATTCTGAGGTACTTATTATTCCACTTCATTAATAACTTCATACCAATATCAAACTTATTTCACACCACTTATCGTTCCCATTTTCTACTGTCAAGGACGTGTTTGAGAATACAATTATGAAGACGTAGATTCAGTATCTGCTCTATAGTACGTAATTTAAAAACTTACGTTAGTTTCATTTATAAAACGTAATGTGATTGAGCTCGTTAAATACCTTTTAACAAGTAAGTACAAGTAATTAAATTTACTTTTACAGTGCATCAACCATGTCGTCCAATTCAAACACGGTCTTCCTCTTCAGAGAGGTTTGTTCTTTATTTCTATCCAGTTTTACTCAAGTTACTTATATCTACGTATTTCATATATTATTTACCAGCGTGTCTACCAAGGAGAAAAAACTGAAAATGGGGAATATTGGGATTTGGAGAAATTCACTTTCCATTCGAGGGAATTTTTCCAGTTCTGCACGGTCGTTTTTAATGACTTCCATACGAAATTCATCCGTTCTACTTTTATCTGGAAGAATGTTCCCCGTTTCCATTTTTTAGGGGGACTTCGGGAACAGTTTTTCTTTTATGGGAACCTGTGAGATATTTGTGAAAGTTGAAGAACCGACACACGGTGGTCTACTTTTCAGAACAGAGTTGCCATTTTTGTTTTTTCCCCTCCTCAAGAAAAAATGCCTCGACTCTTTTAGATGTTTTTCATAACAAACAAATTATTTAAAAAAGAATGTTCAGTTAAACTGGACACCCTACAGAACCAACTTAATCTTATTTGTAACTCAATATCGTGATAAAAGTGATAATCTATCTACATAGGCATTGTACTATTTTGTCTAGAGTTTCGCAACCGTGGTCGCGTTGTTCCTGAACTTACAATGGGGATTATGTCAAGGCTACACCACTATGCTTTTGCCTCAGTTGAATGCTTCGGATTCCGCGGTCATGATAAAAAATGAGGTTGAAGAATCCTGGGTAGGTTAGTAACCTCCGATTTTTTACGCTTTGTTCAATACATAAGCAACCACTCTGATGTCACGAGGCTCTTCCAACAAAACTTTGACAGTATCAAGCGTTATCATGAAAAAGTGCTTTCGACATTGATGCTCATCGGTTAGTACTCGTAATAAAGGCTATAATATACTTCGTACGAGTGAAGACAGCCACCATTTTCTTTCCAGTTCGGTCCGTCACGAGAAAATTTGCTGAGCGGTGAACACCGCGTAACCAGTTCTCGTTTCATGGAAAAAACCTGAAAGAAAATGGCGGCTGTCCTCATCTGTCTTCATATAATCAGCTGCAGAAATTTTAGTGATAAAGTAAACCGAAATGAGATAATTATTCCACATCCTAGCAATTCCGAAGGACAGCAACTTTTGGCACATGATGTCACGATTTAAAGAGGCGGTGCTCTTTTAAGAAGTGTTTATCTATTTTATAAGCATTGCAATGGAAATTACTTTTCCTGCAAAGGTGAAAGATTTACTTCCGTTCCTTTTTTCGTAATTTTTAAGAATTATTTGATCTACTTTATAAGCACTGAAATGAAAATTATTTCTCCAGCAAATGTGACTGATGTCAATAATTTTATAAGAATTGTCTGATGAAACTTATTTCTCTAGCAAAGGAGAATGATTCACCTTTGTTAATAAATGTTCAAGACTTGTTTGATGTATTTTATAGGCATTGAAACAAAAATTGCTTCCAATGAAAGTTATTCGTCACTTTTCTTTTGTCAATGATTTCCTCAGATCCATTAATTTATTTTGAACATAATTAGAATTACTACCCGAAGGAGTTAAGAAGGAATGTTACAAGTGAGTGTGAAAGTTTACAAAACAAGGCGTCACTTATGGCGCTTAAAAAGTGAAGTAACACTTTCCACACCATGTATGAAGTGAAAAATATTTATAAAAATATTCGGGCCTAGCAACGTAATGGCTGACATCTGGCGGAAGTTTTCGACAACACCTGTTCTTTTATGTTCTTATCAACGTTATATTCCAGGGAAATTAGCATTTTTGATGGAATTAATGGCAGCACAGCTGAAACTTGGTACGATTGTTTAGTATCCTCTTCGGAAAAGCCCCGTAATCCCCCCCCCCCGGTGTGAGAATCACCCAGTCTTCGGCTTGTATCAAGCTTAAAATTGAGTTGTAGGTAAAAATATTTCTTACCAAAATTAAAGAGCGTAAACTTCTCTACAAAAATGATATCTATGTTTTTTTTGTTTGTTTTTTTCGTGAATCCCATACCAACCAAGATAATTGGCGTTCAAGATCACAAGAGCATGTAAATATGGAGTAACCTACAACGTACGCGATATACGAATGCCGGACCCGTCACTCTAACATGCGAGAAGCGTTGAACGCTGTAATTTTAAATCTCTATACTACGAGTAGATGGACCAGCTCGTTTTAGAAACCGGATTGAAGACAGACATTAAATATGGAGCGACATGACTATTGGCGTTTGGACACTCCAGTAGGTAAGCTAGTGTAGTGGACGAAAAGATGATCAGGGTATTTTTACCACAAAAACATGTACAGGTGAAATGAGCTCTAGCATTTTCAGTATTGAAGAGAAATCAAGTGTCAGCCCTTATCGTTTCCTTTCAGATGAGCCCGACTCGAGTTTTTTTGCAGAACATTTTTGTCCCTGATCATCTTTTCGCCCAAATACACCAATCAGCGCGCCGCATTTCATTAGGCCGCTAGAGAGCGACTCGTTAGCGTTCAAACGCGAATTGAACAAACATTCACGCGAATGATGAAGAGTGCAGGCGGACTGACTCATCGACGCGGCTTTACCTCTAGCGTTTTGCAGCAGTGGATTCTTAGCGCCCCTGTCATATGCTTCATCTTTACCGAGGTTTGGAAAAGTTCACAAGCTGTCAACCAGAAACGAGTGCTCAGTATAACGAATTGAGGGAATCAAGAGTGCAGCATGATAGGAAATGTTCAAACATTTTAAGTGGCTGAGAGCCCATCATCCCTTCCCATATGTATCTGCATGATAAGAGGGGATCTACCCGGGTTTACGGAGTGGATTCATGAAGGGGATACAGAGGGGCTGTACGACGGGTTTACAAAGGGCATACATAAAGGGTATACAGAGGGGCTACACGACGGTTTACAAAGGAGATACTACTTACAGGCATACAGAGGGCTATACGACGGGTTTACAAAGGGCATACATAAAGGGTATAGCACGGGTGTCTCGACGCCGGTGTATAGCTCGGGTAGTGAAAGGGCTACACGTAAATGAAGCGCTAGCTAATTCTCCTGGAATATTAGGATACAATCGTTCACTTTTATCCTTACGTTGATAAGAAATCCAATGTAAAGTCGTAAAACGACATCAGGGCGCCAGCATGTTGCTAGGTTCGAATTCTCAAGGGAATGAGTTTTTTAAGAAATGAAAAACACCAATCTTCACGCATCCAGAGATGGGCAAGATCACAAACTAAATGATCTCAGATCAGATCAAGATCACCAACAGGAAATGGATCTAAGATCAGATCACATTCCAAATGATCTGATCTTTTCCAGAAAGATCAGATCACAGATCAGATCTCCAAGCAAAAAAAGATCTGATCTATAATAAGTTTTTTTTTTTTTTTTTTTTTTTTTGGCGAAGAGATCAGATCATAGATCAAAATATAATTCTCTTTCTTCTAATTCATAATCACAATCGATATTTTACCGTACGTTTTTTAGGGATTTATAACGCCACAAACTCATAATTCACAAAGAAATAACAAGAGAGGACTTAAAACTTAATGCTCTCTAGGACTAATTTGATTTTTCAAAAAAATCTCAGAAAAAAAAAGCTGATGATCTGATCTGGGATTTTCTATTAAAAAAAAAAAAAAAAAAATTATCTGAAAAAAGATCAAAGATCAGACAAACGCAAATGATCTGAGATCAGATCAAAGATCAAAATTTTATGTGATCAGTGATCAAAGATCATTATTGATTTACATCTTGCCCATCTCTGCACGCATCGATTCACGTTCCAGAAAAACTTGTTCTTGCTTCAAGCTTCATTCCTTCAGCAGAGCACCGCCTCGTTAAATCGTGACGTCATGTGCCGAAAGAATATTGAACTTTGGAATATTGGCTCTGCTGATAGGAGGCACTATAAGTTCTCTTCAGCTAGGTGAACTCTCAGCGTGAGTTTGCTGGAAGCTGCTGCCTTGTTCAAATGTACAATTATGTTGAAGCATAATGACAGTGGATACAGCGCTATCTGTTTGCGAAGTCGAAATTTCAAAACCGACTATGACTGCTTTTTTTAAATGAATCCTTCATTTCTTTCTGGAAGATACTTTCGCGAAGAGTGGCTCAAGTCAATGCATCTTCGTGTCATGGGTATGAGAATTTTGAAAATATGCACTTTCAATCTTAATTCGCTCTAATTTTACAGCTGTGATGTCTGAAAGAGAACCATCGTTATCCATAACTTATGTCTTTCATAGGCGCATTCGTATTCACCTAATTTCTTGAGATGACGTCAGCAGTGATTGCTTTCCTTTTACACTAATAATAATTTCCGTGTCAACAACTCGAAAGTAAACAAACACTACATGTACATACTTCCTCAGGTCATCATAGGCGTGACCAGACCTTTGAAAACGGGTATGATGCCATGATAGCTCAAATACAAAAACTGGTCAGAAAATAATTGAGGAAGAAGCGAATTTCGCCACTTAGGGAGTATATAAAAGGGATATTAGTAGTAGAATAGCACAAGCCAAATCAGTATTTCATCGAAAAGTAACATTTTCAAATCAAAAATAAATCTGGAAATAAAAATATTAATTTTGAAAATTAACATGTATTCGGAGTGTAGCCTTGTATGGATGTGAAACTTGGACAACAGGAAACCCAGAGAAGAGAAAGATCGCAGCTTTTGAGATGTGGTGCTACAGGCGAATACTTAGCATCAGATGGACGGATAAGACAGCAAATGAGGAAGTACTGAACAGAGGAGGAGGTAAAATGGATATTTGGAATTGTCTGAAGAGGAGGAGAAATAAACTAATAGGGAATAACTTGAGGCACCCCGGAATAATATCAGTGCTGCCACAAGGAAGGGTGGAAAGAAAGAACAAGGTAAGTCGGCAAAGATCGAGGATGTCAAATGTCAGAGTTATATGGAAATGAATGAACTCGCACAAGATAGGGTGAAATGGAGAACTGCATCAACCGGTGGTAAGACTGATAACCATATCATCATGTCCACAGGGCCGTTTATGAGGGGGGGGGGCAGAAGAGTAATGCTATACATCGAGATCGAGGCGAGTCCTGATCTATGGTATCAGTCCAATACGTCTGAGTCCATGTTGATTGACAAGCGGAAGAGAAACTCTCGAAAGTGTTATTTTACAAGCGGCAAAATTTTACTTCTTTCCTTGCTCTGGGAGTGATATTTTTCAAGACTCCCTCCTTATTCACGCCACAGAGCCCACGAAAACCTTCAATATAGACAGCAAGGATGCTAATTAAAACATAAGACATTTCTTAGTGTCCTTGTTGGAGTGTGAGTGAACTTGATAATTCCGTACGTAGGGTGTGCCAATTTCCAATTTCTTCTTCTGCAGTCCAGAGCGCTTTCGGCTGTTACGCCATTTTTAGTGGAGTAGGGTACTCCGCTGAAGATGACGTAACGGCCGAAAGCGCTCTGGAATACAGAAGAAGAAATTGTGAATTGGCACACGCTAAAAACAGAATTTAAAACATTTTTCTTGAAACCTAAAAATCAAAAATCATCATGTTCCATACGTCCTCCCACCTTCTTTCCTGCCATCTTCATTCTTTTGTTTTGGAAACTGGGCGAGTACGCCTGGGCGCACCAGCTGGTCATGCCAATGAAGGTCTCATCAAAACAGTCTTGTTAATACAGGAACTACAAGTGACAATAATGGATGTATGCGGTTTCGCAGGGAGCATATTCTTTTTAGCGAACCCATCTGGCGCCTTCATAGTCGGCGTACTGATGGACGCTTTTGGTCGTCGAACAGCTCTTCGGGTAGCGTTTTTGGTATTACTGCTCGGCTGGATAGTAATATATTCGGCTGAGTCGCTGATAATGGTTATTATGGGTCAGATGATATCTGGGATAGGCGCAGGTACGTGTATGCTATTATTGGCTAGATTATAATCTTCATAATCAGTTAAATTATGATCTCCACAATTAGACTTCGAACGTTTCCAAGTCACGAATTCTTGATCCCGGTGAACTATCTACACCATTACCAGCAAAATAATCTGACGACAGAACGGCGCTTGTTGCAGGTATGGAGCCGGTAGCCTCAGTTTACATAGCCGAAACTAGCACTCCCAAAAGCCGAGCCACCAAACTGACACTCACCACTGTCGCCGTAAATACCGGAGTTCTCGCCTCCAACCTAATCGTATATGTACTTCGCTGGCATACGGCCGCCCTAGCGCTGGCCGCATTTACCGCACTCAGTACGGGTTTCACCTTTCTCATCCACGAGTCTCCGGAGTGGCTAGTATCCCAGAACAAGATAAAGGAGGCCAACGATTCTCTGCGGTGGTTCGGACAACAACCGAGGTACACAGAGTCCGGGACGCCGAACCTGGAGAACGGCGAACACACGCGACAGAAGAGCAGCAAATGCGAACACATACTCCGAGCTTGGAAGCCTTTTTGTATTTTGCAGATGTTCTTCATTCTGCAGTTGTTCTCCGGCTACACGGTCGTCGTTACATACACCGTTGGTATTTTCACACAGATCGGCTCTCCTTTCTCTGAAACCACTTCAACGATGGTGTACTCCGCAATACTGCTGGCCTTCTCAGCCATTTTCACTGCGGCCATCAATCGGCGCGGTCGCAGAGCGTGGTGCATGCTGTCGGGCGGCGGACTTTGTGTCAGCTACTTTATGACCGCAGTGTACCTGTGCTGGTTCCAGGGAGTGCTAACGACCTGGATACCGGCGATTGGCCTGTGGGTTAGCATAGCATTCGGTATGCTAGGCATCAATTCGTTGCCGTGGCTGGTTGCCAGCGAAATATTACCGCTGCCCGTTCGTGGTTTCATGATCGGCTTGCTGTACATCACAGTGTACACTTACATATTCTTGCTGAACAAGTTCTACCCGATTCTCTTGCCGACCATCCAGATCCAAGGCTTTCTCGCCATATTCTCGGTGGCCGCCTTTGCCGCCGTGTTTTTTGGCAAATACGTGCTGCCCGAGACCCGCGGCAAGTCACTAGCCGAAATAGAAGGACTTTGGGGCTATGAGATACGACCAGAAACGTAATAATCAACGGAATTACCGTGAAGAAGTAAATCTCGTGGCCGAAAAGTGACATCTGAAGACTGAGTCACACAACAGAACAGACGACTCACAGAGCTGCGAATGCATCGCTTCAACAACCGTCCTCATATTCGAGCTTCGAATATATCACAACACTCTGACATGATTTCTCGTCTGCCCTCTCACGAGTCGAAAAGTTTGATCGATGTCTCGACAGGCCACTGACTGATTATTAACCACGATACGGAGTAACTTCCTTTATAGTACAAATTAAATGACTAAGTTTGTTATTTTTTGTATTTTTTTCCCCGCATTAAAGCCATGTTTTTCTCACTGAGTTTATAGTACGGCTGATGACAAGATATCTGAGGAAATCGAAGAAATTCTGAAAATACGAGAGGAATTAGAGAAGAAAAATAGAAGGACGCCGAAAGAAAAGCTGGTACTTTTTCTGCTGAGGAAAAAGGCTAAACCTGAAATTAGGAAGGATATTCGGAGGTTCAAAGCGAAACAAATCGAGAATACTTTAACAGCAATCAGGTTAATCAGGAAAGCAAAAAAGTTAATTAATCCAACTAAACGGCTCATAATAAGTATGAGCATTGAGCAGGGTCATAGTGTGTATGAGCGATTTTCTAGAGATAACGTGAAATATTTAACCATATTAGCTTAGGGTAACTGCAAACAGCTGTTCCATTTTAAAAACCGAAAACCATGATTTGAATATCAACCCCTCCATCATATCACCTAGAATCAATCGTGGATGGTCGGAATGTCTACCATATACGAGTTTGCCAAAAGTATGACAAAATAAATTTTAAAACATGCTAACTGTAAACAAAAACTTTGAAGAAACTTACATAATAACAAACGAATAACAAAATGTTGCAGGAACACAATTTCCCGATTAATTTTCAATTAGGCCATATTTTGTTAAGAAATATTGCGATTGTTCAGGAAGAATTACCGAATCTGTAAATCATTAGAGGCAATTGTATGACATGTATGACCACTGCCTAAATTGTAGGACTTTTCTATGACTTTTATGACCGGTAGACACCCTGATGGTATTTGAATCAGTACTACAGTTTCCTGCCTATATCGACACCTTCGAGAAAAATAGTGTCATATACATTTTTGAGGAAAATGAGTTATTGGTATCATTGGAAAGGAAATTTCATACTCTACCATGGGCAACACTGCATGTTGATGCTGGTAAAATATCAACTTTACGTTAGCATGACGTTAGCATGACGTTTCGATTTCGTAACACAAGAGTGATAGGCTATTGAAAACTTCTTCTCCCTTTTCTGCCAATTTCAATAAAATGTAGGTAACACTATTTTGCTCTAAGGTGTCGATGTATTATAACTATTACCTGTTAATATTCATAATCTAAAAGAAGACCCTGGTAGGCCCGAACAGGCGCCGAAATTCAACAATAAAGAAGTTTTGATTTTATCGGACAATCGTATCTGACGAATAAATCAGACTTGAAAAACGGTTCGGAGAATATCGTACCACAGTGCAAGCCCTGGGTTCAAAGTCAACAGATTTTATGATTAAATTCCGAGATAATTGATATCCGACTTCGTTAATAACTTGATTACAATATCAAACTAGTTTCACTACAGTTATCGATTCCATTTTCTACCGTTAGGGCGGTGTTTGAGAATACAATATGAAGACGTAGGTTCAGTATCTGTTCTATAACACGTAATTTAAAAACTTGAATTATTATTTTCATTTATGAAACATAATGTGATTGAGCTCATTAAATACCTATACAAGTTATTTACTTTTACAGTGCATCAACCACGTCGTCCGATTCAAACACGGTCTTCCTGTTCAGAGAGGTTTGTTTTTAAATTCTATCCAGTTTTACTCAAGTTACTTTTATACCTACGTATTTCATATACGATTTACCAGTGCGTCTAGCTGTCTACCAAGGCGAAAAAAACTGAAATGGGGTATATTGGAATTTGGAAGAATCGCTTTCGATTTGAGGGAATTTTTTCAGTTCTACATGGCAGATCTTTAGCGACCTCCACACGAAATTCATCCGTTCTACTTTTATCCGGAAAAATGTTTCCTTTTCCATTATTTTGGGGAACTTCCTGCCGAAAATGGGGACTTTGAAAATGATTTTCTTTTCTTTTAATGGGAATCTGTGAGACATTTGTGAAACTTTGAGAACTGACACACCGTTGAACTATTTTTCAGAACCATCCTAATCATATTTGTTACTCAATATCGTAATCTACACAGGCATTGTACTATTTTGTCCAGAGTTTCGCAACCGCGGTCGCGTTGCTCCTGAACTTACAATGGGGACTATGTCAAGGCTACACCACTATGCTTTTACCTCAGTTAAATGCTACGGATTCCGCGGTCGGGATAAAAAATGAGGTTGAAGAATCCTGGGTAGGTTAGTAACCTCCGATTTTTTACGGTTTCTCTTCATTACACGAGCAATCACACTGATGTCACGGCGCTTCCAACAAAAATTCGACATTATCAAGCATTATCATGAAAAAAGTGCTTTCAACAATGACGCCCATTGATTAGTAATTCTAAAAGGCTCTATATACTTCGCACGAGTAGAAACAGCCGCCATTTTCTTTCCAGTTCGATTCGTCACAAGAAAACTGGCTGAACGATAAACATTGCGTGACCAATTCTCGTTTCACGAAAAAAAAACTGGAAAGAAAATGGCGGTTGTCCCTACCTGTCTTCATATAGAGCCTTAGCCATTCTAGTTATAAAGTAAAACGAACTGAGATAAGTATTCCACATCCTCAAAATCCTTACCACACAAAGATTTCGTCAATACAATCATTCAACGAATGTGTCGCCTGTACAAAAATCTATCTCCAAGAGATCAACTTGAACAGTTGAGCCATTAAAAGCCATCTGGTTATGGTATTATCAAAGCTACAGAGACCCTCGAGGGTTTCAAATATTTGTTAGAGCTAGTAAATTACTGATTGGAGCTCTCCATTCGTTATCTTTTCGTATTTCTGATTTCTTGACATTAAAATCAACCCACTTTAATACGATTCGCTCTCCTCCCTTGAAGAGTTCATTTAAAGAACAACCATAGTCAGTTTTGGAATATTAGCTGTGCTGATAGTAGGCACTATAAGTTCTCTTCAGCTAGGTGAACTCTCAGCGTGAGTTTGCCGGCAGATGTGGCCTTGTTCAAACGTACTACTATGTTGGAGCATAATGGCAGTGGACACGGCGCTAACTGTCTGCGAAGTCGGAATTTCCTGACTATGGTTCCTTTTTTTTCAACGAATCCTTCATTTCTTTCTGAATGATATTTTCACGAAGCGTGGCAACTCAATGCATCTTTGAGTCATAGGTGCGAGAATTCTAAAAATATGCACCTTTAATCTTAAGTCGCTCTAATTTTACAGCTGTGGTGTCTGGAAGAGGACCATCATCGTTACCAATAACTTATGTCTTTCATAGGCATATTCGTATTCCTCTCATTTCTTGAGATTACGTCAGGCACGTAATCAGAGGGGTGATAGGAGGTGCTGAGCACCCCCGAGCGCTTGCCGGAGCCTCCCCTAGCAGAATTTCGTGAATAAGTATAACGAATCCCTTATATTTTTCTCGTTAGTTCTGTTCAAAACTTTTCTTTCTACTACATTTTCATGTTTATAAATTTGTCAATACTTATTTTGCTTTGAAAGACAGACGAATCGTCTGTTTGTCGTTCTTTATGGTGGATTTACATTCGAGTCGGCGACACGTCGCGGACACACATTTAACATTTAAAAGCTTGTCCGCGACATGTCGTCGATTCGAATCTAAATCCACTATTATAATTCACAAACACAGTGGTAGGCTCGCGATCTAGTTCATATTGAATATCGATGGCTAAATGCTTGAATGGCTGTTTGAGAACTGATAACTTGATAAGTTCAAAGAAATATAATTTTTTCACTCAAAAAGTTCGAAAATTCGATCGTTGTACAGTGTTAATATTTTTTCACGCGATCTATTTAATTTTTTCTTTTTGCAATGGGTTGTCGATAAGTTGAATCACCAGTTTTGGTTATGAATTTTGAGACCAAATCCAACCAGTGGAGCAGCCACAATTTTCCCCCGGGGGGGGGAGGGGGGACGTAAAATTTTCAAGAGAGAAAAAGTCGAAATTGAGGTATTTTTTTAAAAATAGCCGATATTAGAGGACTATTTTATGAAAATGAAGGTAAAATTATTGCTCAAGCGAGAAGCTTTCGAAAAAACTTGTTTCAACGGCGAGAAACCATTTCAGGTGCCTCCCCTCTGGCTACACCACTGCTTGGTAGAAATCTTCACATTATATACTATGTGTATCCCTAGACCCCCCCCCCACACGGTAAACAGTCAGCATCACTTACCGCAGATGGCTGGCTACGGGCCTGGATGACGTCAGCAGCGATTGCTTCCATTTTATACTAATCATAATTTCTGTGTCGACAACTCGAACGTAAACGAACACTACTTGTACATATACTTCCTCAGGTCATCATCATAGGCGTGACCAGACCTTTGAAAACGGATACGCCACGATAACTCAAATATAAAAATAGGTCAGAAAAAATTGAGAAAGTAAAAGCGAATTTTGCTATTTAGTGGGTAAAATAACAGAAGATGGACGAAGTAAAAGGGATATTAGTAGTGGAATAACACAAGCCAAATAGCATTTTATCCAGAAAGCAATCTTTTCAAATCAAAATTTAATCTTGAAATAAAAACACTATTTTTGAAAACTTAGGTTCGGAGTGTAGCATTATATGAATGTGAAACTTCAAACTTGGACCATAGGAAAACCAGAGGAGAGAAGGATCGAGGTTTTCGAAATGTAGTGTTACAGGCGAATACTCAGCATCAGATGGACAGATAAGGTAGAACATGAGGAAGTACTCAAAGTAGTAGATAAAATGGATATTTGGAATTGTCAGAAGAGGAGGAGAGATAAACTAATAGTGCACAACTTGCGGCACCCAGGAATAATATCACTGCCGCCACAAGGAAGGAGGGAAAGAAAGAACTGTGTCGGCAAAGATTCCAGTATGATCAACAGTTAATCGAGGATGTCTAATGTAAGAGTTATTTGGAGATGAAATAACTCGCACGAGATAGGGGGCAATGGAGAACTGCATGAACCGGTCGTAAGACCGATAACCTTATCATCGTGCCCACAGAGCAGCGGCTAGCAAGCTTTTCAGTTTTCGAGAGGTGGTGGGGCGAGCGCGGAAGAAGCCCAAAGTGATGCATCGGGATCGAGTCGAGGCCTAATCTATGGTATCAATCGATACGTGTGAGTCCATTTTGATTTGACAAGCAAAGAAGAAACTCTCGAAAGTGTTATTTTACAAGCAGCAAAATTGTACTTCTTTCCTTGCTCTGGGAGTGATATTTTCCATGATCCCCTTCTTGTTCACGCCACAGAGCCCATGGACACATCCAGTATATACAGCAAGGATGCTGATTAAAATATAAAATATTTCTCAGTGTCCTTGATGGAGTGTGAGTGAACTTGGTAAATTCTGTTGAAACCTAAAAATCAAAAACCCTCATGTTCCCTACGTCTTCCACCTTCTTCCCTTCTTTCACCATTCTTTTGCTTTGAAAACTGGGGGTGAGTACGCCTGTGCACACCAGCTGGTCATGCCTATTAAGGTCTCATCAAAACAGTCCTGTAACACAGGAACTACGAGTAACCCTAATGGACGTATGTGATTTCGCAGGGAGCATATTCTATTTAGCGAACCTACCTGGCGCCTTCATAGTCGGCATATTGATGAACATTTCTGGTCGTCGAACAGCTCTTCGGATAGCGTTTTTGGCATTACTGCTCGGCTGGGTAGTAATATATGTGGCTGAATCACTAACAATGGTCATTATAGGTCAGATGATATCTGGGATAGGCGCAGGTAGGTGTATGCTATGATTAGCTAGGTTACAATCTTCATAATTGGTTTGATTATAATCTTCACCATTAGACTTCGAACGTTTCCAAGTCACGAGTTCTTGATCTCGATGAACTATCTACACCATTACCAGCAAAACAATAATCTGACGACAGAACGGTGCTTGTTGCAGGTATGGAGTCAGTAGCCTCAGTTTACATAGCCGAAACCAGCACTCCCAAAAGCCGAGCCACCAAACTGACACTCACCACTGCCGCCATAAATACCGGAGTTCTCGCCTCCAACCTACTCGCGTACGTACTTTGTTGGCATAAAGCCGCCCTAGTGCTGGCCGCATTTGCCGCGCTCAGCGCGGGTCTCACCTTACTCATCCACGAGTCTCCGGAGTGGCTGGTATCCCAGAACAGGATAAACGCGGCCAACGATTCTCTGCGGTGGTTCGGACAACAACTGAAGTACACGGAGTCCGGAACGCCGAACCTGGAGAACGGCGAACACACGCGACAGACGGCCAGCAAACGCGAATACATACTCAGAGCTTGGAAGCCTTTTTGTATTTTGCAGATTTTCTTCATTCTGCAGTTGTTCTCCGGCTACACGGTCGTCGTTACATACACCGTTGGTATTTTCACACAGATCGGCTCTCCTTTCTCCGAAACCACTTCAACGATGGTGTACTCCGCAATACTGCTGGCCTTCTCAGCCATTTTCACTGCGGCCATCAATCGGCGCGGCCGCAGAGTGTGGTGCATGCTGTCGGGCGGCGGACTTTGTGTCAGCTACTTTGTGACCGCAGTGTACCTATGCTGGTTCCAGGGAGTGCTAACGACCTGGATACCGGCGATTGGCCTATGGGCTAGCATAGCATTCGGCATGCTGGGCATCAACTCGTTGCCGTGGCTGGTTTCCAGCGAAATATTACCGCTACCCGCTCGCGGTTTCATGACCGTCTTGCTGTACGTCACCGTATACACTTACACATTCTTGCTGAACAAGTTTTACCCGATTCTCTTGCCGATCATCCAGATCCAAGGCTTTCTCGCCATATTCTCGGTGACCGCCTTTGCCGCCGTGTTTTTCGGCAAATACGTGCTACCCGAGACCCGCGGCAAGTCACTAGCCGAAATAGAAGGACTTTGGGGCTATGAGATACGACCAGAAACGTAATAATCAACGGAGTTACCGTGATGAAGTAAATCTCGTGGCCGAAAAGTGACATCTGGAGACTGAGCTACACAACAGAACCAGACGATTCACAAAGCTGGGAAAGCATCGCTTCAACAACCGTCCTTATATTCGAGCTTCGAATATATCACAACACTCGGACATGATTTCCCGTCTGCCCTCTCACGAGTCGAAAAGTTTGATCGATGTCGGTAAGCCACTGACTGATTATTTATCAGGATACCGAGTAACGTTCTTCATGGTACATATTAAACGATTAAGTTTATTGTATTTTGTAATTTTTTTTTTACTCGCATTAAAGCCATGTTTTTTTCATTGAGTTTATAGTACGACTGATGACAAGATATCTAAGGAAACAAAAGAAATAATAAAAATACGAGAGGAATTAGAGAAGAAAAATAGTAGGATTTGAAGGAAAAGCTGGAACTTCTTCTGCTGAGCAAAGAAGCTAAACAAGAAATTAGGAAATATGTTCGGAGGTTTAAAGCGAAACAAATCGAAAATATTTTAGCAGCAACCAGGTTAATCAGGAGAGCAAAAAATAAAATTAATCCAACTAAACGTATGAGCAATGAGCAGGGTTAGAATGCGTATGAGCGAAAAGGCATTGTGAAAGTCGGCACAAAGCTGTATAGCGAGTTGTGTAGTACATAAAATACAGAGGAAGAAAATATTGAGAATGCAAATGCAAGAAATGGAAACACGAACAAAGTGCGCCTCCTGACCTTCCGAGTGTGTCGAACGAGAAAGTGGTTAAAGCTTTAGAAACTTTTAGGTCAGAAAAAACAGTTGGATCGGATTTAGTGGGCAATGGAATGCCGAAACTCTTTGGAAAGGAAATAACTCATACGTTAACTTCTTTTCTAATTTGCTCTCAACTTGAGCCCTGGAATCCGCCCTTTCGAGTATTATCTCAGAGACGTCGGGGAGGCTGTTAAGGCTGTCTTAGCCCTCTTCCCTTGAAACTGCAAAAACGGCCTAGGCTGAAATCTGGCTAGGCTATTCAATGAAATTCTACAAACAGAAACCACCCCAAGACAATGGGCAGCGGTGGAAATTATTCTACTATCCAAAAAAAGGTAAATAAGACCATATAACAAATCACATACCCATCAGCCTCATGTCAAAAGTAGGGAAAATGTTCATGAAAGTCCTTAAAGATAGGCTGTACTCGCAATTAGACAACCAGCAAGCGAGGGAATCCGAGTTCAGAGGAAATCATTCCACAGTAGATCACGTTTTCATTAATAATCAAATCTTAGGAAAGGCGAACGAATATATTCTTGAAGTGCACCCACTTTTCATCAACTTTTCAAAAGCGTTCGACACTTTATAAAACATGAGTTTTTTTGGAAGGCAAAGAGTTGGCAGGGAATAAAAGCCAAACAGCAATTAATATAATCAAAAACATGTATGAAGGGGCAACAGCCTACGTGAAAACAGACGTTAAAGGGGATGAGTTTAAAATAGGGATTGAGGCTAGGCAAGTAGACTCAATGCCACCTAACCTGTTCAACTGTGCTTTAAAAGAAGCAATGCGGCAACTAGAATGGAAGGCACTGGCCCAGTCGACCGAGGACGAGTGGATCCGAGCACTGATACGCGACCTCGATGTACGGGCAGACAGGTCTCACGGGGAACTGACCTTTCACTTCACCCAAGTCCTGAGCGACCACGGGTGCTTCGACACGTACTTACATCGGATGGCGATAGCGCCGAGCCCCATGTGCGCGTACTGTAATCGAGAGACGAAGGACAACCCCCAGAACACCCTGTTCGAGTGTGAGGCCTGGGAGCAGAAAAAGCGCGAGACGGCAACAGCGATAGCGACGGGGTGATCAGCCGTCTCGGGCCGGACACCTTGGTTCCAAAAATGTTGAAGAAAGGAAGCAGAGATGGAATCGGATGTCGCCATTTGTCTCGGTCATCATGAAGAAGAAGATGCAGATAGAGTGATCGAGGCAGAGCACCGACGGACAAAGCTAGGCCTACACTGGACACGAGTCTGTGCCATTCTAGAGCTGCTGCAGCTGCTACGGATCCCCCGGCAGGGCTCAACTCGCCGTTAGCACCTTCCTGCGTCGCCGCACGTACCAAAACGAGGCGGTTAGGGGGGTGAAGGAAGGAAATGCATCCGTCTGTGGTGGACGCTAATTCCAGGTTAATGCTGGGTGAGCGTTGCCTCAGTCAGTAGGGTGTCCTTAGTGGCCTTGGCAGAACAGCGCGATTCCGAAGCGAAGAGCCGAAATGGGGACTCTGGCCAGCCTGAATGCGTCTCTCTGGACACTGACGCGATACTCGAAAGGTTAGTTTCCGGAGCCCGGGGTAAGGTGTCTGGGGAGCCACTTTGGCATGCGTGCATCGCCATATGCTCTACCAATTGAGAACTATAATAGGAGGGGAGGGGGACGAAGATAGACAGAGCATATTTGAACAATGTGAGATTTGCTGAAGACGTACTTTTAATCGCTAGCAACCTGAACGAGTTACTGGAGAATGCCGAAGAATTTATTAAAATTGTGCAAGCAGGCTGGACTAAATGTAAACACGAGTAAAACGAAGCCTCTCTCGAATGCTAGACAATAACCAATCGTAACTGAGGTGGAGGGGGGGGGGTAGAATGTGAAAAAGAGGCAAAATACTTCGGACAAATGGTAACCTTTAAAGGGGTCCGGGAAGAAGAACTGGCTGGAGCAGGTACTGGAAGCTAAAAAATGTATTCATAACTAAGTTATCAATAAGAACCAAGGCGGAAGTGTGGCGGAGTTGCTTGCAGCCAATATGACAAAATCAAATATAAACAGACTTAGAACTACGCAGCGGACAATGGAGAAGGGCATGTTGGGGATAAAAAAAAAAGAAAAAAAAGCGCTAGTTTGAAAAAGTAAAAATCAGAAAACAAACGGAACTAATGGACTTAGGTGAGAAGGTCAAAAGTTTCAAATGGAAGTATTTAGGTCACATTATGAGGCAAGAAATGACAGCATGGGAAGAAAGGTGAAGGCGGGAATACCATATGACAAAGTGAGAAGAATGGAACTCGGTGGAGACAAGATCTCCAAAGAGAGCTAGGACCAATATAGACAAAAGAAAATGGAAAGAGGAAGAGAAGGCTTATGCAAAAAATGGGCGGATAGAGAACACAGGGGAAAGGATGAAGGGGGAACCCCGTTGCCCAGGGCACTAGATGTTGCGCCAGCTTAACAATGGAATGTAAAACAGGACACCAATAAAAAAGCTGTTATGATAATACAAATATTATGGTCTGCGAAAGGCTACTTATGACACCTTTCACATTTCCAATTCTGGTTCAAATGTTTCTGTCAAGATCATCACAATCACAACAATTCACTGTCTTTTTTCTCAGCAGATAACAGATAAGACGAAAAAGTCTATCAGTGTCAACTTACGTCGTCACATCGAGTGACTGTTTCTCATTCACAGACTACAAAATTCAACTGTACACATCAATGCATGGGGGGGCCAATGCACCCCCCCAAAATTGTCAAAAAAAAAAATAGGTAACTAAGCCAAATTCGACGGTAAGGTACTGATTATATGTTATGTATAAGCAAAATTCGACTGTTAATGATTATATTTATGTATTAAGCCAAATTCGACTGTTAAACAAGGTAAAAATAAAAGGTTGAGTTCTGTACTAATTTTTTCACCCCCCCCCCCAAAAAAAAGGGTAGGTACTAAATCAACTCGAAATTCTAGCACCCCGTAAAGAAAATTTCTGGTTGCGCCACTGGTACACATTACAGTATTCAAAATGAACGGTCGAAGTCCTCGTCTCCGACATCAGATGAGAATACCAACGCGAATAGCTATACATAAAATGCGGATTTGAAACAAACAAAACGCTCAATCAAGAAGATAAGATAACTTGAGGAATTACTAAGTACACTAATCCAGTAATACCTACTCGATTCAACATTCAAGGAGAACACAACTACGGGTAAATTATGAATTTAGTTGGCGCTCCTAAAAACGAAGTTAGCAGGCCAGAAGTGCCTTGTTAGCGGTTCTCAAATTCAGTTCGTAAATAACAGGTTACGTGTATTACGGCAAATAATATTATGTTTCTACATTTGGTTCATAATAAAGTATTTCGACAAGTAAGTACGATCTGGCAGATATATATAATTTCCTCACAACTTTGTAGCTTGTTATTTCTCCAAGTGCTTCTGGGGTTTTGGTTAAATATATTATATTGGGACTAACAAGACTTCGTCTGTACACATGAGCTATGGTGACCTTATTGCTTTCAAAAGAAAATAAGTAATTTTCTTGCAGTGACGGATTCAAGAAATCGTTCAACGTAATGATGAGGGGAACCATACTGTTTTCATTCATATTTGTTATTTTTTGGTCTGCAGCTAGATAAACGTTTATTCAAAAAGGATGTCCCTCACAACATTCAAATTGTTAATGAGCAGATAGTCATACAATAATAATCGCGTCCAAATATTCTCGAACGTTTACTTCTTTGGTAAAAGGTGTCTAATGGCCAGCAATTTTCTTTGAATTAGGTCAGAAAGCTATTAATACTGATAACACGTACATGTATTTGCTCACTCTAGGGCTCAAAATGATCTAAATAGGAGAAAGTCGTATCTTCCTTATTGACATTGGTCTGCAATTTTCAATAAGTTGTGCGCCTAATCGTAATGAAACAGAACAGCTATGGCAACTGCCAAGTCAAATCTGTTGAAAAGGCACTATCAATCAAACTCTTACCGCCTTTTGAAGGGCCAATGTCAGTCAAACTCTATCTCCTGTTGAAGGGACAGGGATCATATCCAATATCTGATGCTGCTATAAGTATATTATGAACTGCGAACATTTCAGTGGTTGACTGCATTCATCTTGTTACTGTTGGTCCTGCACTGGGGATTTGGTCAAGCATTTTCGGCAGTGCTTGTATCGGAACTACGGGCAGCAAATTCAAGGATATCGGTTTCAGATGAACAAATCTCGTGGATAGGTGAGCAATCTGAGCATCGTATTGTATTGAAGGTGAGCTAAGAGGAACAAGGTTACAGGATTTCATGTAGCCAGTTCAAGCAAACTACCGACATCAATAACTGCGTAAAATACACCATGTACATTAACAGGTCCAGTGTTTCTGGTCAGAATCATAGAAATTCCATTTTATTATGGATTATAATAGTAAAATATGTGGACCACCTTAATGAGCTGGTCCAAATGGAACAACGCACCCGTTCCTAAATCAGAGGAAAAAATGGACAAGTAAGATGACAAGCACCACACATATTTCCATTCTAAGTTTTCTCAAAACTCAATTCATCAAACTCTTACCACAATAACGCCGACCGTTTCAAGTCTTCTACCTATATGGCTCTCAACAGACTTAAAATAAATATCATCTTATTTAGTCGTGAGCCAAGCTCTGGTGCTAACCCAGTTGGACTTTTTCATGCGCGTGTACGCATTTTCATTCCTTTGGTAAATAAATAACTGCAAAGTAAGACATTTTTACAAATGTGTTCACCTAAGCCAAGAAAATTAGTGACCAGCAAAAAGGCTTAATACTATCCACTTCGTTTCTGTTGAGAAGGCAAATGGAAGTACAAAAGACTGGCTAAGATTTATTAAGCCTCAATGCTCGCGCAATAGCTGTATTTAAACTTTCCAAGACTTGCTTAAGGCTTTTTCAGGCTTTTTGAAACGTGTATGTATACGTCTAGCAACGACGGTTCAAAATTCGGATACGACACTTTATGACTTCCAGAACTGATTATGGCTGTTTGAGACATGATTAATACGATCTAAAACTCTTGGAAATTTTCAAGACTTATACAAAACTCTAAAGACCTGTTAAAACAGTCCGAGACTCTTCAATGCACGCACTTGAGACTTTCTAAAACTTATTTAAGAAAGCGAGGATCTTGTTTAGGGACTCGCAGCTGGTTCAGGATTCTTCACAACTGTTTCAAACCTAATTAGACTTAACGTAGATGAATAAAGATTTATCTACATTTATTTATGACATGTAGACCGTCATCGAAATGCTTCTGAACTTTTTTCAGATTCACTAAGGCTGTTCAAACCCGGACCTTTCTTGATATACTATAGACTGTTCAGGACCTTTCCAGATTTTACGACACTACAAGATATATCATGACTTTTCAAGACTTTAATACTCTTTAAAACTATCAAACCTCGTTTAAGATTCTGTAAGCCTATTCTAGGCTTGATTAGAACTTACTGCCGCTCTCCAAGGCTCGCTTCAACTTTCAACACTCTCTCATACTAGTTCAGAATTCGTTGAGACTTTTTAAAAGTCTAGCAAACTTTTTTTTTTAGATTCGGTAAGATTGTTTAGAATTCTTTGTGACTCTTTAAAAGTCTAGCAAACTTTTTTAGACTTGGTGAGATTGTTGAGAGTTCTTCGAGACTGTTTAAGATTCTAGCAAACATAACAATAGTAGATATTAAAGTATCACATAAATTAAATTGTTAGTAATTTTACTGATTTTTTTGGTAGTTGAACTGTTTCTTCATTCCAAGCTAAAAACAGAGGTGTAAAGGAAAACGGACCAGAGGAGAGCAAATGCGGAAAATCGTTATTTCTGTAGATTAAGAAAATTTGAAGGAAAGAAGAAACCTTGTCATAAACAGCAAGCTGAAGTAGTTTCTAGCGGTTTTATTATGTTTTAAAAGACTCTTGTCCGGTAAAAATTAATAACCATTTAGATAAAAATATAAAAAAAGGTGGAATTCTTATAATATTTATAATTAAAAGAAATAAATTAAATTTTGAATTAATATTGATTAATTTAAAATTATTAATAAAATTTAATTTAAAAATTCAAAAAGTAATTAAATTAAAGTTAGAAACTTTGAAAGAAAAATCTATGCAGGGGGCAGACACACTGGACTTGTCAAGACGAAACGCTTTTGGGGATTTTTGTCCCAAATCCAGTCTCCACAAATGGTTCGGAGTAAACGACTCAGACTAAAAATAATTACAGGAACTACGACAGAAATAGTGTCTTCTCATATAAATTCTGATGACGAGAAAAACAAAAAGTCTTCCTATATAAATTTTGACTTACAAAAATCTGTTTCCTGGATCAGTATTAAGACTGCATACTCCATTCTAATAAAAATAAATAAAAAATGAAAAAAACCCTCAAAAATGACCTTGCTCAGAACTTACATTGTTTTCTCCACAACTTCCCTCCCCCCTACGTACATGACAATCACTAGCTTGGTACCTAACGTTTCAATTTCGCAGTTTCTAGTCGCATGCAGTACGAAAAGGTATAAGTCACCACCTCTGCTGACATTAGCAATGCTCACACTGTCAGAATAACAGATTAGGTCTTACTCCATGTTTTTCTCAACACAAGTTCAAGTTGTATTTAGTTTTAAGAGCATCTATCGATCTAGTCGGTATGTAAACGACTGAGTAACAACGAACTCGGTTCTGACTTTGTTGCAACTTGCAATCGAATTATAATTTTTTCTTGTCTTTCTTTGCAGTCTACAACAAACCAAAATCTGTAGCCCTCATTACAAACCTGATTATTATCTGCAACTAGTTTCCTAACAATGCATAAAAACCAACAGAGGAAAGGTAGATTGTAAACCTTCTCATTCGAATCGATGTCCTAGTTAGCCTGTTCGTCTTATCAATGCTGTTTGGAAGCTTACTCTTTGGTACGTTCATGGAACTTTACGGACGAAGAACATCTCTTCAAATTTCTTACGCACTTACATTCGTCGGATGGATACTGATGTCATTGGCCAACAACGTTCTAGTGCTATACATCAGCCGCATTCTCACTGGATCAGCTATAGGTGATATTTTTTAATTTGAAAATTGAAACTTTTTACCGTCGGATCCTGTCTTTGCAGGTCTGATGAAAAAGGAGACAGCGGGGATGTTCATTCTGGGCCCTACCTTCCTAAGGCATCCGAGCATATAAATTTCCAACTAAGAACCATTGAAAATAAGGTAAAAATAATACAAGTATGTGACCTGGAATCATGAAATACCCTTCTCGTGCGAAACAGGTTTTTGAGATAAAGGAGTGGAAAGACAGGATGGTGGTAGTGATGCGCACTGATGCACATAGCGTATACATCTACGGTGGTGCGTTTATGGTTTTGTTCTTTGTCATTTGTTTCACACGACGCCATGTAACCGGATGTCTTTAAGCTTTTGACGTAATTCTTAAATGCAATTTGCGGGAAAAATAATGAAGATAAGAAGCTGCGATTTGTTTCATTCGAAAGAGCGTGATTTTTTCTATGAAAATTGTTAAGAAAGTGAAAAATGAATTTTTGACACCAGAGGCACATTTCATGATTCCATGTCACATATTTCTTTCGACCGCCTTCATGCCCAAGTGGTCTAAACAAACAGAGAGACCCACAGTACCCATCAATATGGATACAGAGCGTAGTCTGCAGTCTGCTGCAGATTCTCAGGAACACGGCACTATACTTGTAAAACACGTCACCTCCAGTATCCAAAGGATTGGTGCTAAGTGGTCTAACTCTCTGAAGTCATTGCTTACTGAACTGTGTGAGACACGTAGCTAAACGATTCACGAATGCACACGTCTTCGGTCATCGAAAATGAAATACTAGCAACCAATCATGAAGAAAGCAATGGCAAATTACCCCGACTACGCTGCCTGGTAAACTAAGCGACACGTACGCTCACAACGGCGGTCAACGTTCAGAACCGGATATGGCCTTAACAGAAGCACACAATTTCATGAAAAAATGAACATTTTTTTGCTCGCTCCACTCGTCCATCATTATACTTCGCATCATACTCTCCAGAAACTTTTCCCCGGGTCCGGATCCTCATTTCACAGTCCCGTGGACGTTCGTCAAATACACAGAAAATGACTAACACAGAAATCTGTTCTTGTAGGTGCGATTTCGGCCGCGGTGGTATACATTACCGAAACCAACACCCCGCAACACCGGGTTCTTATACTATCGCTAAATGGACTGATTCTCATGATAGGCAATGCTATATCCTACACGGTGGGTCACTTTTTGGTCAGAGAGCACTCGGCGATCGTATACGCTGTCACCTCCGGTTGCGCTTTCCTCCTTCTATTTGTTGTTCCCGAATCGCCGATCTGGCTGCTGAACAACAACGAAACGGCGAAAGCGTTCGAGTCGTTGAAATGGCTCCGACAGGGAACCGACGCAGACATCGTGAACGCTGAATTCGCACAATTGCAATCCGACATCAAGATCGCCGCCGGTGCAAACGACGAACAAAGGTCGTATGCGCGAAAAATCGTAGACACCAAGGCTTGGAAACCGTTCCTCATCCTTCAGATATTCTTCATTCTGCAACAGTTGAGCGGGTACAGTGTTTTGCTGTACTACAATATCCAATTTTACGAGCTGTTCGACGTGCCAGTGGACACCTTCGTATCGTCCACCGGTTACGGAATCTCGAGCGTACTGTCCTTCGTAATTTTCTGCGCCATTGTGCCACATTTTGGTCGGAAGACGCTGACGGTAATTTCCGGAGCCGGTATCTGCGTCGCGTACTCTATGGCCGCCGTGTACGAGTACTGGTTTGCCGATCACACTGAAAAACCCGCGTATTGGACGCCGATAATCTGCACGTGGATCGGGGTGGCGTTCAGTGGACAAGCACTTGGTCCGCTGCCTTGGCAGACGTGCGGCGAACTGCTGCCATCGCAAGTACGAGGTTTCCTGGCCGGCGTCATCTACATGGCCGCGTTCATGTACATGTTCATCTTAGTGAAATTATTTCTCATCATTGTGCCGCTGCTCAAGATCTACATTCTATTGGCTGGCATTGCGAGCACCGGATTCGCGAGCGTACTTTTCGGGATATTTGTACTGCCAGAGACACGCGGTAAAACATTGGCGGATATCGCCAAACTCTGGTGAATTACACGGTCTTGCAGGCCAACGTTCGATTTCATAATTTACTTGCGTAGTTTGAAAGCAGTACGTCATCATTCATGAGTATCATTTAGTAAAAATCATACCTAATCGCAGCGTTTATTTCATTGCATTTGCTCGCATCCACGGTCATCTTCATAACCGTAAAGTACACGCGTTATCATTATCACTTCATGTAGGATGAAATCGAGATCGAAATAGATGAGTACCACTAAGTCCAACAGAATTGGAGTTAGATATGTTTCTAAATTCCATTATTAGCTTTCATAAAGAAATTATTATGCACCGGTTCGAATTGACACAACGCAGAGGACGGATGAGTCAACTTTTTTCAGGTGGATGCCGAACTGATTGGCAGTTTGCAGTAAAGACACTACGCTATAAATAAATCAAACCTGTAACTAAAATAAATTTGGGGAAAAAAAAAATCAAACGTCCATTTAGGGAAATGATAGGAAATCATCCCGCGTGCTTTTGTATAAATTAGTGTAGGTACATTTATGCACATGAACACAAAACACATCCATGCCTTCGCATTAATTAAACAGCTGATTGCAGCATAGTTTAAACACTATACTCTATGAGATGACCCAACGAAATGTAATTAAGCTTAATTAGTTATCCCCGTACTTGTTTTTATAAAATTACAAATGCTTCACGAATTCTGGCCGTGGCTAGGCTACAATTCGCAATGTTATGCACGATATACAAAGAATATTTGGAATGTATGTTTAATAATTCACCGTCGTGTAGAGGTGTAGACGAGCTGAAGTTCTTAAAATGGGGGAAATGTCGGAAAATTCCTGAACCAAAATACAAAAATATGTACAAAAAGAAGCATTGATTTCTTAAGCTAGAGGACGGGAAGGTGACTCCATACCGCTCGCCAGAATTTACGCACCTGATCTGGAAGATGGCAATAATAGGCTACAATGAACGTTCTGCAGGAAACCTTCGGACTACATTTTGAATTTAGAGCAAGTAAAATTACACTTAAAGTGCATTGCGTAATTCTGTCGAAGTTCTTGATTTTTGGTGCTAAATTTGTCTGTAAATACTTATTCAATACTTTTCAAAGGCTGAGATTCATGGGTCCCATCGTGGTGGCTGTTTTCTTTACATTTTGCTCTCTCGGTCTGTCGGTCTCTTTGACGTGTAACTATCTCCATGATTTTCAATAATTTGCTGTTTAATTTTGCTCATCTCTGGACTGAATACAAGAATTCTCAGTTTATGAACAAAGCTGTCAATGTGCTTCCGTTGGTGATTAGTCATAGACATAAACAGTGGACGGGGAGGGAGGTCGAGGGGCTTAAATCCCTCCTCATCTTCTTAAAGCTACTCAATAATAAATATTAAAAGTAAAATGTTTTGCTTTTGTGTTCGGCAAGAAAGCATTCGGGAAAATTATACAAGTCGTTCGTGAAAAACAACGTTTTCCAAAAAATGATCATTCGGGAAATGAACATCCAGGATAGTGTTTTCAGGAAATTGGCGAGGAACGGTGAAAAAGGATTTACATTTAAAATAAAAAAATCGGGTTGGGAAGATTTTGATATAGAACTTCTAAAACGAGTTGAAAAGAATGGATTTAAATCTGAGGTGTAAAATCCGCTTAGAAAAAAAAAACAACTTTAGACTGGTTGGATTTTTCCAGCTGATATTCAATTCACAATTCCTAAACATCAAAGCAAAAAGAACCTTGGACTTGTTGGATTTTCCTAACTTCTCAACTCAATCCCAAAGTATCAAAGCAAAAAAAAACCACAATTTTCTCAGGAGGGGGAATGACTGCGCCAGAGGGGCGTTGCCGCCCTGCCCCTTCGAGCTACAGGTCTAGGGAATGACCTAGAAAATTCGTGATAAATGAGAGCACTACGTTCCTTGTACCTATTAGCCTTCGAGTAACACACCCCGCTAGTGCTCAAAGGTTAGTACAAGGAATGTAGTGCTCTCAGGCTGATACAAGGAGGGTTGTGAGTCGGCGCCTGAGCCTCGACTTATACAATTTACATTTCGCACCTCCATTCCGACGACGAAATTTCAACGAAATACTTCAAGTGTATGTCTATTGGTTGGCCAGCGTAGCCACATCACTAGCGCAGCACCACTATAGCGACACCACCCCCGACACGAAGCCGGGCCGTATGATTTAGCTCTTTGTGGTGTCTTCATATAAATTTCCATGGAAATTTTTTATGTAGGGTAAGATACACTTATGTTACTATAACGTCAGACACTGATAGTAAGTATAGTTAATTGAAAGAACACTTGTTATTAAAAATATCTGGCCATGAAATTTAATTCCGAAGTATATAAGGGTGAAGCGAAAACTGCAGAACTCGCTCATATCTAGACGAATTAAAAAAAAATTTTAATCAAATCATGAATTTTCCAGAAGGCGACGAACATTTAGAGGAGCAAATTATGTTGGTGTGCGCACAAACAGAAGTAAGTAATGAATAAATATCTTAACAGCCTACTTTAGCACTCTACACAGCTGCATAATGAGTTTATAGGCAACTTGAAGGTTCGTGATGAAATTATATTTGACAGTCAGTCAATGCAGTCAGTCGGTCGGTCGGTTAGTCAGTCAGTCAGTCAGTTACGCTTTTTTCCTTATGAGTGCCGAAGTAAAGACTTGAAAATGTCAATAAGAAAAAAGTCAGTCAGTTAGCCAGTCAGCCAGCCAGCGCGATTTTCGTCACGCTAAAATGTAACTTTTGTTTTGGTTGTGTGCCAAAGTAAAGACAGGAAAATGACAAAAAACTGAAACCCCATACAAGCGAAAGAACTTCCAGCATTATTTTGATACGTGTCAGCCTCCTTCCCATGAGACCCCACTCCAGGTCAGCTACTTACGCTTCTGCGAGTAGTAATTCCTCACAGTAGACCTTTGGAACATCTTCCAAGGAAAAACTGAAAATTGTTTCATTTAGAACCGAAGTCTACCTACTGATAACCGCCATCATTCGCCACACTGCCGTCACCAGAAAGTGGCTGTATTGCTTCTAGCAATAATTATTTTTAATCACGGTCACCTAGTTGCTGTGTGGCCAAGTGATATTCCTTGCGTCGCGAGTTCTAAACGCTAGTGATATCTGTATAACCCCGCTAACATCCTAGTGAACCCATCGACCACAGTACCAGTGGAGGCAGAAACCCAGTTCGAATGAACAAGGCATTACAATCGCTGGGCGTGTTACCACCAGATCAGAAAGATTGATACTGTGCGGCTTACTCAACATCGTGAAACATGGTTAGTAAGCAAACACACACTTCGACACAGAGAAGGAAAACTCTTAACGCCAGAAACCGTGGGGAAAGCAACGGAAACCTATCACGACTAACCCTGCCCGGGGAAGTTGCGCGTCAGAAACCGCAATCGCCAACTTCCGGCATCGGATACGGCACCTGAAGAAGAACTGTTCCCTACATAGGGTTAAATGGTAACTACGGGATCTTGGTAATCATCTTATCTATTACTTAACGATCGAAGAAAATATTCCAGGCTTCGAAGATGTGTCGCTTCGCTTTGGGGCATCAAGAATAATCCACTCCGAGGCTTTCTTTTTCGACGTTTCGCTCCATTTCGAGCCCCTGTATGAGGCTATGAGCCGATAGAAGACAAGCCGCCCCCCAACGTTATTGTGAATAGAAATGCGGATGATTATATCTATACCTTTATTGCTGATCTGTCGACTGTAAAAAAAGTAAAAATACCATAACTGAAAATTGTCATTAACTGGCAAACAGGTTTTCAAAGCGGAGTGGAGCGCGGATCGACGGAGCTCTGGAGATAAAAAAAGTGTGGCAGAAGCGGAGTGGCAGGGAGCTTCTGTCGCTCCAGGTTCCATTGCCTAAAATCCATTTCAATAAGCAAGGTGTTCGGAGCGGAGTGACAAAAGATTTCTGTTTCTCCGACCCTTTGCTGGGAAGGCGGCGTGAAGCGCATGGCGCTGAACTCGTATACCCCCCCCCCTCCGTAGTGGGGCATGAACTGCTAGTACAAAAGGATTTTTTGTCATTTTGTCAGACGAGCATTTCATCCTTTTTTTTTGTTACGTCATGAGATTTGTTATCTTCAGAGTTTTGTCAACATTGTTTTCACACGGTTTTGCTATGTTTTGACAAAATTATGTTGTCATTTTGTCTTCTTTTGTGTTATGTCGCTTGGCATAGTCTATTGTCCATGACAATGTCGCTTAGCATAGTTTATCATTGAATCGTACAGGAAATGTCATAGCATAATTTTTCTTCTCATTTTACTTTATTATTGGATTCACACTTTTGTTATGTCATTGACGAAACGGTCTTGAAAGAAAACGATTTAAGGTTTTGTCGGATGAAAAAATGTTGAAAATTCAATTGTAATTTTGTTTTGTTACGTCCAACACAAAACTGCCAGTAATACAGAACTGAGCTCACTCTCATTATCAGGTATTCTCAAATACATCTGTAAACTACAGCAAAACCTGAGTGAAAGTGCGTGCAATTAAAAAGATGCTCGGCAAAAATGTTCTAATTAACATATCGAAAGAATTCCAACTGTTCTGTCATTCGCAATTCAATACACTGTTCGAACACAACCCATTTTAAACTTTTTTCGCCGTTACAAAATTTCTAGTAAAGAAATGTCCAACTCTCAGTCAACATGCTATACCTTAGAACAGCGGACTAACATGGTCGAGCAATATTTCAGAACCAATTCCTTCAACACAGCGCGAACGCGGTTTAAACAGAAGTTCAAAGAAGCGCCAGACGTTAGAACGATTGAACGAGTCGTTAAATGTAACCATTCCAATCAAAAATCAATCATCGATCAATTTCGATTAATCGGCATTCAAAAATCGATTTTTCGGTCCGATCAGGATTTTGATCATTTTTGATCGATCTTTCAAATACCTCATAATCGGTTGTCGATATTTGATCGATCATTTTCAATTGACCGGCATTTGAAAATCGATTTTTTTGATTTCATTGTGAATTATTCATTATTGTTTTAATCCGTTCAACTGTTTTTAGTAAATTAATTATTCAAACAATCAGCGATCGAATAGTCGAAACATAGACGATTAATTGATCAAAAATTGATCGATCAATCGAAAAATCGATTTATTTTTCTCGATTTTTTCATTGATTTGATTTTTTGAAATGATCGATTTCCCATTTAAATCGATCATGAAATTTTGAGTGATCGGAATAGTCAAGTTAAAAGATTTCAAACTGCGTAGAGGACGAATCAAGTAGTGTATGTTTACGCGCTCTGTCGCACGAACACCGAACGACTTTGAAAGAGCACATGGAAGAAATCCAGGAAAGTCCGCACACCGCGCTGCAACAGAACCGGTTACAAGCGCGAAACTACTCGAACGCTGATACTGAAGCCAGAAGATTTTTCGTCGCGTTATGATTACTGCGAATGGTCATTACAAGAATTCGGCCGGAATTCTTCATTCATTTTTTTGGAAATAAAATCATTTCGACGGGTAAGCGAGTATTTGAAACACATGATCCATCGGTTGGACACGTGTCAGGGGATTAGGGGAAGGCAGTTTCAACATATGTTGTAACGGGAAAATAAATATTACAATATTTATAACTGGTTTCAACGGCAGTCAACATTCATGAGCAACATTAGATACACGTATTCAACAAGCCAAAACGCATGATCCACCCATTCAAAAAATACGAACGTTTTTTATTGGTTCACTTTTATTCATTTGCTGTTGATTCGAAATAAATAACCGCGGTTGTGAGTGTTTTTCGTTAAGTTTTAGCCAGACGAAGCCGACGTTCCACTAATCCTAACTGAATTTTGTACAAGTGACCATGGACTCGCTCGCTAACTATTACAGCTTGCTTAAAGAAGTGAGTATTATTTCACTTATTTATTTATTTATTTATTAAATTATTACTTTATACAAATTCCTATTCTAAGAGAATATCTACTCGTATTTCTAATTCTGATGTGTGAGCGTGAATACGAGTTTAATGTTTAGAACATCGTGCGGGCTTACGCTTCATATTCGTGGATATTCCGTCCGGATTTATTTGTACATTATAAACCCAACCGGTGGTCCTCAGACTAGTTCAAAAGGTTTGGTCCTTTGAAGTCGTCTTTTCAGGCCAGTGTTGTCCAATAGCCGTAGGGCTTTTTCATTTGGGTGAAAAGGTGGATGCGCTCCTCGTGTTTTACTGCGTGCCACTTGCTTTCGTCTTCAACTGTGAGGAAGCAGAGATCTCGATGGAGACCCTCGTTTCGTAGAAGCCAGGGTGCTCCTGCGATCATTCGTAGTGCTCGATTCTGAGCTGCCTGTATTTTATTAAGGTTCGACTTCTTCGCGCAGCCCCAGAGGACTATACCGTAGGTCCATATTGGTTTAAGGATTTGATTGTACAGCAGTATTTTGTTTTGCAATGACAGCTGGGAGAATGTTCCCAGCAGCCAGTGCATTCGCGTTGATTCCCATTTTATGAGCCCGACATGTTCCTTTCAATTCAGTCGACCATCAAAAGTCATTCCTAGATATTTAGCGGTGCATTTCCGCGGTATTATTTGCTTGTTGATTGTAACAGGTTGGTAGTTCACTTTGTGCAAAGAAAACGTGACGTGCACTCATTCGCCTAAGTTGATTTTGATTCTCCATCGGCTGGTGTACTTAGAAGTCCAGTGAATTTTGGAGCTTTTCTGTAGCTTAAGCCAAACTGTCGCTTGAAGCTAGGATGGCCGTATCGTCAGCAGATGAGGCCGTCGTTGTATGTCTTGTTTTCGGAACGTCGGCTGTAAACAGGAAGTATAATATGGGTCCCAGGACACTCCCCTGTAGAAAGCCAGCTTGGATGGGCTCCAGCTGCGAGTAGTCATCGCCCTGCTTCACGCGAACGAATCGATCAATCAAGTAGGATTTAACTAGTTTACAATAGGCTTTTTGGCAGCATTTAGTTCAGCTTGCAGAGCAGGCCTTCATGCCATACCCGGTCGAAATCAATAAAAACTGTCGGGCAGTATTTTTTTGGCTACTAGCGCTTCATTGATGACAGCAGCTACTCGGTGGATCTGATCAATGGTTGCATGTTTTTGTCAAATCCCAGTTGATGTGTCGGTACAGCTTCTTTTCTTTGACAATTTTTAGTAACTGTTTGAGAAGTAGCTTTTCAAACAACTTCGATATTACTGGCAGCAGTGAGATTGGACGGTACGAGGTTTTTTCTTGTTCTCGTTCACTAGGTTTTGAGATCTGCGCGATTTTCCACGGCATTGGTATGTACCTATTCTAGTCTCAGGACCGCATTGAAAATGTGAGTAATGTGTACAATCGCTTTTCGCGAAAGCTGCTTCAGTATTCTTACCGTGATTAATTCGTCGCCCGGTGCCTTCCTCGGATTCATGTTGTCTCTGATTTCTTTTTTTCTTCTAGATGGCGCTACTGGTCGAATTCTTTCTGCATCCAGGTTTTCTTCGCTAGGCAGATTTTCGTTTTCCCCGTTAATTAGCTGGAATACCATCTCTGAAGTGTTCGGCGAAGGTCTCCGCTTTACACAGGGATGTACCAAAGGGTTTTTCCCGGTGGGAAGGGGTGGGCAAAAATTATGAAGTCCCAACTGACTCAACTCAAAATCCCCAAGTATCAAAGCAAAAAAAAAAAAACCTTTTGACTTGTTGGATTTTTCAAACCGCGCCTGACTGAAATGGTAAATTTTCCCAACTGCTGAGTGCAATACAGGGGGAGGGAAAGTTGCTCCCCTACCACTTATCGGTACGTCCCTGGCTTTACTTTTGTCATCTCTGGCCCATGTGACATCGCTCCTCTTCAGTGGACAATTTGTTGGACTCGTTCTTTTCAATCCTTCTGTGACTCTTCATAGCGAGTAGTCCGTATCCTTGGTGTTGGTCACGTTCTCGAGGAACCTGTTCATCGTTTCGTTCTTCACTTCTTGGAGCAGTCTCTTTAGTCTTCGCGTCAGGCGATCTAGTTCCTTTTTGTCTTCCGGGTTCCTTGTTTCTTGCTATTTTCTTCTGACCATCTTTTTTGTTCTGACTAGGTTTGCCACGTTCTTAGGGTAGTTTAATTCCAGAATATCTTTCTCCGTTGCTGGCTGTGTTGACGCCCATGCACATAGGCGGCACTTAGGGACTGCTCCGGGGCTCGAGCATCCCTTGAAAAATTTCCCCCAAAAAAATCCATGCTTTGTTATCATACCTAGACATTATTTTATTACAGTTGTCACCGTGTGCAAACAATAAAAGAGCCTTAGTGAGAATAATGGCTCCCCCTTTTTTCGTCCACAGACATTTTGTTCATGACGCATTTTGTCCACGAGACACTTCGTCCAATGCGACATTTCGTCCACGACGAATTTCGTCTTAGGAAATGTGGTCCAAAATTTTTTGGTCCAAGATTCGTCCAAAATCTTTTCAGAAGAAGTACGTGAAAATAACTTGGAACGATGCTCAAAAATTTAATCAAGGTAACGAACACGAGTGAGTATACATGAACAAGAGCAAAGTACAGATTCATCGTATACTATCAGTCAATCAGAAGTCCAGTTGCAGCTGGTATGAAAAGCACACGGTGGTATATCTATAATAACGATAACTAAGGCTAGAAAACTTGAACATGTAAAACATTGCGTCGATTTGGGTCATATATAAAGTTAGGTATTTTATTCTTCCTCACTAGATTCTTTACATTCATGTACATTACGTAATTTTAAACAATAGGAAATCTCCCTAAGGTACACAAAAATCTCATATATTTCGCATATCAACTTACTTCAGACGAACTCATACAACATTTATACATACTTATACGAGAGGGTACGTAAACATTTTCTTTGGACGAAATGTCTCTTGGACGAAAAAGGTTGGACGAAGTGTCATTGGACGATTTTCTTTGGACGTCCTCTGGACGAAATATCGTTGGACGAAAAGACGTGGAACCAGAATAATATAAGATCTCTTCACGATACAAAATTAGCGACAAATGTTCAGAAATTTGGGAAGCTGTGAATGCTGAAACTACTCGACTTGAACTGAATGAACCAGTTCTCCCGAGAATACGCAAGGCACCTAAAAAATACGAGCCCAGTTCTTCACCACACACTTTCGGGATTGAAGAGCATTCAAAAAAAAAAAAACCTATTACGAGATTATCCGACTCCATTTCAATGGTTTTAAATCAGCGTTTTAATGATAACGATCAAGCGTTTTTGGGCGACTCGAGGAATTTGTAATTGGAAAAACTTCAGACTCGAAAGAAGTTGCTACGGAAATTGTCACGTTTTATGAAGAATTCAGTAATACCGTGGATGCAGATCGTCTCATTTACATCGAAATATGGCCTTATACCTTATGAAGAATTCAAATTTCAATTTAACACCAAAATGTGTAAATGAGGTGATCCAATTTTTCAAAAAAAACTGAAAATTTATCGTCACATAATTTAGTTTTAGGAATAAATTAATATTATGTCGCTTAAAACTAGACTATTCCAGTCTCGACATGTACACGCGAGAGATCATTCTCTGCGATGAGGAGACTTAAAACTTATTCAAGATCGATGTTAACCGCTCCACGTTTGAATCAAGTTTTGGTACTTCACGTGCATAAAAACATCACTCGCGATATTGATTTGGATAAATTGATGAACGAATGGATTTTTAGAAATTCGCATAATTCATAAACTTTTCACATGTTACCTAGTAATAAGTAATGTACTGGTTCATTTTTCATGTTTGACGTGTTAATTGCAACAAAAAAGGGACTTTTTTTTGTTTGTTCATTATATTTTGTTCAAGAATCCCTTGGGAAAATTGTAAGTTGCCGCCTATGCCCATACAGCTTCTTGGTTCACTGTACGCAACTGCTCTGCTGCTTCATCCAGCTGGCTTGTAGTTTTCAGTGGTATCTACTCGTATCTTTAGATCTATACATTGTTCGAGTTCATTCTGAAACATCTCCCAGTGTTTTTTTTTTGTTAGTGCAGGTTGATGTACTCTTCTTATGACTGTAGAGTTGACTGTCATTATCTCCGGCGTGTGATTCGAAAACAGGTCGTTATACAGTTACTTACTCCAATATAGTTGTTGCTTATACCTCGGGTGACAATGTTTGGCATTATAGTCTCCTCTAGCGAAGAATCTTTTCTCAAGCGTTTTGAAGGAATCTTGGAACTGTTGGCTTTGGATGCGATGTCGTGATGGGCAGTAGATTGCAGAGACAACTATGGAGCTGGTGTTCTCTGTAACACTGATAGTGGTGGCTTGCAGGTGTTCTGCTTCGTGCTTTGGTTACTCGGAGTGGTTCAGCTTGCTGTTGATTAGCACATCAGTTCCTCCATGCACTCTTCCATGTGAGTGCGGGTGTGATACAGGTTGTATCCTCGAATGTTGATGAACGAGGTTCTGATGAAGTGCATTCCTGATACTAGGGGAATATCAATCTCTTCTAGTGTGAGAAGAAGAGTAGTTCCTTGACAAAGTTGTGCTAAACCATTAGCATTCCATACGGCTATCCTCAGAGTTCGATTCACTTTTGGGTTTTTCCGTCTGTAGACTCAGTCTCCGATCAGGCTCATCGATTCTGTTTATTTTAGCTGGTTCATTATATCCATCAGTTTTTTTTTTTTTCAATTGTGGTAGTTAACTGGACCTTTGAGTGTTCCCCTACTTTTTCGGCGTATGTATATGTACAAGGCGCGGCTGAGAAGTAATGCACATTTGCCCATAACTTCGGAACGGTGAGAGATATTTTCAAAATTAAAAAAAAAGAAATAAAGATTAATTCTTCTTCTTTCAAAACATATATTTATTTTTCTACATAGTCCCCCCCCCACTCCACACAGCGCTCCCAACGCTCGACCCATTTTCTGAACCCGTGCATGTCGAAATCGACGTCTCTGCACCGTATCCAATTGGTCACAGCTCTCTTAACTTCAGCATTACAGGAGAATTGTTGGCCTTTGAGGTGTCTCTTGAGTAGTGGGAACAAGTAGAAATCGCAGGGAGCTAGGTCGGGCGAGAGGATGGATGAATAATAACATCGAAGTTGAGGATGTCGATTGTGTTGACTGTGGCGTGCGATGTGTGTGGTCTGGCGTTGTCGTGATGAAACAATGTGTGACCATTGCAAGGTCGGACGCACAGCCACCGTTTTCGTAAGGCTCTCAAAGTCGTAATATATCTTTCTGAATTGACTGTGATTCCTTTTTCGAGATAATCAGTGGACAGAACACCTTTAGCATTCGACACCCTCAACTTCGATGTTATTGCTCATCCGCCCTACTCGCCCGACCTAGCTCCATCCGATTTCTACTTGTTCCCACTACTCAAAAGACACCTCAAGGGCCAACAATTCTCCTGTAATGCTGAAGTTAAAAGAGCTGTGACCAATTGGATACGGAGCAGAGACGCCGATTTCTACATGCACGGGTTCAGAAAATGGGTCAAGCGTTGGGAGCGCTATGTGGAGCGTAGGGGAGGGGGAGGGACTATGTAGAAAAATAAACATACGTTTTGAAAGAAGAAGAATTAATCTTTATTTATTTATTTATTATTTTTAATTTTGAAAATATCTCTCACCGTTCCGAAGTTATGGTCAAATGTGCATTACTTTTCAGCCGCGCCTCGTAGCTTGAGTGGTACTCGGGATTTGCCCTCCTTTGGCCGAAGTTCTGCTTGCAACTGACTGTTGGGTTTGAACTGTCATTTTTTCTGTTCGTCTGCCGACCTTGAAATGGTTGCGGTTTTTTTTTTGAGCTCCTTAGCTATTTTGCATCACCTGTAACTGGCTGGGTGTTGGCCAAGACAGTTAAAACGCATCTGAGTGCTTCAATGTTAGTTCTCTTCAGGAACGAATTAACATGTAAGCATTGGAGGCATGTGCTTAAGGCGCGGAGAAAAGAGGAACGCTATTAGGAGACGAAAAATTTTTCTTTCAACACACACACAGGCGGCGTAGCGCCTCGCATTGTGGGCTGCTACTCGCAGAGAGCGCCAATTTTGATCTTGCTTCTTACGCCAGAAAGGGTTAATCCGCCACTGGTCTTCTTACATTCGCTGGTTGGGTGTTTTCCTGTACACTTAACTGTAGTCTCTGTTGCAGTAACGCTGTGTGTCCGAAGTTTTGGCATTTCTTGCATTGCGGAATTTCTGATAACTTTCGAGGGGCTTCGACTTTTATTTTGTAGCGCATGAAGTAGTACTGAAGCTGATAAATGCTTTTGGCATTTTCGGAGTGAACAAAGGTCACCATGAACAAAGGCAATGAGCTTTTATCTTTTCGGCTAAGGATGCTCACTGCCTTCGTAGTCGCTAGCTGGTGTTTCTCCTGAAGTTCCTGAACTACTTCTTCCAGATTGGTGAATGGGTGCATATTACGGATCATTACACGGATAGGTTTTTCGTTTTTATTTTCGAACAAGTGCCATTTATATCCGTTCTCGTTCACTCTGTATAGTTCACTCGTTGCTGTGTTGATTTATGATCTCTCGTTCGGCAACGTGCGAAACGTGCAGATGTCTTTTGTTTTGTTGATTTCATCGATTTTCAGCATCAGTTCTTTGACATTCTCGGTTTTTTCGAGGAATATGGGTGGTGGTTCGGGTATGCAATATTCACTTTGGAGTCATTTACCTCCTGGTTTAGTAACAGTCGAACGGGTTTTATTTCCTTTCGATCTTCCTTCTTGGTGAAGATCCAGTCGGTCTCCCTGGTTAGTTCCTCTTCATCCGTTTCATATCCCATTTTCGTGTTATCGGCTTGGGCTGTTGATTGTTCAGAAACTACGCTACTTTCCTCCCTCTGTACTCAGCAAAGACTTTCTTCTCGTTCTCGATTACATGTCATAACTACCGGTTCTCCTGCTCAAGTTTTCAGTGCGCGTCGCGCAGTCGAGTGTGACTGCAGCTTATAATACTTGGTCAGCAGTTCTTTCCGCTCGCATAGTTTGTCTAACTTCCCTGAGCTGAGCGATTTTCCTAACATTCTCGACGACGGCCGATTGCCGCGCGAGTGCTGACATCAACGATTAGCGGTAATTTGAAACGTTCTTTCCTCGTTAATGATCTGCAATGACCTCGTAACGCACTACGAAAATTAAATATTTCAACTGTGTAATTTGTTCAACATGAAAACAGGCGTGTTTATCACATTACAACTCGACGTAACTCTCGCTAATCTTGGTTGAATTTTGCAGAAGAGACCATACACACGTCCGCAAACTACATATTATAGCTTGTTTAAAGAAGTGGGTATTATTCCACATGTTAAAACGATAATTTTACACACTGTGATATCGATTTTCACGATATACATCTTTCTATCTGTGGAATAGTGTTTCGCATCCATTATTGCTCTCTCACTGCATCTGCATTTGGGAATATGCGAAGGATTTACAGGCGTACTAATGAAGCAACTGCAAGCCGCCGATTCAGCAATGCCAGCTTCAGATGAGGAAGTATCCTGGATAGGTGAGACAATCACTCCTCCAATACTATTTACAATAAACTATACATAGCGTACATAATGGATGGTGGAAAATGATCAAGAGTAACAAGGCACACATATCCATATTAGTCTATACTAAGCACCAGACGAGAAATCTCTCGCGTCATAAATAACTACCCATTATCCACAATGCATTTTTCAGCTAGTCTGCTCCGGCTGTCAATGATACCCGGAGCTCTATTTGCCGGTGTTTTCATGGAGATACGCGGACGCAAACCAGCTCTCCAGCTCGCATTTCTACTCTGCATCGCTGGCTGGACGGCCATCGCTTCAGCAGACACCATTATCAGGATCTACGTCGGTCGAGTACTCACTGGATTCGCCATAGGTATACCAGAAATACTTGGTTGTGATTCACACTTTCCTCGACACAGTTCCACTCTCAACTATACAACACTGTTTGACTTATAGGAATGGAATCTGCCTTAGTAGTGTACATATCCGAGGTGAGCACTCCCAGGTGCCGAGCTGTAATGATGGCAGTGACCGTACCTACGATCCTTTTCGGCTCTCTCGTATCGTATCTAATTGGATATGTACTTCCTTGGAAATGGGAAGCATTCGTCATCATCATTACTTCGGCTAGCAGCTTCGTTGCGATCTTTTTCATCCCTGAATCTCCAATTTGGCTGTTCACGCGCGGAAATACCGCTGCAGCACTCAAATCGCTGAAATGGTTACGAGCCGCAGGCGATCTCGGAGACACGAACGCTGAATTCGCGAGCCTGCAATTGCAAGCCACAGATAAAACGAGAGAAAATGTGTCTTACTTCCGCAAGATCATGGCGACGAAAGCGTGGAAGCCGTTCCTCATACTCGAGCTGTTCTTCATTCTGCAGGAACTCACTGGCAGTACCTTGATGATATACTACAGCCCTGACATTTACCAGAAGCTAGGCACGCCCATTGATGAACTAGTTTCGGCAATGGGTTACGCGGGCATGTGTCTACTATCATCAGTCTCCTTCCTATTCATCGTCAACAGAGTTGATCGCAAAACTTTGTGCTTTTGGTCCGCCGTCGGCGTGTGCCTTTCGTATTCGACGATCACGGCGTACACGTTCTTCTTCGAAGGAGTCCAAGATAAGCCACTGTCTTGGCTACCGATGGTTGGCACGTGGATCAGCGGAGCAATCGGTTACATGGGCATATACTCTTTAACGTGGCAAATGGCAGGGGAACTGTTTCCGAACCAAGTTCGAGGCTTCATGAGTGGCCTGCTTTTCATGAGCGCATATCTGTGGATGTTCACTTGCGTAAAGCTGTACCCGACTATCGTCTCGACCATTACGGTTCGCGGAATACTTGTGATGCTGGCCGTGAGCGCCGCAGTTGACGCAGTTTTCGGTAAATTTGTGTTACCGGAGACACGCGGCAAAACGTTGGCAGAAATAGAACAGTTCTGGTGATACTTGATGATTACTTTATTTTACACTGTAAAGTTGAGGGAGAATGTGAATTGGAAAGAAAAAGACGGTGGCCATAAGTAGGGATTTGAATCCGCTGTTGTTCCCAGAGATATTGAGATACGAAATCCTATCCATTAACCATTACAGGCAGCAATGAGAGTACTGGTAACAAGCTATATCGCACCGAATTCTGGGATTCTGACAAAAATTAGCCCAGTTGTGAATCATAATAAAGCGCTTCCCCCATCCCCCCACCTTCCACACATCTCTCTCCTATCATTAGTAACTTTTCAAATTTCCTTCCATTTTTATTTTTTCATTTTCCGTTACTATTTTTATCCTTTGGCCTTCTTACATGCGTCAGTATGTCTGCACCTACATATATGCCAATTAGCTAACTTTATGTCATTAATTCCCACTATATGACTATTATCAAATATCTATTTAATAATCCTGCTCTTCAGTATTATCACATTATGAGATGTTCTCACGTACTTACACCAGCATACACACATATAACTATGGAATGTTCATGTAAGACCAAAACCTTTCTGGCAGAATAGTACACACTAGCGATAATTATAATTTACAAACAAATCAGGAAACACATTCTCAAAAAGGAGTGACTCTCCATGAGTTCTCTGAAATTTACTACTTCTTTTGAAGACTCATTTAGGACTCCGAATTTGTTTACCAGAGATGTAAGTTAATCTTTTTCTATCTTTATAACTAAGATTTCAAGAATCCACTCTCTGTAGTTTACTTTCACAAGAACGCTTTTGTCTCTTAGTCCGAGTTCGGCTCGGTAAAACAGGAATGCGCACAACCCCACCCCCCAAAAAAACACTAGGAATGCGCCAAAATTTATATAAGGAATGCGCACAATAGTTTTTCGCCTTTTTTCTGAATGAAATAAGAAAAATTAGTTTTAAAAAAGGATAATTTATTACATTGGCACAATCAAAATTGGAATATTACAATTCAGCTGGTAAACATTTAAAGCGTATTTGACTCAAATATTTTGAAAAATCATTATGATTCTCTTTAAAATCAACATATGCAGAAATTACAAACTTGATCTTTTCATTTACAACCTGTTTGCTTGGTTTTGCACGCATTTTTAAATAAGTCTGACTTGGCAAAATCCGCAAGTTTTCTATTAAAAAATGTACATTCGGTTTGGATTTATAAAAATTATCTTTAAAGTGTTTATGAAACGATTCAGCACCATTGGTTGTTCGAGGAGTTAATGTTGGGGCTTCAGCCCACAAACATGGAGAAAAAGAACAATCAGTTTGAATATAATTTTCTAAAATATAATCACTGAATTGTAGACACTCATCTGTATTAGGCGCAATTGACATCAGCTCTAAAAAGGCATCCTCAACATCTTTTGGCTCGAGATAAGATAAGCCAAAGAATAGTTTCAACCATGAACCTACTTCTGACTCCGAATTTTTGTATTCAGTTTTCAGTTTCAAGCTAACAATTTTACGGAACAAATTTTGCCCTAAATGAAATTGACAACCTTTGATAGTTATTAGTTCGTTTTACGTAATAACGTGGAGCGTGAATGTGAATGGAAAATTAAGAGGAAGACTGTGGTCATCCAGTAGAGATTTTGAGATAGAAAATCGTATCCCTTAGCTATCATCTTACGTCAGTATGTCCGCATTTATATGCAAATTAGCTGCTCCATGCTTTTAATTCCCAACTAAATAAACCTGCTCTTCAATTTTATCATTTTACTACATTATGAGATGTTCTCAAGTACATATTTACATGATCAGCATATACACACATATGTATAATTATAGGATGTTCATCATGTAAGACACATTACCTAAATTTTCATGGCAGAATAGTACTTGTGATAATTATAATTTACAAGGGATTTCAGAAACACATACTTAACAAGGAGTGATTCTTCAAGATTCGCTTAGGATGGTTCATTATTTTTCATGAGTTCTCTCTGAAATTTGCTACAACTTTAGAAAACTCGTTTCGGACTCCAAATTGGTTTTCTTGAGAAGTTAGTTAATCTTTTCCTATCTTTAGAAATAAAATTCCAAGAATCCACTCTCCATAGTTCATTTTTACAAGAATGTTTTTCTCTGTTAGACCAAGTTCGACGATAGTAAGACAAATATACGAAGATGGAATAACAACTAAAAACGTTCTGAAGCGAATGAACTACCTCAAGTGAATTCTGGAACTTCATTTATCGAGATAGTTCAATACTTGCTGGGACTCTTTCAAGAAGTATACAAGCTCCTCTAGACGTTTTCAGAACTCGCTAAGATTCTTTGAGATTCGTGTGAGGAAACGCGAGAATTTTTTTATTAGGAGGGGAGGAGAGAATTTGAATTTTTTCCACTGAAATTTTAAGATTATCGAGCCAAACAAAAAAGTTGCAACAACTGGGAGGTTTCCTCACTAGAAAGTACAATTTTTCAAGAGCATTAGGCCAAAAAAAAAAAAAATAATAAATTCAACATTTACAATGGCTGCTAAATGTATGTCAAATAATGGAGGATGCATCCTCCATGGTTACGAATCCGACTCGCTCAAGTTTATGCAAGATCATGACTTCTCTAAAACTTGCGACAACTCTGTACGACACATTTAGAACTCATTGGGTCTCTTCAGGATTCTTTTAAGGTTCTTCTAGTCTCACTAAGGACGTTAGAACTCCTTCAGACTTCTGTAGGACTCGCCATAACATTTTCGGATTCGTATGTAAGTGCACGAGACTCTTCCATACATACCCAAGAGGACTCGTTACGACTTCTTTAAGCCTTTTGCTATTCACTGATTTGGTGTAGAACTTCTGGAACTTTTTTCAAGACAAGTTTAGGGCTCTTCTAACGACTCCTTCAGACCGCTTCAGAACTCATTAACACTTTTTAAGATTTTTTTTGGGACGAAGGAAACTTTTCTCAGAGCGTAACCAAGGAACTTTGGGTTTTACGGGGAGTTTGAATTTTTCTTAGCGGCAAACTAAGTGTCTAGGATCGCCGGACAAAAAAAAAAAAAAAAAAAAAAAAAAAGCGAAATTCTTGAATTTTCCAACTCTTGAGAAATTCCAACTTATAAGAGGAGGGATGAGGCGTTTCGGCACTGTGCAAGGTCTCGACTTCTTTCAAGATTGCTAAATCTCTCAGACACTAGTTTAGGACTCATTGCAACTCTCTCAGACTCTTCTAAGTTTTTCCTAGACTTACTCAGGACGTTAGGACTCCTTCAGACTTCTTCAGGACTCGGTGTGACTCTTTCGAATTCGTTAACCAGGGTATAAGACTCTTCCACGCGTTCTCAAGACTAGTCACGACATCTTCAAAGCTCGATACAATTCTTCGAGCATAGTTCAGAATTTATTGGGACTTTTTTAAAGACAAGTTTAAAAATATTCCACGAACTCCTTTAGGTATTTTCAGATTTCGCTAGGACTCATTGATATTCATTTACGAGGAGCATGAGACTTTTCCCACGCTTGAGGTTCAAGACTTGACAGCTAGCTAAAACTCTTCAAGATCCGTTTGGATTCTTTGAGACCATTTGAGACTCGACTGACACTCTGCGGCCCTTTTTAAAAGGCTTCAGAAGTGAACGGATCCGCCACACAAGTTATCGAGAGTTTTTTTGGAGGACTAGAGGGGCGGTCAAAAGTGCAACTGCAGTGATGACGCAGTGAAATTTTTACAAAACAATACTTTCCATAGGATAGCGCAGGATCGAATGGAATGGAATAGACTGAGGGAGGTCTTCGCCCAAAGTCAGGGCCTAGCGAGGTAGAACGGAGTTTGGTGATGTTACAAACTGTATAAATATAAGAACGTCATCTGTATACCTCACTATATGTATAGAAGATTCAATTTACAGGCATCGGAACGGCATAGTACACAGTTCGAGAGGGGGGGGGGGTCGTTGAAACTGAAAAAAACAATTTTTCGTAAACATTCACGACTTTCAACCTGCATCTGTTTGCCGACTTGCTTTCAAAATCTTTCAGGACGTCCGTTTCCTAACTTGTCTGTTCTAGACATGTAGTGTCTTGAAGATTCAGCAAGACTGTTCCAGAGAAGACTTGAGATTTCAGAACTTGTCCAGACGTTTTTGAATCAGTTTTTAAAAACCCATTTTAAAACACTCCAGATTGGTTCAAAACACTTTCAGGATTCTTCCCGAGTTTTCTCTAAAACAAGGGCCCAGCTTCATTTGAACGAGTATTTCTTGATGTAACACCTGCGGAGGTTGTGGTTCACTACACCCGAGAAAACGGTGTCCACTGCACTTGAAACAGATGGTAGCAAGGACAATATTGCTTCATCCAAATCGATTTCAGACACTCAAAAATGGTGTTGGACTTCGTCTTTTTCTTTACTCCGTCCTATCTTCCTATGATTTTGTGTCACCAGGGACCCTTTTCCAGTTAAGTACTCCGGGGCCTTTACCCTTCTTTAACACTCGCATACGAGTAAACCGAGCATGAACTGTAGTTACTGTTTTATTTTGTTTCAAGTAGGTACCTGAACCTACCCTGCTTCGTACTGTCACGCGTATTTGAGACAAGGAAGCTACACAGACACTCTCAGCTAGCTGCCGCTACATATTCTGGAAAATGGAGGCGACAGTTTTTAAAACGCGCTCGATGGTTCCAACAGTCGCGGATTACAGCGCACGCTATTATACCGTGCCGGTACGCCGAACAGGCCGAAGCCGAAAAATGATTAAAAGTCACGACTTACTTTTGGATGAGCTCTTCTTGGAAAAGCTACTTTTGGATCGATCTGAAACAGTAAAAAATAACACACATCTCGTGAATACTCGGGCAACAGAGACGAGACAAATTAATATTAATATTCATGGGCGGAATAGTACATAAATATTCGCATCTGTCGACGTTCAAACAATTACCACTAGTGTAGCTCTACCTATACAGGGTAGAGGGCACCGAGTTCGGGCAAAAAATATTACACAACTCCCGATGTACGGAGGCGAGCGAAATTAATGTACGAGTTATTTTACTCGCAGGTGCCCGACGTACAATGTCTACGTGTATATTTACGTATAGCCAGCGCACCGGTACCGATGCCAGTACGCTTAATAAATTACAATTTTAACCGTATTCCCGTAGTGAAATGAAAAGCAAGCCAAAAAAGCAGCTACGGTGAAATTTCTTCGCCCCGAGTTCCACGATTTACAGTCAGCGGTAAATACGCAGGAGTGAGTGTTCGCCGAGAACGAGCCGGATGATTTATGTACTCACACAGTTCGCTAACTGAAGTTGCTGTAAATGCGACTCGGCGTCAAAAAATCGAGTCTACAATGATGTGCATTTCGACATGAGACTTAATTGGATCCGAAGCTGCCAGACAGTTCCAACAGCCGTTTACACGCGAGAAAGCAAATGGCATAAAACGAGTGATGGTTACATCGGGCGGAATATAAATTTGTAAATTTAATTCATTCCGCCAGAGGCGCCACAAGAGAATCAAGAGGGGGCACGGTTTAAATTTCTGGTAACTGACTTCTTTTTTGCTTCGTCTCTATCGGAAATTCAATCCTAATTAGGGCACATGGGTGAGGGGTGAGATGTAGTAACGGAACAGTACGACCGACGTTTCAGAACAATCGGAGATGACCTTATTCTGAAACTACACACTGTACTTTTTTACATAATCTAAGCAGTTGAGAAAGAAACCGAGCAGGATCTTAAAAATTCTGAAATCCTATTTCTCGGAGGATCGCCAAATCCTTGTCCCAAGTAGGGACTGCGGGTCCGCCATACCTTATTCTGCAACGATACTGTCGTAAGGCTTCCGCTTACGCAATCTGACCACAGCACAGCAGCATCTCGTGTTAACCCATCTCATGTCCAGTCGGGGTCATCTTCGCATCGACACTACAATATCAACGTTCGAGTAAGCACATTGCGATTCTTGGCCGGCCACAAGGTCATAACAAGTTGCGAAAACACGCGCCCTGTTGTCCAATGTCGACCCTGAGAAATTCTCAGAATCCGCGACGGAATAGATCGCATAAAACTAAGTGCCAGCAAGTACGCCCTGCCTTTGGCTTCGAAAGTCTTCCATGAATAAATATCTCGAAATTAGCGAACACTTGTTACGATGATACGTCCTTACGACTCAAGTGCAACGACCTCGCTAAGGGCGCACGTCCGCGAACCGTGACGATCCCCAATTTAAGGTCCTCGAACGAAGACTCGAACACCTGACATCGCACACCCGGACTCCGCCATCTTGGTAATTTTGGCAGTATAATTTCGCGCATCTCCTCCTGGTCTCTGAAGAACATCTAATAGGCATCTTAGTCAGGTCGTTGGACTTAGAATTTTCAAAATTATAAAATCCTGCCATGTGCTGAGCTAATGGCCTAATGGTCTAGTTGTACTTAGTAAATTTTCGATCAACGTTTTATGAACTTAATCGTGTTTTGTATTTAAATTCGCTCTGTCAGCCTTAACATAAATTTCGATGATCAATTAAATTATTTCACAAGCAAATCGTCTCGTCAAATTATTTCAGGGAAACTGAGAACGTAAGCTCAGGAGCTGTCGTCACTACCCCTTGGGTCCCCCCTTGGGGAACTTTCTTAGTAGTCGTTGGCTACCACTGTAAGCTATCGTTTGTACCCTCACCGGGAGCGGCGAGCTCCATACCATCGCCGAACCTTCTGCTCTCAATAGGAGAACCACCCACGGGGTTCTCGCTGAATTTACATCACGACAGATACACTGGACTATTTACATGTAAGCAGGTGAAAAAGAAACCAAGCAGGATCCTGACAGGCTAAATACTGTTTCATGGAGGATCACAAAACCCCTTCTGTCCCAAGCAGGGGCTGAAGGTGCACCAATTTTTCCCTTTCTTAACAACGCGACACCGAACACCCTATCGAAATTGTTTTTCTCCTTCGCTGAATCTGGACTAGCGGTGAAGACGTTCAATCCATCCCCGATTAACGGCTCAAAATGAAAATTTATGCTTAAAATTATCGACAATAGCTCGCTCGGCTTCAAATTAATGAAATAATGATTTATGGGTAATCGACTTCGAATATTGTCATCGATGTTTAATCAGACCCGGATTTCAGCCCAAAAATTAAAAGTTCACTTATAAAAGGAGGCAAAACCGATTCGGAGGGGTGACTCAAAATGTCAAAATAGGAAATCTTTAGGTCAGTCTGTTCGAATATCGCATCGGATTTTGCATTTAGGGGCCCGAAACCAAAATAATTATTGTGCTTTCCAATTCAGAGTTATTTTCATACACATCGTTGGAAAACCAATGTCGAATGGAATACACATTGAATTTCCTTGTCCGTCAATACCGTGATCAATGGCGGGAGGGGGCGGATCTGAACCCTTTCTCGAGTTCGTCAAATAGTGTTGGCATTTTCATGTCTTTATTTGGCACACGAACCGGAAAAATGTTACTTTCAGGCGCCACGTTAATAATAATAATAATAATAATAATAATAATAATAATAATAATAATAATACACTACTGGCTGGACTGACTGACAGACTGACTGGACTAACTGACTGAGTCAGCACTTCATTCGCCTGCGAGTACCACACTCCTTGTATCATCCGGTATTCCCATTCAAGCATCACGTTTCTTGTATCAGTCTGCAAGCACTACGCTCTCTAGTACATTATCTTGCAGAAGTCTGCAACTTCGGGAGAGCATTTTCATGGCGTCCGCTACGCTCCACAGAGCACGTTGCGCTCCATATTTTTTGGTGTGCTCATTTTTCAGACGCTATGTTCGCTGGACGACGAAATTCCTTTGTCGGCCCACTCCGCGAAGCGGACATGAAAATGCTCTCCCGCGGTTGCACACACGTCTGCAGGATGATGTGCTAGCAGAGCATAGTGCTCGCAGGCTGGTACAAGGAACATGATGCTTGCATGGGAATACAGACTGATACACGGAGTGTGGTACTCGCAGACGAATGAAGTGCTGTGTCAGTCAGTCAGTCAGTCAGTCAGAGATTTGCTTCCGAGGTCTTGCAGTCGTTTGTATCTAAAATCGTGAGTACTTTAGGGGAATTTTAAAACTGATAAAGTTTTGTTAAAGATTTACTGAAATACACACTTTGATAAAATTGTTTGCGAAAATATTAAAATTCAGCACAATTACTTGAAATTGTTCAAGAATAATAGGAGCAGTGATATACGGACTCCCTTGAAGGGGCCCAGGGGAGAGGCCAATTTAAAAGGTTAATTTTTTCAACTGGAAGAATTTTGCCAACTGAGGATCCGGTTTTGCAAACTAATAGCGCTTTTAAAAATTAAAAAAAAAAATTAATCCTGTTTTTCCAATTTTAGCACTATCTAACATCCCCTGCCTTTTTGATTAAACCAGACATCCCCATCTCGAACACTAGACGGTCTACGCCACTGTCGTCACGTCACAATGAATTCGAAGACTATGTAAAATTAACTGGACCTGAAAGAGCGATGACGAAATCTACATTGAAGTTTTTGGTCACTGATTTCAATCACTGCCAGGGACGTACCGATAGGGGACAGGGGGCAACTTACCCCCCTGTAGGAATTTTTCACTCAACAGTTGGGAAAATTTACCATTTCAGTCAGGCGAGTCCGAAAAATCCAACAAGTTAATTTTTTTTTTAAATACTTGGGAATTGAGTTGAGAAGTTGGGAAACCCAACAAGTCAAAAAGTTTTTCTACTTTTGCTTTGATACTTGGGAATTTTGAGTTGAGTCAATTGGAAAAATCCAACAGGTCAAAAGGTATTTTTTTTCATTTTTGGCTTTGATACTTGGGAATTCTGAGTAGAGTCAGTTGGGGTTTTCACATTTCCCCCCCCCCCTCCCCCTCAGGAAAAATTCTTCGGTACGTCCCTGATCACTGCATCAAATTTTTGGCGCAGAACTTGTAACGTGGATCCTTGATATTCAAATCTCACTACACAGTTCTCTCAATTGCTCTAATTCTTAACGAAAAAATTTCTCTTTACGCAAGTACATTGCTACAAAACTTGTGACAAAAAAATTGAAAATTTTTCTCTTCGCTTCACAGTAAGTCAAAAAACATGTCCCAGTAGCAGCGGCAACCACCACCACGTCACCACCATTACCAACACCCAACCAATTGCCAACGGGAATCAAGGCGGACCAATACCCGCTGTCCAGAATCCGTCGCCGGCACCAGCACCGGGAGAAAGGGAGGACCCGTACCCGGTGCAACTGGCGGCGGTACACCAACCTTGACTGGAAGGAATGAGGGAGATCCCATAGCCACCAGTCGAAGAGCTCGGAAGAGGGCGGGCGCAACATCAATCCATAAACCACCACCAGCATTCCCACCGAAGCTGTCACAGGAGCAGGCATAGACACTGATAGTAGCGGGTGAGAAAGGTTGAAAGAGAAAGGGGAAGCCCAGTGGCACCTCGGCACCTGTGAGCGCCACCCCCTGTCGTCTCAAGGACCGTCACCGATAGGGGAACCCGGAGCCTGATACCTCACTCAACTGCTCCAACCAATTCGAAGAAGCGACACAAAACTTGAGGCAGAAGTCTTATGGTAACTGTTTGTGCATGGAAGCGACCCCTCTACTTGGAGCAAACCTCCCGTATTGGGTGTGTTGCCAACGTGGCGGACGGGGAATAAAGATAGAAGCCAAGTGGAAAAGGTCGTAAAATTTAAGGCGACATAAGATAACCTCAAACAGACTTAGACACTGACTGACTAAGGACAGACAGAGTAATTTAGTATTGTTTAAGGTTGTAGTAACACGAAGCTGTAATCGAATACATTACGTAATTTAAAAGTGTGAGCTCCCCTCCCCGCCCCGCGCTAAAACTACTCGAATGTAGGTAAAGCAGTGGACAGGAGGCACCCCAACTTTCATTAATTTTATGTATATGTATTTATACTTACAATACACGGAGCCAACCGGGAAAGTTCGGGAGTGGCCGTCGGATGGGGCCTTGGCCCCTTGTGGGGGGGGGGGGAGGAAAAAACATCAAAATTAGGGATCTTGATCGCTGATTCCGAATGTTGCAGTATAATATTCTCATTTAGTCTCGAGTTAGAACCGTTAAATCCAAATTATTGTACAAATAAAAAAATTCTGTTTTATTCTCAACTGTTTCATTTTTGTACTACGCATATCTTGTTTGTCTTACGATAAGAATAATTCAAACTGATATTTTATTTTCGTTGATTTTGATTTGAAATGTAAAAGCAAGAAATCTCCTAAAAGGTAACTGGTTGAACAGGGGGACCATTCAAAATTTCAAAAATGAAAAATAATTTTATTAAAAAATATGAAAAATAACCAAAAAATGACCAGATTTAAAGACCGTTTCATTCTTTTTTGTGCTTCTGTATTTATATACTACTCGAAATATTATATTATCAACCTCCCTTCCCCCAACTGACTAGTTAGAGTTGCGTTGGAAGTTTTTGCTGCAAACTGCCGGAAAATTGAACATCAATTTTATTTATACTGCACAGCGGAAACACAAAACAGAGGGGAAAATAATTTTTGCCACAATGGAAATTTCGCAGGAGAAACTTTTTCAAAAAATGACTTAAACCATTTCGCTGGGGAGGGGATGACCAAAATGACTTACATGACTTTAAATGGAAAACTACGTGGTCACCTTAGTTGAATGACAAGAGATCAGGATAGTCGAAATTTCAAATTTACGAAGTTAAAAGTACGAAAGTGCATTCATCTCTTTCACCAGGCTCCATCTCAGGAGTTAGAACCTATGAAATGCTTTTTGTTCAAAATTTGTATTTTGGAACCTCAATCCGGAGTCGGATCAAACACACTTGATACAATAATCAAAATAATACGTAACTAAAATAATCCCCGTTCCTATACTTCTCAACTTCTTACGAAGTAATTTGTCATTTCAAGTTGCATTCTGCGCCGATTCTCTGTGCGATCCGCTACAAGGAATCTCAAATTTTCCGAACGATTTTGAAGTACCATTTCATGTGAGTTTCATAACGACATTAGTGAAGATGACTCTTTGTGAAAATTGTGAAAATTGTCACTTTTATAATGAAACTTGAATTTCGGGGGCTCAATTCGGGACCGGATGAGAAATCTGATGCAATATTTGAAATCAGCAAAACGAAGAACTATTTCAGCAGCGTTCTTAATTTTATTGGCCGACACGATTTTACCCATTACAGGTTATTTATTGACCTCGGGCCTGGCGAAGAGGGAGATAAAGTTAAGATTTTCTCAAAGTACTTGTATTTTACTTCGCACAATTTTTCTGGTGATGTACTTCTGATACTTCGTTTGATTAGCCAAGTCAACTTCGTTCATTCAAAAGGCAACATTTCTGTTTTGATAGCTACGTCGCAGCTGGATCAAAAATCTGACAGAACATTCCTAGTCAGCGAGCCCAAAAATCTCTATTTCGGTAGTTTATGCGAACTGTCCTCATATATTTCAGTTTCCATGTCGATGAACTTTTCCTTGGCCCTCCATTGGCGCGGGGAGAGGAGAATTTGTTAGACCCTTGGAGATACTAGACTTCCACATTTAAAACTTTTTTGCTTCTATGTTGATTCGACAACACATCAAGACAATCTCAAGCGCGTGCACGTTTGATTCTAATATTGCTACTGACCCAGAACCAGAGGGAGAGTGATGAGCCGCTGCTCAAAGTTGAGAAAGTTGAAATTATAACCGAGTACACAAACTTACTGCATGGTCAGTTTCAATGCAACCCACGCAGACATGAAAAAATTCACGTACACAATATATTTTTCTCATAAATTTAAACTCAATTTATGCAATATTGCAGTCATGTAACTGGCATCTTTATGTCTATTACTCGGTTCAATTGTGACGGCAACTGAAGTCTTTTCAGAAAAACTTGAGCCGTTTCTTTTTCCTCAGATGGAAAATGGACGTCCAGCTTATTTGCCGGGTCATGTACTGTTTCGTGTAAGTCAGCTCTCATTCTTACAATTTCTTTTGTCGAACCGGGAGGGGAGGGGGTTAGGTGTGCGAAATAATACTGTCCCCCACCAGCTCGGGCGCTGTCGCATGCTATAGTAGCTCACGGATGTTTGTAATTTCCTGAGACAGAATTGCTTCACATAACACTTCGTTACATCATTCCTCTAATATCGGTCTCGTCAACTGATACCAACGATACGACTGAAAATAAGAATTAATTACGGTTCATTGCAAATCGCACCGTTATCAGAAAAGGGATGTCCACTTATCAATAATTCGATAAAATTGTATCGCTGTGCACTCTTTCAGACAGAGCACACTGGATGTTCTTTTCCATGAACTAAATCTCTAGAGCTACCCACCCCCACCCTCTTTCCATAAGCACGAATTCACGAGCGAGTGTCCTCAGTAACCGGCTCAGGTATTCCTTGTATCTGCCTCACGAACTCGCCCGCTCCTCTTGCGAGCTTTTCGTTTCAACTTTCGACGTCGGGCACTGTTTTCACAAGTAACCGTAAGACTTTTTGCATTACATATTCAAAGAGCACCGTGCCCGTGTTCTTCGTTTCCAACATAACCGTCGTAATTAGCCGTACGGACGGTGTCGTAACACGAATATGGCTACCGCTCAACAGCCATAAGGACCGCCGCAGTAATATTCAAATTCGGGTAATCTCGCGAGACCGTTAATGCCAGAAGAACAACTAACCGCGCCGAACAAAAATGGCTATAGAAAGGTACAAAGAGTATAAACAAGTTTATTACACGTTGTATTCGACTGTCCGCGGTAACTGAAAAACACACTGCTGGTTACTGGTGTTCCCAATGTATACATGTTGGGCAAAACCGCCTATCCGTCTGTTTTAGTAAGTTCCACGGACACAACCACGCAATGGCGGATTTAAGACAAGCTCGGTCAGCGAATCTTCCGAAAGACTCGCCATTTTAAAAGTGCCCACTTAATCAAACTGTACCGCCGAACTCACAGCAATCTACCTCTGGCATACGTTACTCCTAGATCTTCCCTCCCAGCCCTCCTGTATCCTCTTCACCGACTGTCTCAGTTAACTGCCATCCATTCAGTACCCAAACCCTCTGATCTTATCGTCCAGCATATTCACATCCTGTGTCACTCGCTATCCCAAAACAACAAACTTCCCGCACACGCTGAAATCAAGGGTAACGAACTGGTGGATCCAGCAGCCAGGAACCTTCCTTCTAACAGCCGACCTCCTCCAATTGCCCTCATTTTGGAGACAAAAGCATTCTCCGAAATATGATTCCAACACAGTGGCAGGAAAAATGATCCATACCCGCCACAAAGCTCATTCCAATAAAGCCGGAAGCACTGTACCCTCTTCCAGATTTATCTTCCTCCCACGCAGAGGTGAATCTGTCCTCACTCGCTTGAGACTAGCTCACACCAGATTGACCATTCTTTTCTCCTGTCGAGGTTAGAGCCTCCCACCCGTTCCATCGATCACTGCGAAACCCCATTTACCGTGTCCTACATACGCCTATCCTACAGGGCTTCCGATCCGTTTCGTAATCAACTGGAACTCCCTTCCTCACAGTCCGACTTCTTATGTCTTCAGTCTCCAGACATCCAGTCTATGCTCCTCTTCCTTACTTGACATTTTACACCTCCTCTTTCTCATTTTAGCATTTTACATGCTTTTACGGCTGGGCATACTTGAGCCAAACAGTAACGAAAAACGTATCGAAAACCGTAACGCCCCCCCCCCGACACGAATTCAATGGTTGGCATTTCCATGGAAATTTATTTTAGCATTGTCGTGGCGACGGTTGGCCTTTCGGGCTATTGAGTGTCGTTGCCGTTGATAGGTGGTGAACAACGGGGTCCGCAGCGTGGCCCCTGGGGCTGATCGGATCGAGCCCCCGATAATAGGTGATCGGCTCGACAAATAATGTGGTCGAGTCAGAGTTGAGTTGAATAGGTTTATTAAAACTTTTCATCAATAGTTTGAAATGTACGTTGAATAATAATTTCAGCAGTTGCTGTTAGGCTTTTAGGTTACCGACACGACAGAGTATTAAGACTACACTTTGAGTTTAAATTTCTAAGTCCGAAAAGGTGCTGGATCGAGAGAGATCAGCGTGAGCTCCACCTGACATGAGCGATTTAGAATCAAGACCAAGACTGAACCTCCGTACAGGAGTTATACATATACTAATTATCGATTATTTTGACGACGATGTCTCCACCTATGCGGAAGATGTCACCATGAGGTAAGCGGAGACACGAGGGACCCGATGACTATCTTTGAAGGCCGGCGCGTGTAGGCTACACGATTCAAAGCGAATGGTTCGAAATATAAATGTGAAATATAGGTATAGAAATTATACATCGTACTTTCTTAGTTTTCTCGGATTTGCTTCTGGCGCGTGTGGGATGGCGTCGAAATATAGAATCTGCGGCAGGCAAACGTTCGCGGGTATTTTGCACTGTCGAGGCCATGGCCATGAAGAAGAGTATCGATCGAGTTCTCAGAACTCGAGGAAGGCGTATGATTTTTCGATATTGCGTTTTAATTAGGATCGTACGACCAGTGGCCGTCTTGGTGACAACCACATGAAGGCCATTTGAGCATACACGTGCCGTTGACAATTTCGGTTTGGTGAGAGATGCACACCGATTCTAGTGCGAACTAATACTTTGAAACTGTCCCACGAGATGTGATCGATCAAGGATTTGATGGCGTGAGCGAGAATGCAAATTCGCCTCACGACAAGCATTTTATATGCTTTTACTACTGGACATACCTGAGTGAAAACCATAACGCTCCCCCGCAAAGGTCCGCCGACACGCTCCTCGGACACGAATTTAGTGTGCTAAGTCACCCCATGTTACGATAATTACTTTATTTTTCACTTTCTCCCTTTTTCTAGCACGCAACCAGCTTCTTCCTATTACTCTCTGTGTCTCATAGTCTTACTGTATTCGCCTTGATTAGTACCCAGGTCGCTGTCCCAAAACTAAAAAAAGTAATTTGGAAAACAATTTACTAACAGTTACTAATATCTTTGGTTCCTGCAAAATGTTTTCAAAACTAAACTCCCTTGCGAAACTAAACTGAAAAATACAAGACTTCTGCCCTCTTTCATTTAATATGAAGCCTAAATTTTAGTTGAAAATAAAAATTACTGGTAATTGTTTTCAAGACAACTAAGAACCCAATTAAGGACTAATAAGAGCCTTCTAAAGAAAAATAAAACATAAAAAATATCAAATAATTTTATCGGAGACCCACTGAAGAAGCAGATTCCAGAGGGCAGCAGTCAGACATTAGCTAACTGCTCTTTTTTCTTCAAAAGAATAATAAATTGGCTAATTTATCATGATTTTCCGAAGAAAAAAGCTAAGGGAGCTCAGAGGATCCTCCTTGAATTTCAGCAAATGTTCACCTCCTGCCTCATTGAATTTACTACGGGGGCTCAGAGGATGCTTCTTAAAGGTCAGCATATGTTCGCCTCCTCTGCCCTGCTGAATCTGTCATAGTGACTAGGAAAACAACAACAAGCAATTTAACGTTTACTACTTCGCTATTTGCAACACCGAGGTTCCCATTATCTTTCTGATGTACGAAAATTAACGCAACTTAATAAGCCAAAAATGAACACAGGAAACAAAAAAAAAAAAGCAATCGACATTCTGTAATACCCGGATATGACCTATAAATTACTTTTATTATGGTACACGTATACTTTGGTATAATATACTTTAACAAAACTCAAGGAAATTAAATTGCTGTGTAAACAGCTCAAAGTACATGAATCGCGCGAGTTGAACAGAGAGAGGGCGATGCGATGCGAACGATCCTCGGCATCGTCGTGAAAAGTGATCAAAGGTCTCGACGGCTCGCTGGCTGAAGTTCAAAGTTTCGCACTGAAAGAGACGACGGGTAATTTTCGTTTTCTCGATGGTTGTTTATGGCAAGGAATAGTAATAAGAAAAAGTCTTTACAGATAACTGCTCTTTCAGAAAAGCGATATTCGTTCGCTTTATCGTGCATGTATACGTCTATATCCTCTACGTCGAGCAGTAAAACTTTAGATCAGCGCGGCGGTAGCAACGGCGGAAAAAGTTTTAAGACATCCTTTACGCAACGTCGAACTGTATCCCCTTTTGGTCCTTTGAGTCGCGCACTGCAGTTGCGGATGGGTTCGTGCGGCGCGCGGCATCCGCGGGAAAACGGCGCGCCTAAAATGGCACCTTGTTATTCGTTTTCAATCGCGTTTCCTTTGAATGCGGCGGTTGGCTGTTGGTGTTGGCTTACGTGTCTCTGTATCCGAGTCGACTTACGCATTTAAGTATCTACGAGCGTAATCACGTATAGGAGAATAAAACTGAACCAGGTAGAAGCAGCTACTGTCAAAGAGTTCGTGACCCTTCAACTTGTTCCACAGTCGTGATTTTAATTGGTCAAGATTTATCTGACGTCTCCAAGGAGTAGCCTCTGTGGAAAATGATTTGTAGTTTTTGGAAAATCGAGTCAACTGAAGAGTTCGGAGTAGCCTTGGCGTCAGTCCGTCAGTCATAGTGAGCCTGTTGGAGCCTTGTTATGAAATCTGTACATCAAATCCTAAAGTACGTACACGGCCAGATAGAGAATACTGGGTTTCAGCAAATTCGTTCTAAAATTTTCCAGAGACACGAAAACAGCAGCTCTAGTTGAGTGGTGAATTCGTCGAATGTTGAAAGAAGATCGGATCTTGCAGAGCAAGACTGTGGGATGAAAAAACTTTGTCAGTGAAAGTTTGTAAAAGTCTAGGTGGGAGAGATATAGCCAAGTTATCTAGCGAACAAACTGAACACTAGTCTTGTGAGCAAAGATGAAAAGAAGTTACTGCCCACTTACGAGCTGAATATTTGTTCTGTCATTACTCTGTAGGTGAACTGAGATGCGCGAAATCCGAAGATCTAGTGAAAAGAAAAAATTCTCTCTACTTTCCAGATAAGAAGAAATTCCCTCTACTTTGTAACCTTCTAGCGTAGTAAAAAAAAAAAAACAAAAAAAAAACCGCCAACTAATTGGTGAATGAGCTAATGAAAAAATGAGGTAACCACTGCGTCCATTCCAGAAATTTCTAACGTCAATCCCACTCCAGTTGAGGGGAAGAAAGAAGGTTTACAACTTTGCAACTGTCCAGACGAAAATGAACGTAATACCAGTGATAAAGAAGGTTACGGAAAATCGGGAAAGTGGACAGAAGAACGTCAACATGAAGAGTGAAAGAAATCAAATTATCAAATCTCGTGTACCGATACATCTCTGAAAAAAAGAGATCACGCGACAGACCAAGAATAAAACGCATAGATAATTCCGGTTCCTCCGAAGCAGCCATCCCACAGATGGGCAACCAGACCTAACGTAAGACAACGATTGACGAAAACGGTTCTGATCTAGAGAAAAGTATGAAAAATCGTCTGGATCAGGAAGAGGGAGGGGGGGTGAAGATCTTCAGTTTTCCTGTATCACATCTAGTATACCTTGCACACCAATATACAAGAACCTTTTTCAGTCTACAGTACTCTGCCCTTTACTTTGGACTTTCTCTTGACTCCACAACATATCTCTCGGCTTCTGTCAACAAAAACTTGCTGATTATTCAGTCATTTACGGACTCATTCAAAAACGATTAGGTCTGGAACTGGACAGCGTCAGAAGGAAGTACACGATGACAGATGGCAAGCGGTTCTCGCCCGTCAGGATTTTCTAGTATCACATAATCAGCACTTTGAATTTGTAATTTTTCGTGTTTTTTCACTTTTTTTTTTCCTTTCTTTCTTAAATTTCATTTTTCTCAAAATCAAGTTTTTTTAAATCTCAACTTTAAACAGCGATCTTTCGGCGAATTGTGGAGAACGCTCCGCAAGACCTCATTTTGCCAGAAATGCCAGTATAATTCCATATCGACAAAGAGGGGCTTTATTCCCCGCACCGCTTGAAATAAGCGTCTTTCAGGCCTGCCAACTGAATCTGTCAAAAATAATAGTGAAAAAGTGACCTTCCGAAAAAAAAGTGACCGAATAGTGATCAAATTTACTCTTTCAGGAACTTGAGTAGCAACTCGAAACTGTGCTTGGAAAGCAAAATCAAGTAGACAAAAGAGGGGAAAGACACCACTGCCGATATTTTCTACTTCTCACTTCCAAAAATTAATAACAATTACTCAATTTTTTTCACTTTTTCAGTTATTACAAAAGCAAATCAACAGAAACATGAAGGAAAATGTGAGATTCATTCAATATAATATGATAAAAATGAAAATTGTATTTGTTTATAATAAGAACAATAACGTATTAAACTTTCAAAACTCAAACACTAATGATAAGAAGACTGAACTTGGAATAATTAAATAAAGATATCTGTATCATCACCTGACTTAGAATAATAATATCTGTATCATTTGGTAATTTCAAAGTGAATTCAAAAGACAATGAATAAGCCTCCAAATAATATAATAAAGAGTTCAATGATCAACGGATTGGAGTAATCGATTATTTCTTTTTCTAATTCTTTTTTCAAGAGCAGAACACTCTTTCAAGAGAGAAGTTTCTTCATCTTTCAGTTTAGAAGCCCCTTCTATTATTGCTTGAGCAACGCGAACTGATGTCAAATTATTTGTATCCACAGCCTTCTTCAACTTCTTATTCGCAATTGTGAGTGTGTCAGCATGCACTTTCCTTTTTACACCCAATTCGTGCTTTTTGTTTTTCAAATCATTCTTAATCTTCATTTAAACCTCACAAGTTCTGCTAACATGCATAGACTAGGGTTACAGACTGGGCTGGACATTATTGTCCTGAACCGCGAATGCGTGTTTACTATTATTAGTTCGAAGTAAGTGTATCCCTACACTAATAGGGTGCAGCGTGCAGCAATTCTTTTTTGTTTTCCTCTAATTTTTTCCTTTATCAAAATAGTGACAAGTCACTTGGCAGGCCTGGTTTTTGGATACGCGCGTTTCAATCACGAAGCTGCATTTTGAAATTTCATGCGCGTTGGGCCACCGAAAAATTTCAATGTTTTGCAGTTTATTCCTAGCCATGTATCCAACCCCTGAATGTAAAATAAAAATTCTTTTGGCCGTTTACGTTCCACCCTAACATACAGCTGGCGTTTTACGTACGAATATAAAAACATCGTATCGAGAAACCCCATTTTCCGCTGAAAACATCCTATTTTTTTCTCCTTTTTAATTAACATCGAATATCTCTTTATTCGTGGCAAAAAGGAAATAAGTTTTTACAAAAAAAAAAAAAAAAAAATACAGAGAAAGAGATGGGAAAAATCGAGTCGAAGAGTTGGCATATAATTTGCACAGCGCAGCCGATGAAGTATCGGGAGCGGCCGTGCAGCAGAAGCTGCGTGAAATTATCTCGACCAAATCAGATTAAATTCTTGCGCGAGTCAAAGCGTATACTTTTACCGGGTCGTGCAATTTAATTTATACTCGGTCACGTTAAATGAAGCGCACCAAAAATATCTTCGTCAAACTTTTCAGCCATCATTTTAAAATCGGAAATTAATAATTCTTTTTTTCTCCTTTTCTTTTTTTTTCTTCTATTTCTGATAGATTTTGAGTCTCATCCCTTCACTCCCACTTTTCGCCATAGCCGCCGACGAATTTCGATAGTAGGTCGCGTTGACCACGTCACGTCATTCGAAACCATTGCATGAACTTAGCGTTATTCGACACCGAGAGCAGGAGCAAATTAAATGAGTTGGTTCATGAAAAGAGCAGTTCGCGAAATTACTCCGAGCAGAAGTCATCTGGCTTACTGCTCCGCAATTCTGCGTGTGGTTCAATGTGTACTACACTACGGCTACTTTGTGAGCAGTGCCGAAGCGAGAGCAGTAAGTCAATATGTAACATTTGTGAGTAGGAAGGTTGAACCCAAGCTGAACTGTTGAACCAACTACCAAGTTATGGTATGTATTACATACATACATACATTAGGGTATCCTTAATTTTACAAGTTTTCACCAATCAATTAGGTGCGCACTGAAATTCGTTCTAATGGACCTATAAACTTGCCATTAAAAATTTGACCTCAATCTGAGGTCATTAACCTGTGGTGTTTTGAAACGCGAATATCTCGGAACATATCAACTTCAGGACCAAGATGCATATGTATAACATAAAATGTTCACTGTTAAATTTTCTATTAAAAAGATCCCATACAACTTTTCTCTAGAACGCATATTCACCGAGATAATTGCAAAAATGTGTGAATGTTTTGAGGAATGTAGTTTTTGTTCTTTTGTAACCGATCTTTACTAGCTAAATAGCAGTTATCTAAAAAAAAATATTCACTTTAGGACCAAAATGCAAATAACATAAAATGTTCCTTGTCAAATTTTCTATAAAAGGTCTTATAAAACTTTTCTTTAGAAAACATGATTATATTGATAAATATATTTTCTAAAGGAAAGTTGTATAGAACCTTCTTCACAGAAAATTTAACGAGGAACATTTTATGTTATTTGCATTTTGGTCCGCAAGTGAATATTGTTTTTATATAACTGCGATTTAGGTAGTAAATATCGGATATGAAAGAAAAAAGAACAAAAGCTACACATTCCTTCAAAGTTTCATACATTTTTGACATTTTTGCGATTATCTCGGTTAATGAGCGTTCTAGAGAAAAGTTGTATTGGCTCTTTTTTACAGAAAATTTAACGAGGAACATTTTATGATACATACGTTTTGGTCCTGAAATTGATATGTTCCGAGATATTCGCGTTTTTAAAATAACAAAAGCCACATCCCTTGAAACTTTCACAGACTTTTCCAATTATCTCGTTAAATATGCGTTCTAGAGAAAAGTTGTATGGAATATTCTTTATAGGAAATTTAACAAGGAAGATTTTATGTTATATGCATTTTGGTCCTGAAATTGATATGTTCCAAGATATTCTTTTTTTTTTCTCTCTTTTCTTTGTGTGTAAAATCTCAATATTATACGTAACTTTAAGGTCAGAGCGCCACGAGTTAATGACCTCAGATTGAGATCAAATTTGTTATGGCAAGTTTCTAGGTCCATTGGAACGAATTTCAGTGCGCACCTAATCGATTGGCAAAAACTTGTAAAATAAGACACACCCTAAATACCCATCCCCATGGTGCGTCTTACGATACCAGTACGAACACGATATCTTTTTTCGCTCCTGGTCCAAATTAGTTGTTTTATTCGTGATTCGTGAACCAAGTGAGACTAGTTGATCTCTAACCTGCTCGCTGCGACACTGCTCTTTTTACTGATAAAGAAAGATCCGGAGCAACATTGGAGCAGTGAGCAGATTAAAAAACCTGGTTCGCAAAAAGAGCAAGAGTAGTTGGAGTTGGTTCAGCAAATGAGCAAGGCGTTGACATCCCTAGTTGAACCCGCGTGGCCTCGCGTCGCACCGCGGGCTGAGCGAGCATAAAGGCGAGAAAAAAGTGCCGCAGTACACAATTCCACTGTACGATGAAAGCTGAAACTGCTTCGCCGCTGTCGGTAGCAGTACAGACGATATCTGCATAAAAAAGGTGAATAGAAACATTTTAGGGTCCAAAAGCGCATTTTTTTGAAAAATGCCAGGCTAGATATCAGTAACAACTTATTAAAAATCCCGCCCCCAAAAAGCTATGTCAACTTTTCTGTGGCTCGTTTCAGTCCCCCAAAATCAGTTTTTTGCGATTATTTCAAAAAGTTAAAGTCCTAAAAAAAAGTTTTCAGACGAAAAATATTTCTCGTAGAAAATATGTCTCCGATATTTACCGGTTACCTGTACCAAATGATGACCTGAATTGGAATTGGTCCGAGGAGTGGCTAGAGACTCGATCAGTTCCGCGTTTTATGCCATGGCCACGGATGGGTCCCAAAATTTCGTCGGAAAGAAGAGAGCCAAGTCGTTATAGGTCGCGTAAAAGTTTCGAAAGCAACGAAGAAGAAGGTTCGGCCAACGCAATCCGCTAAACTCGCTGGTCGGCTGGTCAAAGTGGTCAAAGTTTTCGTGTTCTTGGCGACAACACCACATGTAAGTTAATTGGCCCGTACAAAGGGTCCTCGGCGGCTTCCCCAACTTGTGTCCACATGCATCGGGACTGCACCACGGACCACGGTGTTTGTTAATGATGGAGTCGCCTCATTTCATGTTAGTGTTTTGTTTTGTCATATGGTGATGCTTCTGGTATACATTTGCCTTATTTTTTAATTGCATGGGCATCCCATGTGTTTCATCATTCATCGTCTTCACATGGCCTTCAGCCATTTTAATGAAATCCAAAGGCATAAGTATGAAAGCCGAAAGGTAATTTTAGTCGCTATTGTTTCACATCGCCTTCGAGTGAAGAAAGGACAATTTTCCTTTTGCGTACTCCTCTCGGTCCTAAGGACCCAGTGATTTTCTTTTTCCCAGGGGAGAGATCTCATGCCCATGGTTTACTGCAGTTTCCTAAACAGAATAAACGTGTTGTTGATTTTCTGTTCGACATAATTTCGAAATTTCAGCGAAGTAGACTTGGAACAACTTCATCTTTTCGATGTGCACAAACGTACCACTGGGCTTAGTGTTTCATTGGTACGTGGCATCTCTGGACTTTTTCAAAATTAGTTTTCCCTTTAGTGAATCTCTTTTCATTCAAGGACATAAAGAGAGGGTTTCCAAGTAGTTCACGTCTATCCGGATTCCTCAAGCCTTCAACACTACTTCGTGAAGGAAGTACGCTAGGGGCATGAGTGGACTCGCCCAGACCCCCGTCGGGCTTGGTGGTGGTCTGTGGTTAAACACCTATAAGTATGGTGATAGTAGACTGAACGTTCCCTTGCGGGAGTTATTGGCCCTCTTCATCAGCAATCTACTATCGGCAGTTTCCCACAGGTGAGCTATTTAAAGGGAGTTCATACTTCATTGGATCTTATTCCTAAATTTCGGCGGGACATCGGGCTTTTCGAGAAATTTCGCTACATAGGTACTTATTGGCATCCTTACCACCCAGTAAGTTTGGAATGGGGAACCCTCAAAACAGGGGGAAAAAGTACACACAAGAGCTATTATGATTCTTGGTGAGGGTTAAAATTATTTTCATCATACACTTTTCTGTAGGAGTTGGTAATTCCGAAATATTCGCGGAAATCTGTTTGCTTTTATGAAAAGTTGAAAATGAGACTACTTTCAAGGACATTTTCAGGCTAACTGTGCGGCTTATACTTAACTTCAAATACACGACTTTAAAGAAAATTTTGCGAGAAATATTTATTGTCCGAAAATTTTTTTTTTAGACCTTCAACTTTTTGAAATATTTGCACAAAACTGATGGGGGGCTAAAACGTGACACAGAAAAGTTAACACAACTTTTTGGGAGCGGGATTTTTAATATGCTGTTTCTGACACCTAGCCTGACATTTTTCGACAAAATCCGCTTTTGGTCCCCAAAATGTTTCTATTTCTCATTTATCGTCTGTACTATAGATCGGTTCCCGGTCGTTTTGTCTTCGCCGCCCACGGCTCCGAGAAGGTACACAGATAAAATTTCAGATCCGAGATAGTATTTTTTATTTTTACTCCTCTCCTTTTTCTTCTCCTCTTCCAAATTGTACACGTATACGCGATGGCGAATGAACGAACACTTTTCCGGACAGAAACAACGAACCGAAATAATTTCGGGTAGCTATAGAAACGAATCGGAATGAAAAGAACGTTTTTCCACGCTTTTCCGTATTCGAAACACGTTCGCGAGTATAGTTCGTTCACTGTCCCGCAGGCGATCCGATGATTTGTACAGAAAATAAACGAGATAGAGGTACAGCAGAAGACATGACCAAGTGGAGTAATGATTTGGCGAAGGAATGAATAACGCGCGGGAAAAAAAATGTCTTCGAACGGGAACCAAACCAACACGGTGTGATGTTAGGATTATACCTATCCCTGGCTCAAAAAGCTAATTAATTTCTCAATTAATGAGAGCTAGTAATGCGAAGTGCTACGATCACTCCAAACTTCACTTCTGCTCAAATTCTGCGAACTTCAAATCCTCTACCTCTAAATTTGAACACAGTTGTTATCTGTACTCGGTCGAGAGAACACGACTATTCTGTGCAACTGAACCTTATCTTGCTCGATATATACTGACTCGTATCACAGTGAAGTATTGCAATTTTCCGGGTGTAAACGTAACTTGTCCAATTTATATTATTCTGGTGCCTAAACCAACTTGTGCCGTTCGGGGCATATAGCGGAATCATTCCCCGCCCACTCAGTCAAAAGTCAATTCCTCAATTTTTCAGTCAAGCAGAGGGATCGCAGACCGTGGAAAGAGCGCAAATTAGACAGCCCACTAGAGTCACCACCCAAGGGAGCTTCTGTATCAGGTAACGGTCCTAAAAGTAACAACAAAATCAAAAACAGTTTCACAACTACCACACGGAATCGTTTTGCTGTGCTCGCTAGTGAAAGCACGAACACGCAAATAGATAACGACAAGCCCAAAGAGATATTGGGAAAACGCTGGGACAAGGTGTCGACTGATCGATGGACGCACTCAATTTTCTCCAGCATCAGCGCCCGGCATAAGTTTAAAATACAGCTCCCGTTCTGGACAACGCAGGCGCTGACAGGACACGGATGCTTCGCCGAGTACCCAAAACTGGATGGTACGGCGCGACACTCTACAGTGCAAATGTGAGGGCACGTTTTCGCAGTCTGCAAAGCATTTTCCCACAGAGTGCATGCTGACCGGTCCGCAGTACCTATTCCACCACCGATGGCTTCACTCGAGGAACGGAATGTGCAGACCGGATTCGCGGCGAAGACGGTGCGTCGGCTTTGAGAAGCGGAGAACCCGCTATTCCAGCGGCAATTACAACCAGCACCAATCAATGCACAGCGGGAATCAGGATGGACCCGTACGCGCTGTCCACAAGCTGTCGCAGACAGCAGCACTGGGAATCAGGGTGGACCCGCACCCAGTGCCCCTGTCGGCGGCACACCAATACGTATTGACTGGCGGGAATCAGGCAGATCCCGTAGCCGCCAGTCGAAGAGCCCGGAAGAGGGCGGCCCCCCACCGCAGCTGCAGCAGCCGAAGATACAATGCCAGTAGCGAGTGAGAGAGATTGAAGGAGAAAGGTGAAACCCAGTGGCACCTCGGCCCCTGTGAGCGTCCCCTCCCGTCCCGAGAAGCGTCATTAGTAGGGGATTCTGGGACCCAATACTCGACTGACCTGCTCGTCCCACTTTGAGGGAGCGACAGATAACTTGAGGCAGAAGTCTTGTGGTAACCGTCTGACCATGAAGGCGGCCCCCTCTACTCGGAGCGACCATCCCGTCTTGGGAGTGTCGCTGAAGTGGCGGGCGGAGAAGGAAGATGGAAGCCGACAGGGACATTTCTTGAAATTGAAGGAGACAATAGACAATCTCAAGCAGACTGAGACACTGACTGACTGGTCGACAGATGATAGACAGAATAGTTGTATCTAACTTTAAGGTTGTAAATATTAACGTGTATATATTTCGTATACAATGTACTTTAAAAATGTGAGCTCTCCTCCCTGCCTCGCGCTAAACCTACTTGAAGGTATGTACGGCAGCGCAGGGGGAACGCGGTGAATTTTTATTTCAATGTAAGTAGTCGAATACATGGATGAGCCATCGGAGAAAGTTCACTGGCCGCCGGGTGGGGCCTTGGCCCCTCGTCGTAGGTTAAAAAAAAAATTAAGCTTAAGGAGAATAGCAGTAATGGTGATAGCACGAACGTCGTTGCACAGGCTACACAGCTAAAGCCGCCACCTATATTCGCCTAAAACGTGAATAACTTCAAAGATATGGTCAAGTCTTTCAATGAAATAGTCAATGCCAACTGCATCACTGCTAAAGCTTCATCAAACGATGCAATTTATAATCAACGTAAACACACCTAATAATTTCCGTAAGTCAGTCAGTAGCCTTAGGGCTGCCAACAGGTTATTGCTACAGAGAGAGAGAGAGAGAGAGAGAGAGAGAGCCTACAAAATCGTGATCCGTAACCTATATCATTCGGTCGAGCCAAACGACATTAAGGAGCCTCTAAAGAACGAAGGTCATGACGTACGTAATGCAGCGAGCATTCGTCATCCTACAACTTAGAATCCACTTTCTCTGTTTATCGTCGACCTGAGACCGAATGATAATAAATCAATACGGGTGATTCTTTCAACATGATGAATATTTAATTATAATTTTTGTCAGTTTGTAAACATTATTTTTTGAACTTTTTTTTCAGTCAAAGCCCTAAGGTTGATCTATATAAAGCACAAACAAGGTTGAACCAACAGGTTACTCTTTGAGTGGGGGCAGAGAGCTTGATTTGTGCACGACGATGGAACATCCAAGCACGGCAAAGGAACATTCAAACTCCGACAGATCTTTTGCTCCTTATTGTTGTTTTGCAATGTTGCTTGGCTTGGTAGACTTCGGCATGATAGGGCTCGAGTTGTCAGGAGAAAAGAATCTACGTTCTGTTTATTCAAGAGCCATTTATCCTGACTAGTTTGCGGAAATATTCCGTCCTCGTGCATCAATGTTCCCCCGTTTTGCTTATCAAAATTCAGGTTTGCATAACGAAGGAAAAAAAATTGGGCGCACGTCGAAGGAAAATTCCACAATGTTTACCAACACGGCTGATGATAAACCGAAATGTGGATTATGTGGAGGTGACCATACAGCAAGCTACCGGGACTGCGAAAAATACAAATCCAACAAGTCTCCTCGGATGAAAGGTACTGAGCGGATTAGAGCATCTCCATCTTCTAGTACGCAAAGAGTGTCAGCCCCTTGGGCCACGCTGTGGACTCTTCTGGTCAACGTCAATCTACTACACCAACCAGCAAAAGCCCGAGAAGCTCTGTGACCTCACGACAGGGATGCACGGCCGACTCTGATTACCAAATCATCCAGCGGATACAAAATAAAATATGATAATTTAATCAACACAACAATCAATTTTAACAGCGAACTGTTTTTCATATTAAACAGCAACCTAACAGATACTGCACCAGCAGAACAGACCACAACAACCAATAGGAAGACAGGATATAATACACCGATAACAGTAGATACACTACAACTTACCAGACTTGGAATGAATCAGTTAACCCATAATAACCAATAGGTAGACAAGACACATCATATTTACCATACGGTATTATCCTTACTATACTAAAGGTAACTTCATATCATGACCATAAGTAATGAGATATATGTGAAGCATTGAAGATGGGCTAACTTTCGAAAAACTTTAGCTAGGGTACTCTAGTTTTCACACAGGTATACTGAACCGCCGCCATTTTGATTCCCAAGTTAGTCCGAGCATTCTCGAATGCGCTTGTACCCGTTCGCGAACGGGTGATCAAAGAGGTTCGGACTAGTGTAGGATCAAAATGGCGGTCAATTGTACCCGTGTGAGACTATAGCACCTTAGTTTAGCTTAATACATCAACTACGTAATCTACACAAGTACTTTCATTTCAAAGTTAGAACATTTCCACTTACACGACAACCATAAATGCATTCAATATTATTTACTGGATCAAAGCCATGTTACTGTTGGTATGATTGAACAGCATTAAATAGAAATTCCAAAAGAAGAGGACAATTTCGACGTCGTGCGGTAGCGTTGTGCTAGGTAACACCGAGGAAATGTGTGTAACCTTTCTTGCATGAAATCCAACGACCTTGCGTTTATGGCTATATTTGGAAAGTTTTCGGTGAAAAACTTAATTTTACCTCCTGTAATCGAGTGAGGCGAAATGTGGGCAAGATTAGGGAACAAGGGGTGAGTCTCTGGTCTTACGGTATTCAACAAAATGAGGAATAGATTTGCCATTTCTCAGCTTTGTCCGCCATTTTTCCCATTTTAAATCCCGTATCGACTGGACTATAAAGGTACTCCTGGCTATCGGATTCGAGCTACATCCGGCCAAAGCCACCGACTGCGACTCATTCAACGCACACTATTACTCGCGCTTCCGCTGTACACACCATTACCGGACAGTACACGAAATGAGACCATTACGGTCAACGTAAAAAGCTCTTCAAGCTCTTCGATTCTCCGCCGAACGGCGATAATTCACCCATTACCATTCCGAACACTTTCTCATCTCTACCGCCTCTTCTTTTCCTCTCCAACTGGCAACACGACAGCGAGAGAGAGCCGAAGATAATGCGCTCCCGCCCCACCTCTTCCAATCGAGTGTACGTCTTTATTACCGTTTCTGTTCACGAAAACGATAACGAAATATTATCACTACTGGTGCAACGGGTATTTGGAATTTTAAAAATCATAAAATCGGTATTTTAACTCTCGTTTCAGTTCCCCGTTCCCTCGTTTCTTCACAGGTTTTCCTGCAGCGCCGGCCGCTTCCTTCGAGCACAACCGAGTCCAGGTCAGACTGGAATTGCAGCGGAGTTAGCAGAATTGCGCGATTCCACTTCTGCTTATTCATTTTTGCTTTATTTATTTATTTATTTTAATCGCGGCTCTCAGCTGCGGTCAGGATATGACGATCATTCCGAAACTGAAACTCGACAGCGGTAATCCCCAACGTTGGGTCAAGTTTAGGCAAGATCATCACCAATCGAAGATGACTGAGGAGCTTAGATCTCTGGCAGCTTTATGGCTCGATCATATTGATATTGACTTCACTCGTGGTGGATTCCTGCTTCTTGATGCTCAGCTTTTCGCCTTCCGTCCCATCTGCCTGTCTGTCTGTCTACCTGACTGAATGAATGAGGGAATTGCCGGTCTGCGGTTTGTAACCACCTGTCTGTCTGCCTCCCGGTGGGTCTGTCTGTTTCTTTGTCTACCTATCTGCTGGTCCGATTGGCTAGTGACTGAATCATAGTAGAATAGTAACTACTGAGACATTGTTTAGGTAAATTTTATGTTTCGTATCGTAAATTACTAAAGGTGATGTTTATATTTTATAAACGGCAACCCTGCTCCGGGAGTTGCGGTCTCGCCGCGCTGGCTTCCTCGCGGAGTCGTTGTTTGTGAATAAAAGGTTGATTACGTATTATACGCTTTTTCTCCGAACTTCGGTTTTAATTTGTTGAAAATGACTTGATTACTCGTGGTGAAATCAATTCAAATACTAACAGACATAATGTCGCTATCATCGCCCGCAAAACAGAAGTCACCGTTTTCATCATTGCGATTTAAATTCAGAGTGCGCTGCAAAATCACCTGTGCAGGTGACAATGAATGAAACACATGTGTGTACTTTTAAATAGAAGAACTGCTATCTTCAGGAGAGTAAGAAAATTAGTAAAAAATATTCTACCAGTAACGCCATTTATCGAACGTTTCGCGTATTCCGCCGCCGGTAACGAGGAGAAAAACATCTGCGCTGCGGTGATAATTTCTAAAAAAATCACAATTCACCCCAACTCCCTATATAGTCTTGACTTCGCCTCCTGCGACTTTTGGTTACTACCTCAACTGAAGGCAGCCTTATGCGGTCGTCAATTCAACACGAATCAAGAAGTCATCACAGCGGCACAGATGTTTTTCTCCTCGTTACCGGCGGCGGAATACACGAAAATGTTCGATAAATGGCAAGAATGAATGGACACCTGTACAGCCATGAACTGCGCTTATTTTGAAAAACATATTCGCGTACTTAATGAGGATGATGATTAATAAAAAAAACTGGATGGGTCAACGCATATGGTTTCTTTCAAACTGGTCTAGAACAGCGAGTTTTCAATCAAATGAGCTCGGCGTGGTCTCAATCGATAGCTAATGAGCCAAATTAGGAGCGTTGGTGGGCCTTACAAATTTTAGTCTGAGTTACTTAGCAACAGCCTATGTATAAATGCAGTTTAAAAAGCCATAACAAAATGTGTGTGTATTCAGTGAGCAAAACTCACCCCAAATTGGCGTTTCTCACCAACACCACAAAATACGCGACAATACTATTGAAAATTTAAAGATTGTCACAAATCGATCACCGCCAAATTGATCTCACCGTGATCATTCACGATATGCCACGAGGCACAAGCTCGCGAACATGAGGACCCTAGGTACCAGGGATGTGTATTTCGCCTTCCAGCAGGTTCTCTATGCGAACCAGTCATGCATACAAGTGAGTGAAAGCGGAAGGAAGCGAAAATGACAAGCGCGTGAAATTCGACACCATACGGAGTGTAATTATTTAGACAGAAAGTTACTCTTACAGAATATTATAAACAAAGCGAGAAGAAAATCGAAAGTTGTGTTACTCCTTTTTTATCTCCATTTATTGGAAAATTCAAGTTTTCTGTGGTAGAAGGTGGTTGAGAATATATGATGACGAGTAGTGTGTAAAGAGAAAAGCACAAAGAAACAGGGAAATATTTTGAATAGTGTGCGATTCTGGTCATCTTTTGTTTATTTTTCAAATCTAATAAGGTCATTTTTCTTTTTTCCCCTTGTTTTCTGAAATTTTAAGTGGTCATCCTGTTTCTTCTCTAATTAGTTTGATCGCTTGACGTACAAGTGGAAGAAGATTTAGATGACTGCTGATTTCAGAGGAGCCCGGAACTAGAGCTGCTATGTTGAGAAGGTCTTAGACAGGGCCGTAGCTAGCAACTGTTTTTGAATAAGGTGGTAAAATTTTCAAAACTTAAAAACCAAAGTCCTCACCCTCCTAATTTTACTGGCTGGTCATTAGAACTTATCGAATGCCGACACTTCATGCAACTTGGGGGAGGGGGGGGGGGTCAACCGTGCATCTCTATTGCTACTCTCCGGTCTTCTACTCGTTTTTTAATTGGATCGTGACACAACTGTCAGTTCCACGGGATACGGGATGGTTTCAGGGCAGCATCAGCCTCATCCGACGTCTACAGGACAACGGCCCTCGTTCTTGAGTTGCAGCAGCTTTTCGGCGAAAATTTCAACAACCGTCCGTAACCGATGTGGTGCCAGAAGCCGCATACGTTGATCTGTGCATCTGTGGCAATGATGAAGAGGCGGAAAGTACACTTCGCAGCCGTCGCTCGCCGCATTTTGCTGGCTACGAAAATGCGAAAGACTTTTCACGAGGGAAATCGTTTCGAGCAGAAAGTAATCGTTTTTCAAAAATCGGTAATTACGATGTAAACCTATCGGATGTGCCCGCGTTAGCGATACGCGATAAAGAAAAAACATTCCCAGGCGACGGTGTCCTGCTCGTCCCTGTCGCCATCTATTCAGGACTCCTAACTCTTCCTCGTCGTCGCCGCTACTGTCGCCTCATCTCGCCCGTAACTCTTAAGGACTGATCTCCGCGAAACTCGAATTTTAATTCGCGTAATGGATTTCATTTTTCAACGACGCGATTACCGTCCGTATAGTTTTGTACTTCGTATATTATGGGTTCTGAGCGGGTGCTTCGTTTGCCGCCGTCGCCGCCTCCATCTCGCCCGCTCCGTTGCCTGTGCGTTGGCTCACAGTTGGCGCGGCGCGGGCCGTTCGACGATATTGAAAGTCGTCCGGCGATTTATCGTCTTCGCCGAACTTCTGCCGACGAATTGGTTGCAAAGTTTGGCGGGCAGCGATTCGGGGCACGTCTTTTCAATTAAACGAGATCGTGTTTCTTGCACGCGCCGCCTATTAATCACGGCGCGTGTTTGCCGGCGTGATTGCGGAGCGTAAGACACGCTGCTGGTATAGTTTGGCTCGGGCCGTATTCTATGGCAGTATACGAAACAGGGTACTTCGAAGTGCCTCGCTCGTTCGACTGGTTCCGTGCGCCGTTTGATCTAGCGAGGTCTATCGAGTTTTTTGCATTATTTGTGGAAAAGGGATCGCGGAAGTTGCTGAAATCAGTTTCTGACTTTCGAGCGCATCTTTTACGCGCCAGTAATGAGGAAGTATTCGAATCATGAGAGGGTTTCGATCGCTCGAAAAATGGAGAAGATACAGCGTTTTGAAAGGAGATTTTGACGGACACAAGTTTTGAGAAGAAAAGCATCCAGGGATCAGGAAAACTTCCTAGCATTTTTCTTCGATGTGAAGCCAGATGGATGTGAGTTCGAGTGGCGTGGTCTAGTCTTTTTTCAGGTGAAAAATGTCTCTCTCCCCCCAAAAAATGTACACTATCGGAATACAGTTTTCTGAGTCTTTGATTTTGGAACGATTTTTTATTCGGCCTTAATTTGGGTGCCACAACTAAATTATATGTATAAGACCATATTCAATCTTATAAATGGACGTGCGATGCAGCGAAAAAGTACTGTAATTATTGTTCACATGATAGTTACATAAATGTCTATTTACAAATTAAACTATTATAATTAAATCTTCCCACTATTTGGTCCTCTCAGACTCACTCTGACTGCCTTTCAACGCACGCTCTCGTCCAACGCATCCACCTCATTCCCCATCTCATTTCCAACGGATCCCAAGCCATATTGGCATCCCAGGAAATGTGGCAGCTGATGGAGCAGCACAGCAAGCTACGCAAGGCTCCCGAATACACCTATCACTCGTCACCTCTCTATCTCAACAGATCTCACTTCCGCTATTCGACTGACCATTTTGCGTAAAAAGGGTGTCCATTCTTGTTCGGAAATAGTTTTCCCTGACTTTTCCAGGTTTTCCAGGTCAATTTTTCCAATTTTCCAGACCCTTCAAATACAAATTACACGGGGGGGTCAAAATTTTTTCAAACATCGTGAGCGGCGAATATCGTCAATCACTCTACAAACTTTTGTTTACTACCGTGTGCTTATGAATCTGTGGCAGAGGGGGTGTAAACATTTAATGATGGAAATGAAAACGCACTCTATAGGGTGCGGCGTGGTGCAATGTCAATTAAAGACTTCATAGATTTTCTTTTCGTGTAACTTAATACCGACCGTGAAGGGGGGGGGCTGAAGGAATAAAATTCTCAAATTGATTTATAAGTTTTCGAGGCCGCTGTATTCGATTTTAAGGGTAATTTTTGGATCCTGTCCCTCCTGGTGCGACCAATGAGGTAGCAAAAGCGTAAGACAAGCAATGTTTGACTCGGAATTCACCCTTTCAAATTAAAGCCACCGAATAGGGTAAAAATTACAGTTTTATTTATTCAAAGTGCTGCTAATAGAAAATAAAGTCATACAAATTTCTCAATTGAAAAGGCACGGAGCTTAAATCTGGTCCAGATTAAAAATCGGCAGCGATATCAACGACACAAAATCACGCCTCTTTTGATGCGTCGTGCAATTTTTCGCCAGAGAAGTTGAATTCGTATTACGACAGTGCTTTGGCAGGGGTCGGATAAAAAGGTAATATTCGAAATCGGCGACTCAGAGCTTGGTTGGCTACCCTGTCCAAAAAAATTGACTTTAGAATCTCGTAAAGCATTTGGAACTTGAGGAAAACTAGAGTAACTGGGTGTGGTTTAGGGGGAGGGAATATAACTATTAAAATGAATTCTGGAACCCAGGTGAAAAAGTTGCAGCATATCTAACGACAAATGCTATGAAAGTAAAAAGGTGGTTAGGATCTGGGAAATTATGGCACCAGGGGAGGTGGAAAAAGCTTCAATTTAAGAGTATCGACAGATACAATAAAAGGTCATATATTTGAAAACAATGGACTCTTTCGTAACGCGATTATAATTATTATGCGGTCTTCAGATTTTTTCAAATATTGTGGATTAATTACTCTTCTCCAGTGATGTATCGTCGGGGAGATTTGCCCCTCTCACCCCATATTTTTACATAGTTCTCTAATATCGGCGATTTTCAGAAAATACCTCAGTTTCCGACTATTTCTCCCGAGAAAATCTTATTTTACCCCTTCCCCCTTTGGGAAAATCCTAGCAGGCCACTGCTCTTCCCCCAAAATCTCGGAAGTCCCTTTCATTCACACTTATCTACCCTTGCGAAGGAGAGGGGAACCGAAGCAAAACCCGATGGCAGGATGGGCCAGATGATGAATTCATTGGTTTTCAAATTTTCGTTTCATTACGACTTTCTCAAAAGAATCTTTACACAGGGGAGAGAAGCTAGACCGAATATTTTTTCATTTTCGCGTCTTTTCGCGCCGATTTTAAAATTTTCGGGAACAGGATGAGATGAAAACAGGAAACACGAAACAGCTGATATTGGGAGAAGTGTATAGGGACTGGTTCGCGTTTCGTTATATTCAGGGAAAATTATTTTTATGTCCTAAAAACAGTGAAATATGCGCATATAATATTCCCTAAAAAAGGCCAAAATATGTCGAAATATTCCCTCACGTGTAAAATATGCTCAAAATATTCAGTAACACAATATGGGTATCAAAATGCAGGACTTTTCAAGCTGAATAATTGTGACACAAAAACCTAGTCCATCACAGATACAGAAATCAACACATGCCACAGATAATATAATTCAGAAGTACATCCGCATTCGGATTTGAACCATGAAAAAATGTAGGAACGCTAATTTACAGCCAACCAGTTTCTGTCATTTCATTTCCTGTCAAATTTTCAGACATTTTTATTGTTTTCCAGCAGAAAAGTAGAAATATTCCCGAAAAGTTCTTCAAAATGGCCAAGTATTCTCAAAATATACTCAAAAACCGAGTAAAATAATACAAATATGCATTTACATGCTTTTAATACCAAAATATGTCAAAATATGTACAATCAAGTTGGGTCCAATTGACTGCATATTACATGCATCATAAAGATATGATGAATATTCCCTATATGACAATAGAAAAAATATGTCGAAACAAAAAATAATTTTCCCTGGTCATGTTTTTCGTGAAATGGTTCGTGAAAAGTCACGAAATACGAAATACGTTAAGGGTATAGCAGCCTTAATAGAAAGATGTAGACGCGAAACGAATACCACGAAAACGATTTTATCACACCAACACACTCTGTATCTACTACTGCGATGGAGAGGGGGTCGTATTATCCACGCCCTTCTCCTATGAAAGAAAAAAGATAAGAAAATTGCCTGAGCGAAGCTAAGTAAAATTCTGTTTTTATAAGAAATAGGGTGAAATCTGTTTGAAATACTACAGAATTTCACAGTCGATTTTTTTTACAAAATTCCATGCCTTTTAGGTGAAAAATGCTGAAAATTCCAAAATTCCATAAGTTTTCCAGACGGAAAAAATTTCATGACTTTTCCAGGTTTTCCAGAAAATGGACACCCTGGTAAATGGTTCAAAGAGTGGCGGCATCAAGCTTCTCGGCACAACAAGCTCGCACTAATCCAGCTTACACCTGTCCCCGCCACGAGGAAGTTATCATCATCAGTCTAAGAGCTGGACATACACGCCTCGCACATAGGCATCTCTCACTAACCTTTATCCCCTCAGCTGCCCACATTGTGAAGATGAAGGCCCTCTCACTGTGCACCACCTATTCTCATGCCCCTCCCTTACCTACCTTCGTAACTCTCACCGCGCCCACCATACTCGAATTTTGGCCCTCTTTAACTCCCACAAGCACACAAACAACACCCTTACCTACCTTTCCGCTGCTGGATCCCTCTGCGACGTATAGATAACAAACTTTACCGAGCACCCGAGAGTGTGTAGCTTCGTGGCTCGATAGTAAAAATAATTTTAAAAAAATCGTAAGATTCAAACCGTCCTGACTTATTATTTTTGCACAGCGAAATTCAACGTACCCCTGCGCTCTGCGTTGGGTGTTTTAAAAATTTATAATTTCTTCTTTCTCTTCCCGTTCTAATAAGTATTTCTTACAATTCAGTCACTGTTTATCTCAGACACAACTGACAAGCTAATTAGAGTTGCGTTAGCAGTTTTTGCTGCAGTCTGCCGGAAAATTTAATTTCACTTTTATTCACACTGCACAGCGGAAGCACAAAATAAAGAAAAAAATTATTTCCTTCATAATCAGCAAAATTTACAGAATTTGAAAGAGAAACTATGGTGGATTTACACTGACAAACGAACATTGCTATCAGCAAAGTTTCGAAAATGACTAACACGCAACATTGCTAATTGTTATTGTTAGCCGGTCTCCAATTCGAATAACATTGCTATCAGCATATTTCGACTGACTCCAGTGCGAACGAAAATAACTAACATCCAGCAAAGTTGGCTGCAGCAATGCTGTCAGTCTCAGTGTAAATGCACGATCACTCAAATGAACATTCTAGGAGAGAAATGACTAAAAATGACCTTAGATGACTTAAAATGAAAAAGATGGCCATGTGGTAACCCTCTTTCTTTCTAATTGGTTCTTCACCCGAGTCCTGGAATCCGCCCTTTCGAGCATTACTTCAGACACGTCCGTGAGGCTGTTAGGGCTGTCTTAGCCCTCTTCCCCTCAGGCCGAAAAACCGGCCTAGGTCGAAAATTCTGGCGAGTTGCTACGTGGGCTCGAACCCGGGACCTTCGGATTCTGAGACCAACGCGCTATCCACTCGGCCAACCCTGGAAAAATGAGTATTGAAGATTCTTAGCCAGCCGTGAATACATGGGCATGGTAACAAGGACACCTGCCCCTCGGAGAGAGAATGATTTTGGTTTGGGCCTATGAAATTAAATAAAATTCAAGAAAAGCTGAGTTACCAATATGTTCTTTGCGGCGCGCAATCCACATCCACACTATCGAAACACTGACACAATATTCAGATGAACTCACCTGAAACACAAAAAACACAGAAAACGTTAAGATCAGGTAAAATGTAATTATCTTAATACCCGGTATAAGTAAATTTATCAGCAATATGCCAATTTCATAAGCCAACTCCTTCAGGTCCAAGATATGGAGGACTTCAGGGTTAAAACGACGATGGAGACCCTTTCCTCTTCCATGCTCATACATGTTCGTATAAATCGTCCTGTCTGGCTACTCTCTCCATAGCTGTACGCGAGCATCCAACTAACGTCTTTTGTCGTCTGCATACCTGAATTTCTTGTACGTGATCTTTTCAGAACCACATCCTTCTTCTTCTTGTTCTCACAACTCACTCTTATTTTTCTCCTCCTTCAATCGGCCAGGCAGGACACGAGTTTAGTTAATTTACAGTTGATATGTTTTAGCACTTGCAGTAGACTACTTACGCTATCGATCGATCAATACCCGTGATTTTTCACACGCTCTCCTTTCTTTGATTTCGAATCACTGGAGTCCAAAACGGGATCCGTGAATTCATATTCCAAATCTGAATCCGAATCAGGTTTCCCTGTCTTTGATTCGGATTTATATTTTAATGAATCCCGACTTTTTTGGATGCTGTTTTTTTTACAAAATTTATTAGGACTCTCATTTCCATCGAATTAGTACCAGGATGTTGAATGAATCTGAGTGTACTGAATCCACATATCAGGAATCAAAATCCCCTAATTGTAAATTGATGCCTAAGGCCGAGAATCTGCGTTCTGAATCACTTTTTCCCGGATTCGGACTGTCTTCAATTTTAGAATCTTTTTTGCGAGATTCGCGGAATTCGCATTCAAGCTTCAATTTAGAATCATTGTAATACATTATTCGAATTTTCTGATTCTTAATCACTTCGTCGTGGAATCAAAAGTTCTTCTTTGATGTAAAAACTTTTGTTGGGATACTTTACAACTCTGTTCATGACGCAACTCGGGGCTAATTTATGAATGTCCTCAGTCAGCTGACGCAACAGGGTGTCTACTGGATTTGGGAAACAAAATATCATGACTTTTCATGACTATCATGGGAGGATAAAAAAGAAAGTGGAAAGGGGGGGAGGGCAAACGCGGTGCTACGCGCCTCATCGGAGGCTCCATCTTTTGACCCCCTCTTTACCACTCACTTTTGATCAATTTTCAGATAAACCAAAACCTGTACTGTGGAACTTACATTCTGCACCTGATTTTCTAATAGGGAGATACCTGAAATAAGAAAATATTTTGACAGTACAAGTGTACCCTACTTTTTAACTCTCATGGCAAGGTACAAAAATTGAATTTTTTGTCTTTAAAAAATATATATATATATATATCATCGGAATTATACTTCTTGCATTTTTCAAAATTTTTCCTTTAACGACATTCAAGTAATATGGATTTCAATACAAATGAGACAGTCTCAAGAGAGTTGAAAAATGCACATAGTTTTGCACCTCTTTGTGGGTGGTTTGAACATGCAATCTTTTGAATTTATAAGCATACAAAAAACAGGCAATATTCCATTTGAATCAAATTGGTGATGAATGTGTTCCGCATTTAATAACTGACAGGAAAAATGAAAGGCTAACAAATATGAAATTCATTATTTTTTTCTCCGAAATGAATAAAACTGATTTTTTGTTTTTTTGGGTAATGAAAATACCAATGTGAACTATGACATGATGAAATATCATGACTTTCTCGAGTTTTGGTTGAAGTATCATGACTTTCATGACAATTTTTTGAAATCGTGACTTTTCAGACCATTAGACACCCTGCCCAAATATACGTGGTCACCTACAGGAATCATAGTAGCTCACTTCCGGACGATTGAAAAACTGCCAAACACCAATTTCTTAATGAAATAACTGACATATTCGTAGTTCCTTCAATTTTAACCGAAAAATGTCTTCACGAGGCCAAATAATCAACACTACAGTATCCAAAACTGATTAAATGGCTTCTTTCCAAACTAGTTATGGATACTGAGATTAGATTAGGCCTCAAGTCACTTTGGTATAGAACAGTTGAGAATACTATGATTAAATCCAACATAGCGACTTCAAAAACGTAATATGGATAGTGTACTCCCATGATCGATACTATGTACCTAAGTTTAAATTTGGTGTCACTACATTTCGAAAAGATTGTCAGATTTCACTGATTTATAATTAAATTTTATTATATCGATTATTAACATTTTTTATGCTATTAAATTTATTAATTAGAATAGGATTGAGGAGCGATTTTTCAAAACGGCCTCTGTCCAGTTTTATATTTTCTTCACGGGGAAGAAAAAACTTGGTGTATCCCTATATTACACTTACATGTCACGGCTGATAGTCGGGTTGCCTAGTAGAACACTTACAGGAATTTATCTCGTTGAAATGTAGAATGTACATTGTACAGGAGACGCGCATGACAGTCGCGAAGTGGGGGATCTCCTGGATAGAGGCCATTTTGGAACAACATTTTTGAATTATTAGTTTTGGTTTGGCACAAAATTAGACATACTGTGTCTTTCAGTAGATTCTAATTCATGAAATTCTCAAAATAATGTCGACTCCTCTATTGTGATAAAAATATGTAGATAGAGGGCGTTTTGGAAAAACATTTTTCTTTTTTTTGCGAGTCTATTTTGGCTTCTTACATGCGTTAGATGCGCGATATCGTGATTTTGTTCGGTCAGAATATGTATTACTAGATTACTCACCAGATGGCGTTATAAAACGAATTTAAAAAAAAAATGGACAGGGGCCGTTCTGGAAAATCGCTCCTCAATTGTTCATAGTATTAGAACGTAACATTTCATGCTCATTTAATAATCGTTAGGGTCTAAATAAGATTATTCTTAGAGGGTTAGTTTGATTTTCAATGGATCGATTAAAACTAAAATTTAACTCGAAAAGTTATAACTTTTCACCCTCTGCTAAATTTTCCATTACGTAGCTGAAGAACATACCATGCCATAGGAATGCCACTTTCATCACTAGTATCCGAAATTCTGGATTTATTTCAGAAAGTGTGCACAATTTACCAAGTATCCATAACTAGATGTTTTACCTTACAGAGGTACATCACTTCAGGGACTATATAAAAGTTGTTACGTGCTAAATAGCTAAAAAGTCAATTATTCAGAAGACTCAAAAAACTGTTTATATTTTGAAAGCGGTCAGAATTCTTAAATGAAATTGCACGAACTTTAGTTTTCTACTAGACGGCAACTTTTGAAACCCAGTCCATGTCAAAGAACAACCCTTCACCCTATTCCTATGGTATTAAATACTATTATTTAAAAAAATAATAATAATAATAATAACAATAACAATAATACTAAACACAACACGAAATAATACGCGAAAAAAGTATTACCCTCGCCTGCGACCTTAAGAACCAGAAAATCAAATCCAAATCTGTCTTAATTCAATCCGTTACTTTCAGTTGCACGGAAAATTATCTATCTCTCTGCAGAAAAGGTCGCTGGCAATTTACAATCGAACGACCAATGAGAAAGGAGACAATAAGACGAACACTAAAGGGGACAAAGTGATAAAAGCGAAAGAAAAAAAAATTAGTTTACTTGAAATCGTGTTTCACAGAGATTTCGCTCGAACGGCAATTTACCGCAAGTTCGACGAGTGCGAAGATACGATTTGTCGACGGTAATTGAATTTTAATCAGTCAGTCTGCGATGAGACGAAAGAGAAAAAAAAATGAAGAAGAAAAAACTATACGACCAAAAACCGAAGCATGAGGAGAAGAAATGCTTGTTCGACGAAATTAACGTTTCCAACCCTCCCCGGCTCCCACTGCTTCTTCTCACAGACACGTCCATCTCAATGGAAACGCGTAATTAGCGCGAAAATTGCTGAGGATAAAATTTTACAAGCTCGAGAGCGGTCGCGTCGACGGCGGCGGCGGCGGCGACGGTGACGCAAGGGATGTACGCCGCGAATATGATACGTTGTCGTAACGCTGAAATAATGATAATAATAAATACGACGACGAAATCGTTTGCGACGACACGGGGCAGACGAAACCGTTTAGCCCTAATAACTGGTGTACTCGATTTAACGTGCCGACGTTACCCGCCTAAAAGGGCTAATGAGGGAGCGTTTACCGACTGCACCCGCAGCTTGCCGACTGTACGCACGTCTACGGCATCGGCACAGCGGTGAAACGCAAACGACAAAACGACCTTTTTCGAGCCAACTGGCGAACTGCAATCATAAATATCTAGAAATTTAGACGCCGCCATGACTACAATGTTCTGCCAGCCCCGGTAAAAGTATCTTGAGCGCGAAACAGTACATTACATAACTAGGGAGGAAATAGCGAAACATACTTGAGAATTTGTAGGGTAAGCTGACGGTAGGGGTTGTCACTATGTTCTCCCAAGATAAGCACTTTTTTTTTTTTTTTTTTTTTTTCAATACTTCCTCAGAAAGCCCAAACTACAGATAGGCTGCAAGCAGCAGGGAGGAAATCAGATACTTCCCCATATAGGTATTGAAAAAAGAGAATTTTTCAAAACGTGCGCGGAAAGTGCGTTAGTTTGTATGCTTCTGGCACTCAGGAGTCTCTTTGCTTCCAATGAAAGCGTCACTGGAATAAAATGAATGCTGAAATTTAATGGTTTCCCGCCCTAGAGCATCAACTGAATGTATTTCCGCCCTTATATGGGAAAGGTGAACAAGCAGATGGAAAACGACGGAACTATAGAATGTTTGAATTGAACGCGACGAGTGCTCTCTGTTGGGCGACTATCAAATAAAGGGTTTTCTTGTTCAGTGGCTCAAGTCCCAATTGATAGTTTTTTCGCCCTAGGGCATCAACTGAATGTATTTCCGCCCTCGTACGGGAACGGTGAATAATCGGGTGGAAAACGACGGAACTATAGAATGTTTGAATTGAACGCAACGTGTTTTCTGTTGGGCGACTATCGAATAAAGGATTTTTCATCATACACACCTAAAAAGTGGTTTGTTATGTAACACATTATTGGTTGTGAAGAGACATTTTAAGCTGTATCCCACTATAATTTTCTTTCTTAAAATCGATTTTGTACTGGATTCTGATTCACCGGACTATCTACCCGCTGAATACATAAATATCCCATTTTCAAGCCTCACTGATGAGACACTCGAAAGGGTAGTTTCCGGGGCCGGGGGTACGGTGTCATAGGAGCCCTTCTGGCATGCGTACATCGCCACCCGTCCAACCACACTAAGCCTCGTATCAAGTACAGATGACAATTTTCCAGAATCCTATATAAATTTGACCGCGTGAAGGGGTAGGGGGTTTCGCTCTCCAGAACAATTCCATTTTTCAGCACGTCGACGGCTTCAAAATTAGGAGCACTGTTTTCTGGTGCGTCCAATTGCAACGTCAGACAAGTAACAGTTAAAGATTACAGTTTACTCCGTTTTGCCGATCCAACTGTTTCTTAAAGTACCATTTCGAAAAAAATCACAAAAGGCGAACACAAATCAAGCTCGAATTCTCGAACACGAAATTCTCAATGATTCCCCTAGTTTTAAAACCGGTACTGTTCATCGTGATTATCGGTTTCTTTTGAAAGAACCATAATGGTTCCGGATTCAAATTCAGAAATCATACGATTTTAAATGGTTTCGGTTTCAGTTTCAAACACTGCTCAGTACCGTCTTTCTTTCAAGTGATTTGTCCTAGCCCTTTTTCGGGGGAAGAGAAATTATCTTCCCTGGAAACGAGACTGGTCCTTGCACCTTGTAGGTTTTCGATCACCCCAAGTCAATCGTACTTCTTGTTTACAAAAGATTTTCTTCCCAAACTTGAGAAGACCTCTTCCCTCCTTGAGGTACAAGCATACTCTATCTCACTCCTCTGTCAACGCATCAGGCAATTTTTCGTTCATTTTACTCCCTAAAATTTTACTAGGTCAGATGTACTGTGATATCCACCCCTTCTAAGGCTATGATCTTAGCCAAATTTTTCGATCCGCTGAAGCGCTTATGTTGCTAAATTGCTTATATTTTCGTACCGGTATGGGCACGATCATACTGGATTTGCTCATCTCACTCCCTAACCTCATATACTGATAACAGATCTTGGCAAACCCTGTACCTGCTACAAGTACGAGTATATACGTGTGGTAGGAGTTTAGTTTTAGTTAATGATAATCAGTCACGAATACGGGGGGGGGGGGTCCCCTTTTCTAATTTTGCTCTCAACCCGAGTCCTGGAATTCGCCCTTTCGAGCACTGCCTCAAGGACGCCAGCGAAGCTGTTAAGACTGTCTTAGCTCTCATCTCTTCTTGCCGAAAACCCGACCTAGGTCGAAATGTAGCGAGTTGCTATATGGGCTCGAATCTGGGACCTTCGATTTCCAAGACCAGCGGGTTATCCATTCGGCCAACCAGACCCCCCCCCCCCCGGAGGGAGGATGCCGAAATATCTAAATCTGTCTACAGTGACCCACAGCTATTATGTTTTGTCTATAACATTTCTGATTTAGACCCCCCCCCCCACCCGAAATTATTTTCTGTATCCACTGCTAATGATAATGATAGATTTTCCGTTGCAAGAAATGCTCTCGCCGACCACATTATTTCGGTATTGTCTTGCATCTTTATGTTCGTGTGAGGCCATGACCGCATCATAAGAGGAACGTAAATACACGATAAAGGACCATAAGGCCATTCCAATTGTTAGATCGTAATTACTAAGTAAAAAATGGGATAAACCCCGCGTGCGTTTTCGTCCCGCCTGTAGTGGTGTATGAGAAAAACGGACAGCGACTGTCCGCGTCGTAGGTGTAAGATCGCTCTCGTCCCTTCCAGCCATAAATAAAACCCATTCTGGAGGAGGGGTACAGATACCACAGTACTTGAAAAACTAGATCAATTTTTCCGACACAAAGTACCATTTTTCGGGCTTCATCACAAATACCCAGACCCACGTTATCAATGTAGAGGCACCGCGATAAGCGTGACACACGAAAAAGGGGGTCGCAAGCGATAAGGGGGAACTGAGGGAGAACAGTACACGCTGTTGACATAGGGCGGCGGACCGCGGCTAGGCGAGGAAAACACCGGAGGGCGTCGGTGCGCAACGATGAACGCGTCGAGCGCGAGCAAAGCAGCGAGACAGAAAGACGATAAGAAATAGGCTCGCGAAGCGAGGGCTTGTTGGACCTACTGAGGTGAAAATGAAGAGATTAGGATTTGCGAGAGAAGATTGATGCGGCAGCGAGTATACGCGGAATACATATACGAATACGTAAACCAGCAGAGACTTCGCCTTCGCCTTTTCGCGTTTCGGCTCAGCGATGAGATGCAGTCGGCTGGCGCGGCCGCGAGTAGGCCGACGTGGAAACAAATGGTGGCGTATGTACGCAAAGGCCCGACAGCAGAACGCGACAACCAGCTCCAATTACACGCGAAAACATTCATGGAAATTGTGAAAACGTGCGGCGAGAAGATAAGAAGCATCGCGATTACTCGTACGCATCGAATAAGCTATGCGGTCTACGGCGTATTCGCGCGTTCCATTTTTCTGTCGCGTATCAACAAGCCCAGAGAATGGTCGCGGTCGACTACAGGATAATATTCAACTCAGACTTTTAAGAGGGGGAGGGGGTTAGTTGTCGCTACAGCGCATATCATGTCAACTTACTACTGTGATTAATGCGCTTTGAAATGCACCCTCTGACAGCATTGGGGAGGGGGTCCTAACCCGACAGCCCCCCGTTCCTACGCCGGTGACTTGAGATATATTTACGCAGTCCGCGACAGATAAAGCCGGCGGATGTCGGAAACACCCACTTGGGCCGGATCGCAAAAAAGCGAAAAGACTGGACGCCGATTGGTGGCCTTCACTTGAAAAAGTGAACGGCTACATTAGATCAGGCTTTGAAATGGGAAAAGTAGTGAGAAAGATTCACAAAACTTACTGGGACCGGCTCTCTATATATAAGAATTACGTACGATACCGTCGACTGCGGTAATATCGGCCACTCATGACTTGTTGACTGATAACGATACTAGCGCTCCTACAACAAGTGATGAGGAGCCGATATTACCACCGAGGTTCAATGTTATTCCAACTGATAGTAAGTCTCCAAAAATGCTGGTAGAACTTCGCCCATTAGGAGTATGAATGACACAAAATTGTTTTGTCGAACAACACTGGTGCTCATTGATCTTGATCTCTGCTGCGCGGTTGCAGTCTGCAGCCGATTATTATTTTTAGGGTGTTTGCCTTCACGCAGCGCTGCAAGCACCCTATTGCAATCGAAAATGTTTTCTTTTAATACGACTGAATTGTTTATAGCTCATAGTTCAGTTCGTTCTCTGTCAACTGCTGCCATCTATTGATAAATCGGTTTACTATGAATGTATCCTCTCATTACGCTGACGATTTACAAATGCAACTTGTTTACGTTTTATTTTGTAATTTCGTATTTTACTCATGATAGTATTTTGCAACTTGTACTTTTCTACAAAAGGAACTATTTCCTCAAAGAAAGTGAAGGCATTTACTGGATTTAGAAAAGGTAAGTGTATTGTTTGATTGTATGAAATGGGTTCTCAGTTGAATTAGCGCATAATGTATTTGAATCGAACCAAGGATATGCAACATTTTGTGGTACTCTTATCAGGAAATTTTCCAAGGAATAATGTGATCTGAGTTATGTCTCATAAATAAGTTAGCCGTATTAAGTGGTAATTTTGGTATTCTGTTTCAGGTCTTTCACAAATAATTTGTTTCTTGTTTGACTATTTACCTTTGTCTTTTCGTTACCAGGAACAACAAATCATCCCAAACTGTCCTATTATAATCGTGTAGCAGAATTAACGAAAAACGTGAATAAATAATTGGCAGATTACGTTTTGTTCTTGAAATGAAAGATTATCTTTCTCGCATTCAAACGGTTCACGAATATTTCACGCGTTGTGTGACCAGGAGTGGAGCTAATGTCTTTGCATCTTATAAACATTGTAATGACTAATGAGGCGTGAGAACACATTAATGTGCGTTTTCTGAAGCGAGAACACAACTTTACTGGAATTGAAGTAAAATTCCTGGTTTATTTGAATGAAAACTAAATTCCTGTCCCTCTTTCAATAATTGTTATCAGCAGTTATCAGTTCATATTCATTGAAACTTGTGAGTTAGTGGGTGTTTTTGCTAACAGTAACCAAGAACTGTAACTCACTGTGTGATGTTAAATCGCCGTTCATTTATCAGTAAACTTACTACACTCATAACACAGACAAAAAAATACCTATTCTATACTAGCGCTTCTAAAATTTACACAGTCCCAATGGCAAACACCCTGTTACTACCTTGCCATCCGCAAAGTTACTACCTCGCCATTCGCAAGGTAGCTTCTTTCACTCTTCTTTCTCGAGATTCTCAGTCTATTTATATTTCATTTTTCGCATTTTCATAACTTTTATCTCCTTTCAGCCATCTTATAGTTATCTTAAGTCTTGCAAGGTTTCCTTCTGCATTTTTTCTTTAGTTTTTTTAGTCGTTCTGTTTTCCACTATTTTTCTTTCTTCTCTGTTTTCAGTATTAATAATAGAATCTGCACTAAAGTTTAAATCTTAAATGTTCCAGGAAAAATGCTTGTGGATCAGTATAATAATACTTTTATTATAGTAGACTAACAGCGCACCACATATCTCTATTTTATATATTTAAAAAATGAAAATTACAAGAATTTATAAGGTTATCATATTACAGGACCTCGTTCTACACCACATTTGCAGTTTTATAGCTTCCAGGCTGTACTTGGATTTTTAAATTATTAAATGAAGTTGTCTGCGACAGAGCTACGTATAATTGTCCAAGACATACTTTGGTAGATATATCTCAACCTTCTCCAGCGTCTGTCCCTGGGCCTTTTTGATCGTCATACAAAAGGCTTAAGTTTATCGGAAATTGTCTCCTTTTGAATGAAAAAGGCAAGGTGGAATCCGCTGGCGACAGTTCCAATATTCGGAGTAATATCCTTCGGCCGCACTCCACCCCAGTTATTATTTCCAAATCCAGTGCATTCGTGTACATGTTTCTCACAATTAGTCGTGTTCCATTCAGCAGTCCAAGTGCCACATTCATATTATATAGAAACATAACAATCGCACCAACTTTTAAGTGTAATTTATTTAGTGGTAAACCTGTCAACTCCAGACTATCCAGAAATCCAACTGGGAATTGCAGGATTTCACTGTCATTTTCGCTGATCAGTCTCTATTCACGCTTGTGTAGGTTTTGGCTTCTCCAGGAATCAAGTTCAAAATCTTGTCGTTGATCTTCTGACAATGATCATTCTTTGGTACCAGAATTGCAATATTAGAAAATTTCAGGACATCCTCTGGAGTGTCAAACTTTTCACCATAGACATCTCTTATAATGTCCTGAGAAATTATGCTTGCAGGTAATTCTATAATGCTCCCATTTTCAGAGCCAGAATGAGGGAAAGTACCATTACCAATCTGGAGCCAGAATTCTGAGAACTCTTTTTCTCCTGCTTCCGCTCGCATGTTCTGGGTCAGTCTCAGCGTCTTGAATATAGGCCATAAAGGAGAAAACTTGATGGAATTAGCAATTGTAGCAGCTCTTGAACCATGTGAAACTACTGGCAAAACCTGCCTAAAACCTCCACCCAAAACTACAATCTTGCCGCCGAACGTCACGTCATTTCCCATGATGTCCTTCAATAGTTGTTTACACACATCAGAGCGTACATGTTTGCATTGGAGCTTCATCCCAAATGATGATTCTTGCATTCTTGATACCGTTGGCTTCTTTGCTGTTGACTTTCAAACCAGATATTGAATGTTCGTGCAGATTCAGAGGTAATTTAAAACGACTGTGAACAGTACGTCCTTTTGGTAGTAACATTGCGGCTACACCTGTCCATACCACAGAAATGAATGTTCTTAGACTAAGATGAACTTTGTAGGTCAAGTAGTTCGTAAGCAATGGACAAATGAGTGGAAGAAATGCGTGTGAGTAGTGAGGTTTAGTTGGTTGTTACCTCATAACTCTCCTCAGACTGAACGGATTTGAGTGATCAAAAAAGATTCACAAGGAGCTTGATTCACCGAGTGTTTTAAGACCTTAACCAGCATTGTGCGATAATTAGGGCCTGAGGTATAGGTGTTGAACTTCACAGAACCCAGTTTTTCAAACATAATATTTTAAATATATAGATACATACATTGGACAGTGGTGGCATTACATTCTTTCCGACTTGTACAAGTAAAGTTTCACAACCAAAAAAGTTGACGGTGTGTCCCTGAATGTAACCCCGGCCCGTAGAAAGCAAATGTGCATCTCACCTCTCTCCCATTCATTCCTACTTGGGGTAGTTCTTAGAAACAGTTCGTTACGTAGAAACCTATCGATTTCGTCCCTCCACCTAGCTTTAGATTTACCATTTGATCTAGTTTTATTCTCAAGAAACCAGAAGGTCGCTTGGTAGCTCTACCTGGGGTGGGGGGGGGGGGAGGTAAATCTTGCGACATGCCATAACGAATCCCTATTTTAACGTTTTAAAGTAACATTTTTTTGAAATTTTTTCTATGCGCCAAAGCAGACACGAAAATGCCAAAATGAATTTCCATGGAAATTGAAGCGTTACGGGAGTGTTAAGGGCGCTAAAGTAACGGTTTATGAAATTTTTTCCTACCCGCCAAAGCAAAGACATGAAACCACTGAATTCGTGTCGGGGGAGCGTTACGGCATTACAGCGTCACGGGGGGGGGGGGCTAAAGTAACGCTTTCAGGTAACTTTTTTTTCTATGTGCCAGAGCAAAGACATGAAAAATGTCAAAACGATAGCGAGTAGAGAAGACACCAGTACTAAAACAATCGAATAGCAAAAGTAAGTCTTGATGAGAGAGATAAAATGTATAAACTGAGACAGAGCTGTAACTGAACTATAATATGACTGTAACTCGACTCTTACTGAACTGTGACTGTATTAAAACTCGATTAAGACTGAACTAACTCGATGTCCCAAGCTATAGAACATAAGTCGAAACTAAACTGAACTAATCGAATAAAGAAGAATGAATTAAAAGAACAAGAAGAAGAACGCGGAATTGAATAGATGCCGCATCGGATGTGCAGAAATGCAGGATACAAAAGACGTTTGTTAGACGTTCGCATCGTGCTACACACGAAGTAGCCAATTAGGACGATTAGATAATTTATACAAAAATGTCAATTCGAGAGGAGAAGATCGCCGCGACTTTATTACTTTTCCATATGCGTCACTGTTCTTCAGTTGCATCATCATTTTTCAACACTTCCAGTGGCTTAACATACCATTGGGTCATTTTACTTCGGCACACCGCGACACAATTGCACGATACGCCGTTCTTCTCCTCATGTTTATTCTCCAAGTTAACGGGACACTCAGCCAATAACTCGTTGAACTGAAGAATTTTCGGATTTTTCCCGAAATCAATCATATACGAAAAGCACAAAATGTCACTTTTCATCTGGGAGGGCGATATTTTCTTTCGGTTGCTTCTCACAATACATCACGCTATCGGCCCTCATCGCGGCTGTACAGGAGGGATTCAAATTCTTAAACGAAAAAATAATATTTCGTTCACGATGTCGATTTCGGTCGTCGCTGTCTGTTTCACCTTCACGTTTCCCTCTTCTCGCTCCTCTCGCGGCGTAACATTCAGTTCCCGCGCGCGCGACCCCGCCGGCGTGCAAAGGCGTGGCGCGGAAATCGGTCGAAGTGAAACGTAATTTATCCTCGATTCGGCCACCATTAATAACGTAAAATCCGACCGCCGTGTATCTGCTTTTGATTTTGTCCCGTCTCGAATATGCCGCGCCCGCGTCACCACGCCACCGCGCCGCCGCCAGCCGGTTCGTTTTTCCAAATTTGCTATGCGACCAATTTATTACGCGCATGGAGCTCGAAAACAATTACAACTACCTTTTCCAAAATTGTTTTAAATCCGCGTCGCGTCGCGTCGCCCCGCCTCGCCTCGCCTCGCCCGTCGTCGGATTTCGAGGGTACCTAGTACCTACGCTTTCCACTTTCCACTTTCGCAGCGCCGCGCCGCACCACTCCGCAACGCACCGTGCCGGGCGCGGACGTATTTATGATATTAAACCTTTTTTCTTCCATTGTCATCGAGGATCGGCTTACAGAGGTCCCGGTCGCGTCCTCGTCGCCGTATACGCGCGTGGCCTTCATTAGAATCCCAAATTTGAATACCGCGACGTCCTCGAATCCAACCTCGGACCATAAATTTTCGGCCGCGCGGACACGACGACGCGAATACACGCGCAGCGTTCGCCTAACACGGTCAAGTGGAGCGTCTTTTCTCGATGAAATTATCAACGAACACCGAGTTTAGAAGTTCATTTTTTTTTTTTTTTTTTTTTTTTTTGCCATCGGTTTGTATATACATCGCGTCGGGACGGTAAGTCGTCGTCGGCTGAAGGCCTTTGAAGGGAAAATCCGCGACGCAGACAGGCTCGGCGTGACGGCTTTGATGAATACTTATGGGGCCCCGAATTACCCATCATTTATCATAACGTCAGTGTATACGCTCTCTGCCGCTATTTTCTCTTTGGTCTGCCCCTTTGCCTCGCTGCCGCACCGGTCTGAAAAGCTCGCGTTCTGTCCCCTCGCGTCTCCGAGCGTCGTACCCCCAAAAAGCGTTTCTATGATTAATATTCCAACAAGACGCGAACTAAGTAGTCGAATTTCGCAATGTGTGCAATGCACGCACGCACATAAACACACCTACACACACAGCAGGGCAGTTTGAAATGAAAGGCCACAATGCACCGGCGTCTTACGTCGAATTTTCGTACACGCTGTGACGTATAATCATTAAGATGTACCTTATTTAGGAGTTTTCAAAATTTGACCGGGCCACTCCTGGAAGTTTTTCCTTATCCCATGGCACTAATCTCACCACACTGAGATTTTTAAAAATAATTTTAACACCTGCCTCCGGTAACTCGAAATTGAACCAGTATTTACATAAAGATTTGTCAGCTTAAAAATGGTCTTCATAGCAGACGAGGCGAGTACCACCAACATGTCCTACAAGTTCAAGTTGATCGGAGCGATTAAAAAAAGAAAATAACATTCCCAGACTCAAAATTGAATTCTTGGCGAGCGTTTGAACTTAGGATATTGAAAAATTCGAATTTGAAGAAAAAAAAAGTTACTAAATATGTACATATTAAAAATTACACAAACATGCAGCGAGAGAATTTTCTTTTAGAGCAATTTTTCAAGTTGATTCTGAATATGTGCTTTAGATGGCCCCTCCACTTGCCGTTTCCTCATATTTATAAAAATCATCATACTCGAGTGAAATTATGTTACATGAAACTAGAATAATACTCAGAATTATGCGCTCATATCTCATACAGCATGTGAACATACACGCAGTGTTTGAGTCATATTCAGTAAATTAGTTTTTTTTTTCTTGTTTTTTTTCCAGTTTCCAATTTGATTTTAATTTAGATTGATGTTTGAATTCTAATTTGGAATCATATTACGTTAGCTTTTCGTATTTCAATTTCATTACACTACACAACAGCATTAAAAACTGGGATGAAATTATTTATGATTTTAACTACGTATATTTTGAATGCTGAATACGATAGATACCAAGACTCCATAATTTTATTCAGTTCCCCAAAGCGGCGCGCAGCAACAAAGGGGCCGTACAGCTGCATATCCATCGACCCACCGCCCGTTGGGGGCGAACCGATCGGCGATCATGGTAAGAGGGGAAAAACCAAGGTAAGCCCAAAACACAAATTAAAGATTATTACATTCAACTGTCGGGGCATTGCCGACGACACGAGGTTATACCAACTAGAAAAAATAAGCGAAAAGTTGCAATTCGACATGATAGGCCTATCGGAAACAAGGAAAAGGGGGGGAAAATTTGAAAGGCGAAAAAATGGCAACTATCTATTCTACGCCAACAACAAGAAAGGCTATAGAGGCACAGGTTTTTATGTCCATCAAAGATGGACCGAAAAAGTAAAAGAAATTAAATACATTTCGGATAGAATAAGCGTATTAAAACTAGAACTGGAAAAAAATATAACCGTTTGTGTCGTACAAGTATATGCCCCGACAAATGTTGCGGACGAAGCAGAGAAGGATGAATTCTACTCCCTTCTGTCAGCCACCGTAGAGAGAGAGGGGGGCACCACAAAATTGTTATGGGTGACTTCAACAGCAAGATAGGTAGGGAGGACAATCACCCGGCGACAGTCGGTAAATTCTACTCGAGCGAAGAAACGAACGAGAATGGTAAGAAGCTAATAGAATTTGCAGAAAGCAAAAACCTCGCAATAGCAAATACCTTCTATCAAAAGAAAAAATCGAAAAAATGGACCTGGGAATCACCCGATAAAAACACAAGAAATGAAATTGATTTTTTTGGGGGGGATAGTATGAGCATTGTGAAAGACGTCAAAATCCAGAAAAAGCTTAACTTCCCCTCTGACCATAGACCTACACAAATAAACATTGAAATTCCAAAAAGAATAAAAATAAAAAAATGGATAAAAAATAAAACAATAAACAATGACTCAGAAATACCAAAGCATAAGTTAAATGATCTAAAAGAATCCCTGAAGGCGACCCTAAAAGCATTACCAATAAGCTCAAACACCAGTGTCTCAGAAAGCTATGACTTATTGGAGGCAAGTCTGATAAAGCTAGAGAATGAAAGAGTACCGAAGAGAGACAAGCATAAGATAAGACAACAAACTATCAAAAGAAACAAAAAATCTAATAGAAAAAAAAGAACAGATAAGATCGAAACAACACAAATCCACCAGAGATAAAATAGAGCTAATTGAACTCGGCAAAATAGTTAAAAAGAAAATCAGAGAAGATATTAAAAAATACGACACGGAAAAAATTCTCGAAATCATGAATGATTCTAATTCATTAAAAAAAGTAAAAAAGGAAATATACCCACATCGAAGTCTAATCCCCAAAATGAAAGATAAGGAAGGCAATATAACGGCTAGTAGAGAAGGAATAGTTAATGTGGCGACACAGTTTTACGGTGGCATATACTCCTCGAAGGGAGCTGACAGAGGGGAGGAAGAGCCGGCGAACCTCCCGGGGGATTTCCAGGATAGGATCGAGGACCCAGTCCCACCGTTTCTCGAAAAAGAAATAAATAACGTAATGAAACAACTAAAAACCGGGAGAGCAGCAGGCCCAGACAAAATCAGCAACTATATACTAAAAACCTTCGCAGATGAAATTACGCCAACATTAACGAAAATTTTCAACAAAATACTCGAGAAATAAAAAACACCATGTCAATGGAAAACAGCTGAAATTATACTACTATTTAAAAAAGGAGACCGCACGAGCGTAGGAAACTATATAGGCCAATAAGTCTAACATCGAATGTAGGCAAGGTTTTTTCAAAGATACTAAAAAATAGAATGTACAAAGACCTAGATGCAGCCCAGGGGGCGGAACAAGCAGGATTTCGGAAAAACAGATCAACCATAGACCACATTTTTACTATAAACCAACTTATCGAAAAAACAAAAGAATTTAACATCGACTTGGGGGTCCTCCTCATCGACTTTGAAAATGCTTTCGATTCGGTAAATCTAAAATATCTATGGAAGGCATTGAGCAGGCAAAGCACGCAGCCAAAATTCATTAGAATTATACAAGAAATGTATGACAATGCTAAGGCATACATAAAATTAGATAAAAAAGGACCCACATTCGACGTCAAAAGAGGGGTCAAACAGGGGGACCCGCTCTCCCCAAATCTATTCAATTGTGTCATTGGAGAAATATTCTGGGAGATGGGCTGGGAGGAAAAAGAAAAAGGAATAAAAATAGACGGCAAGTGGCTCAGCAATCCCAGATTCGCTGATGACGTTGCTTTATTCGCAGAAAAAATCGAAACCCTTCAGGAAATGGCCACCGAGTTAGAGATAAAAAGCAAAAAAGCCGGGCTAAAAATTAACACACAAAAAACAGTACTACTTGTAGACAACAAAGATAACGTCAACTTTGAACTACGGGGGGAAAAGATATACTCGGTGGAGGAAGCAACATACTTGGGCCAAATCATATCGTTCCAGGATAGACTGGATAAAGAAATATCCGCAAGAATCGCGAAAGCATGGAAAAGCTTTTGGTCAATGAGGGGGATACTTAAGTCGAAACTACCAACTAACTTAAAAGCCAAAATATTGGAAACCTGCATCTACCCAATACTAACGTACGGATCACAGACGTGGGCAGCAACGAACGAACAACTAAACAAAATACACAAGACACAAAACAGTATGGAAAGAAGTATTACAGATGTCAAACTTAAAGACAAAATAAAGACTGGCATTACTAGAACAAAAACAAAAAAAACAAGGCCTTAGATACGTAACTAAAAAACCTAAATTTAAATACGCTGGCCACGTCATACGTAACGAAGAGGAGAGGTGGGAAAGGAGAGCCTTAGAGTGGACCCCTCGGGAGGGGAACAGGAAGCCAGGACGTCCCAAGAGGAGATGGGTGGATGAGATAGCGCAGTACGTGGGCGTAGCATGGTCCAGAGACGCCAGGTTTCGCCGCCGCTGGGTCGAGGTCGGTGAGGCGTATGCCCAAAGATGGGCCGGATAATTTAAAAATTGCGAAATCAGATCATGTAATTTCTAAGTGTACAATATATCCACAATAAACGCTTTATTATTATTATTATTATATTAATTTCCGTGACTTCTGGCCAGGTACCCCGCATATCTATGTTTAAGCTACTTCACTGTCCATCCCACATCAGAAGTATTAGACTTTCCTCTAATAAACTGCGCACAATAGGATGGTGAGGTCGCGTCTAGGTTTAAGATTGATCGAAAACTTATTTAAAACTCTGCGAAACTTCTAGAATTGACCAGAACTCGCTGCTGCTGTTCAGTACCAGTTTACAGCCTTCCAGACTCTTCTGCACTTCGGTGAGAGTGCCTTGGGACTCCTTAAAAGACTTTAGCGAGGTTTCTCGAGCTTCGGTTGGACTTCGACCTTTTTGAAACTTCATTAAAATTTTTTGACAACTCTAGTTAATACTAGGGGGCTTTGCCCCCTGGCCGCTTCGCGCCTCGTCGGACCACCACAGTCCTCAGTGTTTAGTCTGAAATGTATGTTCCTGAGTTTAGGTTTGCTTTGGGCTGCTTTTGCTTCCATACTTTCTTCATCACGAGTCTCCTCCTTCACCACAACCCCCTCGTTCATCACGGTCGCTCTCCGCCTCCACGGTCACATTTCAACTGTCGCAGCCCTCCTCAGACACGAACTCCCCCCCCCACAACGGCCATAATCTACCAGAGGCTTCAATGCCCGCCCCATGATCTTTTACCTCCGCAGTACCCCCGGCCCCTGCGAACCCGTCATTCTCTCTTGAATTTCCTCCTCACCTCTACAATCATCGACCATCACAACCAACCTCCATCATCTGGGCTTTAATCTCTTCACATTACGCTCTCCCTCGCTCCATTACCTTCTCCATCCACAGCTTCCCCCTCCCCATGGCACCCTCCAACCATCACCCAATCCTCCACCTAGCCCCCCCCCCCGATCACCCTCTTCCATCCCGAGTGCCCTTCCTCATTAGACCACGTCGCCCCGACCACCCCCCACACCACTATGGCCTTCATTTCTGTTCACGTACTACGGCCCCTTTAACACCTCTTCACCCATTACTATGCCTTCCCCAATTGCGGCCCTAATCCCTCGCTACAGCCTTTCCCTTCAACTGCTCCTTCTCTACTGCCTCCTCATCCCAACTCCCTCGGCTGGCCACCATGACCACCCTTCCATTTCATACCACTCCCACGAGCCCCTTTCGCACCACGGCTTTCATTTCTCTCCTCGGTCCCTCTTTCACACAGGACTTCCTTTTCCACCAGGACCTCTTACTCACTCATTACCCCCACCACTCAGGGCCTTTATCCCCCTCCTGAGGCCACGCTCCCATGGATCTCCTTCCCATTCTGAAGCTCCCTCCACCATGAACCACCTCCTACGGGTAGGCTACCCTTGGAGAAATGAGCAATTAGTGGGGCAGGGTAGGCAATCCGCAGGCGGTGGACCCTTCCAAGGGTAGGTTACCCCTGGAGAAATGAGCAATCAAGGGGCAGGGCAGACAACCCGTAGTGGTTTTTTTCTCCCAGAGGTTGGCGGTGGCGGCGGATTTTACTTTTTCAGTATATAGAAAGATATGTCTTTCAATGTCTTATTATGTCGGTTATGTCTTAAAACTTGGAGATCTTTTATGTTAGAACAGATTATGTCCTTGAAAGTAGCTGATCTGCCCCTGCAATTTTTCTGATTTTTGGGTAGGCAACCCGTAGTGCGTTTATTTCTCTCAGTGGTGGCGGTGGTGGCGGCGGATTTTACTACAAGCCTTTCTCAATTATACTCACTATCAGTGTATGACGTCATCAGGTCCGGATCCTCTAGACAGAATAAAAATTAGCGCCCCCTTCCAAGGGTAGGCTACCCCTGTAGAAATGAGCAGTTAAGGGGCAGGGTAAGCAACCCAAAGTGGATCTTTTTCTTGGAGGTGGTGGCGGCGGCGAATTTTACTAAGCTCCCTCCCCCACCGTGAACCGCCTCCCAAGGGCAGGCTACCCCTGGAGAAACGAGCAGTTAAGCGGCAGGGTAGGCAACCTGCACTGCAGTGTTGTTTTTCCTTCTTTTTTTATCTTGGAGGCACCGTGCAGCCACGCAGCCGCCGCCTATGATTTTGGGAAAATTCTCAGCAAACAGATCTAATGAGATGATGATGACGTCATAAAGACCTGAGATCTCGGAGTCCAAGGTAGCTGGTCTGCCCCATTCAGGAACACTATATCCACCTTTATACATACATGTCTTAAGTTAGACTATGTGTTATACCTCGCAACTTGAGATCTTGGAGATTATGAGTAATTATATCATTATATGTCTTTTTATGTCTTATTATGTCGGTTATGTCTTAAAACTTGGAGATCTATGTTAAAACAGATTATGTCCTTGAAAGTAGCTGATCTGCCCTTGCAATTTTTCTGATTTTTAGGTAAGCAACCCGCAGTGCGTTTTTTTCTCTCGGAGGGCGGTGGTGGCGGATTGTACTTTTTTAGTCTTCGCATCTTCCAATCGATCCTGTATAAAGTGGTCCCTAATAGAATTTAATATCAATTTCGACATGAACGACTGTGTCCATGTTTTCCTCTTGTATCCACGTCGGACCGCAATTACTTGGGAAGCTAGGGTATGACACCTAATGAGAATAAAAATAGTTAGTACTGTGGGATTCACGTTTGTTCGGTTATTCACTCCGTGCTGTTGTGAATCTGTCCTCGGCGATAGCTGAGGAGAATTTCTCGAGTTCGTCCGCCGTCCTTCTTTCGCAGTTAATGCGACTTCAGGGTCAAGACTGTTGGACGCAGCATACCGTGCACAAGTATAAACAGTTTTATGGAACACTTAAAATATTGCCATCATTGTTATTAAATTTCCTCTTTTTGGTGGGATGCACAATGAACGAGATTTTTCAATTCCAAAAGCAAGCGAGAAGAAAAAGATGGAAAATCGAGCGAACGAAAGAAGGAAACGCGATGAAAAGAAACGGAGAGCTGAAGAAGAAGAAAAAAAGTTATTGAAATTTTGTTTAATCCATTATGACGAACCGAGTAACAGAGAATTGAATGGCCAAGAAATAACATCTTTTCAATTTAATTTCGTTTATCCATTGAATGTGAAAAATAAGCGGATAAAGCTGTTTTTTCTTCTACTGCTTTCTATTTCTTCTCCTTTTTTCTTTCTTTTTCTTCTTTTTGCAGCGATAAGTTGTTATGTGCTCGCCCGTATCGTTTCACCGTGTCTTTCACATTCCGCGTAGAACCGAAAAATTCAGTTGAGAAATTTCTCATACCTCGAGTTGTACAACTTTCATTCGAGTATCGCCAGACTCTGCCTTTCTTCTTCAATGCTCCCATCTCGCGGATGTTTTATTTCTTTCCGGAGGGGGGGGGGGGTCTTTGGCGTTATTGTTCGGTGGGTCAATTTTGATTCAATAACAACGACAAATAGACGAAAGAATTTTGATTATTTTAAGTGATGAGTTTAGTTTACGCGGATAAAAGGCAGAAGGATGGGGCTTGGAGAAGAACGAGGCAACAGGCGGATTTTGGCGGAAGATTGTCGAGGGTGACCCTATTAACGTGGTAAAGTCGCAACCCGCACCCCTTGTTAATAATGTTCGTACTTTTGAAAAGGTCACCCTCTCTACTCAGAAATTTTCATGCTACCTTTTGGAACATTCCAGGGTTAAGACTTATAAGAAGAATGTTCTCAATTAAGATTTAGTCCAAAAACATCGTAAAGGTGTTTCATTCGTACTTAATTTCGTATCTGCAGCAGAAACGTCATAAATTGGATTCAGATTAACCATTTAAGCGTTGTGTTTCAGATTTTAGAGGGAGAAGATCGGATTTCCCAGCTTTCTTCACGTCACTGAGATTTGTAAACATAAAAGCTCTGAAGCAGTCGACTCTTTACCTTCAGACGCCTGGAAATTCCTCACCCTTCCCTCAACTCTTCAGCTGTCGCGTATTTAAAATTGTGCTGGAAGTTCTATTATGTTTTTTAATAATTTGGAAAGCATTAAAATTGTAGATGATTTCGAGCTTTCAAGAGTACGACACATCACGTTAGTATGCCCCCTGAATTAAACTTTGCTATCAGTTTAACCTAAGGCTGAAAATTATGGTACCAAGCGAGGAAAACGTTGTCAGAGTTAGTCGAATGTCGTAAAATAAAAGGAACACCCTTATGTAGTTTGAAGAAGTCTCAGAATAGTACAAGCATTTTAACAAACTTCAAGAATTCTAAGTTAGAAAGTCTTAATCAAGTTTGGCGAAGTTATAATGAATAGTCAACGAGTTTTAAACAGTTGAGCAAATTTTGAACAAGCAGGCCCGTGCGCAAAATTTATACAAGAGCAGGGGGGGTAGACCACATATTTCATGTTAGGTTAGGTTATAAAGGGCAGCGATCGGCATAAATTGTTATATTATCCACATATCTACAAAGGTCAATGGAGAGGGGGTGTTGACCCCCCTCCTTGCGCACGGGCCTGTGAACACGTTTAGAAAAGTCCTAGGGAGCTGGTAAACTGAGGTTAGCAAGAGTCTACAGGATTCTTACGTAAGCATTACCAACTATGGAAACTTGAACGGAAAGATGCCGCATAAAACATCGAAATTGGGGTTCTTTGATTCACTGATTTCAAATTTTTCGATTTTCAATTCCCCTCCCCTCTCCCCCGACTTAGGCTCAAAATATACCAAATTAAACTGGTTTGAAAATTTGGATAAAATTTCGCAGTAGGGTCTTTTGAGTCGTTAATTTCGAATATCAAAAATTTGGACCTAAAATGAGCCCAAAATTGAAATAATGTAGAAAATTAAACAAACCATCGAAATTGTTATTTTTTTTGGAGAAGGTGGGATCCGATTTTGAATATAGTATGGGATTTTTTATCTAGTCTCGATTTAGCACAAAAACATGTTCTTCAATCAAAGTAGGAAAACTGACTTGAATTGAATTGACTTAAATTGAAGAATTTATTAAGCAACGTATCAAAAATAATCTTTTTTTTTTGGGGGGGGGGCCTCGTTGCTTTCAAGTATCGTATATATAAGATTCTGGATGCGACTCTTATCTGACTTCCTAAAATCGAGCCATGTATTGGAATAAGGGGTTTTCGTGTCTCTTGTTTCGATGATCGCATCAGACTTTTCCATTTGGACTCGATGTGACCAAGGGCGCAACGAGACAGGGGGTTAGGGGGCTACGGCCCGCTTCAAAATTTCTCAAAATTTTTTCAAAATAAATTCATGAACCAAATCAAGTTTTTACCGCTGTCCAAGTTTTTATTCTAGATTCCAGTCCCCACCAAAAAAAGTTCTGGTTGCGCCTCTGGATGTGACTTCAATTTTAAAATCGTTTACTCTTTCCGAATGACCGAAATGAACTCAGCAGGATTCTAGGAATTTTTCTTTTGAATAAGTGATGAAATTTTGCATCGGACACCGGTCTGAGCACCAAATTTGATATTTTATTCTGAAAAGGGGTGAAATACTCCAGCTTGATAAAATGAACTGTGATCGAAACAAGTTTTCCTTTGGGAGAATATTGCTGTTTCCAAATATCGCGTTAGATTTTCATGTGCCCCTAATATTTAGACTCCGAAATCAGCAACTACTCTTCATTAATGGGCAAAATCGAATTGATTTCGAAAATCATCGACACGCGGGTTTTGGGGACGAGAATTCAAGTATCTTATCACATTCATCATTTGGTCTCATTTGAGGGCTGAAATCGCAACTCACAATGAAACTGGATAAATGAGCGGCCGAGAAGAAATTTAATAACTGAAATAATAAATCAGGGCCCTGGCCAATATCTCCCTCGTCCTGAAGATCTGAAATTCGTTAGTAGTTTTATTCGTGGATGGAGAGGGGCGGGGTTATAAAGATAATGTATAATGGAGAGCAGATTATTTTTTATCGGTCAAATCCTTGACCACAGTTTTGAAGTTAAGGTTATAGTATAGGAAAAATTTAAATATTCTCGTTCAAATTTTACACACACATTGTTTATAGGTTAGAAGACAAGAAAATCGCTCTACCCGTCGAAAAAATAACCAAAATTTGTTTCTCTCTACTCTATTTTTCGCTATGTTCTGGTGTATTTAGAATTCTCATAATGATGGACCTGTTTCTACACCCTGCTTTGAGGAGGGGGGGGAGAATTTGTTTTATCATTTGAGAAACTAGACTTGAGTTTCAAAATTCAAAATCTTTCTTAGTTCTATGTTGATTCGACCATGCGTTAAGACAGTAAAATCATCCGGTTGTGAAATTCAGGGGTCAGTAAACTCTGGTATTGAGGGGTACAAGTACAGTGAGATTATATTGATTTGGAAGAAATTTTTATAAGCAAGCAAGTATGCGTGTTATTTTAATACTGATATCGCTACTGATACCAGAACCAGAGTAGTCGCTGTTGAAGACCAAGTTAGTCAAGATTATGACCAAATAAATTATAAATGACCAGGGGGCTTCGCCCCTTGGCCACTTCGCGGCCCAACCCCCCGCCATCACTCGCTTCGCTCATGCCGGTCTTGCTCGGCGCTTCGCGCCTCGTCCGGCCACCACAGTCCTCAGTGTTTGGTCTAAACCTTTTGTTCCTGAGTTGAGGTTTGCTTTGGGCTTCTTTTGCTCCCCCTCTATCAGCGGTCCTCAATCTTCCACCATGAACCCCGTTCCATCCTTTCTTTATCACGAGTCTCCTCCTCCACCACGACCCTTTCGTTCACCACGGTTGCTCTCCGCCTCTACGGTCACACTTCAACAGTCGCAGCCCTCCTCAGGCACGAACTCCTCCCCCACAACAGCCATAATCTAACAGAGGCTTCAATGCTCATCCCATGGTCTTTTACCTCCGTAGTATCCCCCCTGCGAACCCTTTCCTCTCCTTGGACTTCCTCCTCACCTCTACAATCATCGACCACCACAACCAACCTCCACCACCTGGGCCTTAATCTCTTCACATTACCCTCTCCCTCGCTCCATGACCTTCTCTGTCCATAGCTCCTCCCCCACATGGCACCCTCCGTTCATCCATCCGATCATCGCCCAGTCTTCCAACTAGTCTCCCACCGATCACTATCTTCCACACCAAGTGCCCACCCCCATTAGGATCACGTTCCCCTACCCCTCACACCACTATTGCCTTTATTTCTGTTCACGTACTGAGCCCCCACCAACACCACTTCATCCACTACTACGCGCTCCCCAATTGCGGCTTTAATTCCTCGCTACAGCCTTCCCCTTCCACTGCTCCTTCTCGGCGGCTTCCTCGTCCCAATTCCCTCGAAGATCCCCTGGTCCACCACTCAGGAGCTTCCACCACCATGACCACTCTTCCCCTTCAGATCCCGCCGCCTGCCCCTTCTGTACCACGCTTTATTTCCCTCACCAGTCCCTCTTTCACCCAGGACTAGCTCCTTCATCAGGACCTCTTACTCGCCATTACCCCCACCATCCAGGGCGTTTATCCTTCTCCTGAGGCCACGTTCTTATGGATCGCCTCCCCATTCTGGAGCTCCCTCCACCATGAACCACTTCCTAGGGGTAGGCTACCCTTGGAGAAATGAGCAATTAGTGAGGAAGGGTAGGCAATCCGCAGGTGGCGGACCCTCCCGAGGGTAGGCTACCCCTGAAGAAATGAGCAATCAAGGGGCTGGGTAGGCAACTCGCAGTGTTTTTATTTTCTCCCGGAGATGAAGATGGAGGTGACGGCGGCGGATTTTACTGTTTTGGTATATAGAGAGGTATGTCCTTTTATGTCATTATGTCGGTTATGTCTTAAACCTTGGAGATCTTTTATGTTAGAATAGATTATGTCCTTGAATGTAGCTGATCTGCCCTGCAATTTTTCTGATTTTTAGGTAGGCAACCCGCAGTGCATTTTTTCTCCCAGAGGCGGTGGTGGCGGCGGCGGATTTCACTTTTCTAGTATCTTAAAAAATTTTCATGCGACCCGCAAACATATGGATGTGAAATTGTTGTAGACAGTGGGTGGGTTCTTCGGCAAGTGTACGAAAAATGCTTAGTCCGGACCGCAGAGAGAGCTAATGAAATCAAAGAAACGAAAGTTTGTAAAAAAAATATATAAATATATATAATAAGAAAAGTGCATGTGTTATTTGACTGATACAATAAACAGACCTGACGAGAGTGCTGAGATACTAATTGAAACTGAACTACAGGGATGTGAAATGTCCTACCTGGCCGATCGAGGGAGAGCAGGAGCATGAGTAATGAGAAGAAGAACACGCCCAAGAAGTACAGGAATGCAGGAGACTGAAGACGTTCGTTAGACGATCGCATTTTGCTTCGCAAGAAGTAGCCAGGCAGGACGATTCATACGAAAAGGTACATTTGAAAGGAGAAAGGCACCGCAAGTATATTGTATATTATGCTGAAATGTGAGTTCAGTTGTTGAAAGTTGCAGTTACGTCACTAGTATCCTTTTCCTTGTCACTCACCTCAGTTGTGACGTGACGGTAACTGAAGTTTTCTCATTACGAAAATGAACCTTTTAATTTTCTCTTGTTTGAAGGAAAATGGGCGTTTATCGTACTTGCCTGGTCATATAGTTACCCTGTCCGAAAAAATGTCACATATAGCTCAGAAACTAGGCATTTTGCTGCGTACCGTCTTGTGTAAGCGAGGAACTCTCATCTTTGCAATCTGCTTAGTTGGCACTGGAGGGCAGTAAAATGATACTGCTGTTCCCTTAGCTTCCGAGAGGTGGCAGGTGCGGCCCCCGCTTCAGGTTCCGGAGCTACTGGCGAACATTGATTGAGCCGCAGCCAACTGGTATGTATCGCGCTCGCCCTTTCCAGCCGTTATTCAAACTATTCAATTATTCTCCTCGTTAAGATATGGAATCGGATTATGTTCCGCAGCCATTATGAAGATGGACAAGAAAAAAAAGGGGGAAAAGGTCGAGGAATAGGCAAAAAAGGAGACAGAACCGTCTCGTCCCAGATTATAACAATCGCGCTCGGTATGTACCCGTTTTTGGAATAGTATATATGATTTATTTGTCCCCGCTGAAATACGCGAATCGCACATAATGGGCGTCCGAATTTCAGCGCCGCGAAACAATTCAGCCACCTCGTTCTCGTCCTGACAAGTCGAAAACGTTCCAACGCCTAAACTATTTCGGAAGTTAACGCGTCCCGCGCGCACGAAATGCCTTCGTTGCTCTGTCAGCCAACCCTCTCCCCCCTCCCTCCTCACCGACTCCTTGCCTGCCCCTCGTAACAACAGAAATTACGTTCATTTGCCGCCTATTGTTGTATCTTTTTCGTATAAATACATACTATATTTCGCCGCGGCCAGAATCTCTGTTTCTCTCTATGCGGCTGATGGTGCGACTTGAGCGACGACGACCAGTCTCCGAATGTGGCGGCGAAAAAGCGACGAACGAGCTGAGGGGGCGGTGAGATGGACACGTTAAGAGGGTATCGACGCGAGATTTTCTCTGTGCGAAAGTTCAGCCTGCACCCGGTTCGCTACGTGTTTTGCAGCATTTGTAACAAATGGCCTTGGTCTGAAGCCGGCAGCCGTACAATGCGACGAGAATGTCGGCGAAAAAATCATGTCTTTTTCCTCACTCTTCGTTGCCCGCCAACGATGGTAATTGCGCCTCGAAATTAAAAAGTCATCGCTGTGCAGAGATCGCAAAAAAAAAAAAAAAAAGAGGAAAAGAAACCTTCGAGAGATTTTCAATAAAAACGGTACGGCGTCGCATGGGAACGCGTGAAAATTAGTCATTCAGTATACGGACTTACGGAGTATCCAAAATTCATTAATACCGAGAAAGGTTCTTTATTTTCTTCTTTTTTCTCTCTCTCTCTCTCTCTCTCTCTTTGTTCTACTAATTCTTTATTCGAGATTCTATAGCCACCCGCTCTCGTTTCGATATAATGAATATCGCATCCGGAAAAGGGACGTTCGTTCGACTTGAAAATCCGCGCGAAAACTGTATTTAGATACTTAGAGGCTATAAACCCCGTTTTCGGAGCCGGGTGAAAGACGAACAAGAGGTTAACTAAAAACAGTTCCTATATAAAAGCATTGTTAGCGTCCTAAAACGATTTTTTCCCCTTGTTCTTCGTTCCAGAGATGTCAAGATGGGTTTTCATTCTCCAGGGCTGGCTGCGTAAGCCGTCCGGATAAACGAGTATAAATTAGAGCGGATAAGGCTACGCTTTTAAAGAATTATTGCGAATTCGGTGCCAATTTCATTCGCTCATCGCGAACAAGGCGAGATCGCCCGGTTGGTCGAATACGTAGACATTCTTTGTGGTGTGATCTTGTTGCACAAGAAAACTGAACCTTGCGCTCAGTGCCAGAGAGGTTTTTGCATGTGTACTTAGTACAGTGGCCCCTGCCTAAGAAAACACTAACCAAAACCAAACAAATACAAAAAAAGACACGTTCGGCATACGAAACTCAAAAAACAAAAAAATCTACTTTCTGGAGAACACAAAGATACCCCAATCCGGCTAATGGACACCGTGGGGCAAACAGTCCACAGCAATCTGTCACCTAAGTCATCCAAAACCTGTAAAACCCAACACACTCCTGTTTGAAAGCCTACAAATTTCATACTTTAACTGTCAGGGACTGGCTAGCGAGGATAGACTCGTTGATCTAGAAAACGCACTACAAAAAATCAATTTGGGCATAGTAGGTATTAGCGAAACCAAAAGAAACGGGGAAACCTAATCAAAAGAAAAAACGGAAACTGGTTCTACTATTTTGGCGAGACCCAAGGTTACAGGGGGGTAGGCTTTTATATAAACAAACACCCTACAAACAACACCATAAAAATCCAAGGCATATCAGAACGAATAGCACTGGTAAAGCTACAGATCAACTCAGAATTTAAAATTACAATAATACAAGTATACGCTCCGACTTTAGGAGCCAAACAAAAAGAAAAGGATACCTTCTACCAGTGTTGGGCAGTAGCTAACTACAATGATAGCTACTCGATTAAAAGTAACGTAGCTACAACTTTCAACCTCATTACTTGTAGTAATTAGGTCGAAAAAGTGATTGGTGACTGCAAACTACATCCTACATCTTGAGTAGTTGCAAACAACAACTACAACTACTAGCTGTAGCTGCTCGCTGCAACTACTTTAATGGAAGCTGCAGTAGCTGTAGTTTGAAATAACAGCTACAGCTATAGTAGTTGTGAAAAATGTAGTTGCGGCGATAAGCTACAGATAGTAGTTGTAGCTGTAGCTGTAAGCAGACAACTACACCTACTCATGATTTACTCGAATCACCGAAAACCGAGGAAACCATGTGTTTATAAAAAAACAAACTATATACATAATTCTGTTGAGAGAGTTATCGAACTACTTATTATTAGTGAATTACTAAGTTTCAAATGTTTTGCGACATTTGAAAATATAATTTGGAACTTCCAGAAATTTGTTCGCGCAGATAACAGAAATATGATGTCCATCTGAATCTGAATAATATTTATCCATTAGCCATTCTATAAAACCATCCATGATATCTATTTCACTGCCGTATTGATATGCTCCAGTTCATTACACTGGAAGCATCGCGACCTTCCAAACTGGCGTTGATGTTCAATGTTTGCTCGCTTCTTTGTCTCCAGCACCTGCTCAACCACTGCTTCCACAGCTTTCTTCAAGCCTGTCCGTTCCTCCTCAATTTTGTAGGCCTGAGCTTGACAAAGAGTGGCCCTCATTCTAGAGCTATCCCGTGCAACCTCTAGCTCCAGGGCTTGCGCCAAAGCAGTCCGAGAGTTTCGGTGGTTGCCAACTATCACCATCATCCGGATTTGTTCATCCTTGATTCCATCGATGAAGGCTAAGACCGCAATTTCCTCTTTGCAATCTTCAGAGAATGTCGGATAAGCAGCATTGGTGAGGCGAACTACCACTGCATGAAAAGCTTGAAGCGACTCACCCGGCCTCTGTGACCGCCACTTTAGTTCCCGCTGGAACACTCGCTTCATATGGGCTCGCCCATATCGGCGTTCCAAGGCTTCCACCAGCTTCTGGACATTCCTCTGGTCCTCGGTTGGAACTGTCTTCAGTACGTCCATTGCGGCTCCCCGCAGGTTGACGACCAATGCTGTAGCCTTCGTCGCTTCGTCCCAGCTATTACTGGCAGCCGCTGCCTCAAACTAGACGAGGTAGGTCTCCCAGGAATGCTGACCATCGAACGTTGGTGGTTTCATTTTCGCAGAGCCACTACCATTTGAAGCTGGAACCATTTAGCGTGGAGCTTCCACTGACGATTCATCGGCGGCTGAATCCATCTGGGTAGACTGCTGGCTATCTGACGGAGCTACCACTGACCTTGTGGCACGGCTAGTACGGAGTTCCTCCAGCTTTCTTTCCAGTGCAGCGACCCGTTGGGAGACTGGTTCGATCTTTTCATCTATTTTCCTCTCCATTCCTTGAACGATTAGCTGCGACTGTTCTTTTATTTTCTTCGACTGTTCAGTCTTCAGGTCAGCTATCTGCTTCGACTGTTCAGTCCTCAAGTCGTCCATCTTCTTTTGATTGTTGAGCCTAATCCATCTTCATTTCACTCAACATTGCCATGATGTGATAGAGAGCAGCCGTTGTTAAGGCGGCTCTAAAGAGAGGTATAACGGACAGCCATTTTGATTGCAAGAAAAGCATGTATGTATACGATTTCTCATTCTCAACACGAGGTATATTTATTTCTTGCAATCAAAATGGCTGTCCGTTATACCTCCCCTTAGAGCCGCCTTACCATTGTCCCATCGCCTTCCGGTTCTGGTTCCACATCAAAGACAAAAGTTTCCGGGTCCTTACCTTCACCTCTCAGGAAGGTTTCCAGCCACCAGACCAGTTCCGATTTCGAACCCGATGGCGATAGGTCACGGTTCTTCAATTCCTCCCGAAGCTCTTTCTGCGACAGTTTGAACAACTTTTTCGGAGCCATAGCGAATGGAGAGTTTTGATGACGCTCACTTCTTCAACGCGAAACGCCGAATCCACAGAACACGAATGTCCAAACGAATGCCTAAACGAGATCTTCACGACGCGTACTGTCGAATCCCACTTCTGACACCAAAGTAACGAGATTCGCCCCAAGAAACGCACGAAAACGCGTACTAAGAACTTTTAATGTCACACTAATACAAATGCACGAAAACAGTAGCTAGATCGCTTTGAAAACGCACAGTTCATCGCATATTAAACTAGAGAAAAGTTTCTTCAACCAATAAAAATAACGAAAGATTGCTCCAAATTTGTAACAAAATTAAAAACTTGTGAATAAAATCTGAAATCATTTTTGTGACGAAATTTTAAAAATTCGTCGAAACAACTGACAAAAAACAAGCTCAGAGCTTTCCATTCGGTGCAGGAGAATCCTGCATCTTCAAACATCAAATTTGGCAATACTTAGTAGTTCAGTGGCGTATGCAGCTGGGCAGCTGAATGTTTGCCGATTTGGCCCCTGTAGCTCCTCCTACCTCGACCACACTAAAACGAGACAAAAAACAAACTCAGAGCTTTCTGCTCGGTGCAAGAGGACCCTTACATATTCAAACATCAAATTTGCAATACTTAGTTCAGTGCAAGGTGTTTGGTTCTGGGAAAGTCCAAAAGAATCAGTAAAAGGCTGGAAAAGTCAGGGAATTTCGAAATTCTGAAAGAACTAGAGATTTTAGGAAATATTTCTAGAAACAGCATATTGCAATATAAGAAAAGCTGAGTTACCAATGTTCGTTGCGGTGCGGAGTCCACATCCACACCATCGCAATAACGATAGATATAATATTCAACTGAACTCACCTGAAACAAAAAAACAACAGGAAACGTTAAAACCAAGTAAAGTGTAAACACCTCGATACCAGCAATAAATAAATTATCAGCATTATGTCAGTTTCATAACGGCGGCGACCCTCTCCTCTTCAATGTACATACATTTTCGTATAAAACTTCCGGCCTGGCTACTTTCTGCGTAGCACGATGCGAGTATCTAACAAGCGTCTTTTGTTGTCTGCATACCCGTATTTCCTGTACGTGATCTTTTCAAAAACACGTTCATTCTTTTCTTATTCTAAAGACTCACCCTCCTTTTTTTCTACCCCAGTCGGCCAGAACTAACAGTTGATGTTTTAGCACTTGCAGTGAGCCTTACTTACATTATCGACCGACCAATGCCCGTGATTTATACACGCTCTCTTTTCTCGAATTTGGAATGCCTTCGCTGCGGCCCGGACTAGACACTTTTCTCATATAAAACTCAAAAGACCGACAAGACCTGAACCTAAAACACACACACACACACACTCTCTCTCTCTCTCTCTCTCTCTCTCCCTCCCTTTCTCTCTCCCCCTCCCCCTCCCCTCCCCTCCCCTCCCCTCCCCCTCCCTCTCTCTCCCCCTCCCTCTCTCTCCCCCTCCCCCTCTTCCTCCCCCTCTCCTATCTCTCTCCCTCTCCCTCCCTCTCCCTCTCCCTCCCTCTCCCTCCCTCTCTCCCTCTCTCCCCCTCTCTCCCCCTCTCTCTCTCTCTCTCTCTCTCTCTCACTCACTCACTCACTTCGTATTTTTAAAACCATTGCAATAAACCGAATTTCGTCCTACTTTCTGGAGAGCAATTTACAGACAATTATACAATCTAGCGTTATTCGCGTCTGATTAAACACGGACGCACCCCGACAAGAGTACAGGAGGAGGGAACTAGCGCTATAGAACGATTGAAGTAATTGTGCCAAAGCTAAAGCCTATAAAAGCTCAACGCAGAAAGATTGACATAAAACGTCGACGCGCAAGAACGAATGCTATAAAAAAAAGTACCTAGAAAAAAAATAAATAAATAAGACGATAGAAAGAACGAAAAGGGGAAAAAATTGTAAAATGTCAAAGGTTATAGAAAAGGGCTGGAATTTATACTGCTGTTTATTTAGCAGTACAGACACGCTTTGCCGGCAAAGTGGAAAACAACTTAGTCTTAATTTAAAAAACTTTTATTTTTAATACCAGCATCAGCAGTATCAGCCATAGCCCCGCCGTTCTTCAAATTTTACTCTTCCTTTTCCCCGCACATCCTCATGAGCTGGGTCAGAGAGGCGAACGGGAGGCTGGTAACGCAGAAGCTGCCCCCCCCCCAAATTCGTGCGAATTTGCTTTCGCCTCCCCAACCCGTTTGTTAGTGGGAGCGCCGAGCACACGTTTACGTTTCCACAACGATTCACCTAATAATTGGTTATCAGCAATAAAACGTAATTCATTTCTGACAATGTTCAGCGTACGGGCGGACGGGGGAGGGGGCACGACAGCGCGCACAAACTCGCCAAGCGAGGAAGCCCCACCGGGAAGCGAGCGAACGAAAGTTCTTCGCCGGGACAAACCTCGACGATCGTAAATTTTAAAATTGCTATTTTATTTCGGGGCTTTCGTGGCTAATGATTCGTTTATTCGAGAGAACATAGCGCGAAACGCGCGGGGGTCCGTAAAATACGTTCGTTGATGGACGCGACTGTTTCAGCAATGGGTTTCTTGCACCATTAGGGCTTCGCTGCAGCTACCCGGAACCGCTCCGTCCTCTCTGCTCAATTCGCCGGTGCAGCGTTTTTCTCAAATTCGATTCTCATTTAAATTGTACAATCGACCTTCTCATTCTACACTATTCTCAAACTGACCATTCATTTTTAAAATTTCAATCCAGGCAAAACATTTTTCTTTAATTATTCTGTAAATTTCAAAATTAACTTACTCATTCTGGGAAATTTAAATTTCACCTCTTTATTTCCCAAATTTTACTCACTCTGGGAAATACAAATTTTACCCCGTTATTTTGCAAATATTACAACTAGAAAATCTCAATATCGACTCCCTCTGTCGGCAAATTTTCAGACCGATCGCCATCAAAATAAACCTTCTTCTCATTTTAAAAATGTTACAATCGACGTATTTGTATCATTATCATAACTGATCACCGCGGTTTGTCGTTTTTGAGAATGACTTTTACATTCAGCCAATCTCGAGTATGAACCCTAAATTTTGCAAATTTTGAATCCAATTTCCTCATTTTGAACATCGTAACCTGACCACATCATTCCATATACATTTAAAATCCAATTTCCCAGTCTCGTTAGTTTCATACTGCCATCCTATTTCGGGAATTTCAAAACAATTCTTCCAGCACATCTCAGAACTGACCGTTTCATTCTAAACATTTTAAAACTTACTACCTCAGCACAAACTGACCACTCATTTTGGAAATTTCAAAATCCACATGGCAATTCTTCCGAACAATTCTTTTACTCTACATATCTCAAAATCAACTACTTCATTCTGGAAAAGTCAAAACGTATCTCATTACAAATTATTACAATCTATCTTCCCATTTTGAAAAATCTCGACATTGTCTCTCTTATTTTGCAGATTCTACAATCGACCGCCTCTTTTTACCAACTTTAAAATTCTCCTTCTCATTCCGAACATGTTCATATTGACCTCGCCGTTCAGTTAATCGCGAAATTTAGCAAACATAAAATCATTCTTATTTCTGAAATGTTTAAAATCGATCTCCTCACTCTAAAACCTAAAAATTTTAAAATTAACACAAATAAACTGACTTCATTTTCAATAATTTCTTCTATTTTTCAAATGTGAACATCGACCGCCTTGCATAGCAAATTGCTCCATTTTCCTGATTTCGAAACAAGCCCTCCAACTTACCATCATACGCAAATTTCAAAATCTACTTCCTCATTATGAATATATCTCTCAACATTAACCACTTACTTAGTTTACCATTTTCAAAGTTACGTTTCTCACTCAACTCGCAAATCTCAAATTATTTGATTTCTCTATATTTTATGAATTTTCAAACATCAAAATCGTACATCTTTTGCCAATTTTAAACTTGTCCACCATTCGAGAACATTAGAACAGATTTAATTTCACAAGTCTAGAAAATGAATCTCTTATTTCGCAAATTTCAAAATTAGGTTCTTCATTTTACGAATCTCTCATGACCTCATTTCCAAACTTTTTAAGCCGGTTTCATTACAAAGTCAAATCCCTCATTTTACTAATCTTATACTTCCATATCTCAGAAAGGACTTGCTCGGTCTACTAATTTTCAAAATTGTTCATATTTCAAAAATTTCAAAATAGATTTTTCTGACTTCGCAAATTTCAGAACTGACTCGCCCATTTTAATCATTTCATATAACTGACGAACTCGTTTTACAAATTTGAAAATTAACTTCATTCTGGAAAATTTAAAATAGATCCTCTCCCTTATTATTATAGCTCTGAATGCACTGGGCTACCCAGGAAATTTGAAAAATAATATGAAGTGGTTTACAAAAAAGTTCGGAATTTTTCGACAGTCAAGTAAAGTAGTAATCCAAAGCCACCTCCTGATTCATCCTTCAGATGTCCTGATGGAGTTTTATGCGTTATTTTGTAAATTACAGCGTCAAGAATGTCATTATTCCAGTGCAAGTACGAAGATAACGAGGTGCGTTAAAGGTAAAGTTAAAAAAAATAAGCCAAAATTGACATTTTTGTAACTTTGAAAGCCATGTATGATGGAATGATGAATGGAGGGGCTCAAAGCACAGTAGAGGCCTAAAAAATCTGTCTTTGCATAATTCAAAGATGTGGCATTTGATTTTTGGGCTGATTTTTAGGTTCCCTACTAATCCACGCAGGACCTGAACAGTGGGTAGGGCTTCCCTAGAAATTAGGTACCCTATTCATTTATTGTGACTGGCCAGAGTGCAAGATATCAAGTAGGTCATCAATTTTTCCATTTCTGGATGGAACATGTTCGCCATACCTAGGTATATTAGAATCGCCAAGAATAACTATTTTATTTTGTACACAAAATCTGGCGTATTGGAAATTGAGTCGAATGCAGATATCTGTGTAGATAGACCTGCGAAGACTAGGAGGTATATAAAATGATCCAATGTATATCAGAGTGTCCATTCTTATTCGGAAATGATTTTCCGTGACATTTCCAGGTTTTCCAGGCCAATTTTCCACTTTTCAAGACCCTTCAAATAGAAATTACACATGGAAGGGGGGGGGGGGGAGGTCAAATTTTTTCGAACATTGTGAGCGACGAAAATCGTCAATCACTCCACAAACTTTTTTCTTACTACCGTGTGCTTATGAATTTGTGGCAGAGGGGGTGTCAACATTTAATGATGGAAATGAAAACGCGCTCTATAGGGTGCAGCGGGGTGCAATGTCAATTAAAGACTTGATAGATTTTTTTCGTGTAACCTAATGCCGACCGTGAAGGGGGGGGGGAGCTGAAAGAATAAAATTTTAAATTGATTTATAGGTTTTCGAGGTCGCTGTATTCGGTTTTACGGCTAATTTTAGGATCCTGTCCCTCCTGATGACACCAATGAGGTAGCAAGAGCGTAGGACAAGCAACGGTTGACTCGGAATCCACCTTTTATAATCAAAGCCATCGAATAGGGTAAAAATACAGCTTTATTTATTCAAAGTATTGTTAATAGAAAATAACGTCGTAAAAATTTCTCAACTGAAAAAGCACGGGAGCTTAACCAGGGAATGCGGAAGAAGCTCCAATTTAAGAGTATCGACAGATACAATAAAAGGTCAAATTTGAAAACAATGGACTCTTTCGTAACGCAATAACAATTACAACGCGGTCTTTAGATTGTGGATTAATTACTCTTCCCCAGTGACGTAGCGTCGGGGGGAAGGGGGAGCACGTGCCCCCAATATTTTTACATAGTTCTCTAATATCGGCGATTTTAAAAACATACGTCAGTTTTCAACTTTTTCTTCCTTGAAAATCTTATTTTGCCCCCCCCCCACCCCAGAAAATCCTGGCTGGCCACTGCTCTTCCCCCCAAAATCTCGGAAGTCCCTTTCATTCACACTCATCTACATTTGCGAAGGAGAGGGGAACCGAAGCAAAACCCGATGGCAGGATGTCCCAGAAGGTGAATCATTGGATTCAAATTTTCGTTTCATTACGACTTCCTCAAAAAAATCTTTACACTGGGGCGAGAGAAGCTAGACAGAATATTTTTTCATTTTCGCGTCTTTTCGCGCCGATTTTCAAATTCTCGCGAACAGGATGAGATGAAAACACGAAACACGAAACAGCTGATATTAGGAGAAATGTATAGAGATTGGTACGCGTTTCGTCATATTCAGGGAATATTATTTTATTTCCTAAAAACAGTGAAATATGCGCACAAAATATTCCCTCACGTGTCAATTATGCTCAAAATATTCAGTAACACAATATGGATATCAAAATGCAGGACTTTTCAAGCCGAACAATTCTGACACCATGTCTATGGTCAAAAATTACAAACACAAAAACTTAGTCCATCACCGATAAAGAAATCAACACATGCCACAAATAACATTATTCAGAAGTACAACTTCACATCCGCATTCGGATTTGAACCATGAAAAAATGTAGGAGCGCTATTGTACAACCAACCAGTTTCTGTAATTTCATTTCCTATCGAATATTCAGATTTTTATTGTTTTCTAGCAGAAAAGTAGAAATATTCCCGAAAAGTTCTCCAAAATAACCAAATATTCCCAAAATATGCTCAAAACCGAGGAAAATAATACAAATATGCATTTATATGCTTTTAATAGCAAAATATGTCGAAATATGTCCAATCAAGTTGGGTCCAATTGACTGCATATTACATGAATCATGAAGATATGATGGATATTCCTCATATGAATCAATAGGAAAAATATGTCGAAACATAAAATAATTTTTCCTGGTCATATTTTTTGTGAAATGGTTCCTGAAAAGTCACGAAATACGTTAAGTGCATATTTGAAATTGTTCTAATAATATAATTTGTCCTAAATAGTTATATTCGCGAACTTGTTCTATTATTTGGTTTTCAATTGCAATTTTGAGTGGTGTTTTGATGTTGCAGAGGATTTGTTTTAATCGTGGTTAAGCAGCCTTAATAGAAAGATGTAGACGCGAAACGAATACCATGAAAACGATTTCATCACACCAACACACTCTGCATCTACTACTGCGATGGAGAGGGGTTTGTATTACCCACGCCTGTGAAAGAAAAATGATAAGGAAATTGCCTGAGCGAAGCGAAGGAACATTTTTTTTATAACGAACAGGGTAAAATGTGTTTGAAATACTACAGAATTTCGCAGTCGATTTTTTTACAAAATTCCCCAACTTCCAGGTGAAAACTGCTGAAAATTCCAAAATTCCCTGACTTTTCCCTGACTATTCCAGACGGACAAAATTCCCTGACTTTTCCCGGTTTTCCAAGGTTTCCAGGTAATGGACACCCTGTATATTCATCTTCAGCCATACGCAGTCGTAGATTTTATTTTCAAATTCCCTGTAATAGATTCTAGTGGAAATAAAAATATCGTTCTTTATCGCTATTAATGTTCCACCTTCTCTACTCCCACCATGAAATTGGCATAGGAAGACGTACTTTCCAATTTTTAATCAACTTTTGAAGTCTGGAAATGAGCCTGAAAGAACTCGAAAGGCCTTTCTAGCCCCATCAAAGGCTATTTACCAGAAAACTGTGCCTGAAAAGCATTTTTGACATCACATTCCAATTCATCGTGAAACAGTATCCCGGATTCATGTACTAAAGTCTCAAAAAGCCATTGTAGGAAATACGTCCGAATCAATTCCTCAGTGCTTTTGTTACGGTCCTAAACGTAAGTCGAATTTACGTTGCCTATGACAGTAGTTTTCAAGCGCGGATTGACTCCTTTGACTGCGTAAGTGCGTTTCAAACTTTTGGATGACGGTTTGAACTTCTCCTACTCGCTCGACTTTCGAAGGCATACCAGCTAAAGAAAATCAGCTGGCTGCTCGAATATTCTGTGCTTCAGCATTTTGTGAGCAAGTTGGACGTTCTCAGTCGTATTGACGTTTCATCGGCGTACGATGACATTTATAAAGGCTGTTAAGGGCTACAGTCGACGGATACCCGAAAAATACGTGTACCGCTGTTTGTGGCTGGAGCCAGTTCACCATTCGCCTCGGCCGACGTCCGCTAATGGGAGTCGATTACGGGGCGAATAATGCGCGAATTTCGCGTCCAAAACTCCAATATTCCTAACACTTTCGGCGAATCCGCCGCCGCGTACGTGTCGCCCCCGGCTGGAAAATCGAATTCCGGGCAAATTAGTGCCAATGATGGCGGGCCGCGATGTGCGAAATTAACGCGATTATCGGACGCTGTCGATGCTGAAATTTCGCCCGCGAATCAGCGACGAGGACGGCGCCGGCGGTGGCGGCGTCGGCGTCGTTTGTGACAGGAAAACGTCCGATATGTTTTTAAATATTCGTTAAACAAATAATCGCCATTGTCTCCGCGTTTTTTCGGTCTTCATCGGCGTCAGCTTAGGGTTGTTTTTTTCTTCTTTCTTTTTGATTTATTTTTATGTTAATAAATTTCAAACTATTTCAATTTACGGTCTCTATAAATTCTCGGCTCGGGGATGCGCGAGAAAAAGTTAAACGAATCGGATGAGAACAATTTTTTACAGGGGGCTGGAAGTTTTTAAAAAATTTATCACGTTCTTAATTGAACGAGTTTTGCGTTATTTTTTAAACGTCATAATTTTACGCCGCCCCACGTCCGGCGTCGTGTTCGTGGCGCGTTGTACGACTGAAGGAAGCTACTTCACATTATCAGCGATTCACGCAACGCTGAGCAATATTACAAAAGACTTAAAAAAAAGAGCTGTGTGTATATCTATACATACAAGTTTATATCGCGTGATATCTCATTTAATAAATGACCTTATTATTTACCGGAGTTCTTTTCCCACCACTTGTTTCTCTCTCTCTGTACTTTTTTTTCACCCCTCAGTAAACTTACGGTGGTTTACGTCTATAAAGTATACGAACAATCGGTGTAGCGTCGCTTATAATTCCGGGGGCATTCGCGATCCTTTAAATGAACTTTTAAGTGTAACGTATCGTTTCTTTATGGAATTAATGTAACGAAAAAGAAGAAGAAGAAGAAGAAAATTATCGTGTTTTTGGGTTGTTTTCGATTTGTTTTTTCTGTTATCTGTCATCGCGTGCTCTTCTTCGGATCTGCGTTGTTCACGCAGGTGGCGCACAGTGGTCCGAGACGCTGTCGCATGTAAAACAAGGTGTCCATTCTTATTCGGAAATGATTTTCACTGACTTTTCCAGGTTTTCCAGGCCAATTTTTCCACTTTTCCAGACCCTTCAAATACAAAAAAATTACACATGCAAGGGAGGGGGGAGGGGAGGAAACATTTTTTCGAACATCGTGAGCAGCGAATATCGTCAATCACTTCACAATTTTTATTTTTACTACCGTGTGCTTATGAACCAGTGGCAGAGGAGGTGTAACAATTTAATGATGGAAATGAAAACGCGTTCTATGGGATGCAGCACAGGGAGCGTTTGACGCGACCTCTCATGAATCCATAGAAACAGCCTTGAGGGAAAGGGAAGTGAAGGAAAGCTTAATAAACTGGATTGTATCTATGCTAAAAGGCAGGGAGATCCGGATAACATACCAACAAGAACGAATCCATGCAACTACCACCAGGGGCTGCCCACAAGAGGGAGTGCTCTCTCCCCTACTGTGGAGCCTGGTGATGGACAGCTTGCTGGAGGAGTTTAATGGGCAAAAAATATACACACAGGGCTACGCTGACGATTTGACTGTGGTGGTAACCGGCAAATTTCCGGGAACCATCACGGAGATAACGCAGTGGGGACTCCGATGTGTGGAAGAATGGTGTGTCAAAAAGGGGTTATCGATAAACCCGGACAAAACGGAGATCACTCTTTTCACCCGTAAAAGGAAAGGCAAGGAGTTGATCAAGGTGCAGTACAAGGGAAAACCGTCAGCCCTCACAGGAAAGGTGAAGTACTTAGGAGTACTCTCCTGGAGGGATCACGTTTCAGATAAAATAAGAAAATGAATTGAGGCTCTTTGGGCTTGCCGCACCTATGTCGGCAGGACCTGGGGACTCTCTCCCAAAATGATGTACTGGATATATACCGGTGTAATACGCCCCAGAATCACATATGCGGCCATTATGTGGTAGGGCCGGGTCCACCTGGCCAACGTCAGAGAGGAACTAGACCACCTGCAAAGGCTCGCGTGCGTGATGACAACGGGGGCAATGAGTACGGTGCCGACAAAGGCACTGGAAAGGCTCCTGAACTTGCCACCACTTCACACTGCTATAGAAGCAGCAGCGATAACGAGGGCTTATCGTCTGGGTCAACCAAACCTTCGGGCCCATAAGACAGGCCACGGAAGAATATGGGAGATAGCCAGGACGATATAGACAAATGCTTTGCGATGCCAAAGGATAGAATTGCGATGGAACATTTCTTTGACAAGCCATACCGTGCGCTGATACCCACACGGCACGCTTGGGAAAAGAGGTCTAGGAAAAGGGGAGAATGTGTGGTTTGCAGATGCCTCTAAGTATGACCAAAGTGTAGGAATCGGAATCACAAATGCAAAAGGCGCTGACAACTGTTCAGTGGCACTGGGCGAGGGCGTCACTATCCTCCAAGCGGAGATAATGGCGATCACGGTGGCCATTGAGAGAAACCAGCAGAAGGGCATTGTTAATAAGCAGATCTATACCTGTACAGACAGTCAATCGGTTATCAAAGTACTATCGTCACACCAAACTACATCCCTGGTAGTAGCGGAGTGTGTTAACAAACTATACACCCTTGCTCAGGAGAACCGGGTCACCGTACTATGGACACCGGAACACTGCGGCATAAAAGAGAACATGCTACACGAAGAGTTTTATTCTGAAATGTGGGAAACGAGCAGGTCGATTTTTGAATCTGCAACATAGGGACATGTATTTTAAATTTCGCTGAATGAAAAGGCTGATTTTGGAATATAGAAAATGAGAAAATGTGTTCCAAGCAAGATTTGCGAAATGAAGTTGATTATGAAATTTGCAAAAACAAAGGGATATATTTGGAATTTCATGAGAGAATCTGTACCAAATAAAATTTGTGAAATGAATTTGATTAAGATGGCAACACTGCAAATCATTCTCAGAGTGTAAAAAGATGGGAGCCAAAATTTTAAGGCCACATTCGAAATGAGCAAGAAAAATAGATCTAGAAACACCGTATTTTTTTAATATCAAAAGTGAGAATATGAGACTTCCTTTGGGCAGAACAAACGCAGCTTAGCCAGGGAAAATATTTATATGCAAATTTAGAGGTTGGATTCGAAATCTACACAAAACTTCGGTTTCGAAACAGGTATCCTTCAATGTTGGCCAATCTATTATTAGTCCGAAATGAGCCCGAAAAGCACCCAAAACAGCCTAGGTTGGTCATTTTTAAGGCCTCTCACAAAAAAAAAAAAAAAAACTTTCTAAGTATTTCACGCGTCATATAATTTAAATTCAACAGGATGTCTACAGAAATTGAAAAGTAAAAATGAAGTACTTTTTCAGGACCGTAGCCGGCTTATTTTCCATATTTTCCTCGAGTGTGCAAATCTTTTTTTTTTTTTCAATTGTTTCATCCCTTTTACGCCTCCCTCTTTTTTGCTCCCCCACGTCCCTCTCCTTTTGAATATAGATCGTGTGTTACAGTTTTCAATGATCAATCATAGGAATAGTAAAAAATGTATTGTTGAGTATTGGAAACAAATTCATTACCTGTAAAAATAAATTCACAAGGACTTGGAATTTTTGGAAGAAAACTAAGGAACAAATAACTTAGGTTATGATTTTTAAATTAAAGTTCCCGAGACTCGTGTTGTTTTAAAAATATGTATTCACAAAAATGAAGGACTTTTCATCTTTATTTTTCAATTTCAGCACTTTTCAGGACTTTCAGGACTTACTTTCACAATTCAGGACTTTCAGGACTAGAAGAACTTTTCAGCACTTGTAGACACCCTGTTCAACGTGATTTTTTTGTGCGTCCCATCGAGAATTCCAACTTGAGTCCATTTAGAGTTGTAGTGAGTCAAGATTAAATTGGAAAAGTGATCACAAGTCGGTAAGAAACGGCTCGTATACAAAATTTTTCTGGAGCAATTTTAGTACAGGTTTCGAATAAGACTGCTAAATTTGGATACTAATCTTTTTGACGTTAAAATAGCCTTTGAACACTCAGTAAGGACAGTTTTCATAATTTCGATAACACTGATATCTCACGTTCCGGTAGATGTTTTCCCTCACCTTCAAAATGGCTTTTGCATGACCAAAATCATTGATACCACCAAGATGTTATAAATCGAAGCACGAAATTCTCGAATCAAATCTTTCAAAGTCTGGACAAAACCGGGAGGCGTCTGAATGAGTCATAATGGACTCATCGACGAGACCGAAAAAACCATTTTACTCGACCGTTATCCCTAGAAATCGAGTGATATCTTTACAGCTTTCTCATACATCAAGTTTTCGCCCTTTTTTCTAATCCCTTTTATGACTTTCTTGTATCACTTTTCAAGTCCTCACTTCGTGTCTAGGTATAAAAAACCGAGACTACAAAAATACGATTCGATGGGAATGACCATGTAAAACAAGCGAGGCATCGAGTCTCTCAAGACGAACACATACGAGCGAAATGTGTGCCAACACGCGAAGAGGCCTAACAGACACCGACTTTGTTCCAAAATGGAAAAGACCTCGAGAAATGTTTCAGGGTATAGTACGCGATTTTCATTTCCACTCTAACTTCGACTGTTATGCAGCTGGAAACTAATTTCAAAATTACTTCATCTGTCAAAGGGCATACCAGCATAGAAACAGACTTCAAGACAATTACCGAACATTTCGAGTTCGTTGCGCTCGAAACTGCAGTCATTTTTTTCCTATTTTTATCATTGTAGCGTGAATAAAGCCCCGATGATTCGCACTAATTTAATCTACTTTCCAGTATTTCATCTTTTTTCTGCCTTCTTTGCAATTCAATCTTAATTTCTCTACGTCGGCTTTCGTACTTATATTCTACGTTGTCATCAAATAAACATCCTTTGTTTCATCAACTATACATACAGAATAATGTCAGTAAAAAAAAAAAAAAAAAAAAAAAAAAGCTCCCGGAACCTTATTTCGGTATTATCAATTTTTTTATACACCGAACGATAAAAAATCAAATATACATAGAATGCGGAAAAGAAGAAGCGCAGAATATAATGCCGACAGGCCGACACATGCGTAGTATTTGCGGACACTAACGAGCGCCACACAATATCAGTGCCCAATATTGAATGTGCCCCAGCAATTCTCCGAGATGTGTTGCACCGAACATAGACTGGAAAAACTTCGAATCGAAATCCTCTTTTTTCAAAATCGATACCGATTAATTGGTTGTCCGGTGAAATGCGAAATCGACAAAACGTATTCTACGAAGCAGAACTGGCATTCTACCACCCGATATTACCTTCTTTCGCTCGAACGGAGAAGAAAATTATGGAACAAGCCACCAGTGATAAGGACGTTCATCTATTGGACAATTATTTACATCCTCGATTATATAAGCAAAAACAAAAGGCGAATATCTGTAATGAAAACAGATGAAGCCGTACACAGTGTAACACTAATACATAAACTAGGAAAGGGCGACTCAATCTCATCTTTATTGTTATGTATTAAAAAGCAAACGAAGGTGCTCCTCCCCTCCCCTCCCCCCATTCCAGAAAAATGAATACTGTAAAATACGATTGCGAGCTACGGCGACGATATTGCTAATCAAACTTTAAATCTTCTTCAACCGACTTCTTTTTTTCTTTTTTTCCATTCAAACAATACAACATGTCCACATCAAAACCTCTCTACAGGGTTGCCACTTTTTTTCAATAATGTTTTCCAGATAGGTTTTTCTATTTATCATAACTTTTTCTTTCGAGTGGAGAAGGAGTTATGGATTTTGGCAAGCATTTTCCCCCCTCAATAACGTCAGCAAGAAAGAAGTCCGCGACTCTGATATTTTCTAAAGGGGCAAAACTTTTTCCATTTTTTGAAGCATGATTTTCTCATTTTTTATTTACAGCTTTGAGCGGGGAAATGTGGACTGCCATCAGCTCCCTACTCTGCCCATTACTGAGCATAAGCCTCCGTCCGCTCCCTCCATTTGTCTCTATCGTATGCGAAGTTGGGCTACCATACACATAAAGCTCTTATGACTTCGTCTCAGCATCATGTAACCTGGAATCATGAAATGTGCCTCTCGTGTGGAAACAGGTTTTCGAGATAAATAAGTGTAAAAATGGGATGGTCGTAGCGGTACGCACAGATGTGCATAGCGTGTACGTCTGTGATGGTGCGTTTACGCGTTGCTATGACAACCGTGTTTCGAATTCTTGTTCTCTGTCGTTCCCACAGGCCCATTTCACACGACGTCATGTAAACGGATGTTTCTAAACGTTTGACATAATTTTTACATGCAATTTGTACAAATACTAATGAAGATTCAGGAAGCTGCGATTTGTTTCTATAAGAATTGTCAAGAAAGTGAAAAATAAAGTTTTGACACCAGAGGCACATTTCATGATTCCAGGTCACATATGTCCTGTTCAATCCTCCCTTGAACACCCATTGTTATTTCCTCCTTTTTAAGCTATAATATAAAAGTTGGCAGCTTTTCCCACAATTTCCTAAAGTACATTCGTTATTTCCCCAAATCCAAAGAATTTTCTTTGATCGACTTGTCCTCACCTCCATATCGCAGAACAATTAGGGGTTACAATTTCTGATACGAGAATCAAAATTTACCTGATAAAATTCAATCAGAGGGTTAATGAGTCTTCAACAAATCTCGATTAGTCTTGTCGAGCAACAAGAAATTTCAGTAGCATTTGATCAAATTCGATTGAGGAGTATCACAATTCTTACACATTCAGATCGTAATAAACCATGGTGGGCTCAGTGAGTTCTAAAATGCTTCAATGACATCGTAACATGTCTTTACCAGCAATACATTTTTTTTAAATTGCCTACAAATTCATGTCGCACCTGGACAATTTTGCGTTTCTCTTTTTCCATATTTGAGGGGGGAAAACGACACTCTTTACAAGTTTAAGCAAATTACGTAACGTCCTGAGGTGCTTTCTGTCATGTGAGGCATCAGTTTGTGGGAAATTCGGTACCAAGTACATCTACCAAGGAAGTAAACAATTTTTCGTCTTACAAGTTTGCTCATGTTATATAGACAGAATGAGTTTGGGGGAGGAGCAAACAAGCATCCTGGGACTTGGAAAGCCAGTTGAGGCTTCAGCGTTTCTTGGGGTAACTGAGACGGCCACTCTGCAAAATACAATTTATTATAAACTATGGAAAATTCATACCAGTTTTTTCTTACATGCCCAAACTTTAACTTTATTTAGTACAGTAAAATATGGCATAGTTTTGAAATTAAAGGTGAGAATAATATCGAAAACGAAATTATCAACTTTAATAACTGCCAAAATTATGTATTCTTACTTAAACAATTTTAAAGTCGATACCTTCTTCTCACATGGCAACTGCCACATTTTCAAATATACGGCTAACCTCGACAAAGAATTGGGGACTTGAGTATAAAGGGTGATGGGGAACGCCCCCACGTAATTATTTAAGCTTTTCAAGATTTGGTCAAAGGAACAGCTACAGCAATTGGCAAACATAGTCATTCTACGCTTTCTTTTTCCTTGTTTGTTTCACGATTCTGAAACATGTTCCAGTTTTCGGTTGGAAAACTTCTGCAATAATATGACACTTTCCAAGAACTGGCAAGTTAAATTTAGCAGCTGCAGTTACCAAAATTACAACTGTCGCAACCCCCCCCCCCCTCTCGATGATTTAGAAATATTATTTATGAATCGGAAAAAATTAAGCTTTCGCCCCTTCTAAATAAAGTCATTTTGCTACGGCTTTAATAAAAATGTACGTAGAGTGACCTTTTAAGATTCTCATACAGATTTTGTACTAACCAAGGTTGACATTTTATATATAAAATGATTCATTTTACGTTCTACGCAAAATGTAAGTAAGATATAAAATAAAATGTGAAATGTAAAATGGATTTTAAATGGTGAAAAAAAAACATGATTGACGATTGACTAATTATAAGTTATTCATTCACTCTTGTTTCAAATATCAAACTCATACTCATTAAAAATTAGACTGACACATATATATCTTCTTGTCTTCGTTAGAAACAGTACAAAATGTTACTATTGGTAAGCTGGGGGGGGGGTCGAGTACAATAAAATGGTTACGTTGGAATAAGTTTTGAAAATCCAGGAAGTATAAGTTTAAAATTATAATATAAAACATTCTATCTTCTTGTGAGTTATCTATAGTGAACTTAGGGAGTATAAATTACAAAATTGAATGATACCTAAGGAGACCACCATATTAACTGTAGTTCTGGTTGGGCGCCAGTCTTAAAATTTGATTGAAAAACTGAATAAATTTTTTTTTTTTACTCGTTTCGACTTATTTTACAAGTAAAATGTAAAATAAAAAGCTATTTTGCATTGACGATTTTACACGTAAAATGAGCAGGCAAAATCTGAAATGTATTCTACCTACTAATCCCAGTACTAACTTATGAATACAGAGTGTTTCATCATTCTCTAGCACTACAAGTCGTGACGGGCTCCAATCAAGACAGGACACAAAAGAAAGAAAAAAATTACATTGGATTTAGCTGAAAATTCCGACTTGGAAAACGATTGAGGATGTCACACCCCTGAACCTCCACGCGGAACGTCTCACCTGTCTGGAGGTAGAAACCGAAAAAACTGAATAAAATTTTAGATCTTCAGATGATACTTTTTGGTATAGTAAAATTAGAATCACAAAAGAAGGCCACTTCGAAAAACACTCTGTGGTTATGCCACCGCGCATCGGAATATCAAATGGGAGCAATCTAACCGATTTTTCGAACTAATCATTCAGTCGTACTATCGGTGCAAAAGTGCAACTGTTATCAGAACTTTTGCAAATGAACTTCATGTATTACCACTCATCATTGGAATCGTAAATACGTTTTTTAATTTCCTTCGACGAGAATGTAGATTGCCTCGAGATGAAGTAACATTTCGAAGCAAGAAAAAAAAAAGCAGCAAGAGGGGTGTACCTCGAACGTACAACGGTTTAATTATAATCAGAGCTCACCTCTGCGTACAAAAGATATCAAATGGAAATTGACGCTCGAAGTTTTAAGGTCTTCGATTGCAAAAACTAAACGAGTATATTCAAGCAGAAATTGTTATTCCAAACGTATTTCCTACTCTTCTCTCCGGCTCTCTTCTGTTTTTTTGTATACCTTTCTCATTCTAGTTTTTCATTCATTTTTTTTTTTCTTTCTTTAATGAATAGAATGAAGTGGAGCTTCAAATATCCTTTTTCATCTTTTCCCTCTCATTTTTTTTTCTCTCTATGCATCCGCGGAAAGGTTTTTACTACGGAGAAGGTGAAGTTTAATTAAAACTTCAAAATACCGCGCTTAATAAGCTCGCTCCATTTACTCCAGCAGCTGCATACCTTTAAAGAATACACTGTATACGTTGTAAGGAAGGAACGAAGTTGAAAAACATTTCTCAGCGCAAGGGATAGATATCTGGAGCACTAACTAGGTACTTACTATTCGTATATATACTTTTTTCGAAATAATGAGAGATAAGACACCATGTGATTATTTCGCGAATGTGTGCGAACTGATCCACTTGTCATTTCTAATTCGAGTGTACGGAGTGTCTTCAGTTTACTATCGAGACTTGTAAGGGGGAGCAAAAGCTGTCTGCGAAGAAAGTTATTACAGACGGATTTCTCAGCTAAGCGCAACCTCTTTCAGATGACATGAATTTTCATGTAATTTTCACTTTTCGAAATTGTACGAAGAATTTCACCTCGTGTATCGAACACCACTCATTCATAGCTGTCTAAAAAATACTCGCAGATATCTGAAGAAGGAAACTGAGATTGTACTTCTGCAACCTCAAGTTTTCTCAATTAGTTCTGAAGTTGACATTCGCCGATCATTCTCATTCTGTATAAAAGGATTTGTGGAGTTTTAGCCCGCACGTTTCTCATTAGTGATCTTAAGATATAGCCGACGTCGGAGGAGCATTAAATTGGAAAATTAGGCAAATGAATACTTCGCAGTGTGCCGTATGACTTTCCTTTTCTATTTTCGGCTTTATTTTCGAATACTAAAGAGCTGAGGTGATCTAATAATACATTGTGCATGCGGATGTTCTGAGTTTTGCAAGAGAAGTCTCTAGTCTGGACCGCAGCGAGGGCATTCGAAACAAAAAAACGAGTGTGTGTAGAAAGCGCGTGTACTGATTTGACAGCAAAACTGGGCTAAACTAAACCGAGTCATGCTTGACCAATCGAGGCAGGAAAAAGGACAATGAATGAGTCCCTAGCATAATAATACGAAGAAAAACGTGGTTTTGGAAAGATCAAGTACCGTAAATGCAGGAATGTTGGAGACAAAAGACGATCGTAAGACGGTTGCATCGTGCTACGAAGCAAGTAGCCAGGCGAGACGATTCATGCAACATTACACATCGGAGAGAAGGGGGCCATCTCACACCCTTATACTGATATTCTATCAGATCTCCTAAATCAAGTTAACTTTGTCTAGTTGAAGGAAGAATTTTCGGTCTTTAGGCCTAGACCGGATTAAAATCGAATTGAATGTCGTAATTTACAAGCAGCAGAGTCCTTATTCCAATAGACTGCTTGATTTGAAATTTGAATTTTGGTATGACGTAAGCCCAAACTCTCTTTCAGAAAAAAAAAAAGTTTTTTATGAGAAAACAAAGATCTTGGCGATGCATGAGACAAGTTTACGAAAAGGTCCGTAAAAGAAAAGGGGGAAAGGATTCAGTTGTATATGATATTTTATTTAAAATGTACTAAAAAAAAAAAAAAAAAAAAAAAAAAAAAACCGAAAGCGTGATAGTGATATCGAAGTGATAGATACTTAGTTTTCGCGTAATTTTGCAGTAATTCGCAATGTCCACGCTATTGTAATGATCAACTTCAAACAACGCAGATGTTGTGGTCACAAGGTGGAGGACGTGGCTCCGAGGAGCTATGTTCTCTGCAAATCATTTCCAGAATTTCGTAGAACTTCTCGAGGAATTACTTGACGATAGCCAAGAGATGTCCAAACTGAAAATGTTGCTAAATGGTCATCGTCAGATTTAACACTAATCAACACTTTCCTTGCGTCCCTGCCTTCCGTTGTCACGAAACTCGGAACTAGGGGCTTGTCACTGAATGCTCAAATAGAAGTCGTTGACGAAGTCCGCAGGACCATATACAGAATTCCAGGCCCAGGAGGTGCTCTCCTACAAAGAAAATGTGACGCAGTTTTCACGAAAAATGTTGCATTGGCTGCCCTGGAGACAATAATCGATGCTCTGTTGATAAACAATACTGCGAGTTCAGCATTTTTACTGGTCTTGTTCTGAGTGCATACATGTATGCCAATATCGTACCAGTGGAAGTTGAACAACGTTTGATAAATGACAAGAACGAATGGACATTCATGTTCTTGTCATTTATCGGACGTTTTCGCGTATTCCGCCGCCGGTAACGAGGAGAAAAATATCTGCGCCGCGGTGATGACTTCTTGATTCGTGTTGAATTGACGACCGCGTAAGGCTGCCTTCAGTTGAGGAAATAACTAAAAGTCGCAGGCGGCGAGGTCAGGACTATACAAGGGTGAGGGTGAATTGTGATTTTTTTAGAAGTCATTACCGCGGTGCAGATGTTTTTCTCCTCCTTACCGATGGCGGAATACGCGGAAACGTTCGATAAATGGCAAGAACGAATGGACGCATGTATAACCATGAATGGTGCTTATTTTGAAAAAGATATTCGTGTACTCAATGAAGATGATGATTAATAAAAATGTTTGTAATCGTATGCTTTTTTCCTTCTTTAAAAATATCTTTAAAAAACCTAGAGGAGTCAACGCATATGGTTTCTTTCAAGTTGGTCTGGAACAGCGAGTTTTCAATCAAATGAGCGCGGCGTGGTCTCAATCGATAGCTAATGAACCAAATTATTCCCCTACTGCATTGAAACGCCGATAGGTAGCGTTGGTGGGCCGTACGAATTTTAGTCTCAGTTACTTAGCGACATCCTTTGTACATTTAATCAAAAACAATGTATAAATCTTCTAATCCAAAGTAAATAGAAGCAAACACGTATGTTGAAATGAACAAACAACAAGAACTGAGAACCTATGGTCCGTTCCAGATAAGAGTATCAAAAACCTCCAGGGCGACCACAACGTTGAGTGTCGACGCGTCGTTTTCACGACCAATGAGAGACAAGCAGCGTTGTGCTGCTTGACGTGCTCAGTGTGAATTTCGCGCTTCCCTTCACCCAACTGATACCGCATTTTCTATAGGTTTTTCATACTCTTATCTGGAATGGACTATAGACCCTAGTTTTCCCAAGTTGATAAGAGGAAACCCAAGTAGTGATATCCGTGATATCACAATACCAGGGACGGCGTACCGCAGAGTTTTTCCTGAGGGGGGGGGGGTGGATTAAAAATTGTGAGAGTCCCAACTGACTCAACTCAAAATTCCCAAGTATCGAAGCGGGGGAAAAACTTCGAAGGTATTTGGTAGGGCACAATGGACAGTATTGTTGAACTTAATATTTATTTTGATGTTAGAAACGTAAAGTTTCTTTTACGACGAACTCATTTAAATCGAACTGTATTTATCGAGGAATAAAAATAAAAACATAAACTCTACGTCAAGTTCTGGCTTCAGTATCGTGATTTGAAACTACCCTTCATTTCACCATCTTCTAAAACAGTGTACTTAAATTTCGAAATATTCAAATTGATATCCAGCTCTGCATTCAAATAATATTTTTGGGCAGATAAGTTGTGCTGTTCTTAGGTCATCTAATATTGAAGAATAATTATTTTCACGATTTATGTAAATTTGGCTCACTTCACTGTATGGAGTTTTGGCCACCTAATACCAGAATTTCGCCCAGTGTGTGACGCATCTTTGGTAGAGACCCAATGGCACTCTGCGAGGCGTTTTAAAGACATTCCGCGATAACAGCTTGAGAACCAACTGATATTGACTGAACCTTACTCTTCAGCTCGCTCGTCACTTAGGCTGATTCCACTTTGGCTGCATTACCTAAGTGGTTGTGAGTTCTCCATTTCTTTGTAATTTCACCCCCCCCCCACAGTAGTTAAACGAGTTCGACATCATAGTTTCTCAACATCCTGACACTTCCAGTGCGTAGTGTCATCGTTAATTTTTCTGTCGCAATAATACAGGTGCGAACTTTCACAAAATCGCGGAAACCCTCTTTCACTGTAGGCAAATTAGAAGGATTTAAAAAAAAAAAAAGGGCAAAGTGTGCGGGCAAAGGTCTGATTGCTGAAAGCGGCGTGGAATGGTGTCCGAAACAACGTACTAAAAATCCCACAAAATCCCCTTGTGCTTTTTTTTTAATGGGGGTTTAAACCACCCCAAGAAACAGTTTTTCGTAAATATCTCGCTGAGTATGCATTTTTATGGAAAAATACTTCAGTCAAGAATTGTTCCTTGGAAAATTTCCTATCGAATCATGTATTCAACACTTAGCCTAGACCTCATAGTCAGCCTACAAAGTTGTCTGAGATGGGCCTATTTTGCAAAAAAAAATAATAAATCTATTTCTCACAAATAACCTGCTCAATTCGCATTTTCAGGCAAAAATACATCAGACAAGAATTATTCCTCGTAAAATTTCCTATCGAATGATTTAGTCAACATTTAGTCTAGACCTCATACTTACAAAAATGTGGGCTGGTACATCTATGGACTATGTCATAGAAAGTACATTAACGAAGAATATGAAGACAGTTGGAGGTTTGACACGTGGACGAGGGACGAAAGACAGCGTGATCAACAGATGGTTATTGTCTATGCCACAGTGTGCGAAAATATGTGACTACATAGAGAATTTTGCAGGTTTATCATTGCAATCATCATACCAGCATGCGGACTGGAGTATCACCCCCGCTTTAAGCGCGACTAACACGACATTCAGAAATTGTATGTGTGGTTGCAGGATTGCAATCCATTCTTCTCTGTGCCTCATTTAGTGTCCCTGTCGACTGGCATTGCAGGCAATGAAAATATCGACTGTTATGAAGCTTTCAATGTCGGTAGAGACATGATGAAAAAATGTATTGGTCAAAATATCGCCGACATTAAATTTAAACGTTCAGAGACAGTCAAAACATTGGCTAGTATGTCATCCAAGGTGAAGATTCGGGAAGATGAGAAAGTTTTAATGGACCCCTTACTCCTATCCCAACGAATTTCGTTGCTCAAGAAGAACAACGACCAACTTCGAGAGTAACTTACTTCAGTTATGAGTTGTCACCGTTCCCTTTATCCCTCTTTGATATAGTCGGTATGAGGAAAACGGAAAAATCATCGCTGTACTCTTTCTTCACTACCACTGAAAATAGACGAGACGTCAGCGATGACGTACACTATGTCATAGACGGTGGATTTTTGCTTCATAAGCTCATTTGGTTCAAAGATGCTACATATGGATCCATATGTGAAGAGTATGTCTCCTATGTAAAAAGGCATTATGTGACAAATGTGACGGTCATTTTTGATGGCTATGTTGAGAATGTGAACAACACCAAAGTTTGCGAACGCAAGAGAAGTTCGAAGACCAGAGGAATGGATGTACAGTGTACAGAAATGGCAACGGTCACACAGAGTCATTATTTTTGTCAAGAGACAAAAATAAAGGAAGTTTGATCCGCATTCTTACACAGAAGTTTATTGAACGTAAGTATTCTGTGGGCGTAGCAGAGTCCGATGCCGATACTTTGATTGTTGTGACCGCAATAGATAAAGCAAAGAACAGTCCGACTATTGTCGCTGGAGAGGATATAGATCTGTTGCTGTTATTAGTCTCACTAACACCGAAAACGGCGGAGGTCTATTTCTTGAAACCAGCAATCGGCAAACAGCCAGAGAAATTATATACAATAAGTGATGTGCAGAATATCGCAGATGTCCGCGATAGTGTTCTGATAGCCCACGCAATGACTGGGTCAGACACTACTTCCTGTATTTATCGTCGAAGCAAGACCAAAGCTTTAAAACTCTTATGTAAACCGGAATTTGACGACATAAGAAGTACCTTCTTGGACCCTACATCTACACCAGAAGCTGTCTTTGAAGAAGGCTGCAAGTACATAGCAGCACTGTACTGTATATCCACCACAAAATTCACGAGGCTGAACGACGTACGATTTCAGTGTTTTGCTAAAAGTGTCCACAACAAAGTTGACCTACCTTCCCTACCGCCCACAGAGGACGCAGCTAGGTATCACATCTATCGTGTCTACCACCAAATATAGGTAAATGTGGCTTCAAAATCACAAGGATCCCACCAACTCGGGGTGGGAACAAAATGAAGGAATGCTGGAGCCAGTTATTATGAGTCAACCTCTAGCCCCAGCTGCTGTTCTACAGCTTATTTCTTGCAGCTGTAAAAAAGGGTGTAAAAATGCCGGCACCTGTCGCAAAGTGGAAAGTGGGTAAGAAGCGGTACACAGACAGTAGTATTTAAGTATCCACTAGTCTTTGAATAATAATAATTTGTGTAATACTTCCATTTTTGGTTCTGTGTTTAGACCTACAGTGTTCGACATGGTGCACGTCTTGTTTGGGACAAAGTTGTCTGAACGTTCGTTCCATAGTTATATCGGAAGAACATGAAGATGTTGACGATGATTTAGAGGTGCGAGAGCAGAGCGACGATGAAGACGAGGACGTGACCATGTGGTCAATAACACATGATGAAGACGACGAGGACGATTGAAACCTATTATTATTATAATACTGCTATAATAAATGTAATTGTCCAATAAAATTGCATGAATATAATTATTGTATGAAGAGCGATATTCCAAAACGGCTTCTGTCCACTTTTTTGAAAAATCGTTTTATAGCGCCATTTGGTGAGGAATCTAGTAATACATATTCTGGCCCGAACAAAATCACGATATCACGAATTCAACGCATGTAAGAAGCCAAAATAGACTCGCAAGGAGAATGAAAAAATTGCTCCAAAACGGCCTCGGTTCACATAATATGATGTTTACCTCAAGAGAGGAGTCGACATTATCATGAGAATTTTATGAATTAGAATCTACTGAAAGACACAGTATGTCTAATTTTGTGCCAAATCAAAACTAATAATTCAAAAATGTTGTTCCAAAACGGCCTCTATTCAGGAGATCCCCACTTCGCGACTGTTATGCGCATCTCTTATACAAGGTACCTTCAATATATCAACGAGAAAAATTCCTGTAAGTGTTCTACTAGGCAACCCGACTATCAACCGTGACATATAGGCGTAATATAGGGATACACCAAGTTTTCCTTTCCCCGTGAAAAAAATATAAAACTGGACAGAGGCCGTTTTGGAAAATCGCTCCTCATTATTATATATCGAAAGTTTCTACCGCCTTCCCTTGATTCATTTCACTTGAAAAGGTTTTAGATAATCATACCTACAGGTAGCATTTGAATATTAGTGCAAAAATTCGGACTTTCAACGACATTGTAGGCTAAGTATGAGGTTTAGGCTTAATGTTGAATAAATCATTCGATAGGAAATTTTACGAGGGATAATTCTTGTCTGATGTGTTTTTGCCTGAAAATGCAAATTGAGCAGGTTATTTGAAAAACAGTTTTTTTTTCTTCAAAATAGGCTCATTTCGGACCACTTTGTAGGCTAACTATGAGGTCTAGGCTAGGTGTTGAATACATGATTCGATAGGAAATTTTCCGATGAACAATTCTTGACCCATGTGTGTTTCCATAAAAATGCTTGCTCAGCGAAATATTTGCGAAAAACTGTTTTATGGGGGGGTTCAAACCCCCATGAAAAAAGCACCGGGGGATTTTGTGGGATTTTTAGTACGTTGTTTCGGACACCATTCTACGCCACTTTCAGAAATCAGACCTTTGCCCGCACGCTTTGCACTTTTTTTCCTTATTTACCTACACCACAACGATAAATAAGAAAAGACCAGATGTGAACGCAGATGCTATATACAGAAGACAACTGAATGTGAATTATGCGGACGATGACGAACATCTAAGATTCATCAAATTATTACACGCGGGCTGTAGCCCCAAGACGAAACACCGTTCTGCGATCCATTCTCGCTCACGGCGAATTTCGCGCTATCTATTTTCATGCGAACAAATTTCCCTTCTAACAATTTTCCTCTGTGATCAGTTTCGCGCGATCAATTTTCGTGTTACCTACCACAAACGCCCGTGTAACTCTATAGCGTCACCGCTGGTCGCGTAGCCTGGGCGGGCATCGGTAACTCGAGCTCGACGCCGTCGAAGCGGCTTATATGCACCGCGACGCAGCTTAATAACATCGACCGCGTCCGAGCTGCATTTCCTGCTCAAGCTCGCCGTCGCCGACGACGGCATTCAACGGCGCACAGCCAACCTAATTCCTTGCTAATCCGTGCCCCTCACCCCGTAATTATAATTACTTCGGCTCTCGGAAATATTTACACAAAGCCGAAAGAGAAAAGCTGAATGCGAGGGGAAAAAAGACGATTAACTAAGCTTCGCCGCATTCGAAGAAAGAATGAAAGGAAAAAGAACAAGAAGAAAGAAAGGAGGGGCGAAAAAAGACTAAAGAAAAGAAACTGATGGCACCTTCTTTCTTCGAAGAAAGCTTCTACCCCGCTAACGGCACCCGCCACCATACTGTACCAGTATACAACAAAAGCTCCCTTTCTACCGCAACACATCGAGTTATTAGAGTTACCGTACCACAGATTAAGGGGTTATATAGCGACTTGATTAGAAGCCCTCGCGTTAAATAGTCCTCCCCCTCCCCTCCGTCGCCGCCGCTTTGCATCGCCGGCCTTTATATACAGATATATATATATATCGCTCTAGATGGGCGCGAAAACGTTTCGATACAAACAACGATAATTCACGTTCGGAGGTCGTGAATTCGAGAAGGAGTTCGTGATAGAGACGTTCGCGGCAGCCCTCGCAGTGCAGCGTCGAGGTAATAATTAGCGCACCGCGGAGCCGCAGATCCGAGATACGCACGCACAGCGGCCAGATAAAAGGGATCTGCGCCTTATCTGACGGGAAGAGACACGAAAACGTCTCGCTGCCGAAAACGTAAAATTACGCGGGCCGATGGCGCAGAAAAGGGGTTTTCGAAATAGCGCGACAGGTCCTGTAGGGCACGTCAAGTGTCGCCGGAAGCGTGCGAAACGATACCTGCACGCCATTGGCGGCTGCACATCGTATCAGCCGTGAAGAAGAAAATCGCTCGACGAGGTGAAGCGCCGGTTGCGATCGTCTGTGCACGCGGGAGGCGGCGATGGCGCTTATCGGCGACAAAAACGAGGAGCACGCTGTCTGTCACAAGTGCGGGGAAGGCGATAGCAGTAACCCGAGTTGATAACAAGAGGCGAGCTGCTGCTTACTCGAGCGCGTAAGATGAGCGTACCGTGCGTGGACAAGATCCGAACAGCGAAGCGTGGATTATATTCATATCACGCTTCGGGGGAAGTGGCACAGCCAGCACAATTAGGATTCCATTTGAAGGAAATTTCCTGAACCCCGCTTGTTCCCTTCCTTGGCAGCTCTCCAACTGTTTATATAATTTACCCTGAAGAATTCTCATAAATAATTTGTTCACGTTTGACGTTAGACTGACAGGTCTATAATTTTCAATGTTACTCTTGTTGCCTTTTTTGAACAGTAAGATGATCTCGACCTGCTTCCATTGTTTAGGTATACAGTTCTCCTCAAGTATTCTATTAAAGAGTTTTGTTAGTGGACAAAGTAGTTCATCTCCAAAGAGCTTAATGACGTAGTTCGAGATTTTATCAGATCCCATCGCTTTTTCAACTTTTATCTCTTTTAAGATCCGTCCCACTTCTGACTCCAGTATATGCGGTATCTTCTCTCCCTTGTCTCCTGTTAGTTCCCCTTGCTCGCTCACCTGCTGGTTGCTCTCTGAGCTACTGTAAAGTTTTGTGCAGAACTCCGTTGCAGTTGACACGATGCCCCCCCCCCTGTTGCATGCCTCATTACCTTCCTTCGCTAGTTTTGTTATTAAATTTTTCCCGGAGTACAAGTTTTTAGCCACTTTTTTGTTGATCCCGTTTCACTTATAATTTGTTCCATCATTTTCTCCTCGAATTTCTTGATATCCTCCCTAATTTTGCACCGGATTGTCTGCCGTAGTAGCACTAACTCCAGTCTCTCGAAGACTGTTTCTCTTTCCTCATTAGCTCATTTCGATGGTTTATTAGTTCCCTTTGTGTCACTCTTTAGTTTATCATTCGTTTGTATTTTCTGGCTAGGCTTGCTATATTTTTTGTCTATATTCCTCAGCACATTTTCGATTAAATTGTAGCTGTCTTGAACTGACCCGTTTCCTAGATCAACCCTATCTAGCTCTTCTTTCAGTTCCGATTTGACTTTCTCCACTAAGTACAATGTAATAACTTTTTGAGCATTTTCTTCCTTTTTTAGCCAGTTTTTGTACTTTGCCCTTGGCTTTATTTTGATATTTCCCCTGCATATCCGGTGATCAGATGTAAACTTAAACCTAGCTATCACTGAAACATCATTTACTATGCTGAGGTCGTTTACTACTAAGTGGTCGATCTCATTTTCAGAATTTTTGACTGGTGACTGCCAAGTCCATTTCCGCTTTGGTTTTTTTCTCGAAAAAGAAGTTAGCAATTCTAAGGTCCATTTTAACACAAAAATCTATCATTTTTTCCCCGGCATTCCCCTGATCGATTTCCAGAAGGCGTTTGACACGGTAGAGCATGGCTTCATGTGGCAGGCTTTAAAAAATCAGGGAGTAGGAATAAATTACATAAGACTCCTACAAAATATATACTCGGGGACGGAGGCGTACATCAGGATGGACAGGAGGGGGAGGGAAATTCGGAATAAAAAGAGGGGTAAACAGGGCGACCCCTTATCTCCAAATTTATTTAATTGCGTACTGGAAGAGATCTTTAGGGGGCTAAACTGGGAGGAACAAGGGATTAAGATAAACGGGGAATACCCATGTAATTTAAGATTCGCCGACGATTTAGTGTTACTGGCAAACAATGCAAGCGAGCTGGAAGAGTTAGGGGAGGAGCTGAGTATAAAAAGCGAGGAGGCAGGATTAAGAATAAACTTGAACAAGACCCACTGGATTACAAACGGGGAAGAAAAAACATTACGGATAGGAGGGGAAGAAATAACCCGTGTAGATGAAGTGAGTTATCTGGGTCAACTAATTTCGTTTAAAAAAAGAAGGGAAAAGGAACTAAGTATTCGGATTAAAAAAGGATGGAAAAATTGTTGGGCTCTGAAACACATATACAAAAGTAAAACTAACATCGGACTAAAAAGGAGGGTATGGGAGATGTAACGTACGCTACCGTCCATTACGTATGCCGCCCAAACCTGAGCTTCCACAAGGAAGCAGGTCGAGAAACTAAGATGCACGCAAAGAGCCATGGAAAGGAGTTTATTGGGGGTAAAGAAAAAATACAAAATTCGCAATGCAGTGATAAGAGGTAAAACGGAAATGAAGGATATTGGATACAGAATCAAAAAACTAAAGTGGGACTACGCGGGCCACATTAGCAGGAGAGAGGAAGGAAGATGGGAAAATATAGTGCTAAACTGGACGCCGTACGGGAATAGAAAGGGGAGGGGAAGACCATTTAGAAGGTGAGAAGACGAATTTGTGGTCGAAAAGGGACCATTCTGCAAAAGACTGGCACTCAACAGAAGGAAGTGGAAAGCTTTGGGGGATGCATATGCTCAGAAATGGGCAGGGGAGGCGGAAACGGATAGTGGGCTCGTGTAAGAAACCGCACCACAAAGTAGCACCCCAGTGCTGTTATTATTATTATTATTATTATTATTAAATTGAAGGAGATTTTATTTCATTTTATTTTATTAACAACTTTGGACTCGGGTCCGCGGCGCAGTGCACTGCCGAGTTTGCCCAATCGTCAATTTCCGTTTTTTCCTGTCACGGGCAGCTCTGTCAGGGCATTTTCAGCTTTCAGCTTCCACGCCCTGAACACATTCATCTTTCAGCTTTCGGTTTTCAAATCACACAAAAAATACAGCTTTTATCTTTTGGCTTTCAGCTTTCAGCTAGCTTTCAAGCCCTTGTGCTATCAGATGCCAAAATTATCTACATACAATTTCATTTCTTCAGCGGATGGATAGGCGCCCCCTCCTCCTTGTGAAAACCAATGGGGTCCATTCGCATAGAATTTTGTTCGGTCACGTGACCCGCATACCCAAACTTCAGTTTTGTGACCATCCACCCGATGTTTAATACCTCAGTTTTTTTGTCTAATTAGTCCTATCCGTATCTTATCCTTCAGTTTGATCCTCACTATGCTCCGTAGCACACGATTCTAGGTGCTTCTCAATCCCTGAATCTGCGACTTGGTTATGACCCACGTCTGAACCCCATAAAATTAATGTTGGGATCTTGCAGTGATTCAGATGCATTGTAAAATATTTTATTCTATGTATAAATGATGTTAAAATAGAAACCTACACTCTTCACTTTCTGTGAACGAATCATGCCTCTCACACATCTCACGCTTGTTGAACTTTTCAATCATTTTCACTGGTCGATACCGCCGTCATCCCGTTGTTTCATTGTACCTTGCTTTTCTTTCATGCCTAATAAGGTGCCGGTAAAAAGACATTTTGACCGCACGTAGCTTGCAGTCAAAATACTGTTTTAACATCACGAATAAAACAGAAGTTGTTTTCTAGTATGTTATTATTTGCCCAAAAGTTTTTCCACGTATCAGTTACCGATGATGTTTAGCTCGTTATTCATTCTATCTACAAGGGCTAGAATTTGACCCACGTATAATTTGCACTCAGAAACTCAATCAATCAAGTTCTCGTCTGATGGAATATCTTTCATACCCACATTTAACATTATTTCTGTATTGGCGTAATCAATTGTAAGGCCTACTCATTTACCTTCAATACAGAACTCCGCCATATTTTCCAGTTCGTTAGACTGCTACTCACCAGGACAATGTCATCCGCAAATCTGAGATTATTTGACTGCTGGCCATTTATTTTGATCCCTTTATCCTCCCCTTCCAATCTGCGAAAAAATCCTTCCAATACGCTTTTAAATAGATATGGGAAGAGGGGATCACTCTGCTTCACCCATTTGCCCAATATGAATTCTTTCCTTCGTTGTCCAAACTCATATATGCTTTAGAACTTCAAAAGCTTTTCCAAAAATTTAATAACACTTAGTTCGATTCGCTGATTTCTTAGTGCTTCCCATACGCTTTCACGGCTAATTGAATCAAAAGATTCCCTTAACTTATCTCTACAACACGGTTCTTCAGACAGGTATTTATCCACCAATATGGAAAATATCAAAAGTTATTTCACTTTACGAGTCAGGCAAAATAAATTGAATAAAAAACTATCGTCCAATTTCTCTAATTCCACTCGCGGTCAAACAAAATTTTTGAAACTGTCTTGCACAAATATCTATACAATCAACCCAAAATATCTCCCTGTCAACATGGCTTTAGAAAGGGATATTCAGTGCAGACAAATCTAATGAACTTCACATGATGTCAACATAACCCTCTCCAAGGGTAGGCAAGTGGATATCATTTACACAGATTTTTCAAAGGCTTTTGACCCTGTCAACCACAAAATACTACTCTAAAAATTGTGCAGCTTTGGTTTTTCAAAAGATCTAATCATTCTACTTCACTCCTACTTAAATAACAAAACGCAGATTGTCGAGTATAAAGGAGTGGCATCTACGTGTTTGTTACAAGAGTGTGTCAGGTGATCACCAGAGTTCGGTTTTGGGTCCACACCTATTCCTAATTTATGTCAACGATATTTTTGAAAAACTCCAATATTCAAAATTATTGCTGTATACAGATGATATAAAATTTATAAAATTATAAAATCTCAAAATTACTGTGTTAAACTGCAACAAGATACTGACTCATTCATTGAGTGGAGTGACAGTAACTGATTACCATTTAATACTAACAAGTGTGAAAAAATTAGCTTTTCAAGAAAAAGATGTCCCATTTTACACGAGTATAAAATAAAAAAGGTACATTCGGCGTGTAAATTTTGTGAAAGACTAAGGCATCATTTTGGATTCGAAATGATTATTCAATATGCACATCGATCACATAACTTTAAAATCTAAAAGAATGGTTGGGTTCACAAAGAGGAATGGAACTTGTTATAAAAATATTGAAACAATGAAAATTCTTTATTCTAGTTTCGTCAGATTAATATTGGAATTCTCCTCTGTTTTATAGGATCTCTAAAATCAACAAGGTGAAGATAAAATTGAGAAAATTCAAAAAAGTTTTTTGAAATACTGATATTGAGAAATCTTTACTTATATTATCCTTCTGAAATTGAATATAAAGAACTCTTGGTTGGCTTTGAGGTCACGAGTCCAAGAAATAGAAGATGTCTGGCAAAGTTGATCTTCTTGAGGGATGTTTTGGATAACAAAATTATGAATTCCAACAACTCAGCACGTATTCAATTCAGAGTCATCCCTAGATTCAATGAAAGAAATATAGATCTATTTATAACACATGGGGCTCAGCATAATATACTCTGGCATTATATGTATAATAATATTACCCGAAAAGACCCAGGATCGACATATTCATGAGTAGAAAACAGTATATTTCACCAGTCAATGAAGTACTCGAGGGTATGTAGGTCCTAGTCTCTGCAGTTCTTTCCCTTATACCGCACAAGTGGGTTTGTTTCGGCCCCTTGGCTTCCTTCAACCTTCAGTTCTCAATTTAGAATGTTCAACTGCCACCTGTGGACCTGTGCACCCCTCACCCCCGCTCTAGTGCTGCCCCTTCCTCTTTCCGTTATCTTTTCTTCTTCTTCGTCCCCACACTTCCCTTAAAAAGTGTTTTTGTTTTAAGAATTATGTTGAACCTACTGTCCCTCCCTGTCAATGGAACTCTCGAGCACCTGATGGGGTACTCAGATATAAATAAATAATAAAAAATAATAATAATCAATCGATAAACATGAAATTAACACCTATTTTATATTCCCTCGCCTTTTCGATGATTTGATTGAAGGTAAATATGTTGTCAATTGTTTAGTAGCTCTGCCTAAGCCCTACCTCTTCTTTTGGCTGGTGAAAATCATCGAGCCTTGTGTACATTCTATTTTTCAATACTTTAAGAAAACTCTTGCTAAGGTCTGAGGAAGGGCTTTTATGGGTCAATAATTGTTCAGATTACTCCTATTTCCTTCTTTATGTAGTAGGATAACCTCAGACACCTGCCGCTTCCAAGAACTGGTTGAAGAACTTAGTCAAGAAAGGTGTTAATGCTTTCGTATCTAACTTTAGAGTGGAATTTTCTGTTTTATCGAGACCTGTTATCTTATAAGGTCAAGTAAACTTTACAGCTACAACCAATTTGTCATTCCCTCCTTCACAAAATTTCTAGTCAAGTTAGTGAAGATACTTCTGAATTGAAGAGGGAGACAAATTTGGAAAATTAGTGCTAGCTTTATTCTGAAAATTGGATCTAGTGACTTCACATGTAACCTAATACAAAACGTGATGAAAAGATACGAACTGTATCAACATAAAATCTTGTCAGGATACTTCTTTTGGATTCCATCGAATTAATTTTTCTCCTCCATTCAAAATGAGATTTTCATAGCAAGAACCTAAATTTGTAAGAGCAACGTTGTTCAGTTTTTCACTCCAAGTTACGTAACTTTGCTCATTTGACGGGTAAAATGTTGAATTTTCGGTCCAAATCGATGTCAGATCAAAAATCTAATACGATATTAAAAATTAGCGATCTTCCCCACCACTGAAAAATTGAGAACCTATTCAATTTTTCAATCAAAAATATTTTTGGTTCTTCTTTGGTCCGAAATTCTGATTTTTTGGCCCAAATTAAAATTAGGAACTGATTGAAAATCTGAGGTGAAACTCAAAATTGGTGACCGGAGGACACCCTACCTTGAAACTTTGTTAAATTCCTCGCGCCACTTTAACCTTGATCCTTTTTGAATCCAAACTTTGAATTTTTTGACCCAAATCTGGATCGGATCAAAAATCTGATGCAATATCCGAAGTCAACGAGCCAAAATATCCCTATTCGATACCGTGTTCAAATTCACAAGTCAATTCAATATAGCCCATTTTGGGTCTATTTGTTGGGGGGGGGGGGGAGAAAATGGTTTCACCCAAAAATAAACTAGAGTCGTTCGCTTGCAGTTCCTCGTTTACTCCGCATTGAACCCACTTAACGTTCATAAAGAAAAGATGGTGTGATCATCTTTTTACTCTCTCTGTTGTTCATAAACATCTCTATGTGTACGAAATTGCATACTCAGTTCCCCGTAAATACGTCATTCAACTCAACAATCAGCAGCGTAGTAAGTCAAGTAACTTCGAGCACTAATGACTGCTCATGATTTTGTCTTACCGGTCTTAATTTTATTTATTTTTTAGTTTTATTTTCTTTAGTTTTGTGTCCTCGAGTAGCTTAGGTCATACGAACCTAATATCAGTGAATTTTTGATGCTTATTATCTCAGTCTTGATTTCGTAATTTTTGTGTTTCTCATTGTTTTTCCTGGAAAATCCATCTTTGTGCCGTGAAGATCTGGTTTTGAAATCGAATAAAAAAAAAAGGGGGCCAAATTCGTGCAACACCCTGCACGCCAGTATAGACGTGTTCATAATACATGTAACTTTGCCAGTTAAATTCGCCATGTAAAAATAATTCTCTTCCTTCGACATGCAATTTGGATTGTATGGGCTCAAGGAGTTTTGTAACGGTGGGGAGAATGTTGACTTTGCAGCCCAAATCGGAGCCTATATCAGAAATCTGATGCAACAATATTTGAAATCACCCCCCCCCCCCCTCAAAAAAGGAGAAAAGAAAAAATCCATAAATTATTCAATTTTGCAAATGGAATTAATTTTTACCATTCTTGGTCCAAAATTCGAACTTTTCGGCACAAATCGGGCAGGATCAAAAATTCGATATGATATTTGAAATCCCCAAATCCCCTTTTCGAGAAAAGCGCGTTTAAAGAATAAATTATGTTTCGCCGTGTTCGCATGTTCTTGTTTGCGATCGATTTGTGAAGTAACCAACAAAAATAGAAATTTGTGGGTTGTGCCATTTAAAAAAATGCCTTTTTCTCTACAAAAATTGTCAAAAAAAAAAATTGATTTTTCTGACGATAGAGGTCTCGTTTCGTAGTCCAAGTCACATAATTATATACTTTGCTCCTAGAGCTGTTACAGCTGCTGCGGATCCCCGGGAGGCTTACCCCGCCGTCGCCACCTTCCGGCGTCGCCACATGTACCAACACAAGTAGGTGAGAGAGGAAGGAAGGAAGCGTGTCCGTCCGTAGTGTCCCCGAATTCCAGGTTAATGCTGGTGAGCGCTGCCCCAGTCAGTGGGGTATGCCATTGCGGCCCTGGCAGGACAGCGCGAATCCGAAGCGGACAGGCGAAATGGGAGGCTCGGGCCAGCTTCAATGCGTCCCTCTGGTCACTGATATAATACTCGAAAGGGTAGTTTCGGGAGCCAATTTGGCATACGCTCCATCAATGAATATGTACTTCGGATCTCCGTTTCCACGATTTCTACGATACAAAAAAAAAAAAAAAAAAATCGTAACGGACCATGATTTTTACGTACGTACACAGAATGCAGAGTACGCTGATTCTGCTGCTTACACTTCTCTGAAACCTTCGGTTTTTGACTGACCAGTCTCTGCCAGGAGTCCAGGGTATTTCATTTTCAGAAACGAAATTTGACTTTCAGTTTGGGGAGGTGGAGAAGAATAATTCGCCGTAATACGATTTACGACAAAGGAGTTGAAGAGGGAAAACTAAAGAAAGGAAACTTGAGCTCTATCAGGTTTCACGTGGCCCTAATATTCCTTTTGGTTTCAACTACAGAAGTGCCAAGTGGTACTTTTTTCTATCATCGAATAATGCAGTGTACCTTCATATTTCGTACAGCAAGCATCCGGACTAGATGAAGCCCTTTAGTTGGCACGGGGAAGGGGAAAAACGAGGCAGTTTCAAAGACAGACGACATATACATATACTCGGCGAATAAATTATTATCCGATTTCTATCTTCCTCGACAACGACGGCTCTAAGGGGGGGGGGGGGAGGCAGAACGAAGAGAGTGATACACGGCGATCGGAAAAGGCTCGTATTTTTTGCGCGATGCGTTCACGCCGAACGCAGAAGGCAGCGAGAAGGCCTGGGAGGGGGTCCCGGTCCCGGATGCCGCGGAAATCGCGGAGCGAATTCGCGCCGCAGCAGTTTTTGGTGAAATTTTTTCAACCAAGCGCCGAACCCGTTCGCCGCGCGCCGCGGCCGTTGTGGAAAGTCGTTCACGCGTGAAACCTCGAGACCGTATCGGCGATTATTTACGAGCGCGAAAACAATTTATGAACGGATAGCCTGAATTTTATTGTCGGTACTTCTGGAACAATCGGTACTACTTTCCCATCGCCACACGTTGGTATACAGTGCTCTCTTCTTTCTTCTTTTTGTTTTTTTTGTCTTCGGGAAAAACTTTCTGCGAGTTGTACTTCTTTCTTATTTTTCTCGTTCGTTTTCGTTCGTTCCGTTTTGGTTGGCGCGCCGTTAACTCGGCGTGCAACTTACGACCGAGAAAGAGCAACCCGATGAGAGTGAACGGGTGATGGAGCGCGAGCACCGTGTGTCTCTCGCTGAGGAGGCGGGAGCGAGCGAGTGAGCGAGGAAGCTGTATACAAGGTGTACGGAGTATTTTCCATTTCCAAGTGACGACAGTCAGGACGATGGAAAAAGATGGAAGACGAGCAGACGAATACGGAGAGGATGGAGAAAAAATGTTTTTAGACAGAATTATTCCGGCGTCAGCCATTTTAAAATGCAAATATGCGTTTAAATAATGCATATTCGTTTCGGTGGAAAAATGGAAAATAGTAGGTACGACGAATTATATAATGTACGTATGTAGTACCGCCGTGTGCGCTGCGCCTCTCTGCTGTACCTCTCTTCGTTTGGCATCTTTCCCCGCATCTCTCCTTGACTTGTGTGTGCGCGCACGTGAATACAAGTACCTGCTTCGCTGGAAGGGGGTTGCCTTCTTTTTCTTTACCCCCAACATAAAAACGAAGAAAACACTTGCGAATAAATGCGCGCGGAAATTTTATGCTCGCGGCGCGGCAGGTCGAGTCATAGTCGTCCTCCCGACCTGGCCGCCTTCTCACGAGCTTCGCGTTGCAGGCATTTAAAATTCGCACACTTCCAGACGATGAGACGAAGACGTTTCAATTTTATTAATTCGCGGAGGCGAAAAAACCTTTCAGAGCTGGCGAGCTGTCGGTGACGGAGTAACGCCATCCGGCGTCGATTTCAAATGTATACGAGACTGCGTAAGAAAAGTCAGATTTGGTTTGAGGAAGCAATCGTCTCGAAAAATCGATTCAGAGTTCAATGAAAAACCACGTTCTAATGATCCATTGACGCGAAACAGCACCAACGACATCTTAATAAAGTCTTTAAAGTCATCTTTGGAAGTCACAACGGAAGATGCTGTTTCTACAAGATCCATCCACAAAGAATCAAGCCGTGACATACTGTGGTCAAACGATTGAAGTATTTTAATCGTCGATGGCTGCAGCACCAAAGCGACGAAGACCCTTTTAATGGGGTCTGCTTTGGAGTCTGTTATAAGATTTTTGGACGTGAGTATTTGCAGCACCACAAGGATCCGTCCTGTTGTGAGATTAGGAGTTTCGACTACCACCAGGTCTAAACAAGAAATTCCTCTAACAGTTTTGTGAGTTAAAGCTGACCGCTCCTGAATCTTTTGGACCAATGTAACTAGAACTTGCTGACAATCACTACGGAATCCTTGAACCTTTACATCGGGAATTTCCCCCCAATTAAGCATTTTTAAGAACCATTTTAACAGAGAAACCCAAATAAATATTTTTGCTTGGAATCAGATTTTCCTTTTTGGCAAGATTAATTTTATTCACCGTCGATTCTTTTTCGAGAACAGTCTTCTCTACTACACGCTCCATAAGAGTCGTAGTAAGAGAAGTTAATTCCCTGAAGAGTAGTGGGGCCATAGGCTTTTCTGACTGAAAACTTGTCAGACATGGTTCAACGATAGAAGCAACAGAAGCAAAAAAAATGCAAGCTTAGCACCAAGGAGAGGATCTGAAAGGCATTTAAAACCTCTGGTAAAATTTCGATAATTTTTGTTTGAAGGATTCTTGGAGCCCTCGCTCTGAACTTCACGTACCCAGTTAAGCAGATGAAAGAGAAGGCTGATTTTTCGCGTGGCTGGCTTCTCATTCTCCGTCCCCCGGGTAAAGCAAAATGACAAAGGGAAGACGTCTGATCCGGTTGTTTTGGTAAAATGGCCACGCCGTGCCGGAGAATCGTTGAAAATGTGAAATAGGGCAATCAAAAACTCTTTCAGCTCCCACGAAACTGATGTAAACCCTGCCTTGAGTGAATCATCGACTACATGAAGCCCACAACTTCCGAATCCAAGGAAGTCAGTACTTCGATCTTTCTTAAATTCTGTTTGAAGTTCTCGCAGCATCTTAAAATTTACAGCAAACCCATCCATCGACACTCGGATCACCTTTTCCTCATTATTTCCAACGGCTTTTTTTTTTTAGACCAGTACGAAAATCGCACGACTTTGCACCTTGAAGAAAAACTGATGTCATGTATCTAGTGACAACTTGATCGACTAAGCTGTCCCAAAATCTAACCACGACATCAACCCTTCCTTTAGATGACTCGTAAAACAGACGTGCATTTTCTCTTCTTTTTTTTTATGGAAAAAGCATTTTTTACATGGTAGGGGGATCGGAAACATCGTCGGCGACAGACGACGCAGGGATAGCTCCTCGTCGTCGAAACTCTCGTCCAAGTCCGGGCTGCGCTCGTCGACGTCGATTGTGATGTCCGGTATATTTTCGCACGACTGCTCACTGCAATGGCCGCAGACAATGGAACATTTCATCCCGGCTTTTCTGCAGCTGCAAGCGTTTCCGCACCGTTGCCGGCAGTTGCAGGAGATGATCTGCAGAAACTGGGACGGGGCAACTTCCCGGTCCACCATTTTTGGGACCAAGGTGGACCAGGCCGTGGGATGTAAGTAGCCATCCCCACTGTGTTGGGCTCAGTTCTTGCCCCATCCACTTCTGCACTTGATGGTAGGCCCGGCAAGAGTGCAACCGGGCAGCATCAGCAGTGGGACGAAGCCGGGCTAAGTTGAAATTCATCTTGGCTACAGCTTTGGCAAATAGCTGGTATCGTAGGGAATTAAGAGTGTTAACGCCTGGCTTGCCACCATACATGGTGACAACGATTCGTTCCCCTACGAAATATAAATGGGGCAGTGTGGCGAACGCTCCCGAACATCCGAGATAATCGAGGAAAGATCGACACGTTTCGAGCAGCAGAATAGAAGTTCGATATCGCAAGGGATAAGGAGTTTCGCCGATAACCCCGGGATATATAAAAGCCGCTGGCCGTCACCGGATTGGCTAGTTTATTTGCGATAACTGTGCGTTTTTCTAACGCGAATTAGCTACCGTTTGTGTTTGTGTGGAATAAAGTTCTTAGTACGTGTTTTCGTGCGTTTTTCGGTGCGAATCTCGTTACAATATATTATGAACTATGACATGATGAAATATCACGACTTTTTCGAATTTGGGTTAAAATATCATGACTTTTCACGACTTTCGCGACAATTTTTTGAAATCATGACTTTTCAGGCCAGTAGACACCCTGCACTGGACACCGACACTAACCACCCCTATTCCAGCAATAGCACACCCACGAGGATCTCGCCGACCGATTACTAGCAAGAACTCACCGAAAGGCCACGTTTCTGCGATAGCGTGCACATCTGCTCGCCCAATGGAAGAAAATTCGATGATATCCATACTCATGCTAACGTATATATGTAAGATTCGTCCACTTCTAGCTCTCTCGTATTCCTCATCTTTTCCCGTCACTTCCTGAATGATCGTTTCATCGCTCTTATCTCCGTTCATGCATTATCTTGTTTTCTCGTTTAATCGATGATTCCATGATTTCTCTTGCAGCACAAAGCCTTTAGTACGGCCACAGATCGCACACACCTTTCTCGCTTTATTCGCTTCTTATTTTCCAGCTTCGTGTAATTAATCAAAACGACTTTGTTTTTGAATTTGTCGTTTTCAATAAAGTCAAATTCATTCGAGCGTTTTGTTTCTGCTTTCATTTGAGATCCCCGACGATCTTATAAATTCAAAAACGTTTCGTTTTATTCGCTTTTCTTCCGTCACGCGAAATTATGTCTTCTGTTCGCGTTCGTTTTACCATGGTTGTGGTCGGCTCGGCTACCGACAATAAAACCAATGTATGGGCCCTTCGCTCAATGCAACTTCTGGATGACGATGATGACGAGTCCTACGCGATTCCTACCGAGTTCGCCGATTTATCGCATCACGATAAACTTTTCGCTCTTCCTCCGGCGAAAACTGCTTTAAAAAAAATGCCGAAACGGCACGCTTCTCGCTCGTTTCGTATTTCGTTACCTCCGAACGTCGCTTCGATTTATGTGGATATCGACGGCAACCCCGTTTTCCATGGCGACCCTCTGGACATTTTTGATGATGACATCCACGAAGAAGAGTCTGTTAAATCTTCTTCCTCGAGAACGATTTCGGCGGTGGTTCGTGACGCTGTTCTGGCCGCGGCAAAATCGGTGTCTGATGCTCCTGTTATTAAGGAACCTCGTTCCATTTCTTCGATCACCAAAGACGCGGTAATCATTAGATTCGATTATAAGAAGAACAATGCTGCATCTTGGGTGAATATTTTTGAAAGGGAATGCACTCGTTTGAAGATTGAAGAAGCCAGATATTGGGAGGCCTTACGTCTTTTCCTCTCTGAAGGGGCCGCCGAGAACTGGTTTTTATCCATCCGTAATACTACTCCTAACACGGCGTGGAATTTTTGGAAGGAATCTTTCCTGAAGAATTTCAGCAAAACAGGTTGGAATGTGGCAGCCGCCGCATTTAATTTTCGTTACATCAATGGTACGTTTCTCGACTACACCCACGCCAAGATAAACATGCTCACTTCGTACAACCCGAATATGCATCCACTCGACGTCATGAATCATGTCGTACTTGGCTTACCGCAGAACATTCAGGAACGAATCAATCCTAACGAAGTAAAGGACCTCGACGGTCTAGTGAGTAATATTATACAATTAGAAAAACTGTTTGTTCGCAAGCCTAATAGTTTTAATAACTTGAATTCTTCTACTTCTATTAATTCTTCTTCCGGGAATTCTTCGAATAATTACCCAAACCCGGCTTATTCCTCGTTACGTCGGCGTACTTTATGCGGCTATTGTAAATCTAAAGGGTATGAACGTTTTCACCCAGAAGCTGATTGCTTTACGAAATTTAAGGACCAGCGCGATAAAGCAAGCACTCCTCGTTCAAATAATAATAATAACGTAAAATCTCCTGCCATCCATACTTTCGACATGTCGTCCTTGGAGGAGGCCATTCATAAGGAAGTAAAAAACTAGGCAAGCCCGGTTTCGTCGTATTAGATGTGATTTTCGAGGAAATTAATGGTAAGGGTCTTTACGACCCAGGTGCGAATTCTTCTGCAATAACTTATCACGCGCTCAAAAAGGTCCCTAATTACTATTATTTACCCATAAAATCGAATTATAATACGATGAGTGGTCCAGGCGAAATTATCGGACTCGCCTTCCTTAACGTAAAGATAATGAACATTCAAAAGAAAATTGTTTTAGCCGTAATTAATTCTTTAACTTTTGAATTCGATATTATTCTCGGTACGGATTACATCACTGCGTTTGGATTAAATTGTGATTGCAATCTCGTAATTTCTCAAACTCCTCAGAAGTCAATTAACGTAACTTCTCATTCTTATATATGGAATGATTATATGACTAAGGACTTATTCGACAAAAAGGTTAATCATCTATCCGCACCGCAACAGGCAACCATTCTTAATTTTGTACAAAATAACGTAAAAGCTTTCGCAAAAGATAAATTTGATGTCGGCAACGTAACTAAATATGAATGCCCTATTAACTTATTGTCAGACTCTTATGTTGCTTTTAAGCCTTATCGCTGCACATATGCTGATCAACAAGAAATCGACCGCCAGTGCACTGAACTCTTATCAAAGGGTATGATTACTCAGTCTATGTCTGCCTATGCCTCACCCGTTACTTTACAATATAAGAAAGATGGTCTGGGTGCTACTAAAGTAAAAACCCGTATGTGCGTTGATTACCGGTCACTGAATAAACTCATTGTTCCGGAAAGTCAGCCTTTTCCTCTCATAGATGAGATTTTGGTTAAGACCCGTGACTGTTCCTGGTTCTCAGCCTTTGATATCAACGCAGCTTTTCATTCGATTCCGATTACAGCATCAGATCGATATAAAACTGCGTTCATAACTCAGTCTGGTCACTTTGAATGGACGGCTATGCCATTCGGTCTAAAAACAAGTCCAGCTGTCCTTCAACGCATTTTATTCGGTATCGTTCGTAATTATGGTCTTACGGATTTTGTCGTCAACTACCTCGATGACATACTCATCTTTTCAAAAACTTTCGAAGAACATATCGCTCATGTACAATGTCTCGTCGACGCCATTTACTCCGAAGGTTTCAGACTAAACTTCAAAAAATGTAGTTTTGCATCTTCTCGAATCCAATACTTAGGTCACATCCTCTCCCCTGACTCTGTCCAACCTCTTTCCGATAATATTGTAGCAATTACTAATTTTCCTGTTCCTACCTCACGTCGCACTGTTCGTCAATTCCTTGGAAAAATTAACTTCTACAGGAAATTCATTCCACATTCTTCTTCTCTCCTTGAGCCATTCCATAATCTTTTACGTAAAAATACCCCGTTTTCTTGGACTCACAGTTGCCAAACTGCCTTTGATTCGGTGAAAGCCCTTTTAACTTCGTCTCCTATCTTAGCAATTTTTGATCGGAACCTACCCATATCAATTTACACTGACGCCAGTGGGGTTGGTATCGGGGCGGTCCTGAAACAAATTCAAGCCGACGGTCTCGAGAAATCTGTGGCTTATTTTTCAAGAATGTTAACTGAGGGACAGAAAAAAAAAAGGCTATCTACACTGAAAGTTTGGCGATTCGTGAGGCCATCCGATATTGGCGCTTCTGGCTCATTGGACGCCGTTTCACAGTGATCACTGACCACAAACCTCTTGAACATCTCAATCTTAAAGCCCGTCCTGATGAAGAGCTCGGTGATCTCGCACTCGAGCTATCCCAATTCGATTTCGACATCATCTATCGCCCCGGGAAAGACAACTGCGAAGCAGATTGCCTTTCTCGTAATCCCGTGAATGAACCCCTTCCTGATCCTGACGTTACTAATCCTATAATCCCTTCCTCCATTAATTTCCTCTCCCTTGAAGATGTCAAAAGTTTTCAACAAAATGTTACTCCTACTGATCTTGATGTTACTGTTAATGGTATTATACTTAGAAAATTAAAAGGTAAACAACTTGTAGTTCTTAACGAATCTATTAGTAAGGATCTTATTTCTCGTATTCATTCACATTATGGTCATATCGGACCAAAACATATGTTCGCTGTACTTCGTAACTCGTTTTATATTCCCAGTATAACTAGACTAGTCTTAGATCACTGCAGAAAATGTGTCACATGTATTAAGAATAAATTTCGTAGAACTCGTATCCACTCAAAACTTGGTTTCCTCGGTCCTGCCACATACCCTTTTGAGATCATGTCTCTGGACACGATCGGAGGTTTCAGTTACGGATCATCTCCCTATCGTTATATCCAATTACTTGTCGATCATTTTACTCGCTACGCCTGGATCTCTTGTACAACAGGTCAAACTGCACGTGAAATGATCTCACTTATTGATTCAGTTCAGCAAACGAATCAGATCAATACGTTGTTGACTGATCAGTATTGGGGATTGTCTTCAGCGGAGTTTGCCTCTTATACCAAGAAATCTAACATCAATCATATATTCACCGCTGTTGATTCTCCTTCATCGAACGGTACCAACGAACGTCTTAACCAGACGTTGGTTAATAAAATTCGCTGTCAAAAAAATGATCCTTCATCTCCCCCTCGTAAAAACTGGACATCTATTGCTAAGCAATGTGTCGCCCAGTATAACTCCATTCCTCATAGCGTCACCTCCTGTTCCCCTTCTTATCTCCTCACCGGCGTGCGCACATCACCTTTACCTAATGACCTACTAACTGACTCCACGAGTTATGATTCGGATAAGGCTTTCGGTGAAATTTCATGATAATAATAAATTAAGATATGATAAAAATAAACTCGATATTACTTTTAACGTAGGAGACACTGTTTACGTCTCCACAGGAAATAAATTAAATCGCGAGAAACTAGACGAATTAAGATCTGGTCCGCATCGTATCACTCGCAAGTTATCTAATAATGTATTCGAAGTTTTTATCGGTAGTGGTCCATCTACCCATCGTTTGTATCATGCGAGCAAACTTATTGCTTCGCCTATCTAGTCATTGTTTTACCATACTTATTAAGTCATGTTTAGTTAACATTATTCATCTTAAGGGTCGTCTATTTCTCCTCCCCCATCCCCCCTTTCTCTCTTAAACGAGTGGGGAGGGGGGATGTAAGATTCGTCCACTTCTAGCTCTCTCGTATTCCTCATCTTTTCCCGTCACTTCCTGAATGATCGTTTCATCGCTCTTATCTCCGTTCATGCATTATCTTGTTTTCTCGTTTAATCGATGATTCCATGATTTCTCTTGCAGCACAAAGCCTTTAGTACGGCCACAGATCGCACACACCTTTCTCGCTTTATTCGCTTCTTATTTTCCAGCTTCGTGTAATTAATCAAAACGACTTTGTTTTTGAATTTGTCGTTTTCAATAAAGTCAAATTCATTCGAGCGTTTTGTTTCTGCTTTCATTTGAGATCCCCGACGATCTTATATATATACGTATATAGTTCCAGCTAAAACGTCCTACGTATTTCTACCGCACAGTATCTTCTACCGAGGTACGTCTCGACGCCCGACGCGACATCGAGAAATATTTCCAACGAATCTACGGATTTCCAATTTCCGATTCGAGGGCGAATGATGAGTTCCGTCGGCACACATCAGCTCGTCCTCCGCTCGCCCTCCGCCGAGCTTCGTTAGCCGCACACCGCACTGCGGTACATCTCGGATCCTCAAACCGGGGGCTGCGAATTAGTTCATTTTCGCCGATACGAAAGAGCATACGAAAAAGAAAAAAAAAAAAGAAAAAAAAAGAGCGAGCGAGAGAGAAAAAACGCGCGCCGGTCACGAAGCGGCGCTTTTTCGTTCGCATTCGTCGCATCCCGACATCGCGTATGCTTTTTCCGTACCGTACGTTCGTTATGTAAACAACGGCAGCCCGAAGTTAACCTCGTGTAAGCCTTTGCACAGCCGGATGACGAGCGAAGGACACCCTATAAACATTTATATACGAGAACCCCGAGACCTGCTCCTCGCCCAAAAGTATACACAGAAAGTTGGAAGTGCGGATTTTGTTTGCGGTTAACGCTTCTTAATCTTCGCATTTCTAAGCAATCGGGGAACGCCGATCAGGAGAACCACAGAAGGAGAGATATATAAACCGGCGTTGGTGTGCAAACACGCAGGATTTTCACAGAGTTGATTTCAATAACTCGGTCGTCGGTTTCCTTCTCCTTTTTTTTTTCCTCTCCTCTTCTGCTTTCTTTTCATTGCCCGCTCTCGCGCTCACTCCGTTGATCCTTTGGCCCGCGTATCTTCCCGCGGGGAGGCCCTGCCACGGCGGGATATTATACGCGGCAGCCGCAATATCTGCAATTCGAATTCGTTTGTTTAAGTTTCCAGCAGTAGCGGTAGCAGTAGCAGCAGCAGCGTCAGGATTCCGGGACGCTCCAGTGCTGCAACCCCGAGTTTACTCAGCAGCTTTAACAACAGATCGAATCGGAAAGGAGCGGAGGCAGGCGGCTGCTGTTAATCTTCTCGGAGCTCTATCCGATAATTTGTTATGTCGAACGAGGTGCGGCACGCTATACATTCGCGCGATGTGCTCGAGGAATTCAACTCTCTCCTCGCCCTCTCACTGCTCCAGCGTGACAACAAAGCAGAAGAGATATCGCTCTACCCCTCCTCAACCGGAGGTTCGGTATTTCGAATTTGATTCGGTTAAATGGTTTGACGCGAAGTCGAGCTAACAGCCGCAGCCGGTAGCGATGAACCGAGTGCTGCCGGCGGCGTTACCCAGACTCAACGACCCAATTTTTAGATGCTACGAGGAAGCCGGAAATCGAAGGGACTGAAACTCGTATCTGTTTAGTTTGTAAGTTCAACTTCGACAAACACGAGATATTGTTTGCACGGCTTCAACATTCGTTTTCGAAGAAACGGTTTGATGGCTGTTTTACCTCCGCAAAGTGGCCGCTTAAAATTTTCCTCAAGAAATTGGAAAATTGACCAAATTTACAAAACAGTGACCTAAAAGTGATCAATATTTCAAGAGTTTTAGCCTCTTGTGTTTTTGGTTTCAAGGGGCTGCGAACACAATCAGAACAAGATTCTAGATTATTTCACGTTCCCTGCAGCTCTTATACTCGTAGGAAAACGTAATGGGAGCCAGATTATTGCAACTTGCAGATAACGAAATGACGAGCACGATTTTATCTCTGCTGCTAGTCAGGAGCGGAAACTTATAAAATAGCCAATACGGCAAAAATTTCCCCCTTCAATAATATATACAATATAGTTTTGATTCGCGTCATTGTGGTGCCCGAAGTGGTCATTAGTTGAACTTTGAGGCGCCCGTTTCGGGCACCACAAGGGTTTTACACTATTTCGAGCTGAAGTCAGAGGTAGGAGGATAAGGTATCGGAAAATCGCATTTTCGGATGCACACCTCTAAGTGCAATTTTATAGAGTTTAATATAGTTTAGTCCCAGGTGTTCTTAATCAGAGCGTGCCACTCATTATACACTGTATATGTTATTATACATTGATAATACGGTGAGGTGCCCCATAGAATTTATAATGAAAACTCGCTGAGGTGCCCAGTTTCCGGCAACGTCGCAAAGCTATGCGATACCTATGTAAGAATACGTTACGCTGTGATGGCGATTATTTTTTAAGGGTCGGATACGAGTAGCCGAGCCTATTGTAGATTTTTTCCTTCTTCTCTTCTCAATTCCAGTTCGAAGTGTCAATAATCATGCAAGGTAAGTAGCTGACTGTTTAAAAGCCGTATTTGGTTAATAAAAAATTGTTCCTCTTTGTGTTTTGGACATTTGACTCATGAAAATCACCAGGGGCGGGAGGTAGACGGACAATACTTACCCCCTCAAATGCTTCTTTTTTTGGGTGGGTAGAAATGATTAAAATTACCCTCCCCAAATTCAAATGCCAACGTGAGTAAATATCATTTAAAAAAATTACTCCCCCGTCGCCTCAAAAAATCCACCGACGTCAACACATTTGAAAAAATTACCGTTTCTAAAAATTTTCCTGCGACGTCTCTGATTCGTTTTTTTAATTAAATTTTTTAATTGAATTTACATTCATTTTAAAATTTAATAATTAACTTCTTCTGAGGTAAAAAATTGCATGAATATTTTGTACGTAGAGTGTGCCAATTTACTTGCTTTCTCTTCTGTAGTCCAGATCACTATTTCTTTCTCTGAGGAGGAAAATGAAAATCGGCCTTTGCCTCATTTGATGGACAAGAATTTCATTCCTCTTTTTGAAGTATGGAAAATAACTTGTTCTACTTTTTGAACAACAAGAAAGCCAAAGGGACAATTTTTTTGTCTCTTAAACAAAAATAAAATTTTTCTCTTGCTCACATCGTATATAGATTTTTGTCAAATTTAGGCATTGAATTTCAATACGGCAAGATTTCCTCAAGTTACACATAGTTTACACCACTGCTGCTAGTCATTTCCTGCAAAGTCCAAAATCTCTCGTACCTACACATAGTATATAGCGCATATTTCTAGTTCTTCTTTCATTGAGATTAGTGATGATGCAGATGACGACGACAAGGAGACTGAAGAAACAGGATCTGACAAAAAGAAAAAGGATGCTCGACAAGCTCTCTTCTCAGCAAATGACCTTATACGATATACTACATCTTCAAATTCGGGTTACCTTTTCCCCCTGCTGTACCAACACAAAACCAATTTGGAAAATTCAGTGGCCGAGCAGAGTTCTCGACATTCCAACCCTGCAGTTCATATATTTGTCAGTGATCACATAACTTCGTATACCACGTCGATTTACAAAAAAGCATTAGAACTGAAAAACCATGGGATCATATCACATACATGGATCATCGATGGTAATATTTATATACGTGAAAAAGAGGATAGTCCACTGAAAGGAACTGAAGAACCGAGTGACCTAGACCACGAAGATGATGATCAAGAAGCTCGTTCGGAAGAGTCAGCGACATGTAGAACAGATCCGATTCAATTAAGGTCGAAAAAGGATAGACCACCGCAAAAACTATCGCTAATAAAGCTACATTCTAAGAAAGGGGGGAGGGCTAAGTCAAGCTCACGCAAATAGGATTTGAACGCCCACTATCCAGTAAAGCCTGGTCGACTTCGGCAACTACGACCAGAAAACCTGCGTTATGATAAAATTGAAGGCACCCAAAATCAGAGATACATATTTCAAGTTTCGATGTAAGGTCTTTAAGTAGTTCCGATAAACTATTAGAATTAGAAGTAGCCCAAGAAATGAAATACATTGACATACTAGGATTAGCAGAAGTAACACGGGGTGGCGAAAGTATACTAAAAACCAAGAAAGGTAACCCATTTCGTTATTAAGGCAAAACACCAGGTCAAAAGGGGGTAGACTTTTAAAAATTAACAAAAAATGGGAAAATAAAATGATACAATTCGTAGGAATATCAGATCGCATCGTGACGGCTACTTTTGAGACAGGTAAAAATAAAATGATTACTTTAATTCAGATCTATGCCCCCATATCAGTGGCAAGTAAATTAGAAGTTAAAGACTTTTACGATAAATTAACAGAATGTTTCTCGAATCTTGCATGTAGCGCACATCACCAAGTATTAATTATGGAAGACTTTAACAGTAAGATTGGGAAAAGAAACCTAGAAGAAGAACTAGTAATAGGTCCTCTTACGGTTACGGAGAGCGGAACGAATCAAGAGAAAACTTGACTGACATCTGCTACGAACACCATTTAAAAATAGCAAACACTTGGTTTAAGAAACGTAATAGAAATAAATGAATCTCTCCGAACTTGGAATATAAAAACCAAATTGATTTTATGCTAATACCTACTGAAGAGAATACTATTAAAAATGTCGACGTCGTAAAAAAATTTGACTTTTACTCTTTGCAGAATTAATATAACTACCGAAATTTGACGACCAAGAATTAAATTAAAGAACAGTTCAGTTACAACAACAACAACAACAACAAAAAAACAAAAAAAAACACACAACTAGACATTCGAGATCAAAATAGGCATCTGCTCAAATAAAACGAAATTATAAATAAAGGGAAAATGGAAGATGCGTTACTGAAAAAGAACATTGACCAATTAGATTACTGGTTGAAATCAAAGTTAAAAGAGGCAACAGAGGAAGTCAAATTATTTGGCTCGGATGTGATAGTCGGATTGGAGGATCCAGCCCTTACGAGGAAATAAAAAGCTTGATCAAGAAGAGAGATAAACCAAGGTTTAAGAAAAGGAAAACCGACCGAGGAAAAATCTAACCGAATGTACTGCGCAAACTAGCTAGAAGAACAACCACGGAAATTAATTGAAGAAAAATAAGTGACCAAAATCAATGACATATTGAGCTCAACAAATAGCATAAAACATATACAACGTTTAAGATCCTTAGGTTCGAACTGGATAACCTACGTCTACAATGAAGAACGTAACAAAGAATACTCCAGGATTGAAATAAAATAGCAACCAATTTCTACAGGGAAATTTATGAGAAACCAGTCAATTATATAAAAAATTCTTTCATAAAAGGACCAGGCCCTACAAATACGGAACTACCCTTTCTATAGGAAGAAATAGACAACATTTTTTGAAAAATCCTAAAAATAATAAAGCATCGGGAAATGACAAAATAACCAACGGACAGTTAAAATACGGAAGAGAGGGGAATTTGGTAAACTTACTAATAGAATTTTTTAAGAAATTACTAAATAACCAAAAAGTTTCCAAGAGCTGGAAAGAATCAAATATCATATTAACACATGTACGAGTCACCGTTCTATCTCTGATAGATCATTGACTCTTGCCTTTTTCTGCCCTGTCATATCGTGCATTATTTTCTTATCCACATTTCTCGCTCTCACCGGTTCAATCATGATTCAACCATCTTTGTGCTATCTGGTTATCAACTTTGTATTATTCCCTCTCGATCGAGTCTTTTGAATACAACATTTTCGAAGGCAGTTGCCGAACGTCGTTCATAGCTTTCGTTTAGTGTTTTCTCACTGCTTTCCTCCACCGCGAAAATAGCTTCGTTTTGAATTTATTTCTGTAAATTCCATAATTAAAATAAATTTATCGATCTATTTTCGCCTCTTTCTATTTTTGTGTTGAATCTTACACACATAAGAAAAGCGATTTACTCGTACATAGAATTGGAAATTATCGACCGATCAGCCTAAGCTGTACCATTTTAAAAGTCTTTTCAAAATTAATAGAAAACCGAATAAGAAATATAATTTCCAATCAGCAACAAGGCGCCAACAGGCAGGATTCAGAAAAGGATTTTCGACTTCTCACCATCTTTTTACTATCAAACTTCTCATTGAAAACGTCGCTGAATTCCGGGTCGAGCTCTACCTCGCCTTCGTAGACTTCGAAAAGGCATTCGATTCACTGAACCACGACTTCACGATAAGGGCGTTGGTAAATCAGGGCATCCAAATAGTATATGTATAAATAATTAGAGAAAGGTATTTAAATCCGGAGAATTTTTTTACATTGGGAAGGGAGTAAAACAGGGGTCCCACTCTCACCACTACTGTTCTGTTCAGCTCTTGAAGAAATTTTCAGGGAACTAAATTGGGAAAACAGGGAACAAAAATTAACGGGGAGTACTCGAGTGACCTACGCCTTACTGACAATGTGGTGCAAATCGCAAACAGGTATGATAAAAAAATTTCAGACGGTTAGTGCCAAAGCTGGCTTAAAGAAGAACATTTCTAAGACCAAAATCATGTCGGGCAATCACGCTTAGATATGTTGAAATTGGGGGGGGGGAATGAAATAGAGAATGTGGACAAAATAGAATACCTGGGTCAAATCATCTCCCTAAACAACAAAACACAAAAAGAAATCAACAACAGACTACTATAGGTTGAAAAGAATGCTGGGCTCTAAGATTCATTCTCAAAGGAAAATACACAGTTAGGTGCAAAATTAAAATCATGAACAGCTACATCAGCTCAGCCATAACCTGTGTAGCACAATCTTGCACCCTAAACAATAAAATAAAAAGAAAACTAACTACAACTCAAAATTCTATGATCCGTGTCTATACGGACAATCAGTGGCTACCTTGGACTTTACTCGATGATCGATTGTGCTCACTTATCGATTCACTCGAATCATTTGAGTAACTTCACAATCGACAACTCGATTACTCTCATTTCTGAGCCGTACCTAAATTCGAGGCCTTAACTTCCCCAGCAGTTCCTTACAACCTATTATTGTCACTATTTTCAAACCCAACTTCTACCACCTAGCCCAGGCTCGAATCCCAATCGCCTTAAAAATTTTCCATTCCGAGGGAGCAGGTAAATTACCGAAAACAACACACTCGATAATCCATCTGCGTTTCTCAGATCATCAACATCCCGAGGCAATAAAATAGCGTCAGAAAAAACGTAATACGATGTAGCCCATTCGCCTTCCGAAACATCGCCGTATAAAGTTGAGTGAACTATCCTCAGCTCAGCATCGGCAATCCACAGTGAAGATTATAGAGTGTTCGGCGTACGCTTAAAATACGGAAACCGGCTGGCCAACATCTTACAAACGTTTATACGACGGAATTAAATTTAGCGAAATGCGAAAAACCGTCTTCACTCCGACCGTTTTCGTTTTCTAACATCCGTTAAGACGGGCCGGCGTGCAGCCATCATCTTCTGAGTGAGGTCATTTAGAGTTACACTCGATCGTGGCACGCCATCTTTACCGCGGGAAGCCGGAAATCTCATTTCAGCTTCCTGGACCATACGTTCCACACACGCCAGTTAATTAACGAGAAATACCTACAGCCCGAATAGCTCGCACACGATACGACCAGAACACTCGTCGGAATACAGGTGGTAATGTCGTTTCAAGCGAAAAAGCTCTTCCTGGTTCACGTGTACCATAAAAATTACACCCTCTCGACTATTTCTGTACATAAACTCGACTAAAACGAAAAACCGTGCGAAAGAAATGCAGGTTAAGAAATGCGGAAGAATACCGTAAGTCCAAATGCTCACACTCGCCGCATTCGGCAGAGCCCATTAAAATTAGATCAGAAACGGAACTTAAGAACGGCGGCATGCTACACACACGTCTCTTTCAGACCAGAAAGGGGACTTCGGAAAGAAAAACTGGTATCAAAGATTTTTTTTCCATAATATTGCTGACAGTGGTCCCCTTAATAACAAGCCCCCCCCCCCCGCAGCTATATCCGAGTTGAGTCACGCCGGAAAATACAAGGCAGAATTACGTCCGAATTGAATCCCAAATATAGCTGGGATAAAAAAGTGAAACACGCGCAGGCACTGGCCTGTCATTTTTCTTGGTCCTGCATGTTTTTCCACGGGCTCGTAAAATTTGGCCCGGACCAAATTTTACAGACCCTTGGAGAAAATCCGAGCTCGGTGTAAATGCACTTTCTACACCCCCCCCCCTTCCAGTCGTTAGTTGCAACGAACACAAATTTTCAATTACATTTCAATTTAGCCATATTTTGATAAGAAATACTGCGAGTAATCACAAATGCTTACTGGTAATATTAACAAATATTATTCCAAATTTGTAAGAAATTAGAGGGGTCCTTCGTGCAGCAAAATTAAAAATGCGAGAGCCTTCGTCCGTAGGTCTCGAAATTATTGAAATTCCTCCGGGATGATGGGAATGTGGTTCCTCAAATCAGTCAAAAAATTTTGGTACAAGATGGCGCAGAGGCAAGGTATGAAGTTCTTCTTTCTTTTTGAATGTCAGTTTTAGGATTAAAGAAATGGAGATCTTTTTCTAGTAATGGGCAATCGACAGTTTTTGGCTGTCGATAGTTGCAAAACTGACTATCAGTATTATCCATACGTTCTTTTCTTCTTTCAATTTTTCGGCTGCTGAAGCCTTTGAAACAAAAAAGAGGAGAATAAAAATAGCATCACAAAAGCGATCGAAAAGAGAACTAATCTGAAAGTTTCGCCAGACGATTCAAGTCCGCGAAATAGGAAGCCTGCCTTTCAACAACCCTCCATCAACACTTGTTGATAAAATCATATCTACGACGACACAATCTGAGAAGCGAGAATTCCCTGTTTTCACCCCCCCCCATTTTTTTCAGCGTGAAAATTTGAAAATGTCAGGATATTTCCCGCATTGTGACAACTGTCGTCAATTAAGGAAATAATATCTCAGCAGCAACTAATAAAATTAAAATCTCAAAATCTTCCTCCCTTTTTTTTTGGCAAGTTGATCTAGAAGATTTTTTAACGAAATAAGAATTTCCATCACGAGAGGATGGGGAGAGGAAGGGTGTTCCACGAAACGTTTCACTAATCGGCAAAATTGGGATACAACTAACAATACTACACAGAATTCTATACAAAATTCCATACAGAATTCTATACGAAATTGTATACAAAATTTGATACAGAATTCTATGCGAAATTCTATACAAAGTCTGATGCAGAATTCTATACAGATTTCGACACCGAATTCTATACAAAATTTGATACAGAAATTATTTTTAGTTTTTCACTAATCGCTAGAACACGATGCTGATTAATACCCAATAGGGTACTTTTATTATGATCGCGATCACATGCTGTGTGTAATGATGCCAAACACACACTGTTTCCTTCAGTTTTCCGAAAGAACTAGATCTTATTATTATAGACAGGCTTAAGGATTTTAAAAAATGTTCCATTCTTTGACGAACGAGAAACAGATTTTTTTTTCTGGAAAAAAAAAAAAAAAAAAAAAAAAAAAAAAAGAGAGAACGAAAGATTTACTCTGATTTCTTCCTTGGTGAGAAATACGTTGTCTTCATCTTCGAGAAAAAGTAAGAGGGTCGTCCCTTATTCGTCGCAGGAGGTCGGATCAAAATCTACGGTAATGTTCGAAATCAGCAGCTCACCCCCTTGTTTTGAATAATTGTACAATTTTCTGTTCTAAGTTTTTTTGTTTTTTTTTGTTTTTTTTTGTTTTTTTTTTTTTTTAATCTGAGGCGGATGGGAAAAAGTATTTTCTATCTATTACCATGTTCGGTTTAGCTACACTGACTCTTGAAAATTTGTTAATCGACTGTCAAAATAGTTGTCAAGTAGGTGACACTGAAAAGTTGAATCAGGGTGTCTACCAGATTTGAAAATGGAAAATACTGGACTTTTTTTTAACCATTTCAAACACCCGATCACAACTAAGATAGGCGCGCCTATGTAAAATTTCAGCATTCACTGATTTATCATGTATTAATTTCTTTTTTTTAAATCGCTGAAAGAATTTTCTCCTTTTAGGAACTGACCCTTTCTCAAATAATGTATCCAGTCTAGTATTCCACAGCATTAAAAATATTCTCACACTTATTTCTTTATTTCTCAATCTTTTTTATTGGACCAATATTAAAATTATTGGACTTTTATTTAACTTGTTGGACCATTTATCGAACATGGGTCTTTTATTGGATTTATTGGACTTATTGATCCGGTATACATCCTGTAAGAACAGGGAGGAAGGGGAGGAATAACTCCAAGGATACGTGGATATAGTAATTTACAGGGCAATTTGTATCCTTTCTGTTCGCTGAAATCGATGAAAACAAAAACACGTTGAAAACAATGTATTTTCTCCCGTAAGACCCGGGTTAATGCATTGTGACATATGGGGTTATATTTAACGCCAATTTGGGGCATTTCGAAAGTAGTTCTGATAAAACTGTACAGAATCTTCTCACAAGGGAATCGAGTAAGAAACATTCTTTATTTGGAACAATTTATCCTAAATTTAATAGATCTCCTGGTGAAGTACCGTTCAGCGAATGTGGAGCAAAATTTCGCACTCGGGCCAACAATTCCACAGCCAACCTGGATGCACCCCACTTCTGGCACCCAGTGCAAACTACTCACCCTGATTAATATTCCTAGCCGGTTCAATCCGACGAGATGAAGCGTTCCGCGTTCCGTACTCGATACGCCCCCCCCCCATCACTTCACCATTACCCATCGTATCGGCACTCCGCTATATCAAAGAATTACAGCCCCATTATCGATACAGAAATACGTATACAAATGCTTGCTTACCTTTTTGCCGTCTAAATCGTGCGTTACGATGGCTAATACTTTATCTACACTAGATGCTTCGGCGAACGTAACAAATCCAAAACCCCTGCAACAAAAAAAAAAAAAATTCGTTCTCCCGTTAGTACGTAGCAGCCGCGAAAATAACTTATGTAGCAATAACGCGGTAATGCCCTATCGCGGCAACGAGTTACAAATTCAAACGCGTGTTTTCGCGATGTAAGGCCACACGTACAACAAATTATCATCCTACGGTTCGGCTTTTCAAAGCCGGCCATTTTTTCTCTTTTTCTGCCCGTGCTTACGAGGACACTACGATCTGCAGAGCGCAGAGACATTATCGGCCAAAATGAATGTCGCATACACGACTCGTACACACAATTCAAGAGTAAAAAACAGAAAAACGTGAAAAGAAAAAAAAAAAACAAAAAAAACACGCTGACGATGTCGACAGCCAGCAGCTGAAAAGAGCGATAGGCCACGCTAACGACTGCAAATCGAAAGGACAAACCATGGAAATGGCGAAGTACCGCCATTTCCACCGTCGTGGATCGGTGCGAGATCCCTGATGGAGGCCTCTCTGTCCTTGAATGATCCAGGTTGTGTGCTTTTACACAGAACTGTTCGCGCTTTGAAAGAGTGGCGCAAGTACACGACCATTGTGGATGATTGTGTACGAGCAAAATATGACGACGAAGAAGCGGAGTAGTGAATGCACCAGCACTTTCTTCGGTGCTAATCAATTTTCACGCCGACATGTTTTATTCAAGCGAGCGGATATGAAAGGTTCCCTCCAATCAGTATTTGGCCTCAATCTCTCCAAACTGAAAGTCAAATTTCGTTTCTGAAAATGGAGTACCCTAGACGCCTGTCAGAGACTGGTCAGTCAAAAGCTGAAGGTTTCAAGCTGAGTATCGAACGTCATCTGAAATGTTGAAACAACGTTTAAATGTGGAAGACATTTCAAAAATGTAAAAGTCAGCGGACCAAACTTTGAATTTCGAATTTCAGTGACTATTTTGTTTTTACTAGGTTCTCTGTTTGACCTAGAACCTGAAATTTGAAAAAGTTGAACATTTTATTAAAATGTAAAAGTTGAAGGCAAAAGACTTATTGTCCAATGTCACAAGCTAAATCCGATAGCAAATGTTCTATTGTTCGATTGACGGGCTTTGGTCCGGGTGAATATAGAAGGGAAATTTAGTCTGGAACAAAAATCAAAACTCCAAGTGTTTTTCCCATAAGAAAGAAAATGAACTTGTGGCACGGATTCCCCTAATCCGATCGACCTGAAACTTTATAAGCTTTTCTTTTTTCTTTTTCTGATTTTATTGGAACCAGTTTAGGAGACGAATAGAAGGAAATTCAGGGGGAAAAAAATCACCAAGAGTGAATAACGACCACCTTAATGTGTAGAGGAAGTTGTATGTTCCTCTCACGTATTCCTAACATCTTTCTAGCTTACCCTCCCAGATTAGGGTATGTTCATGTGCGCAAATGCGTTACTGATTTGGGGATAAGCTTCCAATCTGCATTTGCAGGGATGAAACTATGGGGGAAGGGGGCCGTTTCACCAATAATTTAACAGTCGGCAAATTTTGAAACTGTTTATTTGAATTTTTTATTTTCTCAGAACGTTGTTAGGTTATTATTATTATTATCATCATTTTCTTTTTAAATTAAAAAATAGTTTGATTGAAAATCGGCAAATGTTCAATTTAAAAAAAAAAATGTTTCGGCGAATTTTTAGTTTTCAATAAATATTTGTCGGCAAGATTTTCTTTTTCACCCCCCCCCCCCCAAAAAAAAAGAAGGAAAAAGCTGAAAGTTAATTTCCGTCTCTGAGAACAACTACGGCAACTGCCAAGTCAAATTATTCGGAAGTGAATAGTCATTATTTTTGAGGATTAGAAAGTCAAAGTCGAAACAACGGGTTGGATTTTTCAACGGTCGGAGTCTAAAAAGAGTCGTAGTAAATTTTCTTCTGCTCTGAATCCCTGATCAACACAGGCGAAGATTATTTTCGGACTTGGTCATCTTATGTTCTAAGCCACAATAATGAATACCGAAAGGACTCATCGGGCTTCTTCTTAGGTTCCCTAAAACTACCAACTGGCTAATACTATGAAGAAGTCTAGGTTCGCTAGGACGTTAAGACTCATTTAGCTGAGTTGGGATCAATTACACATGATCAAAATTCGTTAAAACATTGTTAAAATTCATCAAGTCTTTCTACGACTCTATTAGAACTGATTAGGTTTACATCAAGAATCTTGATGGCTAAAAAAACTAAGGCTCTGCCAGGCACCCAGATGCATGGAGTTCTGAGGAGAAGATGACGAGGTCAAAACCGCTAAGATAATTGCTGACCCAAAATAAGTGAATTTCCTGAATCTTCTAAACCGTACATATTATACAAAGATACATGAAATGTTGTATTTTTGTTCTCGGAGAAGGGCTCCTCAGTATTCATGCACTTGGATTCTGTTGATCCCTAAGAAAATTCACCAGAGGTATTTAAAGCTGTAGTGGGGGACGGCATCCCAACCCCCGCTCCTCCTGGATGGAAAACCAGAAACTGTACAACGTTTGCCTGCTATAAGAATTTCATATTTTTCATTTTTCATTTTTTCCCTTTTTACTAGAAAAAGTGTCAAAACCCGTACAAATTGTAAAATTTTGCTCTCCCATTTTTTTTTATTGCATGAGAAATTTTATCCTTCCACTTTTCGCTCCCCGATCCACTACTGTTGTAATGATGAACTCAGACTTGACGGAATTATTTCAAGACTCGTCAAGAATCGCTAATGCCCACATGGGATTCATGCACTCGTACTAAGATCCTGATTGGACTTCTTAAAACTTAATTCAAGCTCAGGTACTCAAGTTACGGGCAGGACACATGAATAACTGCGCAAGACTTTGTTTTGATGCATCCAGGCTCACTGGGACTTAGTTGAAGCTGGTCAAGACTCGGTAAGACGATAGTCAGCGGCTTCACAAAGCATTATGATTAAGCTCGTCCAGAATCTTACTCGATAAGAACTGCTACATTTTTGACAGCAGCTTCTAGGATTCTATAATACTTTATTAAGAATGTGATTACGCTTCTAATACAGAAGCTTTTTCAGCTTTATAGCGAGTGTAGTGTGTGTGGGGGAGGGGGGAAGGGTCGAAATAGACTCGGCAAAAATTTGCATGTAAGAAAAATTAGCATTCCACACTTTTTGACCGACTGATGTTCGAAACAATCTGCTGATTGAGAGACTGAAAATCTAATGAACCAATTTACCGAAAAATGCTTACTCTTAATACAGAAATTTTCATTCAAGCACAAAAAACTGATTCTTTGTTTTCTGATGGTCCAAAACGTCGACTAAATGATATAATTTACCAAAAAAAAAAAAAAAAAAAAAAACCGCGGACTCCGAAAATTTGCGGGAGGGGTATTATCATCTCCGTATTACCTCCTCATGTTCACCAGCGCTAAGGCTGCCAAAACCGGTTTAGATCGGGTACAGATGTACAAAATCATTAACGCTTCATTAATGCTCATCACGACTCGCTCAGATATTATTCGCGCAATTCAAGGGTTTATTTTGATTTGTCATTTATAGTAAACCATTAAGATAATGTTAAGGGTTTATTAAGATTAGCTATAATTCATGAAGACAAGATTCAAATTCATCGAAAATATGACGAGCATCGTGAATATGTTAAAACTCCTTCATAGACCCCCAAAAAAAAACTGTAATTTTCATTAATAATCAACAACTGAGACTACGATGAAGATTGTGAATCTTTTAAGAATCATTATGACATGTTAGAACTTGTTCAAACGGTTGGAGTGTATCAATGCTCTCAAGAACTATACTAATGTTATGTTAGGACTCGTTGAGAATAATGTAACACTCACCGGGACTTAAGCCTCAACTAAGTTTCATTAGATCCTTTGAACTAGCTTTCAATTTGCCAAAATTCAATTAGGCTCTCCTCAGACCCGATAAGGTAACATGACTCTAATCACAACTCGTTAAACGGAGATAATACTGAGAGGAATTTACGAAGACTGTTTACGAAACATTTCGTTCAGACTGACGGTTACATTACAACATGAAGACTTTATAAATAACGTAGCGCAAGAGCGATACGTATGAGAAGAGAAGTCAAAAAGGCGATTAAAAAAATGATCGACTTTTCCACGAAAAAAGAGAAGTGGAAAGGGAAAAGGGTTAAGCTGCTCGAAACCCCATGATTTCACTTCATTAGTGCATAGGGCGGACCCGAAAAAAAAAAGAAGAAAGCCGCTCGCTACACATGGGAAAAGTCCACGCTGCTACCTCTGTCATCAATATAGGTACTTATATGTCTGACCAATGCAAACCAAGATTCACAAATAAGACTCTTCAAATAGAGAATTTCTCGAGCCAGAATTCCTTAAGTCGACACCTCTCTTTCCAACTTCTTAAGCATTTGCTTACAAAATATCCGAACTTCCAGTACTCGTACAAGGCGTCACCAGCGACTTCAGGTAACGACACGGATCCAATATTTTCACTAATCCGAGAATTCTCGCACGGCAACGAGCAGGCCAGCCTTAATCTTCGAGGCAGCGCTTCAGCCAACGATGGGCACGGCGGCGGAAAGGTTCGACGAAGTAATAATATCGCTTACGTAACCGAGAGCTAGCACTGCGTGTCAATAAACCGCCTGCACCTTCGTCTTCCAGGATAAGGACGAATGACGTTAATACGGTTTGTAATTCTACGTTGTAGAATACGCTAGACCACCTCACTAGTCTCGTATCTGGTCTTCGATTACTGTTATTTTGAAATCGTTTATTGACCGACAACGATGAATGTTTAATACCCACCAGGTACGACCGGTCAGCTGAAGCGTGAGGGCAGTTCGTGATTTCTTCCGCAACGCCCGACGTCCTCGTAATTAATTTCGAGGAACTGTAACGTTACGTGTACTCCCCCCGTGCACACACGCGGTAAATATTATGTTTTCATTCCGTGAAAACATACAGGAGGGAGAGATCATTGTCAGTGTGCCTTGCTAACGTCGCGGGTAGATTGCGCCGCGACACAAAAGTGCTCGTGAAATTGCATACTCGGTTCGCCGTAAATGCGGTACATACGATGCGGGATCAACGGAAGACAAGACTTGGCACTTCGATTTCGAATATCGATTATATTTGTAGGTTTAATCCGTGCGACAATTGGGACTGGTATGCCGGTGCTTCTCGGCAGCTGACGCCCACAGATTTTTGAAAAATTCAATATAGTTGACGGCTATAGGTTAAGACGGATAGTTGGCACTTCATTTCACGATTCGATTTATTCGTACCCACAAAATGGTCAGTAAAATACCCCTTTTGTTCTCGACATACATTCAATAAAGATGATCATCTTACAGACTTTCGCGCGAGATTATAGGGAGGGTGCAAAATCAACGTTGCCATTCCTTGTCGCTAATTTCTCGCGTAGCTTATCTCTCCCAGTCTGCGGCTACACCAGGACAGTATATTTTGAAAAACAGATGTACAGCTGATTTTAGTAGACACGAAATCAAATTAATGAGACGAAAGGGGGGAAACGGAGAAACCGTTACGCCAGAGCTGGCCCTCCGAACTAAACGAGACGTAAAACACTATTTTACGATTGAAATCGCGAATTTATGTGCTGAGCGTACGACATTTTAGTACTTTTTGGAGCAACTGCACGTATATCTGATTGACTGGCTATCTGACCGATGTGATGGCGAATTAACGGCCTTTTCGCAAGAAGAAAGGCGACTGCTCTGCTGATGACCGTTGTATTATTCATCAGCCAAACAGCTTAAATTCGTATCCGGTGAGATTATACTCGTTCGCTTAACTCGAGGCGCTTGCAAACGAACCGGACAATCGACTGCAATGGAATTTTCGCATAGGAGGGGGGAGTTCTGAGAACAAAATTCATTACGCCTGAACAAAGAAAAACACCGAGACAAGGAAACACTCTTAGAAAACACTTACAGCAGACAAATGTGCATAATAATTTTTGATTTTTGAAACCTGACTGACTTTCATTTCAACCACTGATCAATCGTCCTTGTTCCAACCCACTGAATACGACACTATATATAGTATGAATGAGTAGAAAATCACGTTCAAGGTGAACCGTGTCCGATGAACAGGTGACAAATTACTGGTGATAAACAGCTCTTGGGTAAGAATAATTATTACAGGTGCTGTGGAACGATTAGAATGTTGTGCGAAATGAATAGGAACTTGCAAGCGTAATGAATAGTTCACGTCAGATGAACACACCACGTATCAGATAAATATCATGTATCAGATGAATAGCACGTGTCAGATGAATAAAACTGTAATACTAGCACGTGTGAGAAAAATTAAAGGTGCAGTACATGGCACGTGATTTATAACATGAGTCAGACAACGGCATGTGCCAAATAAATAGCACACGAGATGAATAGCAGAGGCAAAATGAACAACGCGTGTCATATGAAATGAATAGCACATGTCGACGTGTCAGACAAATAGCAGGTATAAGATAAACTGAGTTTTTATTCTATTTTACAGTTGTTCATTCAACGTACATGCACTAGGCCCCGGAAAGGGGGGAGCGTTGTGACGTCGAATGCACCCATTTCCGGGAACTGGCATCCATCGCCCTTTTCCACCATAACCTGCCCCTTCCCGCTCTTCCCCACAGTATCCCAAATTCCTTCGTAATCTCGTCCCTCCACCTTGTAAATGGTCTGCCCTTTCTTCTTTTCCATTCTCTAGGCGACCATTCTTCTGTCACCTTTCCCCATTTGTCTATGCCCCTCACCATATGCCCTGCGAATCCTAATTTTGCCTTTTTCATTCTCTCGCCAATATCTTTCGAGCCCGTCCTTTCAAGTATTTTTTTTTCTGACTTAATCTACCTTTGATGTGTACTCCCATAATACTACGGAGCATCCAAAAGTGTGTTACCCACAAGCTTTCGTACTGTGCCTTAGTCAAAGACCAGGTTTGTGCTCCGTAGGTGAGGGTGAGTATCACATACTGGTCCAGCATTTTTTATTTTTTTCCTTAGTGGTTGGTAAGTCACCCTTTAGCATCGCTCTGTGGACTCAGAAACTTTTCCAAGCTTTCGCGGTTTTTGCCCTCAGCTCCAGTTTTCCTCTAATTCCAAGAGCCATCATTTACCCTAAATAATTATAATCTTCCACTTTTTCGATTTCTGTACCCCCACCTACAATTTTCCCTCCTGAATATTTGACATCAGCTTGGTTTTTGTCATTTTCATTGACAGCCCCACCCTTCTACTTTCGGTATTGAGTTCTACTGCCATCTCTTGTAACTCCTCTATTTCATTACCTAGCCAGACAATATCATCTACATATCTCAGACTATTTAATCATCGATCATTTATCCATATTCCTTTTTATCCCAGTTTAATCTCCGAAATATCCTCTCCAGTACAGCAATGAATAGGTTGGGAGACAGAGGGTCCCCCTGCTGCACTTCTTTCTATATATCAAATTCTTCTCCCACTCTGTCCAGCCTTACGTATGCTATTGTTTTTCCATACATTTCCCCTCGGTACTCTCACTGTATCTCTTTCCACCCCCTGTTTTTCTACAGCATCCCATACTGCCCAGTGTTCCACCGAGTCGAATACTTTATTGAAATCAATAAACAAGAGACATAGTGGCATATTATACTCCCTTGCTTTTTCCAAAACTTGATTGAGCGTAAAGATATGATCGATGATTGAGTAACCTGCTCTAAACCCGGCTTGTTCCACTGGTTGGTTCCAATCTAAAATTTTGTATACTCTGTTTTCTAGTAATTTTCCAAAAATTTTACTTATATTTGAGAATAGGCTAATAGGTCTATAATTATTCAGGTCGCTCGTGTCTCCTTTTTTATACAGCAAAATTATTTACGATTGTTACCATTGTTTGGGTGTGAATGCAGAAATTTGTTAAATAATTTAATCATGTAAGGTGTAAGTGCCTTCGTTAAAATTTTTATTAGTTCGTTCTCCATTCCATCTGGTCCAGTCGCCTTCCCTTTCTTCACTGTCACACATATTCTCCAGACTTCATTTGTAATTTCAAGCGTAATTTGTTCCTTGTTTCCTTTCCTCTCGTCTGTTATTTCTTCTGTCCTTTTCTCATCCTTACTCCTTCCTAGCCTAGTCCCCTTCACCTTCCCTTTTTTCGTACATAGCTCCTTGTAAAATTCCGTTGCCTCTCTTTCTATTTCCTCCCTTTCAAAAAGTTTTTCTTTAGATTTCATCGTTTTTATGGCTGGGAATAGGTTTTGTCCTTGAGCAAGTGCTTTACGTACTTTCCTGATAGAGCCAGTCTCCGCGATTATTTCCGCCTCCTGATCGTACGTTCGTACATCTTTCCTTATCCCCTTCCTCATCAGTTTACTAAATTCACATAGTTCTAACTGGTCCCACTGGTCTAACCTATCCTTGCTTCTTACCTCCGGTTGCTTATTTATGAGAGTTTTAGTTTCCTCATTGATTTTGTCATTTGTTGAAGGCCTGGCTTCTCTTTCCCCAATTTATGCTGCCACCTCCTTGATGCAGTTCTCCATCCAATCATATTCCTCTTGCAAACTAAGGAAATTTTCTGCCCTGATTTTCCCTAATGTCTTTCTCAAAATTTCGTTCGCCTCTGTTCGCCTATACACAGGTGTGATCCTATTCCCCCTATGTGCCTCTTTCCCGATCTTTTCTATTCCTGGAGTTGAGAGCAATGTCCATTGTAGCTCTTGCTATTCTATAATCCGAAGAGAAGCTAAATTAATACCTCATACTTTTCAACAACCCTTACATCGTTTACAAGGAGATGGTCAATTTCCACCACTGATTCATTATCTGGAGAGCGCCACGTCCGTCGTCTTTTTTGTGGTGAGTCCATGAACGTGTTTGCTATTTTTAGATTTTTCCCCAAAGCCCGTTTCATTAGTCGCTTCCCATTTTCGTAGCCAGGTGTGAGATAAGTTAGAACCAAAAGGGATCAAGTCCACTTTTGTCGTTTTTGCTTTATAGAAATAAAAACAATCCGCCTCCCCCTACCTGAAAAGTGCTATATTTAAAAACGAAATCGTAATTTTCCAATAAAGCTTCAGAACTTTCTTTCTTACAAGCAGGGATTCTGCTCGATTGGAATGGGACCAAGACGAAAGTGACCCCTTTATGTCTGGCTACAAAAGGGGAAAGGGCAATTTCGAGCCGTAAAACTTCAAAAAAATCGTTCAGAACCAAAAGGGGAGAAGTCCAAAAACTTTTAGCCCCCCCCCCCCCAGCTTCGGCCTATCAAAATTTTGTTCGATGAGACCGGGCTTAAGAGTTGTCTCTTGTGACCCTCTACCGCCACCCTGAAGGACGTATTCCACAATTTTCAAATTTTCGAATGAAACAGTTTTTTTTTGCTTCCTCAAAAGTGCGATTTTTGGACTTGACTCCTTTTGGTTCTAACCGATTCAAGTGTAGGATAAACAGAACGTATTGATTGGGTAGTGCTAGATGAACACACTGTGATATGAATAGCACAAGTGAGCTGAGTAGTACATCAACATGCTTTTTCAAAAGTGTTATAAGTCCAAATTCACGATTTTTCAGGAGAGGGAAAACAAAGTTGCCGCAGAAAACTCGAGCGTCGTACAAGAATATGCTGAACTTATAACATTCTTGGGTCCGGATTGAGGTTTAAGACGTTCATTTCAGCTTTAGCGGTGCGATCGCGGAAAACCAGTGTTACCATCGTCCGCAGCGTTAAATTTACTGTATGAAATCACGATTAACTAAAACTCCCAAAAATGAGGCTTATCACATTCTTGAAAAAGTATGTTCACATGTGAGATGAATACAACAATTCAGCCGAAAAACGCTTGTGATGGGGCGTGTACGATGAACTGCATACACGAAATAAATAGTAATAGTGAATAGACATCATATGTGACCCGGAATCATGAAATGTGCCTCTGGTGTCAAAAAATCATTTTTCACTTTCTTCACAATTCTTATGCAAAAAATCACGCTCTTTCGAATGAAACAAATCGCAGCTTCCTGTCTTCATTAGTTTTTCCACAAACGAGTTCTCAATTAGAAAAATTGTCGTAGAAGTAGATCATTTTACTTCGTTGCTCGTATATTCTGTCTGTCATGTCTTTTTTGCTTCTTCTTCTTCTAAGTGTCCTGCCCGTTGCCGGACATAGGCGGATCGCGGTTCCTGACGCGCGACTATCCTAGCAGGTTAGTCGGGGTAATTTGCCATTACATTCCCCACGGTATTTCTGCGTTACAATTTTCCTTCTCTATGCCGAAGAGTGTGCAGCTGCAGTTCGCTTTACTAGCCACGTGTTTTCACGACGTTGGGTAAGCTGGTCACGACGTGCACACGACAGTATCAGTCTTTTTGATCTAGTGATAACACGCCCTGCGATTGTAGTTCCTTGTTCGTTTGAACTGGCGGGGGTTACAGGGTACGCTACCTTTCCACCACGATTGATACTCTTAGCGGGGGTGTTCGAATATCTCTAGCATTTTCCGACGATGGTGGGACTGGAACCCGAGACGCAAAACTGCGAAGCCGTCACTTTACCACGCAGCCACACAGTGACTCATTTTTCTTTTGCTTATTCTCAAGATTTTCCGTAAGTAGCAGAATTAACACGTAATTTTTGAAATGAACACACTTCTCCGAACTTTCACGAAACCAGTACGGCAGGTTCTGTCTTCTCCTCTGACTACCCTCAGCATTTTTCTTCGTCTCTCGCATCCCGGATCTTGACTTTCAACTCACCTTTTCCGAGAGAATGGTAGTGACAGGGAAGTCTCAGTTCGTGCGTAATAGGTTATAAAGAAGAGAAGACAGACAAGAGAAATGCGAGATAGAAGGCTGCCGAAATTTGGGCGCTAGGACGTTGCTAAAATTTGAAATCGTTCCGGAATGCCTGGTAGTTAATGAATTTCCGCAGAAATTTTTCGAATTCTCGCCGTAACCGCGGGTGTAATGCGAACCGAAATGTGTTTTGGTGTCGAGACAGCTATTAAAATTGTGTAACCACGTTATCGTGATTTTCACTCTTCGAGTACGAACATTCACGCGAGTTGGTGTGTACTCGAGAGTTCGCCAACTTGCACATTATGTGTATTTCGAGCTCAGCTCGTACTCGAATGTGCATGATAGAAGCGTTCTCCATGTAGCCTGGCCGGGTGTATGAAGAGTTTGCGTTAGTCGGCAAAATAAAGCGTAATGTTGTTTGGCTTTGTAAATTTGCCAGTAAGCGTTTTACATCGAATAAATACGGCATGTACACGGAAATGATAAATAATTCTTACTTTCCCGCCGTCGGAGTAATTTCACCGAAGTTCTATTAGTGCCGTATAGCTGGCGTATGTCACTTGATAAAGCTCGTTAATTGGTAGATACGCGCGAGGTATAAAAATCATAGTATAAGCTTAACAATATCCGTAAAGTCGACGTCGCCTTAATGCGATTTACAAAATAACCCTAACTACGTGAAAGTTTATTATTTTTCTTCGCTCGGTTGTACCAGAAACGTAATCGCTGATGAGGCAATACGTAACACGTTCGTGCGTTTTTGCGAAGTTAATCCTACGAGGTCATTGAACATCATAAAAACGTACTTAGGTGTGATTAATAATTTCACGCTAGTACGTAGTAGTGTGAACAGCTCAGAGGAGAGGTAATGTAGGACAGAAGACGTTTCAGTAGGGTGAAAAGACGTCGTTAAGTCGGTTGTCATTCTTTATAGACTCGGTAAGACTCGGGTCTAGCCCTTGAGACTCGTTAACGTCGATTAATATAGGGTGTCCATTCTTGTTCGGAAATGATTTTCCCTGGACTCTTCCAGATTTTCCAGGCCTATTTTTCCAATTTTCCAGACCCTTCAAATACAAATTACACATACAAGGAGGAGGAGGGGGGGGGGTGTCAAATTTTTTCGAACATCATGAGCGGCAAATATCGTCAATCACTTCAAAAACTTTTTTTTACTACCGTGTGCTTATGAAGCTGTGGCAGAGGGAGTGTACAAGTGTACAAATTTAATGATGGAAATGAAAACGCGCTCTTTGGGGTGCAGCATGGTGTACGATATCAATTAAAGACTTCATCGATTTTTCTTTCGTGTGACCTAATGCCAACCATGAAGGGGGGGGGGGGAAAGAATAAAATTCGAAAATTGGTTTACAGGTTTTCGAGGTCGCTGTATTCGATTTATGGGTAATTTATGGATACTGTCCCTCCTGGTGCGACCAATGAGGTACCCTTTCTAACTAAAGCCACCGAATAAGGTAAAAATACAGTTTTATTTATTCAAAGTGTTGCTAATAGAAAAGAACGTCGTAAGAATTTCTCAACTGAAAATTCACAGGAGCTTAAATTGGGTCCAGATTGAAAGTCGGAAGCGATATTCGAAATCAGCGACACAAAATCACCCCTATTTCGATACTGCTTGCAATTTCTCGCCGGAGAAGCTGAATTCGTATTACAACAGTGCTCTGGATGAAGGGTAACACGAAAATTCATCGCGCGAAATTGATCGTGCGAAACTGATCACGGCAAAATTGTTCGAAGGGAAATTTGTTCGCAAGAGAATAGATAGCGCGAAATTCACCGTGAGTGAAAATAGATTACATTTCTCTCATGAACTCTGCACCTGCAGCTTTCCTAGCAAAGGTATAACTTGTAGTACCTAATTGAGGAATTACTGCTCTTTAATTATTCCGTGGTAATCATAAATTGCCATAATCTTCATCGCAATAAGGATTTTTTGACTAAATTCAATGGCTATCAGCGCTTTTCTTGTTATTCGTCCCTTGTTGGGCCATAACTAATTACCTGTTGTGCACCCTTTCTGCAGGAGTTTCAGTGTTTGCACTGTTTGTCGCAGCAGACATTGCACAAAAACGCCTCAGCGAAGGCCTCAAGTGCTTGACACTACAGGCATCCGTTAGTGTTTGATGTTGGTGGCATTTGTACCTCGGGATTGAAGTGGTAGTGTGCGCTTGCAGTGGTGGTATGGGGCGAAGTGTTGGTGAGTCCAGAGCATGCGGTGGAGTAAAATGCAAAGGGCGCGAGTACGTACGAGCGCTCCCCTTCTAGAATTATTGTAAAACTTTCATGATAATGTGTGCCACGTATTTTATATCGTTTGGTAACATTATTATCTGTACTTTGCGGATCATCTTTAATATGAATAATTTCACCAGGTATTGACTAATTGATTTCGCCTTTGACTCAAGGGGCACTGATTTGTCTGAATTCTCGTTTGCAGTCAGGTACTTCCCCAACCGTTTCTCCTTTCCCTTTAATGATTTCACCATAAATTTTTTATTTTTCAAAGTCAATAATAAGGAATAGTGGTGAAGAAGGAACCAACGATAATATAACAATAGGTAAAAAATATTATAAATACATCAGAAGTAAGGACTAAAACCTGCGGACAACGGCGGATTTATGCCTAGGCAACATCGACACGTACCTAACGACGAGGTTTTCAGCACAAACGATTGACATAATTTCCAATTCCTTAGGTGAATGTAGAACCCCCCCCCCGTTTCTTTAACCCCACCACAAAAATAAATAAATAAATAAATAAATAAACCTCGACATTCTGGGAAGGAGAGCAGCACAAACGACGGGGTCTTCGGCACAAACCAGCACAAACGTAGCACAAACGATGACACTATTTTCAATCCTCTCGGAGAAAGTGGGGAGGGGGCTCCCGTTTATACAGCCCATCCCAAAGTTTTCTCAAATATCTCAGGAAGGGGAGCAACACAAACGATTACCTTTACCAGGAAAACTGCAGGTGCAAGATTCATGACAGAAATGTAAAAAAAACAACAGCATGAGTGACTGTACAGATATTGTGGCGAATAATTACGAACGTTCGAAATAAGCGAAGAAAGATCGACACGTTTCGAGCAGCAGAATAGAAGTTCCATAATGAAAGCGATAAGGAGTTTCGCCGATAACGCCGAGATATATAAAGGCCGCTGGCCGTCGCTGTATAGTCTAGTTTTTCTATGCGATAAACTGTGCGTTTTTAAAGCGATCTAGCTACTGTGTTTTGTGCGTTTAATATTAGTGTGATATTAAAGGTTCTTGTTACGTGTTTTCGTGCGTTATTCGGTGCAAATCTCGTTACAATATATTAAGGCATTTAAAACCTTTCTTTGTACTCCTTCCTCTGCCTGGGACTGCCGTAGCTTATTGTAGTATTCAGAGTCAAATGCCTTGTTATAGTCCACGAAGAGCAACCATACTTCAATATTATATTCTTTTGTTTTCTCAGTAATTTGGTTTAGGCTTAGCATGTAGAGGCCTGGTTAGCCGAGTGGCAGGTCCCAGATTCGAGCCCATGTAGCCGCTCGCCAGAATTTTTTCGGCCAGAAGGAAGGGAAGAGAGTTACGATAGCCCTAACAGCCTCCCCGACGTCTCTGAAGTAATGCTCGAAAGGGCGGATTCCAGGACTTGGGTGGAGAGCAAATTAGAAAAAGATGGTGTGCATGTGGTCAACTGTTGTGTAGTTACACGCAAAGCTCCCTTGTTCGACTGGTTGTTGTTCGTCTAACAATTTATAAATACGGTTCTTCAGTACTTTCACAAGGAATTTCCCCAAGTCTGACGATAGACTGATCGGTTGATAATTCGTCATTTCTGCCCTGTCTCCTTTTTTAGGTAGGAGGATACTTTCTGAGATATTTCACCGAGAGGCGGTGATTCCTAGTTTCAGCACCTTGTTAAATACAATTTTCGAGAGTCCTAGCAGAGTTTCCAATAGTATTTTCAGTGTTTCATTTTCAATTTTATCGGGGCCTGGTTCCTTGTTTAGTTTTAATTCTTCAAGTGCTTTGGCTATTCCTTCCTTTAGGAAGGATGGTGTTGGATCATTTTTATTCGTCTTGCACGCCCATAAGCTATCGTCAATGTTTCTGTTGTCCTTATGAAGGTTTCTATAGAGAGTCGTCACTATTTCCGAAATTTCCTCTCTCCCATATTTATAGCTAATTCTACCTATTTCCCTTTGCAGGAATTCTGGTTCCGTTTCTATTTCTTTTTTCCTAGTTGGGCTGTTTCCTTTTTTTGTTGTATCATCGTAAAATTCGTTGTAAAAGTTTGTAATCACACCGTTTCCGCCGGAGCTACTGGCGCGATCTGAAGATTCGGAAAATTGGCTTCCATACGCTACACGTCGGCTACAACTAGCTTTAACGCTCTTTCTACCCGAATAATGCTGGACTTTTCTTTCCTCATGAGCAGATCACGATCGCTTTCTATCTCCATTGAAGTCTCAAAATGATTGTTTGCTGGCTGGTGAATGTTTCGTGTTCGCTCCACGTCCTCTTGGGTCATTACTGGTACTTCGAATCCATCCGGCCCGAAGGACCAAATTCGTGTTCGCGAGTAGTATTATTATTCGAGATGTAGGCTCGTTAATGGAATCAGCGATTCTCAGCGAGGCATAAGGTGAAGATACTGAAACGTACTCTCGGTGACTTATCCTCTCTTATTGACCTATCCATCCAAACCTGTTGGGGCTGAAGCAGGAGGCGAGGGACGAGGGTATAATGTTTTACACCGTGTACCAAAGAGCCGGCCGCGTGTATATGAACATTTTTGTGCTACTCGCATTCCGCACGCTCTGCCGCGCCGCGTCTTCTCTAGTCTTTCTTTCGCGGCTCGCTACGTGAGAACATTCTATCGAGTTTGACAGCAGAGACAAACAGCACACCCCGCCGCCATCATCGTATTCCTACATGCGACGTCGTAGAATATTAACCGTGTGCGGTAGACCACGCGACGCTTAACCACGTCTACGGTCGCCATCATTTTCTGGTTGAAATTGTCGCCCGCGTATTCGCGACGCGTATATCGTGCACATCGATAATTAATATTCATATATACAACCTTCTCTGAACGTGGATGCGTGAAACCGAAACGCGCTCGTGTAATTAGCGTTTTCGGTGACGCCTGATGGGTTTTGGACAAGTTGACGGTGACTTGAGTGCGCAGGGAGTGAGAGCGTCGTCGGGAGCTGACGCGACGGTGTACACCTACGCGGCTGGCGCGGCCGCTGCGCGAGTAGCGAACGTCGCGGCGCCGTGATCGTCGTGTCACCTCTTCGAAGATGTACGTATACGTCTGCACGCGTGTACGTCGCGCGGCCAAGACCGCTCTGCGACATTTCCGTGTACACGAAACGGTAATTAGGATGAGACGTGCCGTGGTCAGCGGACGCGTACATTTTCGATGAGAGCCGACCGGAACGGTAACGCGATTGGCTGTTGGTCGATGCTTCGGGTATGCGGTTTTGAACCCGAGAGAGGGTGCTAGAGTCGATGCTTCTTTTTCGGAAATGCTGACCGATCTGTGTATCCCGGTGTAAAGGTGTAGACGACAATCGCAGTAGCGTAGCCTGGCCAGTGTCCAAGGTGGGAAGGGCAGGTCTGGTCTTGACTATAGGAAGAGGGGCTGTTATAGAGTGGGTGCTCACATACTATTAAACGAAGTCGCCAAGGAGGGCGTCCAGACCCCTAGCTGTGCCGCTGGATAATCGCAGCCTTCAAGAGAGACTTCTAAAAAGTGACGGAACAAGCGGATTGAAAAGTTCGAGAGAAGAGAGTAGTGAAGAAGAAACGTATTCTCGAGCCGATACTGCATAGATTGCCCCCTCCCCTCCGAAACTAAATTCAGTGGAACTCAAACTACCGAATGTCGGTGAGACTTTTTACGACTCACTAAAAAAAAAAAAAGGTCATCCCGGGCCGCTTTGTAGTCTAGCACCGCCAACGCGGGGACGCATCTGCTGATGTGACTTTTTAACCCTATTGAAATGTTGCCGACTGAGGGTTAATTTTACAAAGTTTGTTAACGCTGGAATATATCTGGGGAAAGCTATCCTCGTACAGCCTCTCTCTTGGATACGCCCTTGACCCAACGCTGTCCAAACGGGGCCCTGATATGAACGGTATATGACGACATGATTGATGTCCAAAGACCAGTCGTAAGAAATAGCGTTTTCGGCACTTATCCAGTCGAGCGACCTCAACGGGTGGTTGGGCGGACACCATGGCCAGCTGAACTTCTATGTCATGCAGATGATGAGCGGCCATGGAGTCTTCAACAAGTACCTGCACTGGATGGGCATAGCAGAAAGCCCGCTGTGCTCCTACTGCGCTGCAGGAGGGCGAAATGATGATGCCTCGCACACCGTGTTCAAGTGTCCCCGGCATTCGACCACGAGAGGGAAGAAGCGGCGGCCGCCTTTTGAAACGCGGAGACCGTGGTCCCGACAATGCTGAAGAGTAGAGCCGGATGGGATCAGACAGCTGCCTTTGTCAAGAACACGTCTAGCCGCAAGGTGGAGCTGGAGTGGCAGAGACAAAGGCAGCGGATGCAGCACCTTATGCCGGCACTCGCCATCCCTCCAACATCGACGACGATGTCGCTGCTGCCGAAAACTGACGAAGAAGACGATCCGGCGCAACTCAACAGCGAAGAAGAAGAAGACGCCGTAGATTCGCCCCCGTGAAGAGGCAAAAGGAGAAACGGCTTAAAACGACCCCCCTATTCTGACGTAGGCCCACTTGGGGCATTACCAGGATGTGGGGTGCGGTGTCCGAGGCCGATATCGGCATGCGTGCATCGTCGTACCCCTATCATCGATTCATCCGGTCGTAAAATACCGGTTTCGGCACTAACAAAGCGAAATTTTATTACTCTTTTCCAATCGTGGGCGGGGTTTTCAGTCACCTTCTTTTTTCTCTCTACATACTAAAAAAGTAAAATCCACCGTCACCGCCAACTCCGAGAGAAATAAAACCTACTTTGGGTTGCCTACCCTGTCCCTTAATTGCTCATTTCTCCAGGGGTTTGGGAAGGGATTCACGGTGAAGGAGGGAGCTTGGGAAGGAGGAAGGCCGTGGTGAAGGACGAGAAGTTGTGGTGGAGGAGGGCTCTCTATACACTAAACACAGTAGAACCCACTGCGGGTTGCCTACTCTGTTTCGTACATTTTTAGCACGTTCTTTGGTTTTTGTCAGTTTCTTAGCAATTTTGGCCAGTTTTAAGGGGCACTACTACCTTCTAAAATAGAAAAACGATCATTATCCTTCTCCTACCCACTGCCTCAGTTCGTCTTCTCCAAAATATTGCCTCCTTCCTGACACAAGAGGGCTTACTAGGGATTCTGACTTGCTTTTTGGGCCCTTATTTCATTTCCCAATCTTTTCTATAATTTACTCATCTCACGTTCAAAAATACATATATTAGCACCTTATTGTTTTGATGAATTTCTGACCGAAATTGAACGTTCTGTAGAAGAATACGATGTTTAAACGATGAATGTGAAAAGGCATACCTATATTGAAGTAAGATGAAGGACAACTTTCGGCATTATTACACGAAATCTTTTACCAAAACACAATATGAACTTCGAAATCTTATGCACTCAGCTGGTACGCCGTTTGGTGACGCTTTTTAAGACTGAATGAAGATTCGCTCTCATTCTAAGAACTGAGTGCACGCAAATGCTTGAAGCAGGTAGACCTACGGCTCCACGCACCTTTCATGTCGATCAGCTATTCCATCATTCATAGGTGGTATGAACTGACCATTCATGCATCTTACTTTTGTTTTTTGCCAAATGTGAAACTCTCAAGTTCGAAATTTTCCAGAAATTAACTTTTTTCTGTCGCGCTGATATCTCGTCTTTTTTTTTTAGCTTCGCTGTTTTCTTATTTACTTATGTATTTATTTTTCTCATTATAGAGGTTTGTTGCGAATAAACCAACATCTTAATATCGTCAATTGTCAAACGTACCTATTATACTATTTACACTGTTTTCGTTCTTTAATGAACGAGAGGAACAAATGGAAAAATGAATGAATACCACAGCCATTTTGTGCGAGAAATTTCAAATTTTCAGTGTCTAGAGAAAAAAAAAAAGTTCGAAATTGTGAAAACCCGTGTTTGGGGTAATAGGTGAGTGAATGATCGATTTTTTTTTTATTCCAAACGTTTTGGACACATTTAAATATTTTGCCGTTTGCCCTCATTTAGGAATATTCCCTTACCTTTGGCTTTCGTAATCTTGGGTCTCCCATTTACCATTTGAATATCTGGTTTATCTGTATGAGTGTACATTTTCTTCTGAAAATTTCAAACTTTAGATGCATTTTCTCAGTTCGGTCCTAATAAGCAAACCATGGACCCGTTGGAGAATTACCATGAATGCTTCAGCGAAGACCCTTTCGCTGACTCAACCATCGAAAAGGGCGAAGAGCTCATGGCACTAATGGCTGATGAAAAAGGGGGGAAATGGGTAAAACTGGTGAAGGAACTGAACCTAGCAAGAGACAGCTCCAAAGCCTGGAAACTCATTAAGAGCCTCAATGGTGAAAAAGTGACTAGCACATCTGTTTCGAAGGTCACACCAAACGAAACTGCCAGCCAACTGGTCGAAAAGGGGAAACCACCACTCAAGATCAGAAGGAGCAAACCCGTCAGGAATGTAGTAGAAGAGGTGGACCACTTCGCAGCCCCTTTCTCAACCGTCGAAGTGAGCGGCGCGATCAAGTCGCTGAAGAATGGTAAAGCGGTTGGACCAGATCGAATACTCAGCGAACAGATCAACAAAACCGGATCATCGGGCATCACATGGCCAACGGACTTCTTCAACAACCTGGCAGAGGCAACAAAAATGCCAAAACTATGGTTGAGAACAAAGGTAGTAGCTATCCTGAAACCTGGGAAAGATCCCAATGATAGGAAGAGCTACAGACCAATTTCCCTCCTTTGCTACCTCTACAAGGTGTTCGAATGGCTACTATTCAATAGGATACACGACACGATTGATGGAAAACTCATCCTCCAACATGCTGGCTTCCGAAAAGGAAAAAGCTGCAGAAGCCAGGTCACCTATCTCGTCCAACACATCGAAAATAGCTTCGAGAGAGAGAAAATCACAGGGGTGGTCTTCATAGATCTAACAGCTCCTTATGATACAGTGAATCACGAAATTACACGAGACTTCGAGTTCACGACACTTATCAGAGCAATGCTGAGCAATAAAGAATGTTCTACGTCATTCACCAGGGTAAATCGAGCAGATGGAGACGACAGACAAATGAGGACTACCACAGGGAAGTGTTCTCGCCCCTACCTTATTCAATATATGCACTAACGACCAGCCGACTGGAGACCAGACAGAGCACTTCCTGTATGCTCACGACCTGGCAGCGACGGCGTAGGGGATACACACGTAGAGGTAGAGGGAAAATTGCAGGACATCCTTAATGAACTAGAAGTATATCACACGAATAATGCTCTCAAGCCAAATCCATCTAAAACCCAGGTATGCAGTTTCCGCCTGAAAAATGCTAAGGCGAGATGCAAGCTGAAGCTGAGTTGAGAAAAAATACAGCTTGAAAATTGCGAAAATCCGAAGTACCTTTACGTCACACTTGACAGAACACTTCCTTTTAAGAAGCACTGTGAGAATACTAAGATGAAAGTCGAAGCCAGAAACAGTACCCTGAAAAAACTCGTATCAACCAACTGGGGAGCCAAGCCGAGCACACTGAGGACCACAGCTCTGGCGCTCTGTTACTCTACCGCGGAATACGGATGTGCAGCATGGGATAGACATACTCAAAAAGTTGATGTGGCCCTGAATAACACCATGCGGATCGTATCCGGCTGCCTGAGACCAACTAGTCTCAAGTACCTTCCTCGGATATGTGGAATCGCTCCACCGGAGGTGAGGAGGGAAGTGGCCGCGGATGTGGAGAGGACTAAGAAGGAACACGACCCTCGCCACATTATGCTCGGCCAGGTGGCGGCAACGCCGAGACTGAAATTCAGGAGGAGTTTCCTCAACAATACGTCGGTCCTTACAGATGATCCCCCGAGCTCTAGGGCGACAAGATGGACAAACATCGACCACACCTCGCGCGCTGAATAGGCTGCGCACCGGATGCGCCCGTACAGCGGCAAACCTGACCAGATGGGACAAACGCGACGACGCAGGATGCCAGATGTGCGGTCAGCTTCAAAACGACGACCACCTCCCTGTGTGTGGAGGAGGGACCACATATACCAGAGGGGAAATGTGGGCTGATCTAGACGACAGCACCCTGGACCTAGTGCAGAGATGGAGGGGGAAAATTTAAAATTTGAAATTTAAAAGTTGAAGTTGGCTGTCTACGCGTCGAAGTCCGAACACGAAAGAAGAAATTCGAAGATGCACCGTCGAGAATTGGGAAATTTAAAAAATGGCGTCGCCTTTTAACTTGATTCCTTTGAATGGCTCGTCGTTGTTCGTATTTGAAAATTTTCAGTCTTCCTTAAAATTTAAAAAATCTTGAACGAAAAATGGCATCGCTTGTTGCCTTTCAAAATTTTGGGTCTTCCGTATAATGTGTAAATGTATGTACAGTCTGCTGAATAAGTATACAGTACATTTTGTTTGAGAATTTCAATGTTCAGACGCATCTTATCATTTTGCTCCGTATTAAAAAATTTGAAAAATTTTAGGGGAAAAAAATAATAACCTTGCCTTTTGATTTTCAGATTGTAAGGCCAACTATTTACCGTGTGTATGCGTCAAGCTAACTACATAAAAGGTTATTTTGCATAATTTGAAACTACGGGTGCAGCTAGTCATATCTTCAGTGATTAGGAAGTTGCCGTTCAAATTTAAGAAATGTTGAGGAAAAAAATGGCTTTGGGTTTCGAGTTGGACATTCTGAATGGCATCCCCTTTTGCCTTTTAAAATTTTGGATCTTCTACAAGATGTTTTTTTTTTTTTTTTTTAAATTCTTTTGGAAAATTTCAAACACTGGACGCATCTTATCATCAGTTTGCTCTCACTTAGGAATGTTTCCCCAAATTTACGAGATTTTAGAAAATAAAATGGCCTTGCCTTTTGACTTGAACCTTTAGAACGGATTATCATTGTTTAACTTGAAAAATTTTTGAATATCCAATTCAACATGTAAACGTGAACGTTGAACGAACGATGTTTTTTTCCCTTTTTTTTTATTCCAAACTTTAAAAGCATCTAGTCATTTTACTGTCGATTAGGAATGTACCCTTTAAATTTGAGAAATTTTGAAGAAAAATGGCTTCGGCGTTTGACTTCACTATTTTGAATGGCGTCATCTTTTGCCTCTGAAAATTTATAATTGAAGAATGATTCAAAACCAAAGGTGTGAAGTTCCATGAACTGTTCCTATTTTGTATGCCATATTAATGTTTTTACCTCACAGTAGCCCACGCTCCTTCATTTGTCAGCAGTGAAAGTACTGAAAACTTTTCCCAACAGTGATGCCAACATTTTAATGTATAATCAATAAAATAACTTTTCTTTTGGGAAAAAGTGCTTTTATTTCACGAAAGTAGGACAGATTTATTAGATGTTACTCCATCATCAGTGCTTCAAAATTATTCGGTTACTGGGATAATAGGTAACCCAGCGAAAATGGTCTACTATTAAATCTGTACAATTTCAGTGAAATAAAATAGTATATTACACACCGAGAGTCACAAGTGAGTGTTTACATGGCGAGGGAAAGTTTGAGAACGAGCGTAGCGAGTGAGCAATTCCCGAGTCATGTAAACTGACTTGTGGCTCTTGTTGTGGAAGATATTTTTTAGACTACTTGATCAGAAGCGGCAATGTTTTCCGCTGACATGGTCTGTATTTTTTTATTTTATTTTTTAATCTATTTATTTATTTAAATTATAGACAGGTGATTTTTGTGTGCGTAATTAATTCAAGAATTTAATTTGCTCAGTTAATTACTACGAAGTACAGTATTACAGTCTTGTCTTCAATTTGTCCACGTGAACAAACAGCATACACAGGTAGTGGCCAGCAAAAACGTAACGACAGTTAACTACAAACAGTAACAGCTGTACTATGTCGTGAATATTTAAATGCGTTCTCAAGTCGCTATTTCATTATCTGCTCCGTGGCCGAGTGGTTGGAGACGATCGCTGCATTTCAGTCAAATGTTTCAATGAACGCGGGTTCGATTCCCCGTTACAAAATTATTGGCCAGCAATTTTTTCATGTAAAACACGCTTTACATTCAGGGACGTTTACTTTACACGCAGGTTTCGTTAGCACTCGATGCATCAATGATAGGCGCTTCTTGTCGTCTGTAAAACACAAACGTAAACATTGCCTTTCCGATCAAGTAGTATAAAAACACTTTTTTCCCGAGGTAAGTATTATTTTCTCGAATGAAAGCCAATGAAAAATCTGTTATGCAGACACGACATGAGAATGCTGAAGCGCTATGTTATTCAGTTCTATTGCATGGATCACTTGGTGGAGCGTATGGCGATGCACGCATGCCCGAGTAACTCACCAGACCCAACACCCCTGACCCCGGAAATCACCCTTTCCGAGTATCGCATCAGTGACCAGAGGGTCTATTGCATGGATGCGAATTTTGGAAGTTGGACGCGACGTTTTGAGAAAAAAAAAAGAATACAGGCATTTGAAACGTACACTTTTCGAAATATGCTCTGATCCCATGGATCCAAAAAGTCACACACGCCGAAGTACTTAGAAGAATGGAAATGTCTCCGGAACTTCTGAATACCATCAAAGACAGGAAATTGCAGTACCTGGGATACATTATGAGAGGCCAAATATACGAGATATTAGGATTGATCATGGGAGGCAGGGTCGACGACAGAGCTCCTGTACGAAAGATGGCGATGATTTCAGAGATGATAAGCTTAGTTATTAGCCGAACAATTTTGGTCAAGATCAGCTAGCCCTTAGCTTAGCTCCTGACGAAGGATGTAAACATTAGCGAATCCGTGAGTTTTTACTGAATCCCTAATGAAAATCTAATTCGGCTCTGTCACGGTTGGCGTTTCGCCATTCCTGAATTCTGAACATCTGATCTTCCGAACCGGATCCGTTTTCGCTGCTTTGGTTTTGTGTTTATCGCACTTCGCGGCAGAGGAATTAGCCTCCAGTTTTTAGTCAGTAACTGTTTGAATTCTGGCCTTAAGCATTAGTCGTTAGCCATTCAATGGCCTCAGCTGCTAGCTTTATCCCTTAGCCGTATCAATGAACGTCATTAGTTTTCGCTCTATGGCGTAGCGGTAAGAAGTCGGCTTCCTAACCCGAAGGCACCGGGTTCGATTCCCAATGCCGGCATCGTTATCAGTAATGCAAGAAAGAACTCGTCACATATTCTAACACCGCATTCTGATAACGTACACAGAGTCCCAACCCCTTACAGCAGAGGCTTCCGAGAAGTGTGTAATCGGTCGCCAGTATCTGAAAGCTGTAAATGGGTAAGGCGCTACCTGCCGGTGCTCGTTATAAACCACGGGGCTAGTGATACGGGTATTCGACAGGAAGATAGCACAATTCACCTAGGCCGATTCCCGGCAAGAAGAGAAGAGGGCTAACGCAGCCCTAAGAGGCTCCCCGATGTCCCTGAGGTAATGCTCAAAGGGGCGGTTCCAGGACTCGGGTGAGAGCACATGAAAAGAGAAGTAGCCTTTTCGAATAGCTTATCACCTCTGGATGGTTTGGGTATTTAGCGATCGAACTGTTCCGTTCGGCGACTTCCAGAATTACGAGCCACGTGGATCGCCAAAATCCGTCACGAAGACGGCGAATGAGAAGAAGAAGAATAACTTAAAGGGAACAGTATGGCTTAAAGAAATTATTTTCTTCCAACAGGTTTTTGGGGGTTTCCTATAGAATTTAGGTTTTTTGAGATTAACGTCCTTGAAATGAGAAGTAGAAAACCTGACGTATCAATAGGATATTTTCATGCGGTGTTCTAGAAAAAACTCAACGAAGTATTTCGGTTTCGGTAAAGCTTTTCGACACTTCCCCTACAGTTTTCGAGTTGTTCCGAGGGAACCGCGATGGCGCTCATTTTCCGTGGGCTATTTCAGATTTCGAATTCGTTTTCCTTCTGTACAGTGTCAGCGGGGCTGACGTCCAGTGGCCGATCCCCCCCCCCCGACTTCGAAGGCTGCTAACCATCCTCTTCATTTACGTACCCATCATCAATGCAGTTTAGTTCTACAATGTGTGTACGGCAAGAACGCATTATGGAACGCACCGGTCGCCTTCGATTCGGCAACCGATCTAATCCTTTCCGCTGCCATTCCATTATTCAGGCGGCGGCGTACGCTACCGTCAATGTGCGCGTTCCAAATTTATTCCCGGTCCGAATACCACCAAATTAACTTTTGTGGCGTCGCTGACGAATTTTCTCCTAATTTAACGACTACCATCGTCCTCGTCGGCCGTGTACGGTGTACCGTATATGTGTTGTACCCATTTCGAGAAGGGATGTAAGCGAACGACGAATTCGTTCTCGGAAATCCGCGAAGGGAGTTTGATTAATTATTTAGCGGGCACGAGGATACGGCGAACACGGGGGCGAATTACGCGTCAGCCGCGCCGCAGATACGAGTAGCGGTGGCCGCCGCGGCTCTCGCCGGCTATATACGCACAGGCGAGCAGCCGAGCACTAGATTACTTTTCGGACAAGTATGAGGAGAATTGGATCGGGATGACAGGGAGGTAGAGACGACGTGGACGACGATGTCGTCCACATCGACGACAACGACGCTCCGAGGGGGGCGGGGGAGAAAAAAAGAAAAAGGTCCGAGCTGGAAGTTATTTTAATTTTCTTTATTGCCGCGCACGGTCCGCGACTCGAGCCAACAATCGCGACTGCCGGATCGCGTGCGTGCGGGGAATTAATCGAGAGAAGAACACGCCGAAGACGGATACGCGAAATTAGAAGTGCGTGGAACTGCGTACAGGGTGCTGCACCCTCTCTACGCATTGTGGATTAACTGCGGCAAGAAAAAGTTGCCCGTCTGGAAGGTGTTCAGTTTCGAGGCCACGCACGGCGGGCCGGTAGCCCCGCAAGCAGCCGCAATATCGGACCTATAATTGAATTAACAAAATGAGGAATCGTTGAGGGGCGATGATTGAGGGCGAACGGTTGGCGATGAAACAGCCTCAAAAATGCGTTCAGCGAACCGAACACTAATTTTCACTTCGTGCTCGGGGGAGGGCGTGTGTTGTATTACTCCTTGGCCACTTCGTGGCTCAATTATTAGTTTGCGTCGGCGTTACAAGTCTCGGTTGCATTGAGGAGGCAGTGAGTATCCCATTCTGTATCTCTGCATCTTGGCTCTCAGTGTCTTCTAGGTTCCTTTCTACCGGGTCCTTCATCGGGCAGGAAGGAATTGAAAGAGTGGAAAGAATATGATTACCTTAGATGGTTGCATTCGAGGGGATGGAGAAACTAAAGTTGAGGACAGCGAACACTTGGAAAGACTACTGCGCACACAGGAAGGTACTGAAAGGCAATCTGCGTATGAGGGCAAGGATAAAAATTTTCTATCAGCGTGAGATACCCACCCTCGCCTTACGGAGCTCAAATATGGTCCCTGACAAAGTTTCTAAGTGACATTTTGAGGATAACCCACTTCAAGGTGCTACGCAGTACAATGAAGATGAGAATAACACATAACATAAAGCTGGGAAAGATTCAAAAAGTAACATGGTCGTAAGATATAGGTTGGAGGGTCAAAAGAGCTAAGCTAAGCTTCGTGAGACACATGGTGAGAGAAGGGGACAAATAGGAGAAGGTAACCGAAGAATGGTCGCCAACAAAGTGAAAAATAAAAGATAGACCGCCCATAAGGTGAAGGGACAAGTGGGTGGGATAAAATGGGAAGAGATAGAGGATGGTACAAGAAAACGGTGAGCGCATTCGACGGCATGAGGGCCCTCACAAAACGAGGCATCCGATTAGAGGCTGTCAAATTTAAAAAATAAAAAAAATTAAAGAAAGACAGTGAGAAGACCATTGAAAGCTTTGAAATTTATCTGAATCAACTGCACAATTTTTTGAATCGAAGTACGTATTTTTCAGTATTGCCAACTTTCGCCAACGACGAAAACTGCGGTGGAAAATTCAATCGTGGCCTATTTAATGCCGTAGGGAGGAACAAGAATCTTATACGTTTGATTTCAGCGGTCAGAATGATGGGTCAGTGTCCCAAGTCCAGGAATACTCTACCCATTCAAGTGGCAAAAAACGCGTCTAGAACACTACTGCGAGCACAGACGCAACTAGGGGGGCTTAGACCCCCAAATCCTGGAAGTCCATCCAAAAAACTGAAAAATTATATAAGTGAAAAAAATTTCAATCTTATTCCCCCCCCCCCCAACAACAGATCTTTTATTTGCGGCTTATGACAGCGAATACATACAACGTGCAACTTTCTTAAAGGTTTCGACTGAAAATAGCACAAAAGCTAAACATGAAGATTCCAAAGTTCTGATCCAAGTATCTACCCACGATCACCAAAATTTGATAATGATGTAAGAGTTATAGAGAATCGCAAGTTACTCACGTACTCTGATTTTGACAAGCATGATATACAACGATATAACTGAACTCACCTGAAACATAAAAGAAAATAAGTGTTAAAACAATTGAAGAAAAAGTCGAGGCATCGACTGGGAAATTGGTTTTTCTTATTTGTGTATATTGTATTTTAAAAGTTTCTCTTGAGTAAATGGAGAGCTGAGTGCAAGAATAGTCGAGTCAATTTTCTTGCAGTGTCAGACCATATTATTCAATATTCAGCATCATTTTGATTAGCGTAGTCTGTCTCTTCAGAAACACCGACTCGACCACTTCTAGTACTCAGCCATCCAAATGAATCTGACGGAAGACTGATTTTCCGAAAATAGGAAACGTTACACAATGGAGGCGACTTTTATACAGCAGGTATTACACGTGCCAACCCTGAGCGACTAGAATGTAGCTGAAGTACATATTCATCTGCTACGCCGGATAAGACAGAAAATCCTCAAACATTCAGCAGGACCACGGAAATTTCCATTTTGCTATTTCTCTTTTCCTGAAAATCATAATGCTGCGAGGGAAGAAGTTTTTCGACTCCTTAGCGAAGCCATTTTTGATCAGTGAGCTATTGCTCGCCCACTGGTTTTGCAATTCATTCCCAGCCTTGCTCAAGACTTTTTGAGACTGACAGCTTTTATCAGCTTGTCAAGACACTTCCAACTCCTTCCACATCTGTGGAAGAATTTGCCCGACTTCTCAAACGTTTTCAGTTTTTTCAAACTTGGCAATAAATTCCCCGTTTAAATGAGTATTGGGAGAGTTATGATGGGGCAAGGGGACGTATTTTGACACCTCTTTTAAAGTGAGGTGGTAAGCAAATGCTTACTTTCTCAGGATGAAAATCCGTCGTCCGCGAAAAGTGAAAATTCTTCCCTACACATATATAAAGTACGTAAGATAGAGGCGCAACGCCAATTATTTATTCATCAAGCCCCCTCCCAACACACAGGCGCGCGCGCATTTAAAAAATGTATGTACTTTCACATTACGATGGAACAAAACCGGCAAAAACATGGAATTCGGAGATCGGATACGGCTAAAACGTGTCATTTAGGGATAAAAATAAAATGTACAAAATTTATCTGAAAAATAATGAAATTTTCCCACGGTTCAGTGCAAGTGAAGTTTCAAATGGAACTGTAAATGTAATTCACATGGACATTCAATTATCGTAATAATTATTTTCAATTATATTCACATCTCGAGGGAGTCGCTAAATTCATTTTTGATCATAATGTCGCCACTGGGGGCTCTGACAAGCTACATTTCATGAAGTATCTAACAGCTTCAAAGCAACTTCCGGATTTCTTTTTAGGTCGTACTTACATTTAATTTTTGATGCTGATCGCGTGTAACCCCGTGCCTTTGTAGCACCATAGTGGGGGAAGCCATTGGAAATATTCACTAGCATTTTTTTTAATTCAAGTATCTGAAGACCTGTTAGTACTATGCATTTCATATACAGTGCTCTGAACCGTTAGCATGTTTCGAAATGTTTAGTCCACACAAAAGAAGAAATGTTGCATCATTGCGCTTCCTTTACGACCTTATTCTCGGAAGGGTAAGCAGTAGCACAATTCTGGGTAGAGTAGGTTTACGGATTCCTCAACATTCTGTGCGTAAGATGGAAACATTCGCACTGAAACGTTCAAGGACAAATTATTACTCTAATTTACCCCTAAACAATATGCTCAGACTCTATAACGAAATCCAAAACACAATAAGTGATATCGATATATTTTATTCCGAACACCTAGCAATTAATTGTAGAATCAAACAAGCCATTTGAGGTGTCTGCCCCCGCTAGGCCACTGTCTAGGTTTCTTAGTTTTTCTGGTCCCCTGGCTAGCACATTCTCAAAAAAAAAAAAAAAAAAAATTAATAATAAATAGAAACCGAAAAAAAAAAATAAAAAAAATTGTGTTGTACCTTTACGGCTCATGTCCTTGTTGAATAATCAAATGCCCTGGCACACACAAGCGGTTAGCTGCAGGCCTGCGTAGGTGTGCCCGAACTCTGGCCTCCCCATCAATGAGCTACCTCATTTCTTTAACGGGTGCCTACCCCCTCTATTTCCTCCTCCAAACCATGCCGCTCAACTTTTTCGTGTTTTCGTGTTTTTTAATTTTATTTTATCAATTATTATGTTTTACCCTTTATTCTACGCACGAACTATTTATCTATTTATGAGCCCCCCCCCCCAATAGATGCCCGAGGGTCCCATTGGCAGGGAGTGACTTTAGCTACAATATAATAATTCTTGAAAACAAAAAATACTTTTGAAATGAAGGATAGAAGGAAAAGATGACAGGAAGGGGGAGGGGGAAACAGGGACCAGAGTAAGGACAGAACGAGGGGTGAGCGGTGCACAGGTCCACAGATGGCAGTTGAAAATTGTGAATTGAGAACTGAGGGTTGGAGGAAGCAGAAGGGCCGAAACAAACCACACAGGGAAAGAAAAAGAACTGCAGAGACTACGACCTACACACCTTCGAGTACTCTACTGGTAATGACTGATGAAATATACTGTCTTCTACTCACGAAGAATATGTCAATCCCCGGGTCTTTTTGGGTAATATTATTATATAATGCTAGAGTATTGTCCATACTTGATGCTGAGCCTCTACGTGTTACAAATAGGTCAGTACTTCTTGTATTGAATGTCGGGACCCAGAATTAAATACATGTTAAGATGTTGGAATCCAAAATTTAGTAATTCAGAACATCCCTCAAGAAGATCAAATTAGCTAGACATCTATTTTTTAGACTCATAATCTCAAAGCCAACCTAGAGTTCTTTATATTATACAATTTCAGAAAGATAATATGTAAAGATTTGGCAATATAAATATTTCAAAAATCTTTTTCTAATCTTCTCCATTTTATCTTTACCTTGTTGCGTTTTGGGATCCCACACAACAGAGGAGCATTCCAATATTGATCTGACAAAACTAGAATAAAGAATTTTCATTGTTTCTAAATTTTTATAACAAGTTCCATTTCACTTTATGAAGCCAGCCAAAGTTATATGAACGATATGCATATTGAATAATAATTTCGAATCCAAAATGATGTCTGTATCTTTTACAGAATTTACACACCTAACTGTATCTTTTTTTTTAACTCGTCTAAAATGGGACATATTTTTCTAGAAAAGGTACCTAAGTTTTTCACACTTCTCAGTATAAAATGGTAACAAATTGCTATCACTACACTAAACTAATGAGTCAAGATCTTGTTGCAGTTTAACACAATTATTTGAGATTTTATAATTTTATAAATTTTCATATCATCTGCATGGAGCAATTGAATATTTTATTTTTTCAGAAATATCATCGACCAAAATTAGGAATAGGTATGGACCCAAACCAGAACCCTGGGGAACACCTGACACACTGTTGTAACACGTAGACGCCACTCCTTTATACTCGACAAACTGCATCCTGTTATGCAAGTAGTAGTGAAATAGAATTGTTAGATCTTTTGAAAAGCCAAAGCTGCAAAGTTTTTGGAGTAAGAGTTTGTGATTGACAGTGTCAAAAGCTTTTGAAAAATCTGTGTAAATGGTATCCATTTGTCTACCCTTGAAGAGGGTTATATTGACATTATATGTGAAGTTTATTAGACTTGTCTGCACGTAATATCCCTTTCTAAAGCCATGTTGACAGGGGGATAAGATATTTTTGGATTGATGGCATAGATATGTGTGCAAGACAGTTACAAAAATTTGAGCCGCGAGTGGAATTAGCGAGAAGGGACAATAATTTCTCATTTCATTTATTTTGCCTGGCTTGTACGGTGGAATAACTCTCGATATTTTCCATATTGTTGGATAAATACCTGTCTCAAGGACAGTATTGCAGAGATGAGTTAAGGGAGTAATTAAAAACTGCGAGCAAGCTCAAAATATGTACGGTGGAATGGAATCAGGGCTACAAGATGATTTAGGTTTAAGGTCATGAAGGGCACGTTTCATATCCTCGACAGTGATCATACACACCGATATGAAGCCTTCGCCTCCAGTAACCCCTACCCCATTAGCACTCTGAGTTTGGTTCTAAGTTATATTTTTATCGTTAAAAACACTGGAAAAATGGTTTGCAAATGATTGCGCAATGGTATCCGAAATTGTGTAAATTTGTTCACCAAAGGTATATAACTCTGTGCCAGACCTACTACAGTGAAAAATGTCTGTTAGGACTCGTCTAATTTGGAAAATCTGTCACTGTGAAAGAAAAAAAACATGTGGTCCGTTGAAAAGCCCTGTCTAACGTGGAAGTGGAAACTAAAAATGTGCAAAAAAACTGTGTAAAATGAGGAAATTGGCACATGTATTTTATTGATTTTTCCATGGATTTTGTTCCGCTGCACAAAATTCTTTGCTCATGTAAGTGAACTGTATCATCCTCGCCAGTAGTGTTCAGATGTACAGTACATGCATCACTAATACAATACTGTATAGATTTATTATTTTCTTTTGGTTCACCTGGCTAATGTGGAAAACCTGTCACTATGGAAATTTTTGGAGTGGTCCGTTGAGGTTCCACTATAGACAGGTTTCACTGTACTTTGCCTATTGGCAATCTCTTCATAGAGTGTACGGGGAGCCCTATTTAACGGCATTTCTGCTGCGGGTCCTCCTCGATCTTTAAATAAAATAAATAGATAGAATATTTATAAATGAATTCAATACAAAACTTTTGCCGTTTTCGTCCCACTCTAAAGATCAGGACCCATGCAGGAGTTAAGCTCGACACAACATCAACAACGAAATAAACAACCCAAATAACCACGGACGATGTTATTGAAGCTGTTACATGCAATTTTACTCATTTTAACGGGTCCCAGTATTTAGCGACCCCCGCCCCTCCGTTTCTTCGACGTAAATAAAGCTGATGGAGACAACAATCCCGTCAATTACACGTAATGTTTCATTCGAAACTTCACTCACGTTGGACCATACATGGAAAAATTTCAATATTTTTCAAAGAAATTTTGGCAACTTTATTTGTATACATGGATGCAACTTCCTAGCCCTACCAGCCTCCGAATACAAGTTTCCGTTCCGTCCTATCTCACGTCTTATTTCCTTCTTTCCTAACCTTTATACCTTCGCCTTCCAGTTTCGTTAATACTCCCGACATTAGCGCCGGATAATCGGGCACGAATACGTTATCACTGCGAATTCCCCAACCGAGTTGGAAGAGATAATATATACTCGCGTAACTGTAGATAATATATAGGTAAGAAGAATCAGGATACCGTATCTCCGCGGCGCGGCGTCCTCCAGAGGCCGACTGCTGGAAAAGCGAGACGAAGCGACGCGCAAAACGAAAACGCAGGTAGGTCGACGAGATACCAAAAGGATACGAGAACAACGACGGCGACGCGACGCGGCGAAAAGAGCGAACGCGGCGGACGTACACGAACACGACGCGACGTGCAGAATGACGTGACGCGGCGCGGCGGGAAAATTGATGATTCGTTTCTTGCAGCGCAGCAGCACGCGGCCGGCCTGCCTGCTTTGTGCCTTCACCCTCGCGGTCTGTCACTATGTAGCGAGCAGGCAATTTAGCCGCCCGCGGGATTCCATCGTTGACAATGTCTCTTTTACCCTTTCCCTGTGATTAAGCAGAACGCTGCTCGCGACAGGCGGAGCGACGCGGCGGGCGCAAAGCGCTTCTTTTCTTTTCCGCCGTCGCGGCCCTCGTCGTGGCGCGCTGCACCGCGCCGTTCTGTTGTGCCGTGCAGTGCGTCGCGACGCGTCGCGTTCTAACACGTACGTACGTACAACGAAAAGGTACGCACGGCGAAGAAGGAAGGATGATGAAGATTTGAAAATGAGTAAAGAGAAAAGCTATACAGAGTTGCAGGGTGAGGAGCGAGAAAGACGGCCACACACGCTCGCAGACAACGAGGGAGAGAAAAGTCGAGTCTGGGCGATTTACACAACATTATTATGAAGGGCGCGACGGAGACGACGGGAGGGTGCAAAATCTTGACGCCCGTTTCTCGAACAGCAAGGAGGAAAGAAATGCCGAGAGTACTTGTATACTTATTTGATACGAGTTTTCGGTTGGGATGCGACAGAACATCTACGAGTTTCTGCGTCGTTTTTACGAAACCCAATAAGAAGAGTCCCCCCCCCCCCGGAGGGATTGTGAAAGTTCCAACTGATTCAAGTCAAAATTCCCAAGTGTCAAAACAAAACCAAATCTTTTGACTTGCTGGATTTTCCCAACTCGTCAACTCAAATTTCCCAAGTATCAAAGCAAAAAAAAAAAAGAAAATTGACTTGTTAGATTTTCCTAACTTTTCCCAACTCCGCCTGACTGAAAAGATAAATTTTCCCATTTTCTGAGTGAAAAATTTCTACAGGGAGGAAGTTCCCTTCCCGTATCGATACGTCCCTGGAACCCAAAACGATAGAAAACTGGTGTAGTCGCTGATTTACAACCGGGAGAGAAGCGAGTGAACGGGCATCCTAGGTGAAATTACATAAAACTAGCTAGCGCCTTCAAAATTCATGAAATTTTAGAGGAACGTATGCGCTACACGACAACGAACATGGGAGTTTGAATGGTCGGGTTCTTTTTCGACACAGGTGCTAGTCGAAGTTCGAACAAATATGTCGAACTTTTTATGAAAATTCTTCTAGAAGTGGAGAAAATTTGGTCGCTTCCCTCGGCAGTGGGTATTCATCACTATTTAGAGGTCAACACGATGACATCCACAGCAGTTTAAAAATTCTAGTATCGGGTCTGTCCCCCCCCATCACCAGTCAGAATACATTTACGAAATAATCAATCGATGCAGAGTATCAAACATAAAGATCAAAATTCATAACTAATGCAATTACGATAGGTTATGATGAAAGCCATATTACAGTTAATCAATGAAGTTGAAAACTGCAGGGGAAACTTCAGGCTGAACATAAGCTGAACTTTTTCGTAAACAAAAAGCACGCAGAGGCCTCTAATAACTAGGTAACGAGCACACGTTCAATACATATACAAGAAAATAACTGTGCTAGGCTGTGGTACAAATCCTAGAGCTGCTGCGAACCCCCGGAAGGGCTCACCCCACCGTCACCATCTTCCTGCATCGCCACACGTACCAAGACGAGGCGGTAAAGGGTGAAGGAAGGAACCGCGTCCCTCTGTGGTGCACCCGAATTCCCGGTTAATGCTCGGTGAGCGTTGCCTCTGTCAGTAGGGTGTCCCATGATGGCCCTGGTAGGGGGCTCGGGCCAGCCTCAATGCGTCCCTTTGGTCACTGATGCGATACTCGAAAGGATAGTTTCCAGAGCCAGGGGGCGGTGTCTGGGGAGCCGTTTTGGCATGGCACATCGCCATTCGCTCCATCAAGTGAGGCTGTAGTACACATAAGCTACATTTTCTAAATCAAGCATTTACATTTCCTAAGTCAAACATATGCGACTAATTATTTCGTCTTCTTCCCAAGACCGAGGATCTTTCATTTTCTCATCTGGTGCAAATAAAAAACGTCTAAAAAAGGAACCCTGGATTCTCCCCCCCCCCCACAAAAGAAAAACCATCCAATAAGAACCAATGAAATTTGGAAAATTCAACTTTTTTTTAAATGTGGAAAATCCAGCCTGGTGCACGTGCTCCAGTGCAGGGTTGTGCCGTAAAATAGACTGGCGTATATTTTTTTATTCTACGCGTAGAATACACCGTGTAAAACAAATGATTTTTAACACATTCTACAGTAGAATGTGTAGAATGTGTAGACTGATTAAAAGAAGCGGGAAAATTGAAAAATCTAAACGAAAAATAATCAATATTATTTCTTATTCGTAAATAATGAATTTTTAAAAAGCTTCACAAGAACATTAATTAAAACTTCAAATGAGGAGTTATCTGTCAAAAGGGCTCCTGTCAGCAATTATGGTTTTGAGAAAAACAACTTCAAAGTTTTCAAGCTGATATACTCCTTTTAGACTGATTTAATATGGTGTCGTGGGACGTATGGCGATGCACGCATGCCAAAGTGGCCCCTGAGACAGCGCACCCCCGACACCTGGAACTACCCTTTCGGGCATCGCATCAGTGCCGATGGGGGAATTTAGGTATAAAAAATAGTCTTAATCGAAAGAAGATTCTTTTTTCGAAAACTTTGTTCCTCTTTAAATACTTCAAAAACGTCTTACTTTCCAGGATATTCCAATTTTAATGAGTATGTACATTAATGGGGAAAATGTAGAGTTACCTTTTGCTACTTATCACTTAGACTCGATAGCAACGCGCTCTGACGGATTTACGGCCCGAATATTCACCAGGACCACAGCCCGTAAATTAAACAAGAGAGCATGTGCTATTGATTCAGCTTATGATATTGAAAAATAAGTCTATGTTATTATTAAAAATGTTCACTGTGATTTCATTAACAGAAATGACTAGTTGATTGTTTAGTTCATTCAGAAACGAACGCGGACGAATTAAGAAAGAAGGAGGATGACAAGGGCCCTTTTTAGAGCGATGGGAAAATTGGTGTGGTGGGACATGTTATGGTTATCAGTAGTTGTTTTCCCATAAGATAATATCGGCAAATTTCATGTATTACCTACTCTTCTATTTTGCTTGTTTCCATACATTTTATACAACTTATGGAACAAAATACACAATTCATAACTCGCTACATAATGAGTTATTATGTACATTCTCGTGATTGAAGCTAATGTAGTAGTGAAGGTGTCTCTCCATGCGAATAAGGCAACCGAAATGTGTAATTTCTGAGGCATATTATCATGGAATGAGTTACTCGCTTTTCCCCCTTTGATATAATGTAATGTATGCTTGGTTTTATTGACTGCATGATAAGTTTGCATACACATCTCAGCATATAATCGATGTTAATTCCAATGCGTTTGTAATCATTTATCGGCACCAATTTCACTGAATATCGTCTTAGAGAATATATATTTCCAGTAATTTTCCAGTGTAGGAACGCTGAATATATTCGACAAATAATAAGGAAAGTCCGAAAGTCGTATTTATATGACTCCCTATCTGCAGAAAACCAGTGTGAGAACGCCGTTCCCACTCTACTACACCACTGTATACTTCTTCAAGGATATCATGTGTCGGTACACATACAGAGCGGGTTCCAGTTTATCAACTTGAACACAGAGGAACACAACACAATAACAGTTTCGAAGACATTGCTGTTCTGCTATCGTGAATACTGGAACTTGTACTTGGCACCGCCATCTCACACTGTCACACCTGCAAATCGAAATTTTCCCTTGACGTCGTCTATTAAATTTTCCTACTTAACCACGTTTCTCTGTCAGAACCTCAGAACACTTGAGGCTGCCACTTCGCTTGAGAGCGATCTCAGAATCAAAGAATATAGTTTGTTGTTCGACTGATATTGATAAGAGGTAAAGCGACTGTATACAATGTAAATGGCTACAAGAGAGTGACGTATTTAAGACAGCATGGTACGTTGATTTCGGCAACAATTTCACCTGGTTCCTAAAGAGTAGGACACGGAGAATTCGAAAATCAGCATCTTCGCAAAAAAGACACCTATTCGTCAGAGGCCATTTTGACAGATAACTCCTCATATGTACACATGGTACAAAGCAGTAGAATAAACCTCTGACACGGAGGAAGGGAGCAAGAGCCATCTGTTAAACCCTGCGAATCGAGAACCTACCAGGCAGTCATGTTGTATTTGGAGTGTGAGGGTCCGAGCCAACATTAATCATAAATTTAACACAATAATCGACATTAACCAGCGTAACCATCTGGCGACAGTTTTCTCGATGTTGTAGATCAACTTCCCAACCGAATTTGAAAAATAATGACAATCTGACCTGCATTCCCTCTGTAGGATCCACAGCAAGTTCAAACACGGATAACCACATGATCGAACGCAAGAATACGCGACAATATTACACGCAATGATACGCAATAAAATAACCGATCGAACGACAATATTACACGCACTAACACGTAACAAATTCACAATACGACTCGCAATAATACGCAAGAATTCAGTCAGCTGTCTCAGCTGCTGTAGTCATCTTGAAATTCCACCACCCAAGTGCGGACCGGTTCACTAACACACGACCGACGAGGGAATGGTTTTCACCAATGACAGACGCTAGAAACACAAAGAGCAAAGGAGCAAGTTGAACCAATGCAACCAGCCTAACCGAACGAATGAATCAGCCTTTCACGTCTTGACCTTACAGAAATGGACGCATTCCCTTTCGGCCAGTTTAAATGTAGGAAGGGGCGCGGCATGCGGGGTTGGTCGTTCGTTCAAGCGGCAGAACAGGTTACTACCAGTATCTGAGTAAGCTGCGTTGCGCGTCTCTTGTGGGTCGCTTACTCAAGATTATGAGACATGTGGCTACGTGGCTAGTCGCGATTCATAATTAATTTAGAGCTAGTAATTTTCGGCAATAAACATTGGAAATTCGGCATATACGTGTGAAGAAGAAGAAAAAAAGTCTTATAATTATTCTCGTGCTGTTTATGACAGGTGCAAGGAAAGAGGCAATTCATTTGCTTTTTTTTTTTTGGCGAAATTGAGATGAGTACCGTTGGAACGGATGTAATGAGTAAAAGTAGCTCAGTTATGATGCACATGTACATAGGCAGTCTGAAAGGATGCCACAGTCCGGATTACCTGCCTCTTTCCCTGTACCCATTATACTGCAACTCACCAAAAGATTCAGACATTCCTTTCTTTCGTGGATTTTCGCAATATTTAAAGAGGGAATGGGCGAGAAAAATTTGATAAAAATAGTATTTATGCGACAGGAGACAGTGGGGGGAGTCACAGAGCAACAATCTTTTTGAGAAGGATCGAAAATGAAGCCCAAATAAAAGAAAAACACGAAATACCTTATGTATGTGCATACGTCTCAGAGTTGGGCGTTATTCGAATAAGACGTTATTCGAATAATAATCATGAATAACAGATCAATCGTTATTCATTATTCGTTATTCATTATTCGTCAACACGTAAAACTATTCATCAATATCATTATTCAGTAAAATAAGATGTGAATAATATACGTCAATCATCGTTATTCGTTATTCATTGCGGACGCAGTAACAGAACAAAAAATTTAACGAGGATCAGTGGCGTAGCCAGGATTTTTCCAAAAAGGGCCGGGGGGCAAAATAAGATTTTCAAGGGAGAAAAAGTCGAAAATTGAAGTATTTTTTTTAAATCGCCAATATAAGAGAACTATATAAAAATATTGGGAGGGGGGATTTGTGTGTGAGAGGTGGGGGTGGGGTGAAAAGATTTTTGGGTGGAGGAAAGGGTATTTACCTTGATAGAAATATCATTTTTAGGGGTGGGCGGTAATTTTTCCCATTTTTGGGATATCTTTTTTTGGGGGGAGAGGGGTAAAATATTTTTCGGAGGAGGGGATGTTTTCCTTGATAACAATATTCTTTTTTGGGGGTAAAAAATTTTTGGGAAGGGGGTATTTTTTGGGGATGTGAAAATATATATTTCCAATAATTTTTCTGGGGGGAGGGGAATATTTTTGTTGGGAGGGGGAAGGGTGTAAAGATATATATATTTTTTGGAAATGTTTTGGGGTCAAAAAAATTTTTTTATGGGGGAATATTTTTTCTCTCTAATCTTACTGGGGTATTTAGAAAGTAAATAAAGTTTTTCTGATTTTCTCGGATGGGGGGGGGCAAATGACTGCGCCAGGGGAGGGCAAGGTCCCCCTGGCCCCACTTTGGCTACGGGTCTGATTTCATTATTCGCGTGATTGATGTTATTGAATACTGATTACTGAATAATGATTGACTACTCGTAATTCATACTTATGACTAACGAATAAATTATTCATTATTCATGAATAACGAATAACGGTTGCGTTATTCATTATTCGTTATTCGAATATTATTCTGCCCAACTCTGATACGTATGCATCACATTAGTATTTTTTGTATTCAGACACTGTGTATTTTTCCCATAAGAAATCAGACCTGATCTTATGTACAGACATCTGCAAACCACACATTCTCCTCTGTCCCAAGAATGCTTGGCCACCTCTTTTCTGAAGCCTCCCGTGTGGGTCTCAGCGCGCAATTCGGCTTGTCGAAGAAGTGTTCCATCGCGATTCTATCCTTCGGCATCTCAAAGCATTCGTCTATTGTCCCCGCCATCTCCCGTGTCCTCCTGTGCCCTGTTTTGGGCCTGAAGGTTTGGTTGGCCCAGACGATAAGCCGCCATTATCTCAGCTGCTTCTATAACGGGGTGAAGTGGTGGCAAGTTTAGGAGCCTTCCAGTGTCTTATTCGGCGATGTTCTCATTGCCCCCATTATCATCAGGCATGCGAGTCTTTGCAGGTGGTCTAGTTCCTCTCTGGCTTTGGCTAGGTGGACCTGGCCCCACCACACAATGACCGCATATGTGATTCTGTAACGTATTACACCGGTATGTATCCAGTGCATCATTTTGGGAAAGAGTCTCCAGGTCTTGCCGATAAAAGTGCGGCAAGCCTAAAGAGTCTCAATCCCTGTTCTATGCAGATATGTACAATGGATACCAAATACATTCCACGCAGTCAGTCTACACACAACAGGAACGAGTAAAAGTGATGACGTCATCGTAGTAACATGCTCGGTCTGTGTTAGTCGGTCGAAACGTGGCCTATATAATTTTCGTTAACGGCCAGCGATAAGACATTCCCGTATCAACAGTAATTTCTTTCTGCAATAATCGAGATTCATCCGGCTGTGGTGGACCAAAAAAATAGTAGCGTTAACGTTTTCTCCCCCACGTTATACTTCATTTAGAGCCCATTTCGCATTCCACTGAAATTAATGTATCCCAGTACACCACGAGTATTTAGTCATGGTATCAGATCAAGGAGTAGCTGCCGGATTGCTCGTTGGCCTTAATCTTTTTCTGAGTAGATTCGAATGCACGAGGCACGTCATTTCTCTTCGCTTGACTTAACAGTGATGCGAAAATGAAGGATTGGGTCGGAAGTCTTCTTGGTCGTCACCACTTTCTCGTCCATAAAATTCGGTAGAACAACGTAAGGAGCGTATTCTTTTCGCATGCATTTCAATCGTTGGCGTTTCAAAACCACTCGTGCTGGCGGAAGCGATCGCGGATGCAAAAACGAATTACGATTATACGACTACACGCGGACTTTTTCTGGTCCAATTCCAAACACAAATTTCCACGGCGGCCCGCTCTCGGTCTACGGTGCCGACGAAACGGCCAAAACTTTTCCACTCGAAATACGCGTAAATTTTACGAAATCGAATTCGCAGTTAGCAGTTTTTTTCCGCTTCTTTCTTTCTTTTTATTCTCTCTTTCTTTTAATTTTCTCTTTTTCGAAAATATTACCCTCGTATAAGAAAACGAGAAACAGTTGTTCGTGTAAATCTGAAACCGCTTCGAGGAAAACAGTCACAAATCCGACGTAATCAGCATATTTAAAGGTGCAATATCTACTGGTCTCTTAAGTTTATGGCTCCCTAAACGACAGTTATTACGTTCTTCGTTTTCTTCTGCCGCGTCCTCTTCGTCTCCGTATCTCTCTTTCTTTTTCGGTTTTGTTCTCTAAAAAATTATGCGAATAAAAAAGTTCGAACAAAGTTTCACTTTAGTTCTGCGGATTCGTCTTTCTACATATGAGCGCGCGCGGAGGGAGGAGGCGAGAGCTTATCCCAGTCTACGCGAACTAGTCCGTGTTACCGTCTCGCTCATGCAGAGTGAACGTGATGCAAGCAAAATCGGTACTCAAGATCGTTTTATTAAAGCAGTGGCAAAAATTGAGATGATTAGCATTTGCTGCGACTGGCAAGCTATGAGTAGTGATGACAAAATGCTGTCGAGTGGTTGCCTGAAATGCTCAGCCTGAGCAAATGCTAACATCGAATAAATATTCGAAAATTTATTAGTGGGGAACAAGTGCTTCAAACGTTCGAGTATTTCTAAGCAAATACTCGAGAGTTGAGCGTGACTTACTTTGAAATGAGTTATATCGCAACTCCGTTCATAATTAACTCAGTTTTCAAGAATGAATTCGAAAGCTGAATCGATAAATAAACTCGAGATTTTCAAATATTTATGCTTGAAATGCGATCCTGTGGAGCAAATGCTTGGTAAATCGATAACCTGAGTAGAATTTCCACCTGCTAGTTACACACTTATAATAATAATAGCCTTTATTAGTTAGGTACAAATATATACATTTGCTCATAGATAATCACCCCATTGCCGGGCATAGGCCTCTTCAATCCTCCACCACTTGACTCTGTCGTGGGTAGAACTTTTCCACGAAATACCAACCCTCTTTCTTATTTCATCCCTCCATCGGTTCTTGGGTCTCCTTCTCCCTCTTTTCATGTCATACAGGGTCCAGTCTGTCGCTATTCTATTCCATCTTATTTCTCTTTCTCTGTACATGTGGCCTGCATACTTGAATTTCAGCTTTTTGATTGTCGCTCCAATATCCTTACATTTTGTTATCTCCCTTATCTCTCTATTACTGACCTTGTCTTTTAGCCGTTTCCTCATTATTTTCCTCTCCATGGCTCTCTGAGTTATTTGTAATTTTCGTGTTTGTTCTTTAGTGAGGGACCATGTTTGGGAGCCGTAACAGAGGACTGGTAAAATACAGCTTTCCAATATTCTTATTTTTGATTTTAGTCCCAGTTTTCTGTTCTTAAATATTTTGTTCAAGACCCAAAATTTTCCCCACGCTTTACCCTTTCTTACTTTCAGTTCCTTTTCTATCCTATGGTCAAAAGATACTGTCTGCCCCAGATATGTGTACTCGGTTACCCTCTCTATTTCCACTTCCCCAATTTTGAGCTTTTTTTCCTCTTCCCCTCCCTTGCTGTTGCTCATGTATTTGGTTTTCTTTTTATTTGCTTCCAACCCCCCCTTCACGCTGGCTTCTATGATTTCCTCTCCCATTTTTTCTAATTCTTTCTTGCTTGAGCCAGCAGGACCAGGTCGTCTGCAAATCGAAGGTTATTGAGGTACCGACCGTCCATTTTAATTCCCTTGTTTTCCCACTGTAGACCTTACATTATTTCTTCTAGTACTGCGTTGAACAAATTCGGTGATAGTGGGTCTCCCTGTTTTACCCCCCTTCCTATTTCGAATGTTTTGCCTTTTTTTATCTAGCTTTACATAAGCTTCCGAATTTGCATAATTGTTCTTTATTACTTTTATTATTTTCAATTCTATCCCTTGTTTTTGCAGGCTTTTCCACAAATATTGATGTTCTACTGAGTCGAAAGCTTTATGGAAGTCTATGAAGAGCATGTGGGTTTCTAGTTGATATTCTATGGTCTTTTCGATTAATTGATAGATGGTCGATAGTGGACTGTTTCTTGCGGAATCCTGCTTGTTCTATTCCCAATTGGTTGTACATTCTTCCTTTCAGTATTTTCATAAATACTTTGTTGATGTTCGGGGAAAGGCTGATTGGCCTATAATTTTCGATCTCTTTTCTATTCCCTTTTTTAAATAGAAGTATGATTTCCGAAGTCCACCACTGTTCTTGCACTTTCCCCTCCTTAAGTATTTTATTAAAAATTTCTTTGAGCGGTGTAGCTAGGCTTTCTGCGTAAGTTTTCAAAAATTCGTTTTGTATTTGGTCTGGCCCTGGGAATTTTTTAATTTTTAAATTTCTAAGGGCATCCTCTATTTCTCCCTTCAGTATTTCTGGTACTTCCTCAGTCTCCCTCTCCCCCTCTTCTTCTTCTTCATCGTTAGAGCGTCTGGCCTTTTCTTTGTTTCTGTTTTTGTACAGTTCCCTATAGAAGTCCGTGGCTATCCGAGTTATTTTATCTCTATTATGTGCCTCGGTACTCCTGTCCTGTTTTCCAGGATTGTCATCATGCTTTTCCCTGAGCTTAGTTCTTTCCACATTTTCCTTGTAGATCCATGTTCCCGTATTATTTCCTCGACTTTTTCCTCTTCGTACGTTCGTATATTATTTCTGACTTCTCTTCTGACCAGTTTCTGCAGTTCACATCATTCAATTTTTTCTTTTTTGGTAGTCATTTTTATTCTCCTCATTTCTTCCCTTTTTCAATTAGTTTATTTGTTTCCTCAGTTAGTTTGTCGTGGGTCCGCCTTCCTCACGCCCTGGTTCCGTATCTGTTTGTTATTTCTTTTATTGCATTTTCGAGGTTGTTATAGGCTATCTGAACCGTTCCCTTGCTAAATTCTAGGCTTCTAATTTTTTGATCCAGGTATTCTTTTGCTAGCTCACGTTTGTTGGTGGGTATTGAAAGCTTTCCCGCGCCTTTGCTCTTTATGTAGTTTTTAATCCTTGGCCTTCTGAGGATGCTAATTGTTGCTCTTCCTATTCGATGGTCCGATGAAAATTTAAACCTGGATATTACCATTTATATTTTTTATGGTAGAGTGTTCATTTGTGAGTAAGTGGTCGATTTCGTTTTTAGTGTCCCCATTTGGTGATACCCAGGTCCATCTTTTTTTGTCCCTTTTTTTAAGGTACGACCCTGCAACTTTCAGTGCGTTGCTCATAGCAAATTGGATTAATCTCTCCCATCTTTCATTTGTCTTCCCTAATCCACAGGAGCCTGTTACTCCTTGAATTTCCTCCCTCTTTCCTAATTTGGGCGCTCCAATCACCCATTACTATGTTGAGATATTTACTGTGATTTGTTACAGCATCTTCCAGTCTCTCGTAAAACTCTCCTATTTGTATCTCATCTTTTTCTGCTGTTGGTGCGTATACCATAATTATCGATAACTTTGTTTTTGCATCAATTTTAATGTTGGCTACCCCGATTCTATCTGATATTTTTATTATTTCCGCTACATTGTTCCACAATTCCTTGGACATATAGAATCCTATTTCCCCATATCCTTTCGTCTCTCCAAAATAGTAGAAGTAATTCCCGTTGTTCCTTTGTATTAATCCTTCTCACTTCCCTCTCACTTCTTAGTTACACACTTCCGTATTATAATACACATGTATTTCCGTCCTTGGGAATCTTTTCGTTCGCCTGTTTCGTTAATCAGTCTTATCAAGTCAAATAGTGCCAATGAGTTTTGACATGAATCTTAACACTTGCAGATTTTTCGAGTTTTGCGAGAGAATTACCTAGTGTGGACCGGAGCGAAGGCATGCGAAATCAAAAGAAACGAGAGAGTATTGAGAAAGCACGTGTATTGATCGATCAACAGTACATAAATTGTAACTGACTGTCAGTAAAGTATATCTCAACTGATGTCCTGCCTGACCGATCGAGGGAGTAAAAAGGAGAGTCAGTTATGAGGATAATAAGAATAACGTGATTTTAAAAAGATTACACGTGAAATGCTAGAGACAAAAGACGTTTCTAAGACGCTCTACGCAGGAAGTAGCCAGGCAGGACGTCAGTATGTAACATGATAGAACAAAAATTATGTACAGAGGCAAAAACGTTGAAAAGGCAATCGCGGTGGAGAGTACCGCACACTTACTCATAGCTGTGGCTACAGAGTTTAGAAGAGTTTAAACCAGTTTCAGTTGATTTTAATTGGAATCACTCATCAGGGTCCAAATTAGTATTAATCGGTTTCAACGACTCTTACGATATCTGCACACAAATGAGGTGTAAGTATCATTAGGTCTGCTTTTTTTTTCGTCTTTCCGTATTCGTTCAAAACTTACGTATTATTATTAGGCCAAGCATTAGTAGATGCTTAACTATTATTTGAAGTGGGTACCTATCTTTATTTCTAAACGTTCGATTCTTTATATTTTACGAGTTTCGAAAAGCGAACTGTCGAGAACTGGAAACTTCGCTGTCCATTTCCAGGAGTGCGAAAATGGACGAGCGGTCGAAGAAGTGAAAAGGCCGACAGCGATTCCGGCAGACCACTCCTAATTTCAAACTGGCTCGAACGTTTCCTTCATTTTTTATTTTGCCTGGTTGACGTCCGAGGCTGTTATAATCATTTCTTTTATTACTCCGCATTTTAGGCCTTTTAAATTACGCAGTAAAAACGCCGTAACACGTATAACGAAAGCCCGTCAAAAGTGTACAATAAAGCCGGTATACAAAAAGGCGGCTTAGAATATTGTGCGCATTATAGGCTTGACATTGAAACGGAATTAATTTTACGAGGATCGATGAATATTTATTAATTGAAATATTGACGAAGTGAGGCTGCAGGTCACTCACATTGAATAGTGTGTTTCTGTTTATCGAAAAAAGACGCATTCTGTAGTACTTTTCACGAAAATGTGAGATGGTGGAGCTCATGACTCATAACGTATACCTATCTCGAAGAATTTTTTTTAGTGAACTACTGTACGTGTACATGGCATGCCTGAGAAAACTGGTGTTCATTCACTTATAGTGAACGTCCCAACTGACTCAACTCAGAATCCCAAGTATCAAAACAAAACTAAAAAAAAAAAACACCTTTTGACTGTTGGGTTTTTCCAACTGACTCAATTCAAAATTCCCAAGTATCCATACAAAAGAAGAAAAACCTTTTGACTTTGTTGGGTGTTCCCAACTTCTTAACTCAATTCCCACGTATTAAAGCAAAAAAACAAAAAAAAAACCGTTTAACTTGTTGGATTTTCCCAACTCGCCTGACTGAAATGGTAAATTTTCACAACTACTGAGTGAAAAGGGGGGGGGGGGTAAGTCCCCCTATCGGTACGTCCCTGGGAACCGGAACCAATTCGGTAACTATCGGTCATATTATGAGGACTGCTGACCACACTTGGCACATCTGCCCTACAGCAAGGGCATGAAAAGTCTAGATTACATTTTGAAAACAGGGGTCGGATTTTCGAACCTGCATGATGGCGGGTGTACACTGTACAATTGCTAGTGACGTCCACGTATGTAATAACTTCGAAATTTGAAAAAGTAAGGCAACACAAGCATCTAATAATCCATCAGACTTTGTTAGAGCTTTTTCGTGCTTACCCATGAATCCTCCACATCGGACATGGTGCTTACCTCCATCTTCTTTCTCAGCATAGGCCGCAGATTTGTGATTCTACAAGTGAACAGCCTTTTGTAAGAGTTTTATAAATCCAATTTTGGCAGTTCTGAGTTCAGCGGTGTCACATAAAGTATGTAATTCTTACGAGGAACACGATGGTACCACAGGATTTCCAGTGCGACCACTCAAAAAATAATAATAATAAAGAGAACGAGGTCGGGATTTTGCCCGAATGTTATAAGTTCAGTGTTGGAAGAATGCAAAAATCATCGTTCCCGTTCGTTCTTCTGTAACTGCATGGTTCTCATTCATGTTCTTCGTTCTCCTTATCTTAAAATTATCAATGTTCTCGTCCTTCTTTCCATTTCCATATTGCTCCTGTTCCCATTACCGTCCTTGTTCTCATATTGGTCCTATTTCTGTTCCCGTTTCCCGTTCCCGTTCTCGTTCGCAATCCCATCATGTTCTCGTTCTCATTCTCGTTCGTTCTACCAATACTGGTGCAGTACTGCAGTTTTGATTATATACTTGGTTATAGGCTTTCAGAATTGTACCTTCGCACCAGCTGCGAAGGTGTCGGAAGAATGCCAATATCATCTCGTTCCCATTCTCGTTCGTTCTTCTCTGCATGGTTCTTGCTCATGTTCCTAGTTCTCCTTACCTTAAAATTACCAACGTTTCCGTTCTCGTTTTCGTTCCCAACCTGATCCTGTTCCAGTTCCCGTTTCCCGTTCTCGTTTTCAATACGCCCTCTGTTCATTCACGGACTTACAACATATTATACAACTCTGCACTTCACCTGTTTACGACTCGTTTTTCTTTTTTTGGCAGCTCTACAAAATGCGTTATCATCAACCGAAAAATCTGAAATAAAGGAAGTTTTACCGAATGAGTGCTGCTCCCTACTACTATACTTTTCAAACTGCCAACACTTCCCAGACACATGCAATTCGAACAGGAGTCTTCTTTTTACTCTCCTGAAAAATTGCATTTTTGGAATTTCAAGTGCTCTCGCAAGTCTACCAGTAGTTCTAGGAACCCCAAGCATCACCTTATACCTCCTCCCTCCGTATTACTATCGTATCGGAAGTGCGCCTCGATAAAACGATTCCGGAACCACATCCAGCATCGACTCGTACAGCATGCACATGCATGGCCATGCACGATAAACTTATACAACCCAACACTCACACATTGCACCCTTTCGAGTAGCACCCCACCGCCGCCCCCATACTCCGTGTCGTGAATAACATCAATCCTCGCGCGTATTAATCTAGAGCAAAAATAATTCACCATTAAACACCGCCTTCACCGCGATTGCGAGACCCTGAATCGGCGACGCTCGCTCCTAATTTTCGCGCTACGAATTATGCACATAAAACGTAACCATGAAATGCGCCGTGCAGGGCGAAACGGGGCCGAAACCCTTTTTCATTTTTGTCGCCCTTCAAATTAAAACCTTGTAAGCGCACTGCGAAGTACAAAATACCGTCGCATACACGCCGTTCACCGCTCGCCATTCCCGCCGACTGACGCCGCAACGCGCGGACGCTGCGTATGATTAATGCGATGCCGACGACTGCACGCGGCTCACGGTGTCATTCAGAGTTCCGAATGAATAAATCCCCCCCCCCACACGGGGCCCGACTGTTTACTCAGCGCCGCGCGAACCGAGTGGGCGGCGACGCTGATAAGAATAATTTATTAACGTTTAGCCGAAAAAGATGTTTTTGTTCGCGGAAGCCGGAGGGACACGGAGTGAGGGTGAGCGTCCGTCGGCGATTAACCGCGAGGGAGGAAACACACACACACGGCAGAGGGTGGAGAAGACGAAGAGGAAGTGGCCGACTTTACTCGCCTGTGTACACGTATTTAAAGGCGCCGAAATCAAGGGCAGCGCGAAAACACCCGTAGCCTTGTACCAAAAGGCGGGGTGGCCAACATAGCCGGGTAATTAAAAGTATAATTTGGCGGTAAGGGTGCACGGAAATTTGACTAATGGACTGTTAGTTTTCGCGAAAAAAATGTAAGCACGGCGGTGCGATGCGATACGACGATCGGAAAACCGGAGACGACGATACAATTTTGGGAGAGCCATTAGAATGAAGCAGTAGAGTTAGAATTGGGGGGGGGGCAGTGGTATCACTTGCTATACAACCAGATTGGATGCTCATTTCCTTTCGAACCGGAGAAATGGAAATGACTTATTTTTTCTGAAAAAAAAAACTTCAGTTGTCACAACTGAGGCGGGTGGCAGGGAACGGGGTACTGGTAATTTGACTGTGTAACGCACAGTGGCCAGTTTCGCCGAAAACGTACGCATGATCCTTTAAAATGGAGAGACAAAAACTTGCATCGTGATTAAGCCGGGATTCGCTAGATACTATTATAATGGACGGGGTCGGTGCAGAAGGGCACAAGTCATTTTGTTTCGATTTTCTGTTTTTACCGACAACAAGTTTGTTTTAGATTTACCTGATAATGCAGGGTACTCCACTGATGATGGCATAACAGCCAAAAGCGTTCTGGACTACAGAAGAAGAAAAAGTGAATTGGCACACCCTATAAATGGAATATTACCAAGTTCACTCACACTCCGAAATGGACACCAAGCTATACCGATTGCAATAAATGATGCCGTTTTGCTCAGACACAAATAAAGGAATGTGCCAATTGTTGGTTAACTTTTTTTGACCAGCTCGTATACCTCCCCTAATCGGTTTTTGGAAATGAAACCCATATAGTACATTGATACCATTCTTCTACTCTCAGCTAATGCACTCGAAAATTTTTAATATGCAATGAAAAATACTGACTACAGCTATTTTACGAAGACACCTAATGAACAACATTTGGTACCGCTGTGCCAATTATTGGTCAGGTAAAATTTTATCACAGGATTCCTTTCCCTTCATTTCAGTTCGTATACACATATAAAATACAAGACTGAAATTATTGGTGATTTTTCTAAAAACGATTTTGAAAAAATACCAATTGTTGGCCGATCAACGTCTGGCACATACTAATTTTGACCGAAATGGTATAGTCGAGTAAGTACGAGATGCAATTTGTACCAAATGTTGGTCAGTGCCAGTTGTCCGTCATTTTCAATTTTCACTTATTACGTATTTCTTATCAAAAATAGATGACATCGTACGTACAAGAACGTACAAATTGACAAAAACCCAAAAATTTGATTCTAACTAAAGTTATGGCAAATTGAAAACGAATTTTTCAACCGCCCTTCTCACCTCGTGCAAATCACCCTCTCGAACTGAAATTCTCAAAACACCCCGAAAATATGTTTTTTGGACCTCTAGCATAACACATACCTATTTACATTAATGAGAAAATGTATTACGTACTTATTATTTCGATTTCTTCACACACCTTTTTTCAATCTTTGAGATAACTACCACTTTCTTATCACTATTAATTTCAAAATCACAGACACGGAGTTGTATAATCATGTCTTCGCAGTCACAAAAGTATAGAATTATAGCTCTGAGTCTGCAGAATACATTTCTGTGAAAAAAGAAATGTTCATAGCACTCCTACCGGATGTTACTGAACTTGAGATTGTAGCGGCCAACATTAGGTAGATACCTGACCAACAATTGGACGTTATTCAACAGGAGGGAACCAACTAGCAAAATCTGCTATTTGGGAACACGTGATTCGAAGTTCAAGAGCCATGTAGAAACTATATGACACAGCGCTTACTAATAAGCTTTTTGCAACGCGAGTACACATTTTTGGACCGGGAGCCCAATTTTGAAAAATTCTACTTTTTACGCTCTTTCCAACGATACTAGTAACTCATTTTGTTTACAAATGTTAGTTGGTTCCCGCTTGCTGAATCGCGTCCAATTGGTACATTCCCTTACAAACAAAACAAAACTTGTCAGTAAAATTAGAAAACAGAAACAAAATGACTTGCGCCTTTTTGCTCCGACACCGTTCATATGTATAACAGGCAGTTACAAAAAATTTGAATTTTATCGACGAGTAAGGCCGATTCTGTTGCCTTTTGACCGAAGTGGGCAAAATTTCAGCGAAAAATATTAAAATTTTCCCGAATCGATTAATTTTAAACTGTAGGTCAAAAACGTTACCCAGAAAAAGTTGGGAACCCTCATCATGTCTTGGTGGATTTATCTCAAGGGAACCCCCTCCGACGGGTCTCAATAAGATCAAAAAAATAAAGTTCCTATCATTTTTCAGATGGCAATTGAGCAACTTCCATGTAAATGCGAATTAACATAGGGATTGTGAGTTTTGAGTTACATCCTTTCCTGTAGTTACAAAAGTACAAGCCGTATATTTTTTCCCCCAATAATGAATAGGGGCACTTGAGAAACCCGATGTTTGATGCTGCATTAATGCACACGTATTCGCCTTTCAATATTTCAAGTGATAGACCCCCCCCCCTCCAAATGGACAATTCTGAGTAGAAAATACAGCTATAATGACTTCAATAATGCATTTTGAAAGTCACTCAAGAAAGTCTATCATATTAAAAGTCCTAACAATAAATTTTTATGCATTCATTTCCGTGAAATTAGTGCAGAGGTGCCTCCGAAAAACCTCGAAAATTGTAAAAATGGTTTATCACGTGAATTAACTGGATGAACATAGAATGAAGAACACGATTTCATCAACGGACCCCTTCAGTCCTATTCTGAAGCGACTGTAAATTTCCTAAACGAACTTTTTTCTTTAAAAGATTTCGGTTGAGTCTTATATTGAGAAAATTAAAGTTACTGGGTTGCCGACCACTTATTAAGACTCTCTCCCTTAATTAGGCGTTGTACTGTGGGTTTTGTTGTCTTGTCACTGCCTGCCGGAAAAATCGTTGGGCTATCTTTATTAATTTTTTCATTTCGTTATTAATTTATTTATGGTTAGTTGGCCAGTATCGGTATCACTTCTGATCAGTGACTGTCTGGAGTGGGTGTGTCCCCCTAATTTTCACCCACCCCCACCCTATATGATGGTTGGCCAGTCGCTTCGTTACCCTTGTGCATCTGTTTTTATCCAATTGTCTTATTTATTGTTGTTATTCGTATCGGATACTAGTCATCACCCTAGGTCATGTACATAGATCTATTTGTTATAAATTTCTTGTTGTTTTTGTTTTCATTTTATTAAATTGTTTGTTGGCATCTCCAGCCCTTACTTTAGATTCCACTGACTAATTTGAGAGCACCCACTGAATGGGGTTGTGATCCCAGATCACCATGCTTCATATAACCGGCATCTCAGGTGCTGACCTGTACCGCAAAGGGGTTGAAATTCTTATGGTAATGAACGTTGATTTTCAGAACTTAAAATTTTCACATATGTAATTAAAACCTTGTCTTATGAGCTTACAAATTATTAGTAGTTAAAGAGGGCTTCAACTTATCGCTGAATCAGGACCACCGAGAAAAAACTCAGATCAGGGGATGGGGACGTATTTTTAAAAAAACTACGAATTTTCTCAGGCCCTCCTCGGAAATCAATTTTGCGCTCGCAGATCCTAACCAAGATTAGACAATGTAAAAAATATAAACACACAAGACAAAAAATCTGAGTCTAAGTACGAGGAGACCTTTCCTCTCATCAGGCCTGCGATAAATCCATTACTATGATCCTCTTCCCACAAACCATTGAGGGGCCACGCTAATTTTCAATTATTCCAATTTTCAAGTTCTTAACGTAGATAACCGAGTTTTTTGGTCGCAAAATCAATTTCTGGGACACCTTCCCACTTCCCCTCAACACTAATTTCCAATTACTCTAATTTCCAAATTCTTTACATCGACGACGGGGTTTCGTGAGTCGGTCAACCCATTTCTAGGGTCCTTAACCTCCTCTCTTCAACCCGTCAGGCTTCACAGGGACCACCACTGAATAATGTTACTTAAAATATCATCTGTTAATTAACATGAGTACAGTGAGAGATTATTCAGTTCTGGCTCCGAACAGAGCCTGATGGGATAGAAGGAAAAGGGAAAGGACTACACGTATGAGTTAAGCGGCACTAAAAACTTCGTTATGAGCGTAATGACCCAGGGGATTGAGATAGGTAAAAAAAAAATAGCCTCCTATGGCATCTCAGGGATCGAAGAGAGGGGGGAAAGGAACTCCAGAAATGGATTTATCAACCCTCAAAACTCACATTCGTTTGGGCTCATATGGCTGACGCTTCAGTTATGTGAAAGCATCAAAAAAGGACCATTTGATACCCAAGGAGGCTAATATCTTACATACAATGTTCGTAAGCAAAAAATAAAAAAATTGAGAGAACCTGCAACTCAAAATTCGAAAACTTGTATGACGAAAGAGGAGGGCTGGGCGTTTCGTGAGACCACTGTACCACTCGTTTCGGTCCAATCAAAAGGCTGTCCTCTGCCTTTTTTGCTCCGTTACGTGGACCTGGCCGCGGGTACTCGACTAGCCTTTCTAAGTGCTTTCGGTCGGCACATCCGGCCGACTCGGGCTATCTCCGTAATTCCGAAGACGCGACCGCGTCCGCGACGAATAAATAATCGCCGAGACGGATGCGTTACAGGCCGGACCGGACGGGCGGACGCGCGGCGACGAGCATATTCGTGGCAGCTGTTACAGCGGAGCACAATCTCGGCAAGAGCGTAAACAAGATGCGAGGGTGTTCGCGCTCTCGTGGTCGGTGTAATAAAAACTATTTCCTAATATTCCATAACTACCATAATTTTTGCCATAAATTCGACCGTTAAGCGTTATTTTACGGGCGGACGCGCGTTAACATTACAGCACTAGTAAGTATTTTCAGCTTCAATGGTCCTGCCCGCTGCCTCTCATCCAGCCCCACGCCGCCGCTCCGGCTCACCACCTACTCGTCCTCTCGCCGTGCCAAACGAGGTGTCTCCATATATAAGCTATTCTATGGAATGGTTTAGCAGAATGGGGGAGGGGAAGCAGCATAAAATACGTAGCCTAGAACCATAGAAAGCGTTTTTCGGATCGCGGATACTTTCGAACGTACGCCCGGGCGAATTAACCGACAAAGAGAGCGATCTGGGGTGGCGTGAAGCGGCGCAATTCCAGTTAACCGCATGAATAATCGACCCTTTATTAATGGCTTGTAAGTTTTCGGGTTTTTCGGCAATTGAGCGGCGCGCGTTCCGTATAGGTGTGTACGCGGTGCCCGCGCTAAAAGTATTTATGTGTAGGAAAAGCGCGCGAAAAGTTCGGCTACGTCGGTCGTTTACTCGTTTCTCGGCAAACTTTCAGTCGCCGCGTTGTTACAATATTTTATTATACTTACGTATATCAAAACGCAAGCGGTTACGTCGAAATTTTAATGAAAAATCTCTCCGGGTAAATGCCGGCGAGCACGACGACGACGTGTTGTATGTGGAGCAGCGACGCGACCGGTGTAAGTAGCGCATTTTGTTTTTGATAAACGGCGCCGCACCGGTGCGTGTAGCGGTACAAAGAGGCGGCGACCGCGCCGCATGTAAACGCTCTGTGCCTTGCACGAAACTTTGCCGTGCCACGGTTTCAAAGCAAGGGCTGGAGGCGGGAGGGGGATAGAGTATGTGCCGTCGGAAAACGAAGACATTCTCGGGCGACTGACATCCAGGCATTCGTACCCGGGCCCCTACACTCCAGTCCTTGACTGAAGCTGAACATGTGAGCTTTCTACTGCGTTAATTTTTTTTTAAATCCGTTGGAACTTCATAAAATTTTGACGAAAATATGATTCATTCTATGAGCTCTACTCCCCCTACATTGTGCTCAAATATCATTTTAACGAGTAAAAAGGTCGATATTCAAATTTCAAGATCTGCAGCATCCACATGGAAAATTAACCCGGAAACACCTACCTTCCAATTTGTCATCGATCTGCGATTAGTCAAAAATCTCAGGCTAAATATAATACAGGGTGTCGACCGAACTTGGAGAATAAATTGAAAGACTTACGGGAGACCTCATTATCTGATTTTAGGGGATTTTTTCAGTTTTCTGTAGTTTCTTTGCAGTGTGGTTATACGCTGAGCGAGTTTTTTTCTTTTAAAAGGGGGAAGGAGAGAGACGTTGATGTAGCAATCAATTATTAGATATGTAAACCTGACTAGGTTCTAATTTTTCACGGCTGCACAGTTCAACGACTTGTTTTTTCTTCCTCACGGAAAGTCTTAAGTTGCACAGTAGTATAGAAAGGGGAGGTTCTGGACCGAGTTCACATTTTTGTAAATTTATTGTTGAAAACATTTTTCTGAGTGAGTTCTGTTCTCTCTGAATCGAGTTCACATTCTGTAATTTCTGTTGAAAACATTTTCTGAGTGAGTTCTGTTCTCTCTGAATCGAGCTCACATTTCTGAGCATTCACTGTTGAAAACATTTTTCTGTGTAAGTTCTGTACATCCTAGACCGAGTTCATATTTCTGTGAAAGTATGTTCTCTCTGAATCGAGTTTTCACATTTATTGTACATTCACTGTTGAAACATTTTCTGGGCATTCCTGTTGAAGTCACATTTTTGTACATTCGCTGTTGAAAACACTTTTCTGTGTAATTTGTACATTGAAGTCACATTTTTGTACATTCGATTTGAAAACACATTTTTGTACATTCGCTGTTGAAAACACATTTGTGTAAGTTTGTTCTTTAACCAAGTTCACATTTTTTGTGTTGGTGTTAAAAGAATTGATATTGTAATATAAAGTGGTCGAGTTTCCATTTTTTATCAGACCACTTTTTTTTTTTTAACTGATTTCAAGTTGATTTTGGTTTGAAAATCTTAATATAAAATAAAAATCATAAAAAAATCGAAAATTGATAACCTAGTTAAAAAAAAAATAATAAAAAAAATAAATAAAAAAAAATAATAAAAAAATAAATAAAAAAAATAATAAAAAAAATTTTAAAAAAATCGAAAATTGATAACCTAGTTTAAAAAAAAAAAAAATATATATATATTATAAAATGGAAATGATTGAAAGTAAAAGCAATAACTTTAATTTTGATGACTCTACACACTGTGTATCTAAAAAGATACCATCAGTGAAAGTGATTAATCAAGAACCTGTAGGCCTCTGGATGTCTAATGAAAATTTGATGTCTTGTGAGTGGAGAAAAAATTGCAACGAGTCATGTTCAGGTGCCAGCTGTGTAGAACATTTTGTAAATACAAAACCGCACACAATTGAGACTCGAGATGGATCAATTCAAGGTAGGATTATTGATAAAAATCGTATTTTAATCATTAGACGCCAACTTAAACTTATCAGACTTTCTCGAAATGATTACTCTTTTGCTGGTTATTGGGTAAAAGGAGATACAGACTATATTTCAGCACGTAAGTATCTCTTAGTGTTTCTAGATGAAAAGAATCATCCACTACATAAAGAACCAATCCAACTTACAGCTAGAGGTGTATTTCAGGTAGAATTTGATAAGAATTTATTAAAGTTTAGAAAAGAATTTAAAACAGTTTATAGTAAAACACGAGGTGTAATGTCAGATTTATGGTATTCTATGCTTGTGTTCTGTCCTACTTTTGTATCAAACGTAGTAGGTTCTTTAAAAAAGAGTAGAGCATGTTGTATTGAAAATTATATTGTTCCAACAGAATCTAATTTGAACTCTTTATGTGTAGGTAGAGATAAAGAAGTCTCAAAAATTGTTGAAGCTATGTTTAATGATTCTGAAAAATGGAAAGCTGAAAATAGTAAACCTTTCATAACCACATTAGTTCAAGAAAATGAATAATATTAAAGTTGTTATAATGTATTTTTATATGATTTTTCATATAAAAATAATACTTATTTGACTGTCTTTTTTTTCTTTTTCTTTTTTCTCATTTTTTTAAACACCTGTTCGATAATATTCCAACAGAAAATTATAATACACACCCAGTTGAATTTATTTTCTGAATTGTTCTCTGAATTGTTTTCTGATTGCATACCTATTTATAAGAATATTTTTTTTTTTTTTTTAGTTTTTAGGAGCAGGTCTAACCGCTCTAGATATAGGTTTGTATTCATAACAAACAGGTTGTTTCAAAAGAACAAATATTTCAGCTGTATTAGGAAAATCATCACGCCATGAGAATATAATTTGTACATTGGCTACATCTGTTTGTAGAGCGTCAGGTTGTCCTGTAAGATCAAAGCAAAAGATAGTATATTCTTTTTCAAATTGCACAAGATCAATTAAAACATCGTCTTTTCCATTGTAATTTTTAAAATATGTATATAAAGCTCCTGAATCCTTTTCATTAAAATTTAATCGCATTTGCTGACGAGGATATTCATAACCATTGACATTGAAACGTACATCATAAGGATTACAATGATCAAATTTACTTTTATCAGCAAAGAGATCATTGTTCCTTTTATTTTGGAAAACTACAAAAGCATATTGTGATGTAATATCTGTAGGAATTGACCACCTAAATTCTTTTCCTGATACAGTACCAGCAGGTTTCTTTAAACATTGCCAATGCTCAAAATTCATACGAATTGGTATGTCTTTATTTAACAATGGTAAAACTTCTTTTTCAAGTTGTAATGAAAGCTTCACCACTGGCATTCTCCAAGTTATATACTTCAGATTCAATTCCACAGTATAATCTTTTAAATTTGGGTCAACTTGTAGCATATTTGTAACACCATGTTGTTCTCTTGCTAGTATCAAGGATTGACTAACATTAAGGAGAATTTCTTTATAAGTTCCAAAACCTAGAAACATATCGAAAGGTAATGCAACTTTGAAGTAACCATTCGCATCAACATTCATGTAATCATTATTTAGATTCCATCCTGCATTAGAATACTTGGTGGTTTTGGACATTGAAACGAGACCATTAATGGTGCTGGCTACACCTGGATACTCCAATATATCTACCTGAACATCAGAAATTCTATAAATAATTTGCCTGAAAAGATGAAGAAAGCCATTATTAATTACTTGTACTGTACTACGATCGAAACTCACAATTTTTTTGTCTTTATCACGTACTATCAGACGACCAGCTATAACTACCTCGCTTTTCCAAGGTAAAGTACAAATATTAGGAGTATTTATTTCAATTATAATTTCCTCATCTTTTTTATTTATATCAATATTATTAGGAGTGGAGAATTCTATTAATTCAAAACTTTCGTAACCATTCATTTATAGTTTTTTTTTTTTTTTTTAATTATCGTACTTCACGTATGATTAAAAATGCCCAATATGTTTCACCATTATTTTCAAGTGGATTGCCATTCTGATCATAAAGGTTTAATACAATCTCGCTTATTTCTTTATTTCTCACTCTATAATATTGAGTTTCATTTGGTGTATAGATTATTTTTTCTCCGGGTAGTGATGATATAGGAAAATAAAAAAGTATTTTTTCATTACCGTTATTACATTCATTACATATCCCCATAATGCTTTCAATAGGAAAAATTTTAACGTGGCTATCAGATTCAACTTCTTCTCCAGCTGGTATAATTTGCTTAGTAAAACCCAATATATTACCAACAGAAGTCACATCTCTTAAATCTATTATATGTGATGGACTCCCCATTATTATGGTATGAGCGTATTTATTTATTTTCAAGGTTATATTAGCAGCCCTAGCATGTTTACTTTCATGTATACATTTAATAATATCAGCTACTTCATAAATACCAGGATCAAGTACTATAGTTGTAGGTAATTCGTTCACCTGCTTATAAAAAGTAAGTGAATTGTTTTTAGTTGTAGTTATATTGAAAAAACGATAAGATGTGTGGAAAGATTCTAACCCAATTTCCCATTCTTTATTAGGGTTGAGTCTAATAATGTCATCAACTCCACTAAAATCATGATAAAGAACAGAATCTGTACCGCTCATAAGTATACTGTAAGAACCATTTATATATTTCATTTATAGTATTTTTTTTTTTTTAATAAATATTCTATGCACCGTCTACCACAATTTGTTTCGTCAAGTTTTTGATCCTGCGTATAATTATAAGTAATTCTAGACTGTCCAAAATATTTCACTAATTCTGGTGGTGGAATGTTACCAAACGGTTCATAAAAATCAACTTGTGAATCATTCTTACAGTAAGCAGTCCAATGAGTTCCAGAGTGGTCTGAAGTGTCTAAATTTACAATTCCACATTCATATTTTTTGATTTTTGGTGGTAGCTCATCAAGCATAAAAACTCCTCTGAAATGAGGTATTTGCAATTTTTCAGCATATGCTTCTATTTCAAAATTAGTTAATGCGTCATTCTTGATGGTTATTTTTTTTTTTTTCATTATCTAAGATTTTTTTAATTACTTGTTGAGTGATCATGTCACCTCCAATTTTTCTTTTTTTAACGCCATTTTTTATTTTTTTAACGCCAACACATTTTTTTTAACGCCATTTTTTATTTTTTTAACGCTCTTTTTCTTTAGAACTTTGTTAGGTATTTGTAGATATTGTCCTATGCCTTCACCAGACTTGTACTCCAACTTTTCATTACGACGTTTTCTCTCTTCTACTAACTCGTCATTGGCTTTCTTATTATCAATTGCTTGCTTGGCGGTTGATATTAAATTACCTACAGTTTCTACTATTTTAGTACCTACTTCTACAGCAGGTTTAGCTGCTGCAATAGCAGCCAATCCTGCTAGGATAGCTGGTGGGAAGAATCCACCATTTTTAACCTGCTTCAGTTGTGTTTTGTTCAGTTTTAGCTTTAAACCTTTTTCCTTGGTTTTTGCTGTCTCAATTTGATTCACTTGTGCTTTTGTTAGAGGTAAATATGTTTCGTTCTGTGTGCTATTTTTAGTTCTGATTAAATTTTCGTATCCTAAATTTAGTACAACAGGTACCCCTTTCTCAACACCAATATTAATTTTGTCAACTTGTTCATTATCTGGATTGATAGGATATTTAATGTATCTACTTACTTTGATACCCTCACCTTTTTTTTTCGATCATTGATTGCGGTTTCCCGATAAATATAAAATCCTTTACCTTTTTTTTCCTGTTTGTTAACATATAAATTATTCAAATAATTCATTATTTCTGGGAGATCATTGGTTGTTGTTTTTCGATCAATATGAAATCCTTTGCCTTCTTTTTTCTGATTATTAGTGGTTGTTTTTCGATCAATATAAAATCCTTCACCTTTTTTAGGTAATATTTCATTAGGTAATCGCAAATGTTGTCCTAATCCACAGTTTTTACTCATATTATTTATATTATAAAATTTTTTATAAATTCCTAAACCTAACTTCTGTTTTAATTTCATTAAATTTACTGCTACATATGCTGGAATTTTTTCATCTAATTTAGCATTAGGATCTTTGACACGCTCCCAGGCTCGCCATGTGAATCTGTTATCAGCATAATCACGTTCATTAGGATCATCTGTATTTGCATAATCTACATCATGATCCATAGCTATTTCATCTAATTTATTTTTCAGTTTTACACCTTTTTGAATATCGAGGTCTGTATTCGAACCAGGACCAAGAGCTTTATATCCGGGCCAGTGAAGTGGAAATGGTACATATTTACCAATTGTATCCACAATATCACCACCTCTTTTAGATAATCCACAGTTTTTACTCATATTTATAGTAGAAAATTTTAGAAAACTGTTTTTTGAAGTTCCTGGCGATAAAATTTACCTAAAATTTCTTCACCCTTCAAATCTTTAATAGAATAGACGGGAGGGTTTGTGTGGAATACTTTGTCAACTACAAATATTTCTCTTGTCCAGTTGTTCTTATACTTGTTCTCAAAAGTTTCTTTCTTTTTGGGTATTCTCACACGATCTCCTTCCTTGAATTTTGGTCGCATGGAGAAACTTGAAGAATACATTCTATGAAAAATTTCTTGTTCATTTGTTTTATTCACATCACAAGGACGCATTCCTATTGTTCTATGTACCCTCACATTATTATATTCGTGCAATATCTCTGGTATAAATGGAACCCATTTATGATTCTTATGAATCTCAAAAATTATTCTCAACATCCCATTAATGGTTCTGTTTACTCTCTCACCAATTGCTGATTTTTCCTCATTCTCTGTGTGATACATATGAATATTATATTTTCCCATTAATTTTTTAAAAACTGAATTTACAAATTCTGTACCTTTGTCGACATGTAATTTTTTAGGTGGACCATATTCGCTTTCTTCAATAATTTTCTCAAAAGCTTGAGAAACCTCTTTCCCTGTTTTTTCCTTGAGGGGTTTTATCCTGAGTACTTTTGAGAAGGTGTCAATAACTACTAACATATACTTATAACCCCTATTTTCTTTTGAATACTGGGACATAATTAATAAATCACCTGCCCAGATTTCATTGATTTCATTTGTGATAATTTTTCTTTTCTGAAATTTTTTTATCACAGGTTTATGAAGTTCTTTGGCTTCAAGTTCAACTAATGACTGCATTTTTTATATTACTTGACATTTTCTATTGACCTTCATGATAACCTACATTTTGAACATTTCTGTCTTTTCCTCCAATATTTCTTGAACATTTTCATTTGTTTGTGGTAAATTTCCCTCCAATATTTCTTGAACATTTTCCTCCAATATTTTCTGAATATTTTGATTTGTTTTTGATATATTTTTCAATTCTGTTAAAATTGCTCCTAATTGGGTAATATTGAAAAGTGAATTCTCGCAGGTGGTAGCCAATCCAACTACCTGCCGCGTAATATTTTTCAGTTCAGTTACAGCTGATTGATCATGTTCAGTAATCTTTTTCAGTTGTGGTAAAATACTGCTTGTGTTATCCTTTATATTGTTTATGTACTCTTTCACACCATTAGCATACTCTATTATACCAACAGTATAATTTTCATTATTAATGACATTTTTTATACATTGTATTATCATATCTGAAATTTCGCCAACATCTTTTATGACAATTTTCAGAACAGACTCTAAGATTTTCCCCGTGTTATTCTGAATTTTTTCAACTGATTCATACAAATAATGATGATTTTTTCTAGTAAACATTTATTATAAGGTTTTTAAATTTTTTTTGGCTTCTATCAGTTCCTCCCGAATGTTGGTCATTTCATTGAATATTTGTGGATTATGATTACCTCCTTCCCACATACCTTTCAGTATTGTAAATCGATCAATTAATTCTTTAGGATCGTTCCAGTATTTATAATCAGTCTGATTGGTATAAATTTTCTTAAGACCAGAGCCACGATGTGAAAGTATGAGTTCCTTCTCAATCAACATAGGTTGGATGAAATTTAAATATTTGTACCCACGACTACTTTTAATTTGTCCATTCTCAGAACGATAAGATTCTGTACTGAGAATAATTTTTTGATAATTTTTCAGGTCTTCATCAGTATAATTTTCAGGTTTTTGCATAGTTAGTAATTCCCATAGTCCTTGTGTTCCTGGATAAAGGGTAGTGTCATTACTTAGCTTAATATCAGCACGATCATTATCAGCATAATGATGAACTTCCATGAGTCGTGCATTTCCTATATAATAATCTTTATTTTCGTATCTAATACCAAAAGTTGAATCAGTAGGTATTTTTTTATTAGTATAGTAAGACAAATATCTACATGCAAGACTTTGAGACATATCAAATCCTGGTGTTTCCTCTGACCGTTCATAGGTAATTTCTCTTGGCTTGTCAGCAATCATAGGTAATACTGGTTGTTGTATTACAGGCTTAAGGTCTTTTATTGTATCAATGATTGGTTTATAGTTTTCTTCCATTTCTAGTTTTCTATTCACTTGACCTAACTTTGCACATTCAATATTTTTTTGTAGAAGTGCACGTTGTTTTACAACAAAATCAATATCATTTGAATTATAATCTGTTAGCTTTCTCATTTATAATATAAAATTTTCCTCAAATTTGTATTTGAACCTACCATTTTTCTGATCACATTCTTTATCTATAACTACAAAGTCATACGGTTTTTGCCAGCAATCATTACATATTGATTTGAACTGATTAAATGTTATGGTCCTAGCATATTCGTTATAAATATGTGTCAGATTGGTAAGATCTTGTTCAAAAAGAATTAAGTAATTAAAATTATCTCTAATCTGTTGTTTTGGAATTTTTGAATATGTTTGGGATAAATAGTAGCATGAAATATCATTATGACGACTCCATGAATAATATTTACCTATTTTATCATGGTTTTCTGTGTAGATATCATCAAAGATTACTACTGATCCTTTTTCTATTTTATTAGGGTCTGGTAAATCCTCGAGTGATACTGTATGAAATTTTTTGTTTTTAAGTTTCTCGTTTTGCAATATTTGGCGAAACTTTTCATACTTTGGTTAATTAGAAGTATTTGAACATAAATATACATTATCAGGTAATGGTCTATCCACTAATATAGTCAATAAAACATTCGTTTTCCCAGACCCACTAGGACCACATATACAACATCTCATTATATTAGGAAACACTTCCTTCAATCTACAAGTTGGAACACTATTATCAAAGTTTAAAACTTCAGTCTTATTCTTTATTTTAGTTCGTTTCATTTATTATACAATATTTTTTATAGCCATATGGAAGTGTATTCATTTCATCAATTAAGTATCTTTTATCATCATAAGGAGATAGTGCAATTTTATTGATTGATATAGTATACAATTTCAGCTTTTTGGAAACAATTCCATGCACAATTTCCTTAGTTTGCTTGCTATTGAACAAACAGTTTTTGTACATTTCAAATTTCATTCTTTCTATATTCAATCTTTTAATTCCCTTACACACTTTTTTCTCTTTCGATGTGTCGTTTCTGAAGGAGTACATTTTTGATCTTAGTCCTACCCACTCTCTTATTGGGATTCCTAAGTATTCATCCTTGAATAATCCTGGAACTTTTTTGTTTACTTGAGGCATCCAATCCATTAAATAATCTGAAGTGTCGTAATAATCTAGATTCTCTTTTATGTCCTCATAAACATCATCACATTCTATATAAACAATCAATGAATCTGTATCAGTTCCTAATAATCTTATTTTGTCTCCATATTTCGTTTTTAAAACATTGTAGTAGAACTGGAACATTAATAATTTTGACAACTCCAGAACAACAAACCCCCCAAATATTGGTTTATTCAACTTTACTTTCTTATTTTGAATGTGAAGTAAAACAGTTTCTTCATCAAGAACAACTCTTGTTTCAAACTCATTCTGTTTAAGAAATGAGTCTAAAGTAGTCACTATTTGTACTGTACATCATTTTCTAACGTTCTCCATTTGTTTCCCATAGACACTATTATTGAGTAATTTATAGAGATCTTTCTCATGATCATTTTTTGCTTTTTGTCTTAAGCTTGTACTCTTATCAATATATGGTTTCATCCAAGCTTTTTGTTTGAATCTTATGTAATTATTTATACTCTTTAAAACTATACCTTGTTTCAAGCATTCTTTCAACATTCTGTAATCAATGAGATAATTATGTTTTGGGTGTAGCGTACTTATTAATTTACTCATTTTTGGTTTATTACCTATTTTTTGTTCAATCAAAATTTTTTGAAAATCTGACAATTCTGATTCTCTAGGTACATATTGTTCTGGAAGCATGGGATAATCTTTAAATTTTTCGTGTAATTCTGTAGGAATCTCAAGATCAGCTATAAAAGTATATCCATACTCACCATTGTCATCTAGAGCAAGAATTACATCTTGAGTAAAGTCTGATGGTTTATAAGTCAATTTTTCAAATTTGCTTTCTAAAGATTTCTTTGCTTCGGAATTTTTTGCTTCATTGATTTGATGGGCTAGCAAATTATAGTTCAAGAATTCACCTGTTGGTAATGGTTGACTCAGAGCCCACCCATATAAATTATTACAATCTAAATATAGAATATAACTGATATGCTTTTTACTATCCCAAATTCCTTTCTCTTTGGCTTTTTCTTTGCTTAATTTTATCGTTTTTCTTTCTTTCTCATCGTAAAAGTAACAATTATTAGCAAGAGCGTGTCTATGAGGAATGTTGGAAATCCCTCCTCTTATTCCTTTCTCATAAATTTCATAATTTTCTTGATCAGTAATTAGCTCAAGCGATTGTTTCGTGAATTTTAAAGAAGCACTATCTGATAAATGTGGTGCTGAAATATAATATACAGGATCTAGTCCATAATGTTTATAACACATTTCCCTAAAATTATCAAAAATATCTTTTGTGAGAATTGTATCTAGTTTCAAGTATAAATCATGATAATCTCCAAAATTTTTACATCCAAAATATTTGTAAACTTTTTTTGCTTTTGATAAATCGTCATCAGATATATGTTTATTATTTAACATCGAATACCACGCCTTTTTATCTAATGGTAATTGCTCAGAGAATTTATCATAAGTACTAACCCAGTCATAAGGATAAATCCCCTTCTGTAAAACCAAATGTAGGTCTTCTTTTTTAAATTCTCTCAATATATTTTGAAATTTATTATAATTAATCGGTTTTGTCAATTCAGAATCACAAATTTCACATTTTGCTGCATATTTTAAAATGCCATTCTCATTTATTGGTAAAAATTGTCCTTTCCTAATTTTCTGTACTTTTTTACACCTAGCACAAAAACAGTCATTCACTTCTGCTAGATTTTTTACTGCTTGATCTAAACTAATTCCCACAAAATTTAATGTGTCAATAAATCTAAATTCCATTTCTATAGGTATTTTATCTCCTTTCCTACTTATTTTCAGTTTTTCTCCTTGACAAAAGGAACATTTTTTTAATATTTTGTCCCAATATTTTCTTTTACAAGTGCAGCAATAAGTGGAATCTCGTTTTACTTCACAATGATCTATCACCACCTTTTTGGAAAATGTTTTATAATTTTCACAATTTTCTGCAATAATTTTCACATCATGTTTCTCAGAAGGCTCCCTCTCGTTCCCACTAAATAATTTCAACAACCATTGTAAAAATATTTTGGAATCGTATTTTAAATTATGAATCAAAATTGGAATGAATCTTGGCATTCTTAAATGCAAGTTGCACTCTCTACAGGCTACCCCACAAAATTTTCCTGTATAATGATCATGATCTCTAACTTTTTCATTTTCTGCAAGAATCTTGTTACATAAATGACAGTGAGAAGTTTCATTGAATTTGATATCTTCATCTTGTCTCCAAATCATTGGCTTATTAATTCTTCTTATCTTGTTGTATGCGCGAGCATGTTCTATTAACCAAGAATTGAATTGATTCATCAAGTTTTGTACATTCGAGTCTCTAACCAGCTGTGTTCCTTGTTGGTCAGAATAGAAACAAAAACTGTTAGCAATATGTTTCTGGAGATATTTTGTTGATTTAGTTTCTTTTTGCATTTTTTCCAATAGACATTCAAAATCCAACGTCACTGTGTATGGATGATATTGTTCTGCCCCATTTGTGCAATATTTTCGAAATTTCTTCTCTTCATTTGGCATTTCTATATTTTGCTCATCATTTATACAATTTTTTAAATGTTCCTCATATTTTAATTTATCTTTAAATCTTTTATGGCATTTCATACAAATTTCTACATGATATGTATATTTATGTATTTTTCCTTTTAATAGAGCACTCAAGTTTTTTATCCCAACAATATGATCCTTATACTGTAGTAAATTTACATGGTTTTCACTACTAATTGGTTTATAAATTAAAGAAAATTGACCAATACCCTCTTCATCTTCCTCATACTTATAAATATTGATAGATACACCTAGAAATTTTTCATATTTTTTAATATTTTCTGGAATTAAATTAACTGGATATTCCATTTTCAGTTCTTCATATTTCGTGATATCATAATTTGAAACTCGATCTACATGATTTGTAACTGAATTCAAAACACTTTCCAACGCATATTCAAAGCATTCAAGATCTTCTTGCTTGAGACACTTAAAATTTCTATTTTGAATATTTTTCACATTAATACAACACTTTTTTGATTGAATAAATTTGGGTAATTGAATATAAGTCCCACCACGTAAAGGGTCATTTTTATCAGATTGAATATTTATTTCAATAACTTGATCAAATTTATATTTAGTATTTTGAGCAGTATAACTCTCATACTTTTTTATAACTTCATTTTTTGCTGAGATTAATGCACTTTCAATTGCATTCGAATCTACTATAATATGATGCTTTGATCGAAAATATGCCTCTTTATCACCTATTTTATCTCCAGTTGTGTGATCTATTTCTATATAGTTTACAACTGCTATTAATCCTATGTTTATTGCCTTTTTCTTTTTCATCTCACTTTTAAGCATTCTATCAAGAAGTTCTGTAATTTTGTCTAAATAAATTCTTAAATCATATTTTGCAGGTTCGTATACTATAGAGAATTGATTTACCATATTTTTCCAACACCCATCTATCTTTCTCACACTAGGACGAACTATAGGCTCATCAAAACTATCATCATCAAAATTAAATTCTTGGAGATACTTTACATTTTGAGATTGTAAGAATTTTTCAATTATTTTAGCTCTAGTTAAATTTTTGTTTCTTTCTCCAACTTTTTTAATGAGTTCTTTTTTCGTTAATTTATTCAGAATCTCTCTCTCAAAATTCGAACTCTGTCTCTGTATCTTGTCTCTAATTTCCAATAATTCAGATTTTTTCAACTTAGATACACCTTTCACTCCACAATTTCGCAAATCATTTCTTAAATCTTTTGCTGTTGTTGTTGTCCTTCCATGCTTAGATCTGACATGTCTAGCATAATTTTTGTATGTAATTTTTTTATTACACTCTATACACATTCTCGGTGCATATTTTTTATTTATCGTTTCCATTTTATTATATATAATACTACTATTATTCTTTTAACGTAATTCAATTTTTTATTTATCGTATTTCTTCATTACACGCTAATTTATGCACGAAAACAACCAAATAATTAACAAGGTTAGCGCAATCAATTAAATGATAACACCATCATGGCATTGAAAAAAAATTATACATGAATCGAATCTATACGGCGATGATAATTTATTCATAAATATGAGAGTGCTATGTTTGCATTTTCAAACTCATATGTAATGTTGGTTACGGGCTTTGTAAGTATATATACAAATTTTAAATAACACTCTATCGGAGCTAGGAGCTGTACATTAGGCTTCCTCCCCATATTAGACGGAAGTGCTAAAGAGGGGAAAGGTCCGTACACCTCACCTAGGCTAGTTCCCCTCGGGATAACAAACTGTAACCGTGACTGAACAGCGTCACGGCGGCAAATCAAAAGTGTTATCTCGGGGTCGACGATGTCGAGTTACTAAGTCTCTGTAATCAGCGCTGATTAGGTAGTAACATTCAATGCAAAATAAATAAAAAAAACGCTGTACTAGATCTCTGACGTACTCCGATGGCGCGGGTGCACACGCGTCGCTGGGTGCTTGGAGGTCGAACTACAGTGAAAAAAAAAAAAAAAAAAAAAAAAAAAGATAACACCAGGTTTAGACTCGCGTACTCTGAGCTGATATGAAGCCGGCCATATCAGTCTCGGATGCGTGAATCGACGGCCTTGGTGAAAAAAAAAAACTCTCAGAGTTTCCACAGCCTCCCGCGGACAAAAAAAAATGCAAATAAAAATTCAGGGCGTTCGCGGGGGGCAGTGGTTTTGCAAAATTTTCTCGTGAGTTTTTTCGCATTTTCCAAGAGATTTCAAATAATTTTTGTTTGAAATCTTAATAATCTATATTTTCTATTTCTCCATTTTTAAATGTAATATTTTTTTTAGTTATTTTTTTTAAAAGTATTAGCATTTTAATTTTTTTTATATCTTCTTTACTTTTTCCCGTTCTAATAGCAAATGTTTCTATCATTGTATCATTAATATTTTTTCTTGAAATATTTTGATTTTCTTTTCGTTCTTTAGATTTAAATGTCTTTCTAATATCTTCTACAAATTCTTTCTCGCCTTTTTTTTCTAAATCTTTATAAAATTCTTTAATTTTATTTTCAGGAATAAAGTCATAAACAATATTTTCCATAAATTTATATAGATCTGTTTCCAAATAAATATTAATATATTTAAAACATTTAAGGAATTCAATGTTTTTTAATTCGCAATGATAATTTTTAAAAGTGTTATTCATTTCCATTTTTATTATTTTTATATGAAAAATCATATAAAAATACATTATAACAACTTTAATATTATTCATTTTCTTGAACTAATGTGGTTATGAAAGGTTTACTATTTTCAGCTTTCCATTTTTCAGAATCATTAAACATAGCTTCAACAATTTTTGAGACTTCTTTATCTCTACCTACACATAAAGAGTTCAAATTAGATTCTGTTGGAACAATATAATTTTCAATACAACATGCTCTACTCTTTTTTAAAGAACCTACTACGTTTGATACAAAAGTAGGACAGAACACAAGCATAGAATACCATAAATCTGACATTACACCTCGTGTTTTACTATAAACTGTTTTAAATTCTTTTCTAAACTTTAATAAATTCTTATCAAATTCTACCTGAAATACACCTCTAGCTGTAAGTTGGATTGGTTCTTTATGTAGTGGATGATTCTTTTCATCTAGAAACACTAAGAGATACTTACGTGCTGAAATATAGTCTGTATCTCCTTTTACCCAATAACCAGCAAAAGAGTAATCATTTCGAGAAAGTCTGATAAGTTTAAGTTGGCGTCTAATGATTAAAATACGATTTTTATCGATAATCCTACCTTGAATTGATCCATCTCGAGTCTCAATTGTGTGCGGTTTTGTATTTACAAAATGTTCTACACAGCTGGCACCTGAACATGACTCGTTGCAATTTTTTCTCCACTCACAAGACATCAAATTTTCATTAGACATCCAGAGGCCTACAGGTTCTTGATTAATCACTTTCACTGATGGTATCTTTTTAGATACACAGTGTGTAGAGTCATCAAAATTAAAGTTATTGCTTTTACTTTCAATCATTTCCATTTTATAATATATAATATTTTTTTTTTTTTTTAAACTAGGTTATCAATTTTCGATTTTTTTAAAATTTTTTTTATTATTTTTTTTATTTATTTTTTTTATTATTTTTTTTATTTATTTTTTTTATTATTTTTTTTTTAACTAGGTTATCAATTTTCGATTTTTTTTTTTATTATTTTTTTTTAGTATTAAGATTTCAAACCAAAATCACTTGAAATCCAAGTTAGAAAAAAAAAAGTGGTCTGATAAAAAAATGGAAACTCGACCACTTTATATTACAATATCAATTCTTTTAACACCAACACAAAAATGTGAACTTGGTTACAGAGAACAGAACTTACACAAATGTGTTTTCAACAGCGAATGTACAAAAATGTGACTTCAACAGTGAATGCCCAGAAAAGTGTTTTCAACAGTGAATGTACAAAAATGTGAACTCGATTCAGAGAGAACAATACTTACACAGAAATATGAACTCGTCTAGGATTGTACAGAACTTACACAGAAAAATGTTTTCAACAGTGAATGCTCAGAAATGTGAGCTCGATTCAGAGAGAACAGAATTCACTCAGAAAAATGTTTTCAACAGAAAATTTACAGAAATGTGAACTCGAGCCAGAGAGAACAGAATTCACTCAGAAAAATGTTTTCAACAATAAATTTACAGAAATGTGAACTCGATTCAGAGAGAACAGAACTCACTCAGAAAAATGTTTTCAACAATAAATTTACAAAAATGTGAACTCGGTCCAGAACCTCCCCTTTCTATACTACTTTGCACTCATACAAAAAGTACATCCCTTATTTTGCACAGGTTCTTGAACGAACTTCGTAACTCCATATTTTCTTCTTTCTGTGGCTGATACTATTCAGAATTTCAGCCCTCTAGATTCACATTAGGGTTAAGCAAAGAACAGGAAAAAAAAAAAAAAATGATTCAGGTTACAGATCAATGGGAAAACATGATTCGAATCACGAATTACGGATCACTGATGAAAAAAATTATTAGATTACAGATTATAGATCAATCCAGAAACATGATTCGGATCATTTTCAGTTTTTATTTTTTTTTTAGTAAATTTTAACACATTTCTGCCACAATATAACATTCACGATTATGTTGTTTTGAACATTTTTCTTAGAATTGGCGCAATACCATAAAATTTAAAAAAATACCCTACAATTTTGGATTCGAATTCCGGAACGAATAACAAATAATAGTTCGATCAAAATCACAAACTGATCCGAAATTGATCAGCACGAGGTCGATTCTGGCCCACATTAAACCTCCCCGCTTTCATAGCTGAAAGAAAACAGTAAGGCGATACCAGTACAAAGAACTTGGGTCTGTGAGTAAAACAAAACAAAAAGGGGTTGGGGATCCACATTAACGACTTCGATTAACCTCCGAAAGTTGTCATGAAAAACAGAAAAAAATTCAAGGTGTTACAGACTGAGTCCGTAAAACTTGGCACATGAGGGATTAATATCCTATAACGTATTTTATTACACAACAAAACTTTATTTTTCATATTGTTATGTTCAATTACGTATGTACTGAATCAGGAAGGGTTTCACGATGTTCAACAATATATATGTATGAACCGCTCATAAAAAAAAAAACAATGGTGATCCAAATTTTATAACCTATTAGAAATAATAAATGGAGAATGTTGCAGATAATTATGTTATTACCTGAAATTATTGTTAAAAGAATTTGGTTAGTAGAAATCAGAGTAACAAGATATACATCATGAATAATTAGCACCTTAGTGATTATTGTGCCCATCATTTAATTTAAGACGGCACACCATTTCTCTTTTGCAATGAACCCCCTTCCACCTGGTAAGTAGGCAACCTACCCCGACAATATGTAGATATGTTCGCATACTCTTACATTTGAAGGGGCTTAGTTATGGTCAAATTTTGAACAGTTTTTTGTCCTTGAAATTCTTCTCTTCTCACAGCTGGAGATACACAGAAAAATGGTACCACTAGGTAATAAGGGCATTTGCGGTAACCACAGAAAAAAAACTGTCAGAATCAGTTCAACAGGGTGTTCATAAAATCAACTTTAGTACAAATTATAATATCAGAAAAATATCACATTTTTTCAATTTCCCGTGAAACTTGCCCTTTTAAGCTACTGTTTTTTTTATTTGCAATAGATTGTACACTAAACTTCCCATAAAAAAGGCATTAGCAATTTTCTCGTATCTGAATTATAACTGCTCAAAGAAAGTTCAAGGTATCCCCGTTAAGAATTGTAACTTTTTAACACAGATGCACACACTTTATGAAAATAGTCATCTTCTTCTTCAGCTATTTTACCACTTCACAAAGTTGTATCGTTTATGGCTCCTTTTATCTATTTACCCCATATTTGAAATCGGGACCCATGTACTAGGGGGGGGGGGTGTCTCGTATTTTGTGAAGTTTAATATGGGAATCCAATAATTGGTTCCGAAGGTCGCTAAATTCGGTTTTGGTAACATTTTGGCCACATTCCCGGAACTGTGAGACATAACGATGGGAAGGAGGTGCAAGATGACAGTTGTGGTAACAACACAGAAAAAAATGAAAGATTATGGAAAGTGGTTGAACATGATTTTCATAAAATAAATTTCATTTAGTACAAAATTTTATTGGGGGATGTTGGTATCTTTTTATTTACTGTAACACTCTGAGGGGGGGGGGACTAATCTGGTGATGAGGAATGTTATTAAACGCACATTGAAGAATCTAGGTTCAACCAATTGCTGTTGACATGGATAGAAAAACCAGCTGAGTTATGGTCTTATAGTTATGAACAATGAAAAAAGTTTACCCCCATAGTCAGGTTGATTGCGATTATACGACAGAATTGTGGAAGGGGGTTCATTGCACAAGAAACACCCTGTATAATTTGAATTTCTCTTCCTAAGCGTTTGGACAAGGCGCAGTACGTTTTTTCCAGATGACGGTTAACATCAAAACCCATAACATCAAGAAGTCACAGAAATTAGTCGAGGAACTAAGTAAAAGAAATCGACTTTAAATTATGTCGTTTACAGCATTGACTTTTTAATTTAATTTGCATAATTTTGACAAATTCAATAGGCAACTGCGATTTTAAATTCCGTAAGCGATGATTTCTTTACTTATGTTTTTACATTTTTACAAAAACCTCAGACCATACAGAATGGACTAGTAAAACACTGGTTGCTTATGTAATCAAATGCTCTTGATAGAATTCGTCAACTTTAGATATCACCCTCTTGGAAGCTACTAAGATAAGGATTATGATCGGCATTATGTCAAAACTAAGTTCAGCGGCCTAAGAACCTCTTCTTCGATTTGAAAGCTAGTATGGCTAATTCACAAAATCGAGGTTACGACTACCCTCTAGAGCCACAAAGTAATTTCTGAAGGTGTATACTGTTCAACTAATTTTATATGATCATAGTTCTCTCGTCAAACCAACACTTAACAAGCATTGATGATGATATATTGCTTAGTCTCTCAACTAGTAGGTAGCTTTTCTACACTTTTCTCTCCCCTGCGCTGATCTTTTCATTTCTGAGAAGGATTTTAACTTTGTATCCTTCATTATCTGCTCTTCATTGCTCATTCTTTGCCTACCTTTCCACTTCATTCCCTCGACCATTCCCTCTAGCAATAATAACAATATCCCTGAATGTCTCATCCCTTCCTATTCACCTCAACATCTCATTCCTGATTTTTTTAATCCATCTAATTTTCAACAGACTCCGGTAAAATCACATTTCAAAAGTTTCTGTCCTTTTTCTTTCTTGCATTCCTGTTTAATTCATACAATACTATGCTCCAAATATACAGTGCACTACGCGAGTTTAAAAACCATGAATCCATTTTGTTCATACCAGGATGTCTACTGTTCAATTTTTCTTCCTTGGCCTTTTCCCTACCTCCGTTTTTGTATTTGAAGAATCTATACATAAAAGTCTTCGGATTATTTTTAAATTTCAAATACAAAGCCACGAGTATAAATTTAAGGACATAATGACGAATGTAATTGAGGTAATCATCATAATTCTCACATCACATTGCTCTCCTACAGAATCTTCCACTGGATGGTAACTGATTAATTTTTTCTTGATCTTTCGGAAAATTTCTCGGAATTCCAGACGTTTTCTTGATTGGCTGGCCTACTTTCAAATCATCCTGACTTTTCCTGACTTTTTGACCTTGCAGACACCCTACAGTACGTAACACTGTACGGCAAACGGTAACAAATAAAGTTCACGTTGTGCTCATTTGAACCATAAAGGATGCTCAGTTTGAGAGGAACTCTTGAACAACAACTCGTATTTACCGGTTCATGCGAGCAAAACTTTCGAGCTAATTCGATCGTCGATAAATATTTCAATTACCAAGAAGACGACAAAGTCGATGAGCTTCTCGCACAAGTTTCGTTTCAAATTTCTCTTCACGATGGAGCTCAAACAAACGGAGTGCCTTCATTCCAAAAACTACAAGAACACAACTCTAGCCTCATGCCTCCGAAAGACAGCACTTTGTTTTGACTTCTCGTCATTATCAATTTTCGGAAAACGAAAAGAAGTAATTACGAGATAATATCGCTCTTTCTTTCGGCAAATTGGTTATTCACACGCGGCATTTTTCGGTTGCGATTATTTTTCGAAAAATTATGTATAATATGTTCGGAAAATGTATGCATATAGTTAATCGTTCATCAAGTTCGATGTTTCCACTGCTAGTGCTTTTCCCCTGCTTCCTTCCTTCTTTATGAAAAAGTACTTTTCGGCAGCGTCCCGTCGGCTCTGGCTGGCGGTTCAAAACTTGACAAAATTCCGCTAACGAAGTCTGATATAATGTAGTTTTTGCCAGAGTATAATACCTCTTCATTAAAATCCAATTTTCTTTCATCAACCGACCGAACGAACCACCGCCGCTCCGCGCCGGTGCGGCAACAAAAAAATGAAAAAGTTCCCGTATTTAATTAAACGTATAATTAAATTCATATTTTATAATTAAGGACGCGTCGGTTGCGCGCCCAATGAAAACGTTATAAGGTTGAATAATCTCGCCAACTCTTGAAAAAAATTTTCGGTAATATTTTGCAACCAGCTGTTAAGAAAGAAGAGGGAGAAGAAGAAAAAAGAAAAAGAAAAGAGGTTAATGTGTCGAAAAATCGAAAATCGTTCCAGCATCTTGGCTACGAACAATCTAATATTTCGTCGTATTCGAAATTATTTTCAGATAAATCAATGACAACTAGAATAAGCGTAATAATTTTCTATTAAAACTAGTCGCAATTTCGACTAGAGGGAGACAACCGAAATTGATATGAATGGGAATTCGCGCAACACCGACGCAGTCAAATAAATACGGTGGCTCTAAGTTGGAACCGGAATAATAATTGATTGGAGCAGCCAGCAATCGAGCAATCGAGCAGTCGAAACGCCGAAACTTTCTCCGCCGAAGTTTTGGTAAAATTAATGATCGCTTAACCGAATTGAACTTTGTTCCTTCGGGTTTAAATTTTAAGTTCTGTTAATTAGAAATATCGAAGAGTATATACATCAATTATAACTCGCGATATACTTTTCGAAACTTCGAAAATATTCTCTTAACGCGGACGACGAAAGTTGGGCGATAACGTTTTTTTCTTCTTTTGAAATACGAGGTGCGCCGATTCGAAAAACGAGTTCGACAGTTCCAACGGTGGTCTACGACCTCCAATTCTGGCGACATTTTGGATTTCGTGAAAACTCTTATCTCTGGCCAAGTTTCAGACTAACCGTCTGCGGAGAGACAGGATAGAAATTTCAAGCCCCTGGAGAAGACATGTGGCGTAATTTGCGTTTTGGCAAAGAACTCGTTGTATATCTTCCAGGACCGCTACCTTCGACCCTGGCACAGTGCAAACATTTGTTACGACAACAACGGCGTTTTCCTCTCATACCACTAGACCAGAACACATCAGAATAGAAGAAAAAAATTCTTGGAGAAGTGACTGGACGCAGGGACTTGGATAATACCGTCGCTGACGTGCTAATATTTCGTTAGAACAAAAAGTCAAATTTTGCAGGAGGCACAAAAAACGTTTTGAAAAATTCATTATCAGTAATCCTGAGAGGTTTTAATATTGTCCTGTAGGAGAGCTAGTTGACCGTTTTGACTTTCAAAGATTTTACGTACCAATCGGTTTCTCGATTTTTTTCTATAAGAAAGTCCAGAAAAGTGATCTTCTGTGAAAATTGGACTTATACGGTATTAGCATATCAGCGACGATACTGCTGATCAACGTACCAAAAATGCACCCAAATCTGAGCGTCCCCGAGCCCCAAGGGAGCTGAACTGTACTCCTCCCCTTCCCTTCAAACATATAAACAGACAGACACTGTCAGTTTCAAATATGTATCGTGACCAGTTAAAAAATTTATTACATTCACCCGACATTGAATAATTTTCAGTCATCACTAACCTCCCCCAAGTCATGCTTAAAGAAGATGGCTCGGGTCAAAAATGAATTCAACAGTCTTCTAACTGGCTGCCGTTGTCATCAGTTTGAAACTCCGCCCCACGCCAAAATATTTAGGTTTAAAATCCTTGACGATATGTAACACCTGTTGTGGTAAACGGTGCCTCAACATGAAGTTGAGCTCGAGGAGCAAGATTCGGAAGTCGTTGATGATCCGCCCCTTATTTTTTAATATTTTAATATGTGGTTTAACAGATGTCAAAAATGAATGCAGCAGTCTTGACGCAAAATCAAAAAATAGAGCTTACTGAAATTAGCACGGTGATGACATATGGCTTGAGTTATCTGATTCAATGTGAAATCATACCAGTGACTTCAACATGGTTACACAAGATGGTTCCGACTGACAGATCTCAGTTTCCAGAACCATGCTCTTACTCATGTCGATTCCAATCCAAGCAGGAAATTTAAATTTCTCGCACGAAATTTTCAGTTTGGAAATCTGAAGAGTCACATACAAAATTTAACATGAAGAATTAGCAACAACAACAACTCATACGTTCAGGCTCAAGGGTGAAGACTGGACTTTCGAGACTCAAACTAGGACAGATCAAGAATCTAATATTACGACACTCACTCGATATTTTATGCAACTGTTTCAGGCCAAGTCAATTTAGCTCCCTTACTAAGGTAAACTTTTGATTTTGGAATCTCAAATCGGGATCGGATCCAAAACCTGGCGCAACAATGAAAATAGCGACCAAAAACTTCTATTTCTATATTCTGTTCGATTTCCTGAGGAAAGTTAATGTTGCTCCGTCTCAAAGGTAAAATTTTATTTTGATTTTGAGGGCTCAGGATCCAAAATCTGACGCACGATTCCAAACGAATCAGCGACCCAAAGGAGGTTAGTCGGGTTTCTACTTAAGAGGATATCCTATCGCGATCATTAATTATTTATTTTATTCAGAAACAGCGACAAGACATTAATGCAAGCAAAATAGACATCAGTACAATCATCTGATTGATCATTCATGTAGACATACAAAATAAATACATGAAAACTTGACTCATGAGACCTACAGACTATCAGCCAACTGATATGAGATGAGGACAAAGAACATGAAGATCTAATTAATAGGACTAAAGAACATGAAATGTAAGTACTTGCAAAAAAAAGACTACAACTATTAATCATACATGCAAACACAGGGCACTAACGTCTAATTTCGAAGTAATTAAAAAAGAAGATACGAAGATACAGCTGATTAGACTTAAGGACATAAAGATCTACGATAAAGCAAAAAGACATACAATATAAATTTCTCAGACTCATTTATGGTTTTCTGAGAATCTCTAGGGCTTCTTCATGACTTGTCAAGACCCCTAAAATCCACTGATAACTCTACCGGATCCGTTAACAAGTCCTGGAACTTACTGAGAGACTTCAAGACTCCTACAAACATCTTCGGGACTGTTCTTGGCCGCTTGGAAAATTCCAAGCTAAAATTTCTCAGATCGATTACGACCCTCCATTATTTTACCAGAAGTACTCGAGACTCTTCAAAAGCCATCCGAATACGTCACCGAGTTTATAGAAGTCATCTAGCATTATTCGAGACACACACACAGATTTATTTATGACGTCAGGAGACTCATTACAAACCCTGCACACTTGATGGTTACAACACTTCACAAGACTTTTACATATTTATTTAAAACTCGTTCAGACTCTTCAATCTTAAAACTTGCTGCCAAACTTGTCGCCCATATTCCTTAAGCCGCATGCAGGCGTTTTCAAGTGTTTAAGCCGTCTTTACTCACTGAAGACTTACAGACATCTTCAAGACTAACCTGGTCCCCTTTAAACTTCCTCAAGGCTCCATTTCTAGTTCTCTAAGCTTATTCAAAAATCAGTACGACTTCCCGGCTAGACTTGGGCTCGTCAAGATTCTCCTAAAATTGTTTGAAACCTTCAAGAACCATTCCGGCTTGCTTTAGACTCTTTAAGATTGTCTCAGCACAGTTTAAGACTCTTCTATTTATTCAAAACTCACTGAGATTCATTAAGTCTCTCATAAACGTTCCTTCGATACTTCATAACTCCTCCGGACTTATTTGACCCTCGTCGAAGTTCTTCAAGGTTCCTCCACAACTTCACTTCGTTGAGACTCTTCAAAACTTTCAAAGACTTGTTTAAGACTCTTCAGGCCTGTTCAAGACTGTTTAAAACTCTTCGCATTACACAAATGTACATCAACATTCATCCAGGTCTGGTCAGCATACTTTAGAACACTTTCAGGCTTGTTAATGATTCTGTAAGACTTGGGGGGGGGGGAGGCAGGACTTCTTTAAGATTTGCTGAGACCTTCAAAAACTGGTGACTACTCGTTTAAGATTCTTGTCACATTTCTAAGACTTTTATAGACTTCTTTCAGTATTGATGCGTTCGAGTCGTCTCCAACTGAATCAAGGCTGCTGCTTACCGTAGAATAAATTGCGAATAATTTCCCAGGAGCGCGATGGCCGAACACGCAGCGAACGCAGCACGTTAATTCGTTCGTTTCGTAGTGGACGAAATTGCCGCCTAATTCGATAAGTTATCTGCCGCGTTCTTAAACAGTTTTGGCCGCCGCCTTCGGCCCCTCCACTCACGGCTCGCTCACGGGCTGGCGCGCAAAATGTATTAAATCGGACAACGTCAGAGAAATTGCGTTTGAGAAAGTCGAAAGAGACGAGGGGCAGGGCGTGAACTATCTCCTATACATGTCGCCGTAGTCGAAAAGATATAGAGAGAAAAAAAAAATGGAAGAAAGAAAATCGAGAAGGCAGAAGACGGCTACCTATACGCGTCCGGCCGTGTTACAGACAGGAAAATAGGGAAGAAGGGTGGCCGGAGAGCACTAGAAGGGAAAAGTATTGGTTAAAGTTGATTTGGGAGTTTGTTGTCTGCGGTCACGCATACCATCAATCAGTCCTCTACCTCCCGTTAATAGCGTACATTTTCTGCAAGGCTTTCCTCGTTTTCTGGAGCACGTATTCCCTTCGGTACGGTACTTCGCCCCGCCACGTTATGGACCGGAGAGCGGACGAACTAACTGCGTACACCTTCTTCACTCTCTCTCTTATCTCAAATGCTTCCGTTTTCGCCCGTCTTTTCCGGATCAACGCTGTCTGGCAGTGTTTTCAACAGAAACACTATCAAAGTGGCTCGAACGCCTCGAGCGTTAAAGTACCCCCCCCCCCCAACTCCGCCCAATACCTCACAGTTTCGAATATCGAGTGCAACACTAATTTCTGCATACAATCCGGTTTCATTCGAAAAACAGACTACAGGATGGCCACTTTTCTCCCAGGATAAAACTCCCTGACTTCTACCTAACTTTTCCAGATTTTCCAGTCCATTTTCCAACTTTTTCGTAACAAATAGGTGTGTAAAAATAGGTTATTTCCAATTATATTTTTTCGGCTTCCTTCCCCACTTCCAATATTTTGTGATTCTGTAGGTAACAATAATGCTGTGACAGAAAGAAAGTTCTGGAAAGGACAAAACATTCATTCCTTTCACATAGGAAACAATCAATTCATTTTGCAAAGTTTTATCATATTAATAATACAAGTGAACTCTCAAAATTATTCAGCATAGTCAAACTAAAACACCATTTTGAGGGGGGGGGGGGACAAACACAAAAAAAAACAAGAAAACAATAGTTATTTATAATAATTGACTCAAAAATATTTGGCATTGTTAAACTCGAGAACCATTTCAGGGTGTCCATTCTTGTTCGGAACTACTTTTCCCTGACTTTTCCAGTTTTCCAGACCCTTCAAATACACATTACACGGGGGGCCAACATTTTTTCGAACATCGTGAGCGGCGAATATCGTCAATCACTTCTCAAACTTTTTTTTACTACCGTGTGCTTATGAATCTGTGGCAGAGGGAGTGTAAACATTTAATGATAGAAATGAAAACGCACTCTATAGGGTGCAGCGTGGTGCAATGTCAATTAAAGACTTCATAGATTTTCTTTTCGTGTAGCTTTATGCCGACCGTGAAGGGGGGGGGGGTAGGAACTGAAAGAATAAAATTCTAAAATTGATTTATAGGTTCTCGAGGTTGCTGTATTCGATTTTAGGGGTAATTTTTGAATCCTGTCCCTCCTAGTGCGACCAATGAGGTAGCAAGAGCGTAGGATAAGCAACGATTGACTCGGAATTCACCCCTTCTAATTAAAGCCGCCGAAAAGAGTAAAAATAGAGTTTTATTTATTCAAAGTGTCGCTAATAGAAAAGAACGTCGTAAAAATTTCTCAACTGAAAAAATACGGGAGCTTAAATTTGGTCCAGATTAAAAATCGGCAGCGATATTCAATTTCTAGTTTTAAAAACATAGTTGTCGACATAATTCCTTCACCATACCCCCCCCCCCCAAACTGAAAATCTAGTTTCGCCTCTGAATAAATATATTTCCGTGTTTTACAACTGCCTAGCAAAGATTACCTACTCTTCAAATTATTAGGGGGGGGGGATGTTCGGCTGAGTATGGCAAACAAATTGTACAATAACATAATAAAATTTCTTCAAAATTCTCTGATGTTTAGGATTTCCAGAAAAGTGACCACGCTGGACTCTATCAGATTCGCATTCATGTCGAAAAGGCGGGAAGAGCACACAATGTTTCCTCTGTTCAAAATTATGAGAAGTGGAACCATGTTGATGTTCAAAAGAATCTACCAAAAGGGGGGGGAGGAGGAGGAGGAGGAGGAGGAGGAGATGAGGTCAATTCTTCAAATTGATTACATTTCTTTCCGTGTATCAGACGAAAAGGGTAGTCGGAGTTTCATGGAGAAAGATTCAATTTGCCTGACATTTCACTCTCACAACTTTTCATCCAGCTGCATAATATTATTGAGTTTTCAGACACCGACGAAACACAAGATTGCTCTTGCTTGTCCGTCCTAGTCGACTGACTCTATGATTCTGCCATTAATTCGGGTGTGATTATAATGATTGCACTTCCCTCGGTTCCTCGTTATTCAAGACAATGTCGTCGCCAACTTGTCGTAAATTAATGTCGCGACAATCGGTGAAACTCTTCGGTAAAACTATTCGTTATTCGTAACGGCCCACCCATTCGTTTGTCGGAAAGTTGCTACAAAAGTTTGCAGAACTCCGCATTCGTTGACGGTTCCTTTGCTTTCTCGGGGCAAGTCGTGTAACGCTGGCTCCATCTACCCTATTCTCGTACTGCGTGTGTAAAGCACAAGATCAAAGCGAATAAAATGGGCTTCGAGCGAGGTCCATACCGACTGTTGACCAACTCGCCGACGCCTCTGGAGAATATTATTCGTCGCAGGTACGGAGCTACGTCTTCGCTGTCGAAACGAATTCGCCAACTTTTCGGATCATTACATACCGCCGAACTATTAAATATTCACGTCTGGTTGCCGAACATCCTCGGCTGGCGGTCTTCCCCTGTCGACAATTACCTCGACGCACCGAATTCTATTAAGTTTTCAGCCAAATCGTTCGTTTCACTGTCGGCAGAATACGAGAAAAATAAAAAAAAAGTACATGACGAACGCATTACACGCTCTTGATCTGCTCGAAAAGTTTTCCTTTTCGCCTGTTTGGCTATACGGAGTTTACTTTTGGCATTTTGAAGTTGACTGTCGCTACTTTTTGGTTCTTTTGGGCATGGGGTCGTAACGAATTGCGGTGTGATTTTCAAAATATTCGAGAGTCAAAAAAGTTGAGGTAACAACCTATTCCTACGCAGGATTTTTCTCCCTGAGTTCAAATTCGTTGTCCAAATCTGGCGCTGGCGTTCCATACCCGAGATGCGAACAAAAATGTAGCTCCAATCTGTGGGGGGTGGAGGAAGAGGCTAAACTGGTATACCGGGTCAAAATTTGGGCGTGGATCAGTGTTGACGACAGACTTGAATTCATCCCGAAAGATTTAATCATTTTCACCAGGTGTCGGCCCGGAACCACTCCGAAAAAAATGCCTGAAGTATAGTCTGGAAAAATTTTCGAAAATCAAAACAGTTGAGGTAACCACCTGTTCCTGCTCAATTCTCCTTCCCTAGTTCAAATTCATTGTCTAAATCTGGCGCTGACCCTCCATTCCCGAGATAAAACCAAAAATGTAGTTATACTGTGCGTGTATGTTGGGGGTGGGGGGCAAGAACTGAGTGTGGGTCAATTTAACAATGGCAGGGTTGCCACTATTTTTCAGGATTGGTTTTCCCTGACTTTTCCCGGTTTTCCAGGCCAACTTTTCCAATTTTCCCTGACTTTTTTACAGGATTCCGAGAAGTCCAGAGGGAGGAGAGTCACAGAAATTTTTTACAATACAGATTTTTAAAAAATCGCTATCGAGAAGAAGAAGGTACAGATGTAATTTATGTAATATTTTTCAATATTATAGACTATTTCATTTGCGAATAGATTATCATTATTCTTATGTTATGATAAAAAAAGTTTTACTCTGATAAAATACAAACTCGTTTGTTATTTTCAGAAAATTTCCCAAACTTAAATGAAAATTCCCTGACTTTTCCCTGACTGACCAAATTCCCTAACTTTTCCCGGTTTTCCAGAAAGTGGCAACCCTGAATGGATTTGAATTCGTCCCAAAAAGTTAAATATTCTCCCCAGGAACCACTTCGAAAAATTTTTTTCCAAAAAAAGTGCCTGATGTAAAAAGTTTAAAATTTTCGAAAATCAAAAAAGTTGAGGTAACTATCTATTCCTACTTGGTTTTTCTCCCTAAATTGAAATTTGTTGTCCAAATTTGGAGCTGACCCTCCATTCTCGAGATACAACTAAAAGTGTAGTTGTACTCAGGTTGAACAGGCCAGGAGAGGGATAGACTGGGTCAAAAATAGTGTGTGGATCAATTTTTAGGACGAATTTGAATTCGTCCCGAAAATTTGAATAATTTTTTCCAGGTCCCGGCCCAGAACCACTAAGAATCATTTTCCAACAGAATCATTTTTCGTTGAAAAATGTGCCTGGTGTACAATATGGTGAAAATTTCAAAAGTTTCGAAAATCAAAAAAGTTGAGGTAACCACCTATACCTGCTTAGTTTTTCCCCCTAAGTTCAAATTAGTTGCCTAAATCTAGCGCCAATCCTTCATTTCCGTGATACATCAAAACATGTAGTTACACTGGGGTGGGGGAGATGAGCTGGCTCAAAAATTAAGTGTGGTTTAATTCTGATAACGGGTTTGGATTCATCTCGCAAATTTGAATAACTTTCACCAGGTTCCACCCGGACCACTCCGAAAAATTGTTACCTGAAGAAAATGCCTGATGTGCAGTATGGGAAAATTTTAAAAATGTTAGAAAATGAAAGGAGTTGATGTATCCACCTATTCCTACTCACTTTATCTCCCTGAATTCAAATTCGTTATCCAAATTTGGCGCTGACCCATTCCCGAGACACAACCGAAAATGTAGATATACTCAGGGTGGAGAGGGAGTACCTAGACCGGGACAAAAATTGAGTGTTGATCAATTTTGACGACGGATTTCAATTTGTCTCGAAAATCTGAATAATTGTCGCCAGAGCCCAGCCCGAAACCACTCCGAGAAATTTCCCCGAAAAAAAAATTGATGTGTGTGGAGAAATTTTCAAAATGTTCGAAAATCAAATAATTTGAGGTAAACACCCATTCCTACTCGGTTTTTCTCCTTGAGCTCAAATTCGTGGTCCAAATCTGACGCTGACCCTCCGTTCCCGAAATACAACCAAAGTACGTAGTTATATTCAGGGTGGGGAGGACAGGGACGAAAATAAGAAGGGACATAAGAGCGCTTGCCCCCAAGCCTCCGCCGGAGTTGGGTAATTTTAGTGGATGGATCACAAGTTGGAAAAATCCAACAAGGCAAAAGATTTTTCTTTTTTCTTTTTGCCAATAAAAACGAATTTTGATAATTTGGGAATTCGACATTTGCCCCACCAGAAAAACCTCTTCGCTGCATCCCTGGTCATTTCAAGCGCATTATCGTGATGACAGCGATACAGACAATGATATAGTTGAGTCCCCTCTCAAACGAAACAGAGGGGCGAACAGGATTTGGTTGAAAGAGGATGGAAATGGGGATCGCTTGATGATTTTCGAAGTATTTATAATAGCGTATGGAGGGTGACAATCAATTTCGACAATCTACCTACTTCGCACTGCACGTGTCTACATTTCTAGAAATATTTACTCTGTAAACACGTTCTAGGAATGAAAATTCGTTTAGATGTGGCGAGTGTGCCAGTGGAGGTGAAATCAATACCCCTTGGGCAGAGGAGGAAGCGTAGACGACCATAGAAAAAACAGCGTTTATCATCTAGGAGATTTACCACTTTATTATTTTTAACTTCATTTATTATATGTGCAAAGAATTATTTCATGACGTGATAATTCAGGGTGTCCATTCTTGTTCGGAAATGATTTTCCCTGTTTTCCAGACCCTTCAAATACAAATTACACGGGGATCAAAATTCTTTCGAACAACGTGAGTCGCGAATATCGTCAATCACTCCACAAACTTTTGTTTTACTAACGTGTGCTTATGAATCAGTAGCAGAAGGGGTGTAAACATTTAATGATGGAAATGAAAATGCGCTCTATAGGGTGAAGCGTGGTGCAATGTCAATTAAAGACTTCATCGATTTTTTTGTGTAACTTTATGCTGACCGTGAAGGGTGGAGAGGGGGGGCTGACAGAATAAAATTCAAAAATTGATTCACAGGTTTTCGAGGTCGCTGTATTCGATTTTAGGGGTAATTTTTGAATCCTGTCCCTCCTGGTGCGACCAATGAGGTAGCAAAGGCGTAGGACAAGCAACGGTTAAAAGTCACCGAATAGGGTACAAATACAGTTTTATTTATTCAAAGTGTTGCTAATAGAAAAGAACGTCGTAAAAATTTCTCAACTGAAAAAGCACGGGAGCTTAAATTTGGTCCAGATTGAACATCGGCAGCGATATTCGAAATCCGCGACACAAAATCACCCCTGTTTCAAAGCTTCGTGCAATTTTTCGCCGGAGAAGCTGAATTCGTATTACGACAGTGCTTGGGCAGGGGTCGGATAAAAATCTGAGGAAATATTCGAAATCGGCGACTCAAAGCTTGGTTGGCTATCCTGTCCAAAAAATTGACTTTAGAATCTCGTAAAGAATTTGGAACTTGAGGAAAAACTAGAGTAACTGGAATTAGCCTCTCCCTCGTGGAGACTGGGTGGTTTAGGGGGAGGGAATATAACTTGTAAAATGAATTCTGAAACCCATCAGGTAAATAAGCTGCAGCATATCTAACGACAAATGCAATGAAAGTGAAAAGGTGGTTTGGATCGGGAAAATTATGGCACTAGGGGAGACGGAAGAGGCTTCAATTTAAGAGTATCGACAGATACAATAAAAGGTCATACATTTGAAAACAATGGACTCTTTCTTTAACGCGATAATAATTATTATACGGTCTTCAAATTTTTTCAAATTTTGTGGATTAATTACTCTTCCCCCGTGACGTATCGTCAGGGGGCACGTACCCCCATATTTTTACATAGTTCTCTCATATCGGCAATTTTTTTTTAAATACCTCAGTTTTCGACTTTTTCTCCCTTAAAAATCTTATTTTGCCCCCTCCCCCCTACCGAAAAATCCTAGCTGGCCACTGCTCATCCCCCAAAATCTCGGAAGTCCCTTTCATTCACACGTATCTACATTTGCGAAGGAGAGGAGGACCGAAGCAAAACCCGATGGCAGGATATCCCAGGAGGTCAGTTCATTGGTTTTCAAATGTTTGTTTCATTACGACTTTCTCAAAAACAGTCTTTCCACTGGGGAAAGAAGCTAGACCGAATACTTTTCATTTTCGCGTCTTTTCGCGCCGATTTTCAAATGCTTGCGAACAGGATGAGATGTGAAACACAAAACAGCTGATATTGGGAGAAGTGTATAAGGATTGGTTCGCGTTTCGTCATATTCGGGGAAAATTATTTTATGTCCTAAAAACAGTGAAATATGCGCAAATAATATTCCCCAGAAAAGGCCAAAATATGTCAAAATATTCCCTCACGTGTAAAATATGCTCAAAATATTCAGTAACACAATATGGGTATCAAAATGCAGGACTTTTCAAGCTGAATAATTGCGACACCATGTCTTATGGTCAAAAATTACAACACACAAAAACTTAGTCCATCACAGATAAAGAAATCAACATATGCCACAGATAACATAATTCAGAAGTACAACTTCACATCCGCATTCGGATTTGAACCATGAAAATATGTAGGAGCGCTAATGTACAACCAACCAGTTTCTGTCATTTCATTTCGTATCGAATTTTCAGATGTTTTATTGTTTTCCAGCAGAAAAGAAGAAATATTTCCGAAAAGTTCTCCAAAATGGCCAAATATTCCCAAAATATGCCCAAACCGAGAAAAATAATGCATTTATATGCTTTTAATAGCAAAATATGTCCAATCAAGTTTGGTCCAATTGACTGCATATTACATGAATCATAAAGATATGATGGATATTCCCTATTATATGAATCAATAGGAAAAATATGTCGAAACATAAAATAATTTTCCCTGGTCATATTTTCCGTGAAATAGTTCGTGAAAGTCACGAAATACGTTAAGTGTATAGCAGCCTTAATAGAAAGATGTAGACGCGAAACGAATACCATGAAAACGATTTCATCACACCAACACACTCTGTATCTACTACTGCGATGGAGAGGGGGTTGTATTACCCACGCACTTCTCCTATGAAAGAAAAAAGATAAGAAAATTGGCTGAGTGAAGCGAAAGAAAATTTGTTTATAAAGAAATAGGGTAAAATCTGTTTGAAATACTACAGAATTTCGCAGTCAATTTTTTTTTACAAAATTTCCTGACTTCTAGGTGAAAAATGCTGAGAATTCCAAAATTCCCCAACTTTCCTCTGACTTTTCCAGGTTTTCCAGAGAATGGACACCTTGTAATTTAATTATTCCGCGAATTTATCATTGCAGCTGTGTTATTATCTTAATTTGATGAGATTTTCTGATAATGACCGGACTTTATACAATTGATGAGAAAAACATTCTTCATACGTGCTGAAATTTTTTAAAATGTTAATTTGTCTTTTTCCTGATTGGCGATTAAATGGTATCCGGGTCGAAATACGTATCAGTTCTTTGTGCAAGACTGAAAAAACAAAAACCACTGGTAATAATTTAATAAACCTATAATTATCGGGAAGAATAATGGAACATTCCCCTTTCTTTAGGCTAGGCAAAACATCATATTTGTAATGCGTGTTGCTGCTGCATCTTGCGCAGTGCCGCATCTTCACTGAATCGCCGGCATAATACGAATCTCCTTCGGCAACGTCGAATACACGGAAATTTCATCGCGTTAATGAAATTGCATACTCGGTACGCCGTAAATACAACAAACCCAACTATACAAATCGAACGGGTATTTATTCCTGTATGCTGTGGATATACACAATATATTATGTAAATCAATTACACCCAAATTTTGATACGAATTCAAATTTAATGGAGACGCAGAATCAAAATTCTGAGTACCCGGAAGGCAGTCACCACTTGCTCGCAAATATTAAACGCTCCACCCTTGTCAACATTAATTATGTTAATTCACCCGTTGATCCAAAACTGAAAATAATCAGTTGATTTCTTGGGGAACTTCTTTACTTCAAGAATACGGTCTGCCTGGAGCAAAACGTGAACCACAGTGCGAAATCGAAGATACAAGACATTGAATACTTCGCCTCTCCTGTATGCACATCGAACGCAAGAAGCTCTTATAGGTTTCTTTTAACTGTGCTGAGTTTTGAAAACGCGCTGAGGCTTGGAAGTCAGAACTCATCCAACGCAGTTGGTCGGGGTTAGAGGTCGCACCTTCACATGACGAAAAGCTTTTCCAGGGCGTGCACTCAATTAAACACAGCCGAACAGCCGTGTACGTTACGTGTGCGCAGAAAAAGTACCTAAAATGGGTAATAAAGCGACTTCGCCGGATATAAAGCGATGTACATATTCAAAGTTTGTACACAACTAGAGCGATTCGCTATACGTATTCAAGCATTCGGTATACGAGGCGAAGTAATTAAAAAACGTGCAACGTAACGGCGGAAGCCTAAGGAAGAAGCAGAAAAAATTACCAAAGGGGAGACAATTTAAAAGCCGTTAAAAACTTTCTCGCCGCGATAAGACAGGAAGCGAGAGCGAGAAAACTTTTCGAAAAGTTAAAATACTCTTTGCGCGGGAGGAGAGGCGAGCGCACGAAAGGACGAATGAAATGAAGACAGCGGCCAACGAGAGAGAGTGAGGCAGCCAGAGACAGAAAGCGAGAAAACCGAGAGGAATAGGTGCAGGTACCTTCCAGTGCCTGATGATGTGCCTCGGTGTGCAGGCATCGACATGCGACATGACGTGTACAGTACTCGTTAGTCGTTACGCGGGCGTGCGTGAGCATGCGCTGTTAACTGCCGCATTTTTTTTTCTTCTTTTTGCCTTTGTGTGTTCGTACGAAATTATTCATTTATTCGTTCATTTTTGTTTCTGTTTTTGTTTGTTCGTCTCATTCTGTATATATCATTGCTCGGTTCGCACGGCGATTCCGAAAATATACGTACATAAGTACATATACGTATACCCGCGTGATTTAGCGTAACGATGTTTTTACACTCGGGGGGGGGGGGGCAGGGGGCTACCCGAAACGCCGTACAGTCGCTGATCAAATTTCGGCGATAAAGCGAGAGACAATAAATACATCGGGGCGGGAAGAAGATAGTAAATCATTGGAGGTCGGCGATGCGGGCAGAGGCAGCGACGGTGGCGGGCTTGGAGAAGCGTGAAATTAAAATTTACGATATCGAAAGGTCAGCTGAAAATGGGCTCCGCGAGTAAAGGTAAACGAGGTTTGTTAACGTGTGTAGCTTTAAAATATGGCGTGGCGGTGGCCGACGTGTGCGCTCCGGAGCAGTATTAGGTATGTAGTACGTACACACATATATCTATATACTACACAGATATACCGAATAACTTGCGAGAGAATCGCTTCGCTTGTACCCGGCTACACACGGGCAGGTAGGTACACGGGCGAATGGGCAAGAATTTATTTTACTCGCGCAAAATATAAACGAGTCAAAACGAAACGGCGGGTGTTTACTCTCGGCGTTCTTGGTAGAAATGGCAAGGAAAAAAAAATCCCATTAGTACACGGCGCGGTATACACACGCGTCGACGAGGAAATGTATATACGATGCGCTGTTCGGTACCAATTACAGAGTATCGCTGGGCTACACAGCGAAGGCGAACTGTGCAATGCTGGAGAAAAGAGACTTCCAAGTTTGAACCAGTATAACTGTGAATCTGAATATCGAAACGAACGGTCAAATGACAGCACTGATCAACATACTACGTGCATAAAGGTTTCCTGGACTCTAGCGTCTCGAAGCCCTCCAGGGGTGAGAAGTAACATAACATTAAACTCCTGGCAATAAGTCGGAAAACATTCAGCTTATATGGGAAAAAGTTCCAAACAGAAAATATTCCTCAGGCTATTTTACAAAGACAGGTTCTATTCAATTTTTCTCTAATTGTCTTACAAATGTCAGAAAGATGGGCTCAAAGTTACCTTGTGCACTAGCACCCGTCAACACCAGACACGGACAAGTTCACGTTCACGAACGAATTCAGTTTACTAGGTGTGAATGATGAGTTCCTGGCGGTGAAAGTACCACAAAATTAAATTATTAGCAATAAATCGGAAATATTCATTTCATGGAAAAATGTTTCGAACAAAAAATATTCGTCCGGCGATTTCACACAAGAAATGTTCAAAATTACCTTGCACACTAACGTGCATTAATACCAGACATGAGTAAATGTTCACATTCGTGAACGAATTCAGTTTATCAAGTGCAGCGGCGTAGCCAGCCTAGTGTTCGAGGGGGGGGGGGGGGGGGTATCAGGTCTTGACCAAAGAAGGAGGGGATGTTAAAGGAGATGCTAAAATTAGAAAAACCACTACTCAACAAGTCGCAAAGGGGGCCCGGCTTCTCGCTACGCCACTGATTAGAACAACGAGTGAACAAGGTCACTTTTTTGGCTAACAGACGTGAACTGACCCCTAACCGAGTTAATTTTTTTTTTTTTCGTGAACTCGCTCATGCCAACTGATCACCAGACATGGGCAAGTTCACGTTTACGAATGAATCAGTTCCCGGGGTGTGAACGTGAATGAACCCGTTATTTTTCCAAATGAATTAAAAGATGAGAGACACGCTCAGTTTTTTTGGTCAACAAAACTTAAACGGAACTAGTTTCTTTTTTCGTGAACTTGCCCATGCCAGATTAACACAGACCTTATGGGAGATGGACAAACTTTTCTCAACATTTTTTAGTCAACACTCACGGACCCAGACGAACAGAAAGATGGATCACCCTAAAACTGTTTTACTACATCCCCATCTACCCATCACTGGGATCCCCCTCCCTCATCCTTAGATACCACACTTCACAAATTTTGAGTTTTTCCATGTTATCAGTCTCAGAAAGGACTTTTCTATACGATCGAACGAATCGTCGAATCCCGGATACCGGTACGTGGCGAGTGAAGGTTCCAATGTCACTAAATTCGATTGTAACAACTTCTGGCCTGTAAATTCAAAACTGTGATTCCTAAGAGAGACGGAAGCTCAGAAGTTTTACGAAATATAATATGGATCCCCTGTAAGGAGTGCAAAAGGTCGATGAATCAACTTGTGAGCCAGTTTTTTTTTTTTTTTAGAATTATTTTCCCTGACTTTTACTGTTTTTCCAGACCAACTTTTCAAGGTATATTTTTCGGCTGGTATTTCACGCACACAGCTTTGAGAATACTTTGTAAAAAAAAAATAAGTCATTATGCTTCACGCTGACATTTATTTTTGAAAAACCGTGTATATTCTTCAAAATTCTCATTATTCTCAAAAAGTTCCCTGATTTTGATCAAATTTACAGCAATCCCCTGACTTTTCCAGACTGACCAAATTCTTTGACTTTTCCCGGTCTTCCCGGTTTTCCAGAAAGTGGCTAACCGGAGAAAGATTTATCTCCGATATGCAAACTGTGACGTCATCACTTGATGTAAAACCCGTTTTCCCATGTTGCGTTTCCGGATACGAATATTTCAAAATCAAAATCTGGAAGAAAAGTCCACCTTAATAAGCAAGCCCCAGGACACGTGAGCACTCTCCGGTAGATAAGCATTCACTGAGCTTTCCAGAAGTTCAAAATTCACCAAATTTTCAAATCACCTGAACAGCTGGCTAATTTTACCAGACGGCACACAGCATTCCAAATCAAGATAAAAAATAAAATAAGATAAAGCGTGTGTTCTAGTTCTATCGGTCTCTGTCACTCTTATCTTGGATTACAGATTTATTACTGACGACAGGAGGAGGGGGGGGGGGATTTCTGGTACAAAGCAGGATTTAATTTTCCACGAACCTCTGAACTTCAAAACATATCAGATTAGGAGCTCGCTGTCAGAATTCAGTTAGCCTCTACACAAGGTCGTTTCAAAACGTTCAAAAATTTTCTTAAACGACATTTTTTTTTTTAAATTATTATTATTTTTTTAAGTGCGTTCAGACTTGAAAACTCCTAAACTCAAATAACGCATTATAACTTATTCGGTGATTCTCGAGTCTCATGGACACTCATTCAGATTCGTTGAGATAACCCCTCTCTCACTGGTTTCTAAAAAGTCATTTTTGGGTTTAATTTTTCGATAATTTCAAAAAATTTCGCCTTACCAATTTCCACCAAGCCACTCCTATTAGAACTCCTTGAAACTCATTAGGCATTCAGGATAAAAGGGAGAAAATTTTTACTCTCGGATAAGTCGGAGTGTCGGATAAAGAGGTGTCGGATAATCGAGTGCCTACTGTACTCAATTATAATGTCCAAACTAATTTGAACTATTTTGAGACTCACTCGGATTCCCTTAGCACTTTCTCAAACGCATTCATTCGGGGTTCAAACCAGATAAGACTCATTAAAATAAGTAAAATCGGTTAAGACGCGATAGAATTTTTCTAGGGGTGATTCAGAGTCATTTACATTTTCTCAGGATTCGTTCAAACTCATTTAGAATAGGTCAAGTCTTGTCCATACTCATTCTGACTCTCTAAGGATTTATTAAACTCGTATAGCCTCCTTAAGGATGTATCAAGACTCAACAATACTATTTAGAGTATTTCGAGCTCTCCAAAGTTCGTTTGAGCTACGTTAAAACTTCTTCAGGCTTGTTCATTCAGGATTTAATCAAACTAATTCATAGTCTGCTAAAACTGAACCAAATTTTTCTAAGTACTTATTTAGGACCGGTTGGGACTCGTTGAGACTCATTCATACCTTTTAACGATTCGTTAAAATTCATTTAATTTTGTTAAATTCTCCGAGACTTACTCTAAATCTTTTATACCTCTTATAGATAATTTTCCGGAACAATTCTAATTCCGTTAAGATTAAACTCTTACTCAGGATCCGTCAATATTTGTTGAGACTCATTCAGAATTTGTTAATATCCATAGACTCCTTGCAGGGGCGTGTTAAGACTCATTGAGACCCTCTTGAAACTCATTCACATCACTCAGACTATTCACTTCTTTAGTTCCTGTGTTTTCGCCGATTTGTACAACATGTTGTTTATATTATAAATAGTTCAAATCCGGCAATATCTTTTTCTAACCATTAAGTCGCGTTTCAATTCTTGTATATTATAGATTTGAATCAGAACTTACTCAGCCTATCTAAAGTCATTCCGTCTGTTTCAAGACTCGTAAAGTTCTACAACATATTCAGGCTCCGTCAAGCCTTACGAAGACTTATTTAGAGGTTATCGAGACTCCCTTCAAAGCTCGTTCAGACATATTTAATTTAGTTACGATTTGCTCAAAATTTCAAACAGTTCATTCAGTCGCAAACCATAACTTTTCCATCCCTCATCCCACAAACATCAGGATTCTTCTTTCCTAATTTGCTCTCAACCCGAGCCCTGGAATCCGCCCTTTCGAGCATTAATTCAGAGACGTCGGGGAGGCTGTTAGGGCTGTCTTAGCCCACTTCCATTCTGGCCGAAAAACCGCCCGTGGTCGAAATCTGGCGAGTTGCTACATGGGCTCAAACTCGGGACCTCCAGATTCCGAGACCAACGCGCTATCCAATCGGCCAATCAGACTAGTCTTTTGTACTAGGAACGTAGGAAGTATATGAAAGGATATCGATGATGAATTTCATGTTTTACTAGGAGCAAAACCAAATTTCCACGGGCCACGTTTCGAGTAACTTAAGACTATTTCCCATCTTATTCGGACCTTCTGCCAGAGACTTATTAAAACTCGGACAGTCTCCTTATCTGTCTAAAGAATTCCTCAGACTAATGGACACATTGAGACCGATTCCCTCTCATTATTAAAAATAATTAATGTTCCAGAATCTACCATATAGTAAAATTTATTATTCGACTGACAGAAAATGCGCACATATGCGGAGTCAGCATTGTCAGCACTACTAACGTCATCCAATACTATAGGCAACTAGTTGAACAGATGGTAGACATTTGATTTTTGTGGGAAATTCTTTACTTCGAAAACATTCCTCTTGAACAAAATTTGGGCTAAAATGCGAAATCGAGACAATAAAGCGCTTTTGATACTTTATGAAGCTAGTTTCGACAGTGAAGTCGGACCTCAAAGCGGCCATGGGAAAAATACACCGTTTCTTTTGAAAACTGTAACTGCCCTCTTCAGACAGTGAAAAAGGCTAAAAGTGGTTAAAGCGAGTCAACTGATTTTCAAGAACGGAACGGTAGGAAGAAAAAGTAAATAACAATCATGTGTCACAAATGACTGTCACTTTCGAACCAAAAACGAAAACCAACCTGGACACCCGCTACGTAGAAAATACAACTCGGGGCGGTATCGTTATGGAAAGCACGTGTTGATTGGCGAGTTGCATTTTATGATTTTCACATTCGCGAGTAAATATAGCACACGAGGGACTCACCTGAAACAGAAAAATCAATATGGAAATTAGAAGCAGTTACAAGGAAGGCGAACAGAACTAACTCGAAAAATATAAAAGTACTTAATCAGATGGAAAAAGTATGTAGTGCATCTAGAGGAATTTTATATCCAAACTTGCAATTTCAATCTACATCTATTTACGCAAACGATACGGCTACTTTTGTTTGATTAATCCGACTTATCGAACTACTGTCACAGTTCCCGTGAGTCGCAAAGCTAAAATCTAAGCATCCGTTCTCACATACTCTCATGATCCTCGTATTTGATCTCTTCAAACCAGCACAGGCAATTACAACCAACCGACCAACACGAGTACTCGAAGGCTGTTTCGACTGATCCGACTCATCAAACGACTGCCATATAGCTTACATGAATCGCAAGGCTAAAATCTGGACATCGTGCTCACGTTTCCTCATGATCCTCACATTGGGTCTCCTCGCTTTACAACCAACCTACAGACACGAGAATCCGAAGGCTAGTTACTTTTGTCTCCTGAATTTTTCCACCGGCCTCGAGCGGCATCCTCTTGAGTCGTTAAAAATCCTAGTTTCGATTATACACATTTCTCCTCAGCAAAGACGCCGCATCCGATGCGGGCCTTGCGAATACCATTTCCAACCAAATAAAAACGAAATCTTCTCGTTCACCTCGCCGCTACACGCACGGAATTCGCCGAAATCTAATTTCCAAACCTCGGATTCGAACTCGGCGCCGTAAATTAATATAAAAATTTCGTCGTTTTCCGCCGCAATAACGTACATAGAAAATCGTAGTCCAGGCTCGAACAGATGTTCGAGTACGTCGTAAAAGAAAACCATACATAATATACGTAGGAAAACGAAAACGCAAAAAAAAAAACCTATATACGCAACTTGCTTTCGTCTCGCCGCAGGTTCCTCAAAGCAACAAAAATGTTTTTTTCGTAAAGAAAAAGAAGAATAATAATAGAAAAATAAGCAAAAAAAACCTCCGCATAAATGAGGAAATAGCGTAATACCGGATGAAGATAAAGGCGCCTGGCTGACGAAACAAACAATTTCCATTTTATGATATTTCCTTGATTTTTCGTCGCTTCTCCTTTTTCGGGTCCTCTCGTCCCTATCTCGCCCTTAATGCTCGCCACACGAACCCGTCGACTTCTTCGTTTCCGTAAAACGCGTTTCTTATCATCATTTTACTTATATGTATATATAAATTTTTGCTTGCTGCTGCTCCTCGGTGCGCCGCCAAAAAGTATAATCGCCTCTCCGAGTTTAAAAAGGATCCGCCGCGCGGCCGAGGCGAACCTTTTTAGCTCTTCGGATGCTTTTAATTCGGCTTATTAAAAGCCTTTTATGGATTTAATTCGAAATTAATATTTCAACTCCTCCAAAGTGTTCGTTTTATTAAATTCTAGTCGGTTCGAATGCGTCAAAGATGTACGCAGCGGCTATACAGCGGGATACGCCGCTGAAGGGTTCCTTGTGTACATCGTACATACGTGCTACGCTCAGCCGCGTGTAGTAAATAATTAACGAGTACAATAACGAGCTTTCGAATCGTTACAATAAGGGAAAAACATCGGACTGTGTACGGTGAATGCTTGGGTGAGTGAACGAACTGGCGTCGTGCGGGACAACGCGGGCAGAACGCGTCTGCATTTCCAAAATAAAATCTCAGTCCACCGTGCACACAGGATATACCTTATTCGTTAGAGGATAAAACCCTAATCCTAACTGAGGATTCCTGCTGTACAAAATACTGATATATATGAAATGGTCCTGTACGCTGATGTTAATGTTGAAATGTTGGTACCACTACTACGCTCTGCAGCTACATTTGTGGATACGTTAAGCTTACGTATTAATCCTTTTCTGTCAATTGTCGAGTAACGAGTTACCTTGTTGCTTTGATACAATACACGTCTTCAAGTTTAACTGTGTCCTTTATTGCGTTTATGGAGTTGGTGCTCGGTAATTACTGCGAACTTCAGACTTTACATGTCAACAGGTTATAGGCCCAGACCTACATGAGCTTTCACTTCACTGCGCAGTGATCTTGATTCTGTGATCGTGATCAACTACGGATTTATGGACTTCTGTTTGCTGTGATCAACGTAAGATGTATTTGATGTATGGTTTGTAGTTTGTACTTATGCAAAAAGTCAACTATATATCAAATCTGATATTTCTATATCACTTTCAAAGTGAAGTTCCTAAGTTTTCTATTTGTTGACTTTATGAACGTAAACACTCTTTGCGCTTTGAGTGGAAGGAAGTATTGAAATGTTGGTACCACTGTATGCCGGTACACTTTGTCGCTACATTTGTGTATACATTAGGCTATAAGTATTAATCCTTTCACATTAATTGTCAAGTAACAAATTACATTGTTACTTTGATACAATACACGTTTTTGAGTTTAACTGTATTGTTTATTGCCTTTATAGAGTTGGTACTTAGTAATTACTACAAGCTTTAGACTTCACATATCAACAGTTGAGCTTTATTTAGATTTCAGTATATGCCAAGGAGCAGTAGTTGATATACCTTTCAAAGATTGCTTTATACAAAATTAACCTACGTATTTTTGAAAGGGGAAAATATCATCGGAAGTTTGGAAAACGCATTTTGCAGTTACAATAAATAGACTTGCACGCTGAATTTTGAATAGCAGATTAATAGGGTATAGAATGTCAATTCTGATAGAAATGCATGCTAATAAATTTGTGAACCTCAATTCTGATAGAAATGCACGCAAATTTGTGAATGTCAATCCTAAAAATTTGAGCTGTGGCTGTACCTATCCTTATTTCCTGAAGCACCTGATATGCAAACACTCTCTAAGTATGAAATAAGAATGCACAAAGCGGACATTCCAATAGAAGCAAAGTCCATCAGGGATGTACTAAAGAATATATACATCCCTGAAGTCCAAATACCACTTGGACAAAAACAAAAGAGAGGACACCTGGCAAAAGCAAGGAGAGCTCTTTTTAAATTACCTCATTACACAGTACTTTCATATTTATTTGTATCTCGATATAGATTTTTTTTCATTGTTATTTAGTAAGTAGGTACAACGTGATAATCTTTTTTATAGTGTGATACAGATTTCTTTATCATTAAGTAATAAGTAAAACATGATAATATCTTTAATATCGTTCTAATTGATCAGTTTAGCGCAATTCCGATTATTCAACATTAATATTTTTATTAAATGGGCAAACTATCATTTTATTATGGTTTGTATTTTTTTAAAGCATTTAACCTATTTCTTGAAGCATAGGATTAAATCCATCCCTTTTTGAAATTGTAACTATATGTGTTCCTATGCATGTAAAATTAGTTGCTCAAGATTGACTCATTTTATTAAACCAATATCCTTCTGTATTCTTATGTATTGAACTCTCAACTACCCACCTGATATGTTTTAGCTAGTAGAGTATCCATCTTAGTATTCCTGAAAGATTAGCTGTTGCTTTAGTCAGCGTACCAATATATAGTCAATTATTTTTCAGATTACATGTGCTGTCTTGATTATATCTTGATAACAGTATTTTAGACTGGTACAAGGCATTTGTATAACTTTAGCACATCAGTATACATCTTGTTGATGTACTTGTCTCACCCTAACTTTGGGACATTTTGTTTATAATTCAGGGGAATTACTACTTGCACTTTGAATTTTGTAATTGTTTCATATAGTATACACGTATAATTTATTGAAATTTGTGCAGCATTGTACTCTTTCCCTTTGCTAGAAAAACCCCTACTAAAAACAAAATTATATATGTAAAATAAGATGCAGTCACCATATTTTTTAATTTTGACAAGTTATGTTTCTCTCCATTATTATCTGGTTTGATAAGAATATCATTCAATGTAGTAGTTTTGTTTCAGCAGAGTAGAGAAGATTATGTTAGTTTACCTTTTTGCTTGTTGAAGTATAGATTAAACAGACAGATTTTATTAGTTAAATTTTTTGTGTGTTATAATCCTCATTGTCTCAATTTCTTCGTTTTTTAGGTAAGTTGTTATTGATGCCAAGATTGTACTGTTCCTTCTTCATTTTTTAGCAATCAACAAGAGATTTCATACTTAATTGAGATTAAACTTATATATATATAGCACAAAAGCTGTTAAATCTTCTAAGTACTTTATTATATAAATACTTTACAAGTTTATTGAAATTTAGGTTCTCATCGATTATTGCGTCCTGATATTTGATGTAGCCTTCAATTGCTATTTGCTTGTTATTAACTTTAATTTTTTGTTCTATCTGCTGTTTTAGGAGTTCCCTGTGTGTTTCAGCTCTTATGTTTTTTGGCAATTAATAAGGCGACTGTTTTTGATTCATTGAACTTTAGTCCAAGTGATTTGACAGCTTCTTGCACATATCTGTTATACATTTATGAATTAGTTTAATGTCGTTTGCTATATTTAATCGTATCACCAGAGCAGTATTGTCTGCGTAGCTAATCATCTTGCTGTTTGGTTTCATTTTGAGCCTATATGTATTTTTGAAATATAAGATATTAAAGAGTATCGGTCTAAGGCAGCTCCTTATATGTAGAACGCCAGTTTTCAAGGCATGTGTAAATTCTTCATCTTGTTCAATGTAGTTTATAGTTCAATTTTTCAAGTAGTTGGCTACCAGTTTGACCAGGGGATGATTTACCTCATTGAGAAGATCAGTTTCAGATTTCAGTCACCTTGTTAAACAATAATGAAAATAACGTCAAAATTGAAAAGTTTACACTTCAACTAGCTAAACATTGCTTAATATGGAAAATATGGAGACAGATATCAAGATTCTTCGGATTCCTCACCAAAAATTTCTTTACAAATTTCATTAGGAATATTCCAAAAATATAAATGAGTTATTTCCAAAAGGACCTTTTACACAGCCACACAATTAGCACACATTTTTAATGTACTCTGTGAGTAGCAGTTAAAAGGAAGCTCTATCTACAAGTCAAGTATGATTTAATGAACTTCAGCTTCAAGGTCACTGAATTTTGGATGACCTCAAGCTGTACTTTCTGAGATCAAATTCACAAGCTAGTGTTTTTAACTTAACTTTCTGCACACACACAACTCAACCAGCAGCATGTAAACACAGGTACTCACCAACTAACTGTGTAGCCACGACTTAATAACTCAAAGTAATGGGAAAGGTTTGAGCTGCTGTATAGTAATGGTGCTTTGGACCCTAGATCAACAGACCGACAAACAAACATAACCAGGAGACAGACAGACAGGCATGCAGGTAAGCAAGCAAAGAGGTAGGCTGATCTACCACCAGGTTCAGACATCTAAAAGAGTGAGACAAGCAAACCAAGATATACAGCAAACTATTACATACAGCAAGAGCCGAAGACACTGGCTTTTGAACCCTAGCTTCTGGCTGTCTAGCTACACTAATCTTCACCTTCAATTCTAGATATTCCCTTTTTCAGCCACATCAGTTCTTCAATTCTACCAACTGATGGACCATTCAGGTATCTGCATTTACATTTCTCACGTTCTACAAGTATGTTTCCACATATACATCTCATTTCTACCACATAAAATGTAATGGTTTGTTCGCTGTACAAACACGGAGTTTTCAATGTACCAGTAGGAAGGAACCTGATTACTCGCAGAACAGCGAAGGCAAAAATAGGAATTTCCTGGAAGAACGTCGATGTTTCAATCTAGAGAGGAGCGAAGGAAGAGTGGAAAATCAGACGAACAAGGAGAAAGCCGCACACGGAGAATACGTGTAGCATGAGAAAAAGTATCTATAGAACGCAGAAACTTCGACAAAGAGAAATGGGACGAATAATTTCTCTTGCTGAAAAATATTACCCGTATTAGCATATGAAAGGCGAGCGTGTCTCGGTGGAAAAGCCTTTTTCAATTATCGCATACAAATTTTCTGAATGAAACGAAGAGAGAAAACGAAATAGAAAGAGAGGTTGGTCGTACATACAAGAAGAAAAGTTAGTGGACAGTTCTTGAAGAGGGCGGGGGTGAATGAAGGCCACTAAGGTGAGTGGTATGCCGCGTTTCACTTCGAATAAAATTCAAAACAAGAGTACATAAGCAGTCTTCTCAGCTGAATAGAATATTACACCCACGCAGTATTCGCAAGTTAATTTTCTGCAGTCTCAAAAAGAAGTTGATATTTTTGTTGTTACGTAGGAAGTCGCGCTCCTCAGCTGGAAAATGGATTCTAGGGCAAAATTTCAACGTAGCTGTAGAATTCAGAGATGAAAGTTGCATTCAAATGAACAAACAGTTCTTTCTTAACAACAATTAGTGAGCCTTGGCCGCTATTACAGAATAGCCACACGAGAAGAGCTCGCAAATCCCGTTTCCAGAAGTAGAACTCGACGACGCGATTGAATTCAACAGTGATTTGAGTAGAAACCTCATTTTGGAAAAAAAATTCTAACTTTGAAATCCAAATACAGTATTCCAAAACTAGATAGAAATAACAAGTGCAGCACTCTGTAGAAAGTAATTCAGGATTTCAAATTACTTTCACAAATGAAAGATTTGCCTACCTGTGAGGTGACAGTTGTGTCTTCAGTTCAACTGGAATCACAAGCAATATGGAGGTCATTAAATGAAAGTAAGGTCCACGTCTAAAAAGTGTGCTTCGGCTCCTTAACATTTCCAAGACATTTGTTTCATTTGCAATAAATTGTTTCTTTTTTTCCCTAATTTTCATTAACTTCATTATTTTTTATAGTTCTTTCAATCACGTAAGTTTTCATGTCCTTCTGGGGTTCCACAGGGGTCAAATATTGGTCCCCTACTATTCCTCCAATATGTTAATGATCCACCTGAAATTGTTCAAACTTTGCTGCTGTTAACGTATGCAGATGATATCAACATTTTTTCGTGTATAGAAAATAAAATGGACTATGAGAGACTTCAGGTAGATATAGGAGTAAGGCAAATGAATCATTACTCAATGTAGAAAAGCGCTTGTGCATTACATTCACTCGTGAAATATTTTACACTGAATTTGAATACACCATTGCAAGGGAAAACTCACGAGGATGATCCTTATGGAGGACCTAGGGATACTATTTGATTAAGAACTGACCTTTGATGCTCATGTTGAAAATGTGATAAGTACAGCAAAGAGAATGGCCTACTTTATTGTCAAAAACTTGCACACTTTAGAAAATCCAGTACGCTGAAAATACCGTACTGTTCATACATAGGATCTATTTTTGAATACGGAGTACTGGTTCGGCTTCCACATACAAATGACGCAGCAGAGAAAATTGAAAACATTCAAAATAGATTATTAAGATACTCGTACATGTATTTTAAATACTTCGAATATTACTCCCGTGCAAAAGATGTTCCCTACAATGAGCCTTCCGAAGGCTATGAAATAGTTGCACAAGAAAAAACAAGAAAAGTAATCGTGGTAATGTTTTTTATGATCTCATTCACGGTAACATTGACGATGCGAAGTTATTGGGAGGGATAAATATGTATATTGGTTCCAAAATCAACATCTACACAGGAAAAAAGAAGAAAAACTTCCTCTTGAAAATATACCGTAGCTACATAAAAAATGAAATTATCCTCCCTAACTAACATTATGAGAACAAAATATACTTTTCTTGTGGAGTGGGCAGAGGGAGACATATTCATATTCAATATACTCAGGTTAATATTCAGTTGGCTGGTGATAGGGTGGGGGTATCTGAGGACTGATTGAAGGAAAGTTTGTTTATTTCTTCTTTTTGTTTTCTTTGTTTTTTATTTTCTTTTTCTTTTTTTGTATTTTCTCACCTTACAGATTCAAGTACATAACATATAGCTATATTGTTCCTTGTAATATTTTAATGGTCCTCTTTGTAATTGGCTAACGCTGTTGAGGGCACCTTAATTGATAAATAATTAAATAAGTAAATGTTCGTCTATTCCATTTGTATTCATTTTCTTTATGATTTACTCATTCAACTGAGATTCATACATTCACTTCATTAGATTAATTTTGTTCATTCAGTGCATTTCTTCATTTCATTCATACTATTTATTCACGTTCATTCATTTCACTTGCTTGTTTATTCATGATATCATGAGTTCACTCTTCACTTACTTGTCAGTTCATTAGTCCATTTGTGTGTTGGTTCGTTTTGGACAGGTGTTTATGTGATTGTATGTTTGTTTTTTTATTATTGGCTCATATGTGCATCTGTTCACTCCATATGGCTCATTCATTCATTTTCATCCAATTTCCTGTATATTTGTTAGCAGTGATCCGTATTCATTCATCAGGTTCACTTGATTCATTCGATCACTTTTTACATGTTCATTTATTTATTCAGTCAACGATATGTGACCTGGAATCATGAAATGTGCCTCTTGTGCGAAAACAGGTTTTCAAGATAAATAAGTGTAAAGGTGGGATGGTGGCAGTGGTGCGCACAGACGTACATAGCGTGTACATCTGTGGTGGTGCGTTTATGCGTTGCTATGATAACCGCGTTTCAAATTCTTGTTCTCTGTCATTCCTATAGGCCTGTTTCACACAACGCCATATAAACGGATGTTTTTCAACTTTTGATGTAATTTTTAAATGCAATTTGTGGGAAAACTAATGAAGATAGGAAGCTGCGATTTGTTTAATTTAAAAGAGCGTGATTTTTTCTATAAGAATCGCCAAGATAGCAAAAACCCAAATTTCTGACATCAGAGGTACATTTCAAGATTCCAGATCACATATATATTTATACTCATTTATGCACATTTATACACTTCATTCGCTTTTTACTTCAATTACTAGTTTATTAAACGTGCTATCTTGCAGAGCAGTCCATCATCCTTGATGAGCGGAATGAACCCTACTTCTGAACACTGCACTGTATTCCTTTTAGTCCAAAACTCTATAAAAAATACATACGGGAGGAAAGGGGCATACAGGCTATAGATAGATAGATAGATAGATAGATAGAGAGAGAGAGAAAGAGAGAGAGAGAGAAAAGAGAAAAAAAATCACCGTGTAATAACTACGCCGCTTCAATCTCGCTCATTTGAAAAATTCGAGGCGTGCGTTCGGTTTCATCAAATCGAACTTAGAACCCTTCTTCATAACACTCTTAATATTCCATTCGAGAACTGAATTTTCCAAGTTTCATTTATCGCGCACATTACACATATACGTATTCACGAAAAATCCCCAATTCCACCAACTTTGCCATTGTTGAAAATTTTCCAGTTATCTTAACGTCAAAAATTTCTATACAGTATCCGCAAACGCATACGAGAAAAAAATGAGACGGATGGATGGATGAACGAATGAATGAAAAGGGGGGGGGGGATCAGCCAACACAGCCTGCTGAAAACACACGCTGCATATTCTTCATGTACACGTCCGCGTCCGGTTCGGTTGACAGAATTTTGTATTTTTTTCCCCTGTCGGTTATTTTATATGCAAATTGTTTTCGTTTTAAAGTTCCTTCGTGCGTCGCTTTTCTATTACCTATAGAGCCGAAAAAAAGAACGGGAACGCAACCATCACAAATGATGGAGAAAATCTCCGAACACGGAACCAGCCCAGATACATCCCCAAATTTCAGCAAAGAAATTCGATTTTTGCCCCCTGTACATGTTCGCTATAATATATTCTTTTTCTTTCTGTATGGGTTCCGGTTTACGCCGCTTATTCCTGTTTTACTTTCGAGTTGGTGTAATTTAGGCAACGGCCGAATTGCACCAAATATAGGTTGAATTGCGCCTACTGCTCTTGGGAAGATAGGCTGAATTGCGCCAACTCCGGGTTATATGATGGGCCGAATTGCGCCGCGAACGATTAACCGGAAAGTCTTATAAAAAAATCATTCTTCTCGTCGCACTATATACAGACTTCAAACTGCCAAAATAAGCGTAAATAGTATATTACGCAGCATATGGCTTGAAAATGTGTGTTTACATGAAGAAGACAAGTGTGTGGAGCGAGCCAAAGGTGAGTGTAGCAAAACACACCCATTTACGGGCATGGGCCTCTTCCACCCTCTTCCAGCGGTTTTCGACTCTGGCATCTGTCCCCCATGCATCTCCCGCATGTTGTTTTAATTCATTCTCCCACCTTGTTGCTGGTTTCCCTATCTTCCTTTTTGAGTCTCTGGGTATCCTCTGCAAAATTTTCCTTTCCCATCTGCCCCCTCCCCTTCTGGCCACCCGGCCTGCATAATCAAATTTTAGTTCTTTCATTGTGTATCTGTAGTCCTTAGTTCTTGATTTTGCCCTCACCCATTTATTACTTAGCCTGTCTCTTCATTTCACTCCGACCATTGCCCTCTCCATAGCTAATTGGGTTCTAGCAAGTTTCAGTTTCTGTCTTTCTGTTGTTATCCAAGTTAGGGACCCATACAGCAAGACGGGAATTGAACACGATTCCAAAGTATTTTTCTTAATTTCCTGTGGCATTTTACTGCTGTATAATATATTTTTAAGAGCCCAAAAGATTTTCCAAGCTTGGGCTCCTCTTTGATATATTTTTTTCCATATAGTCTTCAAATGACAATTTTGCCTAGGTATGTTGTATTTTCAGCTACTTTTATTAGCTCACATTCAATCTTGATTCCTTTACATAGTTTCGTTTTATTGGCATTTGCAGTCTTCAGTATAACTTTTCTCGTTCTTGCGGTAAATCGTTCGCGGCGCAATTCAACCTATACCTTTTCTGTTGCTAGGGGCAATTCAACCTATACCTTTTCCGCTGTCCGGCGCAATTCGACCTATACTTTTTCGTTGTTCGGCGCAATTCGACCACAGCCGTAATTTACGTGGTTAAACGATGGACAGGATGCAAGACACATGATTTAGTCAGAGCTGACTAGAATTCCTGGACGAGTTAAGGAACGCGTTCCGCAGTCAGCCCAGTCTTGGCCGGACGCAACTCCTCAAGGAATTGAGAAACGCATTCCAGAATTAGCCTGTACTGGAAATGAAAGAGCAATGTAGGTATATCAAATTGAAAAGCTCGCAAATGTAATCGCAGAAGCCAAGAGACTATCGACGTTTTGGGAATAAGCGAAACTAGATGGATCGAAAGTGGAAGGATCTGACAGGCAAAGACTACGAAGTAATTTTCGCTGGAAATGATAGATACGAACACGGAGTGGGTATATTAATACACACCAGAATCAGCGATAAGATCAGCGCCATTATTCCAAAATCGGAGAGAATAATTTTCGTGAGATTACAAACCAAGCCTAAGCCAATCGTAATACAAGCATATATGCGCCAGCAGCAGAAAGCAGTACAGAGGGAATCAGCCGGTTCTACGATGACCCTTGAAGAAGTAAAAGGATGCACGAAAAACAATGATGCGGTGTTATACGATGGGAGATTTTCATACCAAAGTCGGATGTAATCAGGGAAGTCAAGTGGCGGGGAAATATGCACTTGGAAGGGGTGAATTTCTCGTGGAATTTGCGAAAAGACACGAACTTAAAATACGTAATACTTGGTTCAAATGGCACCAAAGAAGATTATACATGTGGGTCAGTCCTGGAAATCAAGTCAGAAACCAGACAGATTATATCCTCGTAAATAGACGATTCAACAACGCCGTCTAGAACTGCCACACATATCCGAGTGCTGACTGAAACTCTGACTATAAGCTCCAGGTTCAGGGTGTCTACCGGGTCCAAATTTTCCAATTCCTTGACTTTTCCTTGACCTTTTCTCACTTTGTTCATAACCGTTTTACACACATATAAATATAATCTTATTCGTAGAACCTCACCAAGGTTGGGGGGGGGGGGGAGGGAACACTAAAAAGTGCTATGAAAAAGGATGTTATGTAATTATCTGAAAATATTTAAGTCAAGCAGTATGTAGGTATGACAATGACGATTTTTTTTCAACAATTATTTAAAAAAAATATAGCACCACATAAACAGAATGGGGGTAATACAGTATTGTATTTCATTTGATAAAACACATTCGTGATAATAATTTTAATTAAATTTAAATGAAAAATTTATGACTTTTCATGACCACTATCCAAAATACTTGACTTTTCTTTTACTTCCTTGACTTTCTCTGACCACTCTCTAAAATACTTGACTTTTCCTCGACTTCCTTGACCGGTAGACAACCTAACAGGGTGTCTACTAGAATGTGAAATTGAAATTTCGAGTGATTTCAGGGATATTTTTCAGGAAAAATTTCAACGGACACCCCGACCCCCCAAAGAATAGCAAATTAAAATATTTGATTTAAACCAAAAAGTATAATCATTACACAAACAAGTTTTATTGAACAAGAACGAAAAATATAGAATCACATCAAATTTGATTATGAGATGACATGCAGCACCAACTATAGGAACAAGGAAATAACACAACATCTAAGCTTAATTATTTTTAATTAACTTTCTTTACTTGTTTCTCAAGATAACTGATACTTTCCTCAATTACTTTTTAGCAGATTCGAGTGCTTTACGTATTTTAATTTCCAATACTTATCATGCTGAAGTCGTCTTTTTAAATTTACATCAACTTTTTCTATTTCCTTTCTCAATTTTAAATCGTCTTTTCTTCTTGAAGAGGAACTTGCAAAATGTTGAATCATTGATGGCGAAATGATTACTTTACTCAAATCAAACTACACTTATTTATAAAAATCATAAACGCGACGAGTAGCACTTGAAGAATGTTCTTCTAAATAGTCTACTAAAAATTCTTTGTTGATGGAGAAACCTCTTTCTACAGCTGCGTTGCTGTGAATGAATGGGAACATAATTTTAATAAATTCTAAGAAATTATCTGATAATGGATATAGTTGTACGTCACTAATCTTAAACATAAAATCATCCAATTTATCTCCATACGTTTATAAGATTTTAGGTACTCAATGACATTATCATCAAACATTGATAAATAATCACGCTTAACACCATCTGCTTCATGAAAATCTAGTAAATTGCATTTCGAGATTTCAGTTAGAATCAAATCTATGTGATTTCATATTTCATCTTGATTAAGCATAATTTCTGGGGCTACATAAGAGGAACCTTTAACAACAGGGCTATCTTATAGAAATCTTCAACTACAATTCGTTTAAAAAAGTTGAACACTGCTTTTTAAATTGGTATGTATCTATGAGTTTCAGCTTCTTAATTGCCTCTATAACACCATATCCGATAATGATATCACTTACATCCTTCACATGACTATCAAGTTTAAAAGAACACATTATACCTTTTAAAAATCTTCTTCCAATATTTCGTATCAACTTCAACACTTCGAAATACAAAAATGGAAACATAGGATCATCAGATTCAAAAATCGTAACAAAATATTGTAGTTCTTCAAAAACAGACACCATAAAGCGCATCTCTGCCAATAAAAATTTGTCTTCCAGAACTTTACAAACAAAATAATAATTCTGAGAAGCAGGGGGACTATCTTCAACATTCTTTTGTGTAAGTTTTCAATTTATTACTCTAAAATTTCAATAGCCCGCTGCAACACAGTTATATTTTCAAGCCATCGAATAGAACCGAATTGATGTGGGACCTTAGCAAAGCTGATAAATTATATAAAATCAACCCTTTTTGATGGAAACACGCAAAACAGGTAATCAGTCCACGTTAGTTGGTTTTTTCAATAACTTCTGAATATTCAGGGAGTTCTCTTTTAAATTCGGGAGATTTCAGGGATTTTGGGAGGAATTTTCAACATCGGGATATTTTAGGGTTTTTTGGGATTTCCGGGAGTAGTAGACACCCTGTTATAGTATGTTTTATAGATTATTAAAAAGCGTTCGATTATGTCAACCATGAGAAGATGTTAAAAATCTTGGAGATATGCAACACTTATGATAAAGACCTGCGGATACTTAAAAACCTGTATTGGAACCAAAGCGCAAACATCAACATCGGACCGGAATATTCCGAAAATAAATGCAGTACAAAGAGAGCAGTGAGACAGGGATGTCCTCTCTCGCCGAGACGCTTCAACATATGTGACCAGGCTGGAATCATGAAATGTTTCTCTGGTGTTAAAAAATCATTTTTCATTTTCCTGACAATTCTTATAGAAAAAATTACGCCCTTTCGAATGAAACAAATCGCAGCTTCCTATCTACATCAGTTTTTCCACAAATTGCATTTAAGAATTACGTCAAAATTTTAAAAACACTCGTTTACATGACACTGTGTGAAACGGGCCTACAGGAATGGCAGAGAACAAGAATTCGAAACGCATTTATCACAGCAACGTATAAACGCATCACTACAGATGTATACGCTATGTACATTTGAGCGCACTACTATCCTCATCCCATCTTTAAACTCGTTTATCTCAAAAACTTTTTTTTGCACAAGAGGCACATTTCATGATTCCAAGTCACATAAGATCACAAAAGGAGCAAGTATCAAAAAAGATGGGGTTTAAAATAAGTACTATTAGAGATCTTACGGAAAGACTTCGTAAACAACAAAACAGTACTAGCAAGAATTGGAAAATCATAATCGAGGATATTAAAAACAAGAAAATGAAAGATGAAGCACTTAAAATACGAGAAAACGGTACTTTCATCCTAGAGATACGGGGAAAGATATAAGGTAAAACATCAAGAGAAAAGAAACGCTGAGAACTAATGACAACCAACTCACCTTGCAAGACCCTGAGACACCATCCATTACATTAGAAACCGAATATAGGCAAAACCAAGATGCACGCATCTCCTGCCAAGGAGATGCGATTATGACGACGACGGAAATGGAATGCATTTATTCTTACACCAGATATGGGCTAGTTGTATACACCTCTCAAACTATACACATATTCCCTCGCTTTTTCATACGGATGCACGTTCCGTAAACAAGTGAACGAAAACTTTGAACGGGAAATTATCAGACCAGACTTTTTCTTCAAACCGAAAACGCAACGGTCACTCTTTTTGATTGCACTGCTGTCGAAGTTTGTGGTGATACAGCGTGGTGCAAGTTTGGAATACAAGAATAAATTCGAACTTAGGGTAAAGAACTCGCGATTCGGGAGTTGTGTCGATTCGGATTGAAAACAATTCACGTGTATGCTCTGTCACCTTCATTACTCGTTTCTGCCAGATACGTACCGCGTTAATGCGACGTGACGTACGTGAAGGCGACCGCACCGACCGCAGAATGTTTATCGATTCGACAGGAAACACGTTAAGTGGTTGGCAGAATGTCTTCCCAGCAAAGGATAGTTAGAAACGAAGGACAAGGAGCTGAGGACATTGAAGTGAACGAGATTCGTGCATTTCAAGTTATTCTAACTTGGTTCCGACTATGTTTACCAACTGAATTACGAGTGTGCACTCAGAACTTATACATAGTTGTACAACAATCTGAGAAATAATAATCGAAAGTCAGTTACGAGCGTTTGAAATATTATTTCAACTGCATCCAGTAAGCATACAATCTCACTGAGTGCCGAATTATCCTAAAATCTTCTTGAAGCTTTACCAAAAAGAAACAGCGAAATTATTTTGAAAGGATTGGACAAAAACCCCTAACAATGAGATTGACCGAATATGTTCTTCAATCGTGTACTCAGGGCGCGAGAATACACTACACTAGGTAATTTCCTCCATTCCACGTTGAAAATATAGCAATGGCTCCGCCCTTGTCAGTCACTTTGCTCATGAGTTTCTCTAATCCATAAAATCAGTTCGAGTTTGGTGTGTAAATATTTGCGATTTTTTTCACTCATCCACCTCACATTTTTTCCTTTACGTGTACAAATGAACCCCTGAAGATTTCAACCAAATCGGATTACAATTACTTCCGCTAATTTAAGCCTGAAGTTCGAAAAATACATGTCCGAGCGCGCCCAGATACAACGCGGTTGTCATCGCTTGGTGCTCCGCGTAATGCATCAACAAACCTACGCGCGCAATTCTGAAATACTAAAATCGTTATTTCTCGCTGCGAGAGCATTATTGCGCCGCCGGTAACGAGGAGAAAAACATCTGCACCATGGTGATGACTTCTTGATTCGTGTCGAATTGACAACCGCGTAGGGCTGCCTTCAGTTGAGGAAATAACCGAAAGTCACAGGGGGCGAGGTCAGGACTATACAAGGGTGGGGGTGAATTGTGATTTTTTTATAAGTCATCACCGCGGCACAGATGTTTTTTCTCCTTGTTACCGGTGGTGGAATACGCGGAAACGTTCGATAAATGGCAAGAACCAATGGACGCCTGTATAGCCATGAATGGCGCTTATTTTGAAAAAGATATTCCTGTATTTAATTAAGATGATGATTAATAAAAAATTTTGTAATTGTATGCTTTTTTCCTTCTTTAAAAAAAAAAAAATCTTCAAAAAACCTGGAGGGGTCAACGCGTATGGTTTCTTTCAAATTGGTCTGGAACAGCGAGTTTTCAATCAAATGAGCTCGCCGTGATCTCAATCGATAGCTAATGAACCGAATTATTCCCCTATCGCACTGAAACGCCGATAGGTAGCGTTGGTGAGCCGTACAAATTTTAGTCTCAGTTACTAAGCGACAGCCTATGTACATCACTTAAGGTGGTTCTTGTATGAAAAATGCAACTCTAACTGTAGTAGCGTTGGAATGGGTGAAAGTGCAGAGAGAGAGATACATTGTACCATCCTTCCCTTATCCCTCAAAAATTCAAATCTATTCAGCACGGAATAGAGGCAGCAGGTAGTAACTATGATGATGCAAACTATAAACTGATGTACACTTTGTGAAATGTGACTTCACAGAAGAATGCTTAAAATATCGTGGGCGGACTGAGTAAAGATGATGGACAGCTGAAACGTGCTACTGCGAGTAGAACATTCGACTTTGTCAAAATAAGGGAGACTGGATACACTGAACATGTTAATAAAGGTGCTCTCTGGGACTGAGCGGTATCGTGCCTACTTCGCATCCTCATAAGCCGGCTCCATTCTCAGAGTAGGAAATCTAGAGAACAGGTTTTGTCCTCTTTTCTACAGTGATCACAAAACCAATCGAGGTGAACAAATAGCGTGTTTTGCCCCCCCCCCTCCGTTCCCAAGATGAAGGCACTGCACTCACAGAGCACGTTATTCTCAATATACCTGAAATATTGGTGCTATGTTGTGTCTTGTATGTATGTATATCAGAGAATTGCAACGTACGGCGACCGTCAACCCGCAGTCACTCTACCTACATTTTAAAGGGGAGGGGAGAGGGAGAAGGGATCTGAATTAAAATTAAAAATAGTATTGATCTGAAGAGCAGGTTTTCACGTGCCCCTTATTTCTCTACGATGTGCATGCACCGAATTTTGAGACTGCTGTTTGGATCGCATGTCGCATATTTCTAATGATGCATACTTGATCCGCAGGAGGGTAGAACTCTTGCACAAAGATATTACCAAGAGCTAACCAAGACAGAAAAAACTTCCACGGCTCGAAAAGAGTTTAGAAGAAGACTCGGGAAGACTCGAAAAGCCGGAGAGAAATTTATTCGCAAGGTATACAAGATATTCTTTCTGCCCGCTGTGTGTGTTTCAAATAAGTTCGAAGACCAGTAGCTTACAAGGACAGGAGTTTCTCCAACTTTCAAAGAATCACTCCCAACTTTTCAAGGATCATTTCGCTAAATTGGGCGTATCGATGATATTGCGAAGTTCGAATCGGGCTGATTATGAAAGATACTTCCAAAGTAGTTCAGTACCGGTATCCTGCTCTTTGGGAGCTGCTATATGCCGCGCTACAAATCCGACATTTTGCGTTTCACAAAATTCTTTCCTTTCGGCAGCCTACTATATTATGCGTATATCAGCACGCTTTCTCCCTCCAGGGACGGCTGTGCCGGCGACAAAATAATAAGCCTATTCGGCAGCGCTATTAGACTGATAAATACACGATCATAAAATGCTAATATCACCCGCACACATAAACGTGTGAGCACGAAAACCCACGTCGAAAAAGAAAAAAAAACACTTTTGACGTCGAAAAACACGAAACTGATTTCGCGATACGCCGGCGATGATATTTTCGAAAACGCGTACAAAATAGAATTAACGAAGCCCACGGAACGATATGTAGGTGCGAACAGTACACACGAACACTATTAGCATTTCTACGTATAAGTTATTACAGTGGTGGTGAAAGTTTTCGCATAGGCCACAATGTTATACGGAGTGCTCCAAAAGGGTCGAAGTCAGCCGGTCGGAGGAGGCCGGGCATGGCAGGGTTTACAAAAGGGACGACGCTGCCTGCGTTGGTGCAGCGCAGTTTGTTTTTCATGGCAGCTTCACAATGGCTTGCATTAGCTCGAACAATGGCGCAATCTAAATCCGCATTGGCAACAAACGTGTATGGACTCTCGGCGCAGCGTCCACCGGCACCGGGTGCGTGCGGGTGGAAGTCGCGAGCCAGAGCCGACACGACGCGACGCTAGACGGCCGACTTCCCGTTATCGTTTCGCTGGCCCTCGCACTTTCTAATCTTCGTTCGGTTACAAGGACGTCCTCTACATGTTTTTACGGCAAATTCCAGCACACGCTAACATCGTGTGTTCCCGAATAATTTCCACGGTGTACGTTACGCCCGAACTCTGCTCGTCATCCTCCCCAAAGCAGTAACGAACGCCGGGCAATTTGCCAGCCCAAGAAACAGGAGGAAATCGCAGAAGCAGATCTGTTAGGGAGAGAGAAACAGACGGCCAGATATTCTGCCAGCCAGAAAAGCAGGTAACCCAGCCAGTCACATGGAGATAACTAGAGCACCTGGAAACAGCCCAGTACTGACATCCGCCATTTTTAGTCGCTTGGTGCCCGATGATTTACAATTCACTGCGCGGAGCGTTCCGCGTATCAAGCTGTGAATCGTCGGGCACAAGTAACTGAAGATAGCGGATGTCAGTACTCGGATGTTTCTAGGCGCTCTAAGATAACCAGCCAGTCAGATGGCAGACGGGAAATTACTGGCTACCTGTATGTAGCTCCTCAGCTATCCTGGAACCTGATACTCGACTCATCTGCTCGACCCACTTTGAGGAAGCGACAGAGAACTTGAGGCTGAAGTCTTGTCGTAACCGGCTGACCATGAAGACGGCCCCCTCTACTTGGAGCGACCCTTTCGTCTTGGGTGTCTTGCCGAAGTGGCAGGCAGGGAAGGAAGATGGAAGCCGATAGGAACGTGTGAAATTGAAGGAGACGATAGACAATCTCAAGCTGACTGAGACACTGACTGACTGGTTGACAGATGACAGACAGTATAGTTATAGTTTAGCTTAAGATTGTAAATATTTTCATTTGTATATTATATTTTGCATCCATGATGTAATTTTAAAAATGTGAGTTCCCTTCCCTACTCCGCACTAAACCGAGACACCCTGATTTTTATTTTCATGTTTTTTAACGAATACAAGGAGCCACCGGAGAAAGTTCCGGACTGGCCGCCGGGTAGGGTCTTAACCCCTCGCAAAATTAAAAGAAAAAAAGTCCTCCACTATATCGGACCCATCTATTGCTGTCTATTCTTTCTGCCAATCAGTTGTAAGCCAGTTCTCCGCATCCCTTCTCGGTTTTCAATATACAGGGTATTTCAAAATAAGTGTGCGAAATGCTGTGTCAGTTCAGACCATTTTGAATTCATTGAGACCGGTAAGAGTTATGTCACCAACTTTAAAAAGTAAATGGAACCGACAAAACACTCAAGTTCTTTTCTGGTTTCATCCTTCGCAGAGCAGTATACGCAGCTCTATCACGAGACATGCCGTCAGGTTTTTGACGCGATACCCCAAAGGAGGATCCCAGAGCCGGAGGTGCAATCGCAGGGATCAATTCGGTATACGTGCATCGCCATACATCTTAATAAAACAACCTGTCACGAGTTTGGGGTTCTTTCTTTACTCCAGTCATATTAGCAAACTGGGATGAAAAAATTAGGGGAGAGCTGAGATTCGGTATATTGGTAACTCTTACTACCCTAAACAACATACGACAAGTCGCCAGCCAGATGACGCTTGCGTTTTCCCCTAAAGCGTCAAAAATATGGCACCACGCGGTTTTTCGTCAATATCTCGTTGAATATTGAATTTAGGTGAAAAAGTTTGGAGTAAAATTTGTAGAGCACTAAGAAATACATTAATTGTATGTATATCACACAAAATCTTTGTACGACGCTTAGTTCCTGAGATATTTGAAGGTAATGGTGGACATATCTTGTATGTTCATTATTACAGGTACACAACGTACGTATAAGGTACAAAGAACGTTCTTATCCTTGTGCTACAGTAGGTCGATGGAACATCAGGTTTGTACACTAGTTATACCTACACCCAGGTTTTGGGTAGAACATGCGGGGAATCAGAGAATGGAATTTTACACTAGTAATACCCAAAACGAGTTTTTGGATACAACACGCGGCGAGATGTATGAAAAAACTTATCTTCAAATAATATCTCAAGAACTAAGCGTCGTACAAAGATTTTGTATGGAACACACAATTATTCATGTATTTTTAGTGCTCCACAAATTTTACTTCAAACTTTCTTGTCTAAAGTCAATATCCAACGAGATATTGACGAAAAAACATTTTACCCTCCAGGTGAAAACGCAAGCATTATCTGGCTGGCGACTATATGTCGTTTGGGGTAGTACAAGAGATACCCGTATACCAAATTTTAGTTTCCTCTAGTTTTTCCCTATTTTGATCTTTTTTTTTTCCGTCTAACATGACTAGACTACTTCGCAAAGCGGAAGACATATAACTCTATATCAGATTTCAGCAGTAAGTTCGATTATTTAGGTTTCAAAATTAAAATTTCTCGGTTGACATGGGCAAAGGGACTTAAACTAGGGCCCATGGGAGTTTTCTGAACGTGGCACAAACAATCACCTTATAGCGTCCCCTCGATAGGCTAACTGCGGCCAGTTAAAGAATAATCCGACTGCAGCCGGTATAAGAAAATGAAACAAAAAATTCAGCACTAAGACCAAAAGGTCTTCCGAAAGGTCAACTTTTCCACCAGAAGTATGGGCCGAAATGTCCAGCAGTCATAGTTGAACTACCAATGCGTGTGAACGTTTCCACGCAAAATTTAATTGGTCATTCTATATTCCACATCAAACAATTTTCACTTTTTTTTTTCTTTGTGGAAAATATGAAACATTCCAAACTGAAACTAAATTAATTTTGAATACCGCTTCAGAAAACACAAAGTGTGTCAGAATATTTCCAAAATCATAAGTAATTAACGCAAAAAAAAAAAACAACAACAAACTCCACATTAAAAATAAAATGTTGGGGTTTAATCCAGTTCGCCTCCTTATGATGCACCCTCTGGGTGTCTAACAAATTTAAATATGAAACTGGACTTTTACTGGACACTTTTCGAGCTTCTTAAATGCATAAAAATTGAGGTTGCAAGACATATAGTGATCGGAATTTAGTTCTCATTTTTCAATTTTTATTAAACCTACTTTAAAATTAGTGAATTTTTATTGCACTTATTCGACAATTTTTCAAATATTGGCCTTTTATTGGACTTATTGGCCCGGTAGACACTCTGACCCTAGGTAATACAAAATTAACTGAGCCACAATTGGGGCCTTGTAGCTGAAATTGGTCTACAGAAGCAACAGGGCCGCAATCAGACTATCCCAAAATTTTATACTAGTTTCCATTCACGGATCGCAATCGGATAATGCCCGGATCGGGTTCAGAACCCTGATGAAATTAACGAAATCAGCAATTCCGAAACTTCCCCTCACTCCTCTTATCAATACTTTGTACTAAGATTCTTTCAAAAAAGAAAAAAATTAATTTTGCCCGCGATTTCTATGATTTATTACCAGGGTGTCTACTGGATTTGGGAAAAAAATATCATGACTTTTCATGACTATCATGGGGATATAAAAAGTAAACGGAAGGGGGGAGGCAAACTCGGCGCTTCGCCACCTTGCAACCCCCTTCCCTCCACCACCACCATTTGATTAATTTTCAGATAAACCAAAATCTGTATTTTGGAACTGTCATTCTGCACCTGATTTTCTAATAGGAGGGTATCGGAAATAGGAGAATATTTTGAAAGTACAAGTGTACCCTACTTTTCAACCCCCATGGCAAGGCACAAAGCCTAAATTTATTTTTCAAGAATTACCAGAATTAAACTTGTTGCATGCTTCAACATTTTTCGTTTAACAACATTACAGTAATATAGATTGAAATGACGCAATAATACCCAAAGACTCATTCCACCGTCAAAAACACAAAATGGCAGCACTACACAACTACAACATAATAAACAACAACAACCTAAGAACAACAGAAATCAACAAAATTAAACAAGTAGCAATGAACAACAAATACCAACCACAAACAGTAAACCGATTAATCAACAAACTAACACAACCAGAAAGCACAGACACTGAACCAACTACCACAAGAACAAACAAATACGCAGGAGCAATACCATTCACAGGAACACATACCTATACATATAAAATACGAAAAATCTTCAACCAATACAACATAAAACTCGGAATCAAAAAGAAACCACTTCTGATCAAACAAATAAGCAATGACAAAACAGAAAGAAATGACACGAACAGCAACGGAGTATACAGACTAGATTGTGTACACTGCGACATGACCTACATAGGAGAAACAGGCAGAAAATTCATAACCAGAATCAAAGAACATGAAAAATCACAGAAGCTGAATGATGACAAATCACTGTTTGGAAAACACTGCAGTGGCCACGGGAAGCTCGGGTGAAAGTTCCACGATAACGAACTTATGGATAACGAATCTGGCGGTGGTTCGGATCTCTCAAGAACGAAAGTTATTTTATTACGATGCGCAGGGACATGACAATGACAAATTGACAGAAAAGTACAAAATCCTACACACAGAAAACAACACAAGAAAAAAAATTTAAAAAACAACTAGAAATAATAAAGACAAAAACAAAACAAAATAACCTAATAAACACAACTAACTCCCAAAGCTAGAACTTATTCCAACTAATAACATAACAGATAACACTCACGGATAGGACAGACTGCACAATCACGGACAACCCACAACTAATAACACTCCATGATTGGACAGACTGCATAATCACAGACAACCACTAGGAGCACACGACTAAACAGTTTCACCATACGGTACTACTCTCGAATATGACCACATGACCACACGAGACAAGTGTCATTTAGGGTACTCCACTGACGACGGCATAGCAGCCGAAAGCACTCTGGACTACAGAAGAAGAAAAAGTGAATTGGCACACCCTACACATGGAGTATTACCAAGTTCATTCACACTCCAAAATGGACACTATTACCAGCATTCAGTACTAACGCCCTACCAATACAGAGCGCCCTAAACTTCCATTATAAATATGCACACAATCAATCTTTTTTTCTCATTAAATGAATGAACTTTTTTGGTAACAGAAGTATTGAAATATTGTGCACTATGACATGATGAAATACCATGACTTTTAATTTCTCGAAATCGTGACTTTTCATGACGTCATAGTAACAGGAGTGTTATTGGGGGGGGGCGTTACGATTTTCTCTCAAGTATACCCCTGACTGGAAGAAACAAATTTCCATGGAAATGTATAACCACGATTTTTGCTCAAGTATACTCAGTACTATGACGTCATAGTGACAGGAGCGTTACGAGGGGCTGTTACGGGGAGCGTTACGGTTTTCGCTCAAGTATACCCAGTAGTATGCCGTCATAGTAACAGGATTCGCTCAAGTATACTCAGTAGTAAAAGTTTTTTCTGATTTTCTCAAGGACGGGGGGATGACTGCGCCAGGGGGCCGTTTCCCCCTGGCTACGAGCCTGTTACAGAGTCGAGTGGCCCATTCCGTAATGAATTTATAGTATGGACGGCAGTATTCTGCGCAAATATGTTCTTTTCTACCATCTCTCTTTTCTAATTTTACTCTCAACCCGATCCCTGGAATCCGCCCTTTCGAGCATTACCTCAGAGACGTCGGGGTGGCTGTTAGGGGTGTCTTAGCCATCTTCCCATCTTGCAGGAAAACCCGGCCTAGGTCGAAATATAGCGAGTTGCTACGTGGGCTCGAACCCGCGGGACCTCCGGATACAGAGACCAGCAAGCTATTCACTCGGCCATCCAGACCCCACTTTTCTACTATCTAGGTCATCCATTACTTATTCTTTATCAATTTAGCCGGCAAATTTCTCGAGTAACCTTCGTTCGTTTGCCTCCAGAGGTCCAGAACTCGTTCGCATCCAGCATTTCCCCCCCCCCTTCATTTTCAAGATCTACGACTGCGGTCCACACCATTTTCCCGGCGGTATCCGAACTCCTCTTCACCTGCTCGACATTTTACCACGTCGACCACCTCTCTGCTTTCTCATCCGTCTGACGCGGCGACGCGTTTTTCGTTTGCTATACACAACTCACGGAGTCGAAGTTCCGCATTAAATTTTCCCCCAGCGAGCGATTTTTGTATCATTTCCGGTCTATTGCGATTCAATTTTCCGTCAACGTGTCTGCGTCGCGTCGCCGTCGCATTAGTGTGTGTGCTTGCGCGTTAGTTAATGTAATTTTACGAGATCCGACGCGGCGAATCGCACGTGCACATATATATTATGCGCCGCGCCGGTGTGTAGACATTCAGTAAACTACCATTTCCTGCGTCGAGACGCCGTAATTTCAAAGTTGCGCCGCGACGCGACGTGACGTGATGACGTCGGATAAACCAAAAATCTGCGACGCATGGAGGTCAGTTTCGCCGAAAACGCACGTGCCGGCCCGAAGACGGAAGTTTAATCAAGCTGCGAGCTACTCATTCATCGCAAGCGGGTTTTTGCGCAGCAAAGAGATAAAAATGCTGAAATTTTGAAAATTCTGTTTAATAACTTGTGTAACTTTGAAGTATTACGACGTTGATATTGGAAATCAAACGAGATAATAAAATATGCTATAGGTAACTAAAAGGAACTCCCCATTTTGTTTTCCCAGACACCAAGCACCTCCCCTGTTCGCTGTACCCGCATCACAGGGCCCACATCCGCTAATTCATTTCCCCGTCACTCCTCGTCCCGACGGTTCACCATCGACATGGCCGCCAGCGGCATGGCGCGCTCTTGAACCCTGGACACGACGGCTTCACGAGGCCGCAATGAAATATTAAACCGATAAGCAAAATTTTCAAATCGTCGCCATTAAGAAATCTCATTAATCGAAACGAAAATTCAATTAAAATCCACGGGACTAATACGAGAAGCCAATTAACGCCTTAATCGCTAATTGATACAACGAGAACGAAAAAGGAAGCGAGAGATCCGTCGAAGGGGAGAAATAATATTAACGAGCGACGACGAGACACGGAGAGAAATGGAGAGCGTGCGCCGCGTCGCACATTCGCGGCACGGCGGGGACGAACCCCAAAAAACGTTTATTGAAAATCGTCTTCGAAATAGTTATAACTGGGCAGAGTGGGGTGCATTGCACGGCCCCCTCGTTAGTCATTTTCCACGCTCGAGAAAAGAAAAACCGTGTCGAGCTGTCGACGTTTTCGGTTGCGTCCTCGCGTCCTCGCGTCCACGCATCCGTCCAGCCGTCGCACAGCGGTCAGTTTTCCCAAAAACTCGAGTGTGGCCGATTATGCAAAAAGACTGGAATGAAATAAGGCGGAAACCGTTCTTCTTACCCATTTCCAGGCCACTGATTTCGAAGCTGATCTTCAAATTTTGATCAGATCCTTTTATTTTGTCCAAGAAAATCACATTCGGTTTTGATAAACACTTTTTTCAATCTAAAATCTTTCTAGGCAGCAGGGTTTAGGAATGACTTCGCTTCCGCGGACCACATCCATACACTAAATCACCTCATAGAAAAAGCGGACGCTTAACAAACTGAAATGCACTTGGTACTCGTTGACTTTTGTAAAAGATTTCGATACCATCGGTCATACATAATTATGGGATGTCTTAAGGCAGCAGGGAGTTTGACAACAAAATTGTGAGAATACTGAAGAGGTACACAGATAAGTATGGCAACATATTGGAGGACGAACCAGTTCCAGAAATATTAAACTTCGAGGTGGAGGCCATACTCAAAAATTTGAAAGTTAGTAAAGCAGCAGGCTCCGATGGGTTGGACAACATAAAACTGATAGAGTTTGCAGATGAACTGGCAGAGCCACTAACTAGGTCATTCAATCGCACCATTGAGGAGGAAGCAATTCCGAGTCAATGGAAAAAAGCAATGATAATCCTCCTAGGTATATAAAAAGTATGATAAAAACTAGCTGAGTAGCTATAGGCTGATCAATCTCTCCTTTAACATAAACAAAGTATTTTAGTGTTCATGTTGGAATGCGAGTGAACTTGGTAATATTCTGTTTTTAGGTTGTGCCAATTCACTTTTAACATTTTTACGTTTTTACTTCGGCACACGACGGAAAAAAGGATTACTCTGGAGCGTTACGAAAATAATAACAATAATAATAAATGACTGAGTGGACTGGACTAGATTGACTCACTGATTGACTGTCAAGACGACATTCACATGTCGGCGCAGTCCGTCCCGTGGTTGCAGACTCGTCTGCAAGATGAGGCACTAATAGAGCGTAGGGCTCGCAGGTCTGACTGACTGATAATGTTTTCTTCTAATTTTAGCACCCCCATCTAACGCACTTAAGCCAATTCACTCTATCCAGCTCATCTTAGGCAACTCACTTTAGCCCACAGTCTAGATGAACCGTGAAGCGGGTCAGCTATTTAGTCATATTACCATAATGGACGAACCCTGCGATAATTCACAAAGGCGACAATGGGAGTACTGACACCTTCCATAAAAAGAAAAAGAAATCGGCAACGTCTTACAGAGTCTCAAACGAGTTTCCCAGATAGAGCCTTTGAAAGAGTTTCAAGGAATCTTAATCAACAATGAGGAAGTCTCGAAAAACGTAAATTTGTCTTCAAGCGTTGTAGCGAGTTACAAGTCTGGATGAGTCTTACAGAGTCTTAAACCAGATTTGAAGGATTTTAAGCGATTTGAGGTTCGATGACATTCAAGGAATCATGGTCAAATCGTGAAGAGTCTTCTTGATCAAGACTGAATGCTTGGGTACTGAAAGTTTTAAAATAAAAGTTCCAAATACAAAAAGTTCCATTGGTATTAATTTTTCTATGTAGAATATTTCCTAAGTATTGTTGTTCCAACTACTTTATTTAATTCCCAAAGAATTTATTTTCAAAAAAAAAAAATTACTAACACGAGATCAATATTATACATGAATTCTTCGATATGAATAACAAAAACTATACATCACATTTTCATGAAGTACGAAAGCATGGATACGATCATACACACGCTCCTAATCGTGAAAAGGACGAGGCGTTAAAGATCACTCGTAGAGTGAAAAGAGAAGCAAGCCAACATCCTAAAGCATCTCCTGCACAAATTTTGAGGAGTTATAAGATGTTCTTTCACACGAGTCATGGCTGAACTCAGCGGGCGAGAAAATATGAGACGGCAGATTCAACGGGTGCGATTGAAAGATATGCCTCCTGTGAACATCGAAGATTTACAAGAAATATCGGACATGTATAGGAAAACAATCAAGGGCGTACAATTTCGAGAATTAGCATTAAGGCATCAAATTCGGAAGTCGCGAACTCTTCGCTGGCAGAAAACTGACCGAAGAATTGAAATAACATTTTTTGGAAGTACCTTTTCGAACTTTAGCATTCTGGCAATTTTAGTATTGGCAAAATATGTATTTGGAACATTTCTACTTTGGCACTAAATTTTTGTTACTTTCGGGTTGGAACATTTATTTTGGAACTTTTGGTCCTCAACCGACTGAATGACTTCGAAAGAGTCTTTAGCAAGCCTGGAAAAATCATAAAGAGTCTTGAACGAATCTTGGACAGTCTTGACGAATGTTTACAAAGTTTGGAAGAATCTTACAAGCATCTATACTTGTTTTATAAGCATGGGAGAATTTTTTGTCTCCGTTGTCCATAGCCCTTCCGGCTAGTACGCCATCTTCAATGGAGTTCCCTAACTTTTCTTTTTGTTCGTCCTGTACTTATAGTACTGTGTAGTAAAAACACAGCCTTGAAACAGATGTTTCGGTCCACCCGCTGAGACATAGGCCTCCTTGATCGATTATTTTGATACAAGGGTTATAGTCTAATTCCCCTTGGTGACAAGCCATTACTGAGGAATTGTTATGAAAGAGATTTCTTGTATTTCATAATTTTCTTATCATATTTCAATCTTTAAAATTCGCCATCTGTACTGGGATTCAAACCCACGTTCCGTGGTTTAGGAGGCAGCGTTTGAATCCACTCGGCCACCAAGTCACTGTAATGTGTAGTACCGTATGGTAAACCTATTGGTGCGTGTTCCTATTGGTTGTCTGTGGTTGTGTAGTCTGTCCAGTCAGGGAGTGTTGTGTTATTCATTTCAGTAGGTTCTTGCTTTGGAAGTTAGTGATGGTGTTTATTAGGTTGTTTTGTTTTGTTTTTGTCTTTATTATCTCTGGTTGTTCTTTTAATTTTCTTTTCCTTGTGTTGTTTTCTATGTGTAGGATTTTGTACTTTTCTGTCAGTTTGTGGTTGTTGTGTCCCTGGTTGTTGCAGTGTTTTCCGAAAAGCGATTTGTCGTCCTTTAGCTTCTGCGATTTTTCACGCTCTTTTCTTCTAGGTAGTTTTGAATTTTCCGCCAGGTTCTCCTATGTATGGCATGCTATAGTGTTCGCAGTCCAGTCTGTATACACCGTTGTTGTTGTTGTTCATGTCCTCTGTTTCTATTTTGCCATTGCTTATTTGTTTGATCAGGGATGGTCTGTTTCTGATTCCGCACAAAATTCTACACAGATCTTTACAACGACACAAAAGAACACAATGAGAACAAAAAAAAACTGAAATGAATAGAGAGAATTCGAATATGTTGAGCATTTTAGAATGTGAAGTGACGAACACTATACAAACATCCAAAAACAACAAAGCCCCGGGCGTGGATGGAATCACTAATGAACATTTGAAGTATGCAGGTGAAAAATTCATAAAAATTATGACAAAAATGTTCAACAGTGTCTTTGAAAAGGAATAAATACCAGATGAATGGAATATCTCAAAAATAATACTGCTGTTCAAAAAAGGAGAAAAAAATAGAATAGAGAACTATAGACCTATAAGCTTATCTTCAAGTATTTCAAAAATATTTACAAAAATCTTGAATGAGAGAATTAAGAACCACTACAATGATACGCAGCCGGAAGAACAAACAGGGTTCAGAAAAAATGTTTCAACAATTACAAATTTACATATTGTAAACCAACTTATAGAAAAAAGTATAGAATACAATTTTGAACTCCACATGGCTTTCGTAGATTTTAAAAAGGCATTTGACACTGTAAAACACTCATATCTGTTTCAGGCTATGGAAAACCAAGGGTACGAAAAGAAATATATACGAATTATTAGAGAAATATATAGAAATTCCAGGTCTTTTGTAAGAACAGATGTAGATGGTCTACTTTTCCCGATAAAGAGAGGTGTTAGACAAGGAGATCCACTGTCCCCAACTCTATTCAATATTGCTTTGGAAGAAATTTTTTGTAACATGAATTGGGAGAAAAAGGGGATAAATATTAACGGGAAGAAATTATCTAATCTAAGATTTGCAGATGATGTGGTTATTTTTGCAAACACAAAAGAGGAATTGAAGGGAATGTTGGGTGACCTGCACAGCTACAGTAAAGTTGCTGGTTTGGAACTGAATACGAATAAAACAAATATTCTATCAAATATATTATATGACACAAATATAAAAATTAATAATCAAATAATCCACCAAGTACCAGAGGTGATATATCTAGGGCAAATCCTTTCATTTGGAAACCGATACGAAAAAGAGGTCAAAAGAAGAATAAAGTTAGGGTGGAACAAATTTTGGTCATTACGAAAAATTTTTTAAAACAAATACTCAATAAAGTTAAAATCGAAAGTATTCAATATGTGTATCATTCCAACCATAAATTACGGATCTCAAACTTGGGCGTTAAGACAAATAGACAAAAACAAGTTACAAACTACACAGAACAAGATGGAAAAATCACTCTTGAAGTTGAGACAAAAATCTAGAATTAGAATAGAAAAAATAAAAAAAATCGTTAAGAGCAACAAAAACATAGTGGAGGAATGCCTATACCGAAAGTGGGACTGGGCAGGTCACTTAGCAAGGATAAAAGAGGAAAATTGGGGAAAAAGGGTAACTTTTTGGTTTTTGAGACATATGAAGCGCAGTCAAGGTGGACAAAGAAGGAGATGGTCGGATGATTTCTCTAGTTTACTTGGGCACAAAATGTTCCACGGGATAGCCCAATACAGGCCCGAATGGAACAGGCTGAGGTCGGCTTTCGCCCGAAAGGGCAACAAATACTGTTAAATATAAGTTGTACATAAGTATTCTAAGTAAAAAGAAAAATGTAATCCGGAAAGCATAATAAATAATAAATAAATAAAAGTGTTCACAGTCCAGTCTGTATACACCGTTGTTGTTGTTGTTCATGTCCTTTGTTTCTATTTTGCCATTGCTTATTTGTTTGATCAGGGATGGTCTGTTTCTGATTCCGAGTTTTATGTTGTATTGGTTGAAGATTTTCTGTATTTTGTACATGTGTGTCCCGGTGAATGGTATTGCTCCTGCGTATTTGTCCGTTTTTGCGGTAGTTGGTTTAGTGTCTGTACTTTTTTGTTGTATTCATTTGTTAATTATTCTGTCTACTGTTTGCGGTTGGTATTTGTTGTTAACGGCTATTTGTTTGATTTTGTTAATTTTCGCTGTCCTGTGGACATTGTCGTTCAATATGTTGATTGCTCCGTGGCAGTAATTGTGTAGTGCTGCCCTTTTGTGTTTTTGATAGTGGAATGAGTCATTTCTGCAAAGTATTTGACGCTATGCACCACGAGCAAGCTTGAAGAGAGGGGCAAATGGGTATTTTGTCCCCCGGGCCCGAGAAAGCTGGAGGCCCGACAGAGAGGAAAAAATTTCAGAAAAATAAGAAATGAGGAGATGGAGATACAATTTCTATTCAACGTCTCTGAGAAAATTTCCCTCGCTAAAATTTGGTATGAGGGGAGGGGACTCTTTTATTTCTAGACGAGGCTCTTTAAGGGCCTGCCCACGAGTACCTGTGGAAAGCTTTAAATTACTAAGGAGTAAATGCAAAAATAATTAGGATACTGAAGGAACTATACCGCGATACACATGCGTGTATACTGAAATTGAATACGGATGGCCCCACCTTTAGGCTACATAGAAGAGTAAAGCAGGGAGACCGTCGTCGCCAAATCTTTTTACAGGGTGGCCAGTTTTTCCCCAAAAAGAAATTCCCTGAATTTTCCAGGTTTTTCCAGATTTTAATCCCCACCAAAAAAGCTTCTGACTTTGGCATTTCTTTGGTGATTTCAGAAGAAAAACGAATATTTATCATCTTATGTACCTACTTCCAAGAAAAAAAGAAATGATATTGATCATATTCATCAGGGAAATATGTACTAGAAAAACTACAAGGCATTTTTACTGAGAAAACAAATGGAAAGACTAATCAGAAATTAAGGCTAAGCAAATAACTTTCTGGGAAGAAGACTAGTCTAACACTACAAACTACAACTTGAATTAATAACTTAAGAAATGATTAATCGTGTTAATCAAGAAAATACTAGAAAAGTACTTTTTTTAAAAACAAAATAATGGAAAGGCTAGTCAAAAATTAAGGCTCAGAAAATAGCACTTTGTTAAGAGCAAGTTAGAAAAGAAGGGTACACAGAAGGACATATTTCTCCCTTGAAAGACTGGAATATCACTAAACACGTCCACAGAACTCACAAATGCCTTTCAAGAGGTTGATCCTCGTCAGTCTTCATCCCCGAAGAAAGTGAGGTCGCGGAAGTGTTGTAGCATTTTCAACTGTAGTAATCTCTCAGTACAACGGAAGGAGTGGAACTGTTGCCTTCAGAGCTCAAGCACAGGCACTTCTCGACTTGACCTGGCTGTTAGAACGGAGCCCGGTAAAAATAGTTTCGTAAGCTCTGCTATCGGCGTACATGGTACTTCGTAACCGATTTCCAACGCAAAAAACAAACGTAAATCGTAAACGTACCTTGAACGTCTGGTTGTCGGATCTTTCATCACCATCACCTCCGTCACTTCCCCAAATTTACTAAAATATTCTTTTAATGATTCTGAAACAAAGCAACGCAACAAGCGGTGAGAATACGAACACGAAATTATAATGCGACAAATACAATTCTCCAATTAGTTCTATGAGACGACTATAATATCAGCTGTTAACTTATTATATTAATAGCACCATAAACCTAATATATGCTGAATGTGTACACGTGCTGATATACAATTCTCGAACAACGAATCCGCCACATTTAAGAAAAGCTTTCATCGGGGGAAACGTTTGTTCGTGGGTTGGTTCGAATGGAAATCCGAGAAGCGTAAAACGAGTTTAGGGTGAGCCGATTTTCGTCGACGAGCTTTAATAAACAAGAAAACGACGAGGCTTTTCAAACACGTTAAAATCATCGGCAAAGTAATCTCGAGCATCTTTCCCGCATTCCCTCGTACCGCCGAAAGACGAGAACCCAGATCTGTCGAAAGTGATTGAAAGAGTGGTTTTTTCCCCTTTAATAATTATCCATAGCTTGTTCCGAATAAGAAAGAACTGCCTTAAAGAAACAAAAAAAAATCTCGATGATAGATGGTTTATTGAGAGAGAGAGAGAGAGAGAAAAAAAAAACTTCAATACGTCGTTGGTTAATGGTGGAAGAAGCCTCGGCTTTGTCACGAGTGTTTCATTAATCGTCGATATAATCGACGATAGAAGAATAATGTGCCGAAATTTTGGAAATGCTTGGATGACTATATAGCTGCGTGATAATCAAACAATAGCCCCTCGAGTTGGAGGGGGGAGGGCGAATCAAAGATTCAGGCCTATAGAGGCTACTCGAAAACCGAGTTCGCTCTTGCGATCGTTATCCTCCCACGGGTCGCCGAAATGCTGCGTTTATAACGGGGACTTCGGAATCAATCTTCCCTTCTTTCTTCTTAAGGACGCAAGGTCTAGGAAAATTAGACGAAAAAAAAGTGAAGCTCGACGAGAAACGAAACGCTGAGTGCGGTACAGCTGGTGAAGAAAACATACTGAAAGATGCCCATCTCAAGGAATTCTATTAGGCTTCACCCTCCATGGACTGTCCCTCCGGTCACTGACGCGATACTCGAAAGGGTAGTTCCTGTGGCCGGGGGTGCAGTGTCATAGGGGCCACTTTGGCATGCGTGCATCGCCATACGTCCCACCACACATTACCCTCCAAGGACTGAAACAGCCCCTTACAAATGATTTCTGATTATACGAGTAAGTCAACCAGTTTTAACTATAGGCACATAGAAAAAATTTTTAAAAAAATTCAAAGATTATTCAAATGAGACTAGGCATAAGATGGTCGTTTAGAGTTTTCGATACCTGCTTCCAGAACGTTCTGGGGGGGGGGCTCAAAATGATGTTCTATACTGCTACACATTAGCATAGGTCTTATACGCGGAAATGAAGAATTTCGAATGTTTTGTTTATTTCAGCGGATTCTGCGAACAAAAAGAACGTTATTAACTCTTCCGCCCCCCCGCATTTCTTCACATTCGTGACCATCCACCCCAGGGAATTTTTCCTGTTCCACTGGTTTCTAGCTGGACTCGAAAAATGGAGGCTTTGAACAGGGACGTGCCAATAGAGGGAGGGGGAAGCTCCCGCGTAAGTTTTTTACTCAGCAGTTGGGAAAATTTACCATATCAGTCCGCCGAAGTTGGGAAATTTCGGCAGAGTTGAGAAAATCCAACAAGTCAGAATCTTTTTTCTTTTTTTTTTTTACTTTTACTTGGGAATTTTGAGTTGAAAAGTTGGGGGAAAATCAAAAAGTTTTTTTTTTTTTTTTTTTTGCTTTGACACCTGGGAATCTTGAGTTGAATTAATTAGGACTTTCACACAGTAGAGCTCCCTGTGACAATACCCACATCCACATGAGAGGTGAAGATGTAGAACGTATTAAAAAATTCAAATATCTGGGATACTCTATCACACAAAACCTAAACCCAGAACCCGAGATCAAAGAACGATGCATAAATGCCAAAGATGCCCCTTCGATAGAATGCGAAAGCAAATATCAGATGGTACTCTCAATTTAGAAAATAGGAAAAGATTTACTAAATGCTACATCTCGATACTACTTCATACATTAGAAGCCACAACACAGACAAAGAAATTTATCAAATACCTAGGGCTTGCGAAATGTAGATTATTTTAGACTATTGAAAATTCCATGGACCAAGGTTACAAACGATGAAGTATGGAAAAGAGCTAATACAAACAGGCAAATCTTCCAGTCCATCCAAACTCAGAAATTGGCATACTTGGGCCACCCGGAGAAGCCCGACTGCGTCCGAAAAGTAGCCCTCACATCTTTTTCATAGTTTTATTGCGTCCCATTTTTGCCCCTTGCTTCGGATGGTTCGATTGCGTCCGAAATGTAAACAGTCCGCTTCCCTAATAGTTCGACTGCGTCCATCATAAAATCATGTTTGACCAAGTGACATCATAAAATTACCTCATTTAGCATGTCCTTTTCGTTTCTGTTTGCGTCCTGCACTCTAATTGGTTAAAGAAGAAACTCTCTTCTGCCTCAAATCCCAGTTTTAGCTTTTTTGTGTGCTGAGGCTTTGTGACCCTCTTTTTGTCAATCGGGGATATAGTGTGGATGAGTCTATGGCCCAGCCTCAGTGAGTCTAAATATGTCAATAAGTCTGAACGAATCCGAGTAAGTCTCACATGTCACAAAATGCGGTCTGATAAATCTCAACGAATCAGCATGAATCTCATCAGAGTCTAACAAGGTTTAACAATTCTGAGGGAGTCTGATTGAGTTCTAGTGAAATCTGATAGTCTTTACGAAAAGTAGGAAACGCAATCTGAATGCGTCTTTTAGAGTGTGAGTGGCCTTAACCCTTTCGCCCCCAACAGAACATTGTTTGTCCAGGTCAAATATACGGTGAAAACAGTGCTAGTTGTATTTCACTGGTAGTGTACCTACAGAAGCATATCTGAGCTCACTCACGTCTCGGTAGATGGCGTGGATATTTCGGAAATAATTTTTTTGGCTCTCATTACTCTACCAGTGAGACATACGCTGTCTCAGGTCCACTGGGGGCCCAAGGGAGAGTGAAAAATTCTCCGACACCGGACTCGTATTATGGGGCGTCAATTCAACAATTTCCAGTAAAAAAATAATTCAAATTGGAAAAACAATTGGGAGCGAAAGGGTTAAAGTTACATTCTAGCCAAAAAATTCTATTAGCTTTCCAAAATAGGACCCAAATCTACATAGGTATTTTTTCTTCTGCATTTCTGAACAGCGCAAGTTGTGCACTCACCTCCACGTTTCCAGTTTCGCGGTTTATTCATATTTTGAATGTGTTCGCGATTGCATTTGCCGCAGTTTTTCAGGGGATATATGATCGCGATTTTTCTGCAACAACAGCTCAACCAAGAATGAAATCTGATGTTAGAAGTTATTTGTATTATTTTTAAAACATTTCAAGTTAAAAATGAAGATATTTTGATTCTATGAAAACATTTTCCCCCATAATACGGAAAAAAGTTCCAGTCAGCAAAATAAAACGTCAAATTTTCTCCACGAGGAATATCCACTTAAATAACCTTTCTATAGCGTTCTCTAGATCGCTTTAGACATCACTTTTAGTGAATATTATCTTGCTACAGCAAAAACTCTTAACTTAAAACGTTTTTCTTCATTTCTTGTAAAATTTCGTTTTTAGCACTCATGCAGTTTTACTATAGTACGGTTCAGCCTCGGAGCAATAGGGTATTTTCTGTCCCACCATTTTAGGGTTGGCTTTACTGAACCTTCCTCTTTGTAACCTTAAAGTAACATCTGAAAATACCAAACCAAACTTTGGTAACGGGTCAATAAAGTTGGGGAAATTTATACGAAAAATGAGCATCGGCAAAATAAGGACCGCCTTAACGCTGCGTTAATCGTCCCTCTGGTCACTAATGCGATATACTCGAAAGGGTTATTTCCAGTGCCAGGGGTGCGATGTTGCGGTGTCTGGAGAGCCAATATGGCACGCGCGCATCGTCATACGCTCCACCAATGTAATGCTCCGTTAATTACCTGTACCGATTTACAGCTTTGCATTTCTTATCAAACTCTTCTCTTTATTGCTTCGACGACTATGAGAGGGAGGGAGGGAGGAGGAGTTCCAGGGTGCTTTAAAGAATACCTGAATCGGCGTGAGAAAATACCCAACCGATGCCTGCACCTCCCAGCCGAGGTCGATGATGCGCAGCACATCACCTTCAGCTGCACTGCATGGGACGGTAAACGGGCTTAAGGCATCCATAGAAAGTCTCATCTCCCGGGAGATACTGTACTGGAGGTGATGCTGACTTGCCCGCAGAACTGGGCGGCGGTAACGAGATTTCCCAACCAGGTCATGCGGGCTAAAGAGGACGCTGAGAGGAAGCGATAACGCTTGCAGTCTCCGCACTACCCATGCAGCAGGGGTCGTAGCAGGCGACTGAACACCCCCCCCCCCGGACAGAATCAGCTAGTGAGCCAGAATGCCAGATAGGTGATACCAGGCCGTGGCAACCATATGTAGGAATAGGAAGGGATATACATGAGAGAGAGAGAGAGAGAGAGAGAGAGAGAGAGAGAGAGAGAGGGGGGAGGAGAGAGGGGGGAAGAGAGGAGAGAGGGGAGAGAGAGAGAGAGCCACTACAAATGAGAAAAAATAGCTAATTAGCAAACGCGGTCTATTTGCCGGTCTAAATGTGCGTGTACGTCGTTAGGCACACACTTCTACGGCGGTGGAGAAGTGTACATGAAATTAAAAGTCATTAAGATACGCATCGACAGCTTGATACGTTTATAAAACGTTGTTAAAAAGTTCTCGCAGACCTCGTGCTCTCTGGTAATTGTTTTTATAAATACGTCGTCCAATATTTTCATTCTTTTTTTCTTCTTTTTTTTTCCTTCTCCGTTCTTCACTCGCTCATTTTTATGAAGACATCCGTTCCACGTTAGCGAAGATAACAACTAATTGCGGACCATCCCAAATCCCGAAAACACGTTTTTAATGAAACGTAACACGCGGCGATGTAGTTAAATAGGCAGGGGGCAGACAGATAGAAAGAAAGAAAGAAAGAAAGAAAGAAAGAAAGAAAGAAAGAAAGAAGAGAGAGAGAGAGAGAGAGAGAGAGAGAGAGAGAGAAAGCCGACAACACCCTTCTTGTAGGGGAGAAGTCGGAACAGGAGGTTCGCAGCAGATCCATACTCAGCACTGAGAAGCTATCTCGCTGGATGCAAGCGAGTGGCATGGAGGTGGCTGCCCAGAAGACAGAAGCCGTCCTTTTCCATGGGCGGAAAAGGGGTAGGTCACTGCCACCAACTTTAGTTGCACTGTGTGGTACGACGCACGAGCAGGACTTGAGGTGTCTTTAGGCTGCCGCATCACTCCCGAGACGACGCCTGAAGTGGTGCTGGTGAGTCCGCCGAACTGGTCAGCGATGATCGAACTTGCCGGCAGTGTAATGCAGGCCAAGGAGGCGGCCGAGTGCGTGAGAACAGCGGGCAGCATCCGCGCAGCTCACGCAATCTACGAAGCAGGTCGTGAACGACGACTCCCCATAAGTAGGGAAGGCTCCCCCATCCACCGGTCGGCTCTGCAGTTGAAGTCCGTCTCCATGCCCGAGAAGAATACCGAAAGGTGATACTAGGGTACGATGACAGTATGGGAGAAGGGGATAGAAGACAATATACAATATAAGAATAAGGTTAAAATTAATTTAATAAGAAAAAAAGATTTATATCTATATTTCATGTATGAGTTCAATAGCTCTTCAATCCGCTACTGTTGTTGGGCGTTTGCAGTACTACACAGGAAATAGCCAGGCAGGACGATTCATACAAAAATGTACATTTGAGGAGAGGGTCGCCGCAGATTACAACGAACAATTTCCTTCAAATGTGGTCAAAATCGAGGGGTACCAAGCCACGTTGGTCGAATTGACATACAATATGACCCCTACACTTGATGGGGCGTATGGCGATGCACGCATGCTAAAGTGGCTCCCCGGACACCGCACCCCTGGCCCTGGAAACTACACTTTCTTGTATCGCGTCGGTGACCTGAGGGATACAACATGACCCCATTTCGAAGGTAAAATTCGAATTTGATGTTTAAATTGGATACGTGTTAAAAATCTGATAACAGAAAACTCTTACTTTTCCAATAGTTTTTTTTTCGCATTTGAAATTTCAAAGTTGGAGGAACGTTTCACTTCACTTTTCAGGGAAGGAGAAATTTTTCCACTTGCTGTTTATAAAGAAACTATACTTAACCCAACTGAGACCCTTATATGTCACACCTCGTGCTCAAAATGAACAAAAAAAAAATGAGGAGGTATTTTTGTGCAACCAACATACAAATTAATGGTCCACAGTACTTGGTTCTTACATAAGTATTCGATGTCATCATCATCGTATTTTGTAGTTACTATAGTCTGGAGTCTGGTTGGCCGAGTGGATAGCGCGTTGGTCTCGGAATCTGAAGATCCCGGGTTCGAGCCCAGCACCTCGCCAGACTTCGACCTAGGCCGATTTTTCAGCCAGAAAGGAAGAGGGCTAGACAGCCATAACAGCCTTCTCGACATCTTTGAAGTAATGCTCGAAAGGGCGGATTCTAGGGCTCGGGTTCAGAGCAAATTAGAAAAAGAGGGGAGTTATTATAGTGTAATTTCGGACCTTCATACACAGGCTGTCCCAGAGAAGGTGAGACTAAGCTGCGTAGGTTGGAAACACTGCGCACGGCTTGGGCAACCATCGCATTTTGTCGAGGGGAGTTTTCCGTTTCCATATAGCAACCATCCGCAGCTTTCAACGACTGCATAAAACCAGTTCGCGTGACCCCTACAAGTTGTTATGTCGTGTTCGGCGCGTTGTTTGCGAACATTGTTCAGCGATGAGTATTCATGAACGAACAACGTCGAGCAACTAACTCGAGATTTTTCCACACCCTCCCCTTATTCACCAGACCTTGCTTCATGTGATTTCTGGCACTTCCCAATCCTCAAGTCCACCCTAGGAAGTAAGCTTTTTACATCGAATCAAGAGGTAATCACCCCAATTCCCATTGACCAGATCTTGCTCCGCCTGATTTCTGGCTCCTCCCGACCCTCAAAGCCGCCCTACAAGGTAAGCACTTTACATCGAATCAAAAGGTAGTCAGTACTATGCAGACGTTCTTCAGTTCGGTACTTACAGGAGAATACGCGAAGACTTTTGAGAGATGGTAAGCACGAATGGATAAGTATTTAGAGTTTAATGGTTCGTGTTTCGAAGAAGATATTCGTAAGCTACCTTATGAATAAAAATTTTTGAATCTTGACTTTTTTCACTATTATTTGGATGGTACAACCCCTGGAGGGATATTGTAAGGTACTTTTGCTCAGAGGAACTTAAGGGGACAAATTATTAACCGAATGAGCTGTACAACTGTAGAGTGTAGTTAATGTACTAAATTTTCATCCCTGATAGTGGCCCAACCCACACTGTGGACTCGCCTTCTTTAGGACAGCCTTTGTACTCCTTGGCAAATTATCGAAAATGATAATCTTCTGTATTGAGGGGTATATCCGACATCAGACTCCAACGTATTAATAAAAACTAAGTCGACAGTAATTTCGGAACTTACGACCATTTTAGTGATCTGAAATCATCCACATCGGGACCCATATCTCAATATGGACCTTCTAAGTTCGTAAACCACGCAAAAACGCCCAGGGTACGTTCAATCACGTCCTTGCCGACTCAGCAGCTGCATTCACGATGAAAGTAAACCAGTTCTCCCTGCTAAGTTCGGGTCAACAAGGGCGTCATTTTTTATGCAGCCGAATTTCAGTGTTTTTCGAGGTTCTTTCAGTCAGTATCTCGTATGACACCACTGAAGCATGATCGGACATATTTTACGACTTCATTCTACAGTACACAACATGTAGAAAAGAAGAAGCACGGCATCCACTTACTTCACTAGGACCCGGCTTTTTCAAAAAGTCCATAAACGAGCCACTGATCCACATTCGGTACTTCACCTTGCCTATCCACAGGCATGGAAGTAATCTCGATGTTTGCAATCCCATCGCAACTCAGCAAGATCAAAGAACCATCAGCCTTGCACATACAACTTCACTGCACTCGAAAACTCTTCTGGACTGGTTAATCGATTGATTATTCGTAATGAAAACAATGATTACGCGATGGCGACAAACGATTATTATCGATATTACGTATCGGACAGGCGGAAATTTCGTCGCCAACAGCGCACCACACTGCCCCCTCCCTCCGCAAGAGGGGCGAGTTCGTTTGATGTACTGCGCATTCCACAGCCCTTCCTCACCTCAAACGCTCAATTTAATGTCAATTAGAGAATTATATTTTAATTAGCATTCGCAACGACGGATGTCACGTCGTACTCCGGCAGTCTATTTGCTCTCGCTCACTCTCGCCGTCGTAATTCGAGCTCGACATCGGATTATTTGAAAGCTCCACTCTTCTCCGCTACTCAGTCTCTCTCTTCCGCTCATTCGCTCTCCCTGTCTGCGCGACTTTGTAAGCCACCGTTAATTACGAAGTTTCGTTTTAAAACTTCTACAGCTGCAGCATCGGCATCGGCACTAGCAGCCATCACATCGCATCGTTAAGAACTCCTGCAGAAAGAGAGCGAAAAGCTCGGATACCGAGTGCATTTAAATAATAGTATACATTGTACCGTGAGCAGAGCGAGAGAAGCAAAAAAAAAAAAAAAAAAAAAAAATGGAAGAGGACTTTTGCTTTTCCAGACGTCGGAACAAGATTAATACTGTCTAACGCAGTAACAAATTAAGACTAACGTTATTTTCCGTATAATACTCTTTTTTTTCTCTCTCTCTCTCTCTCTCTCTCTCTCTCTCTCTCTCTCTCTCACACATTCTCGTCTGCAGTTAGATCCGCTGCTGGGCGAACTGCGTTAGTATAAAAAACTGAGGAAAAGGAAAACAATTGTAAATGTTTCAAGATTTCAAGATGAAAGACGCCGAGTCGCCGAGGACGAAACGTTAAATAAGAGAGAACGAAGGGGGGGGGGGAAGAAAACAAAAAGACCGAGGAAAACGAAAAAAGAAACACCGAGCCGCATTCGAAAATTCCGGATTCCGGAGAGGGTAACAACCGCTCTCGAAAACGTTTTCGAGTTCGTCCCCGGGGACCAGACATTGACACGACGGCTCATTTGACTTTTTCAGTCCTATCAAATTACACCTCACGCCGAATTACATTGTTTCCGTTTACGGATGTCTTCTTTTATTCAATTTTTCCAGCCAAGATTTACGGCACACAGCAGTCGCAAAAGAGAAGGAAGAAGTAGGGCACGGAAAAAGGAAGCAGGAGAAAAAAGGATGAAAAGGAAAAAACGGAGAGCCGAAAAAACATGCAACTGAAGACGAGGAAACGCTGGAACGATGATAAAGGACGCAAATCTCCAGCCAGCTCTTTAATCGAGAGTAAGTTCAAGTGTTTGTCTCGAAAATTTGTATATGTACAGCAATTTCGTTGGCGCTTTACGACGAAAGCTCAAACTCGGTTTTCGCCAGCACCCGCGTGCGTAATACCTTCTAATAAAGCGCGCAAAACAGTTGGGTGATAAATTTTTTTACGCGCACTACACCAGTTAATGAGAACGATTGAATAATAACATGGACATATTCAAAATAAGAAGAAAAAAGAAGCAGCAGATGCATTGATTAAACGAAATAGAAGCCAGAGAGGAGAGACAGACCCCTTCGGTAAGGATTTTGATTTTCAATTTGGAGTCAAAAAATATTAAAAATGAATTAAATGAATCTAAAACCTTCTGAAACGATATCCATGTAAGTAATTACATTATTGACCCTTGAAGCCCCCTACTCCCCTAGTGAAAGCCCCAATGGCGTTTCCACGATATTTGTCGCGAGTTCACAATACTTATGTTAGAAGGCTTAGAAAGCAAAAACAAAAACTAATTTTGACATTTCAGCGATACTTCTTCATCTCTTCCTCAGCCAATATTTTGGAATTCACATTCAAAATTTTTTTTTTTTTTACAGATGAATTTGGAGAGATTCATGACTTCTTCCTTCCCCAAGATGAAGGTAGCCATCACGGGGAAGTAAAGCTGAGAACCCGAAGGGTAAATATATCAGCAGTGGTAAAGACGAACTGGAAAACAAATAACAAACTCGTGACTACATATAAAAAATCAAAAGATAATACTTCCGGCCTCGAAATTCTAAATTATAATTATAGGGGCCTAGCCAGCGAAGAAAGAATAATCGATCTTGAGCACGTCCTCACCAAGGTTAGGTAGGATATGGGTATTTACGAGATACGGCGTTATGGAGAGGGGTTGATACAACGAACGAAAATCAGCAAACTATTTTTACTATCTCGATTTAACTAAGGGCCAAAAGGGAGTGGGGTTTTTAATCAAAAAAGAAATCTAGTCTAAAGTGCATGAAATTAGGGGGTTAAGCGGGAGAATCGCAGGACTAAAGCTACTGCTCGGACAGGACACAAAACTGGCTGTCATTCAATGTTAGGCACCCACCTCAGAAACGTGTGAGAAGGATAAGAGGGGCCTTCTACGCTGAACTACAGAAAACGGTAGATAAGTAAAAGGAATTTTATACGATAATACTGGGCGACTTCAACGGCTAAGGTAGGAGCAAACATCTTTGGCAAATCGAGCGTCGGGACGCACGGCCTAGATTCAAGAAACCACGAAAGTACAGTGTTAGCAGATTTTGCTGAATGCAACAAGTTGAAAATTATAAACACATTTCTCAAAAAAAGGAAATCGAGGAAATGGACCTGAATGGTCCCGAATGGAAGAAGCTGAAATGAGATTGACCACTGTCTTAATGATAGCAGCATTGTAAAGGACTACGGAGTGGTAGCAAGATTCGAGGCATCCTCAGACCACAAATCCCTTACATACCAAAAACAAAAGGACCTACATGCAGATCAAAAAGTGTGTGCAGAAGGTTGTAATATCAGAATAAAGGCTGAGAGAAGCGCGTGAATCCATCGAAGAAGAGCTGAATATACGGTGGTTTTGGAGCGCAGCAGCCCAAATCCAGGAGAGCTACGGCCGCTCTGCTGAAATAGTACAGCCTACACTCAAAAAATTTGGAAAAGCAGAAATAGAGGAAAGTACTGACGACAAGCTATCAGTAGAAACAAAATACCTTATTGATAAAAGAGAAGTCCTGCGTAGGGTGGAAAAGTTAACACCATTACAGAAGGTCGAAATGGCCGAATTGCAAAAAGCAGCGAGGAAAAGAATCAGATCGAACTGCAGGAAATTTGAAGCTAGAAAGGTGGAAGAATTCATTGAAAGTACGTGGTCATCGAAGAAAATGAAACGTGAACTCTGCTATGGAAAACCAATAGCAGTAGGTGTACAGAACAAAAAAAGGGCAGAGAGTGTCGTCCAGACGAGGTATCGTTTTAGAAGCTACAAAATTTCACAAAGCATAAATTGTATAGTACCCCAGACAGTGCCCTGGAGGTGGGCGCAAGGGAAAAGGCACGAGATATGAGCCCCACACTAAAACACGAGGTCGAAGCTACCCTGAAAAGCCTTAAAGTAGGAAAAGCTCCTGGCCCCGATGGGTTTGAAAATAAAACGCTAGAAGATTTTGCTGAAGAAGTGGCGGAACCTTTGACAGTTCTATTCAACCATATCATCGGGGAAGAAACAATCCCAGCCTAATGGATGTTCTCTGAAATGATACTCCTTCATTAGAAAGTCAATAAAAACCAACTGAACGACTATAGGCCGATCAGTCTCTCCTCTAATCTAAGCAAAGTCTTCATGAAAATTCTAAAAAAAAACGTTTCTACCCTCAATTGGATAACGCCTAGCCAGTCGAGCAGGCAGGTTTCCGCAAGGGCTATGCAACAACCGACCATATCCATACGCTGAATCAGCTGATCGAGAAAACAAATGCATACCAGCTGGTATAGTTCACATGATATTCGTAGACTTCTGCAAAGCATTTGACACTGTGGACCACTACTTTTTACGGACAGCCCTAAAAGCTCAAGGAATAAATGGAAAAATTGTTAGACTGTTGGCTGAACTCTATCAGAAGTCACAAGCCTATGTAAAGCAAGACAGACCGGGGCCCACGTTTAAGCTCCACAGGGGCGTGAAACAGAGCGACTTCCTACCTCCTAATCTTTTCAATTCACTTTTCGAGCAGATATTCCCGCAACTCAATTGGGAAAAAGAGGGGATCAAAATTGACGGCAAAAACCTGAATCATTTAAGATTCGCGGATATATACTTCTGGTGAGTGGAGACAGAAAGGAAGCTCAAGAGATGCTCGACAAACTAATACAGGAAAGTGCAAAGGCAGGACTCAAAATTAACGCAGACCAAACCAAGATGTAGAGCAATAGGTTAAGTGACCAAATTTTGGCGGCAGAGGTTATTCTGGAAAATGTGGAGGAATTTACTCACCTTGGTCAGTGGAAAAACGGACAAGTCAAGCCTGGAAGGGGTATTGGCCTATAAGGTCGGATTCTAGACCATAACTTATCAACAATATTTTTTAATCCATTAGGAAATGGTAATCCAATTATTTTCCAACATTTATTCTGATTTTTTGGCCATCCAAAAGTTTATATTTTAATTCTTTCAGGATTTGGATTAATATCACAAACTTTAAATCAAGAAAATGGAAAAATATAAATGTTTAGAAAAATCAACATAATTTTTATGCTATAATTTCAATTGGAATTTTAGGATTTGGGCAACCTAAAAACATCCTCGAAGGTAAAGATGGTCGAATCTTGCGTTATCCCAATCCTGACACACAGGGCCCAGACGTGGTCACTAACCGAAGCTCTCACCAGAAAGCTGGTGTCCACGTAAAGAAGAATGGAGAGAAGTATCACGGGTCTCCAAAAGATAGAGAAGATCAGAGCCAAAGCCATTAGAAACGTAACCAAATGTAATAATGCAGCGTATACAATTAAAAAACTGAAAATGAAATGTGCGGGACACGTAGCCAGAATGGAGGAAGAGCGATGGGGCAAGAGGATCACGCGCTGGGTACCATATGGGCACAACAGGGGAAGAGGCAGACCGGCCACCAACTGGAGAGGAGAAATGCGGCTCGAGATCGAAGAGCTTGGCGCAAAATCGAGGAGGCCTATGCCTTCGACCTGGGGGATCGGTATAGGACCTGACTCAGCAAATCAGCGTTAACGCACGAGTCAATTCATTTACTCAGTCATGATTCTTTGTACATACCGAACAAAGGCTGTTTTATTTATTGTACTTATCATGAATTTCCACGACTTTCATGACCATTGACTTCTACTCATGACTTTTTTATGACTTTCCCTTTAACACCGCTCTAGCTTTTCTACCGAGTATCCTCATTTCTATCTCGCAGTGAAAAAAATTCTGAGACTCTGAATACTTACGAAACTACACCCATATCGCAATTATTCAAAATATTAACAATTTCCGCCCTCTCCTCTGTGAGTACCCCAATCTTCAACTTAAATTCAAAATCAAACGAAGATAATTTCAGAAACAGTAAGAAAAAACTTACCATACTGTAATTGCTGATATTTTTGACCCTCTACCCTCTTACTGTTTCTGAATGGCCCAATTTTGGTCCTACAGTGAAAATATCAAAGATGAATTTTATAAAACTATGAACTTGGGAAATTACACCCATTTTGTACTTATAAACATTTGACCTTGACACCCCTCACCCAGTAAGTGTTCTAATTTTCAAATGGGTATCGAACTAATATCGAAAAAGAATTCAAACACCACTAAAACCATATAGTCCATATTTCGGTTTCAAATGTTCAATGAATGAGAGAACTAACAGTGTTGCATTGTGAAAAGTCTTTAAATGACCAAAATAAACACGAGAAACACAATAGCAAATATGTGCTTTAAGAGGGTTCGAGCAAGAAAGCGAAAAAGGTTCCCAGAGATGGGACGAAGGTAGGGACGCCGTTCCAACAATATCTGGTCCTGCTCTTAAAAAAGTCGATGAAAACAAAAATACGTCCAAAATACGACACTTCTGCCCGTAAGTTCTGTTCTAGTGAATAGCAATGAGCAGGGGTATTTTGATCCCTCTTCCGTTCCACGGTGTGGAGTAAAGGTAACATACACACTATGCAGTATCGTTCTGTCGGAAATTTTAAGAAGCACACCTGATCACTAGAAACTGTTAACCAAGATGTTCAATTTCCGAGCACGATACGAAATACTGATTGGGGGAGGGGGCTTTAGACAACGTATACATATTTACAAATTTTCCAGAAACAGTTCACAGCCTCCGTCCTGCTATGATGTCGAGCTGAGGCTCGATGAGGAAGCTCATTTCTCATGTATTCTTGTATTCTCTGCACCACAAATGATAGAGACGCAAGTGCCCCACAGGTGGAACCTCTCCAAGGTCTGTAATCGACGGATCTTCCGTTTCTTCAGCCACGCTGCAAAACGTAGAAGAGAAAACGGAACACTAACTGGGTAAGCTTCCGTTGCTAGAGGAAAAGGAAAAAATCGCCCACCAAACAGACCGACCGTAAAGAAGTCTGAACACGAACACCCTGCGACGACCCAGCCCCGCCTTATCTGGAGTCAATCAAAACGGACTGTTGGCGAGAAGAACTGGTTCTCCTTGCCGAGATCAAAAGGCGTATTAATCTTTACAAGTCGCTGCGTGGCCCAACAGTAATGTGCTTACTTCGCAATCTTTGCGTCGCACGTTCGGATTCTACCAACACGGGAAAGCAACTGATATTCGAAACCCCCCTCCCCTCCCAACACCCTATAATGAACAGCACACAGCGACTACAATATCCATCGAGGCGGCAACATAGCATGCCCTGTAACGCCCGCCACTTCACATGAACAAGATGTTACAATCGTAGGGCGTGTTACCACCAGATCAGAAACCCTGGTACTGTGCGGGTGCAGTTTCCTCAACATCGTAAGACACGTGGCCAGTAAGCGAACTGCGGCTAAACACTCTTCGGCACAGAAAAGGAGAACTCTAATGCAACAAGAAACCATGGAGTAAGCAATGGCAAACTACCCCGACTAATCTGCTCAGGAGAGTCGCAGAGTCGCGCGTCAGACACCGCGACAGCCGACGTCCGGCATCGCATATGGCGTCTGAAGAATGACGAATCCTCACAATACGTGCGAAATGCAGTAACAGTATTCTTCACCTGAACACGGTCTGCTCGCTACACAACCACATCCGACCGCTCCATTCGACCCCAACGAACCAACTAAAAGGTACCAGTGATTGCCACTTTGTTTTATTTAGCCAATTATTAAGGTGTTAATAACTCATGTTGGCAGTACTGACTCTTGTAAATGATGAGACCACATGTACTAAACCTAAAAACAAGCGTTGTAATTAGTTCGCTGTAGGTTTCTTATGAGAAAGAACGTGTTTCCGCCGCTACCAAATATAAAACTCGCAAAAGCCAGATTTTCTAAGCAGATTAATTAAGAAAGGTGAGTTACATTTTTTCATCATTATTCTAAAAGTTATTGTCGTAGTGTTATGTATAATATATCGAAACATCCGTCGATGAATTCTCCTACATGCTTGAGTGTGGGAACCTGGTTTCAAATGGAAGATGTCGTGTTTTGAGTAGTGACAATCACTAGTCATTGGAAAATTATGTTAGGTCCAATTATTGTCATACTGTCAATCATGAGGCGAGAGAATGAAATTTGTGTTGCCCACTGATTGACTGGTCAATATTTTTTCTTTTAAATCTGCAATTCTGTTTCATTATTCTCAATTGTAATAGGTACTGAAGAATATGCCGAGGAAATCTGCAATCTCATATAATGAAGAGCAACTTGCAGCAGCCTTAGCTGATGTTAAGAATGGAGTAAAAGTGTACACTGCAGCAAAAATCCATGGAGTTCCACGGACCACGTTGTGTTATAAATCAAAAGGAAAGGGTTCTGGTAGGTACTACTGATGAAAATACGAGTTGTAAATTGAAGCCAGTTACCTGAAGACTAATATTAGAATGGGTCTTCATGTTTAGGAAGGAGTACTTTTGGTCCTGGCCTCTTCTCTCAAACAAATTCGAATTTCGGCTGCGAAATTGGGTATTGGATATGGCAGAAGGAAATAAACCTGTTACTAAAGTATCGCTTATGATGAGTGTCCAGAATTATTGTCAGGAAATGATGAAATTGAATCTGCCAGTTCCATTCAAAAATGGGGAACCTAGCGATAAGTGGTACCCACTATGGCGGAAGAGAAATCCGGATCTTCATTTACGAACAGCAGAACCATTGAGCCAAGGTAGGGCTGATTTAAATGAAATTAGAATTAGAGCCTGGTTTTCTGAAGTGGAGAAATATCTCACCAAAAAAAAATCTCATGTCCGTTTTTCAGGATCCAAGTCGAATCTTTAACTGCGACGAAACTGCTGTGTACCTAGCTCCAAAAGGCAACAAAGTACTGGCTCGCTGTGGAGATAAAAATGTGTACCAGTCACTTGCTAATTGTGAAAAAGAGAATGTGACATTCCTTGTCATGTGCAGCGCCGATGGTTCATTGGCTCCGCCACAGCTTGTTTTCCGTTATGAACGCGTTCCTAGAGATGTTTCTCGATCAGTCCCGAACACATGGGGCATAGGTCTTTCAGAGAATGGTTGGATGACCAGTGCCACTTTTTTTGAGTACATACCGACCGCTTTTGAACCGCATTTAACTAGAATGAATATTAAGCAACCCATTATTCTGTTTTTTGATGGGCATCTCTCCCATTTGACGCTACAGTTATCGGAATTCTGTTCAGTAATGGAAATTGAACTTATTTTGTTTTTGTTAAAAGCAACTCATGTTGTTCAACCGTTAGATCGGAGCGCATTTAAATCACTGAAATCTTTATGGAAAGATGAAGTGGTTCGTTTTAGAATGCAGAATGATGGAGCAAAATTGAAGAACGCAAATGTTGCGCCGATACTGGACACAGTTCTCAAACAAATGCCTCCGAGTGTATTCGTAAATGGGTTCAGGGGTTGTGGTCTGTGTGCATTCGATTTAAACGCGATTGATTATACAAAGAATTGAAGTTGATTTCTCAGGATGCCATTCACAATGATGTTCAAGAGTCATCACCAGTTATCAAGGAACTAATGTTCGACTATCTTCAGCAAAACATTAATGACGAGAAAAAAAAGTGTTTGAGGATATTTATTTAGGGCTGACAGAAGAATCAGCTATAGCGGTAGATGATAAATCATTGTTTCAAATTTGGAAGAAGATGAAAACTGATTTAAGTAAAACTGGTGAGACATCAAGGAACTCTACTGATACGTCCACAAACTCCACTAACATGTCCTTCAACTCTGATTTAAAGAATGATTCTCCAGTTCCATCTACATCGCAAGCCACAACAAGTGTTACTCTGAGTGAGACAGTCGAGTCATCCATTGTTGAGAATAGTAATTCCACAGTTCCTACTCTAAATGAAACAGTAGAGAAACCTAAAACTGATGTCTCTTTCATGACAGATAATGACAATAATTTAATTTCTTCCACACCCGCCGCATCTACATCTGAAACTCATCGCAGAATTACGCCAATCAGAGAAAAACACAAGCCTCCTGGCCTCGTCGCGAGCCCATTCAAACAAGCATTCTTTTTTCAGCTCCCAAAGAATGATGAGAGACAAGCAAAAATAAATAAAACGTGAATTATTCCCAAGTGCGGTAACAAGTGAGGAGTAGCAATTGTATCATAAGCGCAAGGAACAAGAAAAAGAAGAGAAAGAACGATTGAAAAAAGAGAGAGCTGCAAAGAGAGCAGTGAAAGCTGCCGAAAAAAAAAACTGAAAAAAAGAAACCCAAGCTGAAGTTGAAGTCAAAGCCAAAGCCAAAACGTCGAAAAAAGAAGAAATGTGTAGTAATGTCTTCTGAAGATGAAGGCAGTAGCTTTGATGAAAAATTACTGGCAGATTCAAGCAGCGATCTAGAAACATTTTCAGACTTGGAACAGACTGAAGCAAAAAATGAAATTTATGAAGATAAAGAAAACTTATCCGTTCAACCTCTAGGATTAAATGATGACGCAGAAATAGGAGACTCAGTTCTAAATTGTGATCAGTCAAAAAATGATTCTTATAAGTTAGAAGAACAAAAAGGTGAGCGGAAATGGATTGGACAAATTGTTGAAGTCAATCCAGGTGATAACACATTTCTCATTACATTTTTACGACCAAAATGAACACAATTACACACGGGCTATATTTATCAGTACCCTGCGAAGAGAGACGAAGATACTGTGTCCAGAGAACAAATTTTACACAGCATCCTTCCGCCTGAAATATTCCAACGAAGCTTAAAATTTACAAAACATTGCAATGAGTTATAATTTTTCTAATTAAAGTGTTGAATTTTTTCTAGTTCTAGACTACTCGAAATTTATCATATTACCTACCTAATACTTACCTATTAAGAAATACCTACCCAAAGTACCTTACTTATAAGATGTTACCTATAAACTTAGAATCTTGTAAGTGATGCAGACTCGTGATGGATTTGTGAAATGAAATTATACTGTTATTCGAAATTTCTACTGATTTTTTTACTATTTTCAGTATTTTATGGATATGTCAATTACTGGGCGTCAATCACTAGGCAAGTCTTCCCCAAAAGTGTCAATCACTGGTACATTTGGCAATTTTTTTTTCAAATATTTCCTGTTTCGTCTCAAATTGAATTATAGAGTATTTGAGCCATGCAAATTGTATGGTAAAATCTCCTGAATAATTTGGTACATAATATTTGCAATTTAGCTCATACTCGTCTTCGCAATTTGAAGTGGAAAGTGAAAAAATGCGTAATATGTCAATCACTGGTACCTTTACCCTACCGGAATTTTATTTGCAAAAGTAGGCTGCTAACTATGGCAAATCGAACATCACACCGAACGACATCAACCAACCCAACGCATACCATCTAGGGCAGATCCGCCAAGTATAACTACCAGGAGATCCCTGCTGCGGTCAATTTTTATATTAATGCGAACAATTATTATGAAAACGAGAGAACGGAGTCGATGGAGAGTGAAGAATATGGAAATACTATTATATTACACTAGTAATTAGCTTCTTGTACAGGACTTTTATAAAGCGTGAATTTTCATAGTACATTTGACATGTCTGCCCTAACTCGTAACAAAAATTACCAGACTGTAAAACACCAACCATTTGGAGACTATAAAATACAACCATCTTAAGACTGTAAACCACCGAACACCTGTATAGCCTCGGAAGAGAGGGGATCTGATAAAGCTTATGAACGACTTTTTTCTTGACTCGATGATTCGTAACCAGAAACAAATATAACATTTATGCTCGGAACGCGACAGTAAACAAGTACCACTAGGACAAGTCCCCCCATGAAAACAAAATGAAAACAAAATCAAATCTACTCTCAGGATATGAGAAAATGAATTCATAGATGAGAATATTCAGGTCAAATAATGGATACGGCCGCCTATGTTGTATACGCTTGAAACAGCGAATGCAGCCACCCTGAACGGCATCTATATTCTCAACAATGCATTTTCAGCATTCTGTACGTGCGTCGAAAATTTATGTCATTTTTTGGCACAGTTTCGACACGATACGCTCATAAGCTTATGCTCGAACCTATAACATCTCAGTTACATCGGCACCGTACTAGTACCAAAGTTATGGAAGAGTAAAACTCACGAAGTCTCCGCATGGCTCATTCCTCTGGGAGCCGACAATGCAGTCTACGATTTTACGATGTCATCATCACGTATTCACAGCTCGTTAGCCTTACAAAACCGACAGCATAGAGTTTTACTAAAAATTGGAAACGAAACGTCAGTCAAATGTTGAGTAAGATCAGTATCAGAATTGTTCGGGCTAATGGTATAAAATCCGTGAGCAATATCACGTGATGAACCGAGCTCGCCTTCGGCTAATTCGCCAAAATCAGGCGTTTTATTTCCTTTATCAATGACGGGTATAACTACCCCTCAGATAGGCTCATTTGGCAATTCACAGTTTAACATGCTGCATCACCGACATCAGAAAAATGATTATAACGATACCGCGTTTACAATACGATTCTCTCTATATTCCAGCAGACACAAAGAAACGGCATTGGTATTAGCGATACTTACGGATTTTGCCTCGTAGTTGCTTCTAGACTCAACCCTACACACCGTGAAGAGAGAAATTACAACTGACACACAGCTAGAAACTGACAAGTAAAATTGATAAACACCCAACCCGACAAATCCTAGAAACTAAAGAACAACTCCAGAACTGGAAACCATTTCAAAACTAACAAATGGCCCAAATTTGAGAAAACCAACTCAGATCTACAGCTCAAAAATCTAGAAACTGGAAAACAACAATTCAAAACTACAAAAAAAATCTGAAATAACTACATTCCAACACACACACACACAACTAAACCTGATCAAAATCTACTCCAGAACTGACTTTCGAGGTCTATTGCCAAATATTACACTGCAAGTCCTTTCTGCAGCAATATACGCGTATGGGAAGACGAGTTGAGATATGGCCTCTCCTTCATGGCTTTACTTTTTTTGAATTTTATTGGATAAATATATTACAGCAGAACTAGCAGAATTTTCTAATTTTTGATTATGGCATCAATTAGAAAATTACATTTCGCTATAAAAATAAAGCGAACAAAATTTTATAGAAGAATGCTAACGTTAAGATTTTACCTGAACAGCTGCGTTTGGGAAGATTAAAATATTATTACACAATCGCCCGGGCTGAGTTAAGCATCTTGAAGAAGCTTCTCGGCTTGTCTAACACTTCAAAATTTCTTCAAGACTATTGAAGCACTGTTTCACATTCTTTAATGCACAAGATTATTTACAGACTCACTCAGTCTGAGTCAAAAGCATCTTGAAGACGCTACTTGGCTTGTCAAACACTTCAAAATTTCTTCAACACTACTGAAGCACCGCTTCACATTCTTTAATGCACAACTCTTTAAAACTCTTCCGGAATCGTGTAGACTATCACGCATCTGACTAAGACTTCTTAAAAACTTTTATGATTTACTTTAAGTTCCTTTAAATTATCTATAGTCAAGTTTGAGACTTATTCACTCAGACGGGTTCAAGTATAAATAAGTATAAATTAGATAAACTCATAAAGACTTTTCAAAAAAACTTTGTTACAACTTTAAAATTAACTACCAATTATTAGACTATCTCTGGGGATTTTCCGTATACATCTTAAAACACGTCCAGGCTTGATCGAAAATCATTAAAACGTAAAGAGTTAAACCTGCTCGGACTCTGTCAAGACTATTTAAGCCTTTCCAAACTAGTGTAGTATAACCTGCAACAAATATCCAATGGACCTACTGTACCAAGTACTTTAATGCTTAGGCTCCGCTTTGACCTTTCGGGTCTGGAAAGCCGAGGCATCAATTTCAGTACATACATGAATAGTATAACCTGCAACAAATATCCAAACTAGTGTAAGACATATTTTAAGAGTCCTGAAGGCTTTTCCAGTCTTATTTAAAATTCCCCAACACGTTTCGCAAACTTTTCAATACTTCACTAAGACTCCGCAAAGTGTCTCTGAAGAACACTTCCAGACATATTTTAAACTCTCTTTGAGGATTTTACGGACTTTAAGATCATTCCTGGCTCGATCGAATCTCACCGATACTATCTAAGACTCTTCAAGACTTAATTGCAGCTTTTTAAAACTCTCTGTGACTAGTGCCAAGACTCATCGAAACTTATCCAGACGAGTTTATAAGACTTTGAAACACAGGATTTCCCAGACTTGTTCTACACATTCTACCAGACTTTTCCAAAACTTTTCCAGACGTGTTTTGCACTATTATTCATTATAAGACTCTTCCGGACTCGCTTAAAATGCATTCAGGATTGACTGAAACTTTTCGAAACCATTCTATCATTCTATACTTGACTGAATATTTTGAGGCTCTTCGCGATTCGTTCGAGACTAGAATTCATCTAGACAAGTCTAGTACTCTCTGCGACTTTCTAACGTTTTTTAAGAATTACGTTAAGACATTTCCAAACATCCAAAAAGATCTTACAAGAGTCTCACATAGGTCTGCAAACATCTCAAATAGTTCCAGCATGTCTCAAAAAGTGTTTTTACAAGGCTGGCAGAGTCGGAAAAGGTTTCAAGAGGGCTTGAAATGATATTAAAAGAATCCCAGGAAGCTTCAACTATACCGCACTACTAAGCCAAAAAGATGCATTTCAAGATTTTCCTGAAAAAGGACCAGGTATTAGGTCTATTGAAATGTTTGTACTTGACTCTACGATGCGAAGCAAAATCACAGTGTCGCAAAAGCTGAGAACAAAAAAAAAACGTATATCAATATACCCGGGGCGAATTTGGCATACGCGTGCATTGCCATACGCCCCACTATGATCATCGACCATTATTAAAAACGAAGCTAATTAGTGATTCTACAAAGAAAATGAATCAACTATCAAAATATCCTGCAAATAATAATTTATTCACTTTAGCAGTTGTCTCAGTCCGGGGGGAGGGAGCGTAACAGGTAGGTGCGCAAGCGCGATTTATGAACTTCTCGACTGAAAAATCATTCAGATTTGAGATATCTTTTTGGCTTAGTAGGACAGTATAGTTGTGTAAAAGTCTTAGTCAATCTGAAACATCTCTTAAAGAGGGTTGAGGAAGTCTTATGACTCCAGTCAAGTTTGAAAAGCTATAAACAGTTTTAAGCAGTAGGACCGGGAGAACATGTTCGTGCGGCGAGGAGGGAGTGATACGAATATCCTCGACTAAAATGTTACACATTTCAGTTGATGAACAAAAGAAAAAATCTCATCCCAGTTTTTCTAACTGGACCCAGAATTTTTTGAACTTCTATACATGAGAACTGAAACGTCACAAAATTTTCTGACATCACAGAATACCCTGACACGGGAAAAATCACCATTTACCTGATTTCCCGACTTTTGAGTACAATTTCACGAATTGGGTGGGTTAGACTCCCTACAATCCCCCACTTCCGTCTAGTCAACTAACTTAAACCAGATTATATACATCTCAGAAATTCGTAAACAAGTCTAAATTTCAAAGCGATTCGAAACAATCTTAAAAGTCTTCAGCAGTCTTGATGAACTTCAAACTATACTAGAAAAAATTAGTAAGAAGTCTAAATCAGGCCTAGGTTTTGAATGAGTCCAGACAAATAGTAAAAAGTTTTCGAAATGACTGCAAAGAATAGTTTCGCAGGTTCTAAAACCAGTACAGACTGTCCCAACGGAGCCGAACTAAAATGCTCAATTCCGGCTAACTCAGAACCAAAACCGTAATTGTAACGCAATAATAGGAAAAAAGGAATAAAAATGATGAATTGTATCCTCATTACACGCCACAAATGTATAATAACGCATCTATATATTCGTCATTACGTATCCCACATTAGATAAAATATTTTTCCGGGAGCACCCCCGCCCCCACACCGCTTCTAACATAAAAGAAACAGCTAATCAATATGCATCGCTGCTACTGTACCCCCATCTCATTTTTCTAAATCCGCGCCTGAGAGAAGCTGACAGCTGACAACCGTGCTGCTTTAAAGGGAGATAGAGCTAAGCCGCGAAATGGTCACTGGGCAGAATTTCCCTCATGAACAATAAAAACGCTCATAACTCGATTTTTCGAAATCCATATTACTTTAGAATAGGGGCTCTGCACCGGAACCGGTGCTTTGACTCACGCAGCCGACTATTTTCCAGGAAAGTAGGAACCTGAGAAAGAAATATCTGCAGGAGCCATTGCCGGACCCAATTTCTGGCTCCAGCTCCAATTTCGGCGCTGTCTAGGGCCGCCAAGAAGGCCCATTTCAGTGAAGTCTCGCCGATATTGAAGCTTCAAGGCCGGTTGTCGGATAAATGTCTAACCCGAACTCCGGATTAAACGCGGAAATACGGGTTCACAGGAAACGTACAAAGAAATACCAAAAATTCCAGTTCCAGAACAAAAGCCAATAACAGAAAATCTAAAATCTTCTCCAAAATTTCGGTGAAATGTTTTGCTATGAGCAATAGTTTACAACCCTGGCTCCAACCATTCAACCTCTTAACCTCTCCCTCCTATCACCACTGATCTCCCCGCATTCCTTTACCCCATGCCGTCACCACCTTCCTACCTCACCACACGTACCAAAACCAGGAGGTGAAGGGTGAAGGAAGGAAGCGTAGACCGGCTGTGGACTACTCGAATTCCATGTTAACGCTAGGTGAGCGTTGCCCTGCTCAGTAGGGTGTCTTATAGTGGCCTGGCAGGGCAGCGTGAATCCGAAGCAAGGAGAGGCGAATTGGAGGCCCGGGCTAGTCTTAAGACGCCGTCCCTCTGGTCACCGATGCGATACTCGAAAGGGTAATCTTCGGGGCCAGGGATGCGGTGCCTGGAAAGCCAGTTCGGCATGTTTGCACTGCCATACGCTCCACCAAGTGAGATCCCTCCACCCTTCTCCCACTTCGTAAAAATAACTCGAGCCGGCGGAAAACCACATTTCTAGGGGAGCCGGAGCCATCGAGAATTTCGACCGCAAAATTTCGGACTTATCGGTCGGCGCCGTCGAGTAAAAGCATCGAACTGCCGGCGATCTCCCAAAATTACCGCAACACGTACACGTATAATCGCCGGCACTGCTGATTTCGGCAGAAACCGAACACAGAAGCCAACCGGCGAGCGCCCAACCTACCGCATTTCGGTACCGGCGAGAGTGCCAAATTTCTGTGTACACTACCGATTGTGTACTAAGTACCCTGGAAGGTAATTAAGGTTTAGCGAAACGCCCATTAGCCAGTACTCGTTTCGGCGTGCATATCTTTGTAATCCGATCGTTAAGCCTGGTTCGCGTTTATAAAGAGGCTAAACGTACATGGCCCGGCCTTATACACACACTATGCAGTCCCTTTTCTCTCGCATGTACGTAATAACGTATACACGCGCGCCGTCGAAAACCAAAGCAAAGGTTTTAAAAGCCAAGTGCAGACTGCAAGCTGGCTGGATATTAAAGCTAATTTCGCAGCGCCCGACACTTAAGAGCCTCTCTCGAGCAGCTATTTCTTCATTTCGCGTCGGCCGTTCAACCCGAATTACGGCTTCCTTATTCGCGTACCCGTTTTTTGTTTACATTTAATATAAAATAAACTTTTATTTAACGTTTTTCTTTTTTCTTGTTTCTTTTTTTTTTTTTTTTTTTTTATATCCATACACCGCGTGCATATCCTGGCAGTGGCAGCGGCACACGATGCGAAAGAGTGAAATAGCGAAACCGTTGTATGCTAATGCGGCATAAAATCAAATTTCACGTGACGTGACTTCGAAGCCGAACGTGAGACGGAGTGAGAAGGCGAAACCTATTAACCGCGGCATAGGCTGCAAATCGGTTAATAAAATGCGGGAAAAATTTTCGCGGTCTGGCAGCCATTAGGGGTGTATTGTCTGTGTGCATTTAGGCTAAACACGGGGTATTCCAGCGCAATATGCCAAAAGCCGATACCAGGCGATAGTACTCGGCGAGAGAAACAAACAACGTCGTGTGCAAGTGTAACCTAAATTCAAAATTGAATTCCTTTTGTAGGGTGTGCCAATTCACTTTTCCTTCTGCTGTATTCCAGAGCGCTTTCGGCTGTTATGCCATCATCAGTGTAGTACCCTAAATGAGACTTGTCTCTTGTGGTCCTGTATGTAGTTATAGTCGAGGGTAGTACCGTATGGTGAGCATTGAAGGAGTTACATAGTTTTACAGCTTGAAAAATAACAAACTTTCATTGCTCGGTATATTTGAGCCACCAGAATTGGTTGGGTCTTCACTTATCACTGATTCAAATCAGCCTACATACCCTGCGAATCGGCGCATACATGCCGATTTACATTCGTGACCATGTGATTCGTAATATACATGTAAATTAATCACGAAGTTCAAAATAATCAATAATTAATACTTGGAGTACTCTTGGGCGATACGTTATAAAATGCACTTTTTGAATAAAGCACGATTACAGTCTACATAATGCTATCTTACCTTAATAATACATTTCGTATGCCTGTCGCGATAGAAGCACTGCCATCTGATAAGAGGGCATACGAAGGTTTGAACCTATTTGGAAGTAATCGAGCTTCACTCTGATTATTCGTGAAATTTACTCCGTGAATTTTACTCCCCCCCCACGAGAGGAGAGCCGGGGGTGTACACCTAAATCGTCAGTGAGACTGAAAACTATACATCGATGCCACAGTCCCGTCTGTTACCAGACAACGTGCTCGATTCGGTGCATCAGGAAGTGGGACCTACCACTTCCACAAGACTATTGTGGCGTGATCAACAACGCAGAGAACAACCCCCACACGTACGTATGCTAATCGCTTTCGCCTTTGGTGAATGGTGTCACTCACTCCAATGTATGTATGCTCAGACACCTGCGACTCGGATTTACAAGATTAAACAATGAACTACGGACTCCATTCCGTTTGTTAGTCTGAGTTTTTGCGCTTTTGAGTTTTAGGGTCTTTCGACTTTTCGCACAGATGAACTTGGAATGTGATAAAGCCGGTTTTGGCGATCAGTCGTTCCACGGGCTACCCTATATATGTTTTTTTACTTTTTCGATGATTGGGAACGGGCCGATCGAATTTGAATAAAGTTTAGTCTATTTAGCATGTTTCATTTTCTCATATACTATTCGATTTTAAGCTGATTTATTTTAGTTGTTATTATTTTTTTTATTTTATGTATTTTTTAATTTTACTTGTGATTTTTTAATTATTATTAAGCTTTTAATCTTCCAGTTTTCTTAGTTTCTTAGTTGGGAAGGATTATTCTTCTCTTTCCGTTTAAGGGTATTGGGGGCGTATTAGTTTACGTGTATCGTTTTGTTTATTCATCGGTGCACTGTCCTATAGTTGTCCAGTTTGTTATTTTATCCTCGTTCATTCGACAGCGGATCCTATTTATAAGTGTCTGGTTGAGAGTTCATTAAGGCCGTTTGAGTGCTGAATCTACTGCAGAAAAATATGTACGATATTATTGTTTGATAGATATTTCTGCAGATCATCGGACGTGGGCCCCAAATTGATCTGTGAGGAGGGTTTTTATTTTATTTTTATCGTGTACTGATTGTATTAATTTTATAAAGTCCTCCGTATTTTGAGATTTTGAAGTCGAAATGAACGCGTAACGGGTGAAATGGTCAACTAATAAATGTAGGTAACGTTTTGTGGAACGCCGACCGCCGAAACCTCCTATTGAGTCCAGAGACATAATTTGAAAGGGTTCTGTAGGCGGTCCTAAGTGTCCTAACAGACCGAATTTCTTTCCTTTACGTGTTTTGTTTTTTATACACGTTTCGCATTCCGATGTTATTTTTTTTATGATTTTGTACATATTTTTGGCAGAATAATGCGGTGTAATTGTTCGAATTAGGGCGTCTGTGCCTATGTGGCCAAGTTCCTTATGGGCTCTTTCCACTAATGTTCTAATTCCCTGTTCACTTAATACTATTTGCCTTTTATTATTTCTATGTTTATAAATGATTCCGCTTTCGTTTATCATATCTTCATCCTGTTGGATGTCTCTTTGATCGTTTATTATTTCTGCTATTTTTAGAAAATTTACCGTGCTGATTACTTCGTTTTGCATATTTGACTCTGCATTAAGGACAGGGTTCCTTGATAAGCAATCTGCCTCCTGGTTATTTTTTCCTGGTCTGTATATTATATTGAAATCGAATTGAGCTAAGAAGTTCATCATGTCCCCAAGTTCTTCATCTGTGCGTACGCTAACCCCTAAATTTTCGAGTGGTTTATGGTCAGAGTATACTACGAAGTGCTTTCCTATAAGCCAAAATTGCCAAAACTTTATGGCTTCTTTAACTGCGAGGCATTCGAGGAAGACTGCTTTTTTCTTTCTCTGGCCCTCAGTCAGTTTTTTTGAAAAATATGCCACTGGCTTTATTAATCCGTCGTCCTGCGGTTGTTTTAATACTGCACCAATGCCTTCGATGCTAGCGTCAGTATATATTTGTATTGGTTTTTCTCTATCAAAGATGGCTAACACGGGTTCGGAGCTTAAGTATTGTTTTATGGTTTCAAACGATTTTTGGCATTCATCTGACCATACGAATTCTACGTTTTTGCGAAGCAAATGATGGAACGGTTCAAGGATTTTTACAGCGTCCTTAATATATTTATGATAAAAATTTATCTTACCTAGTAATTGTCGTATATTTTTTTTTGTTTTTGGTGTGGGGAAGTCTCGTATTGAGATTATATTATCATACATAGGTTTTATTTTATTTTTTTCGAGTTCGTGTCCTAAATATTTTACTTTATTTTTAGCAAAAGAACACTTCAAAAATTTTATTTTAAATCCCTCATTTTTTATTGCATGGAAGACTTTGCTTACATGAATAATGTGTTCATCAAATGATTTTGAGAATATTAGTATATCATCGATATAATTGACACAAAAATCTGTGAGTTTGTTCTTTTTGATAATGCCAGAAAGGATCCTCTGGTACACTGGGGAAGCGATCTTGATACCGAAAGGCATACACTTCCATTGCCAGTGTCCTTCTTGAGTAATAAATCCGGTCTTATATCTGTCCTTTTGCCTCACCGGTATCGACCAAAATGCCGAGTTGATGTCGAGTGCGGTATACCACTCACAGTTCTTTGTTTTAACAATTATATCTTCGATAGTGGGGAAAGGGAAAGTTTCGGGGACGATAAGTTTATTTAATGCTCTGAAATCACAGCACATTCGATTTTTTTCGCCGTCCGATTTTCTGAAGGCCATAGTCACGGGGGCAGCGAAGGGCGAACACGACTCCTCGATTAGTCCTACCTTCAGTAACTCAGAAACTTGATTTTGAATTTCGATCTGGTCATCAGCTGAACATTTGTATGGTTTTTGGGCAACAAATTTATTTTCAAGTAGTTTAATGTGCGCCTCCTGTTCAGTGAATGTCCCTACATCGTATCTGTTTTTAGCAAATAATGTTTCATTTTCAGTTATTAGCTTTTCGATACTGTTTTTTTGTTCCTTAGATAAATTTCCTGTTTCACTTTGAAATTTTTCGATAGGCATTGCCTCATTCCAGTTTACTCGTATTATGTTATTTTCTTTATTCTTATCAAATTTGGTAGTGATTTCATTAGTACATGTATCCGGAGCTTTTAGTTGCACCACTTCTTTTTTTTTAGAGTCATCATTATTAATTTTTTTTGTTTGTGTGATATTTAACTTGTAATCCAAGTTTAATCGGAAAATCTTAATACAGTCTAAACCGAGAAGAACATCGTATTCGAAAGTACTATCTTTTATAACGAAAAACCATACGCTGGTTTCAATATTTATAATTTTTTGTTTCAGCTTAATTACTCCTGTAAGGAGCCGTACTCCACCCATCGTTCTACAAGTATGCGGTTTCAGAGGTACTATATTACTTTTCATACATTTTACAAAATTATAGTTTATCATGGATATATTTGCTCCGGGGTCATACAGAGCCCTAGCGGAACGTTCCTCTACCCATACTTGTATTTCGATGAGAGGAGTTAGTTTTAGTTTTTTTGGTCTGGAACTGTTTCGTTTATCACATCTTGCAATTCAATGTTGTTTGCAACACGGATGTTTTTATTTCCTGTCGTTTTTGAGATCGACGCTGATTTGTGACCTAGTCTGTTATCGGGGTTATCGGGGTTGTTCCAGCATTTGGCTTCGGGATGCATCATATTTGATTTTCCTAATTTTTCACAAAATGAGCAAGGCTTATGCTTTTTGAAGAACGGCTTTCTATCTCCCAGATGTTGCAACTTTCCCCTATTGTTGAATTTATTTGTTAAATTTTCGAGAGATCCTAAAGCCGCCATTAAGTCCCCTTGCGTTTCGATCTCTGATCGATTCAACCGCTCCCTTATATTTGGTGGTAGTCCTATTACAGTTAAATTTACGCGAGCGAGACTAGGCAAAGATGGTTCGGCATCGAGTAATAGACTGATTTTTCGCAACGCATAATCGGTCAGGGGACCTACTTCATACTTATAGTTATACGCATACACCAATTCGGACCATCCTTTTGTATCAAAAGTTTCGATAAAATTCTGTTTCCACGCATCCCATGCTCTTTCTAGACCAATTATGCGAAGACTTATTTGATACCAGTCATTTGCCGGACCATCTAGAAAAAGACGTAACGCTTCTGCAAAACGGTTTTCGGGCAATGTCATGCGTGTGGCTTCCTTCTCGAACATATTGATCCACTGAGTAGCGTTCTGTTTCTTGTCGGTAAACTTGATGCAAACCATTTCTTTTGTTAGCGAGGTGAAACTTGTAGTTTTAGGCGAGGATTGGTCAGCACTGATGTTAACTTGGGTAAGCGGTGGAGGAATTTCGTCCAGAAGCATCTCCCGGAAAATGACATTTCCGTCATTGTCCACATAAATTGGCCTGGTGTCCTGGTCAAGGGTCACTTTTACCTTACGCGATTTTCCGCGTTTGTCGAGTTGCCTCAGGGCCTGATTTATCGTAGCGTTCTTGCATAATTCAGGGTGAAACGCATGCGGTTGCGATTCCAACGGAAAAGAATAAATTGTCGGTTCACCGATTACCTGTATGGTTTTCAAGTACTTAACGTTGGTTTTCGGATCAGTTGGTGATGCTTCACATGAGATAACGAATTGAACTTTGAGAGACATTTTCTTTTGGCACTTCGCACGCGCGAAATACGTAATTATTCGATATGTAAATTAATCACGAAGTTCAAAATAATCACGTATAATTAGATACTCTTGCTGGAGTATCGAATAATATGACGATTACACGCGTTATAAAATGCACTTTTTGAAAGTATAACCGCACGGATTACAGTCTTAACTAATAATGCTATCGTTACCTTTATAATACGAATTTTCGCATGCCGGTCGCGATAGAAGACTGACCATCTGATAAGGAAGCGGCATACCGACAGGTTTGAACCTATTTGTGAATAATCGAGCTTCACTCGATTATTCGTGAAATTTACTCCGTGAATTTTACATACATTTAAACGGGAATCTAAATAGATTCTCAATGTTCCCATAGATTCCTCTCCTTCCAGGCCATCTATGAGAATATTCCATTACCTACCTTAAAAAGGAACCAATAAACATTTTTTTGGGTGGGGGCCAGAATATAGAAAGAGAAAAAAAAAGTGAGCAGAGTTGAAAGTTTGATTTGGCACCACCTGATTTTTTTCTAAAAGAGGAAAGATATTGCTAGAATTTAAAATCTTCTGGAATGCTTCTGAAAGTCTCGAAGATATTTCTCTTTGAACTCTCCTGCAAATATTGCAAGAATCTCGGATATAATTGGTTACAGAAAACTGGTTCTTTTTTCGTAACTGAGGAAATCTGTTTCCCCTCTCTCCACCGTATATTATATCAGTTTTATACAGAAGCGTTCCAGGGTGTCTACCAGAATTCAGTTTTGGAGTTCCGGGACTTTTCCGAGACTTTTAAGACACTTCAGGGAAAAATTTGAGTGCAAAAAAATACCATGTTTTGCTCAATATATACAACAGTATTACCTGTATTCTTCTACTGTATAGTGCGGGTGTTATTTGAAGGGTGACAGTTATCGATCTGGACTATGCACAAAGCAGTCTCCGTGTATCGGGGAAACAGTCCAAGCTTTGGGAAAAAATTGGGTCCAACATTTGTAAAAAATTCCGAAACCTTTGGCAATAGTTGAGTGAATTCCGGGACCTCTTTTCAAAATCCGTTTTCAAAATCCGGGGTTTTCCACACCCTGATTTCCTACCTACCTATATTCATGAGCTGTAAATTTGTACGAACCTACGACGCAACGTATCCGCATCAGGCCATCAAATTGATTACGAAAAAACGTTGAAGATTTTCTACTTTTTTTGGAGGGGGAGGGGCGGCTATAGCGCCCCCATGGTTGCGTCTGTGGTTCCAATTGCGTGTGATTTTAATAGTACAAAAACCACTCATGATGCTAAAGTAATCAAATTTTTAAGGTTCTTGCCCCAGCAGCTCAAGATTCTCATAGATGCAGAGGAATACAAGGAATCTGTAACGACCCTTTCCACTGAAATTTACATTTTCATATAAATCGTCCCGCATGGCTACTTTTTGCATAGCACGATACGAGCATCTGACAAACGTATTTCGTCTCCTGCAATTCCTGTACTCCCAGTACGGGATCTTTTCCAAACCACTTGCTTCTCCTTCTTCTACTTCTTCTTCTCACGACTCACGCTCCTTCCTCTCCCTCGATCGGCCAGGTAGGACATCCGTTTAATTTAGTCACAGACACAGTTAATGTTTAACGGTTTTAGTCAGATCTATTTTCACTGTTGGTTGCTGAATACACGCGCATGTTTTGCACTTTCTGAATTATTAATTTCGAATGCTCTCGCTGTGGTCTGAACTTCGACACTTCTCCCGCCCTCATACAGATTCCATGACCGGCTCCTATCTGTAATCTTACCTCCTAAATTATTGAAGATAAGGTTATCAGTCATACGACCGGTTTGATACAGCTCCCCATTTCTCCCTATCTTGTGCAAGTTCTTTCATTTCATAATAACACTTACATTTGATATCCTTGATTATCGGTTGAACATACTGGAATCTTTGCCGACCCCTACCCAATTCTTTCTCTCCACTCTTCCTTCTAACAGCAGAGATATTATTCTTGGGTGCCTCAAATTATGCCCCATTAGTTGATCTCTCGTTCTCTTTAGGCAACTCCGAGTATCCATTTTACCTTCTACTCTGTTAAGTACATCCTCATTTCTTACTTTATCCGTCCACTTGATGCTAAGTATCCGCCCACAGCACCACATCTCAAAAGCTTCGATCCTTCTCTTTTCTGGTTTCCCTATGGTCCAAGTTTCACATCCATACAAGGCTACACTCCAAACATAAGTTTTCAAAAACAATTTTTTAATTTCCAGATTTATTTATGATTAGAAAAGATGAACTTTTTTCGATTAAATGCTAATTTGGCTTATGTTACTCTACTAATATTCCTTTTACTCCTTCCATCTTTTGTTATGAAAGCTCCCTCAAAAATTGATTCAATGCACTAAAATATCATATTTTCGACGCAACAAATATATCTCCGAACTGATATTATTCGATGCTAGTAGCCCTTCCTTCCACCAAAGCCTGAAGCGTTGGAAGAAGAATGAAAAGAACCCCAGGAATGAATTCTGTAACCCACAGAATCCTGTTTTCAATACAAGCAAAGTGAAAATTGAAAGAATTACAGACTAGCTCTCTATCGCGCCTGAAAGAGTGAGAGGAGAACAGAAAAGAATCCAAAAACGGATTCAGGCGTTTAGAAAGCTGCCATAGCAACGTAAAGAACTTGGAAACTGAAGACATTGAAGATTGGTGTGGTGAGACGTACGGCGAGGCACGCATGCCAAAGAGGCCTCTAAGACACCGCAGCCCCGGCTCCGGCACCGGAAATTAAAGATTAGCGGCTGCCTTAAACTATACGCAGTGGGACACAGTAATTCGAAAACTAATACACTGCACTCCGGTACGATAGAGAACAAATTTGCATACAAAATGCTCTCCGATGGACAGAAACGCAGAAGTAACACAGGAGTTCTTCTCGCCTAAAATGAGAAAGTTCGCGCGCTTTTATTTACGGAGAAAAGCCGAGTTCAAAGTGCCGCATGTACTCGGGAACCCCGTGGCCACGAACGGGAACAACACACTATTACACGACCGACGTCGACGTGTATTGTACACCCACTACACACACGTATACTTCGGCTAGGAAAAGTTTGTAACCTTAAAATCGGTGCGTCAACGAGCGGTGGTAGAGGAAGAAAAAAGGGCACGTAGGAAAACGTTGATTGGCGGGGAAATGGAGTTTGTTTTTACTTTGCTTGTCGACCTAGGAAAATGAAGATTTGATTAAAAGCTTTTTGCCGGGGTACCCGTAACCGACGCCGCCACCCACGCCATCCAAAGTACCGTCACAGCTGCGGCTGCTGTCGTCGTCATTCGAGCGTGAAACAAGGTCTACGTGCTCCGTTCGCTCGGTGCTGCGGCGTACAATTTCTCGTGACCCGGGTTCTAGTGAAGTGTTTCACTTCTGCGTTACGAGATTACGTCGTCCTGCTCCTCGATATACATGTACGATTTTTTTCCCTTCTTTTTTTTGCTCTCCTACTCAAAACGGCAAGCAGCAGTTCCTGGAGAGGCGGAGATATTGTTCGATCGCTTACAAAATCTTTCTGCATTGACGGCGCTGCCTTGTCTCGTCGCATAGAGGTAGGACTCGTAGTTACCAATGTACGCTTCTCGATTTGCCGCAGTGTACGTCACATATTGTGAACGTATCGAATCAGCATGGTCGTCTACACCAAATAAGGTTTCCTGCTGGTCTGTCTGTCTGTCTATCTGTCTACCAGACTACCAGTCTGTCAGTGCAAATTTTGAACAAAGGATACTACTTATCAGTATGGCAAATACAACCTTAGAGACCTGGGCCACCAACACCTCCCTTCAGAATCCGAGATGACAGCCAACATTCAGTGATTCCCTAGAAAAATTGATTCTACCGAAAAATGTTTCCCCCAAAAAATGTCCACCACAAAATTTTACATACAAAATGTTCTATACACGAAATTTCTAGAATGTACCGTTAGCCCGTAGCGTACGCGCCAAAAATAGAGAACCTCCAATCGCGAACATCAGGGTACTGTTGCGCACGAATGTAGCGCAGATGGCGCTTACAGGGTATTCAAATCTGAACCCGAACGCGAATGAGGCAAGCAGAAGCGAGACAAGACATGAGTAATGTAATGTGGACGTGTCACCGAAGCGCATTCACATCTGAATGCGAACACGAACGAGGCAAGCCGAGACCAAACGAATGTCTCGTGCGTGCACTTGGATTTGTTCAGCATTTGCCAAGGCGCCAAATGAGGCAGTGTTTGGCAGCGTTCCATCAAATGTTCGCTGTTATCAGGAAGAATATGACGAATATGATGTCCACATTTAAACGATATACTAGCGAATTCTCTTTGAAGTACCAACTCGCAACAGATAGCGTTAATTCCACCTTGGAGTGAACAAAGGAGACAGGCATAACATTGCGAATTACAGACCTATTATACTCCAGCCCTGCATTATCAAAAATCTATTCCAAGCTAATAGAAAACAAAATACAACCTTTCCTAAATGACCAACAACCAGGTAAACAAGCAAGTACAGGAAGAACTATTCAACTATTGACCACTTACACGTCATTAACCAACTAATCGAAAAAACTAACAATTATCAACTAACCGTCCATTTAGCCTTTATCGACTACACGAAAGTCTTTGACTCCCTGAAGCACGACTTTCTGTTTGGAGCTCTCAGAAACCAAGGGCTTCCTAGCTACTTAATAAACACTATCAGAGAAATGTGTAACAAGATCAATAATTACAGATAAAATGGGAACGTATTTTAACATTGAATGAGGTGTAAAACAAAGAGACCCCTCTCTCCTATACTTTTCAACAGTGCCTTATATCGAAATCTTCGGTTCTACTTGACAGGGTTAAAGTAGTCAGGTAAATTATGAGGTCACGTACTGCTTTTCTTACTCGGGATGAACAGTTTGCATATGCTGTTTTCCTCATCGGACTACCTGCTGAGGACAATGAAAGGCTTGTATCTATTCAAAGTAAGCTCGGTTCACAATGTTGATGTGGCATTTTATTCTCCCTTCTTAATACTCAGCGGCTATTCACGAGAATTCAGAGTGCATTCTCGTACAGTCGCTATAGTTCATTCAGTGACAAGCACTTGTTCAGTTACATTCAGACTTTCAATCCAGCAATATTTGCACATTCAGTTTGGTGATATTTGAATATTAAATTTACAAGATGGACGGAGACATATTATTGGTGAGTGTCTGTAATATTAATTACTGTGTAATTACAATCAATTTGGTCACCCTACCTAGTTTCTAAATCCTACTCTTGGTAGTGGAGTACCCAGTTTTGTGTAATCACATTCACATTCCCGAGCCGGGACTGATGGGACAACTTGTTCTGTTCACAGGTGGAGATGAAAAAAGACCGACGGCGGTGCTCATTAATGATACAAGATAAACTTGTATTTATTTTGTATTTTTGTATAATCTAGTTTTTACTTTGCACGCTTCTCTGTTTGTTGCTAAATCTGCTTCAGCGCACACTGCCATGAAGTGATGTATCCTGCAGGGTTAGGGCCACCTTGTAGGTCGAAATTACTTCACCTTGAAAGAAATTCTTTGCCAGGCCAAATGGAATGATAAAGGAATTCTAATTAAAAGAGAGCGTCCGAACAACCTATGTTTCGCCAACAATGTGGTACTATTTTCAGATAAACTATAAAAACTAAAAGCAATAATCACAGAACTTGACAAAATAGAAAAGACTGCAGGCCTGAATATTAACGTGACCAAAATTGAAATATTAACCAGAAAAATAACAGATAGCTTGAAAATGGATAACAATGAAATAAAAACAGTTAAAGAAATGATTTACCTGAACAACTCATAACTTCAGACAATAGGACTGCGAAAGACATTAATTGAAGAATAACTATAACATGGAAAAAATCTTAGTCCTTAAAATATATCCTAAAAGGTTTCTTTTCAAATTCCTTAAAAAGCAAAATATTCAACTCCTGTATAATTTCTACCCTTTTGTACAGTTGTCAAACGCGGCCCTTAAATTAAAAAGGAGAAAGAGACCAATGACTACCAGTGGCATACATTATGGGGGGACCCTCCCCTAACCCTTCAAAAGTAACATTTCTTTTCAGAATTTGTCCATTTAATAAAAATTAAACATGGTGAAAATATAACTACTTTTTATTCTACAATTCCACCCCCCCCCAAGAATAAACACTAACATCAGTCAATACTCAAGACATATGAAATGAAACTGGGCAGGCCATGTAGGTAGAAAATGATGGATGACAGATGGACTAACAAACTAACTTTCTAGTACCTAACACAACATAACAGCAAAAAAGGACAACTGCGGGTTAGATGGGCTGATGACTTCAACATCTTTCTGAAGCATAAACTTTACCATCAAATAATTTGGGAACAAACCGAATGGGAACGATTACGGAAAGTTATCGCCAAAAAAAAAGGGCCTAGCACGCCAACACCGCCCTTCAGAAACCAAGATGACAGCTAACATTCAGTGATTCCCTCATAACTCTAGAAAAATTGATTCTACCAAAAAATGTTTCCCCCAAAAAATGTCCACCACAAAATTTTACATACAAAATGTTCTATACACGAAATTTGTAGAATGTACCGTTAGCCCATAGCGTACGCGCCAAAAATAGAGAACCTCTAATCACAAACATCAGGGTACTGTTGCGCACGAATGTAGCGCAGATGGCGCTTACAGGGTATTCAAATCTGAACCCGAACGCGAATGAGGCAAGCCGAAGCGAGATATGGGTACTAATGTAATGTGGACGTGTTACCGAGGCGCGGCAAACTGCTTCAAGGCACGTCCACATCTGAATGCGAACACGAACGAGGCAAGCCGAGGCCAAACGAATGTCTCGTGTGTGCAGTTGGATTTGTTCAGCATTTCCCAAGGCGCCAAACAAGGCAGCGTTTGGCAGCGTTCCATCAAATGTTTGGTGTTATCCGGAAGAATATGCCCTCCACATCAAAAGTACTCGCAACAGATAGCGTTCATTCCACCTTGGAGCGATCACCATACAACCTGAGGCAGTTTGTCGCGCCTTGATAACACGTCCACACTAACACGCATGCTTCACTTCGGCTGCCTCGTTCGTGTTCATGGTCAGATGTGGACGCGCCATTAGAAACTAGTCATGCTCTGGAACTGAGTTGCGCTTTGGAAATGCGCTACGCCATGGAAATACGTTTTGATCTGGTCACTGACGCAACATTCACCTAGATACCATACTCAATTCACACTGGTTATGGACAGGGATTTTATTTTGGGCAAGGAAAGGGGGGACATGAATCATTTGAGCGAAATGTGTTGAACCTTTTGAGTACTGTTTGGGCGAGTAGAGTAAGTGAAGTCTGGACGAATGAGGTTGTACTGTTTTGAATAGCAAGATTTTCCTTCCTGTTTGTCACAGACTCAGGACAGCGGATTTACTTAATTTTCTTACCGCAGTAGTGGCAACCTAATAATTTCATGTAGTGCCCCACCCTTTCACTGGGGTGGAGGTGGAGGAGGTGTATTTTTATCTGTGTTCAGTCAACGCGGACCTATAGCCCGACGCTGCTTGCTCTTCTTCAGTCAGAAGGCGACGCTTGGGAGATTTAAAGTTCGACTTCATCAGCGATGTTATTCACTAGGGGTACCGATTACCATCATGATGATGATGATACAATGGGAGAGCCTTTCTTTCAGTTTTCCAAATCCGGGGAAATTTCCACGCCACATAGTTCCAACAACTTCCTAACCTGAAATAGGAAGGTATCGAGCAAATTATTCAGAACAGGCGTCAAAGCCCGCTGAATCGCTGATTTCGAATAAATTTTCGGATTCTTGATTTAGCACCGATTTGAGTCCCGCAATCCCGATTTCAAACTTCAAATGAGTAAAATTAACTGACTTTAAAAATCAAAAGACGTATCAAACGCGGTTTTGGTTCATCAATATCGAACATTTTTTGAAATTTTCGACTCGATCTAAATTTGAGCTCAATATCTGAGTTTCTTAATATGCCATGTATATTCTGGGGACCGGCTAGAGTCGGATGCAAAACTTCATGGAATATTTGAAATCAACGACCACATAGGACACTTACTCTTATTTGATTTAAAACACCTGCGTTAAAAAACAAAATAAAATAGCAGTTCTCTTTTCAAGGGAAACGAGCGCTTCATTTGAATTTCTCTGCCTAAATTTGGACGGTAAAACTGTCTACGGGAGACGAATAAACTGTCCGAATTCCTGTTTCCGGCGAATACATATGTACCTCATAGGCTTCACTATTCTCGCACGTAATGCGTTTCAAAATGATACACGTTCGCCCAGTGGCTATAAAGGATAAGTGTCCACCTATAGTTCGTACAATGATCGAGTGAATTGTCGGACAACTGGATGCACAGAGGTTAAACTGGACGATATACTAATTACATGGCCTCGGGAGTTTTCGGGGAGGTTCACCTTTACCGGAATTTTACATTTTTTCCATCTTTATTTTTCCTTGTTTTGTATTTGATCGGTCACCCCTTCCAAAACAAGATTAGCGTACCACTGCCTCTGCGTTTTTGGTGTTCTTTATCATTACGCTACTAGCTGAATGGTAAAGTGATAATCTAAAAAAATTTAGCCCCTGCGAAACAGTGAGCTGGCAATTACTCGAGCAGCATTTGTAATATAAGTTGCGCTTTCGTTGCCGTGTAAATTAGTTTGATGAATAGTGAGAAATTCAGAAATCAAGAGTAATATGAAATCTCATCACGCTGCCGATTTCGGTTTCAAGTTACACGTGATTTCCAACACTGGAAAATTCAGAGAAATAATAAAATTTTACGAATTACGCGACGGCTGTCTACCACATACGAGTATGAGCGACAATTCATGGATGACTTTTGATGTCGTTTGGGAATGTTCTTTGTCTCTGGCTTGAGGAAATTTTCAATCCGTTTTGGAAATTTCAACTGTCGGCTTAGTATTTCCCAGCTGAAGAATGCAGTTTAGGTTGTCAAGTCTCTTTACGGGGAGCGGAACTTGACTGAATGGAAGACTCTCCAGAAATCTGGCATTTCCATGAAGTTCCTACTCCCTACGTGACACTCTCAAATGAAAACTTGGTTAAGTGGTAAGAAAATCGTATTCTCAGGAACTTCTGCAGGGTGTCCCCATTCTTGTTCGGAAATGATTTTCCCCGACTTTTCCAGGTTTTCCAGGCCAATTTATTCACTTTTCCAGACCCTTTAAAAGAAATTACACATGTAAGGGGGGGGACAACTTTTTTCGAACATCGTGAGCGACGAATATCGTCAATCACTCCACAAACTTTTTTCTTACTACCGTGAGGTTATGAATCTGTGGCAGAGGGAGTGTAAACATTTAATGATGGAAATGAAAACGCGCTCTATAGGGTGCAGCGTGGTGCAATGTCAATTAAAGACTTCATAGATTTTCTTTTCGTGTAGCTTCATGCCGACCGTGAAAGGAAGGGGGGACTGAAAGAATTAAATTCTAAAATTGATTTATAGGTTTTCGAGGCCGCTGTATTCGATTTTAGGGGTAATTTTTGGCTCCTGTTCCTCCTGGTGCGACCAATGAGGTAGCAAGAGCGTAGGACAAGCAACGGTTGACTCGGAATTCACCTTTTTTAATTAAAGCCATACCGAATAGGGTAAAAATACAGTTTTATTTATTCAAAGTGTTGTTAATAGAAAATAACGTCGTAAAAATTTCTCAACTGAAAAAGCACGGGAGCTTAAATTTGGTCCAGATTAAAACTCGGCAGCGATATTCGAAATCAGCGACACAAAATCACCCCTATTTCGATGCTTAGTGCAATTTTTCGCCGGGGAAGCTGAATTCGTATTACGACAGTGCTTTGGAAGGGGTCGGATAAAAATCTGAGACGATATTCGAAATCAGCGACTCAGAGCTTGGTTGGCTATCCTGTCCAAAAAATTGACTTTAGAATTTCGTAAAGAATTTGGAACTTGAAGAAAACTAAAGTAACCGGAATTAGCCGCTCCTTCGTGAAGACTAAATGGTTTAGGGGGAGGGAACATAACTATTAAAATGAATTCTGGAACCGAGGTGAAAAAGCTGCAGCATATCTAGCGACAAATGCTATGAAAGTAAAAAGGTGGTTAGGATCTGGAAAATTATGGCACTAGGGAAGGCGGAAGAAGCTCCAATTTAAGAGTATCGACAGATACAATAAAAGGTCATATATTTGAAAACAAAGGCCTCTTTCGTAACGCGATAACGATTACTACGCGGTGTTTAGATTCTTTTTAATTTTGTGGATTAATTACTCTTCCCTAGTGACGTAGCGTGAGGGGGGCACGTGCCCCCAATATTTTTACATAGTTCTCTAATATCGGCGATTTTTCAAAAATACGCAAGTTTTCGACTTTTTCTCCCTTGAAAATCTTATTTTGCCCCCACCCCTTTGGGAAAATCCTAGCTGGCCACTGCTCTTCCCCCAAAATCTCGGAAGTTCCTTTCATTCACCCTTATCTACATTTGCGAAGGAGTGGGGAACCGAAGCAAAACCCGATGGCAGGATGTTCCAGAAAGTGAGTTCATTGGTTTCAAATTTTCGTTTCATTAGGACTTCCTCAAAAAAATCTTTACACTGGGGAGAGAAGCTAGACCGAATATTTTTTCATTTTTGCGTCATTTCGTGCTGATTTTCAAATTCTCGCGAACAGGATGAGATGAAAAGACGAAACAGCTGATATTGGGAGAAGTGTATAAGGATTAATACGCGTTTCGTCATATTCAGGGAAAATTATTTTATGTCCTAAAAACAGTGAAATATGCATATAATACTGCCCAAAAAAGGCCAAAATACGTCAAAATATTCCCTCACGTGTAAAATACGCTCAAAATATTCAGTAACACAATATGGGTATCAAAATGCAGGACTTTTTAAGCTGAACAATTGTGACACCATGTCTATGGTCAAAAATTACAAACACAAAAACAGTCCATCACAGATAAAGAAATCAACACATGCCACAAATAACATAATTCAGAAGTACAACTTCACATCCGCATTCGGATTTGAACCATGAAAAAATGTAGGAGCGCTAATGTACAATCAACCAGTTTCTGTCATTTCATTTCCTAACGAATTTTCAGATGTTTTTGTTTTCCAGCAGAAAAGTAGAAATATTTCCGAAAAGTTCTCCAAAATGGCCAATATTCCCAAGATATGCCCCAAAACCGAGGAAAATAATACAAATATGCATTTATATGCTTTTAATAGCAAAATATGTCAAAATATGTCCGATCAAGTAGGGTCCAACTGACTGCATATTACATGAATAATAAAGATATGATGGATATTCCCTACATGAATCAACAGGAAAAATATGTCGAAACATAAAATAATCTTCCCTGGTCATATTTTTTGTGAAATGGTTCGTAAAAAGTCACGAAATACGTCAAGTGTATAGCAGCCTTAATAGAAAGATGTAGACGCGAAACGAATACCATGAAAACAATTTCATTACACCAACACACTCTGCATCTACTACTGTGATAGAGAGGGGGTTGTATTACCAACGCACTTCTGTGGAAGAAAAAAGATGAGAAAATTGCCTGAGCGAAGCGAAGGAAAACTTTTTTTTATAACAAATAGTGTAAAATCGGATTGAAATACTACAGAATTTCGCAGTCGATTTTTTTTTACAAAATTCCCTGAGTGTTAGGTGAAAATGCTGAAAATTCCAAAATTCCCTGACTTTTCCCGGTTTTCCAGAGAATGGACACCCTGTAACTTATGCATGTTCTGCTAAAAATTCCGGTCTCTAATCCCTTCCCTAGTCTGGAAATCTAGTAAGGATTCTGAGGAAGTAGAGCCTTACACATTTCTGGAAGATTCTTAAAAAACCATTTGAAGGTTACGAAAAGTCTTCTGGAAATCTTCAACGGATCACACAAACCCTCCAGTTCGGTAAATTTCTGAAACGTTTTGCAGTCTTAAACACGCGAGTTTGGAAGTCTTAAACGAGCTATGAAAAATTTCAGCGAATCCTAATGTACATATAAAGAAGATGAAAATTCTCAAAGAGCACTACATCTGCGTAACGAGAAAAATGAACCATTGGGGAAAAAGAAACTGGGAAATGAAGTCAACAAAGAAAAATGGAAAAAGGAGAAATAGACAAAGAAAAGAATGCAGGTAGCGGATTAACCGGCAAAGGAAGCCCGGGGCTTAGATCTGAAATCCGGAAAACGATAGGTGCAGAAGTGTTACTTCACGGTCCAGCCACACAGAGGAACCACCAGTTAGGTGCCCTGCCAATTAATTCTAGATCCTTGCTCTTCACATCTAGATTAGCGCTTTGACTTGTTTTCTCAAGCAGGGAAGGCCAGGTTGTTAATATACGAAGAGATCAATTACGCCAACAATAAAAAAAGAAACGAAGTCGGGTAAAAAGAGGAAAAATACTCCAAGTTTTTCCACAGTAAATTGCAAAATGCTGAAAAAAAGGATCCGTCTGACGAATTTCCAAATTGGCATTCTTATCACCACAAGCGTACAGTAAACGTATTTTCATTTACATCCGCTTCACCTCTCATGTCTCTCGTCCACCGCGACCCACCCTGGAGCACGAGCGTTAATTATATTTCGCTGTGTAAACTCGTTAATTTTCCGAAATTCCGCTCGCTCGCTGCATCAGCGACCAAGTGAAATTGAATAAACTCGATGGCGTGTGCACCGAGCATGTATTTTTCGCATCATACAACACATGCGGGAGGAATTGAACGAACAGTCGATGGCTTTTACGAATGGCGGCCTGCTCTGGGTCGTAGAATGGACATGATTCACACAACCTAGCACTCATTTGTTCTCGCCGTACTTTTGTGCACATTGGTCGACATTATTTGTCCATACTCGCATACAGACATACAGAGCTACCCATAAGGAAGCCGCACAAGCATCAGTGATAACGAAGGTGGCGTTATACTAATTTGCTAACGAATGATGGTGCACGAATGTGTATAGCTTTCCTGTCTGCTCGATTCAGCGCAGCTTTCTGCGTACCCCCGAATTTATTTGTCCGAAATTTCGACACGTTTCAAATTTTTGCACAAGTGTCGCGGTCGCATATACCGAAGCGATGTTCAAATCGGCGTACATTGAAGCCCCGTGGTTTACGTATTTTGATACCAGCGAACGTAGAAAACTAGGTCTGGGAACTCAATTGGAAATGCATAGAAGTTATTCCATCTAAAACTGTCCAGGCTATTCAGGACAAACATTCATTCGTACACCAAATATTCCTTATGCAAATTAGAAAACTACCGATTTTTTCTATTTTCGCTGAAAATCATTTTCCTTTTTTAAATAAATTCTTTAGTTTCTGCGATAGTTTTCAACATTCTTCTATTTATAGGTGCCGTACTCGATACCGGACGCTGCCGATCACGGTTTCTGACGCACGAATTTCCTAAACAAAGTATCTTTCTGATCTGGTGGTAACACGCCCTGCGATTATAATACCTTGTTCGTTTGAACCGGCGGGGGTTACCAGATGCGGTGTTCTTCCACCTCGACTGATACTGAGTGGCGTAGCCACGATTTTTCCAAGGAGGGGGATACCAAAATTATGGGCGGGGTGCGGGGAACACCTAACATGAACTGTATGTTTTTACATTGACGTATCAGTATGTTAATGCTTTTCAACTTCAGTTATGTATCTGGATTTAAATTTCATTTCGCGCATTCACTGTGAAGCTGCCAGCATTTAAAAAAATTCTCATCTCAAGGGAGGAGATTCATCCCCCTAATCCCCCCTTGGCTACGCCACTGTTGATACTATAGTCGCTGTATGTGCTAGGATGCTAGTGGGGATATTCTTTCATCATGCGAGGTTCCATTAAATCTGGAAAAAAATTTCGATCGAAAGCGCCCAAATTTGATCTCATCGCAAAAAGTGAAAAATTCCGAAAATTTTCGAAGTCAAAAATAATTGATTACTTACACTATTCTAATTATTTTGCTGAACATTTTTTCAACAGTAAATGAATATTACATCAACATTCTCCCAATTCACTAATTGGTGAAATTTCTTTATCCTGAGGTTAAAAATTTTCAACTAAAATTTTCAATCTCCCTCCACTTAACAGCTCAGAAAAAAGTAAAATTTCACAGCCATTTTCCGTTTCCATTATACACTTTTAATTTTCGTGATATTTTTAGTACTTTCCATCCCTTATGCGACGTTTTTTTGTCACACTCAAGTAGAACCTACCCTTAAAAACGCGCAGATTTAGGATTCTTCTTTTCCATTTATTAGTAGACAAAGAATTTGATCATAAAATTACAATCGAAGGATCCAAAAATCAATCACGCTGCTTCAAGTAAAAAATTCCAAGAATGTTGTATGTATGTAAATAATAAATAATCTTTTTTCTCTCTTTTTTTTTAATTTTTCGTCAGTAAATGGTCGTTTTACGAACATTTCGAGAGTGACAAATTGGGGTATAATAAGAAAGTTCATACCCGAAAATCGAAAAGAAGCAAAAAAGGAAGTCTTGGCTTTTGCGTTTCTCAAGAGCAGACTGAGGCAAGTTGGCCCCTTTCTTCCCACTTTACTTCCAAATTATCCAATTCGTCAACTTTTCTGCTCCAATATAATATGTGTTTTAATCAGCGAAAATTTGTGGTCCGAAGTTACGATTTATCAACCTGAGTTCCCATTTGTTTCTAACAGCCCCCCCACAAAAAAAAAACGGAAAAAGTAAAATTTTACAGCTCAAGTATGAAATAATATCCAGACTCGAGCCGGTTTTTTGCTGTCAACTCAAAATCTGAAGTTCACCGCCCTCATCACTGGACTAACGGAATTTTCACATACTCTTCCCTCCATGATTGTATACACGATACTTAGCTAATGAGTAATTGCGAAGTATAAAACAAAACTTATTGTATTTTCTTTCTGAAATTCAATAAGAATAAAAGATAAAATTGTATTTTCTTAGGAAAAGTAAATAGACGCAAAATGAAATTATTGCATGTTACATTTTCATCTACAGATCATTAGAATTTGCTTAAATGCACTGAGAAAGTCAAAGACAAAAAAAGTGAACATTTCATTTGAAAAATCTAAACTTCGGAACAGAAAATTTTCGGTAACTGGCGCATTGACAGTATGCTGCTCAAACATGTCGAACATTAATTTATTTATTATTGATTTAAAAAATTGCAATTAATGATTTTTGATTCTGAAAATAGTCCTATTTTTACTAGGTGCAAAAGCTTATAAAAATAGGTCGCACAGGAGGGGAAAAAGTTGGAAATTATCACGTACATTAAAACAAAAAATCATTAAATTAAAAAAAGTGATTTACAGCGTTGAGAAAAAAAAAGGTTACTCTTTATTTTGTAAAAAGTATATATTTTTTTGATGATGATGATATGAATGTAAACAAAACGTCTGTCCCCAGCAGCTTGGACGATGTGAGGTAAAATGACACATACAGGGTGCGTGCTTCAAGAACTGATCCCCCATACGTTTCATTATTTTTCTGATCGTAAAGTCGGATTGCTACGACAGGGTTCCCAGTTTTTCTCGTAAGTGAAATTCCCTGACTTTTCCTCAGCTTTCCTGAATATGTTTTAAAGCGGTCCAAAAGGTGGCTAAACGAAGTTACACGACGTGCAAAAAGATGGCGCATTATTCGAATTTTTACAATTTTATAAGGAGGAGTACAAACATAAAAATAATACTAACATACAGGAATCAGAAAAACAATTAATTTGCTTCATTTTGGCTTAAATCACTTCAAAGAGGACAACAAATGAAGGTACACTTTTGGAACTCTCTCAGTATCATGCTTTTTCCAGAAATATTTCTAAAATTCCTCATTTTTCCTGAATCTTGGAAATTCCCTGACTTTTCCAGACTTTCCCCGACTTTTCCAGAACTCGGAACCATGTTTAAAAAAACGGGTTTTCAAGTGAAAAGGTCTGGGCTGGTTTCTCTTTTGATGAAAAAATTTTCTCCCTTCCGAAGGGGGAAACGGAGAGTGGAGTCTAAAACGTATCGTTAACTTCGGAATCTTAAATGAGAAGGTACCTATGTCACAAACTATCAAAGTAGGGGTTCCTTTCGTCGCTGATTTCGAATACCACAGTAGATATTCAACGTAACTCCAGTTTGGGCCTCAAATTCGACTTTCCTTCCTTCAAAGGAGCCAATTTGACTTAGGTGAAAAAACTGAACCAGTAGAGGTTCCTTGATTTGCTAAATTCGAAAATTCCATCGAAGTTTTGATTCGAACCCCATTTGGACTCCCACTTGAAGAGGTCCAATTTCAGCTTTAGATCTCACACAAGGTGGCCACTTTTCTTCAATAATGAAATTCCCTGACTTTCCCCTGATTTTTTCAGATCCACTTCTCAATTTTTTCTCAACGAGTACGCCTACTGGTTGGAAGTTCATGAATGCGTGTTTGTCACTCAATTTTTTTTCTTCAATTTCTAGTACCGTAATTTTCTACCAACAGGACGTTAACAAAAATCTTATATAGAATAAACATAGGTACCAACAATCAAGAAAAAGAAAGTCTTTTTATTCAGTTTTTTATAGGTAACTATTTGTATGTACGTGATTCAGGTTGCAAAGAAAACAGAACCATGATACTTCTAGACCACAAAATTTTATTAAGAATTCATTTTTTTTAAAATTCTCTGACTTTTCCATGACTTTTCGCTGCCTGAAAAAATTCACTGACTTTTTCTGACTTCCAGTTTTTCCAGGAAAGTGTCCACCCTGTCACATCTGGATTGGATTGCAGAAATTTGATACAATTTTCAAACTCGCAGGATGATCACTTGAAAATTAAAAAAAAATAAATAGAATATGACCTTATTAAACATGAAAAATGACTCAGAAATACACCAGAACTAGAGGCCATTTGCAATTTCCCCCTTCTTTTTTATGCTTCTCTTTTTACACACTACTCATCATCATATATTTTCCACCACCCCTCGCCTCCCCCACTGACTAGCAAGAAATGAGTCGAAAGTTTTTGCTGCAATCTGTCGGAAAATTGAATTTCTATTTTATTTGCACAGCAAAGCAAAGGCACAGAATAAAACAGAAATCCCAGAATTTGAAGGAGAAATTTCCCCAAAAATGACTTAAATGACCATTTCAAGGGGAAAATGACTAAAAATGACCTGAGATGACTTAAAACGAAAGAAAAGATGACAAAGTGGTCATTCAGAAACGCATAACTTTGACCTGACAAAGTTAAAGGAAAGTCGAATTCGGGGCTAAAATCGAGGTCGGATCGACAATCTAATGCGATATTCGATATCAGCGATTCAGGGCCGCCGAGAGGAAGGTCCCCCGGGCCCGGATTTTATAACTATCAAATAGAAAATATGACTTTATACGAGCAAATAATTTCATTGTAGGCCCGCAGATTTTTCCCCCGGGCCCGGTTTCGCTCTTGGCAGCCGTGCATCGATTACAAAAAATCCCCTTCCGATACATCGTTCGATACATTTCCACTTAAAATTCCAAAGTTGGTGGTACTTTTGAGGAACTTTTTCAACCCAGAAACTAAATCTTGTTACCTGAAGACATTCATCATTGGTTCCATCGCGATCCATCTATCTTCAAGTTTTATGTTTGCATTTATTCACAGTTTTCAATTACATCGTACAATCGGACAAAGTGGCTCGCCCTTAAACGTCTTCCAGAGTTGGCAAGTCAGTAAAATCGACTCTCAGACGGTGCAAATCGGATCGGCACTTGGCAAATCTACAGAAGTGTCGCCTTTTCTCTTTCTTGCGCCTCGCCGAAATTTAAAATGGTCGCCAATTAGCAAACCGAGATTTTCAATTGGCACAATTTAAACACATTTTTAATCAGCAAAATCAACCCCTTCCCCCTTAAGAAAACTTGCTTCGGTACTTCCCTGCGTGCCAATACTTCAAGTTCTTTGTCTGGCACCGCGTTACTTCGAAACTCATTAATCGCGGAGCCCGGTATTGAGAGACGATAAACGGTAATCGAGAGATTAATTAGCGAACTACGGCAATTATTGGTTTCCTATACGCGTATAATTATGCAAATCGTCGTCGACACCGAGTCAACGTTCTTAATCGTCTGCTTAATGATCCGTATCCGTATTTACAGTTTTACGCAGCGTGTACACCCATACAGCCAACACTGCGATGTGTTGGTGCGCCAACTTATTCGTCGATGTACCCGAAAGTTTTGAGCAAAGCACGAGACCAAGAGATACACGTGTAATTTCGCCGAAACAATTATCAAATTATACATTATACATAATAGCTCGTCGTCCACATTCTTCATTATTAAACCGAGCACGATGAGTGGAAGATACAACCAAAAAATTTCGCATTCCGGAATATTAATCCATTCCTTCGGCGACGGAAGGGCGTATAAATAAAAAATATTCGTTGCTAACGAACGCGAAAAAAAAAAAAAATTTAATAGGCAAAACAACCCAGGGAACCGTAAAAATCTTTTTAAAAAGTCGGAGAGGAAAATGCGAATCTATTTTTCGAATAGAAAACCTAAGACCTCCTTTTTCTTCCCCACTCCCTCCTTATTTACGATCGCTAACTTTTTTGCCCATTCTTTAGCCATGTCTCATTGCTGCTAAAAATTTTACCAACTTACACGCTTCACCGTCGCGGACAGAGGGGGGCGACGGGGGAGGTGTAAAATCTGAATTCTGCGAGCAGAAAAGCTCGCTCGCAAGAATGATAAACGATTAGAAGAACGCTGGCCGCGCGCGTGAATTTTCCGAACAGAGCGAGATACGAAAACTGGGGGGGGGGGTGTTCGCGCGCCACGAAAAAACAAGACAAAGAGAAATGGATAGACGAAGAGAGAAATGAAAAAGAATAAATAAAAAAAAAACGTAGTCAGGAAACGGTGGAAAAACTTTTTGGGGAAAAAAACAAAAAAGAAATTCTCGCGCAATTATTTGTTACTTGTTTTCATCCGGCATAATTCATTTCCCCCTCGTTAGTTTTTAAAGCCGAATCCCGAACACATAAACTTTTCTCTTAACTGGATACACCCGCGCGCGTGCACAGCGAAAAACGCGAGCGGGTTATACGGTATCACTAGATGAACAGGGGAAGGGGTCAGCAGAGGGCAATTGTACACCGCGAAGAAAGAAGACGAAAGCGTCGCGCTCAAGTATTCTTATTTATTTATTTTTTGTTTTGTTTTGTTTTCTTAAAGAAGAAATAGGAAAAATCGGTGGGCATAGCCTGTTTAATATAATCACGATAAATCTATATACAGCAGACGATTTGAATTTCAAAGGATTCGAAAATGGAAGTCGAATGAATACACGAAATAACAAAAAGAAAAACAAAGCCTTTAATGAAGATGGACTCATTCTTCTTTTCGTTTTACCAGCATATCTCTTGCTATCTGCTTTTCTCTCTCACTATCTCTCTCTCTCTCTATTCGCGCTGCAAAGAATAAGACAAAAGTGTAATCAAGCAAATCTATTTCCACAACGGTTAATCCGTTCGTTTTTTAAATAAAATGAGAAACTTTTGTATTTTTTGAAGCGTTGATTCTTTCTCGCAAGCCATAAACGTAAAAAATTGACTGAAGAAAACACGCGCTCGCTCGCGACGATTTATCGACGGAGTTTTAACGAATTTTCGTTTCGTTTGCTTCTTCCGGTTAATTCGCGCGACCCAGCATCTCTTTTTCTTCTTCGGGGACGAACTTATCGAGGCAACGAACGTCTCGAGAGTGCAATTTTAGCACCGGCCAAGTACTTCTGGGAAGTTGATTTTATCTGTTAGCATCGTAGGTCGCGATTATCGCGCGGGGGTATGACGAGGGAGAAGGCTACCGGAGCCGATACCGGCTCAGCTGAGACCTTCGATAACGATCCTTTACATCGTAATTTACTGACCGAGCGAATGACCTTTCACGCAAACAAATCGGCTGTTTGTGGACTCGCGCATAAGTCCAACTACTTATTTACAATGTAAATTAGCCAGCTCCAGGATATTCCAGCTTCGTATGTCTACCCAGCCAGTACCAGGGCCGGAAATAGAGCAAAAACTTTAGGGGGGGGGGGCTGAAGCCCTAGCGCTTAAAATCTTTTATATCTCTGTCTATGTATGCCCTTCATATTTCCATGAAAATTTCTATCAATGTGTGTGAGCTCTTCATATTTCCATGGAAATTTCTATTAACAACACGGCTGCAGACTTTACTACACTGTCCATCCGATCGCCATGAGACTTGGGAAGTTGTTCAGTAAAATTCCGCGAAGTTTTCGGGGAGGAGGGGGGTAGCAGCGGGGATGGGATATGCTCCCCCGAAACACTCCTATTACTATGACATCATACTACTGAGTATACTAGAGCGAAACCCGTGCCTCAGTGGTTGAATTTCTATGGAAATCTCTTTATATACTAAAAAAGCAAAATCCGCCACCGCCGCCTCCATGGGGAAAAACTCACTGCAGGTTGCCTACCTAAAAATTACAAAAAATTACAGGGGCAGAACAGCTACTTTCAGGGACATGATCTGTTCTAACATAAAAGGAAAATCAGAAAAATTGCAGAGGCAGATCAGCTACTTTCAAGGACATAATCTGTTCTAACATAAAAGATCTCTAAGTTTTAAGACATAACCGACATAATAAGGCATAAATGATGACATAATTACCCATAATCTCCAAGATCTCAAATCGCAAGACATAACACATATTCTAACTTAAGATATGTATAAAGGCAGATATAGTGTTCATGAATACGGCAGACCAACTACCTTGGACTCTGAGAGCTCAGGTCCTTCTGACGTCGTCGTCATCATCATCATCATCACCACCACCACCACCACCACGCACTGCGGGTTGCCTACCTTGCTCGATTGCTCATTTCTCCAAAGGTAGACAACCCACTGCGGGTTGTCTAACCTGCCCTTAATTGCTCGATCTTCCAGGGGTAGCCTACCCTCAGGAGGGATTCATGGTTGAGGAGGGAGCTCCTGAAGTGGGAGGAGGGCCCCTGTGAGGGCGTAAGCTATGGACGGTGATGGAGGCTCTGGGGGAGGGCGGGGGGTTAAGATGAGTAAGAGAACCTGGAGGAGAAAGTCCTTGGTGAAAGAGGAGACTGGGGAAATGGCCGTAGTGCGGGAGAGGCCGTTGGTGAGGTAGGGGCCTGAGGGGGAAGGGCTCTCGCGGGGAGGTGTGGTCATGGTTGTGAGTTCTTGGGTGAATGGGCAGGGATCTTTGAGGGGGTCGAGGGACCATAATGAGGACGGGGGCTGTGAAGGGAGATAAATCCCAAGGGGTAGTGGTGGGTGAGCGGTCCTGATGGTGGAGGAAATCCTTGATAGGAGAGGGTGGCCATTGAGGAAGGAGGAGGTAGTAGTGAGTGAGGGTCCTGGAGGGGCAATAAAACTTTGGTAGATAGGCCCAAGGGTGTAAGAGGTACTCATGTTGGAGGAGGGAGCTCCTGAAGGGGAGGAAAACCACAGCAGTGGCGGGGACTTCAGAGAACAATAAAGGTCCCGGCGGGAGCGGGGTAATGGTGTATAAGAGGTCTTGATGGAGGAGGTAGTCCGTGGTGAGAGAGGCGGCCAGGAAGGCAAATGAAGGCCGTGGTGCGGAAGCTTCTGGTCCCAGAGAGGGGGTCTTGAGGGGAAAGATTCTTGTGGGGCGGGGTGGTCATGGTGGTGGATGCTCCCGGTTGGAGGACCAGGGGGATCTTCGAGGTGGTTGAGCGAGGAGGCCGTAGGGTGATGGAGCTGCGTAAGGGGAAGGCTGTAGAGAGGGACCAAGGCCGCCACTGAGGAGGGAGTAGAGACTGCGGGTTGCCTACCCTGATCCACTTATTGCTCATTTCTCCAAGGGTAGCCAACCCCTTAGGAGATGGTTCACGGTGGCGGGAGCTCCAGAATTGGAAAGAGATCCACAGGGGCGTGGCCTTAGGAGGAGGATAAAAGCCCTGGGTGATGGGGGTAATGATGAGTAGAGGTCCTGGTAGCGGAGAAAGTCCTGGGTGAAAGAGGGACTGGAGAGGGAAATGAAAGCCGTGGTATGTGAGGGACTCGTGGTGGGGGATGAAGGGGAAGGGTGGTCATGATGGTGTGAGCTGCTGAGTGAAGGACCAGGGGATCTTCGAGGGAGTTGGGACAAGGAGGCCGCAGAGGAGGAGCAGTGGAAGGGGAGGGCTGTAACGAGGGATTAAGGCCTTCATTGGGGAGGGCGTAGTGATGGGTGAAAAGGTCTTGGTGGGGGTGTGGTACGTGAATAGAAATGAAGGCCACAGTGGTGTGTGGATTATCGGGGGACGTGGTCCCAATGGGGGAGGGCAGTCGGGGTGGAAGAAGGTGATTGGGGAGAACTAGGTGGAGGACTGGGTGATGATTGGAGGGATGAACGGCGGGTGCCATATGGGGGAGAAGCTGTGGACAGAGAAAGTCATGGAGAGAGGGAGAGGGTAATGTGAAGAGATTAAGGCCCAGGTGGTGGAGGTTGGTTGTGGTGGTTGGTGATTTTAGAGGTGAGGAGAAAGTCCAAGTGAGAGGGCCTACCCGGTTGTGCAGAAGGAAAGGGTTCGCAGGGGTGATACTGCAGAGGTAACAGACCATGGAGGCATTAAAGCCTTTGGTAGGAGATTATGGCCGTTGTGGGGGGAGGGGAAGGGAGGGGAGGGAGAGGGAGAGGGAGAGAGGAGAGAGCTTTCAAGGACATAATCTGTTCTAACATAAAAGATCTCTAAGTTTTAAGACATAACCGACATAATAAGGCATAAATGATGACATAATTACCCATAATCTCCAAGATCTCAAATCGCAAGACATAACACATATTCTAACTTAAGATATGTATAAAGGCAGATATAGTGTTCATGAATACGGCAGACCAACTACCTTGGACTCTGAGAGCTCAGGTCCTTCTGACGTCGTCGTCATCATCATCATCATCACCACCACCACCACCACCACGCACTGCGGGTTGCCTACCTTGCTCGATTGCTCATTTCTCCAAAGGTAGACAACCCACTGCGGGTTGTCTAACCTGCCCTTAATTGCTCGATCTTCCAGGGGTAGCCTACCCTCAGGAGGGATTCATGGTTGAGGAGGGAGCTCCTGAAGTGGGAGGAGGGCCCCTGTGAGGGCGTAAGCTATGGACGGTGATGGAGGCTCTGGGTGGGCCGGGGGGTTAAGATGAGTAAGAGAACCTGGAGGAGAAAGTCCTTGGTGAAAGAGGAGACTGGGGAAATGGCCGTAGTGCGGTAGGGGCCTGAGGGGGAAGGGCTCTCGCGGGGAGGTGTGGTCATGGTTGTGAGTTCTTGGGTGAATGGGCAGGGATCTTTGAGGGGGTCGAGGGACCATAATGAGGACGGGGGCTGTGAAGGGAGATAAATCCCAAGGGGTAGTGGTGGGTGAGCGGTCCTGATGGTGGAGGAAATCCTTGATAGGAGAGGGTGGCCATTGAGGAAGGAGGAGGTAGTAGTGAGTGAGGGTCCTGGAGGGGCAATAAAACTTTGGTAGATAGGCCCAAGGGTGTAAGAGGTACTCATGTTGGAGGAGGGAGCTCCTGAAGGGGAGGAAAACCACAGCAGTGGCGGGGACTTCAGAGAACAATAAAGGTCCCGGCGGGAGCGGGGTAATGGTGTATAAGAGGTCTTGATGGAGGAGGTAGTCCGTGGTGAGAGAGGCGGCCAGGAAGGCAAATGAAGGCCGTGGTGCGGAAGCTTCTGGTCCCAGAGAGGGGGTCTTGAGGGGAAAGATTCTTGTGGGGCGGGGTGGTCATGGTGGTGGATGCTCCCGGTTGGAGGACCAGGGGGATCTTCGAGGTGGTTGAGCGAGGAGGCCGTAGGGTGATGGAGCTGCGTAAGGGGAAGGCTGTAGAGAGGGACCAAGGCCGCCACTGAGGAGGGAGTAGAGACTGCGGGTTGCCTACCCTGATCCACTTATTGCTCATTTCTCCAAGGGTAGCCAACCCTTAGGAGATGGTTCACGGTGGCGGGAGCTCCAGAATTGGAAAGAGATCCACAGGGGCGTGGCCTTAGGAGGAGGATAAAAGCCCTGGGTGATGGGGGTAATGATGAGTAGAGGTCCTGGTAGCGGAGAAAGTCCTGGGTGAAAGAGGGACTGGAGAGGGAAATGAAAGCCGTGGTATGTGAGGGACTCGTGGTGGGGGATGAAGGGGAAGGGTGGTCATGATGGTGTGAGCTGCTGAGTGAAGGACCAGGGGATCTTCGAGGGAGTTGGGACAAGGAGGCCGCAGAGGAGGAGCAGTGGAAGGGGAGGGCTGTAACGAGGGATTAAGGCCTTCATTGGGGAGGGCGTAGTGATGGGTGAAAAGGTCTTGGTGGGGGTGTGTGGTACGTGAATAGAAATGAAGGCCACAGTGGTGTGTGGATTATCGGGGGACGTGGTCCCAATGGGGGAGGGCAGTCGGGGTGGAAGAAGGTGATTGGGGAGAACTAGGTGGAGGACTGGGTGATGATTGGAGGGATGAACGGCGGGTGCCATATGGGGGAGAAGCTGTGGACAGAGAAAGTCATGGAGAGAGGGAGAGGGTAATGTGAAGAGATTAAGGCCCAGGTGGTGGAGGTTGGTTGTGGTGGTTGGTGATTTTAGAGGTGAGGAGAAAGTCCAAGTGAGAGGGCCTACCCGGTTGTGCAGAAGGAAAGGGTTCGCAGGGGTGATACTGCAGAGGTAACAGACCATGGAGGCATTAAAGCCTTTGGTAGGAGATTATGGCCGTTGTGGGGGAGGGGGGGAGGGGAGGGGGAGGGAGGGGAGGGAGAGGGGGGAGAGAGAGAGAGAGAGGAGAGAGAGAGAGAGAAGAGAGAGAAAGAGAACACCTCATGACTGTTGCTGTTGTGAAGGCTCATAACGTATGTATACGGAACGGATTTTTTTAGTTTTTCAGTTTTCTACTGTTACTGCCTTCCAATCTCACAAAATGAACAGGGTTATTTACAATTCCACGAGCCGTAAGGCATAATCTTTCACAACGAAGCCATAATGAAATTAGACCTCACAATATTGCGAATCAGTCCAACCAATTTTCAAAATTTTGGGACTAACGTTGTTTCTGAACTATGCGGTTCAATTGTAGATGGGAGACTTAGAAAGGGGTAGGATACATGAATGGCATTCGTTGATACTGAAACAGCTTTTGACAATACTTCGTAATATTGCGAATCAATCCAACCAATTTTCAAAATTTTGGGACTCATGTTGTTTCTGAACTATGAGGTTCAATAAATGGGAGATTAAAAAAAGGGTAGGATACATGCATGGCATTCGATGATACTGAAATAGATTTTGACAATGTTAAATGGGATAAAGTGTTTGATATTCTAAAACGGGTAGGGATAAATAAGAAAGTCAAGTTATTTTGAACTTACATAACAGACAGAATGCTACATGAACAGAAGGAGAGAATAGGGAGGCAAATATGAAGAAAACGTGTACAGCCGGGGTGCTTCGTACCTCTAATAAGTATTATTTAATCTGTACATAGAAAGGGATAGAAATAAAAGAAAAATTTGAAGCAGGTGCAACTATACATGGAGAGCGTGTAATGATGTAAAGATGCTCAGGTTTGCAAATAGTATTGCCTTATTAACTGAAAGAAGAGTACTGACTGGAAAATATTTTAAATCGAGGAATGGAGGAGACTTTGAGTTAGAATATTACATGAAAATATGAAAAAAGAAATAAAACTAAAGTAATGGTATGTAATCGATGTGAGCATGATTGTTTAAAATAAAATTGTCCAGGGGAAAATTGAAGAAGTAAGCGAATTTTGCTACATCAGTAGTCAAATAACAAAAGGTGGAAGGTGTAAACGGGATATTAGTAGTAGAATAGCACAAGCTACATAAGAATTTTATCGAAAAAGTAATTTATTCAAATCAAAAACAAATCTGAAAATCAAAAGATTATTTTTGAAAACTTATGTTTGGAGTGTAGCCATGTATGGATAAGAAACTTGGACCATAGGAAAACCAGAGAAGAGAAGGATCGAAGCTTTTAAGATGTGGTGCTATAGGTGAATACTTAGCATCAAATGGACGGATAGCTTCTTGAACAAGTCTTGCACAGAATGTCAAACAAGTCTGTAGGAATCTTAGACAAGTCTTGAAAAATCTTGAATTTAAAGTGACGCACTGAATTACTTTTTAAATAATCTGACCTGTACTTCCACATTATTCATCATGTGATTCATCGAAATATCTCAGAATGATTGCTCTGCTGTATTCTTACCTGTAACACAAAAAAGAGGAAACATAATTAAGGTGCGTAAAAGCGAGAGAACTGAAAGATATCCACTATTTAGTCTTTCTATAACTAATCTCAATCTTTCTACGAATGGAATGGAAAAGTTCCCACCATGCACCTGAATCAGTTTTCAACGCAGCTCTACACCAGTCCTCGAATCGAGCTAAGTCTATCTCCTTCCTCCACAAGAGCAAGATGAATCTTGAGCTTCTTCATCTGTATCACTAGCGTCAAAACCAAACAGCCTAAATATCCCATTCCGAACAAAATCCAGGAGAGGGGTAAATATCGTAAGTGTATCTCTCTTCGCGACGCCCATGCCAATGATCATAACCTCACATAACCAACGTCAAAGACGAGATAGAAATATCAGCAAATCCATCAACATTATTTTTTAATCTAATTACTTTTGGGATGTACATGGAATTAATCACTGAAAATAATTTCCGATTAGGTACATCTCTGACAGCAACTTTCAATTCACTTCCATCACCAATTTTCAAGAACTAAACTCTAATTCTTCTGGGCAGATGGACGACATGGTGAATAGTTCAGTAGTATCTTTTTCCATTCCGAACGCTAGTTTTACATGCTCCGGCAGCACAGGGTAAGAGTCCTCCTTTGTTCAATGTGTATGTTTACAGACAGGGAGAATGGCGGGGGCCGCTGATTTTCGTGAATTCTCGTATATTTTACCCCACCGCGGCCTTCATTTTGTATGGAAGATACAATTACCAAATAATAGGAAAGTAATGAAGTAGGTCAATATTTTCAGACTGAAAAAAGAAGAAGGTGGCACGAGAGCAACCTAAGGAACCAAAATGTCGATTTTGCTCCGACTAAATTTACGATACTCTAGGCTCCATCAAGCAGCTTAGCAACTCTATATAATTACTTGAGTTGCAATATTGCAGTGGTGTCGTGTCTGGGTGTTCAAGGTGTTCACTGCACACCCACTTAATTTTTGCCTCACAACAAAAATCCCAGAAACAAGAAAAGATTTAAATTTTGATTAAAATACAAAATATATAACCTCGAAAAATTGAAAAATAACCGGAATATTTCTTTTCGCGCTTTACGCGGTTCTTATCTTTGTAACATACTATGGGAATCACATAGGATGTTCACTAGCAACATTGCACACTCTTGTCTGTTTTAATGCAGTGGCGTTATCATTGGTACATACTATGGGAATCGCATAAGATGTTTACTAGCAACATTGCACACTCTTGTTGGTCTTAATGCAGTGGCGTTATCTTTGTCACACTTACTGTGGGAATCGCGTAGGATGTTCACTAGCAACAGTGCACACTCTCATCGGCCTTGTCGCAGTGGCGTTATCTTTGTCACACTTACTATGGGAATCGCGTAGGATGTTCACTAGCAACATTGCACACTTTTGTCGGCCTTGTTGCAGTGGCGTTTGCAACAAAGACCACAAAGAGTGAAGCAGAGACTTCGTTAATTTAAATGGCAGGGTGTTCACCAGCAGAAATAAACATTCCGGAAGCGCATACACATGCTATGTGGTGAGTTGGTGGATGCAACTTCATTCTTCATTGACACTCATTATTTATACATACTGATACTGATCATAAGCTTTTGATACTACTGACTTTTTTGTGGAGGGGAGGGGAGAGGAAGGGCGCAGACCCGCCAGTTGAACACCTGGGAAAGAGCATCACGCGACGCCACTGCAATATTGTTGTAAAGATACACAGAACGATTGGGTGGAGTATTTTGGTATCAAGATCTCATTTCAAACAGCGTAAGATTAATTTCAAAAAAAGCACACCATCTTATTCCCCTCTCGCGAACCCACAGTCGACCCGTACCTCATTCACTGAACGAAAACTAGCTGTCTACTGTATCCGGCTATAATAATATTTATACTTTTCCGCAAGGCGTTACTTATATTCACGCTGGCTTTAGACAAATAACATAATTAGTCTAAATTTAAGTGAAACGAGAGAGATTTTCTCTTTATCCTCTCACTCTGTCTCTCTCTTTCTCGTTCGGTCTGTCATCTCTTTCGCTGCTTGTGTAGACCAATACCCGAGTCCGGTGAAATATCGTACTCCCTGGAAAATGGTGCGATGGTAGCAGCGAACGTTTTATGTATACGTACCATAACAAAAACTATACTTACAATTATACTGTATGCATAGATAGCTTACAATACTGAACTCGAATCCCGAATTAACTTAGCGGCATTTCAGTTGTGATTTATTGAAACCCGATTCAGCGTTTATAAGCTGTACACTCGATCGAGGATTGTTTTGCAACGAGCTTTTCCTTTTATACGGTATCGGTGGATACACGGGGAGGAAAAAACGTTGAGATCTTTTTTTCTTTTTTCATCCTCCTTTCGACGTACACGGGTTTTAATTTGCGCAACGGCGCACGCGGGTTCTGCTATTTCAGTAAAATTCTGCTCTAAGGTAAGGTATATCATATTGACGATGCGGCGTCGGAGTGTGAATGAAACACCGAAGCTGCAGAAACCGATCGTTTAAGCCCTGATTATAACAACCGCGGAAATAGGAGCTTTCGGAGAAAAGTTTGCATAACAACTGAACGACTTCGACAGTAATAAAATCCCAAATTGTACTCCTTGCGTTTTGGAACTGGAATACATGGTAAACGGATTTACTGTGAAATGATCTTTTTCATTAGCTAATATTATGATAACAAGAAGAAAAACAAGGTTTCGCAATTCGATCAAGAGAGGGACACTTCCGAATTACGGTTCCATCTGCCAATTCGAAAAAAAAATCCTAATTGCGTTTTGGAATAGCATTCTTCGCCTGAACTGAAACTTTCACTTGAGGCCAACTAGTACTTGTAAAATTTTCCAGTTAAGCCGCGTTGAATTCAACTCATCTGTTGAGAACTTTCAACTTTATTCATGAAGAACCAAAACGGAGGAGAAGGGCAGCGAGAGGTGCGAAATGGAAAGCGGAATGTTAAAATTCCGAATATACAAACTCGTTTCGTGGACTGAGACTGTCACTCAAGAGTTCCACTCACACAAGGGGCTATGGTCTCAGGGCGCTCTGCCGGAAAAGGAGTCTGGAAGAAATGGAATAAATAAGGGGAGACAGAAGGCGCAAAAGAAAAAAGCGATGGGAAAATATCCAAAAGACCAAACCTTTTCAGGAAGGGGAGTCGATTTTCACTGAATAGACATAGCGCTCGATACTGTAACGAAATTCGCATCGAAAAGCGCACGAAAACACGTAATAACGACTTTAATTTCACACAACACAAAACAGTAGCTAAATCGCTTTGAAAACGCACGATTTATCGCATACAAAACTAGACGGCCAGCGGCCTTTATATACCCCGACGTTATCGATGAAACTCCTCATCGCTCTCGTTATCGATATTCTATTCTCGTACTTAAAACGTGTTGATCGTTCTTCGCTTATCTCGAATGTTCGGGAGCATTCGCAACAATATAATAATCAAAATGATAAGTGACTAAAGTCATCTCGATTTCGGTAGTTTTTCAATTTTGTTGGCAATTTGAAATGTGTCTATTCAAAGTTGATTTCTGAGACTCTCTGTTCAATATTTACCAAACTATTTTGTAATTATACTTCACACCTACTTTATGAACACATTAGTGAGCAGCATGCGAAGTCTACGCAGATAATATATTTTATGCTGAAATTTAAGCTAAATTTTCTCCGAGTTGCAGTCATGTTACTAGTATTCACCTCAATTGAAGACCGTTTTTTCAAAATCAGTCAAATCCATTTTCGCAGTTTCGAGAAAATTGAAGAAAACGTGAGAAACAATTTTCAACCGGTAGTTGGCGCATGCGAATGGGTGGGTTGGCAGAAGCGAACGCTCACAGTTAAGATACAATCATCGAGAATGGGAAAAGATACCGTTTCTACACTCCTGGAACCACGTTAGCGGGGACAATGGACTTACCTAGTTCTGCCTGACCCCCAACTCGTTATCGCACTACAGGAAAGAAACAACGAACTTGTTCATATGTGACCCGGAATCATGAAATGTGCCTCTTATGCGAAAACAGGTTTTAGGGATAAGCAAGTGTAAAGACTGGATGGTGGTAGTGGCGTATACATCTGTGGTGGTGCGTTTACGCGTTTCTATGACAACCGCGTTTCGAATTCTTGTTCTCTGTCATTCCCCTAGGCCCGTTTCACACAACACCATGTAAACGGATGTCTTTAAACTTTTGGCGTAATTTGTGGAAAAACTAATGAAAATAGGAAGCTGCGATTTGTTTCATTCGAATCAAGAAAGTGAAAATTGATTTTCAGGCATCAGAAGCACAATTCATGATTCCAGGTTACATATATTATCTAACAAACTACTACGGAATCCAATAGCTCTCACTACGCGCTTCCTCCACTTTGTTTCACGCTACCTATTATCACTCGACTTAGCTGGCTTTGAAAAAGATAATGCTTAGAACACCCAAACAGGAACGAAATAGATCTTAATTTTTGGAGCCATCGATAGAGGCACTTCCATAATACCTAGGAACGCTAGTTTCCTGATTTCTTCAAGAATGGACTTAACTAGTTTTGGGAATAACGTCTTCAATTATGACGATAATAGAGAAGTTTTTTCGGAGGACAATGAACCATTTTTGTCTTCCGTTTGAAGGAAAATAATATTTGCCTGGTCAGTTACAGTTTCGTGTGATTGAGTTCCCTTTCTCACAATTTCTCCTATTGAAAGTAGGAAAGGCAAAATGATACTACTCCCACCCCCATCTTGTTGAGTTGGGTGGCAGTGCCTCCTTCACCCAGGCATCGGAGCCACTGGCCTTTCTGAAATTCCAAACTTCATGATAATGTTCCAAGTCTCTAATAAGGAAACGGTTATCGTCCAAGCCTAAGAGAAACTATACATAGTCTTTATTCAATGAATGCCTTACATATTCCTCCTGGACTTGCTAGACCCCATCCGCAATGTTCAAAAAAGTGGGAGATCCTAGTGTCACGCGGGGATATGTATATATTCCATTAATAGTAGCGAAGTAAAGCCCCTCCCTTCGAGTGAAAGTGGAAAACGGAATTTCAACGCTTTTCGTAATTACCATTTGTGGCAGGGCCAGTTCGTATTCGTTCTCTCACTGCTGCCACCGAGCCGTATTTCAGCCGCCCAAAACTGACCAACTAAAACGCACTCATCTCGCTAGTCGCTGCGAATGTACGATGGCCATTTACGTTTTCTGGAACCGAGTTCGAGTGGACTATAAATTTACAGTCGAGCCGCGTCCATCGGACTACGTGTGCTCGTAATTTATCCACTTCCCATTGGCACACAGCTCGAGAAAAGACACGAGAAGGGTCGAACGTAACGGTTTTTTTCTCTCTTTTTTCATCTTACAACGTGTGTCCACGGCAGAAGGAGCAAACAGGAAAAACGTCGTCGCAGACTTCTTTTTTTCTCCTTCTTCTTTTTAGGAACGATAAATATGCGATTTACGATCTAGCGCCCGAATTTTACTGCTGGCGACCTGTGCGCTGTGCTGTGCGTAGCTTTCAGCCGAACGCGTATAACTGGATCGGAGACAGTGGAAACGGTATATGTAACGGAGTCGAAAATGTCTCAGCACATGTTTATCGCCGAATTCGATTGCTAGGTTCGACGAGAATGTGGATTGCCTCGTTCCAGAGAAACGGAGGATTCGAGAAAATCTTGTTGACGAGGGCCCTCTACTGGCCACCGAGCTAGAAAGGAGAACAATGCCCGAATTCCTTCGAGCCCGAACGTGCTTCCATAGTCTCAGTTTTGAATCGCGAAACCGAATTGCAGTTCGGTTCCTCGATTCAGATCAGGTGTTCCCAAGTCTAATACTCCCGCCAACCCAAGCGAAGCAAGCACCGGCTGCTTACTCATCGCTGGACCCGCGTTTTCTGTGTGTTCGTTGGGGTTATTTCCAATCTGATCGTCTGTCTCAGTCAGGACAGCTATTCTCATAGGCCCAATGGATGATTTTTTTGGTAAGGGGCTCCAGACCCCCAGGACCTCCTTATCCAAGCCCTTGATGCTATTTGAAGTACAAAAATAATATCAATTTTAGTTTATTTTTCTCAAAACGTAAACAAAGCCTTCATAAAACAATTGTAAATAAAACAGAACTTTTTTGAGGTAAAATTAAAATTATTAGGAGGTTCCGATTCAGGACTGAATAAGAATACACAGCAACATTCCGAATCCAGGATTCCTAATTTCAATACGTGGTTTCCTCAATTTTCAAAGTCGAATCGAATTATACTCATCCGAAGTTTTCGACGTACTGCGAAGCGAAAGAAGGAATTTTCAATTTTTCGCTACAACGACGTGCTCATGTTGCCACAAGTTTTCTAACAACCTCGGTCGAGGTTCCCTCGGTACTGATGCGATGCCCGAAAGGGTAGTTTCCGGTGCCGGGGGTGCGGTGTCTCAGGGGCCACTCTGGCATGCGTGCATCACCATACGTCCCACCACACACGGAACCTCGGTCGAGGTATACGCCGATGACACACTGCTTGTCTGTAGCGCCGAGACATTCGAGAAGGTGCGGCGCACTGTCGCGCTGGCAACAAACATCATTATAGCTCGACTCGCCACCAAGGGTCTAGAGCTGAACGCCAGAAAGACGGAAGCGCTGTTGCTGTGTCGCCGAGGAAACAAGGTACCGGACCAGATTCAACTACCCGATGGAGAAGGATCGGTGGTCCGCCAGATGAGTGATTCTGGACGACCAACTCAACTGGGTCGAGCACATCCAGCAGGTAACTGATCGAGCCGTCAAATCGCTTCCCGTTCTGACCCGAATATGCACCAACATGTCCGGGTACAGCTTCAGGACGAGACGGATTACGACGCAGGGATGCGTGCAGACACACCTGTACTGTAGTAGCTCTGTCTGGTACCACCGGGCGGTCCTACACACGACACACACGGTAGCCGCTCATGTCGGTGCAGAGGAAAGCAGAACTCATTCTGACTGATCCTGCCCCAATAAACCTCGCGATTCGTAAGCGGGCAGTCCTGTGGATATTCCGTCATTGCCTGCCAGTCATCAACTGGGGTCCGTATCCCAAAGTGGCCCGCACCGCATCCAGAAGGTTCCAGATAGTGGCGGAGGCCGCCGCTGATTATACCGACAACGAACAAGATGATAATCTCACCAGTGGCAGCGAAGAGGACGACGCAGCAGCTGGTGTTGCTGGCGGGGGCTGGCCAAGCAGTTCCGCCGCATCACCGAGCAATGTTGGGGAAAATTTTCGGACGAGGCGTCGACTGGTCGATGGACGCACTCAATTTTCCTCAACATCAGCGCCTGGCGTAAGTCCAAAATACAGCTCTCGTTTTGACACGGAGGCTTCGCCGAGTACCTGCACAAAATGACACAGCGCGGCACTCCACAGTGCGAGTGTGAGGGCGCGTTTTCGCAGTCTGCGAAACACGTTCCCACGGAGAGCGCGCTGACTGGTTCACATGTACCCATTCCACCACCGACGGCTTTACCGCAGGAGTAGAAAGTGTGGGCCGACTTTGCGGCGAAGACTGTGCGTCGATTCTGGGAAATTGAAAACCCATTGTTCTCAGCGGCTAGTACCGCCACGTCGTCACCACCAGCACCAACCAACGAACAGCGGAAATCAGGGTGAACCCTTACTCGCTGTCCAGAAGCCGTCGCAGGCTCCAGCACTGGGAATCAGGGCGGACCCATACCCGGTGCCCCGACCGGCGGCACGCCAGTGTTGACTGGCGGGAATCAGGGAGAACCCGTAGCCGCCAGTCGAAGATCCTGGAAGAGGGCGGCCCCAGACTGATGAAGGGAAGAGGGCCGGCCCATCGTGAACGAACATTAATAAGCGACACTCCACCGAAGCTGTAACAGCAGCAGAGGTGACAATGACCGTAGCGGGTGAGGAAGGTTGATGGAGAAAGCAGAAGCCCAGGGACACCTCGGCACCTGTGAGCGTCCCCTCGCATCCCGTGGAGCGTCACTGGTAGACGACCCTAGAACCTTATACTCGACTCATCTGCTCGACCCACTTTCAGGAAGCGACAAAGAACTTGAGGCTGAAGTCTTGTGGTAACCGATTGACCATGAAGGCGGCCCCCTCTACTTGGAGCGACCCTCCCGTCTTGGGTGTGTGCCGAAGAGGCGAGTGAGGAAGGAAGATGAAAGCCAATAGATGTCGTGAAACTGAAGGAGACATAGACAATTTCAACCTGACTGACACACCGACTGACTGGTCGACAGATGACAGGCAGTATAGTGACAGTTTAGCTTAAGATTGTAAATATTTTAAATTTCGCATGCGTCATGTAATTTTAAAAATGTGAGTTCCCCTCCCTACCCCGCGCTAAACCTACTCGAAGGTATGTAAGGTAGTGGGGGGAGGCACCCCGATTTTTATTTTTATTTTTATCAACCAATAGAAGGAGCCACCAGAAATAGTTCCCGATTGACCGTCCGGTGGGGCCTTGGCCCCTCGCGAGATTTAAAAAAAAAGTTTTCAACAATATACTTGGGTAAAGAAACATTTTTCCATTTAAAATTTAGGAAATTGAAAGTTGGTCTTCAATGATTCGAGTTAAGGTTTGCATCTGAGAAATTTAGGGCAGTAATCGAGATCCGTGACCAGAAAAGCCTCAATTTAGATTTCATTTCATCATCGCCTTTTCAAGTACAGTCGATTTTACCCATTTCAAGTTATCTCCAAACCCACAGAACTTTTTTGAGGTAAAATTAAAATTATTAGGAGGTTCCGATTCAGGACTGAATAAGAATACACAGCAACATTCCGAATCCAGGATTCCTAATTTCAATACGTGGTTTCCTCAATTTTCAAAGTCGAATCGAATTATACTCATCCGAAGTTTTCGACGTACTGCGAAGCGAAAGAAGGAATTTTCAATTTTTCGCTACAACGACGTGCTCATGTTGCCACAAGTTTTCTAACAACCTCGGTCGAGGTTCCCTCGGTACTGATGCGATGCCCGAAAGGGTAGTTTCCGGTGCCGGGGGTGCGGTGTCTCAGGGCCACTCTGGCATGCGTGCATCACCATACGTCCCACCACACACGGAACCTCGGTCGAGGTATACGCCGATGACACACTGCTTGTCTGTAGCGCCGAGACATTCGAGAAGGTGCGGCGCACTGTCGCGCTGGCAACAAACATCATTATAGCTCGACTCGCCACCAAGGGTCTAGAGCTGAACGCCAGAAAGACGGAAGCGCTGTTGCTGTGTCGCCGAGGAAACAAGGTACCGGACCAGATTCAACTACCCGATGGAGAAGGATCGGTGGTCCGCCAGATGAGTGATTCTGGACGACCAACTCAACTGGGTCGAGCACATCCAGCAGGTAACTGATCGAGCCGTCAAATCGCTTCCCGTTCTGACCCGAATATGCACCAACATGTCCGGGTACAGCTTCAGGACGAGACGGATTACGACGCAGGGATGCGTGCAGACACACCTGTACTGTAGTAGCTCTGTCTGGTACCACCGGGCGGTCCTACACACGACACACACGGTAGCCGCTCATGTCGGTGCAGAGGAAAGCAGAACTCATTCTGACTGATCCTGCCCCAATAAACCTCGCGATTCGTAAGCGGGCAGTCCTGTGGCTATTCCGTCATTGCCTGCCAGTCATCAACTGGGGTCCGTATCCCAAAGTGGCCCGCACCGCATCCGGAAGGTTCCAGATAGTGGCGGAGGCCGCCGCTGATTATACCGACAACGAACAAGATGATAATCTCACCAGTGGCAGCGAAGAGGACGACGCAGCAGCTGGTGTTGCTGGCGGGGGCTGGCCAAGCAGTTCCGCCGCATCACCGAGCAATGTTGGGGAAAATTTTCGGACGAGGCGTCGACTGGTCGATGGACGCACTCAATTTTCCTCAACATCAGCGCCTGGCGTAAGTCCAAAATACAGCTCTCGTTTTGACACGGAGGCTTCGCCGAGTACCTGCACAAAATGACACAGCGCGGCACTCCACAGCGCGGCACTCCACAGTGCGAGTGTGAGGGCGCGTTTTCGCAGTCTGCGAAACACGTTCCCACGGAGAGCGCGCTGACTGGTTCACATGTACCCATTCCACCACCGACGGCTTTACCGCAGGAGTAGAAAGTGTGGGCCGACTTTGCGGCGAAGACTGTGCGTCGATTCTGGGAAATTGAAAACCCATTGTTCTCAGCGGCTAGTACCGCCACGTCGTCACCACCAGCACCAACCAACGAACAGCGGAAATCAGGGTGAACCCTTACTCGCTGTCCAGAAGCCGTCGCAGGCTCCAGCACTGGGAATCAGGGCGGACCCATACCCGGTGCCCCGACCGGCGGCACGCCAGTGTTGACTGGCGGGAATCAGGGAGAACCCGTAGCCGCCAGTCGAAGATCCTGGAAGAGGGCGGCCCCAGACTGATGAAGGGAAGAGGGCCGGCCCATCGTGAACGAACATTAATAAGCGACACTCCACCGAAGCTGTAACAGCAGCAGAGGTGACAATGACCGTAACGGGTGAGAAAGGTTGATGGAGAAAGCAGAAGCCCAGGGACACCTCGGCACCTGTGAGCGTCCCCTCGCATCCCGTGGAGCGTCACTGGTAGACGACCCTAGAACCTTATACTCGACTCATCTGCTCGACCCACTTTCAGGAAGCGACAAAGAACTTGAGGCTGAAGTCTTGTGGTAACCGATTGACCATGAAGGCGGCCCCCTCTACTTGGAGCGACCCTCCCGTCTTGGGTGTGTGCCGAAGAGGCGAGTGAGGAAGGAAGATGAAAGCCAATAGATGTCGTGAAACTGAAGGAGACATAGACAATTTCAACCTGACTGACACACCGACTGACTGGTCGACAGATGACAGGCAGTATAGTGACAGTTTAGCTTAAGATTGTAAATATTTTAAATTTCGCATGCGTCATGTAATTTTAAAAATGTGAGTTCCCCTCCCTACCCCGCGCTAAACCTACTCGAAGGTATGTAAGGTAGTGGAGGGGAGGCACCCCGATTTTTATTTTTATTTTTATCAACCAATAGAAGGAGCCACCAGAAATAGTTCCCGATTGACCGTCCGGTGGGGCCTTGGCCCCTCGCGAGATTTAAAAAAAAAAGTTTTCAACAATATACTTGGGTAAAGAAACATTTTTCCATTTAAAATTTAGGAAATTGAAAGTTGGTCTTCAATGATTCGAGTTAAGGTTTGCATCTGAGAAATTTAGGGCAGTAATCGAGATCCGTGACCAGAAAAGCCTCAATTTAGATTTCATTTCATCATCGCCTTTTCAAGTACAGTCGATTTTACCCATTTCAAGTTATCTCCAAACCCACCGAGTAGGAAATATTCAATTTTTTCATAGATTTGTATTCATTGACTACCCGTTGATATACCTAAGAATAACTTTGAAGTTTTAAAAGCAAAAATAACTATACAGGCCCGTAAATGCAAAATCTGATGTCAAACTTTGTTTTGAACATCTTAAAGAGGAAAATCGAGGTTGGAATGTCGAGGCAGAAGACTGAAGAACAAAGCTCGGCCCACACTCAACATGACACTGTACCATCTTAGAGCTGCTGCAGCTGCTGCAGAGCCCTCTTCGGCAGGGTTCACCCCCAGTTTCCAGAAGTCACAAAAAACATACCAAAAAATACCAAAACTTCCAGGTCCAAATTTTTTTTTAGAAACATAGAAAATCGATAATCCTTTCCTTTAACCTCTTAACCTCTCCCTCCTACCACCCACTAACCACCCCGCCGTCACCACCTTCCTGCGTTCCCAAGTATACGAAGACGAGGGGGGGTGAAAAAAGGAAACGCAGTCTCGCTGTGGACCACCCGCATTACAGGTTCTCACCACCCACTAACCACCCCGCATTCTCTCGTCCTCACCCCGCCAGCACCACATTCCTGCATTCCCGCACGTACTATGACGAGGGGGTGATGGGTGGAAGAAGGAAGTGCAGTCCATCGGTGGACCACCCGCATTCCAGGTTAACACTGGGTTAAGCCATTGCTTCGATCAGTAGGGTATCCCATTACGATTCTAGCAGAACACCGCGAATCCGAAACAAGGAAGAGGCGAAATGGGGGCCCGGGCCAGCCTCAAAACAACCTTCTGGTTACTAATGCGATCTCAAAAGTTTCCGAGGCCAGGGTGCGCTAGGGTCTGGAGAGCCAATTTGGCATGTGTGTGTCGCCACACGCTCCATGAAGTGAGAAATGCACACTTTGATGAGATATTCGAACAAAATGACCTAAAAGACCCTTCTTTTGACGCTTTTATCATTCATGTCACGTCGGTTTTACCTCCTTTCAAAAGTGAAATTTCAATTTCAAAGACTGAGACATCCCAATCTACTAATAAAAAATCTCGGGTAGTCTTTGTTATCAACGAACCACAAACTTTCATTCTGTTATTTTGAGGCCAAACCCCACCTGACAGGATGTTCAGATTCAGCGAAGCAAGAAACAAACCACTTCGGTAGGTTATAAGATTTATATATTAGAACGAGAAAAGTTGGTAGACCTACTCCGAACAGACTAGATTCTCTGATTCTCCAAAAAACATCAAAAGTCTGCTTGGTCATTATCTCAGCTGCATACACTTACAAAAAGAAGTACTCTTACAGGAATACGGTTACATCTCCGACTGTTCTGAAATTTGGATTATGCCACTTAGCATTCAACTCTCCCCTTCACCAGCCACCATAATTAGGATTGGATTTCCAACAGAAAAGAAGCGAATAAAGAGATCAGTCGTCAGACTTTTGAGCTACCTCCTCCTTTTACTCATGATTCTCCGTCCGGTGCCTCTGATGCATGCAGTCATCGAATGAATTCAACCATTCTTAAGCTCAGTACCAACAATATCTGCCTCGGAAGCTTGAACGAGATGACAACATACCAGCGAAAAACAGTATCGTAGCAGCGACTCGGCCAACGACCTTTTCACCCCGAGTTTTCGGCCTTCTCTCTATCCGTTGGTCGGGCAGAAAAGGGTCTACCTGTCCTGTTACGGGGTTAATAACAAATTATCAACGCGTCTCGACGCCGGTCAACGCGTCTCGCGCCTTTATCCGAACTCGCCTTTTTTTTTGGCTGTCAACCAATTCCGAGTAATAATTCAGTCGGAACACAGAGAACACGGGGCCGCCGAGATCCGGGGTAAGGTGTTGCGAGTATTAAAATGTTTAAAAAGGGCTATTATCGTGCAGCTACATCGGGCGCTGATTTATTCGCAAGGTGTCCTTTCGGCCGGCCGGGTGGAGTGCACGACCCGCCGCCCTACTTCCAACCAACCAAAAAAAAAAAGCCGGGAAAAATAAGAGCGGAAAAAAAAACAGGAAAAAAAACGAAAAGCGGAGAAGCGAAAAAAACATTCAACATAAATCAAATTTACAGCATCCCAACCGTAAACATGCCGTAACGTTTTCGATACTCATTTTAAGAATACATTTCACTATACCGCGTTCATCTATCTGTCCTTTTTCGAACCCCTATGTACATATATATGCACATGAAATGTATGGGGGCCGCATTACAGCGAATGTCGTTTACATAATTCGCAAATGAGCCACCTAAATTTTATTTGCTCGCTTAGTGTACGCTCTTCTGAATTCGTTTACCTAAAATTTCCATTTATGCGTGCTAGTTTTCGTTTTTCTATACTTGCTTCCCGCCGGCTCGGATGCCCTCAGCCGTGCCATGCCGTTCTGCGTTTACGGTGCAGAATGCATCAACAAACGCTGTACATTATAATTTACTGCTAATTGATACAAAATTTCATGCCATCAACGTGCACACCAAATGGAAGCATGTGCAAATTTGACATGCGGGAGCTTCCGAAAGCGAAAGCATCAACTGCAAGGACGGAGTTCTCCCATAAGACACTGGTGGACCTACAGATCTGAATTTGAGTTGAGGCAACAGCTATAGCCCAGTTAGAGCAGTTTAACCCAAATGTAGCCGTACGCCAGTTTATATCCTACCACGCCCGTGGATGCCGAATCCGACATCGCGGAGCGTACCCGCGTAGTCAATTCGGCATCCACGGGCGCAGTTGGATTGGAAATGTTGTACGGATTCATTCGGATTAAAGTGTTACAGTACAGGACAATTAGACTTTGAAATGGACAGTAAATGATATCGAAGATTTTTTTTAATGTCTTCGGAAGGGCTCCCTAATTAACATACTAAAAGTCCACAGCGAACCCGGCGAACCTAACCACCCAAGGGGCTCTAAAGACTCCGAAATTCACTTTTTCAGAAGTATCTATCTCGCGTAGACAACATTTTAGGGGAAAATATTCCAAACAAAAGTTGTTACTTGTTAAAATTTACATAAAAAAGGTCTCTTAAAAAATTTTTGTAGAGTTGAAAACAACGCCGTCAGCGTATGCTGAAGTACACACAGTTTGTTCATTCTCATTTTGTGTATCAAGTGTTTTAATAATAATAATACTAATAATGGGACAAATACAATTATTATTTGATGACAGAACAAATAGAGAGATAACATCAGGCTGACTTCAAATGTGTAAACCAAATTCGGCGGCGATGCTCCTTTGCAAAAATAGTATCGAAAATTTGTAGTATATGTTGATAAAATTTCTCAAAAAATTACTCTACCTCAATTCTGACGGCAAATTTGAATTTGTCTCGGGAGGTTGAAAAATTTTGATCAGGTTTCGATGCCGTAGTTCTCGAAATACATGAAAGTGTTTGTTTGCCTGCTGGTGGGTGTATGGGTTTGTTCGACGTCGGTGGGTTAACCATAAGAGCTGAGGGTAAGAGTGGATATGGGGGGAGGGGCGGACTCCCTCAAAATTTCTAAATATGTATCAACATAACTTACTCACCATGTTTCATCTATAACATTTTTCATTCAGCCCCCCCCCCCCGAAACTATTTTCTGTGTCCGCAACTGACTGAGAGCATGAGAGGTTAGAACTTTAAGGATGTGTTTGTATGAACTCTGAATAGGTTTTGGACTTTTAAAAAATCGGTACTATTTGGCCACCTCTAGATCCCCTACTAGTTTCACTTGGATTTTTCGGAATTAATTTACATTGAATTTCTCCGCATTATGTTGAAATTTGGTGGCTGTAACTGTCTCCTTCCCGAAATATCTAAATACCTACCAACGCAACTTCTTTATTATGTAGTATCAGTACCAGCAATGGATTTCCCAATGGGCACATTAGGCAAGTGCCTCGGGCGGCAGACAGAATGTTTAATCAGTTTAAAATAGTTTTTAATGAAACTATCTGAGTTTTTAATGTCTTAAAGCTGGAAGAATCTTGCATAATTTTAAATAGGTTAGTAGTAAGGACGTCACTCTCGGACACTTTCCAAAGGAATGTCCAGGAGTGACTCATGAAAAATTTCTATCAACCTATATTTTTTCTAATTTTTATATTTGTATGAAACTCGCTCAAGGACACATCCCTCATCCTAGATGCACACGGACCTCAAGTGACTAACAAAAAAATATTTTTCCACGCATGTTTTTATTTTTCCAACTTACAATTTTTCAATTTATAATTTTTCCAGCATATTTTTTCAACTAACACTTGATGACACTTCCATGTAGGAACTGAGTTCCTATAGTATCATCAAGTGTTAGTTAAAAAAATATGCTGGAAAAATTATAAGTTGAGAAAATTGTAAGTTGAAAAATTAAAATAGCCTAGTAAAGTTGTGTTTTGAAAGGGGAAAAAATGTAATCAAAGGTTTCTCTTCAGGATTGTATAAGTACTAGTTTCCAAAATATGGGGTGAAAATGCATAACCCCTACCTCGAGTCAGTCCGCATTTACAGGGGGCAACAATATCCAAATTTTAGTTTTTTCCCTTTATCTCGATAGTAACCTGCGATATACAAAAATATGAAGAGTAATAAATTATTCAACATAAAATTCCCTATATAAATGGCTCTTTACATTTTCCTCCTAAAACCCATAGTTAATCTGTAATATAAGGTTGAAGCTGGAGGTAGCTGTGTGGTTGCATATTGTTTGGCAGCCGCAGAAGACACATTTTGTGACAAATTTCGCTCTTTCTCACTTCTAGTACATGTATTAACAACATTTGAAGACCATTCTTGCAATTCTGTTACTTTCTCTTCCATTGTATGCTACCACTTATGAATTCACGCAAATTTAAAGAAAATTACAATTCAATGAAAACAGCAGTATATGTAGATTCAAAAATTCATGCTCTTAACAATGTTCGAAATACTTACAGCACGCCATAAAATTATATTAATTAATATGTAATTCAAAACATAAAGAGATTTAGTTAGCCGAGTAGATAGTGCATCAGTCTCAGAATCCAGAGGTCCAAGGTTCAAGCTTATGTAGTAACTTGCTAGAGTTTTCAACCTAGGTCAGTTTTTTGGCTAGAAGGGAAGAGGACTAAGATAGCCCTAAGTGCCTCCTCAACATCTCTGAAGTAATGTTCAAAAGGGCGGACTCTAAGACTCAAGTGGAGAAAAAATTAGAAAAAGAGAGGATTCAAAACATAAGTCATCAAATGGACATCTCATATTTTGAAACGACTGCGGCATACATCCATAGTAGTTACAGCAATTGTACACCTAATTTATAAATATTAACAAATTACAATGTTCCATAGTGGGCGTAATAAGCGTTTTACAGAAAAATGTAAAGAACATTTCTTATAGGAAATTTTATGTAGAATTATTTTGTTCTGCTCACTTTTTTTCCATTTATGGCTTCATTTTCAAGCTAAAGTGGGAAACTGCATTTTGGATATTGTTGCCTCCTATAGATACGGACTGACTCGCAGAGGGGTTGTGCATTTTCACCTCATATTTTAAAGACCAGTACCTACACAATTACGAAGAGAAGCCTTTGATTACATGTTTTTTTCCGTTCTGACCTTATTTTTAACACAACTTCACTAGGCTATAAGTTGGAAAAATAAAAACACAAGTGGAAAAATATTTTTTATATCAGTCACTTTAATTGTGTGCGCATCTATGGTGGGGGATGTGTCCTCGAGTGAGTTTCATACAAATATAAAAATTAGAAAAAATATAGGTTGATAAAAAATTTTTCATAAGTCATTCCGGAGCATTCCTCTGAAAAGTGTTCTAGAATGACGTCCTTACTACTTAGGTTCGTAAGGGTACTAAATGAGTTTAGAAAAACCAGAAGATTCTCAGTCGCAAACTAGTTTAAAAGAATACTGAAGAATTGTACACCAATCTAGATTTTTAAAGAATCTCAATGTGTCACAAACAAGCCTGGGCAACTTTTCTTCAGCATCTTCTTCACTTCGGAGTAAGTAGTAGGCATATTTTTTACAAATGCGTTCTCAAAGATTAGCCTTCATCACTTGTGAACTGTTGTGACCTATTTCAGCTACATTTCACTGAACGAGTCTGAGCGAGACTAGCAAAAACCTTACAAACTCTTTGAGATGTTTGAAAAAATCAATTTCATCCCAAGGTATGAGTAAACTGTTACAAACCATCAGGTCGAGTAAATAGGAAGTTCTCCTAGCGAGGGAGGTAAAGATTTTCAAATAAATGGAAGTGAATCTATGAAATTTCAAAAATCTCAACCTAATTTTGATTTAAACAAAAAGCTTAGGTACGGTCAAAACATGTGGCTCGTAACAAAATAGTAGCTATTGGGTTTCAAATTTAGTTACCAAACTCTTAAATATTATTTTTTCTCTATTTCCGGACGGGAGGGGTATATCGCATACATTCCCGTTTTATTTATGCCACTGAAATCATCGAAGTGCATACCTAAGTGTCATACCAAAGTGTTATTTGAGTGCGGTGGCTGAGTCTGACTACAAGTTAATACTACTCGTATTTCAAGGAAAATTTGCTCTTATTCCAAAAATACCTGCAAGTTCGGAAGAGTACCCAAGAGTCTTAATAAATCCTGAAACAGTCTCAAGGAATTCTGGAAAATCCTTCGAGTTACAATAAAAAAGAAGTTTCAAAATGTTTCCAACACACCCAAAAGTGCCTTCAACGAGTCTAATAAAGTTTTAACCGGTCTTGAAGAGTTTCAGCCAACCTCAAAGACGTTTTCAGAAGTCTGCAGTAACATTCCGCTGCACAAGGATCGAAAGGCGAGAATGCCCAAAAACACAGCTGGGAATGAAAAAATGAGTAACAAAGGAGCAACCGAAATACAGAGAGATAAGACAAGATGAAGAAGGGGAAAAAGAACGAACGAAGACAGTTACTGAAACAGCTTTTTGCAACAAGCGCAAATTTTGACGCACTCGCCAATACCATAAGTCTTCTTATATGTGTGTCGTGGGACGTATGGCGATGCACGCATGCCAAAGTGGCCCCTATGACACTGCACCCCCGGCCCCGGAAATTACTTTTTCGAGTATCGCATCAGTGACCGAATGGATGCCTTGGGGCCAGGCCCCAGCCCCTATTTCTCCGTGCCGCAACGGTGCGCGCGTCCTACCAGGGCCACCATGGGGTTCCCTACTGACCGAGGTCCGCACTCCCTGAGCGCTGGCCTGGAATTCAGAAAGTCTTCTTATACGTGCATCAAATATTATTTTTTAACTAACGCCAAAAATATGCGATGTTTAGCTCTTTTGAAATGTGTTTTTGAGGAAGCAGGTAACTAGTAAATGTGGCTGACTCAACTCATCGACACACTAGGAACGTTTAGGTGGAGCTGAAAATAGGATATCACAAATGTTCAGTTATGATATAAGATCAGCTAGACAATCACGAATTAATGACCTAGATTTGGAAAGGGTGGTAGAGCAATTGAAGGGTCAGTTGTGAAATAGTCGGTTTTGAAAAGTCAGCTTCGCTGTCAAAACCACTACACGAGAACACTTCTGCGCATTCAAATAACGCATAATTCGTTCATAACATACACAGTGGTTCAATCCATTGGAAAAATTTTAAAACTCTTCATGGATATGTTCACATACGGCTGCTATTGTAAGTAACTTCTTATTAGAAGAAAACGAAATGTCGCACAGTGGTCAGAAACCTCAAAAACTGCATCCGCATTGGAAACCTGAGGATAAACTTGGAAATTCACGTCATTTCCCGACACAGATATTCCATACTTCTAATTTCTGGATACGGAGCTTCCGACTGGTTGCATTTTCTGATGATCGCACCTTTTACTCTACCCTCGCGAACACTCGCATGTACACCTCTTGAGTATAATATTTTCCCTATCGGTCAGAGTGGAGCTTCGAGGCTGTCTTTGCAATACCCAGTTCTCGGTGGATTCTCACAGACCGTACACGCACACTCCTCACAGAGGATACCCCAAGTTGGGCACGATTTATTCGAGGACTTATTGCAAACGGGGCAGAGAGTACCCGAATGGAAAGCCCGACAAGCTCGCCTCGCTTCTGCTTTTCCACCTCTTTGATAATCCACGTCGAGAAGCTTTTCGATATCGAATAATATGCATTGTCAGTAGATTATACGATACCTTGCCAGTTGTGCACTCGGTAAACTCACGTTCTCGCAATTACCGTATTTTACCCGGGACGTCGCACAAAACCTTTCTACTACAAGCTTCGCCGCAATGAGAAGGACGCCAGCAGTCGTGGCGTTATCGACGAGCATTGCCAACACAGAGCTAGAACCACTACTGTTCATAATATACCGTATAAAGGCTACTGTCTTCGGCAGACAACCCATTTTCTCTCTATACCTTTACCCTGTTTTCAAAATTAACATTTCACATTCGATTTCTGGCGTCAGCTCGCCTTTCCTTTTTCGTCCCTCTCGCCTGTCTAGCGCAGCACCCAGTCCGTAGCTCGGGTGTCCTTTCGGGACGTCGTGTACACCGCACCGCACAGCACCTCACCAAGTCGGTGATTTCAATATTACCGATCCCGGCTTCTAATTACCGAAGTCGGAAGGCGAAGTTTATTAAAGAATACAATATACTTATGTAGAATTGTAAAGGCAAGATGATGAGACGTGAAATAACATCTCTGTGTACATCTTAGGATAAAATACACAATACATGCGAGTGCAGCACGTTCGTACGAATGTATTTGGTCACGGATATGCCATTTCGTCGATATGTAAGTTATGTACTTCTTCGAACTGCAATTATGACTGTCGCTTCACAGCTCAATGTACTACTTAAGACACAAATGAAAACCGGGTACGCAATACTTTTAAATGTACTTTCTGGTTCGTGTGTCCGATAAGGCACTGCTATCGCGAATCTAAGTTGCCACATTGCTAACTTGTAAGTTTCCCCGGAATTGGACGTAACCCGAATGTCCGTATTTTCGAATAGCTGTGCGGCTTACTGACATGAGCGATCAGAAGTCCTAGTTGATATGCCATCAAGACGGAATGAGAGTGGCCATTTTCTAAACTATGCATTCCAGTACAATTATCATTCATATTTTTCCGATACATGTAGGGATACAGCATTTAGGGTTGCCATTTTGGACATTTTTATGTCTTTACTTCGGCACACAAGTCGGAAAAACGTTACTTTCACGTGCTACGTTAGTAATAATAATAAGAAGAAGAAGAATATGAAGAATAAAACTACTGACTGGACTGACTGACTGACTGGACTGTTTCCTTTGTGTCTTATCAGCAATATATAGACAGGGTTTATGTTTGTCTTTATGTCTTATCAGTAGGAAATGAGACTGCTGTAATATCAGTGGGGAATGAGAAGGTGGTTGTCAGATTTATATCGGACAGACATTTCATGCCTATCGTATATCTTTCTCTGTCATTATGTTTTTTATCAGCCACAGACTGACAGTCTCATGTCTGTCTTTAGGTCTTATCTCAGTAATGAAGTAGAAAGTGACTGATCTATCCCTGCAACTCTTTGGATTTTTTCTTTATGTCTTATCGACAAGTAACGTATCTGTAATATGTCTTCTCAGTAATGAAGGAGACGGTAGCTCGTCAATATTTTGAATTTTTCCTTTATCTTATCAAAAATGTATAGACAAGTCTCATATCTGTTTTTCTGTTTAGGAAAGGAGATTGCCTTAATACCTTGTCGGTAGGAAGGTAACTGTTAGAGATATTTGTATCGGATACAGTGTAAGTCTCATGCTCATCTTATATCTTTCACTATGTCTTTATGTCTTATCAGCCATAGATCGACAGTGTTATGTCTGTCTTTAGGTCCTATCAGTAATGAAGGAAAAGGTAAAACGAATCTTTCTCTGTACTTTTCTAGTTTTTTGACATTTTTATGTTTTTACTTTGGCACACGACGGAAAAAAGCGTTACTTTGGAGCGTTACAAAAAGAACGCTACGAAAAAATAATAATAAATGACTGACTGACTGACTGACTAGGCTGGTTGGCTGGTCTGACACGATGACATTCTCATGTCGATGCAGTCGGCGAAGCACAGACATGAAAATGCTCTCCCGTGGTTGCAGACTCGTCTGCAAGATGATGCACTAGTATTTTTTAGGAAATATCCCGACTTTCTATTTTAGAATGATTTCCTAATAACTTTTCCCGATTTTCCAGACCAATTTTCCAATTTTATTCTGACATTTTTTCAACTAGTGTTTTACATAGGTAGGAGAATATTTTATAAAAGAAAAGAGTCATTACGCCCACGGACGAACCGGAAGGGAGGGGGTACTTACCACCCCGTAGAAATTTTTCACTAAGCAGCTGGGAAAATTTACCATTTCAGTCACGCGGAGTAGGAAAAATCCGAAAAGTCAGAAGTTCTTTTTTTATTTATTTTTTTGCTTGTTTTGACACTCTCGGGAATTGAGCTGAGAAGTTGGGAAAATCCAACAAAAGGTTTTGTTTTTGCTTTGATATTTGAAAATTTGGAGTTGAGTCAGCATCAGTAAAAAAATCTAATAAGTCAATCAAAAATTGTTTTTTGTTATTTTTTTTAGTTTGCTTGGACACTTGGGAATTGAGTTGAGAAGTTGGAAAAATCTAACAAGTCAAAAGGTTTTTTTTTTTTGGCTTTAATACTTGGGAATTTTGAGCTGAGTCTTATGTTTTTTTTCGTTTTTTTTTGGTTGCTTTAACACTTGGGAACTGAGCTGAGAAGGTGAAAAAATCCAACAGGTCAGAAGGTTTATTATTATTATTTTTTTTTTTTTTTTTGCTTTGATATTTGGGAATTTTGAGTTGAGTCATCAATTGAACAAATCCAATAAGTCAATCAATGGTTTTTTTTTTTTGTTTTGATACTCGGGAATTTTGAGTTGAGTCATTTGGGACTTCACAATTTTGCCCCCCCCCTCCCCCGGGAAAACTCTTCGGTACGTCCCTGATATGCTTTACGCAGACATTTGTTCCTGAAAAATAATGCAAATATTCTTCAATTCTTATTATTTTCAAAAAGTTCCCTGAATTTGATCAAGATTATAACAATTCCTTGACTTTTCCAAACTGACAAAAATTTTCTGAGGGTGGCTACCTTGAGCGCATATTCAATACATCACTGAGTCTGATTTAAAATAAACAAGTAAAATAAAGAAGAAGTCACAATATCAGGTTTTGCTACACGCGTTAGAATTATTTACTATTGGGAAAAGCTTTCCCTCCCTCCTCCCCTTTTTGACAGCTTTTAAAATTACAAATAAATTCAATCACGAAATTTAAGCTTAACCTTTTGAGGATAAAAGTACTGAATTCCATTCAAACCCTTCAATTCACTTTACCTCGGTCAATATAATCATAATCATTTCAGCTCATTACGATTTACCTTCACCAGGGAATAAATCCTTTCAAAATTTTGATGCATCAGTTCCCCCCCCCCATGACCACATTCTGAAATTTCAAGCCATCGCGGAAATCAGCACATCGTGACCTTAATCCAAGTCTTACATATAAGCAGTGGTTCCCCAGCATTCGATTCATACAAATTCTGAAACTAATAACCACAGTTACTGATACACATCAGGAAGAATACCGTCGACTCGGATAAAAAAATTTCCATAAATTCAATCGAAAAAACAAAATTTATCTCTAATATACGTAAGAATGTTTGTTTGTTTGTTCGAGGTTGACGGGTATACCATTAAAGCTGGGGGGGGTTCGTATTTTCTAAATGTATTTGTATGAACTTCGAAAAGGTGTTCGGTTTAAAAAAAATGTCGGTACCCTATTTAGGAAGGGGGCCACAACATTTTTCCTTATCTGGACGCCCTATTTTCTTCCGATTGGACTTTTTGAAAGTCTTTTAAATTTAACTTTTTCATATTTTGTAAAAATTTGGGGACTGGAACGGTCTCCCTTCAGAAATTATTAGATGAGGTTAAGAATCTGAAATTTCTAATTATTACATTTACATCTAATTTAATGCAACCATAGTATACTTAGGCATTGTTTTGTAATCATTTACATACATACGTATCATACAGCCCATTTTCAGCCCCATATCATCACCAAAACCCCTGAAATTTCAGTTTTTGGAGACCATGTTCAGGATTTCTTCTAATTATCCGACTGACTTTTTGAGAACACCAACATCTTTGTCTGAACAATACAAACATGAAGCGATAAACTCTAAATGGATCAATTTGGAACTTTTTCCTCTTGTGAACTTTCCGCATGTCTCAGTAATCTGGCCTACAAAATCACTTGGCAACCACGCGCTACAGCGCTATCCATCCATCAAATCCATGCGCACACACAGAACAGAAACCAGTTGTTATGGTTTGACGACACATAAAAGTCTATCGTGTGTTTTGTGCACCAAAATATGAAATACGAAAATATGAAATAATTACAGCTAAAAATATCATTCATTGTCGTAAACTTCCAATACACAAGTTATCTACCCATCCCCCCCCCAAAAAAAAAACAACATGTATATCTACCCGGTGCTAAGTGGGTACCTACACCTGCAGTTATAACTAAGGACATTTGGTAATTAAGAGTTTGGGGAAGCTTTAGGATTTTGTTGCTACTATTCAGGAAAAATATGGAAGGTCTTGTCCAGATGTATATTTAGGGAGATCGAATGGAGAACTAAATTTAGCGAGAATATCAACGGAATTTGAATATGGAGACACTGTCTAGCCGGACAACAAGGTAATAAACAGAAGGGCGAAAGAAGAGAGAAAAACTGATTCAGTCTAAGAGATGCACATGAGTGCCTAAGAAGTTTCGCCAGGCAGAGCATTCGTATGTAAAATATATACAAAAAACTAGACACAAGAAAGTCAGTATTGTAGAAGTCAATGGGGATGGAGAGCACTGCAGTATAATAGATGCCCTTTCTTCACTTTACAATAATCAATTAGTAAAAACGATTCACTGAGTTTTCAAATTCATAGGTATAAACAAAAATAGTCCGCAAATAAATGACAGCCCATGACTATATCCGGATGGTGAAGTATATAAAGAAGACAATGCCGATGACAATTTTTCAATGAATGACAGGTTCCTGAAAATCATCGAACTATTTCGAATGCATGTATGTCCCTGGCCTATTCAAACGGTTTCCATCGAACTCACATAAGCCAACTTACTTCAGCCCCACGGTCTCGATGACCAGCGAAGCGGATCAGCTAGTACCTTACGAAATGGTTCTAGATATTAACTGTACTTGTAGCTACTTGTAGCCAGGGTTGCTTGAACACGCAGTACTTTCAAGATATTGATACAATCTCTGCGGACTTATGGTCTCGTAGGGGTGCGATTCACAGTTTCAATTAATAGGTTCTCAACAGCACTGAAAAGCCACAACTGGATCGGTATTGGCTATCAGAAGAAGTGTCATAAAAATGAGAATGGTATAAGCTTTCATACTAGTTTGACGCAATATTTTTAAAATATAGCACCTTGAATTCCTCATACGATCGAAATAACAGTACATGGTTTCGTCCAACACTGGTCAACACCCAATCGTGAACATGTTTTTCAATTTCGTACAACGAGTTTTCGTTGTTGCTACTCGCTCTCCGTTGTTTCTACAAACTCGGGTGATATTTTTTCATCCATGACTGTTGATAATTCGGAAATCAAGGAGTGTTCTTCATTACATCGGATTTAGATTTAGATGGGTAAATGATCAACTGAATACTCAGACTTGGCCTTCTATCGTCTATTAAATAATAATTGAAACTCGGCTGCTGATTGCTGCACTGGTTGTGACGAATTTTTTCGTTTCTAATGAAGGCATTAAAAATGTTGAGCGTGACGGCTCAGAGAATTTCTTCTCAAAAGAAACCCTTGCGGTCACTTTCGAACAGTTCTTCCTCGTCTTCGTTTTACAGTTCGTCTTTACGACTTCGCTGCCAGTCATCATCTTAACCGGGAAGTTCGGGCTGGAAATAGCACCAATAACTAGCTCGAGAGCCGCCCATGTAGTCAACTAAAAGTGAGGGGTCCGGCATTTGATTACACTCGATTTCGAGAGCGAAGGTCTAGTGAATGATTACGCAATCAATTCTCGATCGCACGACTTGAGTTATCACCTTCAGGACCGAATGAATATTGTTCTGTAAGAAGTTAGAAAACTGAAGAGAAAAACGTCAGCTCGACTGTACAGTAAAATACATACAGGCCAGCGCAGAATACGGATAAATCGAATGCAGTGATAGCGGGCGTCATAAGGGTGAAGTTTTTGCTGCCAAGAGAGATCGTGAATCAGACAGCTACAATTCAGAATGGCTGGATGAGCAGGAGGTTCTCAATGAGGAAATTAGAGAATCCTCAGAATGGCGAAGTTTTTGCTGCCATGAAAAGTCCTAGATCAGACAGCTACGATTTAGAATGGCTGAATCAGGAGGAGGTTCTTACTGAGAAAATCAGTGAATCCCCAGTACCAGTTAATGAAAGAGAAGATGATATTCCCTAAATACATTTCTTAAATGATTGCCTGAGAGGTCCTTTTCAAGGCGAACTAAAGCTTTCATAGTCAACATTCGTGTTCTTCCTTTGTTTTTAGCTTTGTTCACTTTTTTTTTTTTTCTATCTATCGTAACTAATACAGCTTAACGTTCAAAAATGTTCTTCTCTTGAAATTTTAGGGAACATGTGCATATGCCATCTGGAAAGGGGAGAAATGATCAGTCAAATAATTACGAGGGGGAGGGGAGTGCCAAAAATGGGCTAAAATTCAATTACGTAATATACGGACAGTCCCTCGGTAACCTGTTACACTATTTTCGCAACTTTCTATCATTTTCCTTCCAGCAGGACCCGCAAAGCCAATCTGAGCTGGCACCAACTCCAGACAAGATTTGAATTTAGCCCTAAAATTCTTGAAATTGGCCCAGACTCCAGTTATTATTAAGAGTTAGAGGACGGACGGAGAGAAATGGCGGAGAAGTCGAGTAGGAAAGGAGGGGGAAGCAGGAAATCCAAAGATCCAGAACCCAAATCGGTGCCAGACCCAGAACCAGAAACTGACTCTAGCTCCCGTGAAATTCTGACACAAGCACCGGCTCCGAATCCGAAAATTAATTTTTTAGTCTTCAAAAATTCGAATTAGGTACCCAAAGAGGATCAAAATTAAACTGACTTGAGGAAATAAACAAATTTCCGTGGCAGGGTTTTTCCGATCGGTGTAATTTCAAATGCCACATCTGACTTCTGATGCGGCCCCAATGTAGGCCCAAAATCCAAATTTCGGACCAAGAAAGGCTGAAAATTAAATTGGTTCGAGGAACTGAATAAAGTAGGGTATTCTCGGGACACTGAATTCGTACACAAGATTTCTAATCCGGTACCAATTTGAGCTCGGAATTACAAATTTCGGACCAGAAGAAGCCAAAATTAAATTTGCCTGAAGCACTGAATAAAGAATTAAAATTTGTTGTCATGAGATTTGCTGATTAGGAAAGTCACATCAGGTTTTCCATCTGGCTTAGATTAGGGCCACAAATTTAACATCAAAGCCGCTAGAATCCAAATTTCTCCCTAAAGGTGAGGGGGGGGGTCCACTTTGCTTTGAAAAATCGAACTATGTATCATAAGTTTTAGCATTTTATATGCTTTTATTACTGGGGATACTTGAGCAAAACCGTAAAGAAAAACGTAGCGCTCCTCCGACCCGAATTCAGTGGTTGACATTTACAATCTGCAGCCGTCTGCGCGACTGCCGTCTGCGGCCCTGTTGTTGGTGGAAACTTCCATGGAAATTTTTTTTATTACGGTACGAAAGCAATACAGACAGAGACACTTTCTTACGAGAGAGAGAGAGATTTTTATGACAAATTAAATTCTCCCATTTCGTATTAATTTAAGGTCCCACTTTGTGGATGGAAACCAAATCCAATAAATACTGAAATAAGAGATGACAAATAAATTAGTTTTCCTCTAACAAGGCGCTATCTTGTTTTTACATCGGTTTAGTTATTTCTAGAGTAAGTATCTATGCGTCAGTTATGCTCGTGCTTAAATTTTCGCTTACACCGTGCAGGTGGAAATGTTCAACTTTTATCCTACAATCTTCCAATGTAAGTTCAACTTGAATCATCAATCTTTTTTATGGGAATAACACATTTTACATCAGGTTAGGCCACTATTCCCATTTCAAATAAGACTACCATATTTTAAGCGGTATTAGAGGATGTATTCAAAAGACTAGAGTGGGACCATTACGGATTGAGGATTAATGGTCTGCAGATTAACAACCTCAGATTTGCCGACGACATCGTATACTGATTGAAAAAAAATATGGAGGAAATAAACACAATGATTGAGGACCTGAGACAGCAAGACGCTAAGGTAGGACTTTCGATTAACCTGAAGAAATCTAAAATAAAGAGGAACGATTAAAAAAAAGAACTCCGTCACCCCCCTCCCCTCCAGCACAGTAGAACTCGAGGTAGTAGACAAATATAAGAACTTAGGACAAATCGTATCATTTAAAAACAGAACTGACAAGGAAATTAAAATTCGCATAAATAACTAGTGGAAAGCATTTTGGGCCCAAAAACATATTTTCAAACGTAATACAAAAATTAAAACTAATGCAAAAATCCTAAGTAGCTGCGTGATACCAGTGGCAACATACGGGGCTCAAACATGGTCAATAACGAAAAATCATTTGAAGAAACTAAAAGTAATGCAAAATTCCATGTTCAGAAGTGTTTGGAAAATTATGTTAAGAAACAAAATTAGACTTTCAGACATACAAAGAAAAATTTAGGTACCTGATATTGGCTATGTGATCAGGAAATTAAAATGGAATTATGCAGGCCACTTGATACGAGAGGAAGAACCCAAATGGCATAAAATCGCAACTTTTTGGACCCCGTATGGCCATAAACGTGCAAGGGGCCAACCAATACTACGCTGGAAAGACGACTTTAAGGAGCTGAAGGGAGGGTGGACAAGACTGGCGAGAAACCGCGACACGTGGAAAGAGACGGTGGAAACCTATGCCCTTAAATGGACGTGGTAGATGGCTGTGGCGCACCAAACCAAGGTTATATAAATAAATAAAAATAATTTTTCCAAGTTTTTTCAAACCTCAATTGAAAATTATCTTTACTGACGTGGCAAAACATCTTGTGAAAGAAGGGTACGATTGAAATCAATTCGAAAGGTAACGAGGAACTCGAATTCTGGCGTTCAAAAACCGTACTCCGACACTATTTCACACCAACTCAATTTTTCTTACTTATTATTGAAGTGTAACTGTTTACTTTGGAGCCCAAATCGCGGCCAAATGAAAAATCAAAGACGATATTGGGAATCGACAACCACCATGCAAAAGAAAAAAAAAAATTCGATACTTCGTCAACTTTTCAAAGCCGGAGTATTTGGTTCACTAATCCGGATAAAATATCAACTTTGATGCTCAAAGCAAGGCCCGATAAATTCGATTATATTACTCAAAAAACAAAATCCGAAAACACCCCTAATTCGACCTTGTGTACAATTTTTCAAGCTAAGCTGATTTCAGAACTTCAAAAGAGTAGCCGGGTTTGACACTAAAGCCCAGGGTTTTAAAATGGAAAGTCCGATGCAATTATTAGAACAGCAATCCAAAATTTTTCGATACATAGCTTGATTTTTGGAACCCATACCGGAGTCGGATCAAACGTCGGATGCGATATTCCAAATTAATGACACAGAAACATCTATTTTGATACGAGGTTCGAAGTCAGGGTCTCAAAAAAAAATAAAAAAATGAATACCCTCTTTAATTTTTCAAGCCAATTCAACTTTGACCCTTTCTGGGTCCCAAGTTTGAACTTTTGGGACCAAATCCGGGCAGCATTAAAACTTTGATGCAATTTGAAATCAGCGACCCAAAAAAACCAACTCCGAAATTTGGCTCAATTCCTTAAGTCAACATAATTTTGATCCTTTTGATCTAAAACTAAACTTTTGGGCCCACGTCAGACCGGATCAAGAATCTGATGCGAAATTCTAATTCAGCGACCCAAAAAAACGCTACTTCGATACTTAGTTCAGATACAGCCAATTTACTTTGCCCTTTTAAGATCCAAAATTTAGATAGTTAGGCCTAAATCGGAGCCGTATCAAAAACCGTATACGATACTCAAAATCAGCGATCCAAGGAACCCCTATTTCGATATTCTGTTTGTCACGTTTTCGTTCAAGATTTCGAAGTTGGTGGTATGTTCGCTCCTCCCCCTTTCGGCCACAGAGGGAAATGATTTACCTAAGAAAACTACACCTCGATCTATTTCCATCCGGCGGAGATCCGACTTAAAAAACTGATAGAAAGGAGATCATTTTTTGTGAAACACCTTGTATAACCAGCGTCAGTGCGCACACATTTTCGGAAGTCCGTCAGGTGCCCCAGGCGTCGGCGGGACATCAGACCGAGAGAATATTTTCAAGTCACTGATTTTCACTTTTCAACGCATCCCCCCCCCCTAAGGACTACAGTAGCGCGCATTCACGATGGTAGGCGGTGTTCGCGTCATCGTACCGAACCCCCGATCCTGTTGTGCGCGGCCAAAATGAAATTTTCGTGCCTCGACGAAAATCAAATTTGGCAACGACGATATTATTCATCCCTTCGGCGATTAGTACCGCCGCACCGAATCGAATCGGTACCGGGTATATATCCACCTCCTCCCGCAACAAGCCATTAAATTTTGTCTTAAACACAAAATGCGAGCTCCGCGTATACCGCTCGAAAACTCCACCATTTTACCCGTACGACAGAGTCGCGGCACCCGTACATACACTAGGTGAGGGATGCCCAAAATTACGAGTATAATATCGAGTACCCCGCGAAGCGACGCGACGCGGTCGTAGCGCGTCAAATGGATTTTCCCTTTTTTCGAAATTCACGGACCATTTGGTTTTCTGTCTGCCCGCGCCGCGCGCCCGCCGCTGTCATTGTCGCGTCTCCCCTTTCGCCCCCTCCCACCGTCACCACCACCGACCCCACAGCCAGATACGCGCCCGCAACCTTTTATTTATCGACTAGAATTTATATTCACTGCCAACGTTCTGTATAATATACAAATTCGTTGCACGTTTTGTCGTATATACCTATACATGTAGGCTTTAAAAAGAGCGTTTATTTTTCTGTTTTTTTTCCTCTCCCTTTGCGTGTATTCAGCTTCGCCTGCCGCAGTCGCGTACACTCACTCCCCCGCAATCTGTAAATGATTTCGGACTATATATACACTCGGATGTTTTATATTGTAATTCACTGGGAGCTTTCTTTTATTTTAAATTTCATTTTACTGCCCGAATCAGCGTTTAATTTACACCCTTTGATATACAGTGAGAATCGTCTATAACGACACCGCTTTTAACGATGTACCGCTTATGACGATGACGTCGCGAACGCTACATAGTCCCGGCAAAATTACATACATATATGAAGCCAGGTTAAGTTCTACCGGATATTACGACATTGGCTACAATGACTTTTACCGTCTATAACGACTTGTTTTTTAGCCCCTGAATGCTCAACTGTTTCTTTACATATTACGACCTCACACAATATTTTTTGGTTAAAAATCAAAGAAAGAACAAAAGTTCCGAGAAGAACATCGTTACATCAGGGTGGCCACTCAAACTTTTCTTAGGAAAAAAAAAAAAAAAACTGAAAAAGTGAACAAAATTCACAAAAACGTGACCTAAGAATGACCAAAATTTCGAGTGTTTTAGCTTCTTGTGTACCAATTTTTATGGGTCTGCTTACACTGTCGGAACAAGATTCTAATTATTATTCTTTTCCATGGAGTACGCTCAACTCAAAATTTGAATATTCGAAGTTAAAAAAAAACAAAAAAACTATTGTGCATAAATCTGAAAAATAACGTACAAATGAGGATACTTTTCAAACCCCGATTCGTATTTGAAAAGAAATATTGCGGTCCAAAAATTAGTTACAGTCATTTCGTCTTCAAAAATGTTCTCACACATTTATCATATTCAGGGTGTGTAACAAGATGAAATTTTGAAAGTAAATGACCATTAAACGACCTTCTTCCACCCCTGTGAATGCTATGAACGCGCGAAAAAGCAAATACATTATGGGTATCATTTTAAAGGAAAAATTTAATTGGATACGCTACGATAATTTTTATCCAATTCCAAAATTAATGATCCAGCAAAGTCTCTACCGAAGAAGTCCAATCTTCTTTTTAATAGGAGATGCACTCAGCACATATTGCTCCTATTTGTAATTTCTTGATGATTGATGAATGTGACGCAGGCCAGCATAAGAACATAAGGTACTGTGCCCTATTAACGCCATGTTTAACTAAATTGAAAATATCTCAAAGAATATTTTTTACATATTGGTCATTATGATCAGTCGGGGTGATAACGAAAGGATTAAACTATATCCTAAGTACACAAGATGACTTTTTGAACTTTTTTTTCGGCATTCTACGAACAACTGAAAGATATATATAACAAAGAAACAGAATATTATAACTTATTAATAGGAGACTGGAATGCAAAAATAGGGAGGAAAGAATTAGAAGAGTGGGTAATAGGAGACTATGGCCTAGGAACTAGAAACGAAAACGGCGAGAAAATAATGCAAACGGCAACAGCACTAGGCTTAAAAATTGGAAATACTTTTTATCAAAAACGGGAAAATCGCAAATGGACCTGGATCTCCCCAGATGGGAACACGAGAAACGAAATGGATCACATCTTGACAGACGATAAAACAGTAATCAAAAACGTAGACTGCATAGCAACTTGCACATTCCCATCAGATCATCGACCAATACGCTGTAGTATAAAAATCCCCAACCGTATCAGATATAAAAACTACATAACAAAAAATACAAAAACTAGTCCCGGAGATAATAAAGAAATTCCACCTAACAAAAACCTTCAAGAAGCCAAAAAATACCTGCATGAAAAAATTAACGAAAAATTAAAAAGGATAAATTTGACACAGGAGATCCAAAAGTATTACGATGCACTAATAGAAACACTAAGAGAAATACAATCAAGATATGGAAAACAGAGAGAAGAGATTAAGACAGACGACAAATTAACTGAAAACACAAGAAAACTAATAAAGAGGAGAGAAGAACTAAGGAATAAACCGCGCAAGAATCACAAAGGAAAGGTAGAACTGGTTGAACTGTACAAAACGACTAAAAAGGAGATAAAAAAAGATAAACAAAAATATAACAACGAAAGGATAAAAAACATAATCGAAGAAAGCTGGTCAATCCGTAATAGGTTTTATGCGCAGCTGGATCAAAACCTAGCTGGATTCAGGAAGGGATATTCGACAATTGATCAATATTCTCAATCAACCAATTAATAGAAAAGTCAAAGGAATACAAATATGGAACTAAACATGATTTTTTTGATTTCAATAAGGTCTTCGACACAATAGACCATGAGGTTATGTGGCGAGCAATGGCGAATCAAGGTATCTCGAAGAAAATGATAAACATAACAGAAAATATGTACAAAGATGCAAAAGCGTATATTAAAATGGACAAAAAAGGACCAACCATAAAAATAGAGAGAGGGGTGAGGCAAGGGGATCCATTATCACCGAACCTATTTAACTGCGTATTGGAAGAAGTGTTTAGGAAAATGAACTGGAAAAACAAAGGAATCACAGTAAATGGGGAAATACTAAATAACCTAAGATTCGCTGATGACGTGGTACTAATTAGTGATAATATCGAAACGTTACAGGAAATGACCGAGGAACTTGTGGGAGAAGGTAGGGAGGTATAGGACTATAAATCAACAGAAGTAATACGAAAATATTGTCAAACAGGAAAGCAAAATGTAAAATAGAAATAGACGGAACCGAAATAGAAAGGGTGAACGAATTTGTATATCTAGGCCAAACGATAGCTTTTGATGAAAGAATAAACAAAGAATTAAAGAAAAGAACAAACCTAGCCTGGAGAAACTATTGAGGTTTGCGTGAGATATACAAAGGTAAAATTGCCACAAAAACAAAGGTAAAAATACTGGAGAGTTGTTTATTTCCAGTACTAATATATGCAGCACAAACGTGGGCCCTAACTAAAAAACTAACGGAAAAATTACAAGTGACGGTAAGAAGTATGGAGAGGAGTTTACTGGGAGTTAAAAGAAAAGATAAGAGTAAAAAACACAAAATTGAGAGAAACAACTGGTGCGAAAAATATAGGTAAAACTATTAAAAACATGAAATGGGCATACACGGGACATGTTGCTAGTCAACAGAACAATAGATGGAGTAAGATAATCAACATCCCAAAGTTGAGGTACCAAAGTGGCGTAATTGGGGCACGGGTTCCTAATTACGCCAACCATGTCTGAAATTTTTTTGGGAGGGGAGGGGGCTTATTTATACTTTGAAATGAATTGTAACACACTTTTTGGAATCTAGGATGATAATACGTCAGTTTGGTTCAAAGATTTCGTTGATTGTTGAATTTATGCCTCGGCAAATCGATTTGCAATCATTCAATGCAAAGTTATGAAAAAATTAAGAAAGTGCAGTCACTTTTGTGATAAAAAAATTAAACACACTTTTTTTAGCATTTACACTTCAACGATCTTGATGAAATTACGTTGGGCTAGGTTATTTTCCCTCAAAGAGTACCTGAGTGAAGTTTCAGCCTGATGCGTCTATTAGTTCACAAAATATCCACTGTTGGCGTCATTACGAGTCTGGCGTGTTTAGGGCACAGTACCTTATTTCTCTGAAAGATTTTCTGCTGATTCATTAATCAGTAAGTTTTTTATTTTTTTTTGTCTTTCTTTCTTTCTTTCTTTGGAATTGGGAATTATTTTTAGTATTTTTGAATAACAAATTAGAGAAGTCCCTTTTTGTTGGAAAATATTGAAAAAGAAGCAAAATTGGTGCAAAATATACAGTAAATGCCAAAATATACGAAATATGCAGTGAAGCGCTGCTCATTCGACTTAGAATGTTGTGACTGGTGAAGATCTTTTGAAACTTCATCTGTAAATTACGTAAACTACTGTTATTTATGCAGATGACATAAAAATATTGAAAAAGATAACTTCCTTCTCAGACTGTGTATTGAGCTTCAGGCAGATCTGAATTCTATTGTTTGTTGGAGTGATCGGAATCTACTGTCCTTCGATAAATCCACAAAGCATTACTTTTAGTCGCATAAAGGAGCCTTCCCTACACCCTTATACGATAGAAGTTATGTAAAGTGCCAAATATTCAGGTAGTAAGGAACTTAGGTATAGGCTACTACTGGATAGGAAATCATCAATTTCCAGACACATAAACCTCATTGCCTCAAAATGTAACAGAGTAGCCAGTTTTATCAAGAAGGGACAGCGTTAATTACAAGAAATATGAAACTAAGAAACTGTTATATATTTTGCCCTGGTAAGATCAGTTTTGGAATTTCGCGCAATTATCTGGGAGCTGCACGACAAAGGCAAAATGGAAAAAAATTCAAAACATCCAAAAAACATCTTTGAAATAATTACATCATGATCTCTGTTTACATACTACCCATACAACCTGAAATATATACTTAACTATTGCAGGGGTTTGAAGTGATGAGTCTAAGTAATAGAAGAAAATTATCAGCTTTGTTATTCTTGCGGGACATCATTAATGGAAGAGTCAAGGATAGTGAACTTCCAGGTACTATATTGCAGATTTCCGAATCTCAACGTTCAATAGCAGAGACAATGCTCGTTTTTCTGCCCCAAAGGGATGTAACTCCGACCTCTACGGCATACTATGTCTTTACAATGAGGTAGCTCGAATAAATACAGAGGTGGATATTTGCTTTATGAATCGTAAAGAATTTAGTAACGTCATTCAGAAGCATTTATCGGCCTCTGAGCCAGCTTGGTTTCAATGACTTCCTTCCTCTCTCCTTTTCCCTACACTCTAATGATCCTTTTCGTTGTCATTTTTATTGTCATCTATTCTTCCCCTATATATTCCATTTGCTTCTAGTATTTTCAGGGTACCCCTTCATTCAGCCCTCCAGCTAGATTATTTCCCAGTATTTTCCTAGTCCCCCACCCCCCAATTCATCAATTAATAATGGAAAAATTGCAATACACTGTACTTTGTCCCTTCCTAATCTGGTCAGTTTTGGCCGTAGGAAGGGACAGTAATATGCGGGCGTTGCCACACGCCCCACTATCAAAAAATATATATTATACATTTATGGGCTTTAGCAAGACGATCGATTCGGTCCACCAAAACTATCTAAGGAAAGCATTGGCCAAACAGGGAATAATCTTAGGAAAAATATACGAGGAAGCAAAAGCTTACATAAAATTGGACAGAAGAGACCGGGAATTCCCAATCGGGAGGGGAGTACGCCAGGGAGATCCGCTGTCCCTCAATTTATTCAATTGTGCAACTAAACAAATCTTCAGAGGATTCAACTGGGAACAGAAAGGGTTAAAAACGATGGGGAAAGATTAACCAACCTGAGATTTGCCGATGATATAGGAATTATAGCCCCGAGTTTATAATAACTGTAAGAAATGACAGACGGATTCGAAAGGGAGAGCAGGGAGGCAGAGACATCCCTAAATCCAGAAAAAACAAAAATCTTATCAAACAGAAGGAGTGAAGAAATTAAGATTGAGGTGGTAATAATACAAAATTGAATTGGACACAATACTTGCGTCAACCCATTGCTTTCAAAAACAAATACAAAAACGAAATTTCCAAAAGAATAAACAAGGGGTGGAAAAACTATACTAGTTGGATAAAACCAAGTTTGAAGGGAAAATTCCAAGAGACTTGAAATTTAAAATATGGAACTGCTGCACTCTCCTCACACTGACATAGGGATATGTCAAACATGGGCAGCTACAAAACCCCGTGTGGAAAACCTTCGGACTATTCAGAGAGCCATGGACAGGAGCACACTGGGAGCCGATTCCGAGATATAAGATGTGTCATCAAAAAATTAGAAAGGAAATAGGTGGGACTGAAATTTCATACCAAAGATAAAATTAGAATCACAGGGTGGGAGATTCGTAGCCACACTCCTAATTAGCGTACAGAAATAATTTCAAGCCTAAAACCACCCGAGATATTGTAAGAAAATGCTCTAAAAGAATGAACTCCCCAGCCCAAACAGTTCAGCCGACAACCTCGAACATACACACAAATAATCTCCAGGCTTACATAGACAGAGATTATTTAGTAACAACGGTCAAGTACTCTCGAACTTACACGCCAAAATATATGCATAATTTTTCACTAAAATCGACAAAAACAGACGAAAAAAGTTTTTAGGCCGCTTTTTCTCTCTTCTTCCTTCCGCCTCAAAAAGCCTACATCCTGTTACACTAATTACAAACATGCAAACGAACGGATGAAAATGACATTCTCAACTTCAAGAAAAAGAAAAATTTAATTATAAGTCGATTCTATTATTTTTTTTTTTTCGTTCAGTTTTTCTCTCTCATTTATTCTCATTTCGGCAGAATTTCGTCCGGCGACGTTCCCCGGGTATTTCGACCATAATTCGCACATTCGTTCTCGCTTATACTTCGTTAACGATGGAGATTAACCGAGAATCCGAGTTATAATTGTGTTTTTAATCTTCTTCACGAAAGTTAAATCATCCGATCTAATCGAAATCAACTAGGTATCGCTCGAACCGACACGTACCTATAAAAATATTTCTTTCTCTCTGTTTTTTCTTTCAAAAAAAAAAAAAAAAAAATGGTTGTAGTAAATCTGATCTATATGCTCGTGGTGCCGTAAATGCGACAAACAGAGACCAGCGTCTGTCGCAAAAGATTAACGTTGAAAACGGGGCGTAACAAACATCAAAGGCGAGCAAGAGCGAGTCTGAGTCACAGGCGAAAAAATAAAGAAGAACAAATCGGAAAGCAGACGAGCATTCAGTGACAACAATAATTAACCACTGATGTGAGCGCATTTTGTAATAAATGAGATACATTTTACAGTTATATACGATGAAAAAAGAAAAGGAAAAACGTATACAACTAAGAGAAAGTAATGAATTCCAGTATCGCTCGATTAAAATTCGCCACCAAATAATTGTCGGTCTGCGTAATTTGTAAGTCTATTTCGTTATTTTGCCTAGGCTCGAACGATGAAATACTTAACTAGAATCTTAACCACGTAAATGATAGAAACACTTTTACTGGTATTTCGTTAATATCTCACATTCATGACACACTGTATCGCACAACGAACACAGCCGTAACAAACCTGATTATGACTGCCAAACTAACGAGACTCATAAAAAAAAAAATCGACGAAACAGAGCACTAGTCCTTTACAAGCCGCACCAATACATAGGTATATTAGTACAGGAAAATGAAAAACGACTATCTTCAACATTGGCCATATTCATCGAGCAACCAGAATCATTTTCAACTAACAAATATATTAGCAGCATTCTTGCCATTTCTACATTGTATGCTTTATATCAGTACGTCCAGGGTGTTACACTATCTCATATTACATTGACTTCCGTATCGATACCCTTTCCACCGCATCAGCGAAGCTTGACTAAACTTTCCCATAACTTCCAGTCAGCATTTTGTTGTCACATGTCACGCTATATGCACAGTGAAAGTCATGCACCTCCTTTCCGAGCTCAGCACTGTCCTACAAAACTACCACCTCCCCACCATGTAGCTCGACGTAACCTGATCATAGGTTACCATTAAGATCTCAATTTTGTAAAACTGACCTTAGGTCACTGATAAGACCACTACCATACGGCCAAGTAGGAGCACCCAGGTAGATTTAATAGTATGCATTGATCATGATCGCAACCATCTCGAAGATCACTTTCTTCAACAGGAATTTATTTATCTATTTTTCATTTATTTGTATTTGAGTCCCCTCCAACAGGTGCCCGAGGGTCCCATTCACAGGAAAGGACAGTAGATACAATATAATAATAATTCTGAAAAACAAAAAATACTTTTCATGTGAAAGGTGGGGGATCAAGAAGAAGGAAAAGATGACATAAAGGGGGAGGGGGAGACAGGCACTAGAGCAAGAGCCGAGCGAGGGATGAGGGGCACGCAGGTCCACAGGTGGCAGTTGAGAATTGTGAATTGAGAACTGAGGGTTGGAGGAAGCCAAGGGGCCGAAACAAACTACACCTGTGCGGTATAAAAGAAAGAGCCTACATACCCTCGACTACTTTAATGACTGATCAGACATACTGTCTCCTCCTCATGAAGAATATGTCGACCCCAGGGTCCTTTTAGATAATACATACTATTATCTAGAGTATTGTCCATACTTGATGCTGAGCCTCTATGTGTTACAAATAAATCAGGATTTCTTGTACTTTCAAATAGAAATACTTACTGTTTTATTTTCAGTAGGGTATAAAAACGGAGTAAAAATTATTCTGCTAGTAGAACTGATTATAATTAATTTTTTGATGATGATGCGGTTGAATTTAGGACAAATTTTCTTTGAAAGTGAATTTCCCAATCGACTTAATAATAGTTGAAGTTTGCTACACGCTTACGGTAAATCATATGTGATCACTCACACATACGGAGGGCTGCCGCCACTTGAAACTCTAAGTTTAAATCCCAATACATCACCTGAATTTACTGTTGCACCATATAAAGGGTAGGTACAGGGAAAGAAGCAGGTAAGTCACTTTTTTGGCGACACTGAGTATCAATACCATTTGAACGAAAGTAATCAGTAAAAGTAGCTGAGCTGCGGTAGGATTCTTGAAAGGATGCTGTAGTCCAGAAAAACGGGTTCCAAAATTCACGTACAGGTAAAGGACCACGTATGTAAACAAATTGGTTTTCATTTTTCTCGCTTCGCCACAAAAGTAACTTACCTGCTTCTTTCCCTGTGCCCTTCACATGTGAGAAAATCAAGCAAAAGAATTCCACGAGCGTCTCAGAATTCGGACTCTTCAAGATTAAACAGTGTGGAATCCGTTAACACACCACTACAAGCTGATGTTATCAAAGTTAGGATAGGTACACTGCTGAGAGGAACGTTACATTATGTTAAAAAATTCAAATCGTTTTGAATTTTTATTGACGCTTAGATCATTTTTATGATCTCTAATCATTATAATGACGTTGTTCTGTGCACACGTTCACTATTATTGACACAACGCTCAATAATGATACCTTTTATTGACCATGTATAATCCGCGTAAGTTGATCTGGTTGATATCAGTACATTTTAATGTTCTTTTTAGACTCCATTGTGATTTTCAAGATTCTCGCAGGTTTCTACATGACCGATCACTTGCCCCCAGTGGCGGATCCGGGGGGGGGGGGCTAAAGGGGATATAGCCCCCCCCCCCCAAAATGTTCACTCGCTTTTTCACTTATTTTAGCCACCGATGTTTTTAATGACAGTAGCGCTCATACAGCACAGTTCGTGAATACATATCGCGTTATCAATGAATCAACATTATCACTTATCAACAATCATGCATTCATGCTTAAAATTTTGTTTGCTCTTTTTTTCTCCAACATTTAGCCCCCCCCCCCCAAGTGTAATCCTGGATCCGCCACTGCTTGCCCCAGTCGAAAAATCGGTGACATAATAACGTAATTCATACGAATTACCAGTTTTACTGAACGTTTCTCGTACAGTTATCCTAACTTTTATGACAAAAAGTTACTGATAACAAACCAGCGACACTAGCGCGCCACCGTCCTGAAGAGTCCGAATACATATGCCATCATTTTGTCTGCAGCACAGGAAACCGTCTATACAAATAATACTAAAATGGAGGGAAAGTGTGTTATCCTAAAGGAAAATGAATACAGGACCGTACTATGTCGGCAGATTTACAATCCTTCCACTACTTTTAACACAACAAGCCTTGTTACCTTACTTTTTTAACGCCTCTCATAGACTCTAGTTTGATTCACTGGACAGCAAATTCTACAGGGAAGACATCAGTATGTTAGTAGACCGACGGGATAAATGCCTCAATCAGAAAGATAACTACGTGGAGAAGTAATTTAAGGTTGTATCTTTTCAAATTTTGAAAAATAAAATGTTTACAATTTTTATAGTTATTTTTTAATAGCCCTGATTACCTTACATTTTGAACACACTTTCATATTACACATTATTATCAATCCGTGCTGTACTCTCCTACATAAGATAGTGCGCCGAGTATAAACTGGCACTCCTATTTTGTTCTACAACGCTGAAGAACCTGTATTTCAGGGGCCGTCAGTTTGCGTATTTTTAATAAAAATACCTACAAATGCAGAGTCGCCCCCCGTTCATTCGTTACATAGAAGTGGCTGGAGCCTAGGAAGCTGCTGTTTGTAAAAGGTTTAAAATTATATATCTCGGCATAGGAAAGAGAAGGAAAAATAAGACAAAAACTGGTTTATATAGAACGATGGATTCCAATCCTAGTCATTGCGTACAGGTAAATTAAATGAACCCTCCCGCACATAATTAACTAGGGTGACGCGCCTACCTGGTAAAACAGGAGCGTTAGTTTGAGTAAAGACAACTCGCAATGAAACGAAGAGTGCCAACTTATACTCGGCGGAGTATACTTACAATCGTGGTACATCAGTTCTTACATTGAGCAAATTTCAGCTTCAGAATCAAGAGTACCTAGGGCAATTGGGACTACTGCCCTTCTCAGAGAAAAACATTTCAATTGAAAATGCTTTAAAAACAGTTTGTGGGTTTTTCGAGCTTTTCACGAGAAGTGTTTAGTCCGGACGGCAGCGAGGACATTCGAAACTAAAGAAACAAGACTGGGTACAGAACGCGGTTATTGATCAATAGTAAAAGCAGATCTTAATGCGAGTGTTATACGTAACTGAACTAAATGAATGTTATACCTGGCTGATTGAGGGTGAGAAAGGAGAGTGAGACATGAGAATAAGAAGAACAAGAAGGTGGTTTAGAGGAGATCACGTACCTGAAGTACAGGAATGCAGGAGAGAAAAGACGTTTGTTAGACGCTCGCATCGTGTTACGCAGGAAGTAGCCAGGTAGGACGATGTATACAGAAATGTACATTTGAGAGAACAAGGTTGCCGCAAGGTAATCAGTATGGAATAGCGGTACACAATCTTCAACAATTTAGCAGGAGTTTTGAACAGTACGTAGAAACCTTAAGCAAGAGTATACGTGAAAAAGTGTCATAAAATTTTGATTAAGTTTTCCACAACCGAAAACGAGTCTTAAAAAGTCCTTATCAAGTTCGGAAAAGTCGCAGAGCCTTTAAACTCTGTCTTTTCCTGAAGACAAATCATGTTAGAAAGAACCCTGGGGGTTTTAAGCGAATCTCGGAAGTTCTTGAACAAAAGTGGCAAAAACTTCAAAAAAGTCTTTTTGATGAAGTCTGAAAGTACCATATTTAAGAAAGCCTTGAAAAGTTTACAAGTCTTAATGAAATTTAAAGAATCTTAAAAAATTTTAGCGAATTGTATAAACAAGTACGGAAGTCTTTAAAAATCTTGATCACGCATGTTGAAGAGCCTTAAATAAATCTAGGACAATCGTAAAGGACAACTGAAGAAGCTTAGCTCGTTTTAAGAACTTATACCCGAGGGGGAAAAACTGTATAGTATTATCTAACCGTTTAAAAGTTGTCATACAATCAAGCACCAGTAAGTCGAAAAAATCTAACAGCACGTTGGATGGTGTTCTCATTTTCCACATACAGATTAGGCAACAACATAAAATTGGTAAATTGCAAATATTACTCGCTTTACTTAGTTACTATATCTTGCTGGTATAAAAATGATCTAAATCTTCAGAGAAAGAAGGCATAACAGCTATTCGATTTGTAAGACATTCTGAAATGCCATTCACTAGATTGCTTTATAAGGATCCACCACCGAAGCAAATAAATTAACCAGAACAATATACACGATGCTTGTAGACAGTTTCAGAAAATTGTGACCACTGGCTCTTCACATATCCGCTCATGTTCTGAACACCGCCTTCCAAGAAACGTAATAAACTACCATTATCTGCGAACGCAGTAACTTAAAAGTTATCTCACTTTTACAGCCGCAATTTGAGCATTGCTTCGACAAATGAACCATAATAATTCTTGATATTCTTACCTGTAACACAGAAAAAAACAGGAAAAAATTAATGAAATAGATCAACCTGGTCCATAAAAAGATCCAGAATCAGGTCTATACAGAGTGCTGCTTTCTGAAATTCTTTACGAATCGGGGAATGGACACTAGGAAGCATCTAAAATCACACAGCCCCCCCCCCGCCTACACTCCAAATTCAAATCGTAGCCGATTGAAAGATCATAGTTTACGGGATAGAAACACTTACTGGTCATAAAAACAACTATACGAAAATGCGAGAAATATCACGTTACAGGTAAAGTTTTCAGATCTTTCACAGCATAAAATGGATAATAAATTTTAGGCTTGATATAATTCCGAATGATCAGAATGCAGATCCTAAAGTCAAGTTTCAACATTACCTGAGGGTCATAAGATTCGTTGGTACAGAATATATTCGTTTACAACTATTCACACACATTCAACGAAATGGATCGCTGAATTAGATCACTAAAACTTGAAATAACATCGCGACTGGTTCATGAATGGTAATCACATCGAAATCGGTACCAAAAGACGCATTCCTAGGGAGCAGAAACCCATGAAAACTCACGAAAAAGTCTGTTTTGGTCTGCATAGTCTGCTTTTGCTCATCCCGCATCGAAACGAGGTGAGGATTACACTTCTACTAAATCGAGCTCCTGTTAGATCATGATATCACGAACATACCAAACCACGGATCAATAGCATTTTGGTCTCTTGTTTAGATTTTGAGAACGATCGAAACACGGTTATTTCAGTCGGAACTAGTCGGTATTATATATACGTAGACAGCTAAATGAGAAAAACTGTTATTTATGTAAATTACAATGAAATTTTCAATCCGTATCACTACACTCGCGTCTGAGCCGTATTCGTGTATCCGGCCAGACATTGCTACTCAATTAGCTCGCGATTATAGACATTACATACCTCGAGAATGAGTGTGCGTATCTCGTCTCATCACGGTTAAGCGAATCCATTGAAAACACAAACACCGGAATCGGGCAACACTAAGATGGCACTAACACACATGTTCTTTCAACATTTTGTTAAATATCAATCGATCATTAGACGATCACGAACGCGATTCGATTTTAAAAGTTTAAGAATAACGCGGAAAATACGCCTTTGACAATGATATTATAGCTAATATTCCCCCACAATCGCGAAAAACTACAACGCAAATGGAAATTACAGAATGACAACTGACAAGTGAGAAGTGACAGGATCGGACATTACCGAAATACCGGCCGGTTACACGGCCGGTACGAAGCAGTGATACCACTTATGAAAAATCAAAAAACGATAATACAAGATTCACGTCGATACAAGTTGCTGCATGCTGGTCACGTCCATTCGTTGCACTACGACGATTAAAAAAGCACAGTCTCTTGGAGTGTCGCCACGGGTGTTTAGACCTTTTTTTCAGACAGGGTAAATAGATATGTAAGTCGAAGTCTGAAGATTGCAGCACCCTGTATGCAAGGCGGTATAATGTATTATACATACCCAAACACGGCAATTTGTTCGGGTTCCGTCTATAGAAAAATGAAAATTCCTATGATTTATTCATTTGGGGATGTCGCTCAAAGACAAAGTGTTCCATTTGTTTCATTTATGGGCGTATTAATCACATAATGTCTTCCGTTGTCGATCATTTGAAGGGAATTTTACAGTTAGTAAAACACTCGCAGAAATTATGAAAACGGTTTTACTTTCCTGGTTGTTGTTCTAATCATCAGCTCTCTACGTTTTCCGATTTGTTTCATTTGTTCTAATTACAGGCCTGGTATTGGTTCTGGTTTACCACAGACATGTTTCCCAAAATATTTTCATTCAGGAAATGGAAGTTCCTAAAGGAAGAAAAACCGAATCCAGAATGTTTCGGCCTAATCTTATCTGGAAATCGGAAATTGAATCCACTTTTTCAAACTATATTTTGAGAAACGGAATTGAATATCAAGTGACAGAGTACATAGGAGGAGTTATCTGTCAAAAGGGCCCCTGTAAGCAATGATGATTTTGAGAAAAACAACTTCAAAGTTTTCAAGCTGAAATACTCCTTTCAGACTGATTCATTTGAAAAATAGGTTATTATAAAAAGTGTTCACCGTGATTCAATTGATAGAAATGACAGATTAATTGTTATGTTTAGTTCGTTCAGAAACGAACGCGGACGAATTAAGAAAGAAGGAATATGACAGGGGCCCTTTTTAGAGCGATGGGAAAATTAGCGCGATGAAACGTGTTGTGGTTTATCAGTAGCTATTTCCCCATAATAATATTGGTGAATTTTATGTATTTACTCTTTTACTTTGCTTGTTTCCATACATTAATACAACCTATGAAACAACACAATTCCTAACTTGCTGAATGATGATTTATTGTTGTCAATTTTCGTGATTGAAGCTATGTGGCAGCGAAGATGTCTCTCCCTGCTCATACGCAACTAAAATGTATAATTTCTGAGATGTAGAAATTATTGTAGATGGAGTTACTCGCTGTTCACTCTATTGATCCTTGGTTTCATTGATTACAGTCATGATAAGTTTGTACACATTTCAGCATAGAATATCGATGTTAATACATTGCGTTTGTAATCATTTATTGGCGCCAATTTCGCCAAATATCATATGTTGGTACATAGAGTGGGGGTTTTCTAATAAAATAGGACACGGAGAATTCGAAAATCAGCATCTCCGCAAAAAGGGCTCCCGCTCGACAGGGGCCCTTTTGACAAATAACTCCTCAAATGCTAAGCTACGAGAAAACAGGTACTTAACGTACTCTGTCACCTAATTCCTTGGTTTTTCAATACACCTGTAATTGGTAATTTGGGAAACGAAAATTCCTATTGTATAATACTCTCTTCCCTGGGAAATTTTGTTACAAAATGTTATTGGAAAACGAGAACCTGGAATTTCCATTAAAAACGGTCAAAACATCGGGAAATAGAAAACGTAAATTTTTCGAGAAAGCATCCCTATTTTACCACTCATGTGTTCAGCTCCTTCAGGCTCTGAAAATCTGATTAATTTGCTCGTGGATTCGCCCAGGGCATTAGACATTTCTTCCATTCACCCGGTATTTATTTACGAAGGAATTAAAAATCAAAACGAATCAGTTTCACGGGTATTACTCTAGTATTGCTACAGTTGACGCTCTGCCTCTGGATGCTCTGACGTTTGTATTCATTGCCAAGGCAAGCTTGAATCACCCTTCCAATGTTTTCTGAAGTTGGCAATTGAGTAAAATTGTAAAATTGATACTCAGTTGGCTAAATCGCCTGTTTAGTTCACAAGTTAACAAATTTTCAAAGGAGTTAATTGTTTTTTTTGTTTTTTTATTTACTGATTTTAAAAATCTTTATCAGTAAGCAAAATAGGATTTTTAGTAAACAGAATTAACAGTTCAATTCGGAAAAGTCAGTCCTCCTCCCTCCTTGAAAAACAGGCTCTTCGGAAGATTTCCGCCATCGTTAAAAGTAAGATATCTACTGTATTTGCAGTCCAGGCCCACGGTTTTCAGCTTGTAAGTCGCAATAAGATTGCCAAAAATTCACTATTTCAAATAAATTTTATCCACATGACTGGAAATTAGGTGATTTTCGAAACCAAGATCACGGGTTCTAAATTGAAAGAATAATAGACGTACATAAGTCAGGCCGTAGCCAGCCATCTACGGTAGGGGGGGGGGCTGACTGTTTACCAGGGGGGGGGGGCAGTTGAGGATACACATAGTATATAATGTGAAGATGTCTACGAGACAGTGGTGTAGCCAGGGGGGACGAAGGGGACTAATGCTCCCAAAGCACCTGAAATCGAAAGTAAAATATGCAAAAATGAGCAAGTGTTTGCCTTTAGAACACGTTTTTTTTTCGAAAAATGTTCGTTCGAGCAGTAATTTTACCTTCATTTTTATAAAATAGCCCTCTAATATCGACGATGTTTAAAAAATACCTCAATTTTCAACTTTTTCTCCCCTGAAAATCTTACTTAAACCCCCTCCTCCCCGCCCCCGCATTGAGATAATTCTGGCTAAACCACCGAATCCACAGAATCATGGGCAGAACAGCTGGACTGTTCATTCGACGAAAACTGGAGGATCGTTGTTCAGGCTCGAATTCGAAGAAGTTGGAGTCGAATCTTTATCGTCGGATTTTACCCTAAATTTTTTCAGCTACTTATCTAATATGTTTAAAATACATAAACCAAACAGTCTGGAAGAAAAATAGCAAATTTACAGTGTTACAATAAGAACATTGAATTTGGTCTCAAAATTCATAATCAATACTGGTGATTCAACTCACCGACGACCCATTGAAAAAACAAAAATGAATATATCGCGTGAAAAAAGATTATCACTATTACAAGGATCAAAGTTTCGAACTTTTGGAAGTACAAAATTCTATTTCTATGGACTTATCAAGTTATCAGTTCTCAAACAGCATTCAGGCATTTAGCCAGCGATATTTAATGTGAACTGGACCGCGAGCCTACCACTGTGTTTGTGAATCAAAGCAAAATCAATGTTGCCAAGTTTATAAACATTAAATGTAGTGGAAAGAAAAGTATTGAACAAAACTAGCGAGAAAAATATAAGGAATTCGTTATTTTTATTCACGAAATTTTGCCGGGGGGGGGGGTCTCCGGCAAGCACTAGAGGGTGCTCAGTACCCCTAGCACCCCTTTGGCAATACAGAAGTACACAGTTACAATTTGTGTAAGATACAGGGTATCTGTTATGTTTACAATTTTAAATGCTAAGTTAGTTTTTTTCTTTTTCTTTGTCTTGTACACTTTAGTTTAGCGGATTTTCACGCATTCAAAAGTGGCGCCAGTACAGGCAAATTGTTAAAATAAATAAAAAGATCCATGTCAAAAAAAAAGTTAGTTAACAAACTGGATTGTGGGAAATGATGACGACTATCACTTGCACTCGACAGCTAGGTGCTGAAGCCAACCAGGAAATTCAAAACAGTCAAGTGTGCAGGTAATTTGTCACACTGATAATTTTGACAACAATCACGTATTCAAGATAACCATTATGCTTAAAAACAAGACGTGTTTCCAGTGCCACTAAATTGGATATAATTTTGACACCATTTACTCCATTTTGATAACTGAGAAACCGGAAAAGGGAGGTCAGAGAACGAAAAAAATTGGCTGCTGACGATAGTCGCCAAGTTCATTTTTGATGGTCGTTAGACCCTACGCATTAACTGGGAATCAGAAGGAGGGTTGTGAAGTTGAAGTTGGATAGCTGTGGAGATGGAGCTGGAATTGAAGACAAAGCATGCCTCGGAGCTGACCAATTTCTCTAAGTCAAGGCCGGGACTAAAAACTGAAGGTGTCGGAGAATATGAAAAGAGCAGCAGTTCACATTTTGAGAGACGCAAGGAGAGAGTCATCTTTGAAAATCAGATCAGATCTGCGTAGCCATGCAGGGGTTTGTAATCAAACACCAGTGTACACAGAGGCTTAAAGCGGAGCAAAACATTCCCCCCCTTGCTTTCAGCCAAGGTAAACTGGTATTCAATTTAGGACTCCCGTAACCCAAGTCACAGGCAAGAAACACCTCAGAGCTCCCAAATTTCCAAAAACCGAACCTGAACTGCAGTTGAAGCTTTGAAAACTGAAAAAGTCGAAGCCAGAATTGAAGTTACAATTCACTTTTCGGGAAGCACGATGTACAGTACACGCGCTTCCGAAGAAGAGGATGGCTCCATAGTCCTGGAAAATTGATGTTTGTGGTGGTATCAAGGTGATTAGTTTATAATCGAAAATATCGTACAAAAATTGGACTTTTAAGTTCACCTATACTCTCTCCTTTCCCCTATACAGAAGACTTAATTTTCAATTTCAAACTGAACTAATGCCAGAAACAAGTGGCGATTTTCATGTCTTTACCAAAGAAGGCTGGTACTGGTTTTCGACTCTACACCTTCAGCTGCTTGCATGTCAAACAGAGGACCGAAAATTTGTCGAGATACACGGTGATCGAGTCCCACATGGTATCAGTTAATAAGCTTCTCGAGTCCATTTAAGATCGAGTCATTATTCGATTTAATCTTAAAATGAATCGCAAATCTCCTCAGATGGTAGTTTCAATACACGTGGTTGAGGCAACACAATGTATTCTGGAGCAAACCGAGATGTTAACTGACGATTGTTGTGTATTCGAGCACGCCCGTACCCAAAGAGGGGCAAATAAGGTCACTGTCCTCCCTCGAGACAATGTCTGCTTCTTTGTAAAACGGAGAATCTACTGTTACCCTCCGTCACCCCACTTATTCTTCTCAAAGAGTTCATAAATTTTCTTCACCTCCTCCCCAACACAAGACACTGGTTACAGGCCTGCATTCGAGCGAGACAGAAAAACGTAACACGTTCACCAACTTTCCAATTTTTGGGCTACCTTGAATACAGAAGGTAATAATGACTCCATAGGGGGTACACATTTGAAGCGAGATGTACTCACGGTTCGCTATGTCGCGTCATGTTTCGGAGGCGAAGCAATGTACATAGGGAGTCGTGTCCTTGAAGTTAATTTTGTTCGTATTTACAAACGGTCGCGTATTTTCGGGTACGTACTTCATGGTAAATGCATTTTATGACGCGGAAAACACGCAGTATAGTTTTCCACAAAATGCGAAAATGTGTACGTCGGTCACCTACCCCGACAGGCGTGATACGGTCGCTGGCTAATTATCGAGCAGCATCTCGATGGCGGTTAAATATTCGCGGTCACGGTCGCGCCGACCGAACCCTCGACGCCACGATGGGTCAGGCGCGTTCGCTTCGCTCTTCGTCGCGAGCCTGGTGCGATGTCGGTGTTCGGGACGCCGCGCCGGGACTTCACGCGATGATGTGTTTTATGTTGACAATCGTTGAGCGTTTTATGGTGGCGCTAAATAGGGCACCCGGCGTGAAGAAAACATCACATCGAGAGACGATGTAATAAACTCGAACGAGCCAACCAGCCAGCGAACGAACGAGACACAGGAATGCAAACGAATGCACTGCGAGCAGAGGCTCTACAGTAGACAAGAGAGCGAAGAAATAAACCGGGGGGGCGGGTATACGTACTTTCATTAATAAAATACAGGACTACCGCATTAAACAGTTGTTAAAATCGCGTAAAACTATAAGCAAACACCATTGACAATATAAAAATGTCCAGCAAACGCCCCTGCCAACGTTTACATGATAAATTACCCCGTAGGAAGCGTTCCGTTGTACTTCCTACTCGCCTCTAATCTGCTCTACGTTATTTTACATCGTTGTTCGCCGAGTTATGCGAGCAATTGTACACTTAGGAACGTTTTTCGGCAAACAAAATGGGCCTTAAATAATACAGGATGTACCAAGCTCGACAGAGGATACTTGTATTTTGCCAGAAGATAGGGGATGGCACGTGTACCAAAAAAATCATGTAACTGTTTATATAGTACGTACAGATCTCACCAGGAGTGCTAAAACATAACTGTAACTCAACTGATATCCTGCCTGGCTGATTGAAGGAGTGAAAAGGAAAGTGAGTCATGAGAATAAGATCACATACCAAATGTGCAGGAATGCAGAAGATAAAAGACATTTCTAAGATGCCCGCATCGTGCTATGCAAAAAGTAGCCGCACAGGACGTTAATATGTAATAAATATGTCACAGTGAAAGTTGATAATTATTAGGTAATGTCAATAATGACTAGTGATTACCAACACTGTGTCTGTATATCTGCATGTTTGTCTCGGTTTTTGAAGCTTTTCTTTGTAAAAAGGATTTTAAAACGGCTGTAGGGGAGTCACTCCCTCAATGTTGTTTATGAAGTCAGCGCTCCAACAAAACTGGAAAAGTATTTTCTAGTTTTCAACCGAAATTTTTTACATCGAAATTATCGCAGTACCTCCCACTCCCTCCGACCACTATGGCGGTTAGATATTCGCGGTCACGGTTGCGCCGACCGAACCCTCGACGCCACGATGGGTCGAGTGCGTTCGCTTCGCTCTCCGTCGCGAGCCTGGTGCGATGTCGGTGTTCGAGACGCCGCGCACGCGATGATGTGTTTTATGTTGACAATCGTTGAGCGTTTTATGGTGGCGCTAAATAGGGCACCCGGCGTGAAGAAAACATCACACCGAGAGACGATGTAATAAACTCGAACGAGCCAACCAGCCAGCGAACGAACGAGACACAGGAATGCAAACAAATGCACTGCAAGCAGAGGCTCTACAGTAGACAAGAGAGCGAAGAAATAAACCAGGGGAACGGGTATACGTACTTTCATTAATAAAATACAACCGTATAGCAAAATACAGGACTACCGCATTAAACAGTTGTTAAAATCGCGTAAAACTATAAGCAAACACCGTCGACAACATAAAAATGTCGAGCAAACGCCCCTGCCAACGTTTACATGATAAATTACCCCGTAGGAAGCGTTCCATTGTACTTCCTACTCGCCTCTAATCTGCTCTACGTTATTTTACATTGTAACTCGCCGAGTTATGCGAGCAATCGAACACTTAAGAACGTTTTTCGGCAAACGAAAGGGGTCTTAAATATAGGATGTTCCAAGATCGACGGAGGATACTCGTATTTAGCCAGAAGATAGGGGATGGCATGTGTATCGAAAGAATATCATGTAACTGTTCGTATAATACATACAGATCTCACTAGGAGTGCTAAAACATACCTATAACTCAACTGACGTCCTGCCTGGCCGATTGAAGGAGAGGAAAGGAAAGTGAGTCATGAGAATAAGATCACGTACCAGAAGTGCAGGAATGCAGATGATAAAAGACGTTTCTAAGACGCCCGCATTGTGCTACGCAGGAAGTAGCCGCACAGAACGTTAATGTGTAATAAATATGTCCCAGTGATTAGGTAATGTCGACAACAACTAGTGATAATGGACACTGAGTCTGTATATCTGCATGTTTGTCTCGGTTTATGAAGCTCTTCCGCGTGAAAAGTATTTTAAAACGGCTGTAGGGGAGTCACTCCCTCAATAATGTTTATGAAGTCAACGCTCCAACAAAACTGGAAAAGTAAAATTCTTTTTTATTTTCTAGTTTTCAACCGAAATTTATTACATCGAAATTACCGCAGTACCTCCCACTCCCTCCGACCGCTAAAAATATGCTAGCTGCGACCCTGAGTTTTAAGCATACAGATCGAGTGAATTTTCGATTCAAAAATCTGAATTCTTCAACATGTTACTCCAGGATAGTTGTGGTAACAATACTGCAGAAGAACATATGAGAAAAACATCTGCGCCGCGGTGATGCCTTCTGAAAAAATCACAATTCACCTCTACCCCCGTATAGTCCTGACCTCGCCCCCTGCGACTTTTGGTTGTTTCCTCAACTGAAGGCAGTCTTACGCGGTCGTCAATTCAACACGAATCACGAAGCCGCATCACTACGGCGCAGATGTTTTTCTCCTCCTTACCGGCAGCGGAATACGCAAAAACGTTTGATAAATGGCAAGAACGAATGGACGCTTGTATAGCCACGAATGGCGCTTATTTCGAAAAAGATATTCGTGTACTTAATGAAAATGATGATTAATAAAAAATTTTGCAATCCTATGCTTTTCTTCCATCTTTAAAAAAATCTTTGAAAAACCTGTAGGGGTCAACGCATATGGTTTCTTCTAAATTGGTCTGGAACAGTAAGTTTTCAATCAAATGAGCTCCGCATGGTCTCCATCAATAGCTAATGAACCAAATTATTCCCCTACTGCGTTGAAACGCTGATAGGTAGCGTAGGTGGGCCGTACAAATTTTAGTCTCAGTTACTCAGCGACAACCTATGTATTTTAAATAATTTAAAATTATTGATTTTCTTAGATTCTGGAACACATCGGATATTTGCAATGTATTTAAAAGAAAAACCGTAACCTTTTTTTCACATAAATACTAGAAAAAAGAGTAAGACACCAATTACCAAACATCTGGTTACCCTGCAGTAGAATTGAGAAATACTTTTGTTAAATTAAAAAACTAATGGTAAAATTTGTTGTATTTTTTCAATTTTTGAGCTGAGAATATTGAAGTTGTCGCCCCCCCCCCAAAAAAAGCCAAGTTGGTGCCTATGGTCAGTCCAATCAGTACAGTGAGTCAGTCAGTCAAATGAGTCCAGTGAGTCACGTGAGTCCAGTGTCAGTCAAACAGTAGTTTTATTATTACGAGTATTATTATTATTTTTCATAACGCTGTTTTCGCCACGCTCCAAAGTAACGCTTTTTTCCGTTGTGTGCCAAAGTAAAGACATAAAAATGTCAAAACGATTTCCATGGAAATGATAATTCCTTTTCGTTCCTCCTCAAATGTAACGTTTTTCCCGTTTGTGTTATACCCGCGGCTGGCCAAAGTAAAGACAAGAGAAAATGTCAAAGTAAATTTCCATGGAAGTGATTATTTCATTCCTCCTCAAATGTAACACGTAACGCGCGAAAGTAACGTTTTTCCGGATTGTGTGCCAAATTAAAGACATGAAAATGTCAAAAAGGCAGGCAAGTCAGAAAATGTTTTCTTATGGAAGTTTCAGTGATCTAGTTATATTCGCAAACAGCGTAACTCGAACAAACCCTGCCGCGTTTTACTTATTTATTTAATTATCAATAATCCATTCAAGATCAAAATTCGGGTAAGAGGGTCCGGTTTCTGGATCCCCTACTTCTTTGCTTTTTTGTTTCATTATTCTAAGTCGGTGTAGTTGGTTTACAGCTCAATTTTTTCACTGCGTCATTGTACTTGGATATACAGTGAAGAAAGGTGTCCTGTATGCAACTAATGAATTTTCAATTTGTTAAATTTAAATAAAAATGGAAGTATAAATACGATACAAAGAATATCATTTCTTATATGCAACAGTCAATCATAGCGTGCACCTACGGTTTGTAGCCCTATGGTTTTTATACCCTTGCATTTTTTTAGGATGAAATAAGGTCCCAAGTGACAGAAACCACCTGAAAAAAGTTTAAAAGATTCTTTAACCAATCTTCAACTAAGGTACTTATTTTCCATAGTTTTTTATTGTAAATGTTGCAAGTGTATGCAAATTGTAGGCGCACCCTAATTCCTACCAAAAATTTCTAATAGGCTATGCTAACCACTGATATCTCATACATCTTCCACATAACTATCTTTATACCTTTACATTTGGTTTTCTATTTTTAATTTTTGAATGGGAATACGTAAAAAATAATACATACATTTATCCGAACACTTTCTATATTCTTCAACGCGAATTTCGCTCAGGGTAACTGGGCCACGGCCTCAAGATCTCTCCCAAAAGAATCTTCAACTCAGTTGAACACAGACTGTGTAGCCCAGGGGCGAAGCCAGCTTAGTGTTGTGGGGGGGGGGGGGGGGTCAACTCCCAACCAAAGAGGGAGGGAGGTGTCAAAGGAAATACTAAAATTAGAAAACCCACTATTGACGAAGTCACAAAAGGGGGATCTAGACCCCTGGACCCCCTCATTGGCTACGCCACTGGTTTAGAGTAAGCTTTCTTATAATTTTCACCAAATCAAAAACTGTAATCGCGCGTGGCTAGCAAGCCACCTCCGTCCAGTTAACGGAACAATCAGGCGCCATCACCTTCGTCATTGGCGCCTGCGCGCGCGCACTTACACACACACACACACACACACACACACACACACCAATTAATCAACTCTGGCGGCGGAAAAACAAACCTATTTAACCTGACAAAATTAATTAACTCTGCATAATTACCAAGTTCATTATCACCTGTTAGTATTTATCCTAGAAAGATAATTCGCGTGTATCCACTCGTTTTACTTGCATAATGAATGTTTGGCGGGGCACGCCAACAGAGCAGTACACGTAAAGCGTTTGTCGCGTGCTCGCCCGTACAATCTGCCAAACAACGTGTGGTACCTAGCAAGTGCATCGAACAACTAACAGAAAACCACAATCCACCAAACACACATATTATAAATGACAGCACCTGCGTCGTTAATCTTGCAAATCTTGCACTTAAGAGCTTGTGTACACTTCAACGGATCTAAATATCAAGAATATCGAGAACCGGTTGCGGTTGTTAAGTGTCTCTGTACCTGTATTATATCGTTTAGAACTGACCGGTTTCATGATTCCAACTTCCGAGTGCTAACTTCACAAGCAGCTGGCCATGCAAACGATCGGAGCTAATTAGAGTTGACAAATTTCGTATCTATGTACTCATTGGTAGTATGGGCGCAGCAAATAACTACATCTGCCACTCGAACTCCCAGTACGGGAAACAGACAAAGAGTTGGGACCTCCAGTAAGAGGGTAATTGTTTTTCCAGCAAAATGATTAGGTTCTAATTCGTGATTTAAGAAGCAAATGCAAGCCAGTCACATTGTCCAACGCAAATTTTATTTTTTGTAGGGGTAAAATGCTCGCAAGGATATTTTCAATCATAACTCTCATATTCATCATCCAAAGATTTATCTCATGCACTCTAATGGAACCACAATACAACTGCAAGTTAACTTTTTCAGTCACCTAACCGTAGTCATATAGAAGGCAATCATTCCACTTGAATAACATTGTTGCAATTTCCAGTGACTAGGTACGCCTCCGGAGAACCATATAGGTCACGTTGATATTTTCAGTTTTATGGGTAGAAGACTCGAAACAACGTAACTACCAACTCATACGTCAACTAAGTATGTCTATGTGTCTAGCAGAACAGCGACGCAACAGCACTTGCACTCTCCCTGACCTACTGGACCTACAACAGAACATCCGTGAAGCCTTCCTGCAACACCAATAACCCCCCTCCTCGTCTTGGTCCGTGTGGTGATGCAGGCAGGTGGTGACGACGGTGGAGCCCTGCCAGGGGGTCAGTAGCGGTTGAGTCAACTTCATTTGTACTGTATTTAGCGGAACAAAACGCAACTGCGCTTGCGCTGACTATTTTCAGAATATGTCCAGTGATGTAACAATGAAAGTGAACCTGTATCATTTGTTTTCACACTTACTGGGTCTAACAGAGTCCATGGCGCCTACCTCTTTCTAGAATTATCTGGCGAGAATCTTTTGGGAGGGACCCACCCCACCTGAAGAGTTCTCGGCATCTGCCGGAAACTTTTACCTCATGGTGAGCTCTATTGAAGCAGAACAACTCTACTACACTTGAGTCAACTGTTTTCATACTATCTCTACAGGAACATCACAATTGCACATGAGTCAACTGTATTCGTAGGTATCATATTCTGTCTAGCTGAACAAAAAGCAAAAAGTGCACTCTTGCGTAGACTGTTTTCATGTTCTAGAGGAACCGCGCACCACTAGCACTTTTTTAAGTAGAATATCTGATAGAACAATAACAAGCTCGAACTTATGTCGGGTGCTTTAATACTGTGTCTAACAAAAGAACACCGTACGTGCACTTACTATACATAAATCAACTGAGTTGTATAAGTATAGTTTTGTAAACTATATCCAGCAGGACCGACATCCCTGCACTTAATCGAACTAGTAAAATAATGATACAACACTACAACAGAGAGTGCAACTGTTTTCATACAATGTCTGATGGAATCGCAACGCAACTGCTTTTGTTTCATCTGTTCCAATACTATATCTAGTGGGACAGTGACATAACTGCACTTAGGCCAGCTGTTTTCATACTGTGCTTCTTGGAACAATGATATAACCGCGCTACATGTACCAACTGTTTTCATTCTTGATACACTGAAGAGATCGTATACACTCTTGATTGTGGAATATTGCATGCCTACCGCTTAAGATTTGTAACATATACCACAATCTTGACTACATACTACATTCAGCATTATCTACTATAGGGTCCAACAGTATATTACATCCCAAGAGTCAAAAGTGGGTGTTTACATGGTGATGGAAAGTTTATGAACGAGTGTAGCGAGTGAGCAATTCCCGAGTCATGTAAACTCACTTTTGGCTCTTGTTTTGTAAGATATTTCTTATACCTAATGATCAGAAATAGCAATGTTTTTCGTCGAGTAATTCACAAGGCAAACGTAACGATGGTTCAGTTCAGCGACAATAAATAACAACGAACAGTAACGGTTTTACTACGTCGTGAATATTTAAATGCGTTCCTAAGTCACTATTTGGTAATTCGCTACGTGGCCGAGTGGTTAGAGATGTTCGCTATACTCCAGTCAAATGTCTGAATAGACGCGGGTTCCATCCTCCAATACAGAATTACTGGCCAGCAATTTGTGCCTCTATTTGCTTCCATGTAAAAACGTTTTGTTAAGGCACGTTTACTTTACACACAGGTTTTGTTAGCACTCGATGCATGAATGACAGGCGTTTCTTTCCGTCCCCAAAACACCAACGTAAACATTGCCATTCTGATCATGTAGTATGAAAAATTATAAACGTTAAAGCATTTCTAAAGACTATAGTGATTACAATAAATATTGTAGTTCCGGTCTCAATTCTGGAATTTTGCAATATATGGTAGAAATATAAATATTATTTCAAGTAGTATAAGTACTAATGGTAACTAATAGTTGAACAACAATGCAACTGCACTTGCGCTGACTGTTTTCATTCCATGTTATGTCCTGCGGCACCAAGACATAACTGAGGGCGTGTCGTTCAAACTAATCGGTTCTTCCATTGTAAATATTGTTCCAAGTACTGTCGCCCATAATCATGTATAGCCTCATACCACTTCTAATTTCAACCCGTAGATCCCAGCACGCATACGTACCAAGCACTTAATGCATGCAAAACATCCTAACTGTTATGCAACTTTTGACAAACATGTCTCGATTATCAGTCTGCAATTATTACCGAGTGAATTGACCATAATGATACTTAGAATGTTTTGCCTAATATTTTGATGGACTTAAGAATGTGCACTGCTTCAACCCTCATTTTTTCCAGTTTAAGGATGACTGAGGCTCGAACATTTTTTTACGGTCATGGGTATGAGGCTTCAGAGAATTGGTCGAGTATCCATTTGGCACAAGGCACAACTCACTCCCCTTCCTTCAAATCAAACCGTTTTTTGCATGTTCTGTAAAATTTTGAAATGGCTATGTAGGATAGTTCGAACTTCACGACTTGAACTGCCCTTGAATCGACTGTTTTCGCACCCTGTCTAGAGGAATAATATTGAAACTGCATTCAATATTACACACTTTTTTAAGAACAATCATACTACGACGAAGTCCTCAACTGCAATAACTTACATGAATAAATTTTGGAAAAATCGAAGATCAGCAGCTACTGAACATTTGAGTACATTTTTAACAAAGCATATTTTCATTACCGTCAACTGGGGTATCTTGGAACAGTCTGGTAAGTTGGAATACAACAGCAGACATGCGTAGGAACTGGCTAACTTGCCCACTTAAGCTAATCCCTGAACATCACCGGCCACCCATGCGCATGAGCAGAGAACGGTCCATATTCATGGATACTACGCCAGCCTGTTGGTGCATCCCAAGTCACACGACTGTTCCAAGATACCCCAAGTGATGGTACTTGAAGATTTGCTTCCTCACGATTCAAGGTGATTCATAGATACTCAGATAATCGTATTTCCCGACGAGATTTAATATTTTTTTATTTCGTTCGCTAGAAGTGCGATGTAATGAGAACGAAATACAGTCGATGAGCCGACGGCAAAAAATCGAGCACCGACTGCCATCAGCGGTAACAAGAGGAGAACCGAGAGACAAATTCGCATCTGTTTATTGATAATCCGGACCGCGCCCGCTCTCGGCTGCGAGTACTCGAATTAAAAATTAAAAATTTAAATTATCCCCTCGGTTTCGCCCTCCTCGCCACCCTCAGTCACCATGATGCTCGTCGTGTTTCCGCGCCAGACAGCCGACACAAATCAAGGAAAGCGAGTTAATAAATTCCTGTGATCTCTCCGAGAGAATGAGAGGGCGAGAATAAGCAGGCTCGACACTGAGTCGAAAACCCAAGAATAATCAGCAGCGCTGAGGCGCGGCGCGGCACTTAATAATGTAGAATACGGGTGCTCGAGGAAAAGGATAAACTCGACAGCGGGAATGTCACCGCAGGAAACCGAGGACACCGAAGAAGAGGAGGACGACCCTCCGTCGAATAATCACACCCTTTTTTCGCGAACGCTTTCTCGGCAACAAGGTCGCGTCATTCGTTATTATTTTTCTTTTAATGAATTCCACGCCAACTTCAGATTTTCCGAGAAACTCAGCCGCTTTAATGTGCCGGCTGCGGGGCTCTTCATTCCGTACCGCGGAGACGACTGCGTGACCTCTTTGCGAGCAGTCGAATTCGATAGACTCAGCCCCAAATCAGGGACTCGATCTTGTGGGAACGCTGGTGGGAAGTCGTTCCATGGCATGGGAAAAAATGAAATGGTATCTGCTCATACTATGTAGCGATGTAAGCTGGAAAGTCTAGCCCGATGCGCAATCAGTTACCCTCTAGTTACCCGCGGAAAAATTACCCATTTGCAAGCCTCGGTCACCCTCAGATTACCCAGAAACCAATCAGTTACCCTTGGTTCCCCTTTAGTTACCCGGGTAACTGGCGGGATTTTGCGCATCACGATACGCAATCAGTTACCCTCTAGTTACCCGCGGAAAAGTGGCCCATTTGTAACCCTCGGTTATCCTCAGATTACCCAGAAACCCGTCAGTTACCCTTGGTTCCCCTTTCGTTACCCGGGTAACTAGTGGGATTTAGCGCATCGGAAGTCACCACCGTTGCTGCTTTGCTACATAGTGTGAACAGATACCATTGTATTGCTCCTGTTCCCTCGAACTTCCCACCACTGTAGTATCAGATGTAGGTACTAGGTAGACACATTGCATTTTGATATGCGGTGCTATGCAGTGTGGACAGATACCATTTTATTCCTCCTGTGCCATCAAACTTCCCAGCAGGAAATTCGATCTCACAGGAGCAAAACAAAATGGTATCTTGTTTACACCATATAGCAAGGTATACTCATACAGCTACTGGAACTCGGAATACCAAAATTGCTGACATCTCAATTACTCAACCTCCAACATGTGTTTGTAATGTGCGCGCATGTGCGTAGCGTCACGGGCACTCTCTACATTTCATTTCATAATGAAATGAACGTTAAATGCAACGATGCTCCGATGGTGCGCAGTTCTGTGGTAAAGGAGCAATGAAATGGAATCCGTTCACACTGTGTAGCAAAGCATATGCATAACAATGCAATGTACCTATGTCAGATGCAAGAGTGATGGGAAGCTAGCAACGAAATAGTATCTTTTTCACACTAGGTAGCAAACACAAATAGCTATGAAAAGGAAAGTTTGACACTACAAGAGCACACAACTGGTATCTGTTCACACCATGTAGCAAAACATACAGAAATGCAATGTACGTCAAATGCTCACTTCGTCAATTTGCTACTGGAATGTTTTCTCCTTTTTTGAAATTGAATCTACTGATTGGAACGGGCTATAAGAGAACTCGAATGTCAGTCATATTCGAACCAGAAGGTACCTGCTTTTCTCGCGTTTACTGTTCTAGTCCACACGTATACACAGACTGTCTTTACCTCACATACGCTACCTCACTCGGGATTCTCAAACATCCTATCTCACTACACGGCGAATCTTCATTCGTTAAAATGGTTCGGCTGTTTGTTTGCACTCTATCTGCGTGTGCTTCTTAGGATGAATCCATATCTGACCTCCGTTCTCAACTCTTTTGTCTTCTACAGCAAATATACACGCGATATAAAACCAAACTGAAGTATCAATAAGTCGATATACGCTCGGCCGCCTGACCAACCTCAACGTGTTAACTGATCGGGCAAACTTACCACGCACATTTAATTAACGCAAACCCGATAGCGACGTCAATACGGCGCAACATGACCAATTCAAATTGGCTGAGATGACGCGCAACCGCGAAACGGCCAAACGCCACACTGCAACCGGTTTGGAACGTTGTCGGAACCAATTAGTCCATAAACGTACATTGAAACCAACGTGAAACGCGTTATTAATGACATCGAAGTGACACCGATACAGCTAGTGCTATTTTCATTCCTTTCTAACATGTGCTTTAATGTCCAGACTAGAACCACCAAACGCCTTCCAAGCTCCAACCATCTGTTTATACAGATAGTACTACTTAGTTGCTTGGTTTCCAGTCATCCCTCAGGTACGGGCCCACACTTTCGAGAAAAGAGACCTCATACTTGATGCTGAACACAAAAACCGCTGGGCATGAGAAAGCTTTGAGTATCCTAAAAAACTTTTGAAGACGGTTGGAGAAGAATGGCTTGAGACTGGATACGGATACGGGTGACATCTTGGCCTCTCCACTGAATAATTCGTGTACTATAGACATCGTCCAGTGGCGGATTCACGGGGGGGGGGTCCCCCAAATTAAAAAAAAAAGGAACGTGAAGAAAAGGAAAAAAAGAAAAAGAAAGAATCAAAGGGAGAAAAGAAATTTTTTGTACGAGTAATGCTACACTACTCTCTTCACTTTTATTACATTAAGGAAGTCTCTGAAACGTTTCAAAGAGAGGACAAAAAATTATGTGCATCGTTTCCCAAGTCCCCCCCCCCCTCTAAAAAACTTATTCCATAAATCCGCCCCTGATAATCTGAGACTCTCCGGTTTTCACTACTACAGCGATTTTTCCAGAAGTGTTTAGTCGGACCGGAGCCAGAGCATCCAAAATCAAAAAACGAGAGTTCGTAGAAAAACGCGTGTATTACGTAATTAACTGATGATAGAATAAATAAATCTTAATGCGAGTCCTCAATCATGAAAAAGAACGTGGTTTTGAAAAGATCACGTACTACAGGTATGCAGATGACAAAAGACATTCCTAAGATGCTCGCATCGTGATACGCAGAAAATAGCCAGGCAGGAAGATTTACATAAAAATGTATATTTGAGAGGAGAAGGTCTCCGCAAGGTAACCAGTACAGAATAGTCGTAGACAATCATAACAAGTTAGCAAGAGTCTTTAACAGTATGTAGCAACCTTAAGAAAGAGTAAATATGGAAGTGTTTCAAAGTTTTGATTAAGTTTTTCAGAACCAAAAACGAGTCTTGAAAAGCCTTTATTAGGTCCAAAAGAGTCACAAGAAGTTTAAACGAGTCTTGAATTGTCTTCTGGAATACCCTACAAGTCAGGAAAACCCTTGAAGGGTTTCAAGTAAGGGTCCCGAAAGTGTCTTGAACAAAAGTGACAGAAACTTCAAAAGTCTGAATCAAATCTTCAAGAATTTTAATGAGTCTGGAAGAATCATGTTTAAGTGAGCCTCTTAATAAAATTTAAAGAGTCTCTACGAATTTTAGCAAATAGTTTAAGCAAGTACGAGAGTCCTAAAAATTCTTGATCACATGTTGAAGAGCCTGAATTAAGTTTAGGACAATTGTAAAGGACAACTGAAGACGCTTAGCTCGTTTTAAGGACATATCGCCCAGAAAAAAGAAGAAAAAAACTGAATGGTACTGTCCAACTGTCCAAAAATTATCATCCAGTCAAGATCTAAACTAAGCCTTGATCTTCGACTCAGAATGCTCCGATGCTACGTGGTGTCTACACTGGCGTACGGGTGCGAAAGTTGGACGCTCGGGCCGGGCTTGGAAAAAAGAATAGAAGCCTTGGAGATGTACTTCTATCGGAGAATGTTGCGCATCTCGTGGTTACAGAAAATAAGTATTTAATGCCGAAGTACTACGGAAGATGAACAAAAATCTTGATATACTACCGAACATCAAACGCAGGAAACTGCAATATTTCGGCCACGTCATGCGAGGCGAGAAATATGAACTATTACGTGTCATCATTGGGGGAAGAATTGCCCAAAAAAGATCTGTGGGAAGAAGACAGCGTTCGTGGCTTAAGGACCTGCGTCGATGGCTCGGGTGTTCATCGCTTGACATTCTCCGTAATGTCGTTTCAAAGATACGGATTGCTTTATGGATCGTCAACCTCTGAAAGGAGGAGGCGTCAAGAAGAAGAAGGAGTATCAGTAAGCCGAGAAAATTTGATAGGACACGTTAGATATGGTGTTTTCAATTTCAACATTATAGATTAGGCAGCAGCATAAAACGGTTCAACTGCAAGTATTTTTCGCATATCTACTCACCCAGTTACTATATCTGGCTGGTATAAAAATGATCCAAATTCTCAGAGAAGGACTATACAACAGCTATTCTATGTTTAGGATATTCTGAGGTGCCACTCACAGGACTGCTTTCGGGACCCGCCGCTGAGGTAAACAACTCAACCGGTTGCAGCGTAAGGTTACCTGCTTTTCCTGTTCAGCGAGAACTATCCTTCCTCGGAAACACAATACAGACTAGAACGATGTACTTAAAAAATTGTGTGATAACCGGATTTCACACATCCGCGCATTCTTGTTCTCAACACCGCCCCCCCCCACCCTAATAAACATAATATGCTACTTATTATCTGCAAACGTGGGAACTCAAAATTATCTTACTTTTACTGCCGCAATTCACGTACACTACTTCAACAAATGAACCACATAATTCTTGATATTCTTACCTGTAACACAGAAAGAAGAATAAAAATTAATGTAAATGAAACAAAATAATGTTTAGAGGGTAATTCTTAAAAAAAAAAAAGCAATTTCCACGGAGTAAAATTTTCCATTCAAAAAGTTTCTGTTTAGGGGAATTTGAAGGTGGAATTTATTGTTTGTGTGTCCCACAAGACATAAACACCCTTCTGCTCAATTCATGTTGACCAGGGGAGGGGGCAGAGCATTTTAAAATATTATCTATCCGCGGCATGAGAACTTCTCATGCCGTGGCTCAGTAAAAATGAGCCACAGCATTGGAAATTCTTATGCCGTGGCTAGATGTTATTCAACTTCAAACCTTCAACATGAAGAGAAGATATATTATGCTGTTGTATTTAACCTGTTGGAGAACAATAACCGACGTTCATTAGGTAAGTATTGAATGGTGGGGACTAGTTGAAAAATTATACTTATTATAGGTATTACAATTTATATGTTTCATTCCAGGTTTAAATTGTGTTAAAAACTTATCCACTTCACTCAGTGCAAAAATTATGAGGAGAACCATGTTTTAGGAGTAAGGTACCAGACTGCAGTTGAATCCCATACAAAGGACAGGTAATGAAACAGTCACAATATTTTGAAAAATCTTGTTAAGTTTAATTTGAAATGAGATTAGGACAGTACTCATTAATAAAACAGAAAATTGCTTAGACTTATTCTGACTAAAAATTTAGGACCACTTTCATAAAATCACGGAATTGCTCACTTAAAATTACTAAATAAATCTTTGATATTTACGACTAGTAGACAAAATTATTTTATTTAAACAAAAACTCAATGATCAAACTTGTAAAAATATCATAATACTCTCGAAGCAAGATGAGACACTTTTGCATGAAATGAAATGTTTAAGACTCGTTTACATACATTGGATCATTTTTGATACCTAGCAGTCGCTTCCTCTCAGCAATTTTCTTTCGCTTCAATCGTTCTTTATGGGAAAGGGCCACTGATAAACAAACGTAAGCAGGTTTAAATGTACAAGTACATACACTTCACTTTCAAAATCTCTTGTCGTGGTTATCACTTTCCCAATGGAAGCAGCTTATGCCACGACATAAGAGACAAAAAGCAAGACACGACATTGGAAAATTTTCAATAATTCTATTTTTTTACAGCCTTTAAGTATTTTCGAAGCTACTTTTCAGTCTTAATTTAATCACACGTACTAATTAAGGGTTCTCCTTCTTGTTTCAGGTGAATATCCTATCATTTTGGCGGAGAACGAACAGCCACGCTATCGGATACCAGAAATTGTACACAACACTAATTTCACTGATTTATTATTACAGAATCGATAAGGCGTACAGTATCCAAGATCTAAGATGCGGATTATGTTATCACTATTCGAACGAAGCCATCCAGCTTCGCAGCCGCATGAAACACGTCAACAGTGTGCCAGAAGAAGCAACTTAAAAAATGGCCACGGCATATAGGAACAAAAACCCAGTTACAAAACTAAAAGCTCTCCTCTGGGTCACATAGAGAACTTTTTGTCAATTTTGTAGGTGTCTGTCTTTGCTTTAACCCTTCCAATAATATTTATATTGATTTTCTGTGAAATAATGCCTATTTAACATCATTATGGAGACTTTTATAAAATAAGGAATAGTGAGCTACAGCCACGGCATTGGAGATTTCCAGGATTCTGAAGGATTTTTTGAGATTGGGAGAGGGGCACATTATTTCTAATGGTTGAAAAAGGTGAGGGACACGTTGCTCTACAACACAGTAAAAAAAATTTTGGAAAACGTGTTTAGTTGTTAAGAATTGCAATGGTAACTGAAAATTGCTTTTTTTCTGAGAATTACCCTAAAATGTTTTCCTGATATGGGCTTTTCTGGTGTCGAATCGCGTCAGTGAGTCTAGACACCGTCTCTAGTCGAGTAAGGCGACTCTAGAGTAGAGCTATGTCAAGATTTCAATAGACTTTGCTGCAAATCAGTAGTGTTCTCTTTACAGGCATTCATCACTTGTCAATTTCGAGGCTATCTGTCGATTCATACTTATTGCGACCACAAAAATTAGTTTATACATATGAATTTTGGAAACTAGCATTATCAGATTTCTTATGGTGCTGAGATTGAGAAGTCACTCGCTTCTGAATTTGGAAATTCAGTTTGGCACATTCTCATGATACAGAAAAAAATTGAGCAAATATAGTCTGTTCGATTATAAAATATTTTAATTTAAACCATTTGCTTTCCACAGAGAACGTATTTTCCGCAAGTAGGAAAGACGTACCCAGTTCTAAGCGCGGGTCTATCCATGTACTCCTGAAATATGCCAGTTCCTGCAGGGAATTAACGCACACCACTGCTGTATGCGGAATGTCTTCATATGTAATTTATACTCTCAAGTACATATATGAAAGGGAACAATTGAACCTCGTCAGCCAAATTAGGGTACAGCCAGTTTTCCCCCTTCACCTTCAACAAAGTATTATACGCAAGAGAGAACTAGCACAGTTACATCCATCGTCTGACTCAATAGAGTTGCAAAAGACAATGAGCAGATCCGCGTTAGCAAAAGAAGATAGCAAAAAAAAAAAAAAAAACTTAGAAAATAATGGAATGCGCGCGGGTATGCGCAATAATAATAAAGTCAATTGCCGCGCGACTCGTCCGTAGCTTTACGTGCGAAGAGTGTTTAAAAGTTCTTGAAAATGTCCTACAAAGCTTTTCTCAAAAAAAGGAAAAATTATAAACCGCATAATACGTTCTTCTGTTTAGCAGTCGCTTGACAAGAAGGCGTAGTGCGGTAAAAAACGAAAATTTTTGCACTTTATTCCGCAGCACGGCGTGTAGAAAAGGAAATGGTGAGCTCTAAAAATGAGCGAAGCTTTTCAGTTTCTTTTACTTCTCTACACTTACCATTAGATTGGATGAATGCATGCATTAAAAGAACACGCCGAACGTTAACTGAAATATTATCGCGTTCGCCGTTCTTTTCTACTTTTCGTGTTCATATTGTTCAACTTACAAATTACTCGCTAGGTTCTTGTTTAAGTTTCCCTATGCGAGACTTTTGTGACTTTTTTCGGTCCCTAAACGAGATACTGAATGGAATACGGTGTTGGTTATGGTGAAAATGTAAAACGTTCGATGGGTTAATGATAAGAGTGTTCGAGAAAGAATTTTTATTCAATTGCAACCAGTGGTACAAAAGGCACAAGGGCAACAGCGGCAGCTACCCTCATCGTCACATGCGAGGACACTGCTCGCAAGCAGGAAAATGCGTTTACGAGGTGATCAGTTGAACTTCGGCAAGGAATAGCATATCAGAACTGGTTTCCTTAGAGCTCCGTACACTTCGTGTAAGAACGACTGTCCGCCATTTTAACTTCAACCGTGCTCGTGGATGCCGAATCCGACTATGCGGAGCCTACCGCGTAGTCAATTCGGCATCGACGGGCGCGGTTATATTCAAAATGGCGGACGACTGTATTCTCCTATCTTGAGCTTGAGTTTCCTCTCTAACTATCCGCAGATAAGTAACGCGGCTGCATTTCTGTCTTTTCTTCAATCACATCATGAAAACAGTAGACACAGTTTTTCTGAAATTGAGGTTATCACGGAGACAGTAAGCGAAATTTCAACAACACTGACGTCCCATTGGATTATCTGCCTTTGTTTACATTTCCGACAACGTTAATTACAATTAACTAAAAACGTAAATTTAGCTGTTTCAGCGATTAAGTCAAATTCAGCAGTTAGCACATTAAATTTAACAGTTAAGTTTACATCAAATTTAGCACTTTGTGTCACATTAGTAAGTAGACTAATGCCAGTAACAGGGTGTCTACCAAATACAAATTTTCAAAAAGTATGACCTTTGTATGACTTGTACGATCTTTTTTCGGAACATTTTCACACTTGAACGGAATTTCCACTAGGAAAAAAAAATCAAAAACAAATTATTGCGAAGAACACAATTTTTCGATTAAATTTCAACGTGGCCATATTTTGATTGCGTTGTTCAGGATGAATAACCAAATTTGTAAGTAATTAGAGGCAACTGTATGACTTATGCGTGACTTGTATGACCATTGCCTCAATTGTAGGACTTTTGTACGACTGTAATGACTTGCATGACCGGTAGACACCCTGAGTAAGAAGAACAATGGGTGCTTTCCATCGTTTCTGTCAATTCTGTTCTAATTTCTACCACTTCTGTTGAACTATTTCTGTTAGCCATAGTTTTTTCATGTCTTCCACTCATGTAATTCAAGTTAGTTCTACCTATTCCACAATTTCTTCATCTTCTTCAGTTTCTAGAATTCTTGTTTAGTTATTAGGTATATCTATAAAATTAGTCTCCTATTTGTTATAATTTCATTCCGGTTATGCTGGCAATTTCTACAATTTCAGAACTTCTCATTTCTCCCATCTACATTCATATCTGAACTTCTTATTTCGCACATCCATATTCATATAATTCCGTTTCATTCAGTCATGCCCATAAATTCGCTCAAGTTCTTCATTTCGGTCAATCCTTCATTTTCTAATTCGTGTCTGTCTCATCTCTCTACCTTAATTTCATGTTACTCAATTTTTGGCCCCTTTCAGACGTCGTCGTCATCATCGCCGCAATATGTCAGGTATGATATAACACAGGCGCTAACAGGGGAAGGGCTTGAGGGCCTAGTACCAAGTCTTCTAAAAGCGGCCCCAAAAAAATTAAAATTGTACGAGCGAAAGAATTTTCAAATTAATTTGATACCTGTCAGCCTTCGTAAACAGCCCCTCCCCCCACTTCAGGGCCTGTCTGCGGGGTGGCTGCTTGGGAAAAGCTGGATGTATCAAAACGAGATTCCTTCGTGCTCTACTGCGTGATCACTTCCCTTCAAGAAAGTTGTGATTCACCAGCTTCGACTTCGAAGATCTGTTTCCATCACTGGCAGCAAGCAGCATCTCGTAATATTGATTCCATACAGACGCTACCTCACAGCCTACCATTTGAGTAAAAATCTCGAGCACATCGGCTTCGCTATTAGCCAGCTGTGGTATAGGTATGTTCGAAATTAGATTGGTCTGAAGAGATCTCCTGTTACGAGGAAAAAGAGAGAATATTAAGGAACGAAGAAGTTGGAAGTGAATCAAAAGGTACGGTTACTGAATTGAAAACGAGAAAAATAACCAATTGAGTTTGAAAGCGTAAGAAATGCAACCGTAGGATTTTTCAGTTTCGCAACTGCGTACCAATTAAAATGTTAAGAGGCTCCGAGGATTTTCTTCTTTCTTACCGAAGAAAAAATTCAAATAAAGAGTGAAGACAGGGGACAGTAGTCCGAAGAATATACGCGTTCCGCCGCCAACTCATTAACATATTTCAACGATGGTTGTCCGGGTCTTTTGGCTCGTCAAGAGGGCATGCAGAAATTTTATAAGGTACAAATCCGCGTCGCCATCGTGTTCGTATGGCCTTTTTGATTAGGTAGGTAAAGCTCGCCGAATAAAACTTTTTCCAACTTCTGTAATACGACTTTGTGTTAGTCGGTCTAACCTCTTGAGGGGAGGAAAAAATACGCGCGTTCCTCTGATTCAGTCGAAAAAAGTATATTTTCAAGGATTTACGTCGTTTCTAGAGTTAGCTATGCTATGCGCATTTGATCGACGTATTTGTCATCTCTTAGCAGTCGAGTCATTCCTCTCAGTTGCTGACCGTTCGTTTTTGAGTTACCTGAACTTCGCTACCTGGCGAGAGACGTTTGCCCGGCCCACTTCAATCTGAAACTGTTTTCAAATTCCTCTCTTCTTTTTCGCTGTTGCGTAGCTCAACATTGCGCATAAGATATAATATTGTGCTGTTAAGGAACAGTGACATCTTCCCAGAATTCATTGTCATTTCTTATAGGCAATTCCCTGTTTCCTGTTGTTAATTGTACATCATATCAAGTCTACCATACCAAGTCTTTAACGGAATCTTAGAGTGCTCAAGACTCAGTAAAAACATTGGAATTAAGTTATGGCTCATGGATGCCTACTTCACCTTTCAATCTTAGGCTCTTCTGCAAATTTTTCATCACTAGGATCAGACCAACAGTCCTACCTCTTGCAAATACAAGCTTTTAACAATCGTAAACACTTCTACATGCATCTTCACCCCTCTAACCATGAGATGAAAAAAATATGTAGAAGTAGTTACGTTGCTCATAGTACATACTTATGTTTTCTTACTTGCATGAGCAACGTAACTACTTCTGCAGGGAATTCCAAGTTCAATGATTGAAGAAAACCAAACTTTGCGATTTAGGAACAAACTGTTTTTATTGAGTCTTGAGCATTCTAAGATTCCGTTGAAGCCTTGGTATGGTGGACTTGATATGATGTACAATCAACAATAGGAAAAAGGGATTTGCCCATAGGGAATGACAATGAATTCTGAGAAATGTGACTGTTCCTTAACAGCACAATGTTATATCTTATGAGCAGTCTTGACTATTCTTAATATACATACATAATCCGAGGACTACTCTATAGTAGGTACCCAACAAACTAACTGGCATTGACGTAGCCAGGGGGGGGCAAACTGGGGTGCTCGCCCCATAGACAGAGTTTGAAGTTATATTGGAGTATGCATTACCCGATATTAATAGATATTTTAGCTGTAAAATGATTTTTTTTAAAAACAATGTTTTTCGGATATTCCACGCATTTTTGCAAATATCTCGATAAATATATTTTCTAAAAAAAAGTTGTATAGAATCATTTTTACAGAAAATTTAACGAGGAACATTTTTGTTACTTGCATTTTGGTCCTAAAGTGAATATATTTTTAGATAACTACGATTTAGCGAATGAAGATCGGATATGAAAGGAAAAATAAAATCCACGTCCCTCGAAACTTTTACAATTATTGCGATTATCTCGGTAAATATGCATTTTAGAGAAAAGTTGTATAGAAACTTTTTTATAGGAAATTCAACGGAAAACATTTTACGTTATATGCATTCCCGTCCTGAAGTTGACATGTTCCGAGATACTCGCGGTTTTTTGTAAAATTTCAGTATTACACGCAACTTCAAGGTCAAAGCGGCTCGGGTTAATGACCTCAAATTTAGTTCAAATTTTATATGGCGAGTTTCTAGGTCTATTGGAACAAATTTCAGTGCGACCCTAACCAATTGGCGAAAACCTGTAAAATAAGGGACACCCTAACCCCCACTAACATCCCAGCGAACACAGCGACTATAGCTATAGTATCAATCGAGGTGGAAACATAGCGCGTCCTGTAACCCTCGCCAGCTCGCACGAACATTAAAATCGTAGAGCGTGTAACCACCAGATCAGAAAGATTGGTACAGTGCGTGCGCAGTCGTGGACAGCTTACTCAATGTCGTGAAATACGTGATGGTAAGTAAATTGCGGCCGCACACTCTTCGGCACAGAGAAGGAGTAAATATAGCGCATGCTGCAACCCCGTAAGTTCACACGAACAAGACATTACAATCGCAGGGCGTGTTACCACCAGATCCGAAAGATTGGTACTGTGCGTGTGCAATCGTGGACAGCTTACTCAACATTGTGAAACACGAGGCTAGTAAACGAATTGCGGCTGCACACTCTTCGGCACAGAAAAGGAAAAGCTCTAACGCAACAAAACTGTGGGGAAAGCAACGGCAAACTACTCCGACTAACCTGCCCAGGAGGGTCGCGCGTCAGAAATCGCGACCGTCAACGTCCGGCATTGGATATGACGCCTGAAGAAGAATGAACAAGTAGAAAAAGGATCGGCTGGTGAACTAAAATATCTCGAGGAGTAGCAACGACGAACAGTATTCCTCCTTTCGCAAATTGTTCCTATTGCAGCGTGACACTGAGAAAATTGAGTCAATATAAGCTTTCGTTTTCGTTGGACGTACAAAAATTACGTCTACGACTGCAACGTACGACCTCGGTCAGGAAAAACGTTTTCCAGATTAACAGGGCAGTCGGCATCGCTATAACGATGTCGAAGAAAACTATACATTACGAACCCCCTCTAGTGCATTAACCTCCGCGAGTCTACAACCGGCGGTGTACCGCGAGTCCTGCACTAATGTATTAAACGCTGCCCATAAACACAGAGTGCGGGCTGCGGAAACAGGGTAGGCAAGTAAGTACCTTTCGCTCGACAAATATGATAGCGAAATATTGATTGGCGAAGAAACTGTCTGACTGCTGGCTGGAGGCCGTGCGGAAAATCCCTTTTAAAATTTCTTCGCAGGCAGCGAGGGCGGTGACCCTACCGCGCCGCACCTTTCGTGAAGTAGGTTCGATGAGAGCCAGATTGAGGAACAGAGAAAGAAACACTCTGTATTGGAAGGGCCGATAGGAGGGCGAGATAAAATGGCTCTCGGTACATTAGGTTTACCGCTATCTCACTATTTATAATCGTATAAACTTAACCGCGCTTCGATTCGCGCGCGCCTCTCGACTCGCCGCCACCGCTGCATGACGAGGTGCCCACTCTGCCTTACCAAATCTTCAACTTTTCCACTTCATTTCTTCCTCGCAGTCGGTATATATGTAGTAACGTACCTCGCTCTCCAGCATCCCTGTTTCAGCCAGTCGCTCTCTCGTTCTCACCCGTTCACGACTCACATCTTTCTACATTTTCCCTTCTCTGTCTCTTATAGCAAATACGATCGTATTTGCTCACAGTCACATAGTAGAAGAAATTTGATCATGACGAACTGGACTGCACGAAAGAAACAGTCGAGGCATCCGCTACTTACAGATCGGATTTGCAGAGCAGACAGAGAACGAGGAAAAAAGAAAGGACAGAAAGCGATTACGAACGGAATTAAAAACTATACCGTAAAAGTTTCGCGCTGTAATACGTTCTGGATTTTATGGAAGTCCATTAAGCGTTGAGAAATGGAGCTATAAGTAGCGTAATATAAAGAGCTAACACCGAGGCGACGGTGATTCGTGGACGTTCCACGAAGACGTATGCGTCTTAGGGCAGGCCGACTTATACAAATACGAGTGACACAGAAAAGGAAAACAAATAAGATTCGATTCAAAGAGGTTGTGGATAAGCTGCGGGAACGCAAGGTAACGACACTCGGATCGAAGGGCACGATAAAATTGTAACAGCTAGCAAGCCACAAAATAAGCAGGACTTAAGTAAGCTACCACAGAACGAATAATCATCGCTGAGTGAGGAGATATGCGACCTGGAGCATTGAGTGTCTGTTATTTTCACATTTTCAAAAATTCAGTGGGCTACTTCCTGATCTTGTTCCTTATGCGAGGTAGTACTGCCACAGAATTCCCAGCAATTTTGAATTGCATCGCAAACTGCATGAAATTTTACTTGATATTGACACAAGGATTTTGCTTGGACATGTCAAGGAATAGCTGAATAAGTACCCTTTAAAAAACTAGAATCATACCGTCAGGGTTACAGCTTGATAAAGGATGAAATTCTAAATAATCGGAAAAAAGGATGGTTCAAATTTAGAGAACTGACAGCTTCCTCGATTTATGTTGAACCTTTTAATATGTAGACATATGTATCAAAATACTGGAGGAAATACCTGTTTTATTCCAACTTGGACAATTCCACATTATCGGTATTTATGTTCAACATTCATTTTTCATTTTAACCAACTAAACAAATGAACGAGTTCAATTTTTTTTTTTCAATGAACGATGGAACGGAATGACATTTAAATTTTTCGAATGTAGAAAGTACAAAAAGTCACTTATTTTGAATCGAAATAGTACAAAAAGTCGTTCATTTCTATTGTGAGAAATGGAAATAAACATGAAAACTGAAAATAAACTACTTTTCAATCAAACTGAACTAAAACCTTAATTTCCAAAGTATGAACAAAAAGTGAACACACGTTCAAATTTCTGAACTGAACTTGCACAGAATGTATATTTGAGAACTTTGACCACGTTCGGCCCCAAATTATGCTTATGCATAAATTGTGAACGTTGCAATAATGGGAGCTTATTGTTTGGGCCAATTAAACCTCCGGGCCCAAACTATAGGCCATGTCGAGACACGGAAGAGGGAGAGGACGATGGGCAAATGTTCTCGGATGCTGGGGGATAAAATCGCAATGGAACACTTCCTTGACAAGACATACCGTGCAATGATACCCACACGGGAAGCATTGGGAAAAGAGGTGGCCAAGTATTCTAAGAAAAGAGGAGCATGTGCGGTTTACAAATACCTCACCGAATGATCAATGTGCAGGAATCGGAATCACGAATCCAAAAGGCGCTGACAACTATTCAATGGCACCAGGTGAGGGCATCACTATCCTTCCAAGCAAAGGAATAATGGCTATCAAGGTTGTCGCTGATAGAAGCCAATAGAAGGGTCTTGTTAATAAGCAGATCTATATATCTATACAGACAGTCAAGCGGCTACCCGATGCGCAATCAGTTACCTTAGTTACCCGCGGAAAAGTTACCCATTTGCAACTCTCAGTTTTCTTCAGATTACCCTAAAACCTGTCAGTTACCCTTGGTTTCACTTTAGTTACCTGGGTAAGTTACCCATTTGCAACCCTCAGTTATCCTGAGATTACCCAGAAACCCATCAGTTAACCAGTAGTTACCCGCGGACACGTTACCTATTTGCAAACCTCAGTTACCCTCAGATTACCCAGAAACACGTCGGTTATCCATGGTTCCCCTTTATTTACCGAGGTAACAGGCGGGATTTTGCGCATCGGGTATTGAGGTACTATCGACCCACCAAATTAAATCCTGGGTAATGGCGGACTACATTAACAAATTATGCACCCTTGCTCAGGAGAACCGTGTTACCATACTATGGACACCGAGGCACTGCGGCATAAGTGGGAACCTGATTGCGGATAAGCAAGCGGAGGAGGGCATCAAAAAGAAGCTGGTAACGGCCAGGCCGTGTCTTCGCGCAGTACGCAGCGTCATAAAACTCAAAGTGAAGGCTTGGACAATGAAGCAGATGGAAATGTACTGGCGGATGGCGAGTGGCATGGAAGTCAGCAAAACACTGATTGGCGACGCCCGCAGTAAGTATGCCGACTTCCTAGTGAGGATCGATAGAAAACATGCTAGGCTCACGGTCGGACTACTAACTGGACATGGAACCACAGAATGCATGGGATATAAAATAGGAGAGGTGAAAAGCAGCTCCCGTAGGCACTGTGGAGAAGAGGAGGAAACCTCAACTCACATAATGTCAGTACCCATAGCCGAAACAAGGCGCGAAGTATTGGGACTGAGGTATCCAGCACCCAATGAAGTCAAAGGGATAGAACTCAGTAAAATTCTCATTCTGGCCATAAAAATTAGGCTAGTGAGCTGATCCTTACATAACAGCAACCCGGGGGAAAGTGCAGTGGATTACACGGTCTGAGCATTCGGCGTATACAGTACCATCTCACACAAAAAATTGTGACCTCTGATCCCTGGTTAGTTTACTAAGACAAACAACCTCTAATAATGAAGAAAATAAATGTGAATAGAATATGACGAGTTTTTGGGAAAGTAAAATCGAACTGAACAAATACGCCATTTTTGAATTTATATTCACCCACTAAGTAAATGGAAGAGACCCACGGACGTACCGATAGGAGGGGGTGTCGGGGCGACTTAACACCCTCCTTTAGGAATTTTTTACTCAGCAATTGGGAAAATTTACCATTTCAAGTTTCAGTCAGGCGGCGTAAGGAGAATCCAACAAGTCAAACAGTTTTTTTGTTGTTTTTTATTGTTTTGATACTTGGGAATTTTGAGTTGAAAAGTTGGGAAGGTGCAGCAAGTCAAAATGTTCTTTTTTCTTTGATACTTAGGAATTTTGAGCTGGGCCAGTTGGAAAATCCAACAAGTTGAAAGGTTTTTTTAAATTTTTTGCTTTGTACTTGGGAATTTTGAGTGGAGTCAATTGGAACTTTCACGATTTTTGCCTCCCCCCCCCCCGAAAAAACTGTTTGATACTTGATACGTCCCTGAAAAGACCACGATTAACAGCGAACAATGAACGGAAAGTACATGCGAGCTGAACAAATACACTATTTTTCAATTTATATTTACATGCCTGGGTCGATAAAATTTCAGTATGATCCGAGAGGTGGAAAGTTAAGCTGAATGAGCAAAAACCAGTCTGAGTTAATTTCACTCTTTGGCCACAGAACTATAAATTTACAGTACTAGATAACCAGATCGTTCCTAATAAGTGAACTCGACTAGGTATCTTAGCTCACACTTGGACCCCAAACTCAGTTGGAAGAAACATCAAGTAAAAAGCGCGATCACATAGAATCTCTTCTCTAAAAGTATCACTGGCTCCTAGGCAAGGCCGGTTTAAAGTACTTTGCTACCTTCTTTTTTTTACATCCCCCGCCCCGCCTCCCTCAAAATTGAGGAGACTATTTTCGGGCCACAAATCTTGCCACCCGCAGTTGTGTTGCTCTGGGCTGCAGCCCAGTCAGCCCATATGTCACAACTAGAGCTCTATAACTTCGTGCGAGTACAATCGTCCACCATTTTGGCGTCGTCAATCTTACCCGTGAATGCCGAATTGACTACGCGGTACGCTCCGCACAGTCGGATTCGACATCCACGGGCACAGTTGACGTCAAAATGGCCGACAATTGTACTCACATGAAGTTATAGAGCTCTAGTACAACCGGCGTTACTCCTAGGATATCATCCTCAGCCTGGAAACAAGCGTTTAAATCTCAATTATAAGGCCGTCCTGGGCTTGTGAAGTTTGGGTTTGGGGACCACTAAAAGGCAACCAGACTAATAACTCAAATAATGCAAAATAAGCAGCTGCAATGTATGGCGAAGGCCCCTAGGTGCATCACCAATGACACTGCACCGCAGTCTACGAGTTGATAATGGCGAGAAAACATTTGCGCTAGTCGCTCTCAATCACATTACATGTCTGAATTGCCACCCTAATCTGGAAGCCACCAAGCTCCTCAGAAACCACTCAGCTTCTCGACAACTCCGTTGGTTGTGAGAGAGCTCGATAGGCTGAAAAGACCCATTATCTGCTGTCTAAATTATCCATTGCGATAACTCTGTTATGTGGAGCCTATAGGGGCAAAGCGTTGTTCCATCAGAAATGTGCAATTTCATTAGTATGGGTGAATACCAATCAGACAATTCTTGAACAACAAATTTACAATTTAAAAAAAATTACATACTAAATCGAAGCGACCATGATGATTGATGAACAACAAATGACGTCCATCATATAACATTATTTTAAGATAAAATACAATAAGAAACAACCAGCTTTTAAGTGAACCCGCAGACCCAAATAAGGTTAATTTTCTTTGTCAAATAAAATGGACTCTAAACGATTTTACAAAAGGTGAAAGCGAATGGAGTACATAGGGCTACCCCATACATTACCCCAATTATCATTTTTCCATAATCTTCAACCAGAAAGCATGTCAATACGTGCATATTGCATAGCAAATCATTCCAATTTGACCTCTTGCACATTTAAAAATGTATCAAACTGTACTGTAAAAAATTGGTCGCAATAAAATACAACCGCAACTGCTGGTAACGTAGAAGCGACTGTTGACCTCAGCGAACTTGAGAACGTCGTCAACCCCCTCCGTGGCTATTTTCAGAAAACCTGGTAGCTTCCCTTCCACGTACTTCTTATTTCTTTCCAGATCTTCGTCACAGCAGGACCTGTTTGGTCCGCGTCGAGCAAACTGTACCGAGTTCATTTCCGCAATGCACATCTAACCTGCTGGAACATAAGCAGCCACATTGCAGCAGATTGCCGGCTCCCGCAACCGTCGGTACCGCGCCGTCGAGAGAATCAGTTTTCTTCCTAATAAATCGTCGTAAACTCATTTCGCGGTTAATTAATCGCCAGTTGCGAGTAGTTCGTACCGCGGTCCGCCTTTTTCGAATCTCCTGCTCCGACAAGCTGACGGAATTAATATCGAGTTGATATATCATGTACGCGATCGTAGAGATTTGTTTCAGCCGCGTACCCTTCGAACTTCGACCGCGACACGGCGTGTACACAGTTAAGTCAGTTCTGCCTTCTGCCCCCCCCCCCTGTCTATCTGACGACAGTACAGAAAGTCTATATACTCGGAAAAATTTGCGGGTAATTAGTAAAACAGCTCGACTGTGCCACCGCCGCATTAATCGAGACATTTCGCGTTTTGATTTACGCACGAGTGTACCCGCCCCGTTCTGCACTCGCGAACAAAGATCGTCGACGCGTGTAAGTTATAAGACTCCCCAGAGTGGGCACCCGGAGGGGAGGAGTGGTCGCCGCCTCGGTCCTCAGCCAAAAAATGTGGACCTCTCGCGAAAAAGTATTCCACTCGTGCATGAAATATCGCTGTACCGGAATCGAGGAAACGCGAGAAGCGGCCGCTGACGGCGCAATAGGGTCAAAATTGAATTGACTTGAAAAATTGAATTAAATATCGACGTAGGTTTTTTCAAGTCGCTGATTTCGAGCATCGCATCGAATAATCGATCTGACCTTGATTTAGGCCCGGTAAACCAAATATCGAACCCAGGGTCGAAATTGCATTAGCTTAAAAAATCAAACAAATTATTAATTTTTATTTTCATAATCATTTTTATTGGGGGGGGGGGGAGAGATAAGGAATAATCTGCTCACTTGAAAATCGCATCCGATTTCTAGTCTGACAGATCTTCATGAGTGCTAAACATAAACTGTAACTGTACTGTGTTTGAACCGTGACTAAACTGTAACTCAACTGTAACTAATGTTCTGTCTAGCCGATCGAGGAAGAAAAAGGAAAGTGAGTCATGAGAATAATAATAATAAGAAGAAGAAGAAGAAGAAGAACGTGGTTTGAACGGACGGTAAATACAGATACGCAGGAGACAAAAGACATTTGTTAGACACTTGCATCGTGCTGCACACAAAGTATCCGGGCAGGACAACTTTAAAAAAAAAATGTTCATTCGCGAGGAGAGGGTCACCGCAGAACCCTTTATCGAGATCAAGTGCTCGTTTTGATAACTAGATTACCCTCTAGAAACTGAGAATATTTTATTACACCCTAACTTTCAATTTTTTGGAGGAGGGGGGGGGGGTTATTTTGGGTTACACTAACATCCGCAACAAAGTCGACCAATCCAATCAGACAGGGCAATTAACTGAGAATATTTTGTTACCGACGCATTGTGAACCCCAATGTTCGATTTTTTGAAGGGAAAGGGAGTAATTTTGGACCACGCAATAACATCCGCAACAAATTCCCCCAATCTAATTCATCAATCAGGACAGTTGCCATCGTTCATAGAAAATGCATAGGGACGTGGGTCCACTGCCGTGGATGTGATCATTATGTCTCAATACATGTTATATTTTTTTAAATCTTTATTTCACATTATCTTTTCCCAATAAAGTGGTATTATCATTCAGAAAGATTGGAGTACATGTTAAGAAGTTCAATTTGCTGTCAGTGACGTCCCATTTCCAGAAAGGATGGCGTCAAGTTCTGCTACCAGGGTTTTCGGTCCATCACGGTCAATAGTTGACTGGTGCAAAGATATGTGCCTTACAGTATAATTTTCAGCACAATAAATGGCAATACTTGTACAGTTCTGGTCCTTAAACACGACCACATGCCAGGTCTTAGTCACTGGCGTATGTGACAGCACAAATTTCGGGAAATTCCTCGTAAAAAGAAATTCTTGAAGCTACTTTGTCCATTGTTGTGGACATCAGTGCTTTAGCCATGGACACGATATCTATCGCCGTGGACAAAAGTCGTCCCCATTTCTAAATTTGGATGCTCCTGCTCTGTAAACGTTTTGAATATTCTCTGCTACACATGAACTCAGTACATATTATGGAGAGGGGAGGAGAGGGGAAGTCTAACTAAAAAAAGAAATGTTACCTTAATGTCTCAGTTTCTGGAGAATGACCCAACTGCAATACATGTACGTTCCCATGAAGACCTGATGTGGGCTTCAATGTGAAAATCGCTCACTCTTTTCAAACTACTGGAATTAACTTAGCTGAAAAAATTGAGCAAATTATTGAAATAAGGGCGTTTTGGACCTTTTTTTCTTCTTTCTTTTGGAATAATTTAACCACATTTTTCATCGGGCACCGATCTGAGCACCGAATTTTAACATTTCATCCTAAAAAGTGGACAAAATACTCCGGTTTGAAAAAGTGAACGAAGTATCGAAGGAAGTTTTTTCTTCGGCCTAGAGGGTAAGTGATTCCCAATATTGGCTTTCCATTTGGCCACGATTTGGGCTCCAGGATTAACGACTACACTCCAATAATGGGAAAAACTGATATTCAATTTTGAATATGTAGTATCGAAATAAATTATTTGGGGGTCAGAATTTACTTAGCATCTAGCCACATTTGCGCCCTAAAGTCGTAATTCGAAACCAAAATAAATATATTTTACGGTGCAATTAAGAGGCCTTTTCACATAATGTACTCGTTAAAAGTTATAGTTTTAAGGTAAATCGAAAAAGCCACTGAAAAAAATCGACTTTCTTGTCTTCCTCTGCCACATTAGCGGGGCAAACGGAAACTTCTCATGAGCATAGTTGATTAACCGAATTTCATAATAAAAACAACAATTTTTACATTTTTTTCATGTCAATAAGCCTTTTCCGAACTGAATTATGAGAAAGTTACAGGTAAGTGGCACCACAATTCATTATGAAAAAACTGAAGGGCCTCTTTCTTCCACTGTTGAGCAGATTGGAAGACCACTTGAGATGAAATAAAATTAGCTACTTGAAGTAAAAGAAATTCCAGAAAATAATACTGAACGAGTTTTCCAAATTGTTCACAAATGCCTGTGCGAGATTTATGAAAGTAAAAAGCCGTGATGAATAATTACCGCAACTTATTTTTCCATTGTTTCAGGTTAGGTAACCTTTACTTATTCTAAGACATTCTTCTGGCACGCTGTGTAGCACGGAGGAGATAACTTCGATTTTAGCAAACAAATTTGTATCTGAACCGGAACCGTATTTTTTGTATATAAAATGGATTGAAAAAGTCCTCCAAAACGAGAGAATGAAATTTCCAAGTCCCCCGTTATTTTCCCAGTTTCGTTTTCCAACTCCGGTAGACACTAACCCGCTGTAAAGCCAAACCGATGAGTTGAATTGAGTAGGTAATACATGTGGAAAATAATGTTGAAAGTTTGAAGCCATGCTGCGACTGTAAAACGTCATCGCTCATTTCAACTCGCTCTTCAGGTCTTCACTCTTCACTCTTCACTCTTTCGACAGAGGACTGTTCGTTGCGCGTCCCTGCACACGAGCGAGCGTTAACGAAATTTGTGAATGCTTCTCGTCGACGAGAAAACTAAATAATCTAAATTAAAAACAGACTAGTATTTAAAAAATAATAATTTTTCAACACATACACGCGGTCAAGATCAAACGACGACACGACCGTGCAGACGATGCAGTCTTTGCCCTCGTTTGTCTTTCAACGTACACCGGCGTTTTGTATCTAGCCCTTCTCCTCAACTGGGTGTTGAAGTCTATTGACAAATCACCAACTAGCTTGCTCTTTGAAGCATACAGTGGTGGATATAACCTGACATTTTGCTGATTGGGCCCCAGTCCAGAAAGGCCCCTTTGGCTCCCTGACCTCTAGGACACAAAAAAACCAAGCCCGAACAGACATCGTGCGATCTTTCGTAAATAAAGGGTCCCAGAGAAACATTGTCTGACCTTTCTCCGAAGGCCCTAGTGAATGTCTTTTTATTTTCGTTTTTGTTTTTTTACATTTAAAATGATGATACCATTAAGACGTTTAGATTATGAGCTTCCTTTATGCGAATATAACTGTTATTCAATCCCTCTGTTCCAAAATTATCCCTAAAATTTTTCTATCTATTGTGTACAAATGTACTGGGCTGTAACCTAATCCATAGAACGATAGATTTTGTAGTTTTAATGAACCGAAAAAGGTGCTTCAGCATGACGTATTCTAAAATTTTTTCTTTCAGCTATTTTCCAATCTTAGTGTCTCTCAGTTTTCAATTATATTACCTCCAATGTAAGGAATGACGAAATTGAAAATTTGGGCTCCCATTATGGACCACTTCTAAAAATTGCAGAAAAAAAAAGCGTAGGCGTAGAAGCTCTTTGTAACTGTTTATTCACGTTAGCCTCCTTCTTCCTTAAGTGCACCTTGAACAGCCGACTCCACTGCTTTCGGACACCACTTTTTACGTATTTTTGTCATCTGATGGAAAAAACACACATTCTTATGGTAGTCCATATTGGAAGTTCAAATAGAAATTTAGTTGAGTCGACTTACTACTGCTCTCCTCAAGTTGAGATCAAAAACGAGTACACGAATGAATAACTTATAAGATACACTTTTGATAATTATAGCGAACTTTTCGAAGAAATCGATTTTATACTATTTTTGTACCTATAATGTACTTACACAAAAAAAAAAAAAAGGTGAAAACATCAATCTTTGTCTTTCATGTATAACTTTTGTTTTTGGCTTGCAAGATCTAACTTTTTCTACCACATCTTTTTTCATCCTCCGTGGAATGTAGTAATATTTTTTTCATCAAGAGCGCGCCATAAAATATGATGGTGGTCCATATTAGGCTACCTTACCTTAACCAGTAAGCCTCAAGGGTGGAGATGTGGAATTTGCGATGTTTTCAGTTTCACTGACGTACAAAGGGAGAGAAATGTGCGAAAACAGGTTTTTCTAAATGAAAATTGATTTTTGAAATCGAAGGTGAGTTATATTTTCCATTTTCTATTTTAAACGAATTTCAACTCCGTTTCTTCTATCTCTCTTCCAAAACAGGTTTTTGAAAATCGATTTTCTATTTGAAAATAAGTATGTAGTTTTCTAAATAGGTGTCCAAGTTTTTTGGTGTCAATTTCACTAAATTTAACTGTGAACTGCTGAGGAACTATTTTGAAAATCTATTATGCAGGAGAAATTTATTTTGACTGCCAAAAATTACTATTTACAAGTACCTATTTCGTCGGATCAGTGCGATTTGGAGGCAAATCCAAAACAGCTAGTTGTGCTACAGAGGGAACAGGAGGTTCCATATCAAGAGTATTACTGACAAAATTGTAATTCATCAGCAAGATATATATTTTTTAAAATTGAAAGTAGGATTAAATACAGTGTTTTATTCGATGAAGTATGAAATTGCCTCTCCATTGGTACCAAGATCTCATTTTCAAGAAAAACTGCATTTGCCTCCAAATCGCACAGACCCTACGATTTTGAAAATAGTTATTTTCAATTTGAAGAGGGTGTAGCTACCTACATATTTGCACATCTCGGACGGGGAGAGCTAATTACCCTATGATATTTCGGTTGTTTACACCCATATCTATTCACCCGTAAGGATTTCCTTACCTCCTACCCCCGTGCCTTTCAATAATATTCATGAACGATTTTCCTCAAAGACAGAAGGGGCAAAGTTGAAAAATTATTGCGTTTTATCCGAAGTAAGGCAAACGATAAAGCCGTTCTATTTCAAAATTTTAGGTAAGAGCCCCCCCCCCCACCCGGTCTAACATCCTGTCTCTTTGTTCCTTCCCAGTCGCATAAGAAGTTATGATTTCTTCTGATTCATGTCTGTACGTAGCTAGTTTTCAATTTTCAATCCTTCTAACGCTGCATTTCCCCGCTGGTTCGCACAAATTGTGCCCTAGTGCCCCTCGCGACAGAGTGCAGGAGTAAATGAAGCTGTAACTCGAGGGTCGTTATTTGGGACAAACCATCGAACGGTTTTTAGTATTCAGAGAACGTATCTTGCTGTGTACTTTACTGCCGGTTTTCTCTTCATTCTTTCTCCGCAGTTATGCCTGATCTCATTCTTTCGCGATCACACGTCTCGTTCTTCTGTTTCGACTACGCGAGCAAAGTTTAGTCCATTTTATGTAAGTTTTAAGTTCTTACTGGTTTTCAGGGGATTTTTTTTTGTAACTTCATTGTTTCAGGGGGAGTGGCAGAAAAGAAGACGGAGAATACAAAAAGAAGAATAAAGAAAAAAAAAATTTCGGAAACTTTAAAGACGCGAGTGTCGCTAATCGGTAAACTTACTCGAGAGAGTTTGCGGTTTTTCCTTCAGTTTTTCGGAGTTTTTTCCTCGTTTTTTTTTTCTTCGTCTCTTCTCTTTCGTGTCCTCGATGTTGTTGTTATGTTTTTACGATGGATAGGTCTTTTTTCGAATTTTATAACTTCCGCTAAGAAAGGAAATGTCAATAGCATACATGCTCCTGCAACGAAGGAGTCTTGGAGTTCACTCACTTTAAAAATAAGTTCATCATGAGCGGAGTCATGATTCAGCTTTTTTCATAGTGGATTGAATCAACTCAGGAGTATTATTTACTCGAGCGTTTGCGGCGTTAGATCTTGATGAGTCGTGATTCACCGAGTACTCGAAGTTATTTTTATTTTATTATAGTAATAATCCTCGCACGCTCGCACATGTATGTCGACCGTGGGTTGGTACCTAAATTCGGGGAAATAAATTTTAAATTTGATTTGATTTTACCGGAAGTAGGTCTGTCTGTCCGTCTTGCTACCTGTGTGACTTGACATTTTCCTGAGTACTGAGGTGAAGGTCAGGTTCCTCTTTTTTGTTTGGCGGTATATGTGGCTGTCTGGCAGGTGATTACACTAGGTTGCAGAGAATAAAGATATGAAGGACGGGATCTATTGATCCGGAGGACTAGGAAATTGAAGACGAAGGACAGAGAAATAGAGACTGACAGATTGACAGACAGAGATATATAAGTCACCTAGATGAACTAACACGCATATGTACAGTAGGATGGTTTTTATTTTCGGCTTCTGACTTGAATGCAGTCTCCCGCCATCGGCTTCTAATATTCAAACAATTTTCTTGCAGTTTTGAGCAAAATTGATCAAATGCTTCGTTCGCTCCATTCAGCCATCCCATCTCCACTTCTTCATGGGCCATATTCGATGCTGGACATTGCGATCGCAGTTCTAAAGCGTGACTCTTCCAGGCAGCTTAGTGTAGTTTGCCGTTGCTTTCCCCATGGTGTTGTTGCGTTAAAGTTTTTCATTTCTGTGCCGGAAAATGTGCAGCCGCAATTCGCTTACTAGCCTCGTGTTTCACAGTGTTGAGTAACAGTGCCAATCCTTCTGATCTGGTGGTAACACGCTCTGCGATTGTAATGCATCGTTGGAATTGAACTGGTGGAGTTACAGGACGCGCTATATTTCCACCTTAATTGATATTGTAGTCGCTGTGTTCGCTAGGATGTTAGTGGGGGTATTCGAATATCACTAGTTCTCCGGCATTGGTGGGACTCGAAACCGAGACGCAAGGATTGCGAAGCGGGTACGTTATCACTTGGCCACATAGCGACTCATCTGCACTAAGCATTTGCAAATAGGAATAACTGAACATGAGTTCCCTGTCGAGCCGAAAGGATTGAAGGGGATCCATTTCAAACGAAAAAATATCATTCTTAGGCTCATAAAGAGACTTCAGTTACAAACGAGTCCCGTATTTAAAATAAAATTTTCAATTTCGATAAGAACTTCAACTTACACGAGGCGCAGGTTACCCTTGGCTAATTTTGCTCACCTGTGAAACCGATAGGGGGGAGGTGGAACCGAGGATATGAAATGAGAGTGCCTACAGGTCAGGGAAATCAGTTGTGTCTTTTTTCGAAAGTAGTCATGTAAGTCATAATGCGTTTTCTAAAATATCTCACAGTTAAATTGAATTTTTTTTCCAGTTGAATTGATGGGTTCCTGATTTGTTAAAAGTTGAAATTCGAGTCACAAGTCTCCTGATTTGCGGTTTTGTTATTTAACTGAGATCAAACTTTTTTTCAGGTGCAAAAAAATGAACAAGTGTAGGTAAACTGTCCGAGGTAGAAGTGAATAATTTCAAAAGAATGACTCTGAAAATACGTATTTCTATTCCATTTCTATTCCTCTCATCCAACAACTCGAAGGAAGTCAAGCCAGTATGTCGGATTTGTTCACAACAGAGTTTTCGCAACACCAAAGAGTAAATTTTTTGGAATTTCGAACAATGTGGGGTTAAGAAACTATATTTTTGCCGGTCAAATGGGGGAGGGGATAAGGCTCCTCTCTTCTTCGTAAATTAAGTTATGGAAAAGTCATGCGTTTTCATTTTTCAATTCCAGTAGACTCTGTATAAAAATTTTCACCAAGAGTAAATTATGACCTTCTCAGTGTTCATAATGGAAACTAGATTTTGAGAGCTGCAGGGATCTCTAATCTCGAATTCTGAATCTTTACTCAGGTTCCGTATCTTTTCATGGATAGTTAGATAGTGGGTACTGAATGCTACAGTGATTGTCTTCTAAATCATATTATAGTTCGGCTCAAAGGTCCTGTGTTTTCAGCAGTGAGTGAGGGATTACCTGTCTTGTTTGTCTATTTGTCTTGTGGCGAACGATGCCGCACATTCGAGATAAGCGAAGAAAGATCGACACGTTTCAAGCAGCAGAATAGAAGTTCGATAACGAGAGCAATAAGGAGTTTCGCCGATAACGCCGGGGTGTAAAAAGACCGCTAGCCGTTGCCGTATAGTCTAGTTTTATATACGATAAACTGTGCGTTTTCAAAGCGATCTAGCTACTGTTTTCATGCGTTTGTATTGGTGTGACATTAAAAGTTCTTAGTACCTGTTTTTGTGCGTTTCTCGGGGCGAATTTCGTTACAGTCTATATGTCTGTTTTCTTTTTCTGACTTTCGATTAGAAAACCCGATTTGCTTGTCTGCATCTCTGCCTGTCTCGCTCTGGCCCCCAACGCGACACTCGAAAGGGTAGTTTCTGAGCCGGGGATGCGGTTCCTGGAGAGTCACTTTGGTATGCGTACATCGCTATATATACTCCACCAAACATGATCTCTGCCTGTCTATTCGGTAGGAAAGTTAACTTCTATCTTCTCTTTGTCGGTCTGCCTTTTTATTGCCAGTCTCGCTGTTTGTCTTTCTATAATAGGCTTAGATCTAACCCCAGCAGTTCTTCGAATGGTTGCCTGCATCTCTACCTGCCTATCTGGCAGGATAGTTGACTGCTGGCTGTTTCCCTATGGGATTGCCTTCCTACCTGTCAGTCCTGCTGGTTCTTTCATTTCGGGCTCACAGATCTAATACTTGCAGTTCTTCGGGTTTCAAGCAGGTAACTCACCCGGTGTTGTTTTCCAGCGTAGCAGGGTGAAGCCCCAGGCTTTTAATTAATAGAATGATATATTAAGTTTGAAAAAAGTGCAACCCTTGTGAGCTAACCATAATTTCTTCACTATGCCTCAGTGAGGCTAGCTGGCCCTGTCTTCATTACCCCGCGGAGGTCATTAGGAGTCGCCTCCCTCGTTCTCTTTACTCCCTTCTACCAACGTTCTGCGCTAGTACAAATACGATACTTGGAAAAGAAAACGAATAACATACATTATTTCGGCTATAATACGGCTCGACGGAAAACTAAATGCAGTTTACGTTGTGTTTTTTTCTGTCGGTTTCCGCGTTCCTCTTCTGCTCCCTGCCTTCTTTCATCTCGTTCACTGACAATACCGCGGGCGAATTCTACAACGAACTCGAACTCGTTTTGCAAAAACTAATTCGTTAAATGACTTCAAAATGGTAATCTTCCAAAGGTTAAATTGCCGCGAGTTTCTTTCTTCTTATAATACCTATTTCTCTGTACCCAAATAGGAAAAAAGTAAGAGAGAAAGAGAGAGAAAAAAAAATGCAAAAAATGAAACTTTTGCAAGTTCTGTTTCCAAAGAAAAGAAATAAAGAGAAAGCGGAATACTTTTATTTCCTCGTTTTATATTGTAATATCGCGTTTTCGATTTTCATTTTTTCCCCCTTTCGTTTCGGGTATTCGGGTTGCTGGCGAACTGCACCTAGCATCGGCCGTTCTCTCCACTTCGCCAGCCAGTTGTAAATTCGATTTCAAAAATACGAGCTGACGGTTTCCTGAAAATGTTTGCAGCTTCGGGTCATTCCGCCGGCCGTATTAGTCGACTAGTTAGTTTGAGACATGACTATAGGCAGGTATCCATATTATTTGTTAACGAATATGCGACAATCGCAAACGCCCCAGGATACGCCGCACCGTAAATGAGGTGTTTGGCGAAACGGGTTACGATCTGGCACTTCCATTGCCGTGGACAGCTGGACACAGTCCAAGTGAGCGCAAACGCCATACACAAACGATTATGGCCGATACCACACCGCCTCACGTCCGTGCAGCTATATGCGGGTTTTTCGAGGTTTGCGCGATAGAGAGAATGTTTAGTCCGGATCAGTGCAAGGGCGTACGAATTCAAAAACCGAGAGTGTGTAAGAAGCGCGTGTATTGATCGATAGTAAAAACAAATCTGACTGTGAATGTTGAACATAAACTGCAACTGAACTTAACGGATGTCTTGCCTGACCGATCGAGGGAGAAAGAGGAGAGTGCGTCATCAAAATAATAATAAGAAGAACGTGGTTTTGAAAATCCGGTAATTAGCGAAGATTCGTATCAGAAATCTTTAGAAAAAATTTTCAATGTTTTAAAAAAAATTTTACCTATTAAAATTCATCGAGAAAATTTTCTGATAATTTTTGAAGAATTTTATAGGAAATATTCGGGGGAGGGGGGAACTCCGAAGGTTTTTAAAGATTTTTATCAAAAATCCTGAGAAAAAATGTTCGATGATTCTGCTGTCTCACTTGCCGAGGAGTACAACAGTGTCGTCATTACAGGGGAGGACATTGATCTTCTGGTGCTGCTGAATGCTTTGGGGTTTTCAAAGAAAAACGTCTACTTCCAGAAGAGTGGGAAGAGTAACACCCCAACCGTCCTTTATTCTTCCCGCTCTTTCAAACACGGGCAACAGGACATACTCTTCCTGCACGCGATAAGTGGGTGGGACACCACCTCAGCACCCTTTGGAATTGGGAAGAAGAAGGTGATACAGACGTATCAGAAGAACTCCGGCCTCTCCGAGATGTTGGAGATTTTCAAGGACTTCAAGACAGCTCCAGCTCAAATTGCTGACGTTGGAGAGAAGTTCTTGGTGAAACTGTATGGAGGGAACATTGAACGTGACAACCTCGATGACCTGAGATACCGCATTTGTTGTGGCAAAGCCGAAATGCCAACTTGCCAGACTGCCACCAGCCAGAGATGCCGCTAAATACCATTCATTCAGGACCTAAAGACAAGTCTAGACGTGGATGGGAGGAAGCCAGGGGATCTACGAGAAGTTGCCATCTGCTTGGGGATGGAAGATTACCAAATGAGGTGGGACCCTGACAACACTGACGACGACGAGGAGGATGGTGCAGCAGCCCCCAAGCGCTCCAAATTGTTGGTGGCCTCATGAAGTTTTTATACATAAATTGTATGATTATACTTGTATTATTGTACATACTACCATTATTTTTATATCAGTCTTTAATTAATTCTTGGTTATTATTCCTTGATTTCAACTACCTGATCTATGTTTATTGAGGTTCAAGATTACGGGTTGACAGGAATTTACAGTAGGGTGATGACCTGCCACTATAACACTGAAATAACTATAGTTCACAAAAACAGGCACTTGGTCAGCTGACCCCCCCCCGTGTTCCAGCATGTCGAAATTGATGAGCGATTATCATAATTACCATAGAACTGATGGTAATTGATAGTTAGGGAGCCAAAACTTTCGTTTTTGGCCACTTTTTGTAATTTTGAGAAAATTCCTCCAACTTCGATCGGCTGTATCTCGGTTAATATTAGGTTTAGGAAAAAGTTTATGCATGCAAAACTGTAGAAAATTTAATGCTCTACAACTTTGAAAAGAAACGTTTTGGTCGAAAACCACTTAGTTTAGAAGTTGTGAGCGAAGAACCGAAGAAAGTCCGAAAATTTTGAGGTTTTCCGGCCCTCCCCAAGTTAGCACAGGGTCCTCGAGGTGGAAAACTTGACGGAGTCATCTCACAGCACCCTCGAACAACCTGCAAAAGTTCCATTAACTTCGGAATTTTTTCCAGGTACAATGTACATATCTATTGGACTATACCATTATGACGAGAAAATTTTACTTGTTTCGTTACAACTAAAATGCAACCCTGACAGACACTGAACAATTTTTTACAATAATAACAGAAACTCAGCAGCGACTGGTCCTTTTCAGTGCCGTTCCGCGAAGGGAAAGGGCGAAGGGACATTTTGCCTCCGGCCTAACACTTATCAAGGCCTCGCGAGGCCTTGATAAAATTGCAGAGAAGAAATATTCCGCGCTTTGTGCTGAATTTTCGCCTTAGGCCTCGCAGTCACGGGAGCGGTACCTACTGGTCCTTTTGGCCACATCCAACAATCAACAGGAACATAGATACTAACAGATAAACCATACGGTGGTACCTAAACTATACAAATCGCATCAATGTGTGACACTCAGCCTCAGGATTTCATGGTTAGTACACTAATGAGAGGATAATATCCGACAACGGGTTTTTCAAATGAACTAAGTACCTATACTTTCTAGTGAACATTGGTACTATTTTAAAAATAACAACTTTCCTTCAGTTTTGCTTGGTTGGTTTTCAATTCAATTGCTGCCAGAAAATGCACAATTTTTCCTTTTATTTGGAAAACATGCTATCTTTCGGATTTCCGGTAGAACTTTTCATTAAAATGGGAAGCTTTTGAAGCTGTGGACTCACGAGGAACTTAGAAGACTTCAGACGCCGGTCGGATGCTATTATTATAATACATTTTCCAATGGCATCACCGTACGGGATCACGAGCACATAACATATGACGAGTATTGTGACCCGGGGGAGGGGAGGGGGAGGGGAGTCCACGAATCCAACGACCGCCATCTAGTTCTCGTTACAGAAACTGAAAACGCTCTGATACACGTCAACGGACACCTCTAAATTGGGCGACATGTACGTCCATCCCAGAATAAATTCACGCGAGTCTACGCGTATCCACGGACTGCACATATGCGGTGCAAAATGTCGGGCTAACAGATTGCTAATTTAAACGAGTAATGAACGAAAATAGTACACAGCAGCAGTCGTTCATTATACCGAATAGGCAGGTACCGAAATAAAACCGAGCTGCGCGTCGTGATTATTAGAGATGAAGAATTCGAACCTTGATCGACGTTACAGACCTAAATAATTGAATTACTGGGCAAAATGATCGTGCCAACGGGCCTGGTTAAAGCTCGCATTCGTCTCGGCTAATTTAATTACACTTCATTAACTGAATGTGAACACACACACACGCACACCCATTCGATATATCTGCACTCCGTCTGCTGTGTACATCGTATCGCCGAATATTATTCGTTTTGTACGCGATTTGTATTCCGCTCGCACCAGCCCGCAGTACTAAAACAAGGGATTAAAAAGCAAATGGAGGTGAAAAGCTGGATGATTAAAATTTCGCGAGTACGACGCGGAAAGTTAAAACGTAAGACAAATAAAAGAAAAAGAAAAAAAAATAAGGAAAAAGGAAAAAGAAAACGAAAAAGGCGAAAAGAAAGTATATAGAAATTTAAAAAGGAAAACGGTGACTTCGCTCTATCTGCTCTCATCTCGCGAAAACAAAAATAAACGAGGTGTCTACGAAGATACAAATACGTGCTCGATTTCCGCTTGATCTTTCCGAGGCTTTTATTTAATCCGCGGCAGAATGTCGTGTATTCATTTTTATACGAGCAAAAAAGCTTTTTCACGCCTTCGTAAGGGGTAAATGCTTGCAATGCGCAGACAAAACGTAGACACGGCCAAAATATGGTTTCGTTCGGGGACCTTGCACACCTCACATCCGATATCCCAACACAACTTTGGTGCTTTTTGTAAGTTCAGCAATATTGCCCAAGTCCCACACAAACCACATTTCAAATCTTCGAAACAAAAGGGAAAAACATTTCATGCAGAGGCGTGCATTCCAGGCAAGCAAGGTGTAAGCGCCGCTTACTCTGAGAATTCCCTAGAAAATAAGCTTTCCTATACAATATCAACTTCAACTTATAACAAATAAAAGATAATGAAACTCTGGGCAAAACAGCTACTGTATTGACGCTCACGACGCTTACACGCTTAAGTATATAATAAATTCCTGGGAGATGTATACTGTTTGACATTTGGCAATCCTTGTACATGTATATTTGTATAGGCTAGTGAGGTGTGCGTCGGATCTAACGCGTCTTTTCCATACTGCAGGTAACACTGCACGACTTATGCACCGCCCCCGTGTTAATTACCAACACAAAAACACACTAGCATGTTCAACACGATGAAACCTGCTGCGCGTTTGGTTGCGTTCCGGAAGCGCTTTGTGTCAGGCTTACCTCGGCTTGGCTACACACGAACGTCGAAGTTGACAGTGAAACGAGATTATGTTCTTTTACTAGTCAATGCGTTGTGTTTGAATGTGCCGTGTTTTTTGGCCCACAAAATGCGTATACGAGATCTTATTAAAAAACGGGTTTCGCGACTTACTCTTAATAAAAAATTAGAAATTATTAATGGTGGGAAGCCTAAACCAGAATTACCATTTTTAAAAACTGGGCAAAAGAGAGGTGATTCGAGTTTTACTAAATATTGCCACCTATCGCAATATGGAAACATTTTCTGGTTAACTGGTTGCGAAGATGGTGGAAAACTGTTTTGTTGGCCATGTCTATTCAGGGACGGACCAATAGGGGGGGAGGGCAACACACCCTGTAAGAATTTTTCACTTAGCAGTTGGGGAAATTTACAATTTCAATTAGGCGGAGTTTGGAAAATCTAACAAGTCAAAAGGTCTTTTTTTGCTTTAATACTTGGTGGTAGTTTTGAGTTGAGTCCGTTGGGACTTTCACAATATTTGCCGCCCTTCTCCCTCAGGAGAAACTCTCTGGTGGTACGTCCCTGTGTCTATTATTAGTCACAGAAAAGAATAAATGCATATGGAATGACCCTACACAGGGATACGGCAGTTTGAATAATTGATTTCATTCATGCCGTTTTGATTCTTACTTCACCTCTGCGCTTCTCGCTTACCTCCTAGGAAAAATTACCGCATGCCACTGATTTCATGCGTGGTACGCAAATGATAAAGCAGGGAGGGGGAAGCAAAACTACCCCGATATGGAGAGCTAAGGAGGGACAAAATCGACCTAACTAATTTAGATGCCTTCTGTTCCCAGAATCTTAGGAAATGAGAAAAGGAAACTCTGTTCTTCTTTCTATCCAGTCCCGTTAGGATAGCGGGTGACATCTTGGGAATTCCGATACTTAAAATTAGATGAACGTAATTGAGGGGTTTGGAGACAAAAGTGACACATAGCAAATGTAAACAAAAATGAGTTGAATGTGCCAAATCCAGTAGAGAAAAAATATCTGTACAATTCTACAGAATCAGTTTTTCGTTATAACGTCGCATCGAGAGGTCTGGTTGGCCAAGTGGATATAGCGCGTTGGTCTCAGAATGCGGAGGTCCCGGGTTCGAGCCCACGTGGCAACTCGTTCGAATTTTCGACCCAGGCCGGTTTTTCGGCCAGAAGGGAAGAGGGCTAAGACAGCCCTATCAGGCTTCTCGACGTCTCTGAAGTAATGCTCGAGAGGGCGGATTCCAGGACTCGAAAGGAGAGCAAATTAGAAAAAGAAGAATGTCGCATCGGCTCTCTGTTGTGATTTAAAGTCGTAGGTTGGAGACAGTGACATTTACCAGAGGAAAATGTAAATGTTTTCAGCTTTTCGGACCAACCTTATCAGTAGTAAACACTGCGCTTAAAAATGAAAAGATGTTCGTGATTGAATATAAAGCATTTTCGGATTTTCGCAATAATTTCTTTATAATTAAGTAAACGTGTTCGTTAATGGTCGAAGGAGTAAACGATAGAGGAAAAAATAAATAACAGACATACGTGAGCTCTTTGTGAAACATTATGGTAACGAATGGATGATGGTTCCCAGCCTAAAATGTTTTGTGGATCTTCTTTTCATCAACGTTCGCATCCTCACAAGTGAAACTCAAGATCAAAATGATTACGAAGACCACGCAGATGACCCTAACGACCCTGCAATGCTGAAATGTGCTCCTATTTCTGAATTAAGCGAGTTAATAGTGTGATAATATTAATAAGAATGGACGTTTATTAGGTATTTTGTAATATCCTTTTGCGTCATTTAAGAAGTTTTTTTCATAACTTTTTTGAATCAAAATAAATATTCTGCATAACTTTTCAATTTTTTATAAAATTAACATTTGTTATATTCATTTCATGAAGAATAATCAAAATTGAAATCGATTTAAAAGAAGGTTGGTTTCAAAACTTACACTAGCCATTTTGAATTGGGATTATTAGAACTACTACACGGGTTGGGATCGAAATTTTCATCAGGGCTTGGTCTTCTTCAGGGGTCTGGTTGGCCGAGTGGGTAGCGCGTTGGTATCGGAATCTGGAGGTCCCGTGTTCGAGCCCACCGTTTCCTGAATTGATCGCACGAAAATTGAAAGCAGAGAAAATTGATCGCACGATTGTTCGCAAAATTGTTCGCACCAGTAAAATTTAATTTCAATATTCATTAAAAAGAATTTTTATTTACTAATGTAGACTAATATTATGAGCAACCACTTTCAAGTACTTGAAGATACTGTTCCCCTCCCTTCCCTCATCATCACCGTCGCTGTCATCACTCTCCTCCCTGCCAGTGGTGTCAGAATCAGAACAGCGTTCCACAAGCCATTGCAGTCTGGCCGCACTGGCCTTATACTTCTTTTTCTTAGGGAGAGTGTTACCCGCTACTATGTGCTCTACATTAGCCTCCACCAAAGATTGCTCCCAGTGGATGACTTCTATAAATTTGAAGATGTTAGGGTGCACGGCATTGACCGTGGCTTCGAAACCGGTGTGCCACCCTTCCACCGAATTATTGGTTTTAGGCATGGACTTTAAAGCAGTGTGGTAACAATTCCACATTTCCAACGGAAACTGAGAAACGCACCCCAATTCACCCTCCACAAGTCACTCACACGGCCATTCCTCGTGCGAACAACATTCGTGCGATCAACTTTCGTATACGATCAAATTTTGTATGCGATCAATTTTCATGCAAACAATTTTCTGGTGCGATCAATTTTCTGCGATCAGTTTTCGTGCGAACAATTTTCCGGCCACCCGAGCAGCAACTCGCCAGATTTCGACCTAGGCCGGGTTTTCGGCCAGAAGGGAAAAGAGCTAAAACAGCCCGAACAGCCTCCCCGATGTCTCTGAGGTAATGCCCGAAAGGGCGGATTCCAGGGCTCGGGTTGAGAGCAAATTAGAAAAGAAGGTTGGTCTTCTTTACCTACCAACTTCATAATTCTATTTGTGATCATGTTTAAAGAAAGGGACCTTGGGCCCCAAAACCCTTTTCCGGCCATAAGGTCCCTTTCTTCGGGCACGGTCACATTTTGCATTTTTTCTCTCAAAATATCGTGGCATTCGTGCTACAGTTGCCTTCATTTTTCTCAGAAACATAAAAGTGGGCAAGTATCACTTTTGTCTCTAAGCCCCTCAATTGGTTTTTGTCGTTTTCTTGTTACATTTTATTCAGTCTTTATTTACTAAACGGTCGAGAAAATAAGAAAATTGTGATCCCTTTGAAAAATAAATACGTGTCTGTAACATTTTATACGCTTTCGTACTCCAATAAAAAATATTCTATGTAGCCTGCAATCACGCAGCAACAACACGGCTGCATACTGTAGTCGCGCACGGCGCAGCGAAGATCAAGATCAATAAGCACATTGCTGGAAGAAAAATAAAGTTTCATGGAAATGTCAACCACTGAACTGAATTACGGACTGGCTTCGTGTCGGGGGGAACGTTACGGTTTTCGCTCAAGTATACCCAGTAGTAAAAGCATGTAAAATGCTAAAATAAATTTCCATGGAAATGTCAATCACTGAATTAGGGTCGGGAGTATAACTACTAGAAAAAGCATACAAAATGCTAAAAGGGAATATGATACTTTTTTTTGCTTACCAGCAAAAATTTATGTAAAATTTTCGTCGGCATTGGTTTTTTTCTTTCTTTTTTTCTCTCTTAAATATCCTATTCCTTCCAACAGGTTCTTCGCACCAGTCCCGAATGCTTGATGGAAGCACCGAGACACAGAATCCGAAAGAAAAAAAATGTTGAATCCAAATATTTACATCCAATAATTCAGAATCAAAACACCCGCATCCCCACCAAAATGAGAGAATCCGAGTCCAAATTCAGGGATTCAAATTCTTCCTTGGAAAATGAATTTAGAATCCAAATCCAATAACACGGATTCTAACTGGAAAGTGGATTCTAGAATCTAAGAATCCGAGTATAAAAGAAAAATGATTCTGATACGGATTCAGAATCAGTATTCTTGGAACACGGAAAAAGAAAAATCATTCGTACGACCAAGATTCTGAAGGAAATTCGGAGAAAATACATATGAAGATGCGAATTTGCCAATTCCAAAACGTACTATTTCCAAAATTCAAAATCATAAAGGACTAAAATCACCATGGAGAAAGTACGAATTCTCAAATTCATTCAGAATACTGACATAGATTCAAAACCTTCCAACAGATTCTGTAGAAAAGAGAATCCAAAAATGTGAATCAATCAATAAAATATTAATTAACAAGTTACAAAGTTTTAATTTTCCTTTCCGGCTTTTAGGGGGGGGGGGGATTGGGACTCGAAAACGGATTCTAGAATCAAAGAATTCGAATTCAGAAAAAGAAAAGATTCAGAATTCGAATTATCAGATCAAATATGAATTCAAAATCAGAATTTCTCGAACTTAGATACAGCTACAGAATCATCATATAGATTAAAGATTCTCAAATTTATTCAGAAACTTAGTTGGAATTTAGAACCTTATAAAACCCTTCTATACAAATGTCGAGATTTTGGAGAAAAAAAAAAAACAAGGGGAGGGTAGATTCCCTCCCGGCGAAATCAGACTACTTTTCAATTCAGTCTACGTAAAAATAAACTACTTCCAAAAGTTCGCCGTCGCAAATCTGTTTTCGCCCTTTCTAAAGAGACCGTAATATGAGACAGTTGAGAGCAGTTCACCACTCTAGATTTAGAAAAAGTTTGTGCCCCTAGTTCAGACAAACTTGTCTAGTTATCTTATCCATATCCAAACAGCCACCTTCGAAAAGTTGGTGGTCATGAAAGAATTCGAGAATTTTCTCCTTCATCCGAATCAAATTACACACAATGGTTTATAATTGATCGGAGAATACCAAAATGCCTTCCCAAGAAACCAATTTCGCCCGAGGATAGGACAACAGTGGCATAAAGAAGAGGAAGATAGGGGTATAAATTTAATTCCTTTTCCTCAGAGTCAGCAAGAAAATAAACCTTTCAAGCTCATTAACAAAACTTTTAGACACGATTTTCTGAGTCAAAATTTGAGAAACTTTCAGACTCAGGACTTTTTTCAGGGGGGGGGGGCGTCGGTAAGTTGGAATCTGGGTAATATTTTGTCAATCCGCCGCTATCTTGCCATTAAAATTTTTACGTATCCTCTACGGAACCGAGTGCCGGCCTTTATCTCGGCTATCATGAAGAGGAAGATACAGACGGAGTGGTCGAGGCAGAGGACCGACGAACCAAGCTCGGTTCACACCATCGAACAAGACAACTCTTTACCATCCGGGAAGAGCTGCTGCAGCTGCTGCGGACCCCCCGCCCCCCGACAGGGCTCATCCGTGGGGTCTGGTTGGTCAAGTGGATAGCGCGCAGGTCTCGGAATCCGCAGGTCCCGGGTTCGAGCCCACGAAGCAACTCGCCAGATTTCGACCTAGGCCGGTTTTTCAGCCAGAAGGGAAGAGGGCTAAGACAGCCCTTGGCTTCTCGACGTCTCTGAAGTAATGCTCGAAAGGGCGGATTCCCGGGCTCGGGTTGAGAGAAAATTAGAAACAAATTTTTAGTATATAGAGAGAAAAAGAGGGGCTCCCCCGCCGTCACCACCTGTCTACGTCGCCACATGTACCAAGACGAGGAAGTGAGCGGTGAATGAAGAGGAAGCGCGTCCGGCTGTGGTGGACCTGAATTCCAGGCTAGTGCTCAGGGAGGGCGAACCTCGGTCAGTAAGGAACCCCATGGCGGCCTTTGCAGAACGCGCGCATCGGAAACGGTACGACAAAATAAGGGCTCTGGCCGGCCTCGAAGCGTTTCTCCTGCCACTGATGCGATACTCGAAAGGATACTTTCCGGGGCCGGGGTGCGGTATTTAGGGGCCACTTTGTCATACGTACATCGCCATACATCCCACCACACCATCATCTCAGGACAATTTGCTATTTACGCTCTAATGTTAACGTAGGACAACCTTTCAAAAACGGGAAGACTCAAGTTCAGACTGTATTACGAATTGTAATACCCACTCCGATTGCTATCAGAGGATTGAGGGTCCGATCAAACTAATTCAGAATCTGACCGAAAATCAACAACCTAAACATTTAACTTTGTTAATGATGACTTTGGAATTTATTGGAACTGCGCGACAACACTTTATGATACAAAGGACGTGAAAAAGTTTCCCTTGATCTTGTACGTGATATTCATTTTTCCGTTAGAAAAGAAGAGTCTACAAGAACTTTATACGTAGAAAGAGACTATGTATCGAGTGTCTTGCTTAACACTAGAGAAAGAAAACCGCAGATATGCTGGCTTCCTGATTCTGGTTTCTCAGTATTTCAACTGAAAGAAAAGAACAGCGAAGACCAGATTTCAAATATCAAAAGAATAATCGTTATTCAGATTCTCCATTTTTAATAATCATGTCTACCTTTTTTAATTTGATATTCAGTGATAATATCTGAACACACAGGAGATAATGGCCATCTCTACGACCTTCCATCTCAGTCTTTCGTTGAAAATCGTACAAAAGGGTGAGGTACAAAATCTATTTTCCCCGTCACATTTACCATAATTATGAAAACGGGATGGGTGTGCAAATCTACATAATCAAACACCAGTAAACCTAGCTTCGTCAGTGTCAAGATGTAAGTAAAGCTGGAGTGATTGTTATAATAATTAACGCGAAGGCATATTGGTAAATATCATTATCGACTTACATAGGTAAAGCAGACTGGAAACCAAGTCCACCGAAGCAGTGACAAAGTATGCCCAAATCCTAAATACGTTCGGATTGTTTGGTTTTTGACAGAGTAGATATGTAAATTTGGTTCTGTGTACAATAATTAGTAACGAACGATTCCTACCTGTAACAAAAAAATACAAACATTTACGTCAAAATAGTGTGTAAAATTAATTACGCGATACAAATACAAAAACCGACCGTATTTACGAGTAGAATTTCCTAATTTGAGTTCTACATACATCTAACCGTTTTGAAAACCGAGATAACTGGCCTGGTTGCAGGAGCATTTGAAAATTATGCAGGATCAGTCCGATATGATCTCAGCGTGCTAAATTCTAAATTTAACCTGCTCTGTTTCTCGGTAATCATAATATAAGACAATCACTTTATTGATCTCGCAGGGCTCTCAATAAAGTAACATTAGCTCGAAGTTCCCAGTAAGCATTTGCACACACAAACTGATGCCGATAAAGTTCACTAACATCATTTATGTATTAGTCGACAGCGTTGTTCATTTCCGACTTCCACATTCGTTCACCCATTTTCCATTCACGATCGCATGCTCACTAATTCGATACAGATAAGGAAGCACTTGAGCACCTTCGATACAAGGAAATCGTCTTTCAGTCGCAAAATACCGGATAAGCTCGAGCTGGTTGATAGCGACTGCGAAAATACTCGCAAATCCGTCGTCCCTACGAGCGACGTCACGTTTAAAATACTATTTTCGATTTCTACCTCCAGAATGGATTTTGCTCCAAACAAATTTGACTAACAGCTGTTTTCTCAAAAAAGGGGATTCGAAAATTGAGTTTCAAGCCGGTTACACACCTTTTAAACAATCAATTCCACTTTAATGGCCGAAATTCTTGAAATCATTCGCAGTGTGATTGCATTAGACGCAAAAATTATGCAAATCGAAATATTACAGACTTTTACCGTGTGTTCGAAATGGCCATCCAATGAATCTCAGAGAACTGCCTGAAAGATGCTGGATAGCTGCCTCCTTCGGGGCGACAGAAAATGCCTAACTGTTAGTTCTTCCAATTTTTCTTTAAAACGAAAAGTGGAGAGGTGATAAAAGGTGGTAATATCGGTAAAAAATGAAAATAATTTCTTTTTAATTCAATTATATAAACAGTGGCGTAGCTAGAGGTTTCCCAAAGGGGAGGGCACAATAAGGTTTTCAAGGGAGAAAAAGTCAAAAATTGTGGTATTTTTTAAAAAATCGTCGATATTAGAGGACTATGTAAGGATATTGGGGAAATGAATCTAAAAATTAATATCTTCTTCTTTGAATAATACAAATACGCATCAATAACTCAGTAAATCAGTAACAATAACAAATCTGTAGTAGGCGGGACCCATGGGGAACTGAACTTCCACCTGGCCTAAGACCTCAGCGGCCACGAGTGCTTCCGCACCGATCTACATCAAATAGCGATCGCGTCGAGGCCGGTACACGCACTGTAATTGAGGACCGGAGGATAACCCCTGACATACCCTGCACGAGTGTGAGGCCTGGGAGCAGGAGAGACACGGCACGATAACAACGAACGACCCCAGTAACGAGAGCGACAACAACAGCATGATCGATCGTCTCGCGCCGGACACCTTGGCTTCGGAAATGTTGAGAAGTCAGAACCGATGGAACTGGGTGTCGGTCTTTGTCTCGGCCATCATGAGGAAGAAGATGGAGATGGAATGGCCGAGGCAGAGTACCGACGAACAAAGCTCGCCCACACTCGACACAACTCTGTACCATCCTACAGCTGCTGCAGTTGCTGACTCTCCTGTAAAGTTCATTATCCAGAATCGCCACACGTTCCAATACGAGGATTTGAGGGTTGAAAGAAGCGCGGTTCGACTGTTAACGCGGGGTGAGCATTGCCTCGGTCAGTAGGGTATCCTACAGTGGCCTTCGCAAAACAGCACGAATTCACATCAGGGGGAGGTGAAATGGAGGCCCGGGCCAGCCTCACAGCGTCCTCTGTGGTCGCTGACGCGATACTCGAGAAGGTAGTTTCCGGAGCCCGGGCTACGAAGTCTGGGGAGCCACTTGGTCCTGCGTGCATCGCCATACGCTCCACTAAGTGAGTGAGCAATAACAAATCAATTTTTTTTCTTCTAAATTTTTACATAGATGCGTTAGGGGCAACACTACGAGGCTTTCAAGTTACACATCGAACTCTACAGGCAAAAATAAAGAAATTCAGGGGACTCCTTGCTTCACGAAATCTAGGAATAGAAGGAGCGCTAAGCACCCTTGAATCCAATTCTCGTTTGCCTTACATTTCCAATTAATTCATGAATTTATTCATCTGCTCAGCCCTTGACCTTGAGACATCACTGATTTGAAATCATGTGTTTCTGTGGATACCTATAATTTTAGTTTTATTCAAAATGGACCCAAGATATTCCCTGCAGGGTTTTTACAGTGACTAAGTTTAAAGGTGTCGGTTTGACCCGATATTGAAAATTGCGGTACCATGGGTAGAGGCCAGGTTTTAAGGGGTCATGAAATACAATATAGGTATCAAATATATGATTTTTTAATTCCCTAAATATGTCTTCGATATCAATAAAACTGAGGCACCAAAGTGTGGAAGGCAAACGTGAGAGTTGAAAAATGGAGAAAGTATAATGAGCTGTGTCATTACTGAGGTTTCGCAGATCCTCCAGTTGGCTTTAACATCAATTTGACTGAATTTTCAAAATGGGAACATCTAAAAGACGGTGTAGAACTACGAATTAAAGAAGACAATGAGAGCAATATATGTAAGTATTCTATAATCTTAGGTTTCTCATGTCCCTGTATACATTTCTGTTCGACGATGTTTTTAAAACGGTTCCACTTAGGAATGAGAAAGGAGCTGAAAATCAAGTCTACAACTGTAATATAGGCAGGTACAATTCCACAAGCTCGAGAAGTCATTCATGAACAACCTTAATGAGTCTTGAACAAGTCCGGATGAGCCTTAATGAGTTTGAAACAATTCTGAGAGGGGCATATAGAATCATCAAAGAGCACTGAAGTCTTAGCTCTTTTTGAAAAGCCTTAGTCTTGAACGAATCCTAGAGTCTTAAAAAGTATGGAAGAGTTTTCAAAAACTTGTCTTGAAGAGCATCAATGGCATCTGTATGAATCGTAGATATTTGTGAACAAGTTTTGAACAAGTCTAGAGAAGTCTCGATGATTCACGCATGAGCTCTGGACGCTAACGAAAACCCAAGCCACTAGAAAACAACAGGACATAGAATGCTGAGAAGCATTTTCATCACCAAACTGAGAGACAACGTGAAAAACTCAATAATCAAAAACAAAACGAAAGCCAAAAACGTCGGATATATTGTGAAAAGCTCAAGTTCAAGTTTGCCGGCAATCTTGTCGCGATACGGTAAAATGGAACAGGAAGGTTCATAGGCGCAACCAGGAATTACATCTGGGAGGGGCTGAACCAAGGAGGGGTAAATTTGGCTGGATCTACTTTGCGGCCGACGGGGCAACTCTCTGGGTACTTCGCGGCCGGGAAAAAAATAAAAGAAAGTCTACATTGCGGCCCCTGCAAGAAATTCATGTGCAACCATCTCACCCCGTAGGAAAAAAATGAATAATGAGTAACTACGTACACCTTTTCAAGAAACTAAGAGCACTGTTGCCACCATCGTGCGTTCCTCGAACGGTTACTGTCAACTATGAACAAGCCATTTATTTAGTGGTTCGTCTTGTGTGGCCTTTTACTACAATTGAGGGATGTTGGGCCGCAAAGTGCCGACACTGGTAAATTTTATACAAAAAAGTAAAATACTTCACTTGTAATATTTAGCTTAAAATTCCACAAAATTTTATTTAACATAGTAAATGAAATTACAAAACAAAAAGAAGAAAAAACTACACTCGAAAGTCTAATCTTCTTGGTCCATTCTTTAATCAACATATCGACTTCTTCCGGCTTCACTTCAATATGTCGAAGAATGTACAGCACGGTAAGACCATTCAATCTTCCGACTCGCATGGTGCTTCGCAAATACGTTTTAATTCGTCATAAATTACTTCGCTCAGTCACTAAGTTTTTAAAACAATGCCCAAGACTTTTAGAAGGACGATAGCCCTCATAGCCTCCCTGGTAGCGCCTACGGAAAGGTTGAGGAGTGGACTCCATGTGACTGCAAACGAAAGAAAGGTAGCGAAATTGTAAACGAAGTTGAACAGCTCTGGAAACAAGCCACCTTTGACAGAATAGTACGGAGAAGGATAACTGAGACATGGCGGCTAAACTGGTCTAAGAATTAGCTTTACATACCAGCACAGTGTAATTTATGCTAATCAAGTTAGCTGAAATATTTATTTCACTAGCTGTACAATCTGCCCAGGCTGAAAGAAGCAAGGGTGCACGACTTGCTCTCCAAAATGAGAACGAACATAGTATGTTGATACGATTTACAAGATTTTTCAAGGGTAACTATCGTTTTCTGTAAACATTTAAAACCAAAAATTCTTTGGAAAAAAGAAATTTACTTAAATACATGAGATTGATAGATAAATAATACAGTAATTTATGGAGAGAAATTTGAAAATGGAAATGAATAAATAAGAACTCCTAATACATTTTATTCACTCAGTTTAAATCAGCGGAATCGCTGGGTTTTCAGAAAAAAGAATATCGAACACGTGATCACTGATTCGAATCAGCGTACGCGTGTATACCCTGGTACAGCTGAAAAGCTAGTGATTTCCACTAATTCAAATTTCAAGAGCAAGAGCAACTCCGTCCTGGCACTCAACAGCCCAGTGGCACGGTTCTAGGCACTGCGCTACAAGGCCCCGAACAAAGTCCATAATCGCTCAGCAGTTATGTTCTCGGAGTGCTAGGCTCAGTTACTAAACACCAGCGTACGTGGTCGCTATACGAACCCACCAGCACGGCTTTCCCACTGGCAGCTATACAGCTGAAATATTGCCATCCTTTCGTACACCTTTACAATCTGTATCCTCCAAGTCGTACTCGACTCTGACTTTCAAGAACGCCCGTAATAAAGTTTCAGCCGCACTCGTAAACTTTTAACGTCGACGTAAGCCGTGAATTTATAATTTTTTCAGCCATTTTCCTCACCTCGCCGAAACAAGCGCCAGGGTTACCTTTGCACGCTCAACGTAAATACGGAAGGAGAAAAAGTAAGACACAGTTCGGCGCGGCTCCGCTCCGCTCGGCTTGGGTGCCCAACGCAGCCGCGCACCGGGCCGGGTCGGTTCGGGCGAACAATGTACAGTTCTGAGCCAAAAAGGGCATTATCGGGATTTATTCGGGACTTTCGTTTTAAGCTCTTAATGAAATTAAGCGAGCAATAAAACTCTTGAAATTGAACGCAGAGCAGGAGAGGAGATAGCCTGCGGCTTCGTACCCGGATTTTATCGGTGTTACCGCGTGCGTCTCTTGCGCCCGTGTTATACTACACGCAATTAATGTATGTATTTGCATGTAACGCCCGGCCCGGCCCAATTCCGGAGGGGGGGGGGAGTCGTCGTCTTTCTCTCTTGTACTCTCGCGGTCTCCAGCTCGCCTCTTCTCAGGCACGCGACCCTCCGCTTCCTCACTCGCTCACCGAGTGTACCCTCTTTCGCCGCCATCTGCGTACCGCTCTAACCCGAGTAAAATATGACGACTGAGTAATAATTTTCGACCGCGATGACGGCATTAACGCGAAATTTCCGCTTTAAGGAGCGCTCTACTGGATTGCGCCCCTTCCTCGGCCGCTTCATTTCGGAATGAACCTCTCTATGAACTCGTACACCACCGCACAGACGCGGCACAAAGTACAAACACGGTCAGCAAATTGACGCAGAATCTACGCACTGGCATTCCAACCACAATATACAATGCTGATTGAGCGTCCGGTAATCTCCAGCAGCGGCGTCAAATGTATTTATTACACGACCAACGGACACACGTGCTGGGTATACCTCGGCACAGGCTCACGATGCAAGTGTGCCCTATGCATTCCTCGAAACTGTAGTTCTCGACTGACTAGCATATTCTTCCATACAAACGAAGAACTCTAGCATACGTTCAAACAGGGGAAGCGGACTCGGAGGAGGGCTCGGATCTCCCCTCACCCTGAATTCAAAGCGTCCCCGAAATGTAAGAACCGATTCTTGGTAACCTCCTTATTCTAGGCATGGCACTGGCCGGTACCGCGAAGCTGCGAACTCAGTCAGCCAAAGGTATGGTAATCAACAGGGGGGCATACTCATGCACACGCACTAGGCCGTATACAAGGGGGTTAGGGGTCTGACCCCTCTCCTTTGGGTACGGCCGTACATTCAAAAATTCAGGAAAATGCGGTTCTCAGAAACATTAGAAACCCCACAGGTTAGGTCAACCCCCCTCGCCATATTCTTAGATACAGCACTGCACATGCATGCACCATCTCCATCTCCGCCACGATTGTAGAGGCTATTATAGAATTATACGGCCAGCCTCACTTTTGTACTACTGTACAGTGTCTATCAACTACGAATTTTCCAATAGTATGACCTTTGTATAACCTTTGTGCGACTTTTGTATACCTTTGTATGACTTTTGTATAACCTTTGTGTGACTTTTTTATAACCTATGCATAACTTTTGTGCGACTTTTGTATAACCTTTGTATGACTTCTGTACAACTGCTGTGTGACTTTAGGGTGACTTATGTATAACCTTTGTGTGATTTTCATGAGACTTCTGCACAACTGTTGTGTGACTTTTGGGTGACTTTTGTGTGACTTATGTATAACCTTTGTTTGACTTCCATGTGACTTCCGTACAACTGTTGTGTGACTTCTGATAACCTTTGTACGACTTTGGTGCGACTTTTCTGTAACCTTTGTATGACTTTTGTGCAACCTTTATTCAGACAATTTTTACGCCTGAACGGAATTTCTGCAATAAAAAAGAAATTTCAAAAACATGCTAATTTCAAACAAGAACTTTGAATAAACTTAATAATTAAATAATAACGAACGAATTATTGCAAAGAACACAAATGGCCCACGAAATTTCAAGTTAGCTATATTCTGGAATCGCAGTTTCCTATCTTCATTAGTTTTTCCACAAATTGCATTTAAAAATTACGTCAAAAGATTAAAAACATCCGTTTACATGGCGTCGTGTGAAACGGGCCTACAGGAATGATAGAGAACAGGAATTCGAAACGCGGTTGTCATAGCACCGCGCAAACGCACCACCCACAGATGTACACGTTATGTAGAATATGTACATCTCTGCGCCCCACTACCACCATCCGTTTATCTTAAAAACCTGTTTTCGCACGAGAGGCACATTTCATGATTCCAGATCACATGTAATAATATACAAACATAATTCCCTCAATAAAGGTTTTTTGAAACTGAAATTGAAAGCAGCATAAATAACAATATTTTATTCGATTCAGCATGAAATTTCCTCTCCAATGATATTAAAATCTAATTTTCACAAAATTTTGGATTGGTTCTCAAATTGCACTGACCCGAGGATAATAGTTCTATCAAAATGGGTCTCACTGAGTATTCAAAGGCCATTTCAGCAATTAATTACATCCCAATCTTCCCGACGTTTCTGAGGTAATGCTCGAAAGGGCGGATTCCAGAGCTCGGGTTGAGAGCAAATCAGAAAAGAAGAAATTGAGGTCTTTCACATCAGCAATTGACTTTAGCTTGACGGTGGGAATGGGTTGGGTTATACTTTTTCATACAGCTATACCTCGAAATATCGAGAGAAAAAAAAATAGATTTCTTAGGGTTCGAAGCCTGGAAGACGATGCTCCGGAGGGATGGTGATGGAATTCGACAACGGCGGTTAGAAAGACAGTTCACAGACTTATCTGAAATGAAGTCTCAGCTGGAAGTATACCTTTAACTTTTACTATTCTCGTGTTTTCGATTGCGCGTGACTGGTCCGCGATTTCAGTACTATTCGCTGAATGAAAACCGATCTCGTTAAAACGTTACAATAATGGTCAGAATTAATTGGTGCTGTACTACGCGTCTGGCTGACATCGAAACTGAAATTTGGGATAGTTTCGAAAATGTTGCGGTGTATTAAATTAGACTACGGCGAGGAGTAAGTAGTGCACCCTGACGTACACGTATGCCTCGTTTGCGAAATTAAGATCTATTATTATTTGAAGTTTCTGCTTGAGACGCAGGCAGCGCATCCAGCGGAAAGTCAATTTGTCTTCTGAATCCCGAAAACGTTGTTGGTGTATGAGGAAATTCTTCGAAACGAAGGCACGCCAACTCACAAGAAACTCACACAACTTCTGCGAATGTACGCTGTGAATGGTCTTATTCAAATAATTCACTCGTGAAAGTTTTAATTGTATTTCATGTTTACAGTAGTGGTGTATGTCTGATTAGAACTAGTTTCCTTTTTTATTCTCCTTTTTCCTTTTAATTGCTGTTCCGTTGCCTCTTAAAGCTCGTTAAAACGCTTTCGTTGAGCTAATTACTTATGCAAGGATCGCGTCATGCTAAGATAACCCTTAAGTGTGCATGGGATTAGGGACCATGTAACCTCGACACGAATTTGATTGGTACGATTGCTCTGTTTGAAACACGTATACGAGTAACGAACAGAGATTTATTGATGAAATTTTGGAGGCAGAGGGGACGGAATTTTAAACGACGTATCAGATTGCAAAATTGATTCAGGTACGGGAGAGTTCTGAGTTGATCGATTGTTGGCCATTATGAAAACATGAGGAAAGAAAAAAAGGAAATGGTGCAACCGACAAAATGTTATTTGAAGTTACTATAACGTTTTGATCTTCCGACCATGAAGGTGTCGGGTGACTGAGGTTATTTTGGCCAGTTGGACCTTTTCTGTTGAAAGATGAATTTGATTTGTTAGTTGAAAATTGATGGAATTCTTTGATTGGTCAGGAATTCGTTTTATGGAGTGATTTTACAAGTGCAATACTTCAATTAGTGAGATAATCTGATTAATTAACTGACTTCGTTAATTAGAACGATTTAATTGGCCGAATTATCGGCTTAGTTCACCTATTTAACTGGGGGAATGATTTGATTGAATGACGGGTTTGGTCGGTTGGCTAACTTCATCGGTGAGTTGATTGGCCTGCAGGCTAATCTAGTCAGAATTATTACGATTTGATTAGCCAAATGATTAAATTTCTTTTAAGTGACTGAGCAAGTGAAATGATTCGATAGAATGATTTATTCAATGGGATGATGCAAGGGTGCAAAAGAGAGAACCTTCGCAATATTGCGTGACGGGGAGGCATCTTCGGATAAAGTTCCTCACCGAGAGACTGAGACCAGACAGAAGAAAATTTTGAATTACATTTTACGTTATTTGTCTGTTCCGGACGACATCTGACACGATGACGACGGTGCATAGAGCGTCTTCTGAAAGATTTATACGATAAAACTGCACTCGGGAGCGCGAGCACTACGGCTACCAATCTCCATAAAAAGTAAGTACCTAATGAATATTTTCCGTTTATTTATTTCGCGAACGTCGATCTAGCAGACAGGCACTGCTCGCTCGACTATTTTCATTATTTATATACGAATTCACCAGCGAGTTCAGTACATTTACGGTATACAAAAGCCGGAAGAAAAACTTCCGAGATACGAACGGCTGCTGCTGCTGTTTACGTTTGTTATATCAAAGTCACAATATTATTTTTGGCACAAATACAAGTCAACTGGAGGGTAGATAATCTAGCTGTATGGAGTTCGATTGGTATACCCTTTCATTCCCGTCCTTCGGCTTTGTTTCACTCGTTTACAACATCTCGGGTGTACTTAACGAACCATCAAGTTGCTCGCTTTCAGCGTCGTAATTAACTGATTTTTAGTCCCTTTGGGATATATTTAGCTAGATAGCTATCCCTCTTCGTCTACCGATACACGAAAGACGATAAAGGAATATTTTTATTTCAATTTTCATCGAGCTCCATTACCAGGATGTTATCGTCTCCCTACTTCAACTGCCAATAAAGCATAGTAAAGACAAAGAACGAATCCTCTATCAAGAAATTCGCGGCTCTGAAAACGTCGATGTAAGATTGGATGTTTCACTATAGGTTCGTGCCAAGCGGATCCGGACAGTTGATCGCCGGTGAATTCACCCCGGGAAATCAAACGCGGTCGAGTCACCGCGGGGTAAATTCACCGTCGGGCAGTTCACCAAGGGGAACCCCTTCATCGCAGGAAACTTTACCGCGTGGCAAGTTAATCGTGGGAATAATCACAAAATGTTAAAGATGGGAGATATATCAAATGATATTGATATTATCGATATCTCAAAAAATACTGATACATCGATATTTGAAATCTAGGTTACATAAAATAGCGCTAGTGTAGTTTACGTTTATTGATACCGTCATTAAAGTTTACTCTGAGTACCAATAAAGAAAAATAAAATCTCGAACTGAACTTCAGGACTTGGAAGTCCCACAGTCCCTTCAAAAAAATTCTAATTCATTATGCAATATGCAATTTTCAAGCACATTTTAATTAGTTATTGTTGAAGGAATTATACTCCTATTTTCGTATTTTTCGTTACTATTATGGCTCACACTATAAAAAACGAAAATTTTAGTAAGTTTTTTCGAGAATTTCTCAAAATATTGTTCTTTTTTTCTGTTTTTGAGAGCAATTTATTATCTTTGAAGAAGATAAAATACATTGAAAAAAATTGCGTTCAAAAACGAAAGAACAGTCAGTCAGTCAGTCTAGTCAGTCCAGTCAGTTCAGTCAGTCAGTCAGTCCAGTTAGTCCAGTCAGTATTATTATTATTATTATTATTATTATTTTAGTAACGCTCTTTTCGTCACGCTCTAAAGTAACCTTTTTTTCCGTTGTGTGCTAAAGTGAAGACATAAAAATGTCAAAAACACAATAGCGAGAAAAACATTCCTTTTTAACTGATTTTGATACTGATATCCATATTTTTAGTTTTGATACCTATTGATATATATATCGATATCCAAAAAGTGCTTATATCCCATTTCTACCGAATGGGATGTAGTTCACCGCCGAATTCACCGCAAAATTAGGACTTAATGAAAATAATGCGGCAAAAAAATTTATTGACGGTGAATAAGAAAAATTAGAGAAAAATAAATTTGCAGGTAGTAGAATGATAAATTGTGTGCCGCACAGCGAATTTTATACGAAAGCAATGGCGGATCTAGGAAGCAGTTTTGCGAGGGGTAATTGTTTAGAATGTAGAAAATTGAACGGTTTACCCCCCCCCCTCCGCCTTTCGCTGAGTAATTTACTCATTTTTATGCCATCAAAATGGTCACCAAATCACTAGAAAAGAGTCCAAAATATTTGGAGTTCTAAACGATGCGCATCTCTCAATGATTTCTTATTGAGAATCAAACTGAAAATACCTTCCAAAATATACTATCAAATTTTTTCAATTTTCCGCGGATTCTCGACTCAGCTACAATTTTTGAAGAATTCTCAACTTTTATCCCAATACCAATCAATTATTCAACCCGGACAGGTGAGGAGATACGGTAAGCGGTCCCTAAGACTAGCTAAAACTATTCAATTGTCATTAAAGGAACATGTAGGCTCTCTCAGACTTATCTGAGACCCGCTAAAACTGTTCAAATTCCAAAAAGCATTTGACACGAATATTTATGCGAGGCCCTTGTTACCCAAGGTATCCACACGAAAATAATAAGGATATTAAAAGCTCCAAGGCTTATATAAGACTGGACAGAATGGGAGAAGAATTTAATGTTAGGGGATAAGGCAAGGAGATCGACTCTCCTCTAATCTGTTCAATAATATACTAGAAGTATTTAAGAAAATGGACTGGGTAAGGAAGGGAGCGAAGGTCGATGGTGAGTACGTAAGTAACTTGAGATATGCGGATGACGTAGTAATTGCTAACTTACCGAGAAAGTGAAAGGAAATGGGAGAAGACTTTATTGCCAAGAGTAGGGAAACGGGCCTAATTATGAATGGAGGAAAATCCAAAATTCTGTCAAAAAAGAAAATAGAAAAATTCGAAATAGGCGGGGTGGAAATTGAGGGGGCAGAGGAAGTGGTATATTTGGGACATTAATCTCGTTCAGAAATAAAACGGAAAAAGAGTCAAGTAGAAGGGTACAGAAAGGGTGGAAAAACATTTGGTCATTGAAGAAAATCTTCAAAGGAAGAGTAGGAATTGACCTAAAAACTAAAATATGGGAAAGCTACACCCTATCAGTGCTCGTGTAATTTAGGAAAATTACAAACCACTCAAAAAGCAATGGAGAGAAATATTTTAGGCATAAAGAAAAAGGATAGGATTGAAAAAAAAAAAAGAAAAAAAAAGGTAACAAAAGAAAGAGATATAGGGAAGGTAATCAAAACCAAAAATGGAAGTAGGAAGTATGCCGGTCATATTTTCAGACTAAGAAGGGAGGCAGACAAAAAAGTAAGAGGCTTAGAGATAGGCCACAGACGCGTTGGCGGGAAGAATTCAGGAAGGAAATGGGCCCAAAGTGGAGGAGAGTAGCCGCCAACAAGGACGAATGGAAAAGACGCGGAGAGGCATATGCCCTAAAATGGGATAATGACAGCGATGGGAAGTTCACTGTTATAGACATACTGTAAGAATTATAAAAGAAGAAAAAAACTGTCATCGCTGTAAATAAATAAAGAACACTGTTCAAAATTTGTTAACCTAGGCTTGACTAAGGCTTCTCAAAACTTCATCGAGACTTTTCGAAGTCATTCATAAGATAAGGTAGCCATTAATATGGACCTATTGTGAATATGGACCACCGGTCTATCTCGTCTGTTTATGGTGTTACCTGCCGACAGACAATTTAAGCTGTTGTCTTAGATGTACCATGTCAATACGTGTGGAAAATTTAAAATTGGAAGCAAAAAAAAAAAACTACAAGGAAAAACTATTTTGATGCTTTCAACGTATGTTTTTTGTAATAATTTTTGGAAAAAAAGGGATTGAAAAGTATTTTTAAACGTGTTATTTTTAACCCAAAAGAATGCGATGATTCGAATGCTAGATAAAGTCCTTCGATTGATGGTTCAGAACTGGCAGTAGGTCATTTTGAAAAATGTTTGTTTTGGTACCTCAATGTGGACTTGTGGACCACCTCCACGATAACAAGAAAAGATGAGCTCATCAAGAATTATATCAATTTTCACATACAGCAGAAAATCGTAAATTATGGACCGAAAAAGAAAATGCAATCGGCTTATCTCAGTGTTTTAAAAAAAGAAACTGGATATCAGTCTCCAAAACTATGTGATGGGGCTATTGAAGACTGCTCAAAGCCAAAAAAATGTTTGCGTAATATTTTTAAATTCAAGATACTTAACTGGTTTCACTTGTCGAAACTGTTTAATTTAATATTAAATGTTTATTTATTTATTTTAAGTGGTCTACACATATTAACAATCCAAATTTTTGATTCCCTAAAATCGTGACATTTAAGAAAGAAATCATTAAAAAATTTAATTTTTATTCTTTTAAAATTTCATTTTGGGAAGTGATACCAGGATCCTTTGGCAGCTGGGGTATCCGTGGAAGTTTCTTCTTATCCCATAAAAGTAATTTCCAAATTTTCAGATTTTTAAAATAAGGCAGTGCAGGGAATAAGATCCTTTGAGTTACGAGCATCAGCATATATGCCAGATAAAATTTGTGACAAAACGAGATCTTACGGAGCTCTCTAGCTCCATAATTCGTCGAGATACGGCTATTCAAAGTTGAGATTTCAAGACCCCTGATTTTGAGAAACATGCAATTTAAACAAGGTTCAAAAAAACGAAAAATTATAATTTCAAAGTGGGATATCTCTGAGACAAATAAAGCTAGAGAGCGACGTAAGGTCTCATTTTATCACGGAAATTTTATAAAGAATTTCGCTGACAAAGTGGAACCTTTTCAACAAACTAATACGAAATGAAGAAATTTAATTTCCAGTGATAAAAAACCTGAGTTGGGTGGGGCAAATCAGAGAAGAGGTGAGTTCATGTTTTCGTCTATAATGGACAAACGAAGTCAGACAGAGAAAAGTGGATAGCGCCACTACCGACAGTTTTGACCTCGGTTCACAAAAATCTTTGTATCTCAAAAACTAGAATCAACGAAGCGGGAGGGACCCTCCAGCGCTGCCACACATTATTTCAACACGTGCCTTTGGGAGCCACGAAGATTCACACTAGGATTTGTCAGCAAACACTTCACAGCCCGACGTCGTCTTTATTGAAGAAGATAAGGTGACCACCACCAACATGTCTCAAAAAAAAAAAATTCAGAGAAATAAAAAATAAAAGGTCGTTTCTGTGTTCAAAATTGAATTCTTGATGGTGTTTGAAAATGAAAAACTCAAATATGAGAAAAATGAAAATTACACAAATGTGCAACAAGCAAACTTTTCCACTCCGAACATATGCTTTCCATAACCCTCCCCCAATTCCATTTCCTCGCAAAAGGTACAAATATGATCATACTTGAGTAGAATTATGCTACATGAAACTAGAATGATACTCAGAAAGATGCACTTAAGCCTCACACAGCGTTTACATATTTATCCAAAACCTTCATATTCACAATCGAATAATGAAGAATGCCGGGGAGGGGTTACAATTCATGATTCTCGATAAATAAAAAGGATATCGGGTACGTACCCAGTCGACTCTTTCGTTAGAAAAAATTTAAATTTTTTCAATCCCACAGAAGTTTTCAAAATCAACGGGCAACCGGAAAAAGAGAGAACCAAACGATGAACATTTTTTAGAGTTTGCAAACTGCGGACCTAATTTTTCCGACTGAGGGAAAATTTTGAATTTTCACAGATTTTCTAACTGATAAAAATATCAGAAGGAAGACTTCTCTGATAACCCTTTCCAATACATCGCTGGATATATCATGTCGTGGATTTGAATCATTCATAAACTGTCAATTTACTAGCCAGTGCTGTCCTCCATCTTCCTACTTCACCCCAGCAATTTGTCAAGAACTTTACACAGAATTTCACACAATCTAAATTTCTTTCAAAATCTGGTTACATTTACCTGAGAGAAAGGAGTCAAAGAAACCCTTCTTCATCATCTCAAAGTAACTGTTCTACACTGAAAGAAAAATAAACCGATGTTGTCCTTACGGTGCAACTTCGCTGTAGAAAGAAAAGCCTCAGTAATCATTGCGAACAATTCATAAATTCGAATAAGAAGGAAGACAGACAATGATAAAGAAAAAAGAAATAAAAAGAGTTTTCTTACGAGTTGCCTGAATAATAACTCGGTTAGTCAGTATAATTACTTTTTTTTTTCCTTCTCTCTGAAAGAAAATTTGGGCGAGAAAAATTAAAACGAAAAACGACCTCTTTAACCAGCAGGAAACGAGAGAACGAAAAACACTGGTGTTAAACTAATTTAAAAAAAAAAAAAAAGTGAAAGTAAAAATTTGCTAGTCCGTAAATAATTAATCAAAAGCTCAAAAAACCTGGAAAAGTCGAAAGGTAGAAAAACATTCTCGAAAATCCTGCACAAAAAACATCGCAATTGAAATTACAATAAATTTATTCTTTTCACTTTCGCCCTATCTTTCTTCCCCCTGTTTTTTTTCTTTTCTTCTGTCACCATGTCTCGCGATTTTCGCCACTTTATTAATAATATTCGTATTTTCTAATTCTTTCGCACTCTCTGCAAACTCGCCCCTCGCAGACTGAAAAATAGGATTTAAAAAAGGCCATTTTTTATCTTTTCGCCGGAAACAAAACGAGAGAATGCGAGCCGCAAAAGCCAACCAACCTGGAGACCAGCACGAAGGAAAACGTCATCAGATTTTTCTGTTTTTGTCGCGAGCGCGCATTCTTACGAAGAAATCCCGAAAATACGATTTAATTTGGCATCAAAATGTGCAGCTCGTTTCTTTCGATAGTCCTTTTCGATGAACCCCTGCCCCTATCGCATACTCGGGATGCCGCGTCGCACATGGTCGGACCCCATTTATTTCTATCTTCGCTCCAGCGGACGGACCCCCTTTCGTCGTGCCTCATCTTCCTCGTCCCTCGCCGGCCACTCACGTGCCCGAATCTCCGCACGACAGATAAAATATATCCGTACCGTTTTCCAAGGTGTATCTCTTCCTCTCTCCGGCTCACTCGTCCGCGCTAACAATCTGGACCGAATCCAAATACTAACGTTCTTCTCGCTCTTATCGCTCCGATTACCATCTTAACCGCTCTGAAAGTAAGAACCGATGCTCGAAACGTTCGCCCGTGTATTCTGAGGGCTTCTCAAAAGCTAATTTCGAATTTCTATCCGCGACACTGCCCCTCATCGCCGAATGTCCGCCTCGAGCGCTGCTTCACTGCCCTCCAGTCTCACGGGTTTCGCTCTTCCGCCGCACAGTAATCGAGATTTCTTCATCATCGTTATTTATACGAAAAAATGCGGAAGCGGAGGAGAGGGGAAGGGATGAAAGTACCCCGTGAAGTCGGAGGCTTCGCAATTTATGACCGGCTTTTGAAGGTACGAAACGTTCACTGGAATACACACTGATTCGGGGATGCGAATGTAATTCGACATAATATCGAAATCCGAAATCGAAGCACTGCAGCACGAAAATACCGAAAATTGAAAAATAAGTAGCGGTGATGACAGCCACTTCAAGAATATTTCAGACCATTCGGATTAAGACTCTCCGAGACTCCCGACACTTGTTCGAGACTTTTCTAGACCTTATAATGATGATGATATTTGTCCCCAGTGGATTACCTAGCGAAAAATGCAACTAATTCGGGACGAAGTGTTTAAATTACACAGGAGTAACAAAAAGTTCTTTGCTCCCATCGACTTGGCGCTCACGTGTTTAGGTCATTTGTAGCACTGATTTAAAAGCATGAAAACGATTCCACATGCGTATCAGGAAGGTACCAATAGGGGGGAGCTCCCCCCTCCCTCCCTGTAGGAAATTTTTTACTCAGCAATCGGGAAGATTTACCATTTCAGTCGGCCGAAGTTGGGAAATTTTGTTAGAGTTGGAAAAATCCAACAGTTAGGAATTCTGAGTTGAGAAGTTGGAAGAATCCAACCAGTCAAAAGCTGTTTTTTTTTTTTTTTTGCTTCGACACTTCAGAATTTCGAGTTTAGTCAGTTGGGACTTTCACCCCCCCCCCCCCACACTCTCCAGGAAAAACTCTTCGGTACGTCCTTGTATATGTTTACGACCAAGTGTATGCAGCAACTTTTCAAGGCTATTGCAGATATATCCAGAATTTTTCAAAACTTTTCTAGTCTTGTTCAAGTCTCTTGAAAAATCCTCCAGACTTATCTAAGACCTTTAAAAGATTCCTTAACATTCTTTAAAACTGTTTAGACGCTTCGAAACTCGTCAGTACTTCGTTAAAACCAGCCACAACTCTCCAAAACTTTTTCAGTCTAAATCAGATTTCCTTCAAAAATTTTCGAGGTTTGTTCAAATCCTTTGAGATTTGTTTATAGTTCGCAAAGACGCTTTGAAACTCTTCCAGACATCGTTAGAAATCAAAGAGTCCAGGGAAGAAAGGGGGTAACTTAATTATTTTCAGTATTCAGTTAAATTGGTAATATGTAGCTCTTGAAGAGTAGAATTCGGTGAATTACTCCAACAAGAGAGAAAGGGGCCCTACTACAGCCGAAAATGTGTTCGAAGTTATTGAATACAGGGAAGAAAAGTACCATCACCGATAAAGTGGAGGAAGGGCAAAATGGTAAAATCGGTTGCTAGCCCCTGTCTTGTGGTCGGATAGCTTCTCGGGCTTCTGCTGGTTGGCGTAGTAGATTCAGAGGCGACACTTGACCATCCTTTAGGGGGGGGGGGGAGAAGGAAAATTTCCCGACAACTATTTTTTGAAAACTAAAAATTCGCCGACAAAACATTTTAAAAATTTGAAAACTTGCCGATTTTTCAATCAAATATTTCTTAATTGAAAAAAAAAATAATAATAAATAAATAAAACAAAAGCATAATATGGGCATGGGAAAAATTTTTAAGAACGCCCTTGTACCCTCAAAAAAGTCTGTTTTTTTCTACTCCTTATTTTCCGTTCTTCTTTCATTCCTCTTTTTACCTTATTTTTGAAGCGCCGTTTTTATAGTGAGCCGCTTGAGACATTCTCCGGCCTCGGCCCTTGGGCAAACATACACCATCCGAGAGGTTTCTTGGATTCATTTACTACTATGATAATAAGACTCTTTTGACCCATCAAGACCTCCTCCTCCAACTTATGTAAAACGTTTAAGACTCTTTCAGACTTCTCTGAGACCTCAAGAATCTTTCGAATTTATTGAAGACTTTTTCAGGCTTCATTAAAACACTACATCTTAGAAAATGAAAAATTCAAAAGAACAGTTTCAAAATTTGCCGACTGTCAAATAATTGTTTTTTTCACCCTCCCCCCACCCCCCACAGTTTCGTCCCGGAAAATGCAGATTGGAACCTTATCCCCCAAGCACTCACATTTGCGCACATGAACATACCCTAGTCCGGGAGGGTAAGCTGGAAGAATATTAGGAATACTTGAGAGGAACACACAACTTCCTTTACGCATTAAGGTGGTTGTTATCTACTCTTGGTGATCTTTTTCTTCTGAATTTCCTCTGGCTCATCTCCTAAACTGGTTCCAATGAAATCAATTAAAAAAACCTACAAACTTTTAGGTCAATCGGATTAAGGGGAATCCGTGCAACAAGCTCCCTTTCGTTCTTATGGGAAAAATACAAGGAGTTTTGACTTTTGTTCCGGACTAAATTTCCCTATTCACCAGGGCCAAAGCACGTAAATTAAATAATAGAATATTTGCTATCGGATTCAGCTTGTGATATTGAAAAATAAGTCTTTTGTTTTCGACTTTTAGACAGCCTCGTAGCCATGAGGGGGGGGGGAGGCAAGCTGGGACTGAATCCCCTCTAAAGGTATCTTGAGCCCCCGTAGGCAGAGATACCGCCATTTGGAAAATCATAATTACGCCAGGACTCTAGCCAGAGTGGTGCTAGGGGGTACTAAGCACCCCCTAACGCTTGCCGGAGCCTTTCCTTGCAAAATTTCGTGAATAAAAATAATGAATTCCTTCTATTTTTCTCGCTAGTTTTGTTCAAAATTTTTCGTTCCACTACATTTAAATGTTTATAAACTTGTCAACACTGATTTTGCTTTGAAATATAGAAGAATGTGGCCCCTATGACACCGCACCCCCGGTCCCGGAAACTACTCTTTCGAGTATCGCATCAGTGGCCGGAGGGACGCCTTGGGGCCAGACCTGAGCCCGCCTTTACCCATGATACAATGGTGCGCGCGTCCTACCAGGGGCCACCATGGGGTTCCGTACTGACCGAGGTCCGCACTCCCTGAGCGCTCGCCTGGAATTCAGGTCCCTGGCATTTTATGATGGTTTTAATTTTAAAAATTATTTCGAAAAATTGCCCTCGTTCCCGGAAGTTGTTCTAAATAATTCAAAAAGTTGGACCTTGATCAAATAATATGAAACCAAGACCGTGGTAGTTAGTTCATCGTTTTCGGTCAAAATTGCGCATTAAATAAATAAGTACATAAATAAATACAAAAGTTGAAATGAAAAAAAAAATCTTAAAATAAAAAAATTGCAGATTTTGATGAAACTCCGACGAGTTGTTACTTGCGGTCAATACATTATGAATGCAAAATTTTATTCATTTATATTGGCCAGTGTTGCCATAGCAATACGATATTCAAATGTTGAAAAACGTCATTTTTTAGCGACACAGACTTTGGAATTTCGATGTGCCTACCCAAATGTACATAGAAAGTTGGGCTTTTCGGCACCGAATAGAAAAATGAATGAAACACTCCGACAAAACCTAGTCTAAAAATAAAAACGCAAACTAAAAATTTCAGACACATTTCTAATTTGCCAATTTTGCTCAAAATCACAAGGATTGTGAGGCGAAGTACATTATGTATGCAAAATTGTAAGTCCCCAGCTGCACTTGCATTGCAATAGCACCTGCTTAAATATTGACAAATGTGTTTGTCCAACCGTTTAGGACGCCTTCATTCCCCTCCCCAATCACGTTGTGAATAAGGACTGGACGGCATTAAAAAGCGCAACGAATTTACCATCCAGGAAAGTCTAAAAAATTCAAGAAATTATACTCTGAAGGAGAGCAATTTGCAGAACATATCAAGATATGTGGTATAACATTCTTTTTGAAATCTAAATTCTTTGCTGCATCAAATGCCGCCCAGATCTTCTTATTGGGGAGGCGATGACAAGATAAAGAGTACATCTTCGAATATTTAAGCCGATGTCAAAGAAAAGCTGGAAAGTTCACATTTTGCATACATAATGTACATAGTTTACCTGATAATCCTTGTAAGTTTTTAACAAAACTGATGAATTTGTAAATTTTTTCTTACATTTTCATTTTAGACTACGTTTGTCCCGAAGTTTTCCTCGAATTTCTCGTTTTCAGAATTAGATTTCTTGAGTTTTCAAAGTTCTTCTAGATGCTAACTTTTCTTTTCTCAGTGCTGCAAAGCACGACTTCCTATATGAGTCAGAGAGGCACGTTGAAAGTACCACACTTTGCATAGCTACAAAATCACGTTTCCCACCTTTGAATCGTAGCTGTGACAATAATGGCGAATATAAATGGATAAAATTTTACACGCATCATGTGCCACCAACCCCAGTGAACAACTCACCCGAGTTTCATCAAAATCGGTCATTTTTTTCCTCTTTCGGTATTTACATTGCCAATTTTGACCAAGAAAGATGAACTTTGACCCCTGGGCACGGGTTAATGTTACTCGATCGAGCTCAAACTTTTTCGATGTTTTATTCGAATAAGTTGAAGTAATTTCCACGCATGGGCGTGTATGATTGGAAATCGATTCATTTTGTACTGATACACATCGGGGTCTATTCTGACTAGGGTACTCATCTCTTATCACTCGTGTTATCAGATCACGTCTTCTGCAGATAGCGTAGAACACAGCTGAAGTGCTTTCTTCCAAAATGATCAAATCAATCGCGAAGTTCTAGATTCTTTTCCACTTCGTCGACCTCTAGCCTTAGAAAGGTGAGGCATTCCTCACTGCCACCGTCGGATTAGCAGCGTTGCACTTCTATACACACGACCCTTAAGCGGTAACTGAACTCACCATACCACAGCTGTGAGTCGACAAGGCGAAGAAAAATTTTAAGCTTCTGGTGAACTCGAGCCACTTCGGAGGAAAGCTATTCAATTATTCGTCCGAAAGTGAATGCCGGATTCAACTCGAAACCCGTACACTCGTTCGATTCCAGAAAGCACTGATTAAATGGAGCTCAGCTCGTCCATTCCTACAATTTATGGTCTTGAAATTGCGGCCAGTATTCAAATCACGAGGGTTTGGGTCGTTACAATCTCCCGTTGTCGTCGCTTTTCGCGTATTGAGTTCGCATTTCGTTGTTAATTTCGAAGGCAATGCACTCGGCGCACGAGAGAGGCTGTCCTCCTTTCAAACTGACATAAAAGAGGCAAGTGTAAGTCCCTTTCAATCGACCGTACATGGACAGCTATATTCTATCCCGCGAACCCGATAGATTAAAGAATTATTGGAAGAACGAATTCTTCCGAAAAAGCCTTTAATCTCGGATTTAATTTCGCAAAAGGACTCACTTACTTTTTTCCTCCTCTACACCGTCATCAGTGCGCGTCTCCTCGGTCTCTCTTTATATTCATTTTGACTATTGTGATAATCGAGCTCGTATATATGTCGTAGGCAAAATGGAAAATCCGGCATTTTACAAACTGCCTTAGGCTAAATAAAAAGAACCGGCGAAATAGAAAATTTTAGTTAAATTTTCATTCAGCCTGATCACTTTCAGGCAGATTGTAAAGAGCCTGCGCAGTGTTAGGCTAAATGGAAAAAGAGATTGTGAAATATATGATTCATACGTCGTTGGTAAACCAGAGTCAAAGTATTAATTTAAAAAAGGGAACATGGTATCACTTATTGTTACATGGAGCACTGGAATGGCACCTTGAGTTGCACAGTTGACCTGATTTTTTGCAGGCGCATCGATTTGTTGAACACTGCTTGCGTGAGGCTGCACATGTGCAGGATGCATATCCTTGGCCGCCAAATTTAGATTGTTTACTTGCGGCTTGTCGAAGAGAAAGGTATGTGTCTGGTATATTATCACTGAAGGAAGCTCCAGACAGCTGTAAATCGGTTGCGGGAAACCCAGGACTTCAGAATTCCGTGCGGTGTGCCGACACGATAAACGTTGTTGTTCATATCCACGATTTTGCAAATAAGATTTCGGCTATCCAGAGGACCACGATCCGCCTTTGGGACTACCAAATTCACGAAATCCCCAATGTGAAAAAGCTTCACTCTTTTTACTGTGACTTCTATCATCTTATCCACGGCTCTCTTCATCCCAGTGTGACTTACTTACAATGCACGCGTCTTCCCTTGTAATCTCTTTTTCCATTTAGCCTAAGACTGCGCAGGCTCTTTACAATCTACGCCTGAAAATGATCAGGCTGAATGAAAATTTAAATAAAATTTTCCATTTCGCCGGCTCTTTTTATTTAGCCTGAGGTAGTTTGTAAAATGCCGGATTTTTCATTCTGCCTACGACATATATAAATACGTTCGAACATGCGAGCATCGCTTGTCCGGTCCGGGCCGGCGTTAGAAACAAATCTTTCGCAGAAATGGCACGTAATATGCGGATGCAGAGGATGCGCGAAACGATAAAAAGTACTTTTCGATGCTACCTACATGTATCCGTAGAACGGCGGTCCATAAAAATGACAAACTTTATCTCCGGGTATTGAAAGTTTGCGTCGCTGAAAAATACGATATATCAGGTTTTTTTGATTGTCGAGTAAAAAGCGGAGTACGTAGGCTCTACATACTTTTTCTATACGTGCGAGACCAGGATTTACAATTTCCTTTATTTTTAGTTTCCTCTTTCACTTCGTATATATATATATATCGACCTGTGTATGTGTTTACGCCAAAGAGAGAAAGAAAGAGAGATGAGAGAGAAAAGCAGCCGCAGTCCCATCCACAGAAGGCGAACGTAAATTGCTGTGTGCAAAAGTTGAACGGTTTTTCGAGTAACTTCGGCGAGCTTTTCTCTCGTTGGTTCGTTTTAATCGACGATTACGTGTACTTCGGCTAGATTTCTACAGCAACTGCGATAAGAGTAATAAAACAGCGAATTACGGTATTTCGATTGACAAATAAAGGCAACCTGAACGGATGGTCCTACGTTATACCAAGGTGTCGACAGAAATTGAAAAGTAAAAAATAACTATTTTATACTACTTGATCAGAAAGGCAATGTTTATGTTGGTGTTTTATGGACGACAAGAAGCGCCTGTCATTCATGCATCGAGTGCTAACAAAACCTGCATGTAAAGTAAACGTCCCTCAATGTAAAGCGTTTTACATGAAAAAATTGCTGGCCAGTAATTTCGTATCGGGGAATCGAACCCACGTCCATTGAAACATTTGACTGAATTGCAGCGATCGTCTCTAACCACTCGGCCACGGAGCGAATTACAAGAGAGCGACTTAAGAACGCATTTAAATATTCACGACGTAGTACAGCTGTTACCGTTTGTTGTTAACCGTCGTTATGTTTTTGCTGGCCACTACCTGTGTATGCTGTTTGTGTACGTGAATAAACTGACGACAAGACTGTGATACTGTACTATGTGGTAATTAACTGAGAAAATTAAATTTTTGAATTAATTACGCACACAAAAATCACCTGTCTATAATTTAAATAAATAAATTGATAAAAAAGAATACAGACCACGTTAGCGAAGAAACATTCCCGCTTCTGATCAAGTAGTATAAAAAATATCTTCCACAACGAGAGCCAAAAGTGAGTTCACATGACTCGGGAATAGCTGACGGTATTATTCCCTTATTAGCTGAAAGGAGTATTGCTTTTGAAAACATTTTAAATGGAATGGAGGAGATTTTGAGTATAGAATATCGTACGAGAATAAATAAAAATAAAACTGAAGTAATGGTATGTAATCGATGTGAACATGATAGCTTAAATACGAGTATAAATATTGGACAGGAAAAGATTGAGGAAGTAACCGAATTTTGCTATTTAGTGAGTAAAATAACAAAAGATGGAATAAGTAAAAGGGATATTAGCAGTAGGATAGCGCAAGCCAAATTAGCATTTTATCGAAAAAGTAATCATTCCAAATCAAAAGTCTCTCTATTAAAAATCAAAACTCCTCCCCCCCCTCCTGAAAAAAACTCCAAGGAGCCTGATATCTAAATCCCGGCCTTCGTCCCTACCACCTCCTCCCACTCCTACGTGGCTGAGGACGGGTAGCCTACCCCTCCTCGGTCCCTGATGGGTAGGGGAGCTTCGGGAGGCACACTGAAGAAAAGGTTTGTGGTAGGGGAGGAGGACTATGAGAGGGTAAGAGCTGTGGAGGGGAACTCCTCCCCCCCCCTGGAAAAAACTCCGAGAGGCCTGAAATCTGAGTACTAGCCTTTGCCTTTGCCACCTCTTTCTACTTCTCGTCGTCGTCCTCCTCCTCCCTCCATTTCCATCCCTCCTCTACCAGAAAAAACCAAAACTCCTTCTCCTTCCTCCCAGAAAAAAAACTCCCAGGGGCCTGATATCTGAATCCCGGCCTTCGTCCCTGCTACTTTCTTCTTATATCTATCTCTCTTCTCTTTAAAAAAAAATGCACTGCGGGTTGCCTACCTAAAAATCAGAAAAATTGCAGGGGCAGATCAGCTACTTTCAAGGACATAATCTCCAAGTTTTAAGTCATAACCGACATAATAATACATAAAAAGACATATAATGACATAATTACCCGTAATTTCCAAGATCTCAAGTCACAAGATAAAACACATAGTCTAACTTAAAGCTACCTTGGACTCTGAGATCTCAGGTCCTTATGACGAGCATAGAAAGACATTTATTGACATAATAATGACATAATAACTACCCATAATCTCCAAGATCTCAAGTCGCAAGATATAACACATAGTCTAACTTAAGATAAATCATAGGCGGGGAGGGGGTTCATGGTGAAGGAGGGAGCTGCAAAGGTAGACAACCCACTGCGGGATGCTTACCCTGCCCCTTAATTGCTCTATTTTCCAGGGGTAGCCTACCCTCAGGAGAGGGTTTATGGTTGAGGAGGGAGTTCCTGAAGGGGAAGGATGCCCCTGTGAGGGTGTGAGCTCTGGATGGAGATGGAGGCTCTGGGCGGGGCGGGGGGTTAGGATGAGTAAGAGGACCTGGTGGAGGAGAAAGTCATTGGTGAGAGTGGGGACCGGGGAGAGAAATGGCCGTGGTACAAGAGGCTGGTGGTGGGGTGGGGTCCTGAAAGGGAAAGGGCTTTCGGAGGGATGGGGTGGTCATGGTTCTGAGAGCTCCTGGGTAGATAGCCAGGGAACTTCAAGGGGGTTGAAGTACCATAGTGAGGACAGGGCCTGTGAAGGGAGATAAAGCCCAAAGGGTAGTGGTGGGTGAGGCGTCCTCGTGGCGGAGGAAATCTTCGGTAGGACAGGGTGGCCATTGAGGAAGAAGGAGGTAGTGGTTGGTGGGGGTCCTTGTAGGGCAGTACAACTTTGGTAGATAAATGCCCGGGGGGATAAGAGGTACTCATGGTGGAGGAGGGGCTCCTGGAGGGGAGGAAAGCCACGGTGGGGCGGGGATGGTAGAGGGAGATAAAGGCTCCAGGTGGGGGGGAGATGGGAGGGTTCTGGTCCCGGGGAGGGGGTCTTGAGGGGAAGGTTCCTCGTGGGGGAGAGGTAGTCATGGTGGCGGAAGTTCCTGGTTGGAGGACCAGGGGATCATCGAGGTGGTTGAGCGAGCAGGCCGTAAGGTGATATGGCCGTGGAAGGGGAAGGCTGTAGAGAGTGACTAAGGGCGCCATTGGGGAAGGAGTGGATACTGCTGGTAGGAGATTATGGCCGTTGTCGAGGAGGAGTTTGTGGCTGAGGAGGGCTGCGACTGTTGAAGTGTGACCGTAGACGTGGTGAACGAGGGGTTCATGGTGGAAGATTGAGGACCGCTGATAGATGGGGAGCAAAAGAAACGCAAAGAAATCCTCAACTCATGAATAAAAGTTTTGGACCAAACAATGTGGACTGTGGTGGTCCGACAAGGCCGGCATAAGCGAAGCGAGTGACGGCGGGGAGGGGGGCAAAGCCCCCTAGTAAGTCTGAAAATCAAAAAATTGTTCTCGAAAACTTATGTTTGGGGTGTAGCCTTGCATGGATGTGAAACCTGGACCATAGGAAAACAGAGATTGAAGCTTTCGAGATGTGGTGCTATAGGCAGATACTTAGCATCAAATGGACGGATAAGGTAAGGAATGAGGAAGTACTTGACAAAGTAGGAGGTAAAATGGATACTTGGAATTGTCTGAAGAGAAGGAGAGATAAACTAACAGGGCATAATTTGAGGCATCCAGGAATAATATCACTGCTGCTAGAAGGAAGAGTGGAGGGAATGAATTGGGTAGGTCGGCAAACATTCCAGTATGTTCAACAGATAATCAAGGATATCAAATGTATTATTACGAAATGAAAGAACTTGTACAAGATATAAAGAAATGGATAGCTGCATCAAACCGGTCGTAAGACTGATAACCTTATCACCATCGGACAGACTTCAGGATTGGGCACAGCGAAATGAGTACACCCCTCCTCCGTTGGACAATTTTGAAAATTCTCTAGAATACACCTCTGTTCAGTCAGCGAGCCAGAAAAACACGTTGGGTCGAGATAAAACTAACTCGAGAGAAAGAGCTGATGACCGACAGAGACACAGACGAGTCAGCTGGGTCATTCTCCAGAACCTGAGGATATTTTGTTACCAGTAAACTTTGAACCTCAATTTTCGATTTATATATTCAATTTTTTGTAAGCGGGGAGGATATTTTGAGCTACATATAACATCCGCAACAAACTCGACCAATCAAATTCACCAGACAGGACAATTGCCATCTTTTGAATAGAAAAAGCATATAGGAGGTGTCCATTGTCGTGGATGTTACCTATCATAATACCTCAATATCTGTTATACATAAAATTTTTATTCCAAGTTGTTCTTTCCCAATAAAGTGGCATTATTATTCAGAAAGATTGGAGGTATAAGTTAAGAAGTTCAATTTGCAGTCACTGACTTCCATTTTGCAACACAACAGGGATGGTGTAAAATTTAAAGTTCTGTTACCAGAGTTTTCAGTTCAACTGTTGCGGCCAATTGTTGACTGGTGCAGATATGTGCCTCATACATTTTCCAGCACATCAGATGGCAATATTGGTACGAGTTTGATTCCTAAACACAATCCAGATGCTAGATTCGTACTCATCGGTGCATGTGACAGCACAATTTTCGGAAATTCTTTGGGAAATGAAATCTTTGAAGCTATTTTGTCCGTAGTCGTGAATATCAAAGCTTTCAACCGTGGACAAGATGTCTATCGTCGTGAACAAAAGTTGCCATCCCTTTTTAAATTTTCATGCTCTTACTCTGTAACCTGGTTGGATATTCTCTATTACATATAAACCTGGTATTATGGAGGGGGGAGGAGTATAATCAGTTTCGACGAGAGCCTATCGAGACCTCAGTGTAATAATTTTGCCATTTTCTGCCCATGTTCTGATGTAACCCGATCCAGTGTGCGTCGTATGGCGAGTAGATATTTTCACCTCTCTCTCGCTCGCACTCGTCACATACCTTGCTTTCCCCTGAAGGCCGAGTAAAGGCTAACATTCGTAAAATACTTACAAATGAATGTGTACTTCGACACTTATACAGCCGAGTAAATGTAAAGCCATCAGAACGACGATACGTCCTCTAGACTTCTCTATGTCGTCATTACGACGCTATTAATATTAATTGTTTCCTATACGTGCATCTCGCCGCACTTCGTGATGAATGGCTGAGGCTGTCAAAATAAAATTCGCATGATGGAATTACACCGCACATAAGTTCATCTGTATACGACTAGCACCGGATTTTCTTTTCGGTGTCAGTATCGCTTTCTCTGTGTCGGTGTAGAGAATACACGTTCTTCCCAGCATAAGTAAAAACCGCACACCGTTTTCGTCGTCATTAATGCGACCGTCATTAAGTCGAAAACGTTAATGCCTCACCAACAGAGGAGAGAAAACCAGTAATATTTTACGATATATTGAGAAAATATAAACGCGAAAAGCATCGATGACGACGGCGAACACAAAAGGGGACAAATAGGGGGAAAAGTGCAAATGAGTTTGACAAAAAAAAAAAAGAAAAAAAAGAAGAGCGAGAGAAAGCTTGAGCAGTGTATTGAAAAATATTTTTCGTACTAGGTTCATTTTTAATACGATTTTTTTATTAATTCGAATAAATATTATCAGCGATGACCGATAAATTTGAAATGGCCGCGTTTTCCGCCACTAATATATTACCTATATACGTGTATGTGATCGGGTACACCCATGGAAAACCTCGAACTCGTAAAAACAGAATCGTCGTCACAAGAGAAAAATAAAATCAAAACAAAAACGCTCGACAAATTCAGATTTAATGTCGAAGCGTTTTACACAAAAGCCGAAATTGTCGTGGCATTTCGTATTTTTTCCCTCTATTGTTTTTCATTTCACCTCGATTTTTCTTTTCTCTTTCAAAAATCTCGCCAGCCCCCAAAAAAAAGTGTTTCGTCGGGGTAATTTATCGTCACAACTCGGAGAAAACCAGGCTGTGCAGGTAGAGTAGAAGAAAAAAATAATTTATAACGTTCGGCGCAGGGGAAGCGAAATTTACGATACCCAACTGATCAGTCATTAAATTAATGGTTTGCGACTAACGTGAACTGGCAACCCGGTAAATGAATAAAAATTGCGCTATTTTTATTCCCCTCCGTATATCTATACTCAAAACTCCAGCTTCCGTCTTCTGGTTTTTCTCGCATTCAACATCTTCACTCATCTCAATAATATTTATCCTTTTCATTGCGTTTCGTTGTCACAACTTTGCTTTACGGAGAAAAAATAAATAAAAAAAAATTTTTTTAGAACAGAATATAAAAACGGTTTGTTGGCGATAAGGTCCGTAATGATAAGAATATTTATTGCAATTGGTATACACTTACAGTTACCCGAATCGGTGATAAGACGCAGGCATTTTCAAGCTTTCTTCTCCACACTAGCTATCAGCTGATAGCTGACCTACATTGGACTTAATATTGCGATACAACGATAAGCTTGATGGAAATTCAGTTTTCCTCGAAGATGGAATGAGTTAGATAATTCTAAAAAAAGAAGTTACTACTCGTAAGTTAATTCAGGGCTAGTGCACAACTGTCTTCTTGTTAAAGGTTTCAGAGAACCATTGGGTCATTCTGTGCGAGTTCGATTGAAAAATGGCGTTTTGGTCCTTGACTCCTTCGATTTCAACCAAACTGACATGAAAGTTTTTCTGCAAAATCACTAGACGAACTAAAAGAGATGGTGAGCGACCTAAGTAAGCAAAGTAAAAGCAGGTTTAGCAATGAACATGCAAAAAAAAAATTATTTCGAAAATAACCGAGCCAAAAGGGAATTCTAATAGACAGGAATGAAATCGAAATAGTTAAAGATCATACTTAAGCCAGAGGATAGCTTTTGAAAACTAATTTAAAAACGAAGTGAACCCACATATAACAAAAGTGTGATCAAGATATTGGTCCCTGAAAGACGTTCACAGGCAACTATAGCACAAATGCATTATGTCCGTCCTAATCTATGGCAGTCAAACTGGGCCACTAAACGAAAAAATTTAAACAGGTTTAGAGAAACATAAAACGCCGTTATTATTATTATAATATTAAACAGCAATTCTGGGACACAATTTTGTCGTGTTTTGTGTGGCGCAGAGCCACTAGCACGGCAGCTCCTTATTTCTGTCTCAAAGCCCATTTTTGGGCATAAGCCTCCACCAGTTTCTTCCAATCTTTTTCAAGGCGAGCTCTTTGTCTCCATCTCCTCCTAAATTCTTTTTTAATTTTGTCTTGCCATCGGGTTATTGGTCTTCCAGTGTTTCTACTTTGGTCATATGGTGTCCACTCCTCTGTCTTTCTTTCCCATCTTAAATATGTCCGGCATATTTTAGTTTTTTGTAATCACATAGCCTATGTCTCTAGTTCCTGTTTTTTCCATTATTATCTTGCTCCTTATTTTATCTTTTCTCTTGACTCCCAGCACAGACCTATCCATAGCCATTTGTGTATTTCTGAGCCTTCCTACTTCTACTTGTTAGCGCCCATATTTGTGCTCCACAGCTAAGGGAAGGTAAGGTACAGGTGTTCCATACTTTTGTCTCCACTGAGATTGGTATCTGGCATTGATAGATATTCTTTAAATTCTAAAAAATACTTCATCCTTTGTTAATCCTTGTGGAAATTTCTCTCCCCCTGCGATCTTCAAATGTTATCACCTGTCCCGAAGACACCACCTCGCTTGTCCAATTGACTTCCTTTCTGTCTATAGTAATTATCTGTTTGGGTGCATTTGACAAAATATTTATTTGAGATATGTTCATTTCCAAACCTGCTTTCCTACTTGCTTCTATAAATTCGTTGCCCATTCCTTCCAGCTCGTCCCTTTTTCCTGCTATCAACACCACATCATCTGCAAACCTCAAGTTGTTTAAGAATTTTCCGTCAATTTTGATACCCTTTGTAACGCCATGGAACGTTCAATATCAAACATAAAAAGAAAAGACCATATAGGGTAGCTAGAGGCAAAAATTGGGCAAAACCTGGGGTTATACTTGGACTCGCATATTCAGCAGTCAACTGAGCGCACAGCTGCAAGCAACAGCACAAATTACATTAAATTTGTGATAGATGTAAGACTGCCTAAAGTTAATACCCTGAACATAACCGTGATGAGCAGGCGAGTCAGGGTTGCCCATGATAAAAAACAAAATTTCATATTTTGGAAAATATAAAAATGTACATTTTGAACATGAGCAACAGAATATCAAGGAAATGCACGCACGTATGAGGGAGGTAAAAATATAAATTGAACAGCTGAAGAGGAGTTCTTTCATAATTAGGAAAAAATTTACCGTTTTGATAGGAGGAGAAAAGCATCAAAATCATGGGGTAAAGTTTGGACAGAGGTCTGGGGTAAAGGATGGACATTGATAACATGATTCTGATAAGGTGAATGTTGGTATTCTGTTGGTGCAATCGTTTCTGTGAGTTTGTCAGCCAATTCCTGTTAAGGTAGTGTTATAAAGGAGTTTTTTCTTACCGAGCAAATCAGGGGTCAACGGTCACTGGCTTAAGCTCAGCGATGGTTTTTAAGCTGCTGGTTGAGTTGGCCTATGGCGTGAAGCTCATTTTCCGGCTTCAAATATGGTTCAGTGCTATTTGGCTTGGCTCAACATTTGCACATGGGTTGACTTCAGACACGAGTTACAAAGCTAGCGATTTCCCACCATTTTGATGACTGATAAAACCAATTCAAAATAGCAAATTCGTTATACATGAATGATAGCAAATTTTTGATCAATTTATTTATCAATTATTACTCTTATTATTATTTTTTTAGACTTTTGGCTTTAGCTGAATTGATAAGTTTAAAGCGACAAAACCTAGCTTACGGCTGACTTATGGGCTGAAAGCCGACTGGCCAAATTCATCCGACTGGCTTTTGGCTGAATGAACAACGATCAAAGTTGTGACTTCAGCTTTAGCTTATGCCAATAGTGGCTTCAGTTTAACATCGCTGGAGAAAATTACCTTCAAGATATAGAGGCCTCACACTGACGCGCGTTCAATCTTACGGGATCCCGAGGAAAAGAGAGGCCGCTCTGCGTTTCTCAATACGAGTGGATTGAGTAAGAGCCCCATGTTTACAATAATTGATTTACAATTTTTTTTTTAAACGTACTTCATACTGAAAATTGAGAAATATATTCCTTTTGTTTCAAATTGATTTCAACACATTTTACTCGTATTTTTGACTGATTTACAAAATACCTAGTATTCCAAAATGCTTAGGCCTAATAATTTTTTGTGTGTGACTTTTTAGGACTGCAAATACTCGAGCTCACGGATTTCGACTCATAGAAACCAATTTTAAGCTCTAAATTTATACGCGCGTCCAATATATGCCGTATCCTGTACTTCACATGAAAACGATTAAATATAAACTAAATAAGAATCTAGATGCAGTTCGATACATCAGAAACAGTAAATGGAACTGGGCCGGCCACGTTTCCTACTTAGAGGATCACCGATGGACCTACAAAACCACTTCTTGGCAACTATGGGGTAAAAAAAGAAGCAGGGGCAGACAAATTACTGGTTAGAAAGATGATGTTAGCAAATTTCTCAAGAACAAGCCATTCCAAACAATAGCTAGGCATAAACAGAAATGGGACCACTTACAAGAAACCTTTGTTCACTGAGGACCTGGGAAAGTGGGCCCTACTTTGAGGGCCATTGGTAACATATAAACTTTCTATGTGCGCGAAAATTTTTCCAATAAAAACATTCACATTCAGACAAAAAAAAGTTGTAGTGTATCTCAGTAATATTCAAGCAAAACCGTTCGCTGCACATACATTCAATTTCGACACGCTTCGATCTTTCCAAAAGGGCTCTTTTCGAAATGCACAAGCAAGACAGAGTGATACGAGTTGCGCGATTATAATTCTAAGAAGGAGGTTGCACTGCGTGGAGACGCTGCAGGCCCACACTCGAAGTATCAAATTGCCTGTAATTGATGAAGATGAAATTTTCAGGGTTACAGCTCTCCTACCCCTCGAAATTCCTACTTTCAACATCACAATAAGAGTGCATCAAGTTATATGTTCTGAAAAGGCCCTCCATGATTTAGAGGTGCGATCTTCGAGCTGTCTAAAATACCTTGATTATGAAGAATTTCGTCGATTCCGGAAATATCACAAATGATAACGAAAATATTCAGAATAATAAATCGTATGAACAGCCTACAGAGGTTCAACCTGACGAGTGAAACTTTCAACTTGAGGAGCCAATTTCACCTGGTACTGACCATACAGTATTGCAGAAAAATGTTTTCATTTTGGCCAAATTTGAGGCTGTATCAAATAAATAAAAAAAAAAGGGTCCTTACTGATACGTATGTTGTATAATCGAAAGTTCGATAGTTCATGGATTTAGAAGTTACAACGAGAACTCTAAAAAAGAATTCGTTCATCGAGAAAACGATGTGTGCAATACTCGTATATTAAAGGAAAATGACGAGACACAAATCCTGCTCGATCCAGAAGTGAAAAAATCCAACGAAAGTCTGTTTTGTTTTCCCTAAAAGCACGAATATTAATGAAACGACCTAATTCAATCACTCTTCCTATCTGAATCAATGTTATTTACCTACCTTTACATCCTAGACTTTCCCTTTCCTTTTTTATGTTACTCATATTACACGTGAGTCCTAAAGTTCTTATAACTGTAATCGTTCCCAAAGTTAATTTTTTTGATGATATTTCTTATTTCTAAGTTTATCACTTCATTTGTAGTTCTTATTGTGCGTTAAATCTGAACACTTCTTTTCATTTACGTAGTGTAGCCCTCTCAACCCTATCGAGAGGGGGGAGAGGGGAATACCTCGGGCCTAAAGTGGGCCCAATATTTTTAAAAGACCTGAATTTCAACGCTTACGGCTACATCATGCTCTTACACCAAGAAAGAAACCTCTCATCTCGTAGCTTATAATTTTTTCCCATCAGACAAAAGAACAAAATGAACTGGAAGGAGAGCGGGGGCCATGGAAATTTCCCCCAGGCTCTCTTTTTCTCTCTACCGGGCCGAGTTTTCATTAAAAATCTGTTCGAAAATTGGTCGCAAGAAATGAATGCCTGAGTATGGATATATGGGCTTGAGATGGTAAAGAATGAGTTCACAGAAAAAACTGGACATAGAGTGTTTTGAAAAAAGTCGAAAAATTGGATTGTGAAATCACTTCTATACGCTGCAGACTGCAGAAGAATGACAACAGGGAGAGACACTCATGATTTTCCCACGATTACACACACGGTCATCATACAGTACCATATTACCTCCTCTGGATTCTGAGATATCTTTCTAGTTGATTCACACCACTACCCACTTTGCGATTGACCAGGGTCCATAGGCGGAAATAAAGGGGGCAAGGGGCTAAGCCCCCTACCCAAACAAAAAATTAGCCGCCCCCAGATGGAATTTGTATTTTTTTAAATTAATTAATGAATACTGAATGACACGGCCGAATAAGGTAATAAATACACAAATTTTGAAAACCGTAGCAGTTAGCAGAATACACAAAACACGAAGCAACGCGATCAATTTTGTACAAAAAATAAAAGAATGATTGTAAATTAAAAATAATATAATTTAACGGTTTACTTGCGTTTTTTTTTTGATCACACAGTGTCTTACATGGAATTTGGGGCTTAAGCCCCCCCCCCAACAAGTGGCCTATTTCCGCCTATGCCAGGGTGTCTAGCGCACGAAGCAAAAAATGCAAGCTCAGCACCCAGGAGAAGATCTGAAAGGCATTTAACAACTCTGGTATAATTTCGATGATTTTTGTTTGAAGGATTCTTGGAGCCCTCGCTCTGAACTTCACGTACCCAGTTGAGCAGATGAAGGAGAAGGCTGATTGTTCGCGTGACTGGCTTCTCATTCTCCGTCCCCCGGGTAAAGCAAAATGACAAAGGGAAGACGTCTGATCCGGTTGTTTTGGAAAAATGGCCACGCCGTGTCGGAGAATCGTTGAAAATGTAAAATAGGGCAATCAAAAACTCTTTCAGCTCTCACGAAACTGATGTAAACCTTGCCTTGAGTGAATCATCGACTACATGAAGCCCACAACTTCCGAATTCAAGGAAGTCAGTACCTCGATCTTTCTTAAATTCTGTTTAGAGTTCTCGCAGCATCTTAAAATTTACAGCTGGCCCATCCATCGATACTTGGATTACTTTTTCCTCATTATTTTCAACGTTTTTTTTTTTAGACTAGTACGAAGATCGCACGACTTCACGCCTTGAAGAAAAATTGATGTCATGTATCTAGTGACAATTTGATCGACTAAAAACTGTCCCAAAATCTAACCATGACATCCATTTGCTGCTTTGGCAAAATGAATTTAAAGCTTCATCGAATCCTACACTGAGAAATTCACAATTCTCAAGTCTTGACTGCAAATAAAAAAAGGAACAAGTAGGTTTTCACCCGATTGAAATCCGCGCAGTAATTGATTTGTAATAATTAATACTAAAAACGCGACAGCAGCGAGGCCGAGAGAGTAAAATGGCGTCTTTTGAGACGCTAGCTTCAATCGATTAAGGACTTACTTCTTTTATCACTAGCTATACTTTTATACCTGGTTATGATGCACTTTGAAAAGTTATTGTCGAGATATTCGCAAATAACCCTACTGTTCTACTAATTTTCGACTACTCGCAGTAAGAATAAGTGAATAACGACTTTTCCTTTCGAAAAAGTGTTTTTTTTTTTTACTACTTATAAGCCACACACAAACCTGATCTTTAATTTGTTTACAAGGGAAAAAAAAAAAAAAAAAAAAAAAAAACAAGAAAAAAAAACAAACAAACAAACACACAGGGCTCCCGAACTATTGAGCGAGTTGGAAAACTTCCCGTATGTTTGACAAATTTTTCGGTCCTTTCCCGGTAATTCCTGGCGATTTTAATGTCCCGGTCGCTAGACACCCTGTTGACCCTCTTCTCGCCGACATTTACCTCGCACGTTTTGATCCTTTGCTTTGCGTCTCGCTGGCTGACTGATGGCCAGCGTTGTGCCGTAGAATACATGGCGTCAAATACATCAGCATTCTACGTGTAAAATGAATAGTGTAGAATAGCTTGAAATTCGTGTAGAATGCGTAAAATGTGTAGAATAGGCGTAAAATGAGTAAAATGCTATGTAACTCAAAAACCAAAAAACCGAAAAAATATTCAACTTTCAAAAAATTGATTTTTTTTGCTTTTTGGTTTGGGTTATAAAGCATTCTACTCATTTCACGCCTATTCTACGCATTTTACACATTCTATACATTCTATGTATATTTTACACATTTACATCGAAAACGTAGAATAGACATTTTACGCGTAGAATCCCATCGCTGCTGATGGTCCTCTGTTCGACTGGTCGGCTGATGGTCTCCCGATTTTATAAGCAGCCTGCCTTTTTGTACCGGTTTGTAGGTTTCGTAAGACCCTGGAATTATTTGTCCGCTTAGAAGAGGACGACGAGCTCTTACTGCGAACACGCTGAGCGCACGAACCAGAGAAAACTACCCAGATAAGCCTAGGGGTACGAACCCCGCTCGAAAAACGAACCGCAGGGAGGCCGAGGAGACGGAGCGAGCGCTTCTAACACAGGAAAATATGCCTTTTGGTCAAAAGAACCCCGGTCGCTCGCTTATGACGATGACGGCTTCCTCAACCCTATTTTACACTCAGTTCGTGTGGTGTTCGTCGGCTGATATAGGCAGCCGAACCGAACCATCTTCTCAGCTAAGCCGGATGATGAGATCGATGAAGAAAGAGCGTAAGTATATAAAAATACATACAAGGGTTCCGGAAGGAGAAAGAAAAAAAAACACGATGCGGAAGACAGTCGGAGCGAACTGAGGTCCTTCTCTCGTTCTCGGATGTAACGAAATTTATGACCGAAGATTTGAATATTCTGCGGACCTTTTTCGCTTTCCCCGTCATACCTACCCCCGCGAGTGGTTTCTTCTTTAACCGGGTTTGCGACCTCGCTGACCGTGTGTGTGCAGCATCTTCGGTAAAATGCCCCATTTCGGGTTGTTATCTTTCGCTTCCATAAGCGTATTTTCATTTTACGAATTTACGTTTTTTTGATTAATGTAACGGTCAGGGAAAAACCTTTTATTGTTCAGCGTTGCGCGCGTTCGTTTCTCGGCGATTCTTCCTCTCACGCCCACACTCGTACACTTCTTCGGATTCTTCCTTTGCCCGCAGAATTATTATTGTTTTCCAGCCCAGCTCCCTGCCCTTTTCAGCCATCAGTTCAAGAATAGTTTCGGGTTCTTCGTGTTTTCGACGAATCCTCGCGTGTGTTATTAAAATTCGATTTTATTTCAATCGAGCTGCGAGAACGCGATTGGATCGCGCGCCGATATAAATTGCCTTTTCTTTTTTTTTTTTCCTTGTCTTTTGTTTCTTTTCTCGGCCTAACCGAGTAAAACGATTTCGTCGGCATATATCGTCGTCGCCGACGTTTCCGCGATACTCCCGCAAGTCGTATCACGCGGCCGAGAAGTCAAATTTCACAAATTCCACGACAAGTCCGGAACGTTCGACATGCGGGTTGTACGCGCTCCGAAAAAAAAAAAGAAGAAATAAGACGTGAGCAGTCTTCAATCAGTTTTATGAAACAAGTTTTCCACGCGAAGACTTGGACTGAAATGGCACCACGACAGATGGCCTACCGCAAAAGAAAAAAACCATCAATTTCCGTCGCAGGCTCGGGCCGTCAAAACGGCATCGCGGCCAATTTTACAGTCGCAATCTGAATCACACGTTCCCCTCGGTACCAGGGTACCCGAAATTAAGAGGCATTTGAAAGTGCTCGATTCTTTTACCATACTGCGACAGCACGTCAACGCCTTTATCCAGTACACGCTAAAAAGCATACACGTAGCTTCCATATCCAATATTATCTGCAGATACGTTGCGCCAAAGATGATACCTTCGTCCCCCTCCCCCCTCTTCGAGATGCTCTCGGCAGCGGCTACACATCAATAGCCCCGATAATTAAAGCAGCGAGTACGCGGCTGAAGTAGTCGTCTCTCAACCCCTTGTGCGCCGCTTTTCCGCAGTTCGCTCCGCCATGGCTGCGACAAAAATTGCAATTCGGCAAAATCGGCGAAAGCGGAACACGAAGGTCTCGACTGAAGAAGGAGTGAGCGAGAGGAAGAAAGCAGAAGGGAGCAAAAAACTAATGCAAAAGCTCGTGCCCGTTCTCTCGTCCTCTCGTCCGCGTTCAACGACGTTGAACTGCAAAGCTCCCAAGTATGGTAACAACACTCACACCGTTTTACAGCCGTCGTCACGATTTCGCTTTTCAAGTACCCACCACCTCTTCCTTTCGCCTGCTGCGGTGAATGACGATGTTCGCGAATTCGCAGCACTTAATCAGAGCCCGGCTCTTAAAACACCCTCCTCTCTGTCTCCCTCGCTGTATACTTTTCTGTGCCGTTTTTGTATTTTACCTCGCTGCCTTTCTTAATCGCGCCCGATCTTCCTGTTACCTTGAAAAATCCGCGCGCTGCGAGCCGCGTGTTATTTTTACACCACAGCCGATGCGCTCGAAAATCTTCTCGACTTCTCGTTCAAAAGGAGGCGAAAAAACGTGCCAGTTCCCGACCACTGCGCACTCTGGCCAGAGCGATTCCCATCTATATTGGTCCTCCTTGGTCATTCGCCCGGTTCCAGACATCGTGCCTTCCAATTGTACAACGTCTGTACGCAATCGACTGAGCCTCTCGATCGTCTGCGACTCGGGTGTACCGCGCCATGGCTCTTCCCGTATTGGTTCGTATCGGGTCGATGTACCTTGCCGGGGATCAGCAGCGCCTTCTGGCTTCTTGAACCATTCTCTGGATTGTCAACTTCTCCAGCTTGTTTTCTGTCGTACTACGAGCCTGGGGTATGTCAGAATGTGTCTTAGGACGATTACGATCAGTTGCTCCTCCACATTTACACTCAGTGGCGATTTTTATTCGCTTCGCCGTCCATAGGATTCTCAACATTCTTCAATAGCTGTAGAATGTGGAAGCATCGATTTTCTCGATATCGTTCACAGGGACGTACCAAAGAGTTCTTCCGGGGGGGGGGGGGGGTAAAAACTGTGAAAGTCTCAACTGACTCAACTCAGAATTCCCAAGTATCAAAGCAAAAAAAAAAAGAACTTTTAACTTGTTCGATTTTCCCAACTTGTCTGACTGAAATAGTAAATTTCCCCAACTGCTGCGTGGAAAATTCTTACGAGAGGGGGCGTTGCCCCCGCCCCCATCGGTACGTCTCTGATCGTTCATTCTGAAAGTCCAGCACGTCCTTGTTTTTCGAGATTTGATTCGCTCTTTGGTATCGCTGCTCGTCTTCTAACGTCCTCTTCACAAACTCCTTTCATTCGCGATAACGGATCCAAAGTGTATACTAAACTGTCCACTATCGTAAAACGGGGTCACTTTGACTTCGTGGAATAACTTCGACTTTGCGGGGTAACTTTGATCATTGCAATTTTCGTTAGATATCACACTCTGCCGGTAAAATAAGCAGCTATTTGGCGGATTTAATAGCTGAGTTATACAGCAGAAGTTTAGCGTTTGAGGTATCAAGGTCGGGCCAGTCGAAAGTAAAGTTTCAAGGGGGCCCAAAAACAGCTGTACTGCAACAATATTGTGCCTGAGAAAAATTTTCAACAAAAGTTTGAAGAAAATTATTTTTGAGTGCGGACTATTCAAAAATAATTATATGTAGACATTTAGGAAAGAAGAAATGCGAGTATGAGAAGAGAGAGAGAGAGAGAGAGAGAGAGAGAGAGAGAGAGAGAGAGAGAGTGTGTGTGTGTGTGTGTGTGTGTGTGTGTGTGTGTAGGTGTGTGTGTGTGTGAGAGTGGGGGAGGGAGGGGAGGGAGGGAGAGGTAGTGTGTGTATGTGTGTGCGTGTGAGCGACACACGCGCGCGCGCGCTAAAAAGTGATCAAAGTTACTCTCCCTGTGTCTCTTTATTCGGATTCTCGTGATCTGTCATCATCTTCGTTTTCGTCTATTGATTTTCAATCCCACCATTTCACAACTTCTTCAATTTTCTGCCGCAGTTTTACCGAAATCTTTCATTTATCTTACATTTCTGTCTCTCAACACCGTTGTATCTGCTTTCTTGTCTCTTCACTGTTGTATCCCTTCAACTAATTAGCTCAATGACTATCAGTCTGTCTCACTACCTTCACTTGTCTGTCAGTGTGTCCCTGTCTTACAGTTTTTTCCCTTTGAGGCGACTGAGAATGCTCTACAGTCTTCGGATGATAAGAGGTAACAATGTAAAGAGGCTACAGCGCCACCCTACTAACGAGTCTATCTGCCAGTTTCACTATCTCAATAAGTACAGACATCTCAATTTGGACATTCATTTTGAAAAGGAAAGGAGCCAAAGAAAGCTGGATGTTGCACACGGAAAATGGAGCGGTGATAAATATTACACAGAAAATAGAAATAATCGAGACATTACAGTCTTGCTTACTTTTGCTTGTTCTCCCATTTTGCACTCCTTTAGGTATCTAGCCGTCAACAGATTTGCGTTATTTTTCTTTCTGTTTCTCTCCTCTTCTTTCGTGGAAATCAGCCGGCTTCAACCGAGAGAGACAGAGCGAGCCAGAGCTGTTCTGAATTACGAAACGCATCCAACTTCCTTTAGCGTAACCCGAAGAGACAAAGTGACGAAGAAAAAAAAAGTACTTGAAAGTAAAGGAAGCTTCGTTAAAATTTTCATATTTTACAGTTTGGCTACACCGCGTTTTATACAATGCGTTTTATCCTGCTTTTTTTAGCCCTCTGCAGATTTTCTTTTTTTTTTTTTCTATACTATTCGTTTTAGTATTTCACCCTCGAAAATATTTCATTCTTTGTGAGCACTGTGCTGCTTTTTCGTACTTGAACATGTACATAAGAGTCCTTTTATTAACGGTCCTTTTCGTTTTTCCGTCTTTCTCTAGCATTTTTTTCTCTCTCTTCGTCTTCTCCTGTCTTCCTTTTCGGATATGCTTTTTTTTTTCTTTTTGGTATACTTTTTCACAGATTTGTTTTCTCCATTGTGTACTACACCTCTCTACACTCGTGCACGGCGTACTGAATACGACGACAACGACGAGGCTTTCATAAATAATTAACTTTTTGTCGTAATACGAATCTCGGTCTCAATTTGAATGAACGATACTGTGTTTTCGAGGGAAAAAAAAAGAAGGAAAAAACGGTGGCTGTAATAAATAAGGCTTTGAATTTTGACTTCTTCTTCTTCTCTTTTTCCGACGTGAAAGTAATTACATTAATGGGACGAAATTCTGCACGATGAATATCTTACTTGAAATCTGCCAGCAAACGAGATTCGTTAGCCAACCAACAGGCAGGCAAATAAGTAGGCAGAAACAAGACAGATAACCAGTAAATAGGCAGACAGATAATAATAATTTAAAACTAAATTCAATTATTCATTTATAAAAATCGTATAAATGGACCCCCGGATACCTCGAAGCATGTGGAAGGAAGGGGGGGTTTAGCGCTGAATATCCATAAAACAAATAATGTGAAAGTAATGGAATATTGTGTGATACACTTAGGTCGCTTTATACAGTTCCGAGATTTAAGATAACTCCTCTGTGGTGGAAAGATATGTAAGTAGACAGACAGATATACAGATACAGAGTAATAATAACAATAATATTACCCCAGAGTTTAGTTTGCATCTGAACTTTTTAAGTGCTTTTGTTTTGTCTCTCTCCCCCTCTTTACATCCTTCGATTTTCAATTCCCTCCAAAGAGATCGCAGGGTAAGATAAATAAATAGATAAACAGATAAATAGACAGAGAGCCAATCAGTTATTTTTCTTGATCTTACTTTTTCGCCAACCTTATTTCTGTCTGTCATTCGTCTCTCTTTTTCACCTTTCCTCTGGCCTGAAAATAAATTGAGTTATGACTTGAGAAATCAGACAGGATCTAAGAGCCATAATCTTTATCGCTTAAAAAGACTTTTTTTTCTTTTCTTTTATTTGGTTTAACGTGTACCACCCAACTGCCAGATGGCCAATAACAGGGCAATTTAGAAATGGCAATAAACAAACAAATTAGAATAAAATATGGACTTCCTCGTCTACATTTTAGATGAGTCCTTATTTAAAAATTTTCTCGAATCTGCGTTTCCATCTCCAGAAGTCAAAAATATCTCAAACAAGTTGTGAGTTCGATTATTTAACATGAAGCCATGTCTCAGGGAGTCAAAGTTGAGCTTCTGTGGTCAAAACTGGCCATTTAGAATTAAAAAATCTATCAATCTGGACAATACTAGAGGGAGCAGTCATTATCTGAGGTCATACATCCTGCAGACAAAATTTTATCAATTTACGTCTACCAATGTGAGAGCACCTAGAAACACCCGAGTACTGACATCCGCCATTCCGAGTCGCTTGGTGCCCGACGATTCAAAATGGCGGATGTCCGTACACGGGTGTTTCTAGAAGCTCTACCAGTAATTTAAATGTTGAAACACGTGTTTTCAGCTACACTAACCTTGGAAATTTCAATAAATAAATAAATAAATATATAAAAATATATAAACAGCCAAAATAAAAATAAAGTGAAAATACTGCTAGAAATGACAATGAAGACAAAACTGAACCAAAAGATTTAGAAGACCAGGAGAAACAAAAAAGATGAAAATAAAAAGAAAAAATAAACAGAAAAATGTGGAAGAAATTAGGACGACAGAGTAACAAAAGAAACAATAAAGTAAAAACAAAAAAAAACAACAAAAAAAAACCGGAAACACAAAAAATGGATACTGTAAAAGGAAATGTAAAAGTAAAATACTCCTACGAAAGATGAGTAATTGAAATCAATTGATGAAATTAAAAAATTTACAAACTGATGGAAGAAGCATCAGAAATAATAAAACAGAATTGGAACAAAAGAGAAATGACCCGAAAAGACAGTTATGGTTAAAATCAAAATAGTTTCGTGTAGGTGGGGCAAGTTCCCAGAGCAATATGAATACTACAGGGGTGGACACTCAGGAGGGAGAGGGACGTTTTGCTAGCCCGTTGAAAGATAGGAGATTCATAATCGAGGCATGAACAGATGAGGGAGTAGTAAACATACACAAGGGTAGGGTTGGAAGAACGTGTCCTGGAGTTGCTGATCATTTTGAGGAGAGGAAGCTGTTGCGTGCATTTGGCTTGGAAATATTAGATGTGTGGGAGCCAAGATAGTTTAGTATCAAAATAGAGACGCAAGAATTTTGTAGATTTCTTGAATGCCAATGGTACTTGGCAGAGATAATAAATCAATAGGGGAGTCAAACAGGGAGATCCCCTCTCTCCCAACCTGTTTAACGCGGTACTGGAAGATGTGTTTAGGAACATGAACTGGGAGGGGAAAGGCATAAAAATCAGGGAGCTCCACCACTTCAACAAAATTAGGACACTACACAACCTAAGATTTGCGGATGACGGCGTCATCATTGCCAAAAACGCCAAGGAACTGCTGTCCATGGGTGAGGACTTAAGGAGGGGAAGCGAGAAAGTTGGCATAAGTATCAACTTTACCAAAACAAAAACTATATCCAATATTGACTAGCTGGAAGAAATAAAAATTAACAACTATCCAATAGAAAACGTCTGTGAATACGAATACTTAGGTCAAACGATCTCATTCGAAAATAACTCAGGAAAAGAGCTAAAAACGAGGATAGCAAATGCGTGGAGGGCCTTCTGAAGCCAGAAAATATTCTGGAATGGCAAACTAAGCCTAAAGTCAAAGATAACAATTTTCGAAAGCATAGTAATCCCAGTGTTAACCTACAGTGCCCAAACATTGTCGTACACGAAAAAACAAACTCAAAAACTAACTTCAATCCAAAACGCCATGTTACGCGATATTCTAAAAACAAAGTTAAAGGACAAAGTCCACATTTCAGATATCCTTACTAAGGAAAACAAAAGATAAAAAAGTAGGTATCATTGTTAAGAAACTAAAACTCGAATACCCCGGGCACATTGCTCGGGAATCTAACAACAAATGGAACAAGACTTACATTTTGGAAACCCTAGGAAAACGGAAAAGAGGGAGGCCAGCGAGAAGATGGGGAGACGATGTTGATGAGGTGGCGGGTCTAAATTGGGACAACAAAGCCAAAAATATGAAATAATGGGCTAAATTGTGCAAGGGAGATAATGCTCGCTGGCCTCAGATCCTCGCCGGGATCGAGGGCACGGGTTGTGACCGTCATCTGTACGGCCTGTTTTGCGATTATTTTCGTACGACAAATTGGGGCGTGATCCGTGAAAGGTTGGACAGGGGATGCCCTCAGGGGTCGAAAATTGGCCCCATCGGGTGGAAGATCCTGTTCAACAGGTTCATCAACTAGGAGTGGCCGAGCGGCGTGCGCATCATTGCGTACGCTGACGACGCCGCACTGCTCCTGGGCGCTGATAGCCGCAATGCCTTAGAGGACAAGGCAAGCGTTGTTGCGACATGGTAGCCGCCTGGGGCGGCGACCACACGGTCTAACATTTTCTGCCAAGAAGACCGTAGCCCTGTTGCTAAGACTGCCGGCCAAGAGACTGGGCACAGGGAAGCGTACGCCCGAGGACTACCGGCCGCCGACCATCGGATTGGCGGGTCAGCTAGTCCGGGTGAATATTCCAGTCAAGTACTTGGGAGTCCATATCGAACGTGGGGTGGCTTCCTGGCGACCAAGCACGTTAGAGAGGTGGTCGAGCGGGCAAAGTGCGCGTTCCCGTCCGCCTCCCGGCTCGTCCGGGTGAATTGGGGCGTGTCATTTGAAGTCGACCGCCTCCTCTACAAGGCTACGGTGGAGTCGATTACCCTGTGCGCGGCGAGCACGTTCGCGTGCCGTCGGCAAAAACACAAGAGACTCGCGGAGAGTCTGAACAGGGCGCAAAGACCTGCGCTCCTGTCCCTCTGCAGGGCGTACAGGACGACTCTCCGTTGCACTATGTGTGATTGCCGGGCTAATGCCTTTGCATAATAAGGCGAGAGAGCGTGCCACGCTTTACCGCCTGCGCAGGGGCGAACCGGTATCCTGGGGAACGACGGAGTTGCAACCACCGGCAAAATCCGCGACGCATTGAAAGAGCGTGTACGGAACTGCGCCGAAAGGGGGTGGCAGCTGGAGTGGAACGCGTCCGGAAACGGGCACCGAACGCACCAGTACCTTCCCGATGTCGGTCGGCGTCTGCAGATGCGCTGGTTTAGGCCGTCCAAGTACCTTATTTGACTGCTTACCGGACATGGTCTATTCGGGGCGTACTTCGAACGCTTCAGTCTGTGCGACTCTGACGCATGTGGTTGCGGGGAGGCTGGTGTGACTCCAGCCCACCTCTTCGATATTTGCCCGCTTCACAGTGACCGGCGACGACGAGTCTTGTCCGAGCTGCGGGAGTTAGTCGGCGAGGCGGCTGATCCCATGTGGACTGGTTCGCGTATCCGGCAACCTTCCGGCTATTCTCGCGGCACGCCGAAGACATCCTTCGCCCTCTCGGGGGGCGACGGTAGACCGACGTACGGTCATGTCCGGCTATGACCGTAAGGCCGCCATAAAGAGATCAGGGCGGCCGCAAAATTCTAAGACAATCCGGGGCGTTGATTTTACAAGCCCGGTCCCCGTCGCTGTTGGGAATGGAGCCTAAAAGATAGGCGCTGAAAAGGGCACTGGGAGGCGATGTGGGTGTATAAAGATAGATATCAAGAAACACTCGGGATGGCGGAGGGACGAAACACGCAATTCATAGTGCTGTGGGGGGAGAGCACCTCACCTACCTAATCACTAGATAATGTATACAGTAATAAGTGCATATATATATATAGCAACAGAGAGCCATGAAATAAAATAAAATAATGGTAGATTGTGCAGGGTGATTGTTATACCAAGGAAACCGGCTTCGAGCTGCGCGGCTGTCGTGCAGCTCGAAGCCGGTTTCTTTATTAAACAATCACCCTGTACTTCATTCATTCATTATGTTTTTAATTAAAATTACAATAAGCGACTACTTATCAAACACAGACATTGAGGACTAAATAGACACCGCTTAAGATCCACTAGAAGTGCCAAGTGAGTACCATCACGAGCAACATCCCACAGAGTTACTACATGTGTCCGGAGTGAGTATCCCCTCCCCCTAGAGAACTATTTCCAGCAGTCGAAGTGGGAGTAGAGTGATGCTAATTATTTGTAACCCGTTGCTGAGGTGGAGTGCCGGTCCAACATTTACAACCGGAGTACGAGTGAAACAATTCTCTCTTCTTTTTTCTCAAAGTAAGTCCGAACATAAACAAACCCAAAATGAAGATGACCGAGTGGTGAGCGTATTTCTGGTACCAAAACGCCACCAAGCCCAGCACACAGCAGCGAAGTCGTCGGAAATCGATGTTTAATCCGGGCGAACTAATTAGCGTACAATTTTCTTCATCTTCGAGATAATCGCCTGCTCTCGTACTTCTTGCCGCCGCCGACGCCAATGAGGAGGAGGAGGAGGCCTCTTCGCCGACGTTAGTGGTTTTTAAACGCGCGTTAATTACCCGATATTTCGCGCGCGTTATCCGAGCGTCGGGCGGGGCGTCCGAGGACGGCGATTTTCGCGCCGATAATCTGCTCGAGGCTGCGGCCCCCCGAAAACGCGCTCGCTGTACGTTCGCGTCGCGATTACGAGGTTAACGCGGACGCAGCCGACGCGGCCGAGCAGCGGCAACCGGCCAAGTTTTCACCCCGAAAAAGACCACCTTTACCTCTCCTTTTGAATAAATTAAGGCGAAAAACTTTTACGGCCACTATTATTTTTACGGGGCTAGTGTAAATCATTTAGCGTGCGGCGCGCGGCCTTTCTCGCTGCACCGCACGACGTGGATACCGCGACGCAGAAAATTTTGCCAGCGCGCGGCGCGGCGCAGCAGTCGTTTAATCGGAAAATTTTTCCCGAAAAAGAGAACGATCGCGAACGTGAGTAAGCCGGAGATGCAAAACGGGGCAGTGCGGGGGAGGGGGCGAGTGAAAATCGTAGTCTTTTAAACGTAACGTTTATACTCGGGGCGCGAGTTCGTTGCGGTGTTTCTCGCGTACAACAGTGAATTCGTGCCTTGAATACGTAACGACGCCATTTTTCAATACGGACAAATTTTCATCTTCGGAATATATTAACCGATTCTGGTCGTATTCCACTCTTGCTTCCGAGAGTTTCTTCTGCTCCCCCAGCTCCACCGTCTCCTCTCCGTCGAAAAACGTTTCTCCGTCTCTTTCGCATTCTCGGTGGCCCGTCAAATTATTATACCTGTATTGTATATGGATGTGTGTGTGTGTGTGCGCGTGTGTGTTCATAATGTGCACCCGTGTAGGACGACAGTGATACGGAAACAACCCGTACAATAGTTCGCCGGGTCCAAATGCATAATTATAACTTATAATTACCGCGCGAACAATGTAACACGTTCGAGACTCCCAATTTTTTATTGTTTACTTTTCGGGGACACCTCTAACACGTAGCTGCAGCACCAGATACGTGCTTACCATTCAACAGAATGGATGCCGCTGTGGCACATTCCCGAGTCTGTTGTTATACCACCGTTATCACTGTCACTCATCTAAGCGAATACTACCGGTTACCTCCTCACTATTCAACTTCCACAACTTGGTGCTCCCATCGTCGCTTACTGTTTCCCTTGTCTGTACGTTCCACTGTCTATCTAACTCACCTCCTGCCTATCCTACCCGGTCCGGTAATTCTACCTGGACTAGCTATGAATACTCGAGTTTTTTCCAACAAAAAAGCGTCAGTGGGGGGGGGGAGCACAGTTTTTCTTAACCAACTTGTAAAATGCGTCACGAGGAGAATTAATGGGGCAACTAGCAGTCAGCAGGTTCAAACAAGATAGTTTGATTTCCCACACTTACAGGACTAGATTATAGCCTGTAGCGCTAAGTTCTCTTCAAATTTTACTCTCAACCCGAGCCCTGAAATCCGCCATCTCGAGCATGACCTCAGAGACGTCGAGGAGGCTGTTAGGGCTGTCTTAGCCCTCTTCTCATCTCACCGAAAAATCGGCCTAGGTCGAAATGTAGCGAGTTGCTACGTGGGCTCGAACCCTGGACCTTCGGATTCCGAGAACAGCGCGCTATCTACTCGCCAACCAGACCCTTCTATGGCACTAAATTGCAGAGACCACAAAATTTTCATATGATTTTCATCAACTGTGCTCTATTTAACAAAAATAAATAAATAAATAAATGTTTTTGTAAAATGGGTCAACTTTGATGTTCAAATTTCAGCGTGCAAAAAAGGTCCTTGCAATATTATTCGAAACGAAAACTTGTAAGTAGCCATATTTGCAGAAATGAACCTACGGGATACATGGAGAAGCTTACTCTCCTTTTCCGAAAGATCTGTTGGCCAGACATCGCAATTGGATCAAAATCAGTCGGCAAAATAGAAAATCTGAGATTTTATTCGCTTGTTAATTAAGTTGAGCATAAAGTTGACAACCCAGCCTTTCCTACTCGTAACCCAAAATGGAAGAAGAATTCAAAGTGAACTTCTGAAACTTCTCAACAAAATGAGTGCCCGGCTGTGTATGAATTGATATTAGGGAGGTGTCAGACTCTCGAAATAATTGAAATTTCTACTCGTGGGAGTATTTTGAGACCTTTTTCAACGTCGATTAAAGGGCACTTGCTCATATTTTCTGAGAAGCCCCCCCCCCTTCTTCCGCGAATAAACATAAGTCACATATCTGGTACATATTATATCATTTAGAAACAGTTTAAAAAAAGAAATGTGGCAGTTTCTATAAAAAGGGGTAACTTTGTCGATCCGACGAATTTCGAGTTACAGACAGCACGTAATAGAGAAATTAATGCCCGTTCCAACGAGCTATCGTCGAGATTTGTAGCGTTTTTTGTTCCGGAAATACAAGGGGTCAAAGATGAGTGTAACGAGAATGCACAAAAACACGTTTTTGGGAAAAACGCGTTTAAAGTCAGACACACCTTTTTTCCCCACTCCGTCAAGCGGCCCTAACTCGCCGGGGAATCATGTTACCAGCCTCGACAAGGGCTTGTTGGAAAGGTAATTTTTCGCTCTTCTGCGTGGTAACAATTCGGAACATCGGATTTATTCATGAAATCCGAAAAACCACGAAGAAGCGAACGCAGACATTCGCATTCTTTTCTCATTCTCTTTCATAATAATACTCTTTCTCTTCTCTCATAATAATGGAATGGACACAACTACAAGGAAAAAGAAGGTATAATAGAATTTTTCAATTCTAAATTTTTTGTTCTCTCTTTCAAGGTATAATTTTCTGATTTTTAAATTTTTAAATGACCACGACTGAAAATAAATGACTTCAAATAACTTAAATAACCTTCTTCCAAAATAAATGACGTTAAATGACTTTTATACAACTTGATCAGAAAGGCAATGTTTATGTTGGTGTTTTACAGACGACAAGAAGCGCCTATCATTCATGCATCGAGTGCTAACAAAACCTGCATGTAAAGTAAACGTCCCTCAATGTAAAGCGTTTCTACATGAAAAAATTGCTGGCCAGTAATTTCGTATCGAAGAATCGAACCCGCAACCATTGGAATATTTGACTGAAATGCAGCGATTGTCTCTAACCACTCGGCCACGGAGCGAATTACAAGAGAGCGACTTAAGAACGCATTTAAATATTCACGACGTAGTACAGCTGTTACCGTTTGTTGTTAACCGTCGTTATGTTTTTGCTGGCCACTACCTGTGTATGCTGTTTGTGCACGTGAACAAACTGAAGACAAGACTGGGATACTGTACTTTGTAGTAATTAACTGAGCAAATTAAATTTTTGAATTAATTACGCACCCAAAAATCACCTGTCTATGATTTAGATAAATAAATATATTTTAATAAAAATACAGACCATGTCAGCGAAAAACATTGCTGCTTCTGATCAAGTAGTATGAAAAATATCTTCCACAACAAGAGCCAAAAGCGAGTTTACATAACTCGGGAATTGCTCACTCGCCATGTAAACACTCACTTTTGACTCTCAGTGTGTAATATACTATGAATGACATAACTGGCATAAATAAGAAGGACAGAGTAAAGAACCAAAACGTAAGGAAGAAAACGGAAGCAACAGACTACAGAGTACAGATACTCATACAAGGCCAACAAACTAAAAATAAAGAGGAGGGGACAATAGATGGGGGGGGGGAAATAATAATTGAATGGACACCACTACCAAGAAAAAGAAGGGTGGACAGATAAAAGACCAGACGGGAAGATGAAATAATAAAATTTGCTGAAACAGCGAGGTGACGGGATATAAATCGCTGGAGAGAAGTAAGGGAGGCCTATGCCCAAAGGTGGGCACGCAAACTTGACATATTTTGTAAATATTATACAAACGGCAAGTAAAGGCTATACTACTACTATCACTACCTCTTGTAATATTATAAGGAAGGTTGGTCTTTTCGAATTTCATTTCGTGTTTTCTGAGCACAGCTGTGTACTCCCCGGTGGAATCCACTTGCCTGGTAACTGGTTCAAAGGAAAAGTCATCAGATACGAAAGCGTTGTTTTGTAGTTCGTGCCACTCTGAGAACCTAGTGAGTTTCACTGAGCATATCTTGTCCTCAGAATACCTTATAGGTTACATACGTACTTATGTAGTTCCGTGCGTGTACTTAGGAATGAAAAGCAGCCTGACGCGAGAAAGAAACGAGCAAAGAGGAGCGAGCGAGTCGGATGCGATGTTCGCTAGATAGGGTTTCTCTTCAGTAACGCTTTGGTAGTCTGCATTGTCAGATAGCGTGTACTACAGAGGAGGTGTCTCGGAGTTCAGCTCGAGCTACCGCTACAGTCCTGCAGCCAACGGAAGTTGGCGGCGAACGGGTGTTTTGTAGTGGTCGAAGGTGGACACTAAAGGGGGACAGTCCTGCGGGATGTCCATTGCACTCCCTTGACTTCGTGGGCTGGTCAGTGGATCATGACCGTAGTCAGGGTGAGTCAAACGGACTTGATTCACTAGTCCAGGGATACCGCGAGGGCGATCGCGCCTTCCAGAACCTGCGGCCAATGTAGTAGCACCGGGGGCTGTGGCCTTGTCAGGGAGCACTTTGACACGGGGGCGGGTAGCACCTACACGGCTTGAGTCAGATGCTAGCTTCCGTTGCACGTCACAGACCGCGTTGATGCGTCAACGTTGGGGGTGGTCTACTGTCATGTATTGATGGCGCTAAGGGCAGGTGGTCTGTGGGACCACCTGGGTACGCTCTTGGACGGCATTGAAAGGGGCTACCCTCGGTGCTGGGATCGGAACCTGTATGGCTATATCTCGCCAAGTCAACCAAAGCAGGTGAAGACACCTCACACTACCAGTTAGATGGGCTGGGGTGTGGAGCTGGGAAAACTTGAACACGAGTTCATGAGCACCGCATTCGCAGCTATGGGAAAACACTCATTGCACGTGGTAGCTGGCGCTGGGCTGATCACTCAGCGCTTGGAGCAGTGGGACCGTCCTGCTAAAAGTTGTACACACTGTAGATATGATTCTGCGGGGCATACCTTGCGAGGATCCACAGCTGACAGATGGAACAGAGGTGCTGCTGCCACTGTCGGGGACATCGCGTTGCCAGAGAGGAAGAGCAGTATCGGCCAGAGGGGCCAGATTGCCAGATTTGTACCTGTTGTGGATGTCCAGGAAACCGGACGCCTGTATTTAGAGATGCGTCATGACTGTGCGAGAATGCGAGATCAGGTGTATGCTCTTAGATATGATATCTTAGCGGTCAAGACTGGTGGACAAAAGTGCTCACTTTTTGGTTTTTACGGTGTACTAGGTTGTACGAACTATTCTGAATCCTGCCGGCTGAACCAGTACTTTGGCCTACTCATTCTGAAGTGAGTCAGTATTAATTAGTGTCAAGAAAGAGAAAAAAGAAGAAAAAATCGAAGTTTCTCAAGGAGTGCCTACAATACGGAGTTAACGTAGAAAAATTTCAAAATTCTCTCTCGACAGGAGGTCAAATCGAAACAAAATTGATTTTTCCAAAGTCTCCAACGTAGTTGCGGAACGAAGGGCACCATCGGGAGTATCTAGCAACAGAGTGTCTCAAATCCACGCACATGGATCGGGCTGCGTGACCACCGTTTTCGAATTTCATAAGCTTAGAGTCTTCGGCAATCCAATATTTTACGTTAACGCGGGCACACGTCAAGCGACAGATTCTTTCGCTCAATTTACCTTCACGGAGCCAAACGGAGGTCGTCTAATCCTTTGAGAAACACAATATTTTTTCCTTCATAACGGTGTCAAACGTCATACGGTAGATTAATTCTTACGCCTTGTGAACGCACGCGTGTACAAAGTACGCAGGTGACCATTATTGCGAGTATACAAAATACATACACATGTAGGTAGCAGTTCCCCGCCCCCACCCCCCTCACTCTTCCCCCTCGAGTCTCACACGATATTAAAAATATACCGGTAGTCGGTATAGAGGAAAATTTTGAAGAAATATTTTTGGCAAGGATGTACGTATAAGTTATGCGCGCGGTGTAGTCATTTATGCAGTCAGTGCTGCTATTTGTCTGACTGAACACGGGAAGACAAATATTCGCGGTTTACGAATCGTAAATACGAGAATTAGGAAATCCGACATCTCGACGGACGACCACGTCGTGAGTACGCAAAAATATTTTTCCTGTTCTTAAAGTGATTCACCGGCTTTTCGTTGCCGCTCGAAATACAATAAAACGACATAGTCGTAACTTCGTTTTCGAAAATGCGAATACAGTCGTTATTTGGAGCCTCTGTGAAACTGCGTGCCCAAAACTGAAATACGAAACTCGAACAGACACGTTTCCTCGAAAAGTTTTACAGCTGCAAGTCCGCGAGTTTGGGCGAACGAGCTCGCGGGGCTCAGATTCTACAAAATCGGAACCAACCTGATCGGCGGGAAAATTCAAATTCGTTCAACCTATCAGACTCACTCCAGCCAATGCAGAAAGCAGAACTCACCCAACCAGTTTCTCGCAATTCCATTCGCTATTATGATATTACGTTTCCACACACCGACACCTATCACAGCAAACGAAATCGACATCCATACTGTTCTTACCTGAAACAGAAACAATAAAATCCGAATTTACAACCAGGTAATTAGAAACTATAATCGCAGAACTGCCGCATCTAACTAATACACATTTCCGTATTTATCCGGTTCCATTAATGCGATTATATTTGTGTATGTATTTCGTCTTGGCCTATTTCAAAAGCATGAACGACTAAGCACAGGCACACGCTCATAGTTACTTGATGCGGGAAAGGGAGTTTAAAAAAGTAAACATCTTGGTATATTTGTAAAAAAACGCCGAGATACACCGGATTATGATAATGTGTATCAAGTTTAGTCGAACATTCAGAACATATTGTTCTAGTTCTCGTAGGAATCATTCTGAACCTTTTCAGACTCCGGCCAATTTTACCAAGTCTGCTCTGACGTCTCATTTTGAATTTTCTGAGACTCATTCAGACTTATAACGGTAGAGATGCAGAACATTGATAAATGTGAAGGGCTCTGGGAAAAGGTACCATATGTCTGAAAAGTGAGTTTTGCTCTACAGGCGAAAAAAGCCTGACCTTTTTTTTTTTGACGCGAAGGAGCTTTTTCTTATCTAGGGCTCGGTTCTGAAGTCGGCAAATGTTATTTCTATTCGTGAAGCGCTCTGTAGAAAGGTACCATACGTCGGAAAAATGAATTTTGCCTTACAGCACCAAATGTGTTTTCAAGTTGGAAATTCCGTTTTTCGGACTTCAACAGAAACTGCTTCGAAACATATCAGGCCACAGTGTATGATAGAAAGTAGTCGTCTAGGATGTGATATTTCAAGTTTACCAACGAATTACGATCTACAGGCTGGTATTCAGAAAAGGTACTACTAGTCGCACCGATCTTGTTTACGCTTGTGCGCGCGTTATCACAACAGCTGCGCATTATTATCGCGTTACCGATGAGTCCGTTATTCTCAAATTTATAACCTTGCAGAACTTCCTCTTTAGACTTACCAGGTTTTCGAAACCAACCTATCACTTGTTCTTCACACGAACTGTCATCTTCACAGTTGTATTCCTCTACGTGCAAGCATCGATTGCCTGTGAACCTTGCAGAATGATTGGTACTTCATAGAAGAGTATGACAGCGAAATTTGAGACGAACTGTACGATTTTTTCGTGTATTTTTCTACTTCACCTTCAAACGCATTTGTCTCAAGATTCAACTTCGGCTGCTTTTATTTCAGAATGTATTGAAGCTGGAGACCGATTTTTTTTTGAAATGCGGGTACAATTGCGCTCCATCAGATCCTACCAAAAACTCGAAAACAAGTTCTCCGACATATGGTACCTTTTCACAGAGCGCCTCACAAATATCGGTAATTTTCAACAAATTATCGATAACAATTGATAAGCATGATACCAATGATAATGTCGTAAAAATAAAAAAAACGTTTACGAAACTTGTGAAAATTTGCATTAAGAGTTTCCATTATCCGGACCGAAGGACCATTATGCTAGATAATGCTGGAAAGGACTACTTAGTAACGCGATTTTTTAACAAGGTTTACTCACCAGCTGTTCACGTTCGTTATTTATTACCAGAACGGAATAAAAATCTTTCAGCTCGTGAATTGGTGATCCGGCCTGGAGGACCACAATCAGGATGTCCAACAAATTTGAAAATTAAAAATATTGACTTTTATTGGACTTTCATTGGACTCTTTTCGGGCTTTTTATATGCGCAAAAATTGAGTTTGCAAGACACATAGTGATCGGAGTTAAATTTTCCACAATACTACATTATCATTATTTCTCATTTTTCAATTTTAATTGAGCCTATATTAAAATTATGGAACTTTTATTGGACTTATTGAACCATTTTTTAAATATTGGACTTACTAGCCTGGTAAATACCCTGACAATGATAAAACTTCCAAAAAGAACTTCATAATGCTATTCTCTTTCAAATTTTTACGATATTTTGTGAAATCTTATCAATTTTTCCTCAAGATCGCTTTATTTTTATGACTAACCATCGACAGAAAATACTGATAACTTTTGCACCTTTATTTCAGTGTATGCGGCGAAGGCTCATTCAAATTAAATTCTGACGTTATGACTCGGCAAGACTCATTAAGAATCATTAAAACATCGTTTTAATAAGGAAAGACTCATTTCGACTCCCTTTGGGGACCCTCACACTCTTGATACTCATTCAGACTTAACCCAATTAGGACTTATTCAAATTTTATTTATACGCATTCTGATGCTGTCACTTTAAATAACTTTATTCCTCCCCTCGAATAATCATTTTCTGGGAAACCACTTTGATGAGAGAAGGAAGGGGGCAGTTATACCTCGAGGCTGAAATTTCAGTACGCACATTTTAAACTCAAAATTGTTAAAACTAAAGCCAAACTAATAGGTTCTCGTATAAAATGCAAAAGCTCGTAACTGGCATCAAAATCAGAGCCACTTCGATCTGGCTCAGACAAATAAATGTTTCGCCACCTCACCCTCACACACACAAATAAATGTTTGCAGGTTTAGCCCCGGCAAATAATTTTAATCTGGCTCCGGCTGTGCGTCCAGCTCCGACAAACAAAAATCTTGATGATTTGTCTCCCTCGAAAATGTGATTTTCGCTTCAACTTTAGGTTTTGTTTTACAGGTTGGAGAAAGTAGGATGGTTACGGAAGGAAGAGGAGTGGGAGATTGAAGGATCGGAGCTGGAATTGGGCCCGAAATCGGCTCCGGCAAGTAATTTCTTCCGAGCTCCAGCTGCAGGTCCACCTCCACTGAATAATATTTTCAAGCTCTAGCTCCGATTCGGACTATCCTAAGATAGTCAACTCCGATATCCGAGCCCCGGGTTCCTGATTGAATACAGTAAGAAGAAAAAAACAACAACTATTTTTGCAAAGTTCATTATAACCAGGAGTTTAATCAAGGCACTATCCCACAGCTAAGTTTTCTCTCCACGGCCCTGGTTATGAACTGTTACAGCTCTCTCGCATTCTGATTCGGCTAAGAGTCTAAGACTGCTTTAGGAATTGTCAAAACTCATCGGACTCCATCAAAACTTCATCGGCCTTCATTAAAACTAATGTTGACTCTGATGCGATTTATTCACGCCCTGTCAAGATGAGACTCACTATCTAAGCTCATAACGAGTCGTGAAGACTCATTTGAGCCTTTCTAGGTCTTATCTAGACCCCTGTATACGATGCATATTGACACACTTGAAACTCATTTAGTCTTCTTCAAGAATCATTACAGCTCATTCAAACTCTAAAGATTCATCTGGACCCATTCAGTGGGTTGCAATTTGCTGAGGCTTATTCTGACTTGGGTAATTCTCATTCAGACCCTTTTGGGACTCATTAAGACTCATTCAGACTAGGTTAAGATTTTTTTAGGTCATGTAAAACTAGTTCAAATTCATTCGGACATCGTTGAAACTGATTTAACCTTTCTTACAACTCGGTGAAACTCATTTGGACTCTCCGAGCACTTATTCATACAGTTTCAGTTTATTCGAATTGTGCTATGATTCTTTGAAGCCACTCGGACTTACGTAAGACTCACTCAGACACTTTTCAGACTTATTACGACTCATAAGATGCTATAAACTCATTCAGACTGTCAAGACAATGCCAAGACGGGTTGATTCATTCTAATACTGTCAAAACTCCTTTAACCTTTCAAGAGTCTTTAAAACTCATTTGGACTCTAACGAGACTCATTTGGATTATTTCAACCCATTTAATTTGTGTTATGATTGACCGAGGCTTATTCCGATTCAGATAAAACACATTAGACACTCATAGGACTCGTTGAGTCTATATCAAAACTGGCTAAGATTCAATTTAATTTGGCGAAGACAAGTCGAACTCATTTAAACTACATTAAAACTCTTTACTACTCAGTCTAGACTCTCGCACTCTTATTAGGATTAATTCAATCGTGGTTAGCTTGTTATAAATTAATCAGAAAACCAAATCCGAATTTTCAATCATTGCAATGGGGTCTGCTAGGCCGAGTAGATAGCGCGCTGGTCTCGGAATCTGAGGGTCTCGGAATCTGAGGGTCCCGGGTTCGAGCCCACGTAGCAACTCGCTGAACTTCGACCTAGGCCGGGTTTTCGGCAAGAAGGAACGAGGGCTAAGACAGCCCTAACAGCCTCCCCAACGTCTCTGAGGTAATGCTCGAAAGGGCGGATTCCAGGGCTCGAGCTGAGAGCAAAATTAGAAAAGAGTTATGTTATGCCCTACGCCGAGCCGATTAGATTTCAAAATATCTTCGGCGTCAGCAAGGGAGGGTGGCAAATTATCTCCCGCTCGGAAAACGATTATAATTCAATGTTCCACGTACACATAGTAAGCCTGATTTGAGGTACCTTCACCAACTTTTGTAAGTACGCCGAGACTGACACTACGAGCAATATAATCGATACACGATGTCTCCAACTACACAGATAATGCCCTTCGTGAGCAAAATAAATGCTATATTTGTGTCTTTTGGTGTAATGATTTATCCAGGGTCGAAGGGCTTGGCTTCGTTCTCTCGGGTAACATGCAATATCTATACATATATTACGGCTACCGACGAATATTTGCAGCTTACACGTCTTCTACCTGCAAACAACGAACAAACCCGATCCATAATCTGACGGGCGTACTTTATGATATTTTAGGCAAACGGACGTACAGTAACATCTCAGCTGCCATGGCTTCCCGTCATTCTGTCTGAAAACTTCCGAGTTCATGAGAAGTTCCGCCGGTGTTCCTGTCTTATTTTCGCACAGCTTTTTATTTTCCTTTTCCCTCCCGTATCTGACACCGACATTCTGTTCACTGACATTCGACCGAAAGTTATACGCAATCACTTAGATAGTCGCTGTCTACTTAAACACCGAGTACTGAACCGAGTTCCCAGAGTTGGCTTATCACAGATGAAAAGGAACCATTTTAATGAATAAAAAAATCAAACGCAAGCTAAATTTCAAAACATCAAGAACAAAGGAGAATGGTTTTGGATCTTCTAAAGGTTCTCCCCCAAAAAAGTACGAGAACATTGGTAATGTTGTAATTTGGATACGAAAAGTTAGTGCTGCATCGAGTTATTAGTACTGAGAGTATATTCGGAGTAATTTCACGGACCTGTTTGAAACCCTGTAGATCGGTAACAAGTTCACATAAGATAGTCCAGTAGACAGAGCAAAAAAGTGGGGTCTGCTGGAAAAAATTACGAAGTTAATGGAACTTTTACAGGTTGTTCGGGGGTGCTGTGGGATGACTCTGTCAAATTTTCCACCTCGAGGACCCTGTGCTAACTTGAGGAGGACCGAAAAACCTTAACATTTTTGGACTACCTCGGTTTTTCACTCATAACTTCTAAACTAAGCGGTTTTTGACCAAAACGTTCATTTTCAAAGTTGTAGAGCATTAAATTTTCTACGATTTTGTATGCATAAACTTTTCCTGAACCAAATATTAACCGAGATACAGCCGATCAAAGTTAGAGGAATTTTCTAAAAATGACAAAGATTGGCCCTCTAACTATCAATTACCATCAGTTCTATGGTAATTATAGCAATCACTCATCAATTTCGAATGCTAGAACACGGGGGGAGGGTCAGCTGACCAAGTGCCTGTTTTTGTGAAGTGTAGTTATCGGGTATCTGTTGAAAATCAGTAAATCGAAGCTATATGATGCATTCCTTCCCATCGCCGGTGAAGTAGACTTCGGCGCCAGAAAATGCAATGTCATTGATGGAGGGTTCCTGCTACATAGGGTGGTTTGGACGAAGTCAAGCGAAGCAATATTCCAAGTAATCTGCCAAAACTACGTGAACTACATCAAGAGGCACTTTGGGAGCAATGCCATAGAGGTTTTTGATAGTTATCCTAGTGGGATAAGCTACCAAAGCACCAAGGCAGTGAAACGTTATCGGCGTTCCTTGCTGAAGTGCTGATCGTGCAGACTGCTGTCTCAGTTGCCCAGGAGTACGACAGTGTCGTCATTACAGGAGAGGACATTGATCTTTTGGTGCTGCTGAATGCTTTGGGGTTTTCAAAGAAAAACGTCTACTTCCAGAAGAGTGGGAAGAGTAACACCCTAACTGTCCTTTATTCTTCCTACTCTTTCAAACACGGGCCACAGGACATACTCTTCCTGCATGCGATAAGTGAGTGCGACACCACCTCAGCAGCCTTTGGAATTGGGAAGAAGAAGGTGATACAGACGTATCAGAAGAACCCCGGCCTCTCCGAGATGTTGGAGATTTCCAAGGACTTCCAGACAGCTCCAGCTCAAATTGCTGACGTTGGAGAGAAGTTGTTGGTGAAACTGTATGGAGGGAACATTGAACGTGACAACCTCAGTGACCTGAGATACCGCATTTTCACCACTGTCGTGGCAAAGCCGAAAAGCCAACTAGCCAGACTGTCACCAACCAGAGATGCCGCGAAGTGCCATTCATTCAGGACTTACCAACAAGTCCAAACGTGGATGGGAGGAAGCCAAGAGGTCTACGAGAAGTTGCCATCTGCTTGAGGATAGAAGTATTATTATGCTCATCATCCTGAAGTAGTACCTTTTTCATTCTTAAAACCCCCCTCATTATTATTCACTCTTGTAAAAAAGTCACCAGTGTTAATTGAGTGATTCACATGTTCACAGGTGTGGTTCCCATCACCACAACAATTGATGCTGCCCCAGAACAGCTGCTCCGCTTCGTCAGTTGCAAGTGCACAACTGGTTGCGCTACCGCTAGCTGCAGCTGTAAAAAGGCTGGTCTGTTGTGCTCCGCAGTATGCAAGCACTGCGTGAGCAGAGCATGCGACAGTCATCAGCCTGACACCAACGAAGTTGATACTGACGACGAGAGTGAGGAAAATTTCCGTATAACGCATGCACCAGACATGTTCATGGACCCCAACAACATTGACGACAATGAGAAGGATGGTGCAGCAGCCCCCAAGAGCTCCAAATTGTTGGTGGCCTCATGAAGTTTTTATACATAAATCGTATAATTATACTTGTATTATTGTACATACTACCATTATTCTTATATCAATTATAGCTTTTAATTAATTCTTGATTATTATTCATTGATTTCAACTACCTGATATATGTTTATTGAGGGACAAGAGTATGGGTTGAGAGAAATTTACAGGAAGGTGATGACCTGCCACTATAACATTGACATAACTACACTTCACAAAAACAGGCACTTGGTCAGCTGACTCTCCCCCCGTGTTCTAGCATTCGAAATTGATGAGTGATTGCTATAATTACCATAGAACTGATGGTAATTGATAGTTAGAGGGCCAATCTTTGTCATTTTTAGAAAATTCCTCTAACTTTGATCGGCTGTATCTCGGTTAATATTTGGTTCAGGAAAAAGTTTATGCATACAAAATCGTAGAAAATTAAATGCTCTACAACTTTGAAAATGAACGTTTTGGTCGAAAACCGCTTAGTTTAGAAGTTATGAGTGAAAAACCGAGATAGTCCAAAAATTTTAAGGTTTTTCGGTCCTCCTCAAGTTAGCACAGGGTCCTCGAGGTGGAAAACTTGACGGAGTCATCTCACAGCACCCCCGAACAACCTGTAAACGTTCCATTAACTTTGGAATTTTTTCCAGGTACAATGTACATATCTACTGGACTAGGACGCAAAAACGGAATTTCTAGATACTGGAAATGAAGGTGTAAACTCCTAATACATATCTGTACAAACATTTGATCACCATGAATCAGACTTGCAGCTGTATATGCAACTCTAAAATTATTACTATGTAAGATATTCGTTCTGCCGAATATCTTAGTCGTTGGTTGTCGCGGTGATACTCGCAGATGGTCGAGCGCGCTCCAACTGATAAAAGCCGGAATTGAATAATTTCGATTATCTTCCAAGAGCAGACAGCTGTACTGCAATCCTACGGGACTCTCGACTTTTTGAATCGATTCAGTATTTTACTGCAATCGATTATGATTTGTTAAAGTTACCACTTTACAACTATAATTTTGCAAACTGATAACACGTAATAAAGCCACTTAATTTCAACGAGCATTTTTCCAAAAATTGAGCATTAGCCGCCGTAGCCAAAGGAAGAAGTATTCAAGGACGACCCAAACACAGAAAAATACATCGAACTCCCTTACGACGAGCCGCGCAACTCCAATCAACCCGCTGATTGCCGAAAATTCCTATTAATCATGGAGGCCTCGAAATAAACGCAATCTAAACCCCCTTTTCTCAGTCACGGCGAAAAACTCTTCAATCAAACAGACACGAGAGAGCAGATAGAGAGCGGAAAAGCCGGCGAAAAAGCACAGGATATTCGCGTCACCGGATAACAGCTTAAAGGAAGGTACAATAACCTCGGGCGTGCACCGCAACTTTTACAAGAGGACAGTCGTCTTTCTTTTTACCCCGTTAGCGTTTTGTTTTTTAGTTACAGGGATGCGAGGGGGTACTACCATTGTAACAATTCGCGCATCTCAGGACGCGTGTGACTGTTGCTTCTAATGAGGAAATGAAAGTACCCAGGAGAACGGGTATGAGGTTTCTGAAATACTACAGCTGTAAGTTGTGTACCCAGAGTAGCGAACAGAATATCTAGCGTTTGATCCCTTCTCGAGGTCTCAGAAAATGGGACAGGGTAGCATCGAGGCAACTACAAACTGTAGCTTAGGGCGCTGGCTAATTTCAAGGCAGTTTCCAACGGCAGGTTAAAAAGTTGCTCTTTTGAGTTTCGATTTCATATCTGAATACAGAAGAGGTTTCAAGTAAGTCTTGCCAGGCTCAAAAAATCCAAATAAACGTTAACGCTGATTCCGGAGCTGAGCTGCAAAATTTCGATAAAAGCCTTCTTTAGACTAAGTTTTGGACCTAAAACGGGCAAACCTGACTTGCAAAAAGTATCGAGATGAAGATTTTTAGCTCACTGGTTTTGAATATCTCATCAGATTTTTGATTGCACCTCAACTTGTGGGCCCTGAATTCGACATATCACCCTTCAAGGGTCCGAATTTTACTTGGCTTCAAAAATCGAACGAGGTATCGAAATAGGAAATTTTTGGGTCGTTGATTTCGAAAATGGCATTCGATTTTTATTCGGTCCCCATTTGGGCTTCAGCATTCTATTTTATCCTTCAAAATGCATGAAATTAACTTGCTCTGGGAAATTTTAAAAAAATGGAATTTTTGGGCTACTCATTTCGAAAATGGCTTTCGGTTTTTCTTTAGCCTTGTTCTGTATTTTGAAGTTCAAATTTTACTATTCAAATGAATAAAATTGACTTGTCTTAAGAATTTGAACAGAATATTAAACTGGGGGAATTTTGTGTCATTGATTTTCATTTTACGTACGTACGTACATGATTTTCCTTGTCGACTTCATTGTTCTTCTCCCCTCCTCCCTTCTTAACCTTAATGTTCATACTTTGCCCGATTTTCAAAATCAGGTAAATTTCAGTCGATCCAAGGGTAACATCGAATTGGAAGTCCAAGGGAGAAGTATCAAGAATCTGATGCGATATTCGAAATTAGCGATTCAAAAAACGCCTATTTCGAAACTTTGATACATATTTGGTCCCAATTTATAAGTCCCTTTTTTGGATATTTTATTCTATACATACATACATGTGTATTTAATTCCGATTTTTTCCCATTTGCTCGTCAATGGTTGCATCAGCCTATGTACATTGAATAATGAGAATAACTTCAAGCAAGATATAACACAGAACAGTGAACAGCCTGAGTAAGATATGACTCATACTCACAATTCGTGCCTTATCTCTTTTCCTTTCAAATACAGAGAGCTGTTGGTTATCTTGTAAAGGCTTCGCACGTTCGACGTAACGCTGCAGTCACGATTATCTCACTGCTGAATTTTGTATCGATCAAAATGGCTACATATATGAAAATATCCATAAGAAATATACAGGGAGATTTGCCCATTAATGCCCACTTTTACTCTACTGTAGGCCCCCAACGAAGGTACAGATTGAGGGATTAAGACTGAGTTAAAATTTACTGTTGCTCCCGAAGAATTTTAGGTCTGAATGGACAGAACTGGATTTATGAGAAGCTGTCGGGACCATTGCCTCGATGTGCAGAATCTGAGGAAAGTGTCCCGATAAATTAACCAAAAACGGCGAAATGAGAAATAGAAAACAGAGAGAAGAAAGAAAACAGAAAAATAATTAAACAGGGTGCTCAGTTTTTTTTCTAAAATGAAATTCCCTGACTTTTCTCCAACTTTCTCAGACACGTTTCAGAGCGGTCCAAAAGATGGTTGAATGAAGTTATAGAGTGTGCAAAAATATGGGCGCAATATTCTAATTCTGTTACGAAGAATAAAAACATAAAAAAAAAATTTAAAAAAACAAAAAAATTTAATGAATTTGCTTTATTTAGGCTTTAACCACTTTAAAGAGAACAACCAATGAAAGTACACTGTCGGA